>CAKJTW010000016.1:42800000-44174381 GCA_917880005.1 Nanger dama
TGGAAGAACTGATGCTGAAGCTGAAACGCCAGTCCTTTGGCCACCTGATGCAATGAATTGACTCAGTAAAATAGACCCTGATGCTGGGAAAGATTGAAGGCAGGAAGAGAAGGGGACAACAGAGGATGAGATCACTGGATGACATCACTGACTCAATGGACATGCATTTGAGTATACTCCCAGAGTTGGCGATGGACAAGGAGGCCTGGTATGCTGTACTCCATGGGGTCACAAAGAGTTGGACACAACGGAGCGACTGAACTGAACTGACTGAAGTGAGCGAGAAGGGACTTGGGGATAATTTGAGATTTCTTCTGCCTCAAATTACACACTTCCTTTAAACCAAGTATATGCATACCTTCTCCGTGTTTGAGAATCTACTGCAAGATTTGTGACAAAGACAGGAATCTCATGAACCCAGACTAGCTTTTGTAACCTCAACTCTGAAAACCCAGATGAGGATACTGAAGACTGTCTTTGACATTATCCCACTCTAATTTTCATTCTCAAGCAGCCTAAAGTAAAAGATGTTAGTGCATTAAATTTACTAATTTGAAAGAGAGGCTGGGACCAGAACACAAAGCCTTTTGTGGACTGCAGGAGAGACAGGAAGTATCATTTCTAGCCCTTCCATTAGAGAGTTCTGCAATACCCTGATGAAATCTCTTAGACCTGTCCTATGATAATTTAATGTCTCAATACCTGAGCCCTCGATACTAAATTGTCACAGGGTCTAGCTTTCTGACTGACCATCTGACTTTACACTACCTTTTCACTGATTATTAATATATTTTTATTAAGACCTTGGACATAATTGTAAAAACTACTTTGAAATCCTTTTCTGCTGTTTTCAGTATCTTGGAGTCAGTCTCCATTGACTGTACATTCTTTTGCTTTTCCTTTTGTTAAAACATGCATAACAAAAAATGTACCAGTGATTCAAAGGGTACCATTCAGTGGCATTAGCACATTCACAATGTTTAGCAACCATCACCACTATCTACTTCCAGAATGTTTCATCATCCTAAATGGAAATACTCCACCAATTAAGCTGCTGCTGCTGCTGCTAAGTGACTTCAGTCGTGTCCGACTCTGTGCGACCTCAGACGGCAGCCCACCAGGCTTCCCCATCCCTGGGACTCTCCAGGCAAGAACACTGGAGTGGGTTGCCATTTCCTTCTCCAATGTGTGAAAGTGAAAAGTGAAAGGGAAGTCGCTCAGTCGTGTCCAACTCTTCGCAGCCCCATGGACTGCAGCCCACCAGGCTTCTCCATCCATGGGATTTTCCAGGCAAAAGTACTGGAGTGGGGTGCCATCGCTTTCTCCAACCAATTAAGCTGCCTATCCCCATTATCCCTTCCCCAGAGCCCATAACAACCACTAATCCACTTTCTAGCTCTGTGGATTTACCTATTCTGTTGTTTCATACTAGTGGATCCTACAATTTCTGGCCTTTGCAGTCTGGCTTCTTTCATGCAGCATAACGTGTGCTGTACCATGTGTGAGTTCTTCATTTCCTTATGGAGCTGAATAATGTTCCATTCCATGGACTCTTTGCATAGAATACATTTTCTATCTTTTTAATTTAATTTTTGAGTAAGTCATACTTATTTCTTTGCATGCTTCATAATTTTTCCCTTAAAGTGGACACTTTGGATATTATGGTATGTAAAGATAAAGAAATAGAACAAGAACATTAAAAACAAAAAGTTAAAACAAAATGTTACATTCCAGATCTTTGCAATTTGGCTTTATGTCCAGGCACTCTTCAACATTTAGGCCATTTACAACTCTAGTAGGTCCGTCTTGTGATCCGAAAGACAAGCCAGGGGTAAAAACCTACAGTCTTCTCCCAGATCTTTTCTGAGCCTGTGTCCTGCCCTGAGCAGGTGGGTGTTTTTCTGTGTTCTCTATATACATGATAGCTTTTCAAAGCCCCTATTTTGTTCACAAAAGGTTACTCCCCGGCTTTTCTTTCCAAAATTTCACTATGTTTATTGTTTTCCCCAACTGTTAGTTTTTCCAGTTTGCTCCTTGTTTTTGTCTTTTTTTTTTTTTTTTTAGGACAGTGTAGACTCTCTCCCTAGAGAGAGTTAGGTAAAATAAAGGGAAGCCCCTCATGGCAATCCTATAGGAAACCCCAGTAAGGTCAAAACAGAAAAGCACAATTTCTTGGGGACTAGACCCACTCTGCTCCCTCCAGAATTAAGAGACTCAAACTGGAATTAAAAGCTTTTCTCTTCAAGATTACTACTGAGCCAGGGGCAGCGGGAGGGCAAGGGTAAATTAAAATGCAAAGAAAAAGAGCTCCAGCTCTACTCCAGTGGCTTTTCTCCTGGCTAAGCACTCACTTTGTATAAACCTTTGTCTTTCAGAATTCTGATAAGCTTGATTCAAGTAGGTTTTGCCAAATTCTTTGATGTTGCAGGAGAGGAATAACCTCCAGATGTTCCTACTCCGCCACTTTGGCTGATGTCACTCCTGTCTTTTTAAATTAATATTTTAAAGCAGTTCAGGTCCATAGGAAAATTTACAGACAGTTCCTGTGTTCCCTCATGCCCCACTACATGCATGGTTTCCCCTATTATTAACATCTTGTATGGTACATTTTTATAATAATCCAATGTTGATATATTAATATCAAGTCCACAGATGACATCAGGGTCACTCTTTTGTCCATTCCATGAGTTTTAACAAATATTGAAAAACATGTATTCACCATTATAGTAGCAAAGAGAGAGGTTTAACTGTCCTAAAATCCCCTGTGCTCCACCTATTTATCCATTCCTCCCTCCCCACCAACTCCTGGAAAGCATGAATCTTTTTACTGTTTCTGTCATTTTGTTTTTTCCATTATGTAATACAGTTGGAATTATACAAAATGTCTCCAAACCTTTTTACATAGGTTTCTTTCACTTAGTAATTTACCTTTAAGTCTCATCCATGTTATTTTGTGGTTTTATCACTCATATCTTTTATCACTAACTAATAAGTCATTGCACACCGCAGCTTGTTTATGCATTCACCTACTGAAGGACATCTCCATCTGTACCAAGCATGACAGTGATGACGTGGCTGCTACATACTTTCATGTTTAGGTTTTCATTTCGACATAAGTTCTCAACCTATCTAGGTAAATAACAAGGAGAATGACTGCTCGATCTCATAATGTGTTTACTTCTGTAAGAATTTGCCAGTATTTCTTCCAAAGTGACTGTACCATTTTGAATTTTACCAGAAATCAGAGTTCCTCTTGCTTCATATCCTCACCAGCATTTGACGTTACCAGTGCTTTGGTTTTAGCCATTCTAATAGGTGTGTAGCTGTATCATGATGCTGCTCAAGTTGCGATTCCTTAATCGCACATGTTGAGCATCTGCTTATTTGGCCACATGTTTATCTTTGGTGCAGGGTCTGTTCAGATATTTTACCCATTATTTAATTAAGATGTTTGGTTTATTAACTATTGAGTTTTAAGAGTCTTTTATAGTCTAGGACAACAGTCCTTTATTAGACATGTGTTTTGCAAATATTTTCTCCCAATCTATGGCTTATCTTTTCATTCTCTTAATAGTGTCTTCTGCAGATAGGAAGCTTTTAATTTTAATGAAATCCAACCTGTATTTTTTTCAAGGTTCAAGCTTTTAGTGTTACATCTAATAAGTCACTGTGAAGCCCAAGGTCATCTAGATTTTCTTCTATACTATCTTCTAGAAGTTTTATAGTTTTGCACTTTACATTTATGGCTATAATCTGATTTTATCTTAACTCCACTGAGTTTTCTTTGTTCTTTTGCCAAAAACAGGAGACTGCATTTGTTTGAATCTAGTCATGGACTCTCAGTACTGATCCATCAATCTATTTGTTTTCAATTGCCTTCTCTTTTTAAAATGGGTCATATTTTCCAGTATTTTAATATCCTGAGTAACTTCGGCTTTATTCTGGATATCTGAAATCAGCCAGAGAGTCTAATATTGCGTTATGTCATGGAAAGCCTATATTGCATTATGTTTCTATGAAGAGTGTCAGATATTTTTTTAGTTCAGATTGCAAACACTATCTCTTAGACAGGGTTCAAATTTCTGTATTATTATTTTATCCTTAGTTTGGTTGGTTGACGTTTATACACACTATCTGTGCCTCCCCTTTTCCACATCTCTCTTTCCAGCATTATCTCTCATGTTCCAGTGCCTGCCATTGCTTCTATCATCTGGTTCTCCAGCCAGAAAGATAGTTTTCTACCCTGCCTTACGTAGAATGGAGCCTGCCCTCAGGTTAGCAGCTATGAAAATAGGAAACTCAATGTTGTTCTTTAAGTGTTAACTCCCATCTAGAATCTGCTTGCTTTTGCTCATTTTCCAATGCCCTCTGGCAGTTATATTTTATATTTTGTCTAGATATGATGGTTGTTGAGTTGGTGATGCCATCCAACCTTCTCATCCTCTGTTGTCCCCTTCTCCTCCTGCCCCCAATAGTTGGTGATGGACAGGGAGGCCTGGCATGCTGGAATTCATGGGGTCGCAAAGAGTCGGCACGACTGAACTGAACTGAACTGATGATGGTTGTTCATTGTGTGAGGATCATTTAACCAACAGCTGACTTAGTTCCACTTGGCTCTAGTATTTCTACCAACTCCACCATTCTCATGGCTACTAGGAATTGAGTGTTTACCTCAAAGACATCAAAATTCCAAGTTCATCTGATTGTAGTATCATGCCTACAGAAGGCTGAGCCTGAACTAGCTCACTGGCACAGATGCTGTGCCTGTCATGAGCGTCAGAGTGAGAGCTGGGTAGCATGGCACACATGTCCCATGACTGCTATCGCTTGACTACTATGGCTTGGGGATGAGCACTAAGTGTCATTCTAATTTAATCTTCATATTTCTCTTATGAGACATTTACTATCCACATTATACCTAAGAGGAAATCCAGGCCTAGGAGTGATAATTAAGGACTGACTCATATAAAAGAGCACTATGCATGTCATCTCCCATGAGCTACACATCAACCACAGTGTCTCTTTACCTCCTCAGCACTGAAATACTTGTATTCTTCTCTCAAATAGTTAGAATAATGCCCCTTCTTGGAATTTTTAATCAAGATATAGACAGAGAGGTCTATTTCTTTTTAAGCATTTTTAAATTCTATTTAAGTAGTTTTTTTTAAAAAATAGCTTTTATAGTGCCAAAAACATATTTAATTTAGAAAATTCAAAAGATATGCTTAAGCAAAAGATGACAATAAAAAGCACCCAAACAGTAGAGGAAAGAAAAAGAAAAGAAAATATGTAGAGAAAGTTGTATATTAAGAATGTAAGGAGTCATCATGTATAGTCTGGGATCAAATACAGTGAGCTGCTGGGCAATCCACAGGAGAAAATGATGAGAAAAGAGGCAGGGCCTCAGCTCTCTTCAGAATTTCTGCACAGTGCATGGGCAACAGTTAAATCCAGCAAGGTGTCAGGCTCAGAAATCTGCCTTCTATCTGCTAATAGCCATGATCAACAGAATTCATCCACAACTCCCATACAACTCAAAGTATATGAATTATAACAGCTCTCTTATCCTCATCGCAGGAAGAAATATTCAGGAAGGAGGGAGACGCCACCATTAAAGCTGTAGGTTGACCTACGAACTCTTTGCCACAAAACCCATGCTGCTGCTGCTGCTGCTAAGTCGCTTCAGTCGTGTCTGACTCTGCGCGACCCCATAGATGGCAACCTACCAGGCTCCCCCGTCTCTGGGATTCTCCAGGCAAGAACACTGGAGTGGGTTGCCATTTCCTTCTCCAATGCATGAAAGTGAAAAGTGAAAGTGAAGTCGCTCAGTCGTGTCCACCCCTGAACCCATACACATGCACTTTTATAAGAATTTATGCTTCAAATTCCAAATCATTGGGGCTCCCAGGCTAAGCAAAGACAAAATTCTTCAGGAGTAGACATCAGTCCAGAATCAGACAACCTTTTCCACCATGGGGCATCCCTGGTTCAAGTGTCAAGCATTTGCAGACTATTAAGGATGTGTCCCAAGTCTAACCATGGACAAACATAAGCCACTATAATACAGATTCACAGTCAAGCGCAGCTCTCCTGGCTGTGATGCTAAAGCAAACTAGGCAGACATGCTTCTATTTCCAACTAATATTTATCTGCCTATGAAATAATTTTCTAAATGTTGTGTAATGATTAATTTTATGTGTCAACTTGAAGGGGCTAAGGGGATTCCCAGGTAACTGCTGAAAAGCATTATTTCTGGATATGTCTCAGAGAGTGTTTCTAAAACAGGTTAGCATCTAAATTGGTAGACTGAGTAAAGACTGCCTTGGCAAATCCCAGTGGGCATCATCCAATCTGTTGAGGTTCTGAACAGAACAGAAAGGTGGAAGAAGGGAAATTCTTTGCTTGAGCTCTTGCCTTCAGATACTAGTGCTCTTGGCTCTCAGGCCTTCAGGCTTGGACTAATTATACCACCACCTTTCCTGGTTCTCCTGCTTTCAGACAGCAAATTGTAGGACTTAGCACCTATAATTACCTGGGGCAAGTCCTATAATCAATCTCTTCTTACATGGCTGTTTCTCTAGAAAACCCTAATACATACCATTTATGTCCAGAGCATTTCCCAACAGTTCAGTTCAGTTCAGTCGCTCAGTCGTGTCCGACTCTTTGTGACCCCATGAATCGCAGCATGCCAGGCCTCCCTGTCCATCACCATCTCCCAGAGTTCACTCAGACTCGCGTCCATCGAGTCCGTGATGCCATCCAGCCATCTTATCCTCGGCCGTCCCCTTCTCCTCCTGCCCCCAATCCCTCCCAGCATCAGAGTCTTTTCCAATGAGTCAACTCTTCGCATGAGGTGGCCAAAGTACTGGAGCTTCAGCTTTAGCATCATTTCTTCCAAAGAAATCCCAGGGTTGATCTCCTTCAGAATGGACTGGTTGGATCTCCTTTCAGCCCAAGGGACTCTTCTCCAACACCACAGTTCAAAAGCATCAATTCTTCGGTGCTCAGCCTTCTTCACAGTCCAACTCTCACATCCATACATGACCACAGGAAAAACCATAGCCTTGACTAGACGGACCTTAGTTCGCAAAGTAATGTCTCTGCTTTTGAATATATCCCAACAGTACACCACTGATATGTATTCTTCTGATGCTCTGAGCCCAGCTTTACGCTCTTAGCCAATGGAAACCTAGCAAGCAAGAATGCCCTACATACTCTCAGCCAATGAGTATTATGTCATGCTGTCTTAAATAACCAAGTTTGAAATGCATGGCGTATCTTATATCACAGACACATATTCTACTTACTTTCTTCCCAGAGCACAGGTTTTCCTCATAACGGTGGACAAAAAGTTGTATAATAGTACCCCTTAACTTACCCTAAGGAAATCAGTATCTACTGTTTATGATACTAGGCATGAAAATTTAGGATTATTCAAAGAGTCTTTGAGGAAATGGTCGAGGAAACAGAGACTACAGATCTGGTGAGCTGTTAGGCAACAGTGGCAGCCAAGGGGCATTGTGAACCTAACTTCAGCCTGCAGAACTGGCCCCCACCATATACAGCTCAGAAGAGTGAAACCATCACTCAAGGCATGTCAGAACTTGAGGTTTGAAAGAAATGGAAGAGTTACCCCTATTACGATATTGGGAAGCATCTCTGGAGGACTGTCACAAATTGTCAAATACAATGCCAATGAGTTACTGTACATACTGCACTTGTGTCGAAATAACACATACAGTATTCTTGCTCAAGAGCATAATTTTATGTTATCAAACCCCAAAGGAAGAACTGCATTTGAAGCCAATTCTAATTAATCCTGCCTACTGCAACTAACCAACTTACAATGTCCATGCCTTAACCAAGTGAGAGTTTCTCTCTTGATCAAGTCTTATGTTGACATTCCTAAACAAGTGGCCCTCTTTTCTCTTCTAAGCTTTGGCACTCCTTGCCTCCATCCATGCAGATGAGTAAAGTAAGACATGGATAAGGTCGCATGGGACTCATATGACTAGTCCTGAAAGAGGCGACCATCACGAGTACCAACATCCCACTGTCTAGAATTAGAGATGCAAACCCAGGGAGATCCAAAGGGACTGAGAAACACCCAATTCCTTTCTGCTCAGTAACAAAATTAAACAGTGGGGCAAATTCATGGTGTTATCTCTGTTGTGAAGCTCCAGTTAATCCCTCCTCCCCTTTTTCTTATGTTTATTAAGTGTCCGGGAGAAGGCAATGGCAACCCACTCCAATACTCTTGTCTAGAAAATCCCATGGACGGAGGAGCATGGTAGGCTGCAGTCCATGGGGTTGTGAAGAGTCGGACATGGCTGAGCAACTTCACTTTCACTTTTCACTTTCATGCACTGGAGAAGGAAATGGCAACCCACTCCAGTGTTCTTGCCTGGAGAATCCCAGGGATGGCGGAGCCTGGTGGGCTGCTGTCTATGGGGTCGCACAGAGTCGGACAGGACTGAACGACTTAGCAGCAGCAGCACTGAGTGTCCACCTGACTGTGCAGGAGGTGTGGGTTCAATCCCTGGGTCAGGAAGATCTGGAGATGGAAATGGCAGCCCACTGCAGTATTCTTGCCTGGAGAATCCCATGGACAGAGGAGCCTGGTGGGCTACAGTCAATGGGGTTGCAAAGAACTGGACATACCTGGGCAATTAAACAACAATTATACTTCTCCTTAGTGCTCACTACCTTTTACCACACTAGGTACTACTATTGGTTGTGTTTACTATTCGTTTCCCTGGATGACAATGTAAGCTCCACAAATGCAGATTTTTTCTGCTCACTCTCTGGCACCCGATAAACATTTGTTGAGTAAATGAATAGTGCATGCGCTTCTGGATTTTTCTGTACATAAAAATAGAACTTACAGTACACATTATTCTACAACTTCCTTTTTCAACACAGTACAAGTATATCCCTATGTAGAGATGTACCTTATTCATTTTAACAGTTACATAAAATGGCTATGTCAAGATTCATCTAAACAATCTCTTACTGATAAGCACTGCAAATATTTCTAATTTCTATTATTGTACATAAGCCTGTGCATGTACTATATTTTTCATTTTCTTGAAGGTGAATTTCCATAGGAGAGATTCCTCAAAGTGGAATTACTAATTCAGGGAAGACTATACTCATTAAAATGTTGACAGTGCATCTTAAAATTCTCCTTGAAAGCACGTTGAATCAATGTGAGTATATGAGACTGGAGAGAGGCCATGGAAAGAGCCAAGTTGCAGAGGATACAGAGTACTTTAGACCGGGAGAGGATTTAGACAGGGTCTCCAGGAGAGGTACAAAAAACAATACGTGGACAAGAAGGGCCCCTTTGGAATCATCAGAACAACAGGGGTGACATCTCTCTCCAGATGAATAAACATCACAATTACCTTTCAGGAATCCTCTCCCTTCCCAGAGCTATACAGAGAGCTGGCAACTGAAATCAGAGAAACTATTTAGCATTCCTTTCCTGGGCCTTCCCTCTCCCCACTGCTTTGTGCCAAAAGCAACCAGGGCTCCCTGTCTCCTTTAAAAACATAATTAACATTCTCAGCGGGGTGGGCTGTGCACATTACTTGCAGATGGATGCTTCCTGTCTTGTTAGCTCACATGCTGGCTTTGGAATATGCCAAGCAATGATTTTAGTCCCTTTTTCTTTAATTAAGGGAACCTTTTGACTCTGCTGCATTCTGACTCGTCCCTACTCTATTTCAACAAATGTGCACTGAGTACTTACTATGTGACAGACAGCATGTCCACCTGAAAAAAATCAGACCAGTCCTGCTTTCAAGATCTCCCATGCTTTCAGGAATTCAGAGCCATCACTCATCACAAGATAATACGGTGAATATCGCAGAAACAGTGTGTGCTGCGCTTAGTCTCTCAGTCATGTCCGACTCTTTGCGAACCCATTACTGCAGCTCACCCAGCTCCTCTGTCCATGGGGATTCTCCAAGCATGAAAACTGGAGTGGGTTGCTATGCCCTCCTCCGGGGGATCTTCCCAACCCAGGAATCAAACCAGGATCCCCTGCTTGCATGTGGATTCTCTATCCACTAAGTTAACAGGGAAGCCCAGAAACAGTATATACAGAGCATTTTACTACAATAGGGGAAAAGTGGAATTGATTTCACCTTGGGTGTAGAATTGGATGCTTTCACAAAGTGCTGACGGTTTAAAATTCAAGAAGGGACGAAGGATGTGGTGACAGAAAAAGTCCAGTTCCTACTTTTGCTCCTCACCAACCAGCTGAAATGAGGGCTTTATTTACAAAAAGAAAATCAGTAATTCCCAAATTCTTGGAGTGACCGGGAGGATCCCTTATTAACCACACAGATTTGATGTAGCACAGGCAAAGTCACAGTTTATTTAGTATCT
This sequence comes from Nanger dama, assembly GCA_917880005.1. Classification (NCBI taxonomy): domain Eukaryota; kingdom Metazoa; phylum Chordata; class Mammalia; order Artiodactyla; family Bovidae; genus Nanger; species Nanger dama. The sequence continues at coordinate 42,810,396 of CAKJTW010000016.1, forward strand.
ACTAAGTACCAGGCATCATTTAAGCATTTTATATACTTGAGTAACTGCAAGGCTCTCTCTAGGAGGATGTCCCGAGCTTCATGTCATAGCTGAGAGTCAGTCATTAAACGAAATCTAATGGGCAGAGTCAGAATGTGAACAAACAACTGGGAAACACGTGTTCTTTGCCACATACCAGACGGCCTTTTACTCATTATTAGGCACTGGACTGGGCCAAAAAGCTGCTGGCTAGAAGTGGATTGTGTCAATTGGAGGTGTGCTACAGGAGACATTATATATACATCTACAGACTGTGAATATTCTCATCAGCTCCCTGTTGTCACATGTATATACCACTTGCTGTCGCCACCACTGTTTGCCAGTTGGCAAGAATTAGCTTGTAAAAGAATGACTATGAAGGGATGTTGCCCTCAAGAAATGCTGACTATTGCTACGGAGGGGAACTAGCACCTGTGCGCTAGAAAGCCGTCTCCTTAGCTTGGCTCAGCACAGACTGTCTGAGACCCTCAGATGAAGGTGTCCGGCAGACACAGAGAAATCCATACCTGCGGCTTTGCAATCAGCAATGTGCAAATAATATTTGAAATCAGTTGTGCAAATACTGACTCAGTTACCAACTTTACTCTCAATTCCCAAGTCCAGAGCAGCCCTGGAGACAGTACAAAGGAAGAGAGAAATTCAGTTTTGAGTAATTGTTTAAACCTATATGCAGGTCAGGAAGCAACAGTTAGAACTGGACATGGAACAACAGACTGGTTCCAAACAGGAAAAGGAGTACATCAAGGTTGTATATTGTCTGCTTATTTAATGTCCATGCAGAGTACATCATGAGAAACGCTGGAGTGGAAGAAGCACAAGCTGGAATCAAGATTGCCGGGAGAAATAACTTCAGATATGCAGAGGACACCACCCTTATGGCAGAAAGTGAAGAGGATCTAAAAAGCCTCTTGATGAAAGTGAAAGAGGAGAGTGAAAAAGCTGGCTTAAAGCTCAACATTCAGAAAACGAAGATCATGGCATCCGGTCCCATCACTTCATGGGAAATAGATGGGGAAACAGTGGAAACAGGGTCAGACTTTATTTTGAATGCTCCAAAATCACTGCAGATGGTGACTGCAGCCATGAAATTAAAAGACGTTTACTCCTTGAAATAAAAGTTATGACCAACCTAGATAGCATATTCAAAAGCAGAGATATTACTTTGCCAACAAAGGTGGGTCTAGTCAAGACTATGGTTTCTCCTGTGGTCATGTATGGATGAGAGAGCTGGGCTGTGAAGAAAGCTGAGCACTGAAGAATTGATGCTTTTGAACTTTGGTGTTGGAGAAGACTCTTGAGAGTCCCTTGGACTGCAAGGAGATCCAACCAGTCCATCCTAAAGGAGATCAGTCCTGGGTGTTCATTGGAAGGACTGATGCTGAGGCTGAAACTCCAATACTCTGGCCACCTCATGTGAAGAGCTGACTCATTGAAAAAGACCCTGATGCTGGGAGGGATTGCAGGCAGGAGGAGAAGGGGACGCAGAGGATGAGATTTCTGGATGGCATCACTGACTCAATGGACATGAGTTTGGGTAAACTCCAGGAGTAGGTGATGGACAGGGAGGCCTGGCATGCTGTGATTCATGGGGTCGCAAAGAGTCGGACATGACTGAGTGACTGAACTGAAAACTGAACCAAGGGGAAAACATCATATGGTTTGTTTTCTTTTTACCCATGTTTCCCAAATGAGTATCTCACCATCACCCTCAAGGAAAAATCTTCCCTGAGGGTAGAACTGAAAGAAAATACACGTTCCCTCTGGCTTTAAAATTATAAATAATTTTGAAGATACCGGATCTAAAAGGTAGTGTGTGAAATCTATAGAACCATGAAAGCAGCATTATGAAGTGCCATATGATACATATTTAGCCCCACACAACCAGAAGTGGCTCACAAATCAAGCCACCAAGTATTTCATTCCCGCTCCAAATGCAGTTGGTCAAATCCCGGAAGGCATTTCCATAATAACGGTTTTCTGTGTGCCTGCTCTCAACCAGAAATTATGGCTTCCATAAAAAGTAATAGCAGTATGATTTTAGTTAAAACCCAATTTACATTCTGCATTTCTGTTCAATAGTCTAGTTGACTGAGGCCCTTTGGGAACAACTCTCATCCTGTGGTACTGAAACTCATTAAATAAAACCATGAATTGTGCAAAATGGTTACACACTTGGCTTACAAGTTCCTTAAATATTATTTACCTTTCTCCCTGGCTTAAAACATCAGGCAGAAAAGCCATAGACATGGTGTGACTGGTTGTACACATGGCAGGAAGGAACCATCTCAGTTTACTGGAAATACAAATTCGCCAGTGCCTGAGGATATAACCTGACATATTGCCTCAGAAAATGGAAACAGCACTACCCATGGGTAGCCACTACATCTGCTCCACACAAATCAAAGATCACATCCACACGCCCACTTGCCTTCCCCCTATATATTCAGAAGGGCGCCCTCTCTCAGGACGCCTAACAGTGACCATGAAAATCTATAGGAACCACAACAGTGTGGTAAAGGGACACACAATAGTCTAATCTTGCTATCTCACTCTACGACCCCTGAGAAAAGTTAAATAACTTCTTTAAAGACACAACTATGGCACTTTTTTCTATTTGCCACAAAGAATATGGCAAAAAAATGTAAGTTTAATATACAAGTGAAAATCCAGGTTCATAAAAGCATAGAACTCAATTCTTATCTCATGAGTTTGCAGAACATTTTGGAATTATGGAAATCGGATCCTATTACCAACAACCCAGCATTCTTCTGGAAAATATCAGCTATCTGGTTCTCTAGAGACCTCCACATTTAATGCATTTTGGTTAAAAATCTACTTCTTGCACTGTGGTAGAAGCATCTAATGTCCTTTTATATCTAGTTTTTCTCTCCTCCTAGGTGGACATAAGGATTACACTTCCCTGACTCCCACCCTGCATGTGTGAAGGGTCATGTGACCATAGACAGCCAAGGGGTTGTGAGAAGCAGCAGCATGTGTCACTTTCATGCTGGAGCACTTATTTGATGGTGTGGAATGTTCCAGCACTCTTTCCTTGCTGCAGTGATCAAGGGGGAGGATTCATGTTGAAATGGAAGGCAACTGGATTATGGAAAGTAGAGAACCACTTGGGATCCTACCAGGACTCCCAGAGAGGACTTGAATAAGAAAATGGGTGTCTATCATCCTACTCACAGAGACCATGAGGTGTTTGTTACAGCAGCATGACCTAGGATACCCTGGCTAATATACCCATAACCAACCCCCAAGTCTGACGTTAACTGAGAAAGCTTACTTATTCTACTCGGTTTTATCTGAGGAAAGGATCGGTCAACCCACAGGCCTTATAAACTTTGATGTAACAGAGAAAACAGACTTATAAATTTGTTTATTTTCCTAAGACTGCACAAATAAGAAGCAGCAGAAAATGGACAGATATGAATCCAAGTCCAAAGTGTGGTCTCTTTCCTGTAGGCCACACTATCCACCAAAAGAGGGATGATGAATTAGCACTGCTATAGGAAACTTATAAAAATATTTTCTATATTATTTCCACATACTCAGTTTATCCATCCAGTAGATTTAGGTACGGAAAAACTTATGTACGCCAATATTTAGTTGTTATGGAACATATTAAAAAGGAACTCACCACCTTTTTAAAAAACTTAGCAATTTAAGTGTCCATCAACAGATGGTTAAAAATATGATGTGAGTATACATATATTTTATATATATATATGTATATTCCATTGGTATATATGTGTGTGTATATATATATATACTGTGCTATGCTAAGTCACTTTAGTCATGTCCAACTCTTTGTGACCCTATGGACTGTAGCCTGTCAGGCTCCTCAGTCCAAAATATCTGCCATTTGTAGCAACATGAGTGAACCTGGAGGGTATTATGCTGACTGAAATAAAGTCATACAAATACTGTATGATATCACTTTTATGTGGAATCTATAATATGTGACAAACTGGGGAATATAACAAAAGGAAACAGATTCTCAGATACAGAGAACAAATGAGTGGCTACCAGTGAGGAGAGGAAACAGGGAGAGGCGGTCCAGGGGAAGAAGATTAAGAGGTACAAACTATCAGATATAAAATAAACTAAAAGGATAGATGGTACAACATGAGGAGTCATTAATAACTATAAATGGAGGGTCAGTTTTTAAAACTGTATAACTTTTTAAAAAGATTTAGAAAATAGAATAAAGTTATATGACCATTAAAAAAAAACCTCAAAGTTCTTTCAAGGTTTCCAGACAAATAAATAAAACACTAGTCCATATTCCCAGCCAATGGGATGCTGCACCCAGACCCACGCTGGAGACAACTTTACACAAAGAACTCTGATCCAGGCTGTAATTTCAACATCAGTTCAGTTCAGTCACTCAGTCGTGTCTGACTCTTTGCGACCCCATAAATCACAGCACACCAGGCCTCCCCGTCCATCACCAACTCCCTGAGTTCACCCAAACTCATGTCCATTGAGTCAGTGATGCCATCCAGCCATCTCATCCTCTCGGCCCCTTCTCCTCCTGCCCCCAGTTCCTCCCAGCATCAGAGTCTTTTCCAATGAGTTAACTCTTTGCATGAGGTGGCCAAAGTATTGGAGTTTCAGCCTCAGCATCAGTCCTTCCAATGAATACCCAGGACTGATCTCCTTTAGGATGGACTGGTTGGATCTCCTTGCAGTCCAAGGGATTCTCAAGAGTCTTCTCCAACACCACAGTTCAAAAGCATCAGTTCTTTGCGCTCAGCTGTCTTCACAGTCCAACTCTCACTTCCATACATGACCACTGGAAAAACCATAGCCTTGACTAGATGGACCTTTTGGCAAAGCAATGTCTCTGCTTTTCAATATGCTATCTAGGTTAGTCATAACTTTCCTTCCAAGGAGTAAGCATCTTTTAATTTCATAGCTGCAATCACCATCTACAGTGATTTTAGAGCCCAGAAAAATAAAGTCTGATCCTGTTTCCACTGCTTCCCCATATATTTCCCATGAAGTGATGGGACCGGATGCCATGATCTTTGTTTTCTGAATGTTGAGCTTTTTAAGCCAACTTTTTCACTCTCCTCTTTCACTTTCATCAAGAGGCTTTTTAGTTCCTCTGCACTTTCTGCAATAACGGTGGTATCATCTGCCTATCTGAGGTTATTGATATTTCTCTGGGCAATCTTCATCATAGGTGAGAAAAATTCCACACTGCCACACACAAATCTCAAATCTCACACCCAGAGAAATACTCCCAGCTCCCTTCTGAGTTCTCATCAGCTACCCATTCAAGACAGCAGCACTCCTGTCAGGCATGACATCCCACGACTCAAAAGCAGCATGCCTCCCATTCTCTCATGTAAAATTTTATTTAGAGAGTAACATGCATTCTGACATTTAGAATTTTTACTGAAATGTGAAACCAAAAGGCAGGGAATTGCTGCCAGCTCCTCAAGTCCAAGCCTTCACCACAGGTTCCAGGTTCCATGATAACATCAAGATGCAGGGATGGCCAGGGACCTAATGGAAAATTTTTGCCTCCATGGTTAATATTTCTGCCAGAAAGTCTAATGACTGAAGCCAGTGCATTTTCCATAAATCATTTTTAATTCAGCAGCATCTCTGCTGTCCTGGATAACGGGAAGGATTCACTGAACACCAATGCCCAATTTGTGTGAAAGTGCGATGCATGTTCCCACCCAAACGATGTGCAGGTTGGGTCCTGTCCACAGATGCCCTGATGCAGGGTGTATGGGTGCCAAGACCCCTCCTGAGGCACGGGTGCGGAGCTATAGCAGGAGAAGAGAGCTACACCTTCTCATTTACCCGAAAGTGACAACATGCCGACAGAGCCCTTACAGAAATCTTGCAGGAAACAATCTTGGAACTTCTCTCTAATCTCCTGTTCAGTCACCTAATATTTCTCTCCCACCCTACTCCCTCTTCCAAGCTTACTCCTGCGCCCTTAGAGAGGAAAAGTTAAAATGTTACCTCCTTCTACCTCTGTTACTCACTTTGCCCCTTGCGAAGTCTGGATCACGTAGGTCACGTAGTCTCAGGAAGTGGGGACTTGCAATACTAGGAACTGGAGTATCTCACTCACCCTTGTCCTGCTCTTTGCAACTGCCCAGCCCCTGAAAACCTGCTTAATCATGCCTGTCCAGGTCAGGCATCCCCCTCCCCCATCTTGACCACTGTTTCTGCACACACAAAACCCCTTAGTTTAAACCAGTCTATTAACAGCTAGTGTTGCCCACTGGGTCTGTCTATAAAAATTCTGTATTCCCTTTGTTCAGGGCTCAGAGCTTGGAGTGTTAACTCCTCTGGGCCCACCAGCATAATGAACCTGAGTTCTCCAACTCTCTGAGTGTGGTGCTTGGTTTCTTGAGTACTGGTTTCTGCAACATCCTCTGCTCTGAGCCAGTCTTTGCTTTTCAGCTTGTTACACTACACTCCAGCAGGATTTTTGTGGCAGGCAGATGTGTGGTGAGGGGGCAGGGGGTAGAATTCTCAGAGCTGTCCTTTGGCACTCTGGCTCCCTTAATCTAAGCCCCAGGGGTCTCTGTGATCGAGCTGGACCCCTGCATCAGGAACTGCTTGCTTCAGAACCCTCACCCTTGCTCTGGTTTCCATGAGAGATCTTGGAGAGCCTAGAAAGCAATGGGCTCCCAAAGGACAGTCCTGTGTGGTCCACCTCGTAGATGGGACTCCATCTTCCTCAAATGACTCTATGTGAAAAATGAATATGGGGCAAGTTGCAAAAAAAGAAAAATATTTACCACTCTTTGAATGACATTTTGTTTTTCATCAGGAGTGTAAAACACCAAGGGAACTTCAAAAGAGAACTCTGTGGGGGTGATGGTCCATACTTTGAGTTTGGTGATGGTTACAAGACTATGCATTTGTCAAAGCACATAAAACTGTGCACAAAGAGTGAACTTCATATGTAAATTTTGACATAAACTTTAAAAAAAACCTTTTAAATTGAAGAACTGCTGATATACAATACTGTGTTAGTTCCAGGTATATAGCAAAGTGATTCAGTTAGCCATCTATTCTTTTTCAGATTCTTTTCCATTATAGGTTATTACAAGATATGCAACAAAGGTATACCCATGGCATATAGAAGGTCCTTGTTGTTTTATATATAGTAGTGTGTATATGTTAATCCCAATCTCCTAGTTTTCCCCTTCTCCCTCTCTTTCCCCTCTGGCACCCACACATTTGTTTTAAATGTCTGTGAATATTATTTCTGTTGTATAAATAAGATCATTTGTATCATTTTTTACAATTCCACATATAAGTGACATTACATAAAAATTTTTAATATAAAATAAAACCATTTAAGGAAAGCTTGAGTAAGCCTAGTGATGGCATAAGGAGCAGGAGAGCAGGAGGAAACCCTGAGGTTCCCTTTCTAGGTCTCCAGGGGAGAAGAATCCTCATGGAGGGTCAGGGAGGAGACCAACCAGAGTCCCGGCTGGTGAAGGAGAAAGGCAGTGATGGAGGCAACACTGGGATTCAGCCCAAGGAGACTCCCCCACCTGGTCAGGCCACTTACAGCTTCTACATCCTGAAGTTCCCACCCTGATCTTTTACTCCCCAAGACTGGCTCCCCTGGGACACTTCCCCCAGACAGTGGGAGACACCATCCAAGACTAGGATCTGGAGAACACTGGTTCCAGAGCAACATGGGGCAGGAAGGCCTGTTCCTGAAATCTGGAGCTGAAATTCTCCTTATACATCCCCCAAAAAAAATGCTAGTAAGTATGGTCCAAATAAACATAAAAACAGTTAACAGAAGAGCCAGCCCAACCACAATTGATTGAACACTTACTGTGGGCCAGACATCACTTCCCCTCTCCAACTACCCCATTAAGAAGACCATTTTCATTCCGATTTTGCAGAGGAAACAGAGGCTTAGAGAAGCTGAGATTCCAAAGTTAGCAAGTGACAGAGCCAGAATTTAACTCAGGTACACTGACAACTATATAAGCCCAAATGCAGGTAAATTTTACACTATACATTCCAAGGGCCTTATGAGTTGAGTGGGTGTTTGTGAGCTATTCTGGGCCACTAATCCAGGCCTCACCATGGTTCTATAGAAAAGGAATTCTGATATCCAGCAGCCAACCAGTATAGGCTATGGTCACCCTCCCTGGGCTGGTAATGACCCTAACCTGAACAAAGTTCCAGATCAGCCTACATAGGTCTAGTGATGTGCAAAGGTTTAAAGTATAATACACTACATTTGAGACCACTACATGTAATTTAATTTCCACTTTGATGATTCAGAAGGCATCTCAGAAGTCTGAAGCATCTCAGGACCCTCACTGTAAAGTACAATCCTCACTAAGCAGTGGGCTCTAAGCACTAGTTTGCAGAGGTTTCCTGGCTAATCTTTCAATCTACAGCTAAGCACAGGAGGCTTCCTGAGGTCAAGTCACTTTGCTTACAATGTGAGACAGTGCACCGGAGGGGCTGGGATTCAAACCCAACTCTGACACCAAAATCCTGGTTCTTTCTATAAGCCCACCATGCTTTGCAAAGGCAATGATCTCTATGTCTAAAAATGAGAAAACCCAATGAGCTAAACTATGTAAAGGGTTATTTTTAATAGCTAAATCCCATCAACATTAAAGAGGGGAAAAGATGTAAAGGTTTCATTTCATCTTCCAGGTCTCACAGGAAAAACCACAGATTTTTTTTTTTTTTTTTGGTCATGTATATTCTTTCCCTGGGTTATTATTAAAAAATAATATTATTAAAGAAGGCTTCTCTCTGGGGTTTCCATGTCCTGAAAATTTCATCAGAATAGCAGCAGTGCTGACATAAAGATGCAAATTGCTGCCTCCTCCTCTAGACTGAAATGGGAGCTAAGTGAATAGCCTAGGAGATCAAAGAGCAGCCTCCGCAGAACATTGGCTGGTGGCAAACAGTGGGTGCTTGATACACCATAATGTAATTTTAATATTGTAAGAGCTAATACTTATGTACCAGGCACTGCCCTGAGTTCCACAGATGGTGGTTACTCGTTTAGTTCTAATGGCAACCCTAAAAAGCAGACCCTCTCATCCACTTAGCAGATGAGGAAACGGAGTCACAGGAATATTGAATAAGTTGTCAAAGATAACACAATTTGTCAGCAAAGGTAATTTTTAGCTGATAATTGAATTCATTTGATAATGAGGGTTTAGAAGAAGGTCAGAGAGGGTGGATACTATTAGTCATATTCCTCCTCTTTTGGGATCCGCATCTCTCTCTGTCTATATATATATGCACATACACATATACATACATATGTATGTATATAAATTGTGGGATACATTCCTATGCATGTTATTACATACTTTTATATTTTGTATTATATACATTTACTTTATATATTATAATTACATATATGAATATATTTGAATATATTCCAAGTTATAATAAAATCAAATATATAATATAGTATTAAATAAAATAAGGAAATTTTATTATCCATGGAAAACCTGGTATCTCTGCAGAAACACAGAACCTTATGCCAGTCTGGAAAATGTTTATTTTATATATAATTACATATATGGATATATTTGAATATATTCCAAGTTATAATAAAATCAAATATAAATATAGTATTAAATAAAATAAGAAGGAAAGTTTATTATCCATAGAAAACCTGGTATCTCTGCAGAAACATAGAACCCTATGCCAGTCTGGAAGACACCGGTTATCATCTCCTCCTACTGCTGCTGCTGCTGCTGCTGCTGCTGCTAGGTCGCTTCAGTCCTGTCCGACTCTCCTACTGAGTATCCACAATAGATGTTACAAAATTCTCTGCTCTCTTTCTTGTGGCAGCCAAAGAAGAACTCAGAATACCTTTTAACACAGCTCTTCAGGCAGCCACTAAGCAGAGGCACCTCGACAAATTAACAACGAGCCAGCCTCACTCCAGACAGCTGAGACTGAGGACTGCGACCAAGGGTGGTCCCACAAAGCCATCGGCCCCCACAGCACAACTGAGTGGTTTGTGGTCACCACACCAGCCATGGTGGCAGAGCAATGGGCCCTGGCAAGAGGATAGGACGGGAGGGCTGGACCCAGAGCAAGGGCCCCAGGGATGACGAGCCCTTCTGCTTTCCCCCAGGGATTCCAAGTGAAGACCCTGACCACCAAGACCCCCAAAGAAAATGTCGTTTAAAAACTTACTGAAATTTACATTCTTAAGTGTCAGGCACTTTTGCTTGAGCGGCACAGTAAAAATGAGCCAGTTTCATCTTCAATTAGCTTAATTAGTTCAAGAGGTTCTTTATCAGGAGAGGCTATCAGGTAAGAAATGGAATATTTCCTGCCATATCAGTAAACAAAGGCTGTCATAGTCATCAGTGAGGCAGCCCTCCAACATCAGCCCGGGGAAACTCAGGAAGGAAAGAATACCTGCCTTCTAGCAGCCATCAGGCTGCAGCCACTCCCAGGCTCAGCCCTGAGGAAACTCAGGACACACCACACAGGATGCTGACCCCAGAGAGCCCAGGTACATATCAAAGCAATGATTTCAGTGAGCCCAGACTCTCACATCTTCCCATGCAAAGAAAAGCACGAATTCCTTGAGATATCTGCTTTTGGTTTGTCTTTTGTTTTTTGGTTTTTTATTAACAATACTGTTTAGATGTTCAGACTAGCTGCACCTTGTTGAAAAGATTCTATAAAACCTGGCAACATCTCAGGGTTACTTGAGATGTTGCCTCACAGGTTCCAAGTCCTAAAAATTCCTGCCAAATAAAACTCTCTCAACTTTTAGGCTATGAATCACTTTTTAGTTGACACAGGAAACTCAAATCTACAGAAGCTCAAAAGAACAGTCAGGCCCTTTCCTACAGCGATTTCCTCCTTTCACACTGAGAAGGGGGAAAAAAATCATGCAGCCAATATTTTTGACTAAAACTGCAACAAGATAGAAGACCTCAGGTATAGGAAGAGTTTCAAGTTCAAATGTAGAGAATACAAAGCTCACACTTTTTCAGTTAAAACGACTCATTAAATGGCTCTTCTAGCCAAAACTGTTGCTTCAGATAGTTAGATCTTTTCAGGAGAAGATTTTATGAGTCCCAATTCTTGCATCTTCTCATACCTAGAGAAACACTGATGTCATTAAAGGTGAAATATGCTTTGGCTATGAAGGAAAAGTTTACAATTAAAAGTCAAAATAGAGTAGCGATGGTTCAGATATCCTGGGAAGTAACTAGGTGATGCTATGGGTGTACTTTCAGATTAGATCTTGTATTGCTAAACACTTGAGTTTTCTGAGTCGTGTCAGGCTTGGATGCCACCATTCTCAAAACAGTGTCTCCTGGAAGCTAGTAACTGCAACCTTACTTTTTATAAAACTAGGCAACTGGCTGCCCGGCTACAAGTCTCCCTGAAGTGCCAGGACCAGACTGGGTTTCAGGCCTATTCTTCTAAAAAAGAAATGAGATTTATTTTGCCTACTAAATTCCAGTTATCACTCCTCCAACTACGTCTAATTGGGTCTGTTACACCAAAACGGCAGACCAAGGGACAAAGATTTTAATCATCCAAGACTCAGATCTAGAACTTGGATCTCAGAAATACTTCCAATCCAGTGTCTATATTTCAAGCTGAGGCGGTCCTATGCTCCATTTTGAAAGGAAGTTATCACAGTCATTGTTGCCTAGTTCCCTAAATTAAAACTGAGTAGAACTCTGTGGGGCTCTGGAGTAGAGATCTGTTCTGTGTTCTCCATTTCTTGTCTGTAGAATATAGGGTTCATTCAGCCTCCTTGACCTTCCGTGAGTTCCAAAGGGTGGATTCAAACAATTGCTAATCAGGGAAGGGAGGAAATACAGAAGCAGGAGAAACAATCAAAGGTTGGTACAGCCTCCAGACCGAGTCCTGGTTCCTACTCAAGAAAATATGCATAACAATGTCTTTGAGCCTCCATCCAGGTGGAGGATGGTAACTTCAGACTGAACACAAGATTCCTGGAGCACAGCTCTGTGGCCTCACCACCAACCAATCAAAAATGGTCACAAACCCTGCACCCCTCACCCCAAATGTGGCCTTCTGTTTCCGGGGACCAGAGATGACCATCCTGTTAGGTTTCCTGTTTGGCTCCTGTCTATTTCATCTCTGAGAGGGGCCAGCAGTTTCAAACTAAATTGCTATTATTACAAGGGTGAATGCTGGTTTCAGGCAAAAAAACCTTGACTTAGATCTGGTAGAGACGTCTGCTCTGCTGGCAGGTCTACGTCCATGCACAGCAAGAAGAAGTTACAGAAGAAAGAGAGTTCCGCCCCAATTCCCCAGAAGTATCTTGAGTATGAAGTCTCTTAGGGGGAATTGTTAGGGGAAGCACACTGATTGAAACCACTCACCCTGGCCAGACACCATAGTAACCATTTGCATGAGTTGTTTTATGACAGGAGATCCTGATAAGGAATACAGAACTAATAAGCCACCACCAATCAGAAGAGTTGGGAAAGGTCAAAGGAGACATTGCATGTCCGTCCACTTCCCAGAATCCCTCTCGCTAGCATCCATCTTGGCTGAGCAATGGGTGCGCCACTAGGAAAGACTCTGAATCAGAATGATTGGCCAAAGGCCTCCCGGAAACTAATCCCATCACCATAAAACCCGAGACTGGGAGCCACACGGCAGAGCAGTTCTCCTGCTCTGCAGGTGCCCTTTCCCAATACAATCTCTTGCTTTGTCAGCACATGTTTCTTCTCGGACAATTCATTTCCGAGTGTTAAACAAGAGCCCAGTTTCGGGCCCTGGAAGGGGCCCCCTTCCTGCAAAAAAACCACAAAGTGCCAGTCTTTTGTTAATAACAGCTTTCTTTATCCAGGACTTACTTTGTCCTAGGCATGGTCTCATAACTTTCACAACAATCCGACAAATTCATTGTTACTGTGAGGCTCATTTTGCAGGTGAGGAAACTGAAGCTTGTTGCTGTTGCTGCTGTTCAGCTGCTCAGTCATATCCAACTCTGTGACCCCCATGGACTGCTGCACTCCAGGCTTCCCTGTCCTTCACTATCTCCCTGAGTTTGCTCAAACTCATTGAGTCAGTGATAGCACCCATCATCTCATCCTCTGTTGCACCCTTCTGCTCTTGCTCTCAAAATTGGAGATACCAAGGGAACATTTCATGCAAAAATGGGCACAATAAAGAAAAAAACAGGAAGGACCTAACAGAAGCAGAAGAGATCAAGAAGAGGTGGCAAGAATACACAGAAGAATGTACAAAAACTGGTTAGACAGGTTAAATAACATTCACACAGGTCACAAAGCTGGTTGTCTTGAATCGATTTCTCTAGAACTGAAAATGCTGACTGTTGAATTCAGCAGAGTGTAATTATGAAGCCTTTCCAAGAGAAGAAAAAAACAAACCAACCACTATCTAAGGGAACATGTGACCCAGAAGGTAAGGAAATCAGACAAGAGGGGGACATTGGGCAAGTATCCATCCCATGGAGGGGAGCTTGACTCAGTCTCACAGGGAAACTCCAGGGGACAACTTGGGTCACACTTCAGGACTATAGCCGTGGGGGTGAAGGAAGCTGGATGTTTGTGTCAGTCATTGCTTAACATCTGCTTTGGGCTATGCAGATTCTCAGGCACTTCTGGCCTTTCTGAAGGATTTGGCCAAGGGGGCCCAGCAGTCTGAGGGTCTCTCATTTCTTTGCTGAGAGAACTCAGACGTGGGTGCAGCACTGTCTACCCAGATAACCCCCACCCACCACACCCCTTTTCAGGTTCAGTGCTCTCAGTCCCCAGGGAAACAACCTTGCCCAAGGTGACACCATGCAGGGAAACTGCTGCTCTCCATTCTGGCTTTGGAGTCTGTTTTTGACCTAAACAAGCTTGGATCAGGAGGGAAGGTGCCCTGGAAGCCTGAGCGGTCAAAAACGAAAAAGGGTGGGACTTCTCTGGTGGTCCAGTGGTTTAAAAACTCTGTGCTTCCCCTGCAGGGGGCAGGAGTTCAATCCTGGTCAGGGAACTAAGATCCTACATGTCACACAGTGCAGATAAAAAATTTTTAACTTAATTAAGAGAAAAAATAGCAAATGGCTCTGACTGGGCCACCATGGTATAGGATCAAAGAGGCACTAATGACCCTAAAATGCTAAATGGCAAGATGTGGCAAATTTCTTCACTTTGTGAAATTAAATTCAATCAAGCCCTTCACTCACCCAACTGGTCTGACATATGTGCAACCTTAAGTCACATTATGAGAACCCATCCCTAGTATAGCACAAGAAATCTGGGAAAGCAGGGATCAGTGCTGTTCTTTGGGGACACCCGGCCTCAGGCATGGACGTTCCCAGCATTGGGAGCTGGATGAAGGCATTATCTGCAGGGGTGATGGTGCTGTGAGAAGGGTAGAGGAGGACAGAAAGACAAGAATTAATAAGGGTGTGGGATGAGTGTGTGTGTGCTAAGTCGCTTCAGTCGTGTTTGACTCTGAGATCCCGGGATGAATAGCTCTTAGAGAAGTTAATGCTATGTTAGCCCATACAAGGATTATGTGTTCTATCTCGAGCATTATGCAAGAAAACACACAAAATATGCTTCCTCTTGTTTCTATTACCCTGAACTTTTTATAGCATGTTACACCTTCTACAGATGCTAATTCAATTTCTGTTGCCAAGCAATGAAGACAGAACAAAGTTAAAAGTTTTTAAATGCAGATTCCATTCTTCAGAGATTCATGTGCTAGAGGTACAATTAGACCCATAATGTAAGTAATTATATTGCAAGGCAAATTTTATTAAATGCTTTGACAGAGGCTCGGTGTGCAATGAGAAGATTCATTTTAGCTGAAGTACTGGAAATGTTCCTTGAAAAGGGAAGATGTGAATGGGGACATGAACACCTCTTATATTTGACAGGTTGACACACTGGCCAGGGAGTTGGGACAGGGGTAATTCTAGACAATGGGCAGCACTAAAGGTCCCGTCCAGGTAGGAAGTTCTGGCACTTTCTGTGTCCTCTTGTATAAGGCAAGAGGACTCACAGTATCAGAGATGGGTGCAAATGGAGTGGAAGGTGTTTGGGGATGCAGTGAGAATTGGGGTACAGTGAGAATTAGGGCTGCAGATGCCAAGTGGGACCAGACTGAGAGTGGTCTCCAATACCAGAGTCACAAATCCAGACTTCATTAGTCAAGAAGTTCATGAGTCACAATTCGGACTGTAAACAACCGAAACCACAACCAAAGGAAGTGAGGCCCTGCTCCTAATCAAACTAATGGTTACAGGGACTCTCCTAATGGCCCAGTGGTTAAGCCTCCGTGCTCTTGATGCAGGGGGGCACGGGCTCAGTCCCTGTTTGGGGAACTGAGATTCAGCATACTACAGGGTACAGCGGAAAAAAACAATAGTTAGAGCTGCTCTTCAGGGACAAATGAAACTGGAACATGATGAAAAATCACAGGTAGCACCTCTGTTCATTTTTATAAACCTGTTTTAAGTTACTTGTACTGTCTTTCCATTATCAGAAATTATCTTATGTATTGACTTGTCTCCTAGAATGTAAGTTTCCCGAGGACACGGGGAAGTCTGTTCTGTTTACCACAATTTCACTGCCTCTAGCATGGTCTCCTGGGTAGCCAGCATTCAGCAGGCACTCAGTATTTGTTGAAAGAATGACATGAATGAATCAGAGATTTTTAAAATGTGTTGGTTTAGGCAAATATCCTTGACTGCTCCAATTCCCCATCTAAATCTGGACATTTGCAGAAATATTTTAATGGCTCATTACCTGTGATTAACATCCCCATGAGTCAGCAAAAGGAGTAGACTTCAGGCTCTGCAAGGTCAGACGTCAGAAGCTGAACTCTCATGAAATCACTGGATAAACTCTTGCAGTACCACACAAAGGCAGACCAGCTGACCAGCACTGAGATGTTCTAACACTCTAGGAGGCATTTTTGAATGCCTTCAGTCTCTACTTCAGAAATGCATACCTTGAACCAGACTCTATCCCTGAAGGTTTCGAGGGAATTAAGAGAAGTTTACATCACATAAAGGGTCGTGGTGAAATTTTGTAAACCCCATTCCTGTTCTCTTGCAGGTGGAAGTCACTGTGAACATTTTCATTCAAAAGAAGCCCAGGCATAACTAAAACACATTTAATTATCTATTTAACTTAGACACGAAAACTTTCTCATCCTCTCTTTTCTGAGGTCCTGCTAGGTCTTTTAGTTTTGCCAAGGCGGAGATGGTTTGAAAATACTGGAAGGTTCCGTATCTGTTCTCTTTGGAATCATAAGACAAGAGATGATCACAGTCCTATTTTGAGCCTTTTTGTCTGTGATAGCCTTTCCTATTTTTACTACCATTTGCCTAAAAACAGCCAGTTATTTCAGGATCAAATGAAGAATCAGCACACCATGTTCTGGGTAAGTTGATTTTTTTAGCCACTCACCCCATGTATCTTTGACCTGTGATATTTTTGCCTTGATTTGCTAAAAACTTTGTGTGTCGCTCCAAGAACAAGCAAAGCACCAGTGTTCCTTTGTATTTTCTTTCCATTTTTTATAGTTTGATACACATTTTTGTTAGAACATTTAAGTCCTATCAGAAATCATAAAACACAGGTGTGACAGCATGTTACATACCAGTATGTCACGCTTTTGTTCATTTTAAGGAAATCTATTTGACTAAAGCCAGGATATGAAAGGACTTATTTAAATAACAGAAAAGAACACTCCTCAATTTTCTCAGTAGACAGAATGGTTTTCTTGGGGAAAGCAGAGAACACTATCTGTAAACTATTTTCATTTTTATACTGTCATTTATTCTAATCACAAATCCTTTCAGATGAATCCCAAAATCCCTTTCACCATGCACTTAGGTGAAATAACAGTGAGACCATTAATGTTACATGAACGTCACTGTGTTCCACCTCACTATTTCTGCTGCCAGGTCTAACCTCTGTCATTATCAGGGAGATGAGTTTGTGCCAATCCATTTCTAAATCTCATCTGATTCTCCCTGAGATTAGTGATTTTATTTACCAGGAGGTAATTAGGACATAATTTCCATCTGAGGCTATCACCACCATGAGGCTCAAATTTACCATTTATC
The DNA here is from genome assembly GCA_917880005.1 of Nanger dama. Lineage (NCBI taxonomy): Eukaryota > Metazoa > Chordata > Mammalia > Artiodactyla > Bovidae > Nanger > Nanger dama. Next base: position 42,827,533 of record CAKJTW010000016.1, read on the forward strand.
CAAAACCTGTCTTGAACAGCAATAAGGTACAGAGATTTATGCTGGGGTCAGAAATGAGTTTTCGACAGGAAATTATGGAACTTATGGTCTAATAGAAGGAAGAGAAAAAAGACATCAATATGCTAAGACAAACGTAAGTGTTTTGGCACAGCAAAAAAGCAAGGGCTGTGGACACAGACGCTTTAACCCTCAGCTTCAATGTATCAGTCAGCTACTACTGCAATAATGTGTAACAAGCATCCATGAAAGTTCCATAGCTTAAAGCAACAAATATTTTTCTTATTCTGCAGGATCCCTGGCTTTAGTTGATTTAGAATGTGTTCCTCTTATACTTCTCTGGATGGTGATTGAGATTCAGATCTTCTCCACCTTCTTGGACCTGTGACTGCCTAAGACATATTCTCATTGCCCAAAAAAGGCTCTGATTTTGGCCACATGAGCCTTATACACTTTTACTGATTATGTAGTCAAGCTTTCTTTACAAAAAACCATTTGTGAAGACTGTAATTTCTAAATGTAAAGAATAATATGCATGTGAGAAACAAGTAAAATTGTCAGCTTTCTCCCTCCCGCCACCCCCTCACCTCTACAACCACTGTGATAATGGCACACTTGTTAGTACCCTAAGGTCAATGACCTTGGAAGGATGCATTCTGCTTCTCACAGGTTCTAAACAAATATGTGGGGTATAAATTGTTCTGGAGACTATCTTGAGGCAGGATAGACAAAGTAAAACCCTTCTGAGAAAAATATGTTGTCAACTTTGAGATGCTAGAGTCTGGAGTTCAGTGAGAAGAACAGTCTTCAGAGGAAGAACTGACCAAGAGTATAGTGGAAAGCTGGGGCATTAGAGAAGTACGGGGTTAGAAACAGCTTCTTACTATGGTGAGGACTGGTTAAGTTTTCTTGGGAATAATGAGTGATATTAAATTGTAAGTTGTCTCCGCTGTATTTTACTGAGTTATTTTTACCTTCAAATATTGCATGCCTATGGTAAAGTCTGCACCACACAAAGTGAAAGTGAAAGTTAAGTCGCTCAGTCATGTCCGACTGGAATTCTCCAGGCAAGAACACTGGAGTGGGTTGCCATTTCTTTCTCCAGGGGATCTTCCCGACCCAGGGATCGAACCCAGGTCTCCCACATTAGAGGCAGACGCTTTAACCTCTGAGCCACCAGGGCACACAAAAGCCTTCCTAGAGGGAATGAAAGGGCAGACAGTCTGAGCAACACAGACCAAGGAGTCATTGAAGATGATGAGGGATGAGAGGTGCAAGACATGTTGCAGAGGTAGAAAATTCAGCAGCTGGAAGAAATCACAGAGTGAGGGAAAATATGACGAATAGAAGCCTCTCAAGAATTCTTAGGTTCTAGGCTGTCTCCAAATTTTCCATCAATTCTCTGTTTCCCTTTGATTCCTGTGGGGTACCCCTCTTTCCCCAGCTGTGTTAGCCCTGCAAATGCAGTGTCCTTTGTTTCCACACTCTTTGAGTAGAAGTTGGGTCTAAAATACAAATGATCACTCCGTACAGTCTTCTGTCCACCTGAGCTGACACAGGTCCAGATTGAGCACCCAGCTCAATCAGAGCCCTGTGGAATTGGGATGTGGGTTACAATAGATGCTGGGAGAAATAATTCCTATCCAACAGCAGTTATAAAAACTGAGCACTATATAAGCCCAGATCTACCACCGGCTATCTTTTATACCACTGAAAGAAAGACTCCCTGAGAATAAAGGATACAGGGATTTCCCTCATGGTCCAATGGTGAAAACTCTGCTCCCAATACAGGAGGCCTGGGGTTTGAAGCCTGGTCCAGGAGCTAGATCCTACATGCAGCAACTAAGAGTTCGCATGCCACAACTAAGACCTGGTACAGCCAAATAAATAAATTTTAAAATATATTTTTAAAAAAGAAGAATAAAGCAGAGCCAAGAGTTTGAGAATAAGTCCTGGTGACATCGTTCAGTCCATGAAGCCCCATCCACACCTGGGGTCTCCAGACTCAGACTCCAGAAAGGGTCCTATCACAACAGGAAGAGCTCCTGCCCTACCCCCTCAGTTTACATGCATGACATTTAGCCCAGTCTACTCTGTACAGTAGGAATCACAACACTTTTTCCGTAAATGGCCGGATAGTAAATATCCCAGACTCTGTGGGCTATAAACTCTCTAAAGCAGCTACTCAATTCTGCTGTTGGAGCAGAGAAACAGCCATGGACAGTATGTGAATGAAGGAGCAGAGCTGTGGTCCAGCAAAATTCTGTTTACAGCAACAGGTTGGCAGGACAGATTCAGCTCTCAGGCTGTAGCTTGCTGACCCCAGCTCTACAGAAACCTTAGATGGTCAGTTTCAGAAATGGCTACTGAATGTGTGTTTCAAAAAACTCCTTAAGGAGAAATTGCACAGGCATAGCTCTAAAAGTCACTATCATGGTGAGAAACCTTTTATTTCACTGCAGTGGCTGAAAATGACCTTAATGGATTATGAGGTGATCACGCTATGTTCCTCTTATTCACTTTATCTGTGGATTCAAACATAAGAGATATCAAGGGTTCAAAAAAGTTAGCTGCTAATACTGAAACTTCTAGGGCCAAATCCAGTGAAACTGAAAATTAGTTGACTGTCTAATCAGTACTGTTCAAATCAGCAAGAACCAGTGCTGCTTCAGTCACGCTTGTTGATGACTTGTGCCATCCTGGGATATTCACCAAGCTTTACTCAATCCTTCACTGAGAGACTTAATAAAAGCTTCCTTTCCAGCTCATTCATTACTTTGTTTTCCGATCTTGATTCTCTAGAGCTTTTCTCCTTTAAAAGGTCTGTGAACTTGATGCCCCACTGATGCAAGTGGATGAAACATTTGTCTAGGTATCTTTGTGAAGTGCAATCAGAATGGCCCCTAAAACATGTACTGAACCAATTCAAAGACACCTTTGAGCATCAGTCATGGTCAGAGAAAAATCATGCAGGTATCAACCAGCCACAACTGCAGAAAATACTGACACAAGGCTTTGCCTTGCCACCATCTAACCATGTGTCTACTGTTTCCATGAGTTCTGGAAGCTTCTGTTCAGGTCACATACCACTAGATTGAAGCCAACCAAGTCCTAGATATCTCTGAGACAGCAGTCACCTCTCTGGGGACCTCAAGATCCTGGCAGCAGATGCCTGGATCCGACAAGACTCTGGTTTTAGAAATCCTTATCTAGCACAGCTGATCTCCCTGACTCACTTATGCTAAGCTTTTTCTGAATTATGTGCATCTCCCAGACACACATATTCCCTCTAGACCAGGAAAATATTACCTGGTGTCTCTTAGAAAAGACGAGGCTAGCAGAAAGAACTTAGTCTCTGGAAAATGGGAAACATCGATTGTGTTTACCACCCCTAAAATGCTGGATCTCCAAGATTTAAGCTTACTTTCCAAAGCTCAAGATCAAATCTTTCTCCCCAGTCAGATTAGGCCTCTGCTAGCTCTCCTAGCAGGATCCCAGGATCAAATTCCCTCTATGTCTTCATTAATATAACCTTTATGCTTAGCACATGGTAGGGATGTAAAGAACCTTAGCTGATCATGTAAGAATAGATGGAGCCCTTGCACATGGCCCAGGAATGGTAGGTGGTTGTAGGAGAACAGAATGCTGTCTGACCATTATTCTTGCCCTATTCCTCTCCCACACAAGAAATACATGTACCTGCTTGAGTGACGTTAGGCTTGCCAAAATGATTCACTGTTTCTCATGATGGCATATAATCCCTCCCCATCCTTTGATTTCAGGTCATAGCCGCGTGTCAAAAACTTGCTTCATCCAATAGGATGTAGGCAGATCTGATGCAGTAAATACAGTGCAATTTGCTTACCTTCTTACACTTTCATTATCGTGAAAAGAACTGCCACTCTTCCTGAGGAAGCTGCTGCTCTGTAGAATATGGGATCTGGAATGAACACATGTGAAACAACCCTGGTAAGAAACAGAGCCCAGCTCGAGCCGCACCTGAAGCAGAGTCTCCCAGGAGCCCAGCCTAGGACAGTCAAGCATCAGGCAACCCGTGACAGGTAAGCAAGAAACACCACCTGTCACAAAGAACGCCACCTGCCAGGCCAGTAAACAAAGGATGTCACAGCCATCAGATCATAAGCCACACCCCCAACCAAGGTACTCCCTGAGGGAATTCAGGATGGAAAAGAACAGGATATTGGGCCTAGACAACTGAGGTACATATCAAAGGAATGCTATCAATAAGCCTGGACTCTAGTATCTTCCCAGCCAGAAAAGAGCTAAGTTCATTAACTTACATGGTCTAGAGTTTTCTTTAATTTGCAGTCCTCTTTTAATTTTCCTGTTTTGTTTTTTTTTTCTTCTTATATATCCTGGTTCCTCCCTTACCTCTTCAGAACAGTGCCTCAGGAGTATCTGAGAACTGTCTCCTGGGGCTTAAACACTATGTTCACTGAATAAAAGATGATTCTCAACATTGAGGTTATCCACTTTGTTAAGCTGACATGACTGTTATCTTAAGCCACTTGAGTTTGCAGTGCTTTGTTAATCAACATTATTGCAGTACTATACAACAAGCATCCACTCACTACCACCCACAAAAAGACCAACATTGTCACGAATACCATCATGAGACAGATCCCATGACACTGTCCATTTGCAGCAGCTATATTTATGGGGAAGACAGAGGGCACCTCGACAGCCCAAGTGCCTAAAGGAGACATTTGAGAAGAGGAAGACCCAAAGACGTGGCTTATTTAGCCCAGACAGGTTTGGAGGACCTGCCTGGATAGCTATCAAATGGAGAAAACCCTCTCTTGATGGAAAAGAAACACACCCCATATACTCTTTGCACTTTCACATGAAAGTTCCTTTTTAAAATAGCTGTTTCAAAAGATCCTTCCAGATTGGAGTGGGCATGACCAGTTTAACAATAGCTGCCTGCCAAAGGATGGCATTAAGATTCAGATGCTGTCATTTATCAGGGTCCTTGACTTTCAGCACTGCTGACTACTCAGTGCCAAGCCCCAACTCCCCATCCTTCTAACCAGCTAAAGGCTCATAGAGATTCTTGCATATACATTTGTCGCCTTTCCCTGAGAAGTTTCTGAAAAAGAAAAACAGCAAAGAAAAAGAAAATGGCTTTTTGTTTGAATTTCCTTAGAGTCATTTGGTGAAGCAGGCATCATCAGCTCTTGTAAACAGGCAAAATGCAGTTAAGTGATCTCTGACTGTTCTGCAAAATTGGAATCTGAAGCCTTGTAGCAAATTGTCTCAAATGCATCATGGAATGTGAGGGGCATAGGATGTAGGCATGATTGCCTTTCTGACAACTCAGTGAAGGAAAACAATTGCTGGAGCTTTTAATGCTCTAAGCCAGGGCTCTTCTGTCTGCCACCTTGATGTGAGAATAACCCCAACTTGGAATAGACACTACGGATAGGATTCAGGAAGTTGAGGCAAGGATGGTTGGAGGACACAGAGGCTTAGGAAGCAATCCCAACATTACAGAGACTCATCCAAGACTGTAACAAAAGGTGCTCTGACCATCTCACTCTTTGCCCCTTCATACATCTGCCTCTCTCTCTTCAGCTTCCAAACAGGACACCAAACAGGTGTCCAAGTATGTCAAGGAGACCAAACTTGTGCCAAAGAATGCTGAATAGTACTTGCTGGCTTTCTCTGGGCGTGTCCTCTAAATAAAGCAGTATGTCTCCTATCATCTTTCCACCTACTTCTCCTCTTTCATTTGGTTCCCTCTCCCTAGGGAATCTCAACCTCCCCATCGGTGATGCCTACAAAACCTTTAATTCCAGCCTGACCTTTCTGTTTAGCAAAACCCACATCCTGAGTAACTGAACTTGGCTATCTCACAAACATTCAGGCTCAAGTAAATTCATTAAGTTCTCCCAGATATTATTTTTCTCCTCTCTTCCCCTTATCAGGTAAATGATCAGTCCAAGTTAAGAAACTCAGAATCACTCTTTACTGTTTTCCTATCTCTGCTCTCAAGGCAGTATGATGCCAAGAGCTCTAATTTCTATCCTGCTAATGTACATCTTCCATTCTTTACAGCAGACTTCCCATTCATTCATTCATTCATCTAATATTTGTTCAGTTCCTATTTTGTACCAAGCTCTTTTCTAGTGAGCAAATAGACCAAAAGCCCCACCCTGTTGGAGCTACCTTTGAGTATAGAAAGAGTTGATAACAAAAAAAAAAAATTGTGTAGCATGCTATATAATTGGAATGAGTACTATGGAAAATAGAGTGAATGGATAGTAAGTGGATGGGCTAAAGTGAGTTAAGTCAGATTGCAGTGTTCGATAGGTGAGCAGGGTAGATGTCTCTAAGAAGATGAAGTCTGAGCAAGGATTTGAAAGAGCAAAGACTTAGCAGGAAGACATTATTGCAGCAATCCAGCAAAAATATTATGGGGATTTAGACCTGGATGGTAGCAGTAGAGACAATGAGGAAGGGGAAAGATGACAGGATTTTATGATTGGTAAAAGGGAGGGTGGCTTCCCCAGTGACTCAGGGGTAAAGAATCCACCTGCCAGTGCAGGAGACATGGGTTCAATCCCTGGGTCAGAAAGATCCCCTGGAGGAGGAAATGGCAACCCACTTCAGTATTCTTGCCTGGAGAATTCCATGGACAGAGGAGCCTGGTAGGCTATAATCTATGGGGTCGTTTAAGATTTGGACACGACTTAGCAACTAACAACAACAACAATAAATGGAGGATATAAATCACAAAATCAACTCCAAGTTTTTTTAACAACTGATAGAATGGCGCTCTCATCAATGGAAATGGGGTAGGCTATGAAGGGAGCAGACTTGCAGAAGGGCAGATCCATAGTTCTGTCTTGGACGTGGTGAGTTTGAGATGTTTATTAGACGTTTGAGCAGAGGCATCAAATAGACAGTCTGATAGAAGAGGCCAGAATTCAGGAAAGAGGTTCAGACTGGGAATACGGCCCAAGCCCAGGTCCGCATCATCGCTCACCTGTATTGTTGCAATGATCTCACAGTTGGGCTCCTCGCCTCTGATTTTCCATCTCCTATCACTGTCCTCCGCGTTCCTGTCAGAGAGGTGTTTCTAAAATCTGGATCAATTGTCACCTGCTTAAAAACCTCTGATTTCCAAGTACTCCACAGCATGGCACTCATATCTATACTTCAAACTCTCCCTTATGAGCCCCAACATGTGCAGATACTGCACTAGCTTCCAAAACTAATGGACAGTCTTAGATGTCAGGCACCTCTCAGTATCTGTGCATGTTCTCTGGATCTGGACTAATACCTTCCCATGGATCACTGTCAAAGTGACTCATCCTTAAATTCCCGAATTCAAATGCCATTCTCCTTGCTAGATCCCACATGGCTCCTCCCATTAGGACTCAGGACCCTTCCTTCCACCTTTGCATTGCAACTTACACACATGTTTAGTGTAATACTCACCATACAGCAATAGAATTGTCTGTCTTTGACTGGGATGCCACTTTATTCACCTAAGTCAGTGGCCAGCATAGCACCCAGCAAAAGTGTATGGAACTGCCACGAGCCAAAAATAAATCCAGCTGCCTGGTCGGCGCACACTTCGTACTGGCACAATCTGGAGGTATAGGAGAAGGAGAGGAGAGTGATGGTCTCCATCCATCACCTGTACCACCCAGGGCTGTCAATCACAGCAGCAAGGATGCCCCCTGCAGGTGGCTGCCAGTTCCTGGAGCCCACAGCATGCAGAGGCTCCTTTTCACCCCCTCCTATGGGAAACCTAGCAGAGAAGAGCCATGGAGGTAGCAGGCTTGGGTTCTGGCAATAGGGGTTTGTTTAGGCATAAGGGATGTCCTCATTAAAACAAGACAGATGAAACTTGCAGAGGAACACTAAGGAAAACAGAAAAATGTTCTCTAAATTCATCGTGTCTCAGGGACCTCAGAGGGCACCTCAGGTCTTCACACTTTGCTTCCTTCATATTTACAAAGTGTCCACACTGCATAATCATAAAGGATTTGGTTTAGGTCATACCTGAATGGTCTAGTGGTCTTCCCTACTTTCTTCAACTTAAGCCTAAATTTGGCAATAAGGAGTTCATGATCTGAGCCACAGTCAGCTCCCGGTCTTGTTCTTGCTGACTGTTTCTGCTTGATGTTACTGCTGTTTTTACAAGTATTTTAAAGGATTTACACTGAATGAAAAGTAGGTTTAGAAAATGGCAGCATAATACTTCTTTAATTTGATTGTCCTAGAAAGCTAAAGACTAATCAAAAGGCATGGAACTATTAGAATACATAGATCAGTTAGTATCTTCTTAGAAAGAAAGTGAAGTCAGTCAGTCATGTCCAAATTTTTGCGACCCCATGGACTATAGCCTACCATGCACCTCCATCCATGGGATTTTCCAGGCAAGAATACTAGAGGGGTTGCCATTTCCTTCTCCAGGGGATCTTCCTGACCCAGGGATCAAACCTGGGTCTCCTGAATTGCAGGCAGACTCTTTACCATCTGAGCCACCTGGGAATCCTAGTATCTTCTTATTCTATGGAAAATAAAGCTAGAATGTAACTTCAGTTGAATTGTTAAAAATAACTTTCATGTCTGTTTCTAGGTTTTCTGTTTGTTTGACTTTCTGTGTTTCTTTCAGTCACAAGATTTTATCATTGAGATGGTATAGTACAGAGAAAGGCTTTTGGAATAAGGCATTTGAAGTCTCAATTCCATCACTTTCTGGGTAACTTTGGGTACTGTATCAGTTATTTGTTTCTGGGTAATGGCTCCAAAACTTAATTGCTTCAAAAACAATTATTTCTCATGATTCTGTGGACTGACTATACTCAGTTGAGGGGCTTTATTTTATGTGGAACATTTTGTTTACCACATTTTTGATCTCCAAACATAAGAACAATGCAGAAATCAGTTTATTAAGAGACAATGCCTCCCACTCTGACACCTTGACACACACTCTTTCTCCTCCCACCTTCTGCCAACCTCAGTGATCCTCCAACATTTAGAACAACCAACCTCTGGGTCCTAACTCAGCTCCTCCTCTAAAGTTCTTTTGAAAACTTAGGACTTAGGTTCAGATGGTAAGAATCTGCCTGCAGTGTGGGAGACCCAGGTTCGATCCCTGTGTTGGGAAGATCCCCTGGAGGAGGGCATGGCAACCCACTCCACTATTCTTGCCTGAAAAATCCCATGGACAGAGGAGCCTCATGGCTACAGTCCATGGGTCACAAAGAGTTGGACACGACTGAGAAACTACACTTGCCCTTTCAATTAAAAACAGGGCTAGGTCAGAGAAGCTCAAAAAAGACTTTGATGCAGAAATAAATTAATGTAAGTTTCTTAAAAAAAAAAAAAGCCAAGGAGAAACCACCCCATGAGGCCAGGAATTTAACTTTTTTTTTTTTTTTTTTGATGTTATATCCTCGGCCTCCAGAATAGCACCTGGTGCAGAGTAAGCTCACCATAAACCTCTGTTTATCAAACAATGACTCACAGGACTCAAAGAAGTGAAGTTGGTCAGTCGTGTCCACCTCTTTGCAATCCCATGGACTGTAGCCTACCAGGTTCCTCCATCCATGAGATTTTCCAAACAAGAATACTGTAGTGGATCGCCATTTCCTTCTCCAGGAGATCTTCCCAACCCAGGGATCAAACCCAGGTCTCCCACATTGCAGGCGGATTCTTTACCAGCTGAGCCACCAGGACTCAAAAGCCAGAGGCAAAGGTAAAGGTGAGACGTCAAAGAACAGACGTCACAAGGAGGAGCCAACATTCATCACACATTTTGATCTAATTCAACAAACTCTTCAAAAGAAATATGAAAGAAAAAATGTACGAATGAGTAAAATAAAGTGTCTTTCCATCTAGTAGTTTTTTGTCTAATGTGTGTTCAGATAGATGCAAGGTCAAAGGTCATCCCTCTCTCCCCTTCCTCTATCCTTTCCTCCCTCCTTCATCTCCTTTCTCCTCTTCTTTACTCCTCTTCCATCATGCCTTCCCTCACTCACACACATGCACACTCACTCACTCTCCATAGGAAACCCACCACTAAGCCCTGTGGTTTGAATCTCTGTTCCAAAGCCCCTTGTCACGATCTTTTCACTTCTTTTCTGCTATGGTCTCCCAGCATTCTCTTGCCTCAAGTCTCCCATGGGCTTATCCTTTCTACACCCTGCTACCCAAGGGACTCTTATAAATGACCAGACTGCATCTTTCCTCCTTAGAGTCCATAACACCTCCTTCCTGCCTAAAGCACAATGTGTAAGCATAGTTAGCCAGCATCCAAGACCCCACCAGCTTTATCTCCAGGTGATATTGAGCACACTTTGCCTTGTAGGTCAACTGTCACAGGTCCTTGCTCCCATCATCTAATTGGCAAGTTCCTACCCATCCTTGAAGGCCCAAACATCTTAAGGACTCTGTGGACAAGTGAAAAGATTTAAAAATTAAAGTAAACCTTTTATAACAGCCAGCGTTTCTAGGAATAGAAAGTCACTGCATGCACTTTTTCAAAAGCCTGAAGAAACCCCTGGATGAAATGTTTAAAATCAGAGTAATGCATATGCTTTCAGTTCCTGGCAGGGCTGAGTCCCACATTTCTGTAGGTAGCTGATGTGCGTGTGGCCAGTTTCTTCTTAGTAATAAGTACCTAAGTAATGGTGGTCTGGATACCACTGCTGTTCATCTATCTGGCACCCTATTTTTCTTTGTATGATTTCTTAATTGCTTCATTTCCTGCAAGGATTGAGACTCCCAATTAGTTCCCTCTTTCTGAGTTAAAATAATACATTGTCTCTCTCGAGCAGTGAGGGTTAGAATAATTTAAGATCATATCACACGATGAGGACTTTGGAATTCACATCACTCAATTTGTTTATTCCTCCCAAAGAAAAGACAGGAAATTTCAGGAAGATAATACACTAATTATTTTGTGATATGTCCCTTTCCATTTCAGAAGCCACATGCCAAACATGATGGTCAGGTTTGGAGACAGCCAAATACAAGTCCTTTTCTCAGTGGCGGGGAGACTGTTCTTTATCATCTCAATCGTGGACAATGTGAAAAGTCAAAGAACTTCAAAAGGTATTAAAAAGCTACTAAATGGGGCTCAGTAAAAGAAAAAATTAAAATGTTCTGCAAAACCATCTCTTTAAATACAGTAAAAATATAATTTTAGAGGGGTAGAAATCATATCCCTTTTTAATCTGAATTTCAAGTCCCTTTAAGGTAATGGTTGGTAATATTAAATTTGCGATGCAAAATCATTTTTAATTGCCTCTAGGCTTCAAAGAGTTTGAAATCAAGAGAGAGGTTAAGAGAAATACTATGATAGGGAACAACAGAAGCAGTGATTCTTCAGAGCAGACTGTACACTGAACACCATATAATACTAATGAAGGAAACTAAGGGAGACACAGGTAAATGGAAAGACATTCCATGTCCATATTTTGGAGTACCCAAAGCCAACTCCAGATTTGACGTGATCCTTGTAAAAATACCAAAGGCATTTTTTTACAAAAATAGGAAATCCTCAGATTCACAGGGAACACACACACACACACACACACACACACACATTAGCTAAAGCAATCGTGAGCATTAAGAAAAAAGCTGAAGGCATTATCACACTTTCTGATTTCAAAATATATTAAAAGCTGCAGTACTCTAAACAGTATGGGAATGGCATAAACACAGACATACAGAGCAATGGAATGTAACAGAGAGCCCGGAAATAAACCCATGCATCTGAGGTCAATTGACCGCTGACCAATGTGTCAAGAACAGACAACAAGGAGAGGATAATCTCTTCACAGTGCTGGAGAACCTCATGCAGAGAAGAATGAGCCTAGCCTCTTACCTCACACCTCACATAAAAATCACCTTCAGAGGGATTAAAGACTTAAACATGAAACCTGAAACTGTAAAAAGTACTAGACAAAAAATTGTACAGGAAAAGCTTCTTGACATTCTTTTTATTTTGACATTATTCTTTATTCAATAAAATATTTACTGAAACCCTAGGTAGGCACCGTAGATATACAAACATGTAAGAGCTAGTCACCATGTTCACTAACTTCAGGGTCTAGCTGACAGGATACTGAACTCAGAAGGTTACAAATGCTGAAATCTCTGCTGCTGAAGAAAGGTGATTGTTCAAGAGTACATTTAAATTAAAAATTTTACATTTGTAAGATGCAAAAATCATTTTGTTTCTAATAGTCGAATGGAAGGAAACTATGCATAAAATGAAAGGGAAAGCTGTGCTAATCCTCTGCTGAGAAGCAGTAGAGGAAGCTATTTTGAAAGAGTAGTCATGGAAGGCTTCTCAGAGGATGTGACATCAAAAGTGATACATGAGAGATAAAAAAGAATCAGTCGTAAGAACATGATAAGATACAGCTACAATAGAACCACAGAATTTCTATAGCATCTACTTAGGTGAAATTGGGCAACCCTCAGAAAGACTCTGAATTGTGCATTTGACATCCACTATCTTCTTCAGCCTCTTTTTGCCCTTAGATTGAGATGACCCTCCAGTCATAGGACTAATTGTCCTGATAAATGCTGAAGACTCAAAGTGTCAATCAGTCAGGAATTTCTCGGTATCGTAACACTACCAGCACTACACAGAAGATGGAATATAAATAGCACGTGTACGTCTGTTAAAAAGAAGTGATACAAACATATTTACATACGTACATAGTATCCGAAGAAGTATCTAAAGACACTGAAGTCTATGAGATGCTGGAATAAAAATTGAAGATCTCAGGATGTGAACAGAGAGAGGAAACATTTTCACTAGCTACCCATATGTAACATGTGGTTACTGCTGTTTGTTTGACAACCATGTAAAATTAGCCCTCTGTATCCCAAGGTTCCATATCCCAGGAGTCTATATCTGAGAATTCAACCAACCACAGACTGAAAATACTTGGGGAAAAAAAATCCAGGAAGTTCCAGAAAGGAAACTTTAATTTGCCTCACTCTAGCAACTACTTCAACAGCATTTATATTTTTGACTGTTTCTAGCATTATTGTAATAGGTATTACAGGTAATCTAGAGAGGATCTGAAGGACACAGGAGGATGTGTGTCAGCTATATGCAAACATTATACCATTTTTTATATGAGACTCAAACATCTGTGGATTTGGGTATCCACAGGTGTCTTGGAACCAATCTCCCCTAGATTCAGAAGGATTACTGCATTATTTTTCAATTTTAAATGTAAGAAGAAAAAAGCTGACCAAAAAGACAACTGCTGGAATCCCACAGGAATGAACTACTAAGGCTGAGCTGAATGCACAGAGGCAGAGGGTGGGAAAATTATTTGCAGGCTTGGAGGGCCTGAAGTGAGATTTGCTTGCTCCCTCTATTATGAACAGCCTCACCCAGGGCTGGCAAGATGCCTTTATTATGCCACATTTAAGTTCACAGATAGATTAAGATGCTATCTTGGCTTGTGACGCCATGACAAAATAAAGACTGGGTGAATTCAGCAACAGAAATTTACATTCTTGAAATCTTGGAGGTTGGAAGTCCAAGATCAAGGAGTCAGCATCGTCAGAGAGTTCCCTTTCTGACTTCTAGGCAACCCCCCTTCTAACTGTGTCTTTACATGATGGACAGAGAAAGCAAGTTTTCTGATACCTCTTCTTTTAAGGACACTAATCCTACCAGATCAGGGCCCCATCCTCATGACCTTACCTAACTTTAATTACCTTTCAAAGGCCTCATCTTCAAATAACATCTGACTGTGGGTTAGAACTTCAACATACAAATTTTAGGGGGACACAGTTCAGTTCACAGCTGATGCATCTGAAGCTGAGATGAACATCAATCCCATGATGCACATTCACCTTGGAGGTACAGGTTTAGTTTAGAGGGAGAGTATGTAAAGAACTTCACATGGTTCTCTGCCAAACCTTTGATCAGGAATGAGTATATTAATAGATCCAGTGTTGAGTATGGAACCTGGCAGGAGAAAATGCTTTTGCCCTCTGTACCCAGGAAGATACAGAGTAGAAACCAAGTAGGCTCATTAAGAAAGTATAAAGCAGATAATAAGAAAGCCTTACTGCCGCCTGCTGTCATCTCCCCTGTATCAAAGGGTGGAAAACTACCGTATAAAACTAAGTAAACCGCCATCTGTGCTGCTGCTTCTGGAAGTAGCTTAATTGATCATATACCAGGAAATAAAGTGAAGCTTGCTTCTAATTCACTCAGCTCGGTCCCACCTCAGGGTCTCACTGACATGGATAGTGTGTGTTATGCCTAATTTGGAAGTTTAAACTCTCCCTCTTGCAACAGATTTGGTTACCTAACATTTGAAATATCTCACCACCATTATGCGCCCATCTAGAAAACACACCGCCTTGGTTACAACCTGGCTTGAAAATCATCACTGCCCTGGAGTCTTTCTATTCTTAACCATGGCTCACAGACAGAACACTGGAGGCCTGATGTATTTCTCTTAACACATTGTTTTCCCCTAGTTCCGTAAAGGTTCCTTTGGTAGGAGAGGCAATATGTGTTTTATGAGAACAGAAGGAAAAGTTACATCAAAGAGAAATTAACAGGATGGCAACTATCTAGAAAACTAAATACAAACTTGTTTTATTGCAACTCACTCCTGAATTCCATTGAAACCGACAGGCTTGAGATCAATATTCCATCAGCCAGGTTGTCTCAACACGTTGAGAATCTATAGGCAACACGCCAGCCTCCTATACAATACAATATTGACCCAGGCAGTGTCTGCAGTAGATATGACCGTGCTCCCCTCCAGGAATCTGGACCCTCCTGATAACCCATGCTTGGCAGCCAGAAAGATCTCTTATCGGTTCATTATCTGCTAGGTAGAGAATTCTTTCATAGCACAATTGGTGCTTCAAAATATACACAGAGTCATTCAAACCAAGTTTTGAGATCCTTAGAATGCCAAGGTGCTTCTGTTAATTCTATTTTACAGAAGTACTTACTGCAATTTATTGCTGCACTCCCAAGAAATTGAATATTTTGATTCCTGATCTAGAAGGTGTTCTCAAGGGTTTTAAATCTTCCGTTTTAGCAAGGGGTGATGTCTTTTTCTTCCCAGAGGACTTGTTTCTACTTGTACCTGTAGGTACATGCTATCCTTGGGGCATGCCACGGCACAAATTACTTTAAAAACAGAAAATGCAAAGGGTCCCCCAAAAAGTCACAGGAGTAGGTAACCCAAGTCTGCAATAACCCAAGGCAATAACAGCTACCTTGTAGTCACACTTAACACATACCAGGCACCAATCTAAACGCTGTAGACACAATTTAATTCTCATAGAGATGGAGGAGGCAGGCACCATTTCTACAGAGGAAGAAACTGAGGCACAGAGAGAATAGGTAATCTGCCCAAAGTACAAAGGGCTGGGGCATACATGCTGAGAAGGCTTCTGATTGGTTTTAGCCCAAACACCAGCCGTCATTTCACTTTTTCTTCTATGACTGTAAATTCACACTATGTTGGCTAATCATCTTAAGTATAGAAAGTTTTATTTACTTGTTCTACATTTTTAAAAACATTTTTATTGAAGTAAAGTTAGGTTACAATGTTATGTTAGTTTCAGGTGTACAGCAAAGTGGTTTGATATATATACATATTCTTTCAGATTCTTTTCTATTAGTGATTATTACAAGATATTGAGCATAGTTCCCTTTGCTATACAGTAGGTCTTGGTTGGTTAGCCAAATTATGTAAATTAAATAATCTGGAGGGGATAAAAAACAATCCCTTCAAGACAAACAAAAACAACTCAACACTATATCCCTGAAATTCTTAGCAATCTTATGGAAGTACAATAGTGACCCCAACTCCTTACATATTCTGCCTTAATGACTGAAGTAATCAGGTGTCCTTATACAAAGCAGATATTAATGAAAGGAGAAGTGGTGGGTGGGGAGAGGGAAGACTCTCAATGCTGTTCTAAACCACTGTAATCTCCACAAAGTCCCTTCCAGAGACATGGCCTCTGTTGAGACAGAAAGAAAAAAAAAAAGTTGTTTTCTAAATACTGTATGATTTCACTTGCACGTAAAATCTAAAAACACAACAAATAAAACAGAAGCTGAGTCAGACACAGAACAAACAGGTGGTGGCCAGAGTGGGAGGGCAGGGAGGAAAGAAATAGATGAGAAAGATCTCGGGGTACAGACTTCCAATTGTGAGTCACAGGTGTGAAATGTACAGTGTGGGGAATAGTCAATAACTAAGTAATATCTCTGAATGGTGAAAAATATCATCACTAGACTTATTATGGTGATCAGTATGAAATGCATAGACAGTTTGAATCCCTATTTGTGAAACAGGAACTAAAAGTGTTGGAGGTTGATTATACTCCAGAAACAAAACAAACACACTCATAGGAAAGGTCAGATTTGTGGTTTCCAGAGGCAGGGGAGGGTCGAGTGTGGTGGGGGGGCATGGATTGGATGAAGGCAGTCAAAATGGTACAGACTTCCAGTTATAAGAGAAATAAGTGCTATGGATGTCAGATATAACGGGATAAATACAATTAATAATGGCGTATGTTATATGTGAAAACAGTTTAGAGAGGAAACCCTAACACTTCTTATCCCAAGAAGAGAAAAATCAGTAAGAATAAAACACAGGGCAAGGAACTTCTTAGAGACGCCGTGACACTGCTGGGCAACATCAATACAGCACACGCTTCAGGGTTGTGTGTAGAGACCGCAGACAAGGACTCTGGGGCCAGACTGACTGGGTTCAAATTGTGGCTCCAGCACTTCACTGACCTTGGGAGAGTCTGTTTCATTTGTAAAATGAGGACAGTTGTTTCTACTTCAGATGATTTTTTTAAAGGATTAGATTAGCATACAAAGCACTCAGAAGACAGCCTGATTCTGCATCACTGCTTGCTAACCCAATGACTGTATGCATAATATACAGACTTTCTACTACAGCAACCCTTACTATGTATGGGTAGAGAGATTTTGTATTTGTTCACCTCATCATAGCAGTTCAGTTTGTATGGAGGGTCTATGATTAAAATGCAAACTCCTATGAAATTTTTTAAGTGTCTTCTCTCTAGTCTCAAGACTGCCCTAGATAACCCCCCTCCCTCCTATCCTCTCAGAATTAGTGCCTGGCTGACTTATGCACATCTTATCTGTGAGCTAATTGCACCCTGTGTCCACTGATCACCTGCGTCCACTGATCTACCTTCCACTTGCCTCTGCACAGCTTGCACCCCTACCCTATTCTGTCTGGCACAGACAGGGTACCAGACACCCCTCCCCAAGTGCCCAGGCAGTCAGAGCAGGATGTGTGGGGTGTACGCACAGGCCCATCAAGTGGGTCAAGCTGACTATACGCGATCACCAGATCACTGACTGTAAGAAACGCCGTGGGAAGAAAAAGCCACCACTAAGGACCGTTGATGAAGGCCTTTATTGGGCAGTCGCTCTCGGGCAGAATTCCCAGGGACGGGCGAGCAAGGAGACAAAGGGAGTCTGCGAGGTATTAGGGGTGAGGAGGGGGTTTTATAGCCAGGGCTGGCATTCAAGCCAGGTTCTCCCATATAAGGTAGAAAGCGCGGGCTACAACGGCAGTGGGTGTCCAAGGGCTCCATGTCGGCACCTGATTGGGCCAGACTACAGGGGGTCGGTCCCCGGAAGTTTAATCCGCCCCCCAGTTCCTGTTTGGGCATTTGGCCAACTGTCGAGACTTGTTCGGGCTTGTCCCGACATGCCCAACCTCTCATCCCGGCCATTTTGATATATATATAGGACAAGGGGCGCTGGTTCTCTCTGGCTACTTCCTGCTGAACAGGGGCGACGAGGGGTAGGGTGTGGCCGGGATGACAGGGGGCGGCTGTCCATTAGGTTTGTCACAGGGCGTTTGTCGGAAGCCCTTGGTATTGCTGTCACAGCACCATCAGTTGGACCGTGTTGAGCCGTTGTTTGATGAAGGCAAGGAGCTTATTTAAGATACAGGGCCCGAAAGTCAGAAGCAGCAGGAGAATGATGAGTGGTCCCATTAGGGAGGATAGCAGAGTTGTCAGCCAAGGGGAGCTCTGGAACCAGGACTCAAACCAGCCCTGGTGGGCCTCTCCACTCTCTCCTCCTGCGTTCTAGCCCCTCTCTTACCTTGGCCATGGATTCCCTTACTACCCCCCGTATGGTCTGGGTAGAAGCAACATTTCTCCTTGAGGGCTGCACAGAGGCTCCCTTGTTGTAGAAAAACTAGGTCTAGTCCTCGCCTGTTTTGTAGCACCACCTCTGACAGGGAAGTCAGAGATTTTTCTAAGGCCATCATGGACTTTTCTATTCGGGCAATGTCTTCATCAGTGGCAACTCTTAGGGAGGCCAAACCCTGGTTCTGTAGGGACAGTGATGCAATCCCAGTGCCCGTTCCCGCTGCTCCCAGGACAAACAGTGTTGCCAGAGTGACTGCTGTGACTGGCTCCCTCTTTTCCCGGGTGGGTGAGGTACCTCTATCCCAGAAATTGTATAGAACTTCTTCAGAATGATAGACAATTTTAGGCATCACTGCTACCAGAATGCAAAATTCCCTGTTCTGATTGAAAACAGCAAGGTGTATGCAGGGCGTCAACCCGGTGTGTGAACAAACCCACCAGCCCCGGCTCCGGGTATCACCCACTTTGTTGTGTCTAGTCCAGTGAGACTGGCGGTCTGAGTGCACAGGGTTGTCTTTTCGGGTGGGACGGCCCCTAGGCAGGTTCCTTGTCCCCACACCTCTCGCATAGTTAGGCCTACTTTGTGGTCCCCCCACTGACACTGGGGCGGGTTAGGGGCTGGTTGATGGGTTGTAGGAAGCATTTAAGCCTACGGCCTCGTAGAAGGGAGGATAAAGGGTGTAACAAAGCCAACAAGACTGGGTCACGTCTGGGCTGGAGTGGTTTAGGGCACCATAGGTTTCTTTCATCAAAGACCACAGAGGGTCTTGGTTTTCTGTGGGGGCATGCAGGCCCTGTGTCTGGAGGTGGGGACTGCTTGTGGGAATTGATGTGGTGGCATTTTTTATCGGAGGCTGGGGGTGCATCTGTGAACCCCCAGGGCCGGGTTGGGACCCACAACATGGGTCTGAGCAGGTGTCATGACTTGTTGGACGTAGAGAACTGCGCTTGGGGCCCAGAAACTGTCATAAACCTGTATTCCCCATGTCAGCCCGGAGACCCATCCACCCTCTGCCTTTCCTTGTTCAGTGAAAGAGAGTTTGACCAGGTCGCAGTTAGGGCAAAACACATGACCCCCTAGGATGCGTGAGTGATATGAGAAGGCCAGTTGGGAGCTTGTGTAGTGGTATGCAAAGGTCAGGTTGATTAGGTCGGGCTTATCTACTGCCCATTTCCACCCTCCGTCATTGGAAGTCACGCAGTCCCACGACTTGCAGTAGCGGCTCACCAGTCCCCCTCAGGTTTTGATGTTTTCCCCTTTTATGTCCCGGGCACGCATAAAGCCCACCTTTCGGAGGTAGGCACGGGTCCACCAGGTTTCGGTCAGCTGTTGTAGATGGAAGTACAGGTCGGGTCACCATGTATTTTGTGGGTGGGTACCTGTGGTCCGGCTGAGTTCTTCATAGGTCTCTCCGTTTTTTAAGACCCAGGTTATGTGAAAGGGCTGGTGAGGACTAGAGCAGCCATCCCCACCCAGGGCCCAAAGCACTCCCAAGGCCGCCCACACTATCATTTGTAACCCGTGTTCGGTTTCTCGCCACACTGTGGGATTGGGGGCAGGGATTCCAGGTAAGCATCAACTCGGTGAGTCCTGCAGGAGTGGGGTGGTACGAGTGGCTCTGGGGCCCGGTCAGGGCTGAGGCTATCAAGGTGCCCCAAGGGAATAGCACCCCAGGAGTAGGGAGCAGATGGCTAGGTAAGCAAGGGCCAGTGACAGCTGAAGTGCAAATGACCAGTTTTGGGAGCTGTGGCCGCCAATCCAATGGCAAAGAGTATGGCCAGAACTGTGATTGTCAGCAGCCACAGCGGATGGTATCTGGCAAACATCGGATGGGGACGTGTTTGTTCCTGGTGGGAGGCGGTGCCTCAATTACTCTGAGATCGGCGGAAGAGGGGTTTGGGTAATGGTTAGTTTGGTTGGCCCAGTAAGGATGGAGCATTAAGATCCCTCCCTTTCAGGGAGACCTGGGGGTGCGAGTTTGAGTCGGGTCAGGTGGTACCAGGGCTCATGTCCCAGAAGTTTGGCTGCCGTAGGAGTGGTGAGGATTACCGTATGGGGTCTCGTCCAGCGAGGCTGTAGTGGGCGGGGACTGAGGGCTTTTAGCAGTACCTGATCTCCTGGGGCCAGAGCCCGAGTTGGCCCCTCGCCGTCTGTCGGTTGTGGCAAGGCTCGGTAAGCATGTTCTCTCAGCAAGGATCGTAGGGAGGGAGAAGAGGGGGAGGTACCCCGTGAGTGGGGGAGCCTCTCCCTCCAGGAGGTGAGTCAGGAGGTAGGGCCTGCCATAAAGCAGTTCAAAGGGGGTCAAACCTGTTTTTGAGTGTGGTGTGGTGCAAATACGAGTGAGCGCCAGAGGAAGGAGGTCAACCCAAGACAGTTACAGTTCCGAGGCAAGCTTGGTCAAGTGCGTCTTGATGATGCTGTTTACCCGTTCTACCTTGCCTGACGATTGAGGCCGATAGGGGATGTGGAGATGCCAGGCGATGCCCAGGGCCGCAGCCACCTGCTGGGAGATCTGTGAGATGAATGCAGGCCCATTGTCAGACTGGAGAGAGTTTGGCAACCCAAATCTGGGAATGAGATGGGTCGTCAAGACCTCCGCCACCGCCGCTGCCATCTCTCGGGCGGTGGGGAAGGCCTCGACCCATCCTGAAAAGTGTCCACCAAGACCAGCAGATAGCGGTGGCTCTGATGTCTGGGCATGTGGGTGAAGTCTATTTGCCAATCTTGCCCAGGCAAGTGTCCCCTAAGTTGATGAGCTGTTTGTGGGGGTCTAAGTCCTCCCTGAGGAGAGGTGGAAACGCACGTCAAACAGGAGCGATGAACATCATATATGGCCTGTCTGAGGTGCCAAGGGGCAAAGATAGGGCTGAGAAAGGAGAGGAGAGCCCTCAGTCCAACGTGCAAGGTGCTGTGGATTTGGGATATGATG
The DNA here is from genome assembly GCA_917880005.1 of Nanger dama. Taxonomy (NCBI): domain Eukaryota; kingdom Metazoa; phylum Chordata; class Mammalia; order Artiodactyla; family Bovidae; genus Nanger; species Nanger dama. The sequence continues at coordinate 42,848,661 of CAKJTW010000016.1, forward strand.
TCTTTGGCCTGGCGTTCAGGGAGTACCGGTTTGCCATAGTATAGTATCCATCCCGACAGATGTCTCTGAGCCCCTCCTGTGCCAGCAAGGCTTTGGCTTCTTTGTCGGAATATTCAGGACTGAAGGTGGCTCTCAAAGCCAGCAAGGACTCGGGGGCCTGTTGTAAGGCAATTTGTCGAGCCACTTGGTCAGCCATGTTATTACCCAAAGCGACAGAGTCATGAGTATTTTGGTGTCCCTTGCAGTGTATGATAGCGACCTCTTTGGGCAGGGATAAGGCATCTAACAGTCGAGTAATGTGGGGGCATTACAGATGGGGGCATTACAGATGGGGTCAGGAAGCCCTGTTCTTTCCAGATTGCCGCATGAGAATGGGCAATCAAAAAGGCGTATTTGGAGTCTGTGTAAATATTGACCCTTTTTCCTTTTGCCAAGTGTAAGGCTCTAGTTAAGGCTGCCAGTTCAGCCTTCTGGGAGGTCATCCCTGGTGGCAGGGGGCTGAGCCTCCAGGACTTCCCAGGTGGTTACCACAGCATAAGCCGCCCTCCGGTTCCCACTGGGGTCTCGCTTTGAGCTCCCATCAACGAACAGTGTTAGCTCTGGATATGGTAGAGGTTCAGAGAACAAGTTGTGGGGTGGTTGCATAAGGGACTCAAGGACCTCTGAGCATGAATGGGCTGGGGGTTTTGAGGAGAGAGAGAGGAAGGGTAATGAGGAAAGTGGATTTAATTGTGAAGAACGACCCATGGAGACTTGCGGATTGTCCAGAAATACCAGGTGAAACTGCTGAAGCCTGGACTTGCTGAAGTCAGAGAGGAATTTAGAGCCTAAGAGGTCGCCAAGATGATGGGGTGAGAAGATGGTCAGGGGTTGGCCATGAATCAGCTTTTTGCATCAGTGTACAATGTTGTCGCTGCACCTAGTGCCCGCAGGCAGGGGAACCATCCCCTGGCTGTGGGGTCAAGTTGTTTGGATATGTAAGCAATAGGCAGCAGTTCGGAGCCAACTGGTTGCACTAAGGCTCCAAAGGCTATCCCTCCCTTTTCATCAGTGTATAGGTGATGGGGGTAGTTGGGATTTGGAAGAAAGAGAGGGGGAGAAGCCAGCAGGGTTGAGCGTAATGCATGGAAGGCCTGAGTCACTTCGGTGGGGGGAAGACAGCAGTCCTGTGGGAGTCTCTTTAGCTGCAGCATACAGGGGTTTGGGCAGGGTGGCATAATTTGGGGCCCAATGTCAGAAGAATCCCATCAGTCCTAAGAAGGACAATATCTGATCTCCGTTGGCTGGAGGGCAGATGGACAGGAGAAGGCTACACCGATCTGCTGTCAGGGCCTTAGTGGTAGGAGTGATTTGGAGGCCTAGATAGACAACAGAAGTCTGAGTCAGTTGGGCTTTGGATTGTGAGGCTCTGTAACCCTGGGAACCAAGGAAATTAAGGAGAGTTGCAGTGTGTTGTTGGGAGGTCTCTTCAGAGGGGCTGCAGAGGAGCAAGTCATCTATGTATTGGAGGAGGGTGCTAGGGTGAAGCGAGCACCTGGCCAGGTCCCGGGACAGGGCTTGCCCAAAGTAGTGGGGACTGTCTCTGAACCCCTGAGGGAGTACAGTCCATGTGAGCTGTGTGGTCAGCTGGGTGTCGGGGTCAGTCCAGGTGAAAGCAAAGAGGAATTGGCAGTCGGGGTGGAGTGGGATGGTAAAAAAGGCATCTTTGAGGTCAATAACGGTGAAATGAGAGGTTTGGGGAGGTATGGAAGAAAGGAGGGTGTAGGGGTTAGGGACAAGTGGATGGGCAGGGACCACCGCTGCATTGATCAGGAGGAGGTCCTACACTAGCCGGTAGTCTCCTGAAGCCTTCCGAACAGGGAGGATGGGCGTGTTACAGGGGAAGTCATGGGGATCAGGAGAACCTGTCCCATGAGACGGCTGATGATGGGCTTTAGCCCCTGAGGTTATGAGCAGACAAGGGAAACTGGGGCCGGGATGGGAAACAGGTGGGGTCCTTTAGCCGGATGAGAACCGGAGTGTGGTGCCGAGCCACCACCGGGACTTGGGTATCCCAGACCTCAGGACTAACGGAAGAGGTTGAAGGATCAGCAAGCAGCATAAGGAAGGCCCCCTGACATGGGAGCTGATCCTGGAGTTAGGTGAAGAGTGGCCTTTAGTTTAGCAAGTATATCTCTTCCCAAGAGAGGAGTAGGGCAGGAGGGGATGACTAAAAAGGAGTGGGTAAAGAGACAGGAGTCTAATTGGCAGGATAGTGGTTGGGTTTGGAGCAGACACGAGGGTTGGTCGTCAATGCCCATAACCGAAACCTGAGAAGGACGTAGAGTGCCCCCAAAAGAGGGAAGGACCAAATAGGTAGCCCCTGTATCAACTAGAAAGTTGATGGACTTACCCACTACCTGGAGCATTACGCTGGGCTCAGCTTGGGTTATTGGGGTCCCCGAGTCTGGGCGGCATCAGTCATCGTCGAAGCTCAGAAGCTCCAAAGCCGGAGGAGGGCAGGAGGTCTCCCTGGGGGCACTCTGGCCCCCGGCCCCTAGAGATCAGGGCCCGAGAGGCCTGGGGACAGTCACTAGCCCAGTGTCCTCATTGTTTGCACAACGGGCATGGCTTGGAAGGAGGGCACGGATTGGGGCACATCTTGGCCCAGTGTCCTTCTTGACCGCACTTGAAGCAGGCCCCTGGAGGGGGTTTTGGGGCCCCAAGCCCACCGCCGGCCACAGGGCCACTACCAAAGCCTGGGTTTGTTGGTTTAGGAGACTTGCCTGAAATTCGGCCTTCTGCTTGAGCCTTGCCTTTCGACTGGCCTCAGCAGTTTCCTCGCAGGCATTGTAAACTTTAAAGGCCATTTTTACCAGGTCTCGGATAGGAGTCTGAGGGCTGTCCTCGGCCTTGGCCAACTTTTTTCCGGATGTCGGGGGCAGACTGGGAGATAAAACGATTGGCCAAGGTGGCCACCCTGATGGGGGATTCAGGGGACAGCCTGGTGTATTGGACGAGAGCCTTGGCTGGGTTTTCGTTGGGCCCCTGGGTCACCTCATCTAGTTTGAGAAGGTTTACAACCTTATGAGAGGACACCTCCATCCCATCGAGGGTACACTCTATCATATAGCATACCCGCAGCTGGCCACCACCCCCTTCCTGGTAGTTCCAATCGGGTCGGTGTCAGGAACCGCCTGAGCCCCCGGGGGCGCTCCAGGAACCAGAGTGGAAGGGGTGGAGGCCGTGGAGGGGGTATTGGGAGGAGGGACCACCAGATCTTCTGGGGGAACAGAGAAAGCAGAGGACTCAGAGACAGGAGGAGTTGGCTTGGCCGAGGAGGGTGGAGTCGGGGGAGCCATGGTGAGTAGGATTTGGCTGGGAGTGCACGTGGTGCACAGGGTGGGGCGAGATCGCAACGCCCAAAAGGCCTGAACATAGGGGACCTCAGACCATTTTCCCGTTCTCCGGCAGTAATTGTCCAAATCACGGAGGACGTCAAAGTCTAATGTCCCTGTGGCTGGCCATTGTGAGCCATTATCTAGGGAATACTGAGGCCAGGCCTGTGAACACAGAAAAGTGAGCTGTTTGGGGCGGATATATCCCTTTAGTCTTAGGGTCCGCAGGTTAGCCAGCAGGCACTCTAAGGGAGTGGAGTATTGGGGATCGGGTTTGGAGGCTGTCGATCCCATGGCGACCACATGGCGTGGAGGCAACCCCCGCTGCCCGAACGTCTTCGGACGTGCCAAGGGAAGCCGGAGGTCCGTGCAGCCATTCGGAACGTCTTCCTCACGAGCTGGGGACCAGGAAAGGCCAAAGCCAGAGGTCTACTCAGCCGCTTGGGACGTCTCCCTCACGAGCTGGTGACCGGAAAAGGCCGAAGCCGGAGGTCTACTCAGCCGCTGGGGACGTCTCCCCACAAGCTGGTGACCGGGAGGGCCCAGTAAGTGTGCACCCGTTACAGGGCCCTAGGAGGTGGTCACCAGGGAGGGCAGGCCCCAAAGCCGAAGGGACTTACCCTGTATCCTGCTGTCCGGGAGGTTGGTCAGCCACCTGGGTCCGGGGCTACCGCAGCAGTGGAGCCTGAGGGGGCCTCAATGGCGAGTGCTGGGGGCCCTCACCTCGAGCCCCACGTTGGGCGCCAGATGTAAGAAATGCCACGGGAAGAAAGAGCCACTTCTAAGGACCGTTGATGAAGGCCTTTATTGGGCGGTCGCTCGCCGGCAGAACTCCCGGGACGGGTGAGCAAGGAGACAAAGGGAGTCTGCGAGGTATTAGGGGTGAGGAGGGGGTTTTATAGCCAGGGCTGGCGTTCAAGCCAGGTTCTCCCATATAAGGTAGAAAGCGCGGGCTACAACGGCGGTGGGTGTCCAAGGGTTCCGTGTAGGCACCTGATTGGGCCAGACTACAGGGGTCAGTCCCCGGAAGTTTAGTCCGCCCCCGGTTCCTGTTTGGGAGTTTGGCCAACTGTCAAGACTTGTTCGGGCTTCTCCCGACATGCCCGACCTCTCACTGACCATGTCACTGACTACCTCCTCCTAAGAGAGGAGGAGCCATTGGAATCCTGGGAGAGAGCAAACCCTTGCTATGCATGCCACTACACTCCATTCCCAGGCCTAAGACAGACACCACTAATCAGTTTCCACTGAGCCAAAATTGTCACAACTTGTCTTCTCCATCAATAAGCACTTTCAATAGGCCAGGAACTGGCACACCAGTTTAAACCTCTTTGCTGCCCCCAAATTTGCCAGTACTTCAGATATTCCCACTAATAAATCTTTTCCCTATTAGACTGAAATCAAGGACACCTAATCAATAGCTACTTTTTTTAATCACAACATATTTTCTCATCTCATGTCTGATAGTCATTATTTTCCATAGCTCCTCGGAGGCTATCAAAAGCTTTGTCTACATATAGCCTAAAAGAACCTAGGAACTTAGTTTGTCAGAATCAAGAAGTCTGGAATACATCAACTTATTTATTGATTGATTCAAACTCACATTTCTTTGAGTAGCAGCCCCAGGCAGGACCCTGCTTGGGTCCAGCACTGCTTGGGTCCAGCTGGTTATCGCCTCTACATTCCTTTTACACTGCTCATCTCTCAGGAAAATATCCCCTCTTAGTTCCCAATACTGCATAACAAACAGATAGATTAGACAGAGTTTGGCTCTGCCCTACCCAAGCAAGATCAAAGAACTCTGAACTCAACATGGAAACCCTGGAAGAGAGAAGAAGACTTAGAAGTGTTTCAAGGGAAGCTTAAAATCTAATCTTACTGATTTTACATTTTTGTCAGGGTGAGAGCACTTACCTGACTATTCCCTGACCACCTCACTCACCAAAAGGAGGGTTCATAACGTTAGGGAAACCACTGAGCAAAACCCCCACCCTGGGCAGGCACACTGGTAACCACTTGCCTGAGTTATCTCACAACAGAAGTCCTGGGAAGGAAGACAGAAGTGACAGGCTAGATACCACCAACCGGAAGAATTCGGGAATGGTCCAAACAAGCGAGGAAATGTCAGTCCATATGTCCTACCAACCTCCCAGAATCCTTCATGCTGGAATCCATTTTGGCTGAGTGTGTATAAGCAGGAAGGACCCTGAGTCAGAATGCTTAACCAGAGACAACCGAGAAACTAACCCTCTTCCCATGAAACCCGAGACTGCGAGCCACATGGCAGAGCAGTTCCGCTGAGTTGCCTTACCCTGCTGTTCTTTCCCCGGGTGCCCCTCCCCAGTAAAGTCTCTTCCTTTGTCAGGACATGTGTCTCCTCGGACAGTTCATTTCTGAATGCTAGATAAAAGCCCACTGCTGGACCCTGGAAGGGTCAACAATAATCCAAAGTTGGGACCAAACAATGATGAAAATTAACACCATGACTCAAAGAGGCTCAATCACTTTTTTCAAGTATCTAAAAGGAACTCAGGGGCACAAGACCTGGAAGGCCCCCAGGTGCAAAGCTGGGCCACAAACAGGAATCAAAGACAGAAGGTATCAGGGAAGGGTTTCTGATTCAGTGCAAAGGACACTTGAGCCTTCAGAGCAGCCCAAGGAGGGAGGATCCCCAAGGGGAGCAGTAAGGAGCTGCCCAGTTTGGGGAGGTAATCAAGTGAGGCTCTAAGTAGAAAAGGGGAGTTCACGATCACCTTATCTACCTTTATAATCTGGTACATAGTGGGTGCTCAATAAATACATCTAAAAAGGAAGGGGAGGAAATATATAGAGACAGCAACCTTATTTCTTGAGGGAATTCTTGCTCTCAGAGTGGCTGGACTAGAAGGGTTTTGGTCCCTCTTATCTGAAGTGCTGTGGTTCTAACAAGTGACTACTAAGGGACAGAGCTCCCCCTACTGGAAAGAAGCCTTTCAACTCCACATCTTAACCATTTAGCTCTTGGACCTGGGAGGCCAGGAACAAGGCTTCTCACCAACTCCTGCCAGATCTGAAGAGGTCCTTGTTCAGTGTTCACACCTTGGTCTGGAGATTCCACTGTGGGAAAGAGACTTTGTCAGAAGCAGTGAAAATAGTATTGGTCGGGACCCCCTGGTAGCGTTTATGGCTATCCCATTTTCTTCAAAGAATGGAGAGATCGCATCTATAGTGTGTTTGTGGGGGAGAGAGTGAGTGTGTGTATGTGTGTGTGTACATGCACACCTATGTGTGTGTAGAGATGGGGAAGAGTGATACAGAAAGGTTTTCAGGAAAAAAATGTGATTTTTTTTTTTTTTTGAGCTGATGTCTGAAGGGCAAATGGATTTTACGAGATGAGTAGGTGCTCACTGTTTATAAAAGTTGTCTGACTACAGAATGCATCATTCCTGTTTCAGTTTATTTAATGGTTTTTGCTTGCTTGCTCCTGATAGGGGCTTTTCTGGTGGCTCAGATGGTACAGAATCTGCCAGCAATGCAGGAGACCTGAGTTTAATTCCTGGTTGGGAAGATTCCCTGGAGAAACGAATGACAACCCAGTATTCTTTCCTAGAGAATTCCATGGACAGAGGAGCCTGCTGGGCTACAGTCCATGGGGTCACAAAGAGTCAGACATGACTGAACAACTTCCGCTCCTGCAAAGTCTGTGAATAGACTGAGTAGACTGTGGGGACTCTGAGGGCAAGTGCCTCAGCTTTCACACCCGATAGCCCTTAACCTGAATTATTTAACTAGAGTATACCAGGTGATTTCAATTCTCTAGACTGAACTAAGGAATTATACCAGAAATCTGTGTTGGCTTTATTTTCAGCAGTATCACCTTTGACTTAGAAATAATTGGAACATTAATAACACTGAAAATTGAACACTCAAATCTGGCTCACAGGTGTCACATTAAAAGAGCTTTGATAATATGAAATCCTTCTTACCCACTGTGAGAGGTTAATGCACGGAGAGTCGTGAATATCCACTGGGGTTGGAGGAGTCAAGAACACTAACTGCTAAGACAAGCAGCTAAGGTATAGACAAAACTTGCTCTTAATGAGAAGGAAGGAGAAAGTGACATATTGAGCACCCACTATGATCCAGAGGGAGCTTTGTGCTACTGCATTTTGCCCTCCTGTGTTTCATATGTGGAGAAGGCAATGGCACCCCACTCCAGTACTCTTGCCTGGAAAATCCGATGGATGGAGGAGCCTGGAATGGTCAAATTCAATTGATTGGTAAACTGACATTTGAGGCCTTGGGTCACACTGGTTGCCTGCTAGTCACCATTAAATTTCTGCCAGTCTCTTCCAAATTACACAGCAACAAAAACAGTTTTGGAGCCATTACCATGTACCAGGCTCTGTGCCCGGTATTTTCTATAACTGCATCACTGACTTAATCCTGGGAACCACTATTTCCCTTCCTGGGTGGATGTAGCAGAGCTCCAAGAGACCCTGTAACTCACCCAGAGCCACACAGCTGCTGCACGGAGCGGGCAGGACTCTCTATCCAGGCCTGTTTGACTTCAAATGCCTGGCTCCTGGACACACAGCCACCCCTGGGCACCAGATGGACAGGCCTAGAGGACTCAGGAGGCTCAGACCACATGGGAAGTCATCCATAGGGAAACCCTGCTTTTGGCCTGTCGTAACTCCTCAGAACTCATTAAACTGCAAAATAGTTAGCCTTCTGCTCAAGTAAGAAAGCAAAAAGGGGAGGATGACTTTCACTTGACAAGCAGAACACCTTTGGTTATTCAACTCTAATGGGAGAATTCCAGCTTTTCAGATGATGTCTGTGTAGAGAATTACCAAATGCTGCAAATTTAGCTTTTGGATTCCTTGCCATCAGTAAACCCCTTAAAAATGTTTTATTAAAGCAGGACTTGGCCTGGAAGAACACAACCAGGAGGAATTTTAACATACTCACAAAATCAGGCAGACAAGACCAAGAGCCTGCCTTGAGCAATGCACTGAGGAAAGCTTCTGGCCACTTTCTGCCTCAGCCCACCCCAGGCCCACCTGTGTAAATCTCACCCAGCACTCCTCTCACCTTCTTGGGCACCTGCTCTGCCCTCGGCAGCGTGAGTACATTTCTTGTACTCACCTCCGTGGACACTTGGCATAACCATCAGGGGTGGAGACCAAGGCTCCTTCACTGATGTGATCCACAGTACCCAGCCCCCACAGCTCACCTGCAGTCCCCTGGAAAATAAGTGAGCCTCCATGGCTGTCATCTGAGTCAGCTCCGGCCACCGTGAGAGACTAGGGGGTTAAACAACACATATGGATCTTTTCACAGTTCTGGAGGCTGCAAGTCCAAGGTCAAGAGGCCAGCAGGGGTGGTTACTGGTGAGCCCTCTTTTCCCAGCTTTCACTGCCTCTCCACACTGCCTTTTCTCTGCGCATGCATGGAAACAGAGACCTCTGGGTATCTCTTCCTCTTCTTATAAGACTGGCCCTTAAAGGCTGAGGGCCCTGCCTTTGTGACCTCATTTAACCTCAATTACCTCCTTAAATGTTCTACCTCCATATACAGTCATGTCAGAGGTCTGGACCTGAGCATGTGAATTTTCGTGACACACAATTCCAGTCCATAACAGGCGCCACCATTAAGTACAGCCCTGACCCAGCAGAGAAATGCCAGTATTTACAAGTTGAATCCCATTTCACTATACCCACCAGCTACCTCCTGTGTCCTGTGCCATCCAGGGGCAAGTAAACAGCCACAGAGCAGTATAGATATAAGTTTCTTGAGTCTGGAAGGAGGTTGTCATTCATTTACTCAAGCTAAGGATATTTGTGGAAGATGCAAAAAATGAAATTGAGATTTGTCAAAAGTGAGGAAAAATGAATATGAATGAATGCGTCAACCCAGTTAACCAATCAAGGTATGCTACGAGAGTCTGCTGGTACTTCTGCAGGTCCTGGCACTTACAAGCTGAAAACTTCATCGTTGCTGGCTCATCAGACATACCATTTAGGGATTATAAATCATAGAGACTGACTCTTACTGTTACCATAATAAAGGCTTTTCATGTTGATCAGAGTGTATGCAAAATAATCAGGACAATAGACATTAATTGTAATTAGACATCTATTGTTAATGCCAATATCATTTACATGCATTATAACAAATTCCATTTTTCACACATAACATCTCATTTATCCAGTTAATGTAGGCAAAAGATAGATTCCTGCTCCCGGAATTAAGTGGAGTCATTGACTCTTCTTTTTGATGAGTTCAAAAAATTAATGTCTTGTGGGAAGGAACTGTGGTACAAGGCCATTTTAAGGCATGTTCTTTGAGATCAGATTAAATGCACTCAAATTCCTGTAGCGCCACTTACTACTTGCCTTTGGAGAAGACGTTTGCCATCCCTGGACCTCAGCTTCTCGTGTGAAAATCTGTCCCCCTGATTATGATGCCAAGTATAAAGGCTCAGCAAATATCTGCTGAACTAAATGGAAGTGATGATGTGGCTTTGACAGGAGAGTTGAAAGCTTCCATAGGATTCCAAATCAGCAACAAGTGAATGTCTCCTTAGGACCCCTTGAAGGACACATTTCCTCTCATCTTAGGTTACATCTTCCAGTTCCAAAAGAAAGCCTGGCGCCCCAGATAAACCTTAAAAGGAAGGAATGTCACATAGCACTCTGTCAGTGTATCATCAGGATAGTCCAACAAACTGGGTCCCACTCCCAGAGAATCTTGTTCAGCACACCTGGAAAGGACCGCATGTTAGTACCATTTCCATAAGCACTCAGGTGACTGAAGGCAAGCCATCTGGGGACCACACCTGGAACACGGAGCACCCGGACACGGAGGGTCTTGGTAAAGTGTAGGTCTGGGGAGGAAGGCTGAGATTCTGCGCCACACTCCGAGCAGCAAGGACACAGGAAAGTCACTAACGTGACAGCTGAGTTAGGGCTCTGGAATCAGACCTCTCCCCACCCCTGAAACTTCATGTCTCAATTGGGAATAGGTTCAGGGCTTATATGGGACAATAATATACATTAAACATTCATTACATTGCCTGACATACCATTCATTCTCCATGAATGCAAGCTACCCCACAACATTATTAATAATAAATCTTGTTAATTCAATGTAAATTACTCAGAGACATTTGTTTTATAATCTCCATCATTTTTTCCCACTCATTTCGCCTCTATGAGGATTTGAGATAATGTGTCCGACATTCTATCAAGCAACACATCTGGAAGATTTAAAATAAAAAAATGAATCTGTCCCCTACTGGAGAGCCAGCACATGCAGAGTTGCAAACACAATGTGTCCTTAATAATCCGCCACATAAATGAACATCACGGCGTCTGGATGAGGGGTAACTGATCTCATCTGTCTCCAGATGTTGGCCATTATGTTTACAGAGCTTGGTGACAGAGCTAGGTGGATGGGATTCAAAAGTGGAAGACTCCTCAATGAAAATGTCAGCCCGTGAAGGCAGACTGCCTGACATCTAAGGAACAGCAGCCCAGGGACTGGCCGAACTGCCTGGGTTTCGGCTACTTGCCACAGCATTCTAAGAGCACCTAGTGATGGAAGAGCTCATTGTTCTGTCCCAAGTTTGCTCAGAGCATCTTTAAGATTCTTCTTGGTAAAAGCAAAGGCCCCAAGAGCAGAGTAGAGCTTGTTTGATAGGCAAATACTGTAGCATAATGGGTTAGCAGACATTAGGCTTTGTCTTCATAAAGAGCTGGGTTCAAGCCTGGGCTACACTCCTTTACACCTCTGTGACCTGGGTACCCTGCCTAACCTGAGTCCCACTCCGTCAGGGGCCACTGCTGTTGGTGACCTTAAGGTCATATGCCCCGCTCTCGTAGGTGAAGCCAGAGTTAAGAACTAGACCCTGCAGGTGAACTGTGTTGATTTGAGCCATAATTTCATGTCATTAGAACACAGCGTAAGTGGCATGGAAGCATATACACCACCATATGTAAAACAGCCATCCAGTAGGAATTTGCTGTATGATCAGGGAGCTCAAAGCAGTGCTCTGAGACAACCCAGAGGGGTAAGATGAGGTGGAAAGTAGGAGAGAGGCTCAAGACAGAGGGGACATATGAATACCTATGGCTGATTCATGCTGATGTATGCAGGTGGCGTGAGTCACTCCGTCGTGTCCAACTCTGTGAAACCCTATGGACTGTAGCCCACCAGACTCCTCTGTCCATGGAATTTTCCAGGCAAGAACACTGGAGTGAGCTGCCATTTCCTTCTCCAGGGGGATGTATGGCAGAGACCAACACAGTATTGTAAAGCAGTTATCCTTCAATTAAAAATATATAAACTTAAAAAATTTAATTTTCACTGCCAGTTTTAGAGTAGAAAGAACTGATGATTTTTATTTTCTTTTAAGACTGATATACGTGGGCTCACCCAGGCTTACGTAACAACTCTGGGAAGAAAGGCTAAAGATACTGGAGATGACAAAGGCTGTTTCAACTCTTAAATACAAGAAAAACTCAAGACCCTTTCATGCATGCTATCACATCTGGCCCCTGACATTATTCTGAAGTGGGAGGGTGATACGCAGAGACACAAGTAAACACAACCCCAAAGCACAGGCTTCTGGTGACACAAAAGACACACACAATTCCAAGTCAGTTCTCCAGAACCAGAAACCCCAGTGCCCTCCCCCCAGCCAGCTGCCCCACTAGCACCAGACCCACCGTCCTGACCAGGGCAGCAGACTGGCCGTGGCCTCAGCCCCTCTACTGGCTGCTGCCTGAACTTGGGGACCCTGAGGCCTCCATGTGCCCCCAGCATGTACCTGCATACCAGCCATGCAGCCCTAATGTATTAACCTGGGTTTGGGCTTTGGTTTCCTTATTTAGCTGCTAAGATTAAGGCCCCTGCTCTGTGAGGGTACAAATGCCTTGCTGATGTCCAGCAACCTCTCTGTCAGCTCCCAGCAGTGGGCGCTGCTTCTGGATATTGAGCACATGTTTATTTCACAAACATGGGCCCAGAATGGAGAGACCATGGAAATACAAAACTGATGCTGTATCTACACCCAGAAACTAGGCTGCAGGACTCGCAGGGCAGAAAGTTACAAACAGGGATCAACACCATGGAGTTCACGGGTTCAGAGTCACTGAACTCACAGCTTCAGAGTCCTATGAAAGTGAATAAAAGAGGAGCCAAACCCAATCAGGGGTGTATGGAAGGCTTTCCTGAGGAGGTGATGTTTCCATGGAGACCTAAAGATGCACTGAGAAGAGAGTGCTTATCTGGACCCCTGACAGTCACTGCACATCAAGAAGACTTGCGCCGAAACATCCACTGCTCAGCAATATCTCGGCAACCACTTAACCTGCACTGACCATTTACCTTCGTGAACAAGTGAGGCTTTGGGAGGTGCTATGGGCTGAATGTGTCCCCCAAAATTCACATCAATCCTCGTCTCCTGTGTGGCTGTACTGGGCGACGGGGCCTCTAAGAAAGTAACTAAGATTAGGATGGGGCCCTGATATGAAAATCCTTCTCACTCTGTTCCTCTGGATATGAGGACATAGCAAGAAGCATGCTGTCTGCAAGCCAGGAAGAGGGCCCTCACCAGAAACCCAACTTCACTGGAAACTTGACCTTGGACTTGGACAGGCCGCCAGAACTGTGAGAAAATAAACGTCTGTTGTTTCAGCCACTGAGCCTATGCTGTTGTGTTATGGCAGCCTGAGTTGTATTTTAACATGAATTTAAATAAAGGCACGTCTTCATTTACATACATTACTGACCTAAAAGAAAAAACTGAAAACTAGAGGTTTGGGGATTTCTTTTTTTCCTTTTTTTCTGATCAGCAACAATATCTACATGATATTTGGAACAATGGGCTAAATTAAAATAAGACCAGTGAGCTCATTTTATAGCTTAGGTAAATGAAGCCAATTTCCTATGATAAACATATTTCACAAGTTTAAGTAAATGAATCAAGTTTCCAAATAATTTACACATTTAAATGGTTAAACTGATACTTCAGGTTTACTTTATCTCATTAATTCATTAAAATATTACTGGGGTGATCAAAAACTTCATTTGGGTTTTTCCATAAGACGTTACAGAAAAGCTCAGATGGATTTTTGGCCAACTCAATATACTGAGGATAAGAAAATGTGCAATTATTCTTTGAAGGTTGTGCCCGACCTGGCCCTTTCCTTTTTTTCCAATAGTACTTAGGGATGAACATTCTCTAACCTTTTCTTTCTTTTTTTGTGTAAGTAAGAAAGGCATAGGTCAGCCCAGCATCTTTTGGATTTCACAAAGGTTTTGATTAGCTTGCTTTTTATAATTAAATGTTACACTTCAACAACTGGTTTGTCTAAACCAAAGCTTAGAATTTCCATTTCCAGGCTATGCCTTGGGCACTGTGCCCCCACCCACATCATGCTGTCTGTTTAGTAAATAAGGAAACAAGGAACAGGAGGAGGCACAAGGACAAGGTCAACGTCACGAGGTCAGAACGTGGCAACGCCAGCTTTCAGATCCAGGCCAGTCTGACTCTCATCTACACTGCCTTCTACACTTAACCACTACGTTCTATACTACAATCTCTTTTGACTGCAACCCCCCCTCTCTGTTAGGCTCCTGATCTGGTCCCTTGGTGGCTACATGGCCTAGAGGACCTCCGCACCATGCTGGGGGTAGGGGGATGGTCAGTGAATCATCCCTCCTTCCCCATCCTGCCAGTGCTTCCACACCTCACACCCACAACTAGAGAGTCAGGGAACAAAGGCTGCAGGAGCTCAAAATGTGCAAAACCCAACCAGCTGCAACTGGAACCTACAGGGCTTTAGAGAGGGGCAGCACTTGACCCTGATGCTTTGGGGGAGGAACTGAGCTGTGGGGGATGTAAGCACTATGGACAAAGGTTTGGAGTAGGGATGTCATTAAATGCATGAGTGAGTGACAGTTGCTCAGTCATGTCCAACTCTTTGCGACCCCATGGACTGTAACCTGCCAGGCTCCTCTGTCCATGGAATTCTCCAGGCAAGAATACCAAAGTGGGTTGCCATTTCCTACTCCAAATCAAATGCATGTGTATGTCCCAAATCAGAGTTCAGTTCAAAGAACAAAGTACATGTGGTATGACAAGAGAGCAGACGTACTGGGTGCATAACTATCACATGGCCTGATGGTGCCTCAGAGAGTACTGAGTACTGGTTTGTTCTGGCCTTGCTTGTGGCCCCTCCAGCAAGTATCATGTGACCCAACTAAGCCAACTTTAGTACCTCCCCCTGACCACATCAATTGCTCCAAGGCAGAAGGCAGGGCCCTTGACCCAAGCTGGACCAGTGAGATTCTCTATCACAGGAATCCAAGTATTCTTCAGATACCCAAGCACCAAGAACAGCTGGACCCGAGTCACTCACTTTCTGGCAGTTTTCTAGAGGCCAGGCCATGAATTCTGGGCTCTGAGGCCCTGGGGGCATTTCTGGGTCCCACCGTTCCCCAGCCTTGGATATCTGTCTCTTCCTTTGGTTCACTCAGCTACCCTGTTTGCTTGAGTCACACTCTGTTACTTGCAACCAGTATCTTTAACACAGGCTAAGGAGTCAACAAAAACAAGACCAGGAGCTGACTGTGGCTCAGATCATGAACTCCTTATTACCAAATTCAGACTTAAATGGAAGAAAGTAGGGAAAACCGCTAGACCATTCAGGTATGAACTAAATCAAACCCCTTATGATTATACAGTGGAAGTGAGAAATAGATTTAAGGGCCTAGATCTGATAGAGTGCCTGATGAACTATGGAATGAGGTTCATGACACTGTACAGGAAACAGGGATCAAGACCATCCCCATGGAAAAGAAATGCAAAAAAGCAAAATGGCTGTCCGGGGAGGCTTTACTAAGAGCTCAGAAAAGAAGAGAAGCGAAAAGCAAATGAATAAATGGAAAGATATAAGCATCTGAATGCAGAGTTCCAAGAATAGCAAGAAAAGATAAGAAAGCCTTCTTCAGTGATCAATGCAAAGAAATAGAGGAAAACAACAGAATGGGAAAGACTAGAGATCTCTTCAAGAAAATTAGAGATACCAAGGGAACATTTCATGCAAACATGGGCTCCATAAAGGACAGAAATGGTATGGACCTAACAGAAGCAGAAGATATTAAGAAGAGGTGGCAAGAATACACAGGAAAAATGCACAAAAAAGATCTTCAGGACCCGGATAATCATGATGGTGTGACCACTCATCTAGAGCCAGACATCCTGGAATGTGAAGTCAAGTGGGCTTTAGAAAGCATCACCACGAACAAAGCTAGTGGAGGTGATGGAATTCCAGTTGAGCTATTTCAAATCCTGAAAGATGATGCTGTGAAAGTGCTGCACTCAATACACCAGCAAATTTGGAAAACTCAGCAGTGGCCACAGGACTGGAAAAGGTCAGTTTTCATTCCAACCCCAAAGAAAGGCAATGCCAAAGAATGCTCAAACTACTGCACAATTGCACTCATCTCACATGCTAGTAAAGTAATGCTCGTCTCCAAGCCAGGCTTCAGCAATATGTGAACCATGAACTCCCTGATGTTCAAGCTGGTTTTAGAAAAGGCAGAGGAACCAGAGATCAAATTGCCAACATCCACTGGATCATGGAAAAAGCAAGAGTTCTAGAAAAACATCTATTTCTGCTTTATTGACTATGCCAAAGCCTTTGAATGTGTGGATCACAATAAACTGTGGAAGATTCTGAAAGAGATGGGAATATCAGACCACCTGATCTTCCTCTTGAGAAATCTGTATGCAGGTTAGGAAGCAACAGTTAGAACTGGACATGGAACAACAGACTGGTTCCAAATAGGAAAAGGAGTACGTCAAAGCTGTATATTGTCACCCTGCTTATTTAACTTCTATGCAGAGTACATCATGAGAGATGCTGGGCTGGAAGAAATACAAACTGGAATCAAGATGGCCAGGAGAAATATCAATAACCTCAGATATGCAGATGACACCACCCTTATGGCAGAAAGTGAAGAGGAGCTAAAGAGCCTCTTGATGAAAGTAAAAGAGGAGAGTGAAAAAGTTGCTTAAAGCTCAACATTCAGAAAACGAAGATCATGGTATCCGGTCCCATCACTTCATGGGAAATAGATGGGGAAACAGTGGAAACAGTGTCAGACTTTATTTTGGAGGGCTCCAAAATCACCGCAGATGGTGACTGCAGCCATGAAATTAAAAGACGTTTACTCCTTGGAAGAAAAGTTATGACCAACCTAGATAGCATATTCAAAAGCAGAGACATTACTTTGCCAACTAAGGTCCATCTAGTCAAGGCTATGGTTTTTCCAGTGGTCATGTATGGATGTGAGAGTTGGACTGTGAAGAAGGCTGAGCACTGAAGAATTGATGCTTTTGAACTGTGGTGTTGGAGAAGACTCTTGAGAGTCCCTTGGACTGCAAGGAGATCCAACCAGTCCATTCTGAAGGAGATCAGCCCTGGGATTTCTTTGGAAGGAATGATGCTACAGCTGAAACTCCAGTACTTTGGCCACCTCATGCGAAGAGTTGACTCATTGGAAAAGACTCTGATGCTGGGAGGGATTAGGGGCAGGAGGAGAAGGGGATGACAGAGGATGAGATGGCTGGATGTCATCACTGACTCGATGGACGTGAATCTGAGTGAACTCCGGGAGTTGGTGATGGACAGGGAGGCCTAGTGTGCTGTGATTCATGGGGTAGCAAAGAGTCGGACACAACTGAGCAACTGAACTGAACTGAAGGAGTCTTTGCTTAATTCAATAAAAAATGGAGGATCATGAAATGACTTTAAGAATAGGGAGATTATTATCAGACACACAGAGGTAATTCAAAGAAATAGATACAAAAGAGCACAAGAGATGCCATCTGCTGAAACGCCTATCTAAGATTATTCAGAGCCATATTCACCCTCCCCTGGAAAAGGGATGGAATAGAGGTTTGAAATACCTGTAAAGAAACCACAGCGCTCAAAGCTGTGCACCCCATATAAAGCAAAGAAAATTTCATTTCAGACAGAGGCATATTCTTCTTTAAACCTGGTGGTTTCAGATCTGAGAACTGTAATTTCATGGACCCAGAGAGCATTCGGGTTACATGTGGCATTCTATTACTTGACCTTGGAAAATCGGTTTGTGTTGAGTTTTTTTTTTTTGGGGGAGGGTGTTTCTCCCTTTTTTTTTTTTTTTGGTGTGTGGTTATTGTTATTGTATTTTCTAAAATAATCCAGTCCTCTTCAAAATCGAAAGGGTCCTGCAATGCAATAGCATTCCTGATAAGACAGCACGATCTTCACATTTCCTTACTCCCCTCTACCTTTAAAGAGACTAAACGTGGATAAAATCAACTCATCCAGATGCCAAGGAATCGGGATACTTCTCAGGAAAGGGAGGAAGAAACGAAAGTATCCAATGATTATGCCTCAGTTGAGGCCATTCTGGGCTTCATTTTATTTGTGATTTAATGCTGAGAAATGAGAGCAGCTATGTTTTAGTTGGCTCTTAGCATAAGCAAACAGATGGGATTATCTATCAAAGCAAGCCTGTCAACTCACACTGCTTAGAGGGTCACCCAGCTGCCATCAGATTCCACACCCTCCTAACAGGGACTTCATTCTCCTGCACTCTTGCCTTGTTCCTCCATAACGTCATCCCTGCCTCTCAACAGACCACGATAATAAAGTGCGAGTCCTGACGCACCTGTAGGCTTTCGTGCAATAGAAACGGTCACTTCTGCTCTTCAGTCACATGTGATAATGTCATAAAGGACTAGAAAATTTTAAGAGACTTATGTATATAGAATTGTCTAACTCACTAAGAGTTTTCACATGTATTATTCCAGCAACTACCTTAAAAAGCAGAGTTCCTTTACCTCAGCAGAGTTGACATTCTTTGTATATTTGGGGGACTGTCCTGTGAATTGTGGGATGCTCAGCATGACCTCTGGCCTCTAACCACTATCCATCTGTAGCATCGCTCTGGCTGTGACAATCAAAAATGTCTCCAGATGTTTGGGGACAAAGCTGTCCCTGGTAAGAATCACTTCCACATGTCATTTTCTCCAGCCTCTCTACTTGCCTTCACCTGGCAAGCTCCTACTCATCCCTTTTAAGGCTGACTGAGACATCACCTCCTCCTGGAAGCCTTCCCTGCTCTCACAGACACAGTTGTGTCTGCTTCTCTGACCTTCTTCACCTTCTGCCTGTTCACCTGGATCATGCACCTGGCACACTCTATGGCACTAACTTGGTCTTCTATAGACTGTGAGTCCCTTAGGGACACAGCCAACTTACTGTTGCCTTCCTGTGCCCATGCACAGCAGGGTGAATCATATCCAGAAGATATGAGAAGACTCTCTGGGGACAAAGGAGGGCCAGTAACATCAGCACCACTGTGCTCTGGAGGAAACAGAGGTCAAGACACCTAACCAACTTCCTTGTCCAAGGTCACAAAGCTAGTTAAATTGCTGAGCTGCTTTTCCTTCCTCAGATTCTCTGGATTCCAAGTATTTGTCTCCATCACCACTCGGGTCAAAGTCATGGTTTCTCACCTGGCTGCCTGTAGCAGCAACCACCTGCTCTCCACGCATCAGCCTGGTGGTCTTGGGGAACCCAAGTCTCCAGGTCGTAGCTCTAACTTTCCCACCTGTCTGCTCATCTCCACTGCCCCCATCTCTCCCCACCCTCTTTCTCTGGTGTCCTTCCTGTTCCATATGTGGGACAGCTCTGTCCCACATCAGGGCTTTGGCACATTTAACTTTTCCGGAATGTTCTATCCCTTCTTTTCATCTAATAGACTCTTCTCTTCCTTCTGCTCTCAGTTCTAAGGCCAGTTTCTCCTCCTCTCCTCACAGCATGAACTAGATCAAGTCCCTTGCCAAAGGCCCCCAGGCCCCGTATCTTTTCCTTCAGAGCACTTACCCTGACCTGTGGCTACTTACTTGTGACTTTATGTGTTTCACATCTATCTCTGCCACCCTGCCTCCAAAACTGAAGCTCATGATGAGAGGTCTATGCTTATTTTGCTCACTGTTTTTACACCGTTACACTGCACAGTAGGCTGGCACATAGTAGGAACCCAATAAACACTTATGGAAGGAAGGAGTGGGGGGGAAAGGAAGGAAGCAAAGGGAGAAATCAGGTAGAAGAAGGAGAAAGGAGGAGGGAAGAGGATCATGCAAAGCCGTGATGGGGGGACAGGCAATGTGTAATACACAGAATTACCACTGAGAGCTGATATGTGGTGGCATTCTTGAAGAAAATACTGATTTTCTCTCCCCTTTGGCAAGAATGCCCAGACCTGGTTCCCCTTTTAAGCCATCTATTCATCTAATCTATAATGTAAGCAACTGTTTTTGGAATCGCCTACACACGAAAAGAAACAGAAATTAATAGAGCCTGTGATCTTTCAAGGAAATGACATTTATAGGATGACATAGTCTTCAGAGGTGAATGTGGAACAGATTCTTTCTTTACAAGCACTGTCCAGAGCTGACTGGGTGAGTATAGGTGCCCATAGAGAGGTTAGGTGCCCACTGAGATCAGGCCTCCTTCTTGCCTCAGATAGAGAAGGCCTTTGAAGGTGGTGCAGCCATCTGGCAGGTTGGCATTGATGGGGAGACTATGAAAAAAAGGGAATTGGGGCCAGTAAAGAACTGGAGGGCTTCCCAGGTGGCACTAATGGTAAAGAATCTGCCTGCCAATGCAGAAGACGCACGAGACATGGGTTCGATCCCTGGGTTGGGAAGATTGCCTGAAGGAGGACATGGCACCCCACTCCAGTATTCTTGCCTGGAGAATCCCACAGACAGAGGAATCTGCCCAGCCACGGTCCATACAGTCCAAAGAGTCAAACATGACTGAAGCAACTTAGCAAGCACGCAAAGGACTAAAGTGCTGGAGAATAGCAGAGGCCACAAGGGGATACCACCTCTCCCCATTTCCATTGTACTTTCTCTGTAATCAGAGATGAGACTCAAGAATTCAACATGTCCCAGGGCTATAAGGCACGTCTGGTTCTCAGTGACATGAGAACAGCCTGACATTCTGCGGCTGAGTCTCCTCTGGCCCCTGGACTTCTTCCTTCCCTTTTAGGAGGCTCACGCCCATCCCCTCAAAGCTCTAGACTTCAGAAATCTCTACCTGTGATGATTAATACCATGTGGCACCTGGGCCCTGGTACCCAGATTTATATCAGATACTGGTCAAGATGCTGTTGAAAAGTAATTCTTTGGATGTAATTAACACTGAAATCAGGTAACTCCATGGAAAGCAGTTCATCCTACATCATGTAAGAGGGTCTCCTCCAATCATTTGAAGGCTGAAAGAAAGAAAATGGAGATTCCCCAAGGATGGAGGAATTCTGCCCCCAAAGTGAACCGACTCCTTAAAATAAAACTCTCTATATATGTACCTGCATCCAATTGGTCCCATCTCTCTGGAGAACCCTGACAGACATGCCACTCCTTCTAATCACAATGCATGGCTCTGGCTCTGCCTCCCCCTGGGCTTGCTGGGACAATCTGATTAACTGGCTGCAGCATTATTAGATATTAACAGACTCAGAGATTACTCCTCCAGGAGAATATGTGTTGTAACTGGTGCCTACAAATGTGTCTACAGACTGATTTTAATATCACATCCTCCCAGACAAACAAGGTGAATGAACATTTGTATGTCCATTAAAAAAAAAAAAAACCTGAGGATGTAATTTTTAAGCAGGTAAAGGGAATGTCCGATTTATATGTCTGGTGTCAGCAACTTGAATCCACATGGGTCTGTTCAGTTACTGTGTTGATCGGCTTGGAGCCAGAAGGTTCACACTGCACTCTAATGCTGGGATCCTGAGACACAGCACTGGGCAAGAGGGAGAAGTTGAATAAAGTGGGAGAAAGAACCTGGATTTTGATGGACTCAGACATGGTTTGAGCATCCCTACAGAGCTGCAAACTCCCTGTGGGATTCTGGGCAGTTATTTCATCCCTCTTGGCCTCAGTTTACCCAGTGAGGGGACTGGAGTAACTAAATGACTGACTTCTAGGGATTCTCTCTCTTACATAGCTTCCCATGATTGGGGTTTTATTGTTGTTGCTCACTCACTGTGTCTGACTCTTTTGAAATCCCATGGACTGTAGCCCGCCAAGCTCCTCTGTCTGTGGAATTTCCCAGGCAAGAATATTGGAGTGGGTTGCCATTTCAGGGGCTTTTCCCAATCCAGGAATCAAACCCACATCTCCTGCATCAGCAGGCAGATTCTTGACTGCTGAGCCATCTAGGAAGCCCCATGATTGCAGAGAAATGGCCAAATACCCAGAATAAAACTAACCAAGGAAAGCACAATGGTTTCTGATGTGTGTGCTATTGTTATTGTTGCGGTGGTTGGTCCCACTTCTTCCTGATGCCAGGGTCTGTTTTGAGTTTTTCCACTCTTGACACCCGTGTCTGACACATCTCTCCAGCTCATAATGAGCTTTCATTCAAGCCACTGATCAATAGCAGGAATCAGCAGGTCTGTTTCCCTTGCTTGTTTTCTCTATCTTCAATCGGCCAAGATAGATTAGGCTATTTCCAAGGTCACTCAATATTCGAGGAAGAGAATGGAAAGATATCTGACGGGCAGTTCATAGAACAAGTCTGCACACAGCCAAGCAAGACGAGAGCTCAGCTGTGTGTTCTGTGACAGATGTAATTTATATCAAGGTCAGAGAGGATATGTCTTCCTGCAGAACCTTTCTCTATGTCGTAGTTGCTGGCTCACCCATCAGCTTCCAAGTTAGGATCCTCCCTAATGGAACACCGACCTAGAAACACAGGACCAGCATTACCAGTCCAAAGGTGCTGTGTAATTTCACGGTCTGAGGGGTTCCTTGCTATGCAATCTACTTTATTGGCCTTTTGAAACATTCATCACAGGGCTAACGTGCAGGACATTCACAGAGCCCCTTTCCTTGCCAATGGACCTGACATTTTTGTTGGAATAGCTGACACCTAACCTCTTGATGGGCATCTATACTCACTCAATCAGCTCTGGACAGTGCTTGTAAAGAATCTGTCCCACATTCACCCCTGAAGACATGATTTCTGAAGGTTCAGGAAAACAACACAAGAAATATGATGTCACTATATTCCCTCAGCGATTTAGGAGGAAACTGGATATGTGAAACTTGGAAGATCAGAAGTGAACAAGGCTTTTCATCGTGAACCTGAAAGCATTGGTTCAAAACCCCAGGCTGAAATATAGGTAACCGACTCAACGGACATGACTCTGAGCAAGCTCCAGGAGTTGGTGATGGACAGGGAAGCCTGACGTGCTGCAGTCCACAGGGTCACAAAGAGTCGGACACGCCTGAGCGACTGAAGTGGGCTGAACTGGGGGAGCATGTGCCTCGACTCTTGCTCTTGATTGAACCGTGTCTTCCGTTGGTGCCCTAACCTCCAGAATCTCAAAATGGAAGCATGTTTGTGTTAAAGGCTATACATTTCAAGGGTAATTATGTTAAAACAAGGTCATTAGGATGAATCCCCATTTGATATGACTGGTGATCTTCTCAGAAGAGAAAATCTGGACACATTCACACACAGAGGGAAGACAACACAAGGAGACTCAGGGAGGAGATGACCGTCAATAAGCTAAGCAGAGAGGATGAGGACAGATCCTTCCCCAAAGGCTCCCAGAACCAACCCTGCAGATGCCTTGATTTTGGACTTCCAGCTTCCAGAACTAGGAGAAAATTCATTTCTACTGTGTAGGCCACCCAGTCTATGTTACAGCAGCCCCAGAAAACTCATAAAACTCCCCAAAGACATTGAAGTATTTGCCAAAGAACTGAAGAAGTAGATTCAGATGTAGGTTTCTCTCTCTGAACAGGTTTATACTGCCAACAAAAGTGGTCAGTGTTTCAAATCACATGCTTTCCAGAGGGGAAAAAACTCTAAAAACGACATACATAAATGTGAGAGAACAAGAGAAGAGAAAAAGAGACTTTCTCCTGAGCCTTTATTTTCTATGATTCCCTAACATTGTCAAATCTGACTCTGTAAACCACAGTAGTTTCCAGGAGTAGATCCTGGGTATTGTTAAGGCATTCATTCATTCATTCATTCACTAATCCTACAGATATTTACTGAATGTTCCTGGATTCCACACACTGTTCTAGAAAATGGGGGTACAGTTATGAAAAAAATCACTGCTGTCACTGAGCTTATTTTCTAGGAAGGGAGACAGATAATAAACAAGAAAGTATATAAATCATATGTTAAGCAGTGATACACGCTATGGAGAAAAAGAAGGGAAAAGGGATGGACTATGGAGAGTTGTCAATTTATACAGAGTGGACAGGGCACACTGATTGTTTACACAGAGTGGACAGGGCACACTGATTGTTTATACAGAGTGGACAGGGAACACTGATTGTTTACACGGAGTGGACAGGGCACACTGATTGTTTATATGGAGTGGACAGGGCACACTGATTGTTTATACGGAGTGGACAGGGCACACTGTTTACACAGAGTGGACAGGGCACACTGATTGTTTATACAGAGTGGACAGGGCACACTGATTGTTTATACAGAGTGGACAGGGCACACTGTTTACAAGGAGTGGACAGGGCACACTGATTGTTTATATGGAGTGGACAGGGCACACTGATTGTTTACATGGAGTGGACAGGGCACACTGATTGTTTATACAGAGTGGACAGGGCACACTGATTGTTGACTCAAAATGTCTCTGCCCTGTTCTCATCCTTCCAGAGTCGGTTCTCTGTAGCAACGGGCTGGAAACTTGCTACACTTACTAGATTCCCTTGCAGCTAGGACTGGTTAGGTTCTGCCGGTGGGAGGCACCAGTGGAAAAGAGAAAGCAGTAGTCTTCCTGGTTCTGGTGGTGCTTCAAGCAACCAGGGTCAAGTAGGGGGTTCTTGGGTCCCTGATCAGACAGAGTGATTCACTAACAGCACCCATGCAGCAGTTAGTGACTCTGATAACATCAAGTGTGGGTCTCTTCCAGTGCCCAAGCATCAAAGGAAGTGACCAGTCTGGTCCTCCTGCAAGGCTATGGTGGTGGTGGTGGTGGGTCCAGCAGCTGCCTGCTCTGTGGCACTGGGAGCATGGGCTCTGGTTTACACCATTCCCCCTTTCCTTGTCCCACCCTCCTCAGCCCCTAATCTCTACACAAGCCCTCCTATCCCTTCTGCTCCTTCAAGCCTTTCAATCAAAAAGCAGTCTCCTCTATTAAATTCTGTATGAAATATCTAGTTCCTATGCTTCTCACCAAACACTGACCAAGAAAAAATGTCTTTCTGAGAAGGTGATATGTGAGTAGGGACTTGAAGAGAATGGAATGGTATTTGTGATGACCTAGAGGAAGAGCATTCCAGGCAGAGGGGAGAGCAGGTGCCAAGGTCCTGAGGCAGGAGCATGTCTGGTTATTTCAGGGAAACAGCAAGGAGGCCAGAAGAATTAGACTGATGAAGGGAGAGAAGAGCAGAAAGCAAGTTCAGAAAGAGCCAATGGTGAGGCCACTGAGATGATGCTATTACCCTAAAAAAGATTTCAAGATTTCCTATTGACTATGGGCTTCCCTGGTGGCTCAGATGGTGAAGAATCTGGCTGCAGTACAGGATACCCAGGTTCAATCCCTGGGTCAGGAAGATACCCTGGAGAAGGGAACGCACCCATTCCATTATTCTTGCCTGGAGAATTCCATGGACAGAGGAGCCTGGTACGCTACAGTCTATGGGTTGGCAAAGAGTCAAATATGACTGAGCGACTAACACTTTCACAAACTGTGTGGGAAGACAGAGAATGACAAAGCTGAAGAGACATCAGTCCCCAGTATAGGCCTGTCTCAACATCATAAAATGGAGAAACTGTGGGAATTATGATTTAGAGACAGGGTTGGCAAACTACAGCCCATAGGCCAAGTTCAGCCCACCACTTCTTTTTATAAATAAAGCTTTATTGACACACAGCCATAGTCATTCTTATATACTGCATAAAGTGGCATGTACATCCCCATGGTAAAGATAAAGAGTTGCAACACAGACCATATGGCTCACAAAGCCTGAAATATTTACTATCTCCTTAACAGAAAAAGTTTGCCAACCTTGATTTAGACAGTCATCTTATGATGAAGTGCAGGTGATTTCAGAACAGGAAAATTACCATGTATGGTTAGTCAAAAAAAAAACTGTGTAGCTTTGACCTACATAATGTAGAATCTTGGCATAAAGTGAGCAGAAGGATGATAAGATAAAAACCTCCAAGTACATCACAAAATTGTTGACCTAAAAGCAGTCTTGATATTGTCAGGAAACTATTAAAGAGCATCAGGCAGGCATGGCATCACCGACTCGATAGACATGAGTTTGAGCAAGCTCCAGGAGTTAGTGATGGACAGGGAAGCCTGGCGTGCTGCAGTCCATGGGATCTAAGAGTCGGACACACTGAGCAACTGAACTGAACCTGAGGCAGGGACTGAGTCAGTGGTGGGGGTAGAGGGGTGGGGAGGGGAAGAAAACCAGTCAGTGAAATGATGTCTTGAGTAAGATGGTATCTACTTACAGTAATTATGAATGAAACAGAAGCCCAGGTCCAATATGTGATGGAAATTCAGGAATGCTGGACAAGAGAGCTTCAGAGTTTTAGAAATCTGATCCTAATCCTAACCCTGGGCTGAGGGTGGGGAATGGGGAGAAAGGGATGCACAGCCAGCTCTCACTTGACCCTCCTGCCCCATTCCCTTCTCCCACGAGCACCACGCCCCCCTCCACTTCATCCTGCCTTCCTTTTGCTGGAGTTAACGCCCTACTCTGAGAACTGGAGCAGAGGGGCAAAATACATCTTTAGATATGGAAATTTAGCTCCTCATTTTCTTAAAATGTACGGAACCATAAACTAACATTTGCATTTCACCATCTCCAGAGTCCCACAGACCTTGATGAGCCAAGAGGCAGTTAACACAGGCATTCCTGGGGAAACTCAGTTTTTCTATTGGCAAATAAATCTTTTTATATTAAGGTGAAACAATAATAATCATTTTAAACAATCATGTGGAGTGTGATTACAAAATAGCTCATTTGGAAAGAACATTATCAGCTTATGAGATCCTGGGAGACTCTAAGACGGAAGGTGCTCTAGATAAAAACCAACTGTTTGGAGGCTTTGTTATTTCCATAGCACATGGAGGCAACGTTCACACTTTTAATACCATAATAGAAAAACAATGCAAATTCTATTAAATGAAAAGTGAGAGCACTTGCTACAGCCAAACCCAACATCTCTCATATCCTTGCTGCCATTGAGGAAAAAGTGTTGGAGATGTTTCCAGACTCACACACTGCTCAGCTCTGTGTTCTCCCATTCTGAGCACGCGCCCTTCATGCACTGGGTAATAATAAGGTTTGCTAGCAACTACCGGAGAAGGCAATGGCACCCCATTCCAGTACTCTTGCCTGGAAAATCCCATGGACGGATGAGCTTGGTAGGCTGCAGTCCATGGGGTCTCTGAGTCGGACACGACTGAGCGACTTCACTTTCACTTTTCACTTTCATGCATTGGAGAAAGAAATGGCAGCCCCCTCCAGTGTACTTGCCTGGAGAATCCCAGGGACGGGGGAGCCTGGTGGGCTGCCGTCTCTGGGGTCGCACAGTCGGACACAACTGAAGCTACTTAGCAGCAGCAGCTAGCAAATACAAACAATTACCTTGTGCTGTGCTCCACTTACTTGCTATTTACTCAGGGTTTCTGAAAGCAGAATTCCATCTGGTGCCGTCGAAGTCATGCAGATCTCACTTCAATGGTGAGTTTCTCAGAAGGGCATAACTTCCCTCACTTGGGCTTATTGGTAACATGTCAACCCTGAATTACTCAATTGTCAGAGGGGTCAGATGCACTGACTACTGTTGCCAAGGTACCCGAGTGCTAACCCACTTCAGCTGTGTCTAACTTTTATGACCCTGTGGACTGTAGCCCGCCAGGTTCCTCTGTGCATGGGATTCTCTAGGCGAGAATACTGGGGGTGCTATGCCCAACTCCAGGGCATCTTCGTGACCCAAGGGTTGAACTTGCGTCTCTTACGTCTCCTGCACTGGCAAGCGGGTTCTTTACCATAGCACCACCGTGCTTCTTCTGAGTGTGGACAAACTCCAAGGATCCGAGAGAAATATCTAGCATCCATTCATTCAACAAACAGTACTCGAACCTCTTCCTTGTACGAGATGCTGTTCTGAGTGATAAAGGTGCAACGGGAGAGAACACGCAGGATTTTGCCTGTATGGGACTTCATATCCAACAGAAATGGGAAAGATAGGTCATCATCAAATCAATGCTTTTATGAAAAGACATATGGAAACTGTTTCCTTCCCAGTACAGCAACTATCCCAATTAATATTATTTACACAAACACAAATATCACACATCCTTATTTCATAACAAAATTATAGGTAATTCTGTGCAAAGCCACTATCCAAATTATGAATTCTTGGCATCTGAACTAATGCAACTTAACTCCTAACTACACTGGTAAAGACTGTGTCTCCTCTTTGACAACGTCTATCTGTGAACTCTCTCAGCTCACGCAGGTCTCTTCCTACTACCACACACGTCAGGCTTGCTTCTGCACAAACAGTAACTACGAGTGCTTGGAGGCTATATTCTTATTCTCGTTAGCCTTTTCCATCTTCACATCCCTCAAGAACCCACTGTGATCTGGTTTCCATCTCTGTTGTGCCAGCTGACTATTGCCAAGTTTATTAATGAATTTCCTGTTACTCAATAGACAGACAAGTGTCATTGCTCAGCTTCCTGATCTTCTCACCTGCATTCAACAGAGTCGACCTCTGTCCTATCCTTGTCTTCCACGACTCTGTTCTCTTATGCTTCTCCCCTTACCTTCTTTGTCTCCTCTGTTCGCTAATCCTCCTTTACATTTTGATATCCCTGAGGACACGACTGAGCGACTTCTTTCACTTTTCACTTTCGTGCATTGGAGAAGGAAATGACAACCCACTCCAGTGTTCTTGCCTGGAGAATCCCAGGGATGGCGGAGCCTGGTGGGCTGCCATCTCTGGGGTCTTACAGGGTCGGACACGACTGAAGTGACTTAGCAGCAGCAGCAGCAGCAAGGATATCTCACAACCTCTTCTCCTGGCTTCATACTCTGTCTCCTGGCTCCCATATGACCATCATTATGCCAGTAACTCACAAATTAATGTATCCAGCTCATGCCTTTCCTCTGAGCTGAAGAACAACATGCTCAGTTGTCTACTTGACATTTCCCCATATACCACAAGTACCTCAAAATCAACACATCTAAAATTAAACTCTTGATCTAATTCTCAACTCATTTTCTCCAAAGTCCTCTGTCTCTAAAATAGCCCCACCAACTGTTACAAACTAGAAGCTTCAAGGACAATCTTCCTCCTTTTTGTCTACAACATCCCAATTAATGTCAAGAACCATTGGTTCTACTTCCTAAGAATCTCTAGGACCTACCCAAAGCTCTCCACATCTACTACAACCACTAAAGTCCAAGCCAACATTTTCTTTTTCCTGGAACACTGCAAAAGCCATTTTCCATCTTTACCCCTTTTCAACCCATTCTCCATATGGCAACCTGAGTAATCTATTAAAACACAAATCTAATAATATTGCTCCTCTGTGTGAAATCCTTTAGTTACTCTTGATTGCTCTTAGACTAAATCTAAAATCCTTAAACTGGTCATGGCTGATCAGGTACCTGCCTACAGTCTGCTTTTCAACAAAACTGACCTTTTACTTCCTCAGACATCTATTGTCCAACTTCATAACCTTCAGCATCAGTGCTTCCAAGGAATATTCATGACTGATTGGGATTGACTGGTTTGACCTCCTCACAGTCCAAGAGACTCTCAAGAGTCCTCCAACACCACAGTTTAAAAGCATCAATTCTTTGGAGTGCAAACTTCTTAATGGTTCAACTCTTACATCCATACATGACTACTGGAAAAACCACAGCTTTGACTATACAGACATTTGCTGGCAAAATAAAGTCTCTGCATTTTAATGCTCTGTCTAGGTTTGTCTTAGCTTTTCTTCCAAGGAGCAAGTGTCTTTTAATTTCATGGCTGCAGTCACTTTTTTGAATGTTGGGTTTTAAGCCAGCCTTTTCACTCTCTTCCTTCACCTTCATCAAGAGGCTCTTTAGTTCCTCTTTGCTTTCTGGTTTGGATGTATTCCTGAACATTTAGATACTTGTAGTTATGGAATCAAAATCATATAATACTATGCATTTTACTATTCACTCAATTATTTGTGTTTTATACAGACATAACCCATTCAGTAGGGACAGACACATTATTTAAAGGATTCCAAGGCCTTTGGTTTATGTATTCTATTTTCTAGGGCCACAGCAGTTTAAAATGCACAATGCTGCTTTAGTTGACTAACAAGAACAATTCTGTCCACTTCCCAGCAACTGTGGAAGAAATGGGATCTGTGAGGTGTTTTTTTTTTTTTTTTTAAGAAAGAAAGGTTAAAAGTAATCTTGAGAAAGAAGAATGGAACTGGAGGAGTCAACCTGCCTGACTTCAGGCTCTACTACAAAGCCACAGTCATTAAGACAGTATAGTACTGGCACAAAGACAGAAATATAGATCAATGGAACAAAATAGAAAGCCCAGAGATAAATCCACACACCTTATCTTCGACAAAGGAGGCAAGAATATACAATGGATTACAGACAATCTCTTTAACAAGTGGTGCTGGGAAAACTGGACAACCACTTGTAAAAGAATGAAACTAGAACACTTTCTAACACCACACACAAAAATAAACTCAAAATGAACAAAAGATCTAAATGTAAGACCAGAAACTATAAAAACTCCTAGAGGAGAACATAGGCAAAACACTCTCTGACATAAATCACAGCAGGATCCTCTATGACCCACCTCCCAGAATACTGGAAATAAAAGCAAAAATAAACAAATGGGATCTAATTAAAATTAAAAGCTTCTGCACAACAAAGGACACTATAAGCAAGGTGAAAAGATAGCCTTCTGAATGGGAGAAAATAATAGCAAATGAAGCAACTGACAAACAACTAATCTCAAAAACATACAAGCAACTCCTGCAGCTCAACTCCAGAAAAATAAATGATCCAATAAAAAAATGGGCCAAAGAACTAAATAGACATTTCTCCAAAGAAGACATACGGATGGCTAACAAACACATGAAAAGATGCTCAACACCACTCATTATCAGAGAAATGCAAATCAAAACCACAGTGAGGTACCATTTCACACCAGTCAGAATGGCTGCGATCCAAAAGTCTACAAGCAATAAATGCTGGAGAGGATGTGGAGAAAAGGGAACCCTCTTACACTGCTGGTGGGAATGCAAACTAGTACAGCCACTATGGAGAACAGTGTGGAGATTCCTTAAAAAACTGGAAATAGAACTGCCTTATGACCCAGCAATCCCACTGCTGGGCATACACACTCGAGGAATCCAGAATTGAAAGAGACACGTGTACCCCAATGTTCATCACAGTACTGTTTATAATAGCCAGGACATGGAAGCAACCTAGATGTCCATCAGCAGATGAATGGATAAGAAATCTGGACAACCACTTGTAAAAGAATGAAACTAGAACACTTTCTAACACCACACACAAAAATAAACTCAAAATGAATAAAAGATCTAAATGTAAGACCAGAAACTATAAAAACTCCTAGAGGAGAACATAGGCAAAACACTCTCTGACATAAATCACAGCAGGATCCTCTATGACCCACCTCCCAGAATACTGGAAATATAAGCAAAAATAAACAAATGTTTATACATATACAAAGTATAGTATTACTCAGCAATTGAAAAGAATACATTTGAATCAGTTCTAATGAAGTGGATGAAACTGAAGCCAATCATACAGAGTGAAGTAAGCCAGAAAGAAAAACACCAATACAGTATGCTGCTAAGTTGCTTCAGTTGTGTCTGACTCTGTGTGACCCCATAGATGGCAGCCCACCAGGCTCCCTCATCCCTGGGATTCTCCAGGCAAAAACACTGGAGTGGGTTGCCATTTCCTTCTCCAGTGCATGAAAGTGAAAAGTGAAAGTGAAGTTGCTCAGTCGTGCCCAACTCTTCGCGATCCCATGGACTGCAGCCTACCAGGCTCCTCCATCCATGGGATTTTCCAGGCAAGAGTACTGGAGTGGGGTGCCATTATAGGCATATATATGGAATTTAGAAAGATGGTAATAACCCTGTATGTGAGACAGCAAAAGAGACACAGATGTATAGAACAGTCTTTTGGACTCTGTGGGAGAGGGAGAGGGTGGGATGATTTGGGACAATGGCATTGAAACATGTATAATATCATATAAGAAACGAATTGCCAGTCTAGGTTTGATGCAGGGTGCAGGATGCTTGGGGCTGATGCACTGGGATGACTCGGAGGGATGGTGTGGGTGGGGAGGTGGGAGGGGGGTTCGGGATTGGGAACATGTGTACACCCGTGGCGGATTCATGTTGATGTGTGGCAAAACCAATACAATATTGTAAAGTAAAAAATAATAATAATAAAGTCACAGAAAAAGGAATTGTGTTTCTTAGGAGCTGAAACAAGTGCATGCCCTAATAAGTCAAAGGAGGAACCTAAACATCCTAATAAGTCTTAGGAAAAGGGATCATGAGGGTATTTATAAAAGGTCACAGATAGGACACTGGAAGACAAGACCAGGTCTCACTTGGAGACCAAATGGATAGGTTTGGTCAGTCAGACCTAGGGGTAAGTCAGACCTAGGGGGTAAGTCAGACCAGAGAGATAGTATTAATATCTCTGGGTCCATGCAGCCAAGACTGAGGTCTCTCAGAGCACCAGGGCTCCAAGGCCTTACTCAGGGTGGAAATGTGTCCAGTGCTATTTCTGAGACTGAGGACAAAGCAGCAGCCAAGGCAGGATTCCTGCCTTCAAGAAGCTCAGACTCTCTGTAACGCAGACAACTTTTAAAAAGTGGCTTAGGAAGAGAAGCCAAGGGCAGCTCAGGTTACCACTGCCTACCATGAAAAGCAGGAGTTGTAGGGGCCAGTACAAAGGAGCACTGGGGCACAGAGTGTGATCACTGCTACTCCACGATTTTCCTGACAACCCAGAGCAGATGTGCTCCTCAAGCAGAGGACTCAAAATAGCAGAGCTGGAGCAAGACCCAAAGGCAGAACCAGAAAACACAACTTCAGAAATATTGAGCCACATATTGCAGCAAACTAAACCATCAGGGGACACAGCCCTCAAATTGCCTTCCTACAATCAGCCTGTTCCCAGAAGGAGACGGCCACCAGCAAGAAAGCACGCCAAAGCAAAGGCAGAGCCTAATCAATGAACGGCCCCACACAGCCCAGACTCAGAGCCAGTGGCAGGCTTCTCACTACCTCTCTTGGGGTAAAAGACTTTCCCTGTCCCATGTGAGAAGACTGTGTTGCAATTGTTATAACCAACTAGACATAAGTCCAAGTTCATCGTTGGATAAAACTCTAAGGAAGACTGTTTAGATTCTTCTCACACCAATTCCTTCATGTGTTTTCCCATAAGAGAGCCATAAAAAGAAGGAAATCCTGCAGTTTGTGACATCTCGGATGAACCTGGAGGACACTATGCAAAGTGAAATAAAGCCAGACAGAGAAAGGCAAACACTTTACAATCTGAATCTAAAGAAGTCAAACTCATACACCCAGAGAGGAGAACGGTAGTTGTCAGGAGCTCAACAGTCAGGGAAAGGGAAGAGGCTGGTCAAAGGGTACAAACTTTTTCAAGTTTAAGATAAAAAGTTCCAGGGATCTAATGTACATCATGGTGACTATAGTTAATAATGCACTGTACATGCAAAATCTGCTAAGAGAGATCGTAAGTGTTCTCTTTACAAATAGGTAACTGTGATGTGACTGGTGTGTTAATTAACTTGATGGGGGTAATCATTTCACATAAATGTATGTCAAAACATCAAACTGTACACCTTAAAAATAAAATCATACTGCACAATCTAAACTTTAAAATAAGTTTTAAAAATGATATTCAAGAGGGCAGCTATGAGACAAGCACGAACTCTACACAGTACTTCAGAACTGCCCCAGTGTGGACCCACCCACTCTGGGACATACACTCATGCCATCTTGTCCACTGGTTGGATCTGAACCCCAGGAATCCTCCCATATACTGTGTGCTGTGCTGTGCTTAATCGCTCAGTCATGTACAACTCTTTGCAACCCCATGGTCTGTAGCCAACCAGGCTCCTCTGTCCATGGGATCCTCCAGGCAAGAATACCGGAGTGGGTTGCCATGGCCTCCTCCAGAGTATCTTCCCAACCCAGGGATCAAACCAAGGTCCCGTGTTGCAGGTGGATTCTTTACTGTCTGCGCAGGGAAGCCCATGAATACTGCAGTGGGTAGCCTATCCCTTCTCCAGGGGATCTTCCCAATCCAGAAACTGAACCAGGGTCTCCTGCATTTCAGGCAGATTCTTTACCAGCTGACCAGGGACACCGCTCTACCACGGTACTCCCCAGGAAATGGACTGGGTGCCCAGCTTGCTTCCTCCTGCCACTTCACATCAAAATCCCACCTGTGTTTGCATCTTATTTACTGAGGCTGTCATAGGACTCTACTGAGCAGCAAGGAAGTCTAGGGAATTTGGTACTGGACTTCCCCTCTGGGATAGAACATGTTCATATTGTGAATATTCTCTGAAGGCTTGGTAGAAAAGTTGGTGTGGCTACAAAATAGAGCAAATGTCTGTACCACACACTGGTATATCTCTCCAACCTTTCAGTTCACCAGGCCCACAGCCAAGCAGGGTCGGGGTGGGGCAGGGGGACAGGAACCACCCAGGACACAGGTGAGGACTAAGTCTCAGGTTTTACTGAATCTGCACACATCTCCCCATATGCATTTCCCTTCTTCTCATCTCTTATCTGAGGTTCAAGTCAAGCTTCAGCTTCAGATGCTGCCATGGAATGATGGATAAAACCGAGTCCCTAAATTATTGTCAGGGGAGAACAAACCTACACTCATTTTAAAGAGCTGTTATCTGCTCAGCACACACTAATGATTAACTAACAACTGTTATTCTGATTTGCCAAGTACACCGAGACTTCCCCCAACACTCCCCCAAAAAAAAACAAAATTGCATATACTTCTAACAATGATAAGAATATTAGAGGGCAAACCAACTAGAAAAGTTCCAAAGGGTATCAAAGGCTATTTTTCAGATAACAGCAGGCTGGAAGAAGGTCATGTTGGCAAGACAAAGAAACTTAAAAGAGAATTAAACCAATCTATTAAAATGAATCTATACTGTTAATATCACAGAGATGTTATTTCATTCTTTTGCTTGATATCATGAAATCAAAATTAATGATTAGCAACCAGGAGAGAAGGGTCAAAGTGCTTAGGTAAAATGATATCTGTAATATCAGACAAGTTCTGATACTATAATGAAATCAGTCCAAAAATGCCCAAGTAGGTATTTATATTATCCAAAAATGTAATACACAGAGCAGTGAACTGGTTATGTGAAACCACTGCAATAAAAACATGAGAGAATTAACTCTATCAGGCAAAGTTAGTTGTAATTTTGCAAATAACTTTTTCTAGGTGAAAAATGTCTCAAGAAAAAAAAATTTCCCCTTAAATGTAACCTATTACTTGCTGCTAAGTCACTTCAGTCGTGTCTGACTCTGTGCGACCCCATAGACAGCAGCCCGTCAGGCTCCCCCATCCCTGGGATTCTCCAGGCAAGAACTCTGGAGTGGGTTGCCATTTCCTTCTCCAATGCATGAAAGTGAAAAGTGAAAGTGAAATCACTCAGTCGTGTCCAACTCTTCGTGATCCCATGGACTGCAGCCTACCAGGCTCTTCCGTCCATGGGATTTTCCAGGCAAGAGGACTGGAATTGGGTGCCATTGCCTTCTCACAACCTATTACTTAAAATGCCCCAATTTTACTTTACTGTCTTAACAGTTCCAAAGATACAACCATAAGCCTCTAATATCCACACTGACATTATGATTCTGGGTAGATATGCTATGTATAAATTCCAAAGCCATACTTAATGTGTATTATGAAATAAAACATAATATAGATTCTATTTTAGGTGAAATTTTGTTTTTAAAAAAAATGAGTATATTATAGAAACTGGGCCCTTGACACATGAGATGGCAACCAAAAATATTATTTCAGAATTAAGTTCTTAAAGTCTAAAGTGGGCTATGCATACAAATTCAAACTAGGAATGGATTTCTCTGAAGTGAACTTCTCATGTGACTAAAAATACTTTGATCGAAATAAATATCTTAAGCTTTAAAAATATGTCTCAGTTTCAGAACTGCCAAAAACTTAGAAAATGTAGGCATTCAGTCCTCATAGTTTCTTAAAGGGCCATTTCATGAAAAGATAGCCCCTTCCAAGAGTGGTAGCTGTCAGGCTGGATCAGCTCCCAGCTAACACCCAGCAGCTGCCTGCATCCCAGTCAGCCCCCCAGACACCAGTGTATCCTCATAAAACGAACACAGCTTTGCACTTCCCAAATTCTAGCAAAAACTTTTCAAATAAATTCTATATACTGCACCATAGGAAGTCACCCATCCACCTCTTTCCTACCTCTGTTGACCTGGAGGCTCTATGCAAGGAACATTCTCCCACCTCGAGCTGCCACTCTCATCACCTGCAGAGACAGAGATGAATGAGATAGGTGGGTGCACTCCAAGGGATGATTTCCCTGATCCAGGTGCTAATCACATTGGTGACATTTAGCCTGGACAGAGAAGAATTACACTCAGAGCTAGGGGAGAGAGTGCCCTTTATTTGAAAGTTTCCAGGCAAGGAGAGCTGGTCCTGGATGAAACACTGAAAGTTCACCCCAACTTGGTCCACTCTCTTCCCCTCCCGCAAGTGCTGCTGGTTCTCAAAATGCTTCTTGCACAGAATATATGAGCCATGGGTTTTCCATTTGTAAAATGTTCATATCAATATTGCAATGTTTAGGTTTGTTAAAGGAGATTCTATAGGTAGCCAGGTTCATAGAAGTGCTAAACTAGTGTGTGATATCTTTCTTTTGTATCAGGACAGATGGTATCAACGCTGTACTACTGATCATGTCTTCCAGGTGTGGTTCTAAGCTGAATCTAACAAGCCTAGCTAACAGGAGTCATTAAGAGCATCATCCACTCGCATGAGCTCTGGAGTCAGGAGTAGATGAGTGAGAACACTCGCTTGAACCATTTGTGTAGGTATGATCCTTTTAGCTCTTACTATGCTCCAAGCACTGTAGTGAGGATTTCACACACACACACACTCTCTCTCTCTCTCATACACACACACACACGCACACACACACTCTCTCTCTCTCACACACACATGCACACATGTACACACGCACACACACTCATTTAACGTTTGCATTGAATCTGAGGATCCAGGTGTTAGCGCCCCTTTAAAGTGGGGCTGGGGGAGGACTGCAGGGAAGAAATAAAAGCTTCCCAGTGCTCCTCAAATACCATGTAGACAGCTATCTACTCCATCCACATGCAGGACTCTCTTGAAAAGCAGATTTACCCCAAATGGGATCATCATCCTCAACAAAAAGCACACTGCACTCCTGTGCGCCCCTCCTGAAGAAGAGTGAACAGTTCTATCTAGATCTTCCCTCCAGCCTGGTCTGGCAGCTTGAGCAGGTAACATTTTTATTTTTCTTAGACTAAGTTTTCTCAAGGGGAAAGCAAATGCCAGATGATGTCTACAGTACCTGAAATCTCTAACACTGTCAACAGTGAGTCAAATCAGCATCAGGCAGTTACAAAGCACAGAAGTCCATCTGAGCCAGCTCATGAGGGAGGAGCTCACCATGGTGTGGTCCAGGCTAGAATCAGGAAGAGGTCCAGCCCCAAGGCCATTCTATCAGAGAGTCTCTGCTTTTATCTAGGCCTCACTGTTGTTCTCTTTGTTCTATCCACCTGAGCTCTCCATCTCTAGTCTCCCTCTCTTTTTCATTTTTCATGACTCTGATACCAGCAGCTTGCATACCAGTTTACACATTTTCTTCCTTAGGGCATTCCATGACCTTCTGCCCCTACTATTAGCTGGAGGATGTCTCCACCTCCACACTAGCCTGCCTGGCCTGGATTGACCAGTCACCATCTTTTTCCCTTCTTTGTTCTCCATCAGCTGGCAAGGATACAGTTTCCATTGCTATTCAAAGCCCGCAGATAGAAACTGATCTCTCCTCTCAACCTTTTCATTTAAATGGAGGTGAAAAGTCATCCTAATGTGTACTTACTATGAAGAGTTGCTCCTGTAAATGGAGTGAATGACAGAGTTAATAAAACATTGAAAAAGAGGCATTTTCTCACCTGAGAAATTAATTGTTACAGCAAATTTAAGAAGGAGCTTTTGACATTCGATTTCATAATAAGTGTTTTATTCTCAAATTGTACCTCTGATTTATAAACTGCAGTGTGAGGGCCCATCAGTGACCATGGGGAACATTTTTCTCCCTAAATACCCAAGTTTGATTTACACCCGTCAAGACTAAAACTAATTTATTTGGCTTACAATGTAACTCCAAGTGCCTTTAATTTATGTTATTATAATTTTGAAAAAAATAACTTTAAAAATAAATTAAAGCACTTCCCATCTTGACAAACACATATATCCCTGGAGATTTTGCACAGGCCAAGGGCCCAAGTTGTCACTATGAATGGCAGTTAGAGAAGATCCCACCTCACCCTCTCTGCCATGGTTTAAACCAAGGATATGAATAATAGAATACTTGTTTTGACTCCTTATAAATATTTTAGGACTTATTTTTCTCATCAAGGCTAAATGGGTAGCTATCCATCTCAAAAGAATTTTACTTGATAGAATGTGGAAAAATAAATATTTAAAAATACACTAGAAAGTATGTGTATACTCTGTTTTCAATAAAAAAGTTTTTAAAAGTCCCAGTTGTGTTAAAAATAGTTATTAGGTGTTGGTTCTCTCAGTTGAGCCTCAGCTAGAAGTAGATGATGCACTTACAATCAATACTCCTGGAGGGTTTATGTACAAAGAGGCAGATTACGAAGGTGTGAGCACAGGGTAATCACACACAGTGGGTGGTGGCGGGCACCTGGGTTAGCAGCAGTGAAGCTATGTGCCCCAAGGCCAGAGAGAACAAGGGAGCGAACAGCTCGCAGACCCCGGGAGGAGGGAGTCCAAGAGCGCTCTGCCTTTACAGGGGCAGTGGCCTGGGGCTGGGGGCACAGACCTGGTCTGAAAGACACTCACAGGGAGGAGCGGACGAATAAAGACCTGACCTCAGTCTTTGCTCTTCCTTCATTTTTGTAGGGGGAAGGGGACCAGAACTGTCCACTGGCCAAACTTAGCTGGGATCCAGGGGATAGAAGAACCCACTGACGTGATGCACAGAGATCAGCCTTAAGGGACGGACAGCAGAGGAGATGGGGAGCACAGGGAGGGCCAGGCGGAAGCTGCCGGCACCCCTCCCTTGCTGTGCTCAGCGGACAGACAGCTGAACAGTGGCCCTGACCGACCTCCAAAGGGCACACAGTCTGCCACAGGCGAGGGGAGTTAGGGGAGAGATGGACTGGGAGCTTGGGATCAGCAGAGGAACACTACTACACATAGGATGGATAAAAAAAACAAGGTCCTCCTATAGAGCAGAGAACTACAGTCAACATTCTGTGAAAAACCATAATGGAAAAGAATATGAAAGGATGTGTATGTGTATACACACACACACACATAACTGAGTCGCTTTTCTGTATCGCAGAAATTAACATAGTAAATCAACTATAGTTCAACAATTTTTAATTTTTAAAAAAGAAGTACATGATCAGGGAGACAGAGGATGGGTGTAAAACAAACTGTAAGAGCATTGTGGGATTTTAGTGAAAGAAAATTTGAAATTCTCATAACAGTCCATCTTCTTTGCCTCTTCAGAGCCCCTCCTTCTCTTTCGTGGTGCTCAAACTTTAACGATGTATGATTCACTGGCTAGGCCTGATGAAACATGGATGACTGGGCCACCCCCAGCATTTCTGATTCAGGAGTTCCAGAGTGAGCCTTGAGAATCTGCATTTCTAATAGTTTCCAGATGATGCTAAGGCTGCTGGTGTCCAGGGACCAGAGTTTGAGAACCACTGCCTTAAGGACATTACCTGTCCTCCGAGCTTCAAACCGCAGTCCCTGTGGCTCCTGTCAAGGCTGTCAACTTCCCACCTGTTCGCTGCTGGTCCACGGCCCAGGCCTGAGAAGTAAGCATGGCTCACCTCCCTGAACCCCACCCAGGGTCTGTCTGCAGCCACATAAGTCTGCGTGAACAGAGATGACCTCAGGGGCCCCCATCCTCCCTTTTCTCTCCTTCCCTGGAGACAGGCCCAGCTTTCACATGCTCACTACATCTTATTTACTCGGGAATTTATGTTCAGGAAAGAATTCAAAATCAGTGCTAAGATTTAGCAACAAGTATAGTCATCACATTATTAACTACCTAGATACCTAGTTACAAAGATATGGTTAAAAGAAGTATAGTACATCCAT
This sequence comes from Nanger dama, assembly GCA_917880005.1. Lineage (NCBI taxonomy): Eukaryota > Metazoa > Chordata > Mammalia > Artiodactyla > Bovidae > Nanger > Nanger dama. The sequence continues at coordinate 42,888,627 of CAKJTW010000016.1, forward strand.
ATAGGTGAATAACACAAAATCATTAAAAACTTGAATACAAAAATATATTACTCAGTATGGAATGATGTTCACAATACAGTAAGCTTATAAAAAGCAAGTCACAAAGCTATTTTTAGGATATTACCCTCTTTTAAAAATATATATGTGAAACAATACACTATTGTATTAAAAGATTACTTCTAAGTGGGTGGAATGATGGGTATGTTTAATTTTCTTTTTGTTTGCCTATCTATTCTTATTCTTTTCAAGTGAGCATGTATTGCTTTTGCAATAAAAACTAGCAATAAAAGAAATTTCATTTTGAAACACATACTCCCGCCATTCTCATCCAGACTGTATCTAATTCAAAGGCTCAAAACATAAACATCTATATTAGTTCTATTATCTCAGACCTCCTTGACTCCTAAAATCCAGTATTAGTTATAATTAGGTTCTGCGGTATGTGACCTCAAACACAGATGAAAACATTAGATAGAACCAAGAGGGTTTTATTCCCTCCCATGTATAGAGATGAGCAGTTCAGGGTCAACATGAGAGCATACAAATTCCAAGGGACTCCGTCACCTCCCAGATATCCACTTCATCGCTGCTGGAACATGACCTCTTTTGTAAGGTCCAAGGTGGTCATCAAATCCCTAATTCTAGCCAGCAAGAAGAAAGGGCATGGGGGAGGAAATACTCTTCCCCTTAAAGATACTTTCTTGAAGTGTCCATACCCCTCTGCTTATATCCCAGCCACTGCCTGGATCTTGGCCACATGGCCACACCAAGCACAGGGGATGCTGGTAAATGTCTTTATGGAGGGCATCTGTATCTTCGGCTCAGTTCAGGAGTCCCATTACAGTGGGAAGATGAGAAATGGGTATGGGAGCCTAACCAGCAGACTGTGCTATACCACCTAACATAAAAGGTAAGATCTAAATGATGATGTGGTACATATACACAATGCAATACTACCCAATCATAAGAAAGAATGAAATAATGTCATTTCTAGCAACACAGATGGACTTAGAGATTGTCATACTAAGAGAAGCAAGTCAGAAAGAAAAATACAAATATCCTATGGTATCACTTATATGCTGAATCTAAAAAGTGAAAAAAAAGTGAAAAGTCGCTAAGTTGTGTTCCGTTCTTTGCGAGCCCATGGACTGTGTAGCCTGCCAGGCTCCTCTGTACATAGAATTCTCCAGGTAAGAACACTGGAGTGGATAGCAAATTCCTTCTCCAGGGCATCTTCCCAACCCAGGGATCGAACCCAGACCTCCCACATTGCAGGCAGAATCTTTACCGTCTGAGTCACCAGGGAAGCCCAAGAATATTGGAGTGGGTAGTCTATCCCTTCTGTAGGGAATGTTCCAGACCCAGGAACTGAACTGGGGTCTCCTGCATTGCAGGCAGATTCTTTACCAGCTGAGCCACCAGGGAATCTAAAGTATGATATAAATGAATGTATCCATGAAACAGAAACAGAGTGACAGACATAGAGAACAGACTTGTGGTTGCCAAGGAGGAAGGGGGCTCAGTTCAGTTGCTCAGTCATGTCCAACTCTTTTGACCCCATGAATCGCAGCACACCAGGCCCCCTGTCTATCACCAACTCCCAGAGTTCACTCAAACTCATGTCCATCGAGTTGGTGATGCCATCCAGCCATCTCATCCTCTGATGTCCCCTTCTCTTCCTGCCCCTAATCCCTCCCAGCATCAGGGTCTTTTCCAATGAGTCAACTCTTCGCATGAGGTGGCCAGAGTACTGGAGTTTCAGCTTTAGCATCAGTGCTTCCAAAGAACACCCAGGACTGATCTCCTTTAGGATGGACTGGTTTGACCTGCTTTCAGTCCAAGGGACTCTCAAGAGTCTTCTCCAATACCACAGTTTGAAAACATCAATTTTTTGGCGCTCAGCTTTCTTTACGGTCCAACTTTCATGACCATACATGACTACTGGAAAAACCATAGCTTTGACTATATGGACCTTTGATGGCAAACTGATGTCATTGTTTTTTAATACATTGTCTATAATTAGACCATAATGAAAAAGAATATAAAACAGAATGTGTGAATCACTTTGCTATATAGCAGAAATTACCACAAAGTTGTTAATCAACTATATTTCAATAAGTTCTGTTTTTATTTTTGTTTTTGTTTACTACTCAGTAACTCCTCCAGATAAAACACTCAAAATAAGAAATCTTTCTGAAGTATCTCCAGATGAACCTGGACATCAAGATTTCCCCTAAGTGTGGGGGAAAACTAACATTTTTCAATGATTTTATTTCACAGGTAACTAAGGGCAAGAAAAGAGTGTTTAAGTTTGGAAGGGTTTGTAAAATATCTACTTTTCCTTCAGTGTCATGACTGAAGACAGCCTTCTTTCTGAGATGCTGGTCACCAGATGGTGTAGAGGCTCACCACACAGAGAATTCTCTGAATCCATGCTGCCTGCAACTTATTTTAGACCTAACATCTGACATGAAGCTGATTTCCACCACAGATAGGGTCTGCTGGTCACTCCACTCCAGCCATATTGGTCTCTTTCTTGTCCATGGATGTGTTAAACAGCCCTGTGCCCTTGAACTTACTTACTCTATGCTTGGAATACTCAGATATTTACTTGGTTCACTGACTAACCCCTCCACCTCCTTGAGGTCTCTGCTTAAATGTCACCTGATCAGGAAAACTTTCACCCTCCAGTCTATTTAAAATTGCAATTGTCTGCCAGAAGGAAATGGCAACCCACTCCAGTGTTCTTGCCTGGAGAATCCCAGGGACGGGGAGCCTGGTGGGCTGCCGTCTATGGGGTCACACAGAGTCGGACACGACTGAAGTGACTTAGCAGCAGCAGCCTCTCCACCCAGCACTCTCTAGCCCCTGAATCCTACTTATTTCCTTTGATTTATCGATGTTTGTTTTCGAGTATTTAATGTCTGCCCAGTAGCTGCCTTCCCAACAAGAAGGCAAACTCCAACCATGGCAAGGATCTTTTTCTCTATTAGACAATCCTTTTGTCCCCTGACCTAAAGCAGAGCCTAGCACATAAATGATGTTCAATAAACATTGAATCAATGAATGATCAAACAAATAAACCTTTAAATCCTAGGATCTCTGGCAAGTAAAATGACCAGAGTTGCAATTCGCTCCAAATCGGGCTGCAGTTTGAAGAACAAGGTAGAGGGCGCCAGGCTGTAGGCAACAGGGTCAGCTGGAAAGCCCCGCCAAAGAAATGATGCTGTTTGAACTCGGGATAATACACATGACTATGAAGACAGATGGATGCAGAAAACTAATGGAAACATCCAGCCACCAGGTCCTTGCTTCTCTCCCTAAACCTCATCAAACTTCAGGTTTCGTTTAAGTAAAAGGAGGAGAGTAAGTCACAAATTTGCTGTAAAGATTTAAATGACAAAATATACATGCAATAATATACACGTTATAGCATGGTCTCTAACACAAAATAGGGACTCAGCTAACAGGAATTCTATTCTTGAGATGCCTTTTCTTTTTCTCCAGCTTCACTCTCATTTCTTCATCTTAAACAGCTCTTGCATCCACAATGGCATGTCTACTATATGAAAAAAGCAGGTAGCAGGCCCCTTATTTTCTTTCATCTCTAGTAAGACTGGGGTCCACCTTTACAGTGAACTTTAGAATACTATCTATAGCAATGAAAAACTCATTCATCCAAGACGCTGAACTAATTAAGGAAGCCCAGATATGGTCATGAGAGGAAAATAACTTTTAAAGAAAATAATATTTATCCACTCATACTCCACCTTGTTCCAAAAGAGATTTAAGATTGCTTCTCCAAATGCACAAGCCAAGAAAAATGAGACAAAAAGAAAATAAGGGGAAGAAGCATTTAGAGCCATGAGCAAAGCCAGTAAACTCTCTAGGACTCTCACTAAACTGGAACTGAGCTGTCCAGAGGCCAGTATGTCAAGACAGCTACAGTGGGTTAGGGGATTCACAGAGTCTCTGAGGCTAAAGAATACCAGTGGTCAAGAAAAGCCCTTTACATAGAGGCCAGAGAAAGATGCCTCCCCTAGGCCCCCAGCAAGAAGACACTGAATAATGTAACAAACCACCATCCTTGGCAGCCCTCAGAACAGCCCTGAATAATCACTTCCTATTTGATACATTTTGTAAAGCCAGGATGCAAATTAGCATCATCTATACCTCAAGTGGTTCCCTTGAGGACTGGGAAATTGATGCTGCTATTTCATGCTGCTGGGTTAGTCAGGTGCAAGGGACTGAAAAGCCATGGGTCTTCCAGTCCAGAGGTTTTTAAGGTGTTTCTTGGATCCACTGGGTTCCACAGAGGTGCCTCAGGAGAAGTGTGGGGGTTGGAGGAGCACTGGGGGGGCCAAGGGGGCAGGGTCTTGCAGTCCATGTCCCCAGCTTCAATGAGAGCAAATTCTGGAAAACACAATGGCCTCAGTAGAGTGCAGCAAATCAAGGAATGGACTTCAGAGTTATTTGGAGGTAAGGGAGCCTGCAAGAGGATTCAGACTCAAAGTTAATCAATAGCTATAGGACTTGGGATAAATTACTTCACTTCTCTGTGCCTCAGTTTCCTCATCTGTCTAATGGGGACATTAATAGGACCTACTACATAGGGTCAGTGAGAAAATTAAACTGCTTGACAAAGTCCTATGATACTGTGATTTTTCATAAATATAGCTTGGTCTTCATCCACAGCTTTCAGCTCCCAAAAACCTTAGAAAAGAGCCACAGGAGCATCTTTTGTTTTGATATTGGTCTCTTATCTTCAGTTCCTGAAATGACCTCAGGGCCACAGAGGGGAAACGGCTGTCCTGTAATTCACAACAAGCCCCTTTCTACCACAACTGGGTTTGTGTTAATGAACTGGTTTTTGGAAAGCACCTAAGGATGGTGACTAGTTGCCAGGAAAACCAACCAGGAAGAGAGGATTGGAGGTTTCAGTCCCACCCCTGATTTCTGGGGAAGAGAGGGACGCTGGAGGTTGAGTCAGTCACTAGCAGCCAATGATGTAATCAATCATGCCTAAGTAATGAAGCCCCCAGAAAAACCCAGAAGGAGGAGCCGGGAAGAGCTTCCAGGGTGGAGGAGGAGAACAGTTCTCTGTGCCAGACCCCAGACTCCACGAGGACAGAGCTCTTTTATTCAAGAACCAACCCTGAGTATCTCTCCATTTGACTGCTGATTCCTACTCTTTAACATCCTTTGAAATAAGTTGCTGATCAACTGGGTAAACAGGTTTCCTGAGTTCTGGGAGCCATTTCAGCAAATTAATTGAACTCAACAAGGAGATTGTTGGGAACCTCTGATTTATAGTTCCCCACTGGTCAGAAGCACAGCTGATAACCTGGACGTGTGATTGGCATCTAATGTGAGGCAGTCTTTGCGGAACTGAGCCTTTAACTGTGGGATCTGATGTTCTATCCAGGAGTCTCCAAGTCATGTCTGACTCTTTGTGACCCCATAAGCTGCAGCACACAAGGCTTCCCTGTCCTTAAATATCTTCTGTAGATACATCCATGAACTGAGTTGAACTGTAAGACACTCAGCTGATATGGGAGCACTGCCTGGTGACGTGGGAAAAACTCCTCACAGACAGGTGGGAACTGGGTCCTTTAGCAGCAGGTCTGGCACAGATTAAGTGCTCAGTAGGGATTTTCCAGCAGAAATTTGGGCAAGAGAAATACTAAGCCCTGAATTGAGCCAAGCTCCTACATATAAAGAAACAACTGCTGTGAAAATATTCTGTCTACAGCATCTTGAGTAGAGTCTTGGGCAGCTTGATTTTATTGCTTGTACCCTTGTCTTCAACCATAGGGACACAGTCCTGACAGCTGCCGCTACTTCAAAACATCAGAAAGACCCAAGTCTGATCTTGAACTTGAAACAAATCTGTCACAATGGATCACTGACTCATCAGTAATAATTGATATCTTATTTTAATAAACTGAGATGGTTTGGAAATAAATATATATATCCTGTCTACATAAGGCTTGATTTACTGTTCAGTCGCTTAGTCCTGTCTGACTCTTTGAGACCCCACAGATTGCAGCACGCCAGGCTTCCCTGTCCTTCACCGTCTCCTGGAGTTTGCACAAACTCAGGTCCACTGAGTCAGTGATGCCATCCAACCATCTTGTCCTTTCTTGTCACCTTCTCCTCCTGCCTTCTATCTGTCCCAACATCAGGGTCTTTTCCAGGGAGTTGACTTTTCACCTCAAGTGACCAAAGTATTGAGCTTCGGCATCAATCCTTCCAATGACTATTCAGGGTTGATTTCCTTTAGGATTAACAGGTTTGATCTCCTTTGCAGTCCAAGGGACTCTGAAGAGTCTTCTCCAACCCCACAGTTTGAAAACATCAGTTCTTCAATGCTCAGCCTTCTTAATGGTTCAGCTCTCACATCCATACATGACTACTGGAGAAACCATAGCTTTGACTATACTATACATATGGGTTATCCAAAAGATATGGTCCAAAAGTTGAAGTGACTTGCCCCAAATTGCATTTCTAGTGTCAAAACAGGCAATGGAGGCAGCACTCCTGACTTCTTGCCCAGTGAACCATCCACTGGATCAGGAAGCTGGTTTCCAATTCTCATGGCTGTGTTCCAGTTAACTCTCACTGCCTCACTGCATCCATGTTGTGAAATCCTGCATATGGAAGAGCTAGCAGATTTCACCTCATGTGTGAACTCCAACTACGTGGCTTCCTTGAGAAAAATTTTCGGTCACTCTTAGGATTAGCAACATAGAATTTCAGAATCAGTGACATTCATTCCCAGAAAGAGCAGGGAGATACTTGTAGATGCCATGGTATGTAATAACTTCATGAGGGTGGAAATCATGCGTAAGCGCTTTGGACTCCAAAACACAATTCCCTATGCTGAACACACAGTAGGCCATTTGTCAGTGTTTACTGAGGGACTGATTGAGTGTTCACACAAAATACTTAACGAGCATAAAAGAACAATGGCAATTGATTCCACTGACCTTTTAGAGAACACAAGGTAGGCGATTTACTTGAGGCTAAGAATCATGAGCAGTGACTTATTTACTTTCTCCAGATCCTCCCAACATATCACAGTGCCTAGCTGGTTTTTTAGAAGGTCCATTGACTAAACAATGGGGAGGAACATTGCACTGATTTCTATTAGGAAGATGTCCATCTGTGAAAGCCTTTAAATCAATTCATGACTCTTGCACAATGGGCTGTCTTCAATATGGATTGCCTCTGAAACCGAAATTGCTTACTTTTGAATAATTTTGATGCTGCAAACTGTTAATGGGTTCTCCCTTTACTCAGACGGTGCATTGTGAGCTATAAGCCATAGGAAAATGAATCTGTTGCTGGCTTCCAGCAGAGATATATATGCCAGTTAATCGTCACAAATTTAAGAATGCAGACTGATACTAATATAAGAGCCAGAAAATTGTTAATAGCATTTAAGCCTGGGTCAGAGGTGGTAAGTGAGAAGGTTACTTGGAGATGGTTCTTGTGAGCTAGGGACATTTCCTTTTTTTTTTTTTTTTTTTAATGAAGGGAAGGCCATTCCAGGTGGAAAGAAAGGCTTTTGGCAAGGGCACACAGGGAGGGAGTTACAAAGCACACCTCAGACACTCACTGTGATATATAGAAGATTATAAACCTGTATATATAATGGACAAAGTCACCCGAAGAGGCTAATGTGATTATTTTGCCACCCTCCAAAACTGCTAAGTTTCCAAAATTCAAATTATTATATACTTGGTTCAAAACTCATCTTCAAAAGAAACTTCTAGTTACCGAAGGGGAAAGGTACAGTTCAGTTCAGTCGCTCAGTCGTGTCCAACTCTTTGAGACCCCATGAATCACAACAAACCAGCACTCAGACTAACATCCATCGAGTCAGTGATGCCATCCAGCCATCTCATCCTCTGTCATCCCCTTCTACTCCTGCCCCCAATCCCTCCCAGTATCAAAGTCTTTTCCAATGAGTCAACTCTTTGCATGAGGTGGAATTTCAGCTTCAGCATCATGCCGTCCAAAGAAATCCCAGGGCTGATCTCCTTCAGAATGGACTGGTTGGATCTCCTTGCAGTCCAAGGGACTCTCAAGAGTCTTCCCCAACATCACAGTTCAAAATCATCAATTCTTCAGCACTCAGCTTTCTTCACAGTCCAACTCTCACATCCATACATGACCACAGGAAAAACCATAGCCTTTACTGGACAGACCTTTGTTGGCAAAGTCATGTCTCTGCTTTTAAATATGCTATCTAGGTTGGTCATAACTTTCCTTCCAAGGAGTAAGTGTCTTTTAATTTCATGGCTGCAGTCACCATCTACAGTGATTTTTGAGCCCCCCAAAATAAAGTCTATCCCTGTTTCCACTGTTTCCCCATCTATTTCCCATGACGTGATGGGACCAGATGCCATGATCTTCGTTTACACAATACTATAAATAAAACAGATAATCACAAAGGACTTAGTGTCTAGCACAGGGAACTCTACTCAATATTCTGTAATAACCCATATCAGAAGTAAACCTGGAAAAGAATGGATATATATATATATATATAACTGAGTCACTTTGCTGTACACCTGAAACTGACACATTTTGAATAAACAGTACCCCAACATAAAATTTAAAAAAAGCTTACAAATACCAAAACTTCTTTTCAAAAACTCATTTTTGAAAAGCACAAAGTAAAACCAGATTAAAATAAATCACTTATTTATATTAACAATACATTGAGTATCTTCTCAGAGTTGAGTAAGACAGGCCCTGCCTGTCAAAGGCTCCCAGTCTGATGTGGGAAAGGATGATGTAAGCTGACCCAGGTATGACAGCGTGGGGTGCACAAAGAAAAGGCACTGCCATGAAGAGGCTGGGAGCCCAGGGCCAGGGTGTCCATGACCACAAAACAAGGGTTGGCGCAGCAATGAAATAGCTTTCTGGAAGAGCCAACACCTAAATTAACACCTAGATGATGTCACCTCGATGATTCTGTTCAGCTTGCCTTCTCTGCTCCTGGAAATAGTTCCTGTCTAGCTTCAACAGGATACAACATCTTCATCTGGCTTTACCCCTACTTCTCTGATGGGGCCTTCTCTGCCTCGTTTTTTGATTTCTCAAAGTATCGGAGCATCTCAGACCCCAGTCCTTGGATCTCTTTCCCTCCATATTAACAGCTGTGCCAGGTGATCTCATGCAGCCCTGTGGCTTTAAACAGTATCCAAAGACTGATGACTTTCAAATTTCCATCCCCAGCCATGGCTTTGCCTCTGAACTCCACACCTGCATATCCCACTGCCCACCTGACATCTCCACTTGAATACTGAAAGGGTCTCAAACGTAAAATGTCCCAAACCAGTTTCTGGGACCTCTTCCACTCCTCTCCAGCCTTCTCAGCCCATCCCACTGTAGCTCACAACAGGGCAAGTCCATCCACTCTAGGGTCATCAAAAGCATTGGCTCCTCTCTTCTGCTCATAATTTCTGACCAATCCACCAAGAAATCCTCTCCACTATGCCTTCATTTTACCCAGAATTTAACCCCTAATCACCACCTCCACTCCAGCACCATCATTTCTTATCTGAATTATTGTTCTACCTCCTAATAGATCCCTATGCTTCTACCTTTAAAAATCTGTACTTTTCATCACAGCAGCCAAAGTGATCCTGTTCACTGTAAATCAGATCATTCATACTGAAGGCAGACCACCCAACAGCCTCCCGTTTCACTTGGAGAATGGGCCTAATACCTTACAATGACCTATTAAGGCCTTACATGCTCTGTTCTACCCCCATTAACTCCCTGAACACCTCATCTCACATTACTCTCCCTGAACTTTATCTATTCACTGGAATTCAGCCACACTGTCTCCTTGCAGGGCCTCAAACACTCCAGCTACATTCCTGCCTCAGGACCTTTGCACTTGTGATTCCTCAGCCTGAGAGGCCCTTTTAACAAATATCCACACGGCTCCCACCCTCATTTCATGCAGCCCTTCTACCCAAAAGTGTATTCTGTAAGCCATTTCCTGGCCACCCCACCTAAAATTGCAAGCCCTACCCTCAAAACTTTTTTTTCCCTCAGCTTTTTCTCAGAATTTATCTTAAATGTTTTACTTAATTTATGTATTTTTCATCTCCCTCATTAGAATGTAAGCTCCATGTAGGCATTTTTGTCTCTTATTTATTATATTATTGTGTCCCAACACCTAGAATACTGGCTGACACACTGAAGGCCCTCAGTGAATATTTGCCAAGTGAATGAAGGAAAGGGAGTTCCATTTCAGATAGGAGAAAAGCAGAATGTCATGATGATAAGAAATAATTCATATTCCTGCAATAAGAATAACATATTTAAAATGTATTATTTAACTTTAGAAGACAAAACCTGAAAGAAAAAAATTGGAACAGTAAAGCTACATGATGAACATGCAGTGTTTTTTCTGCAGTTTCTAATCATCACTTAAATTTTTTACAAATATTTTTAAAAGCTCTGAGTTTTGAAATGCTTCAAAATATTAGGATGTTATTTTGGAACACTCAGATCATTAAAATGTAGAATATAAAATCACTGTCAAAAAGTTTCAACTTGTCAGCAACCCTACAAATAAGTTAGTTTAATATCTAAAATGCTTTGAAATTGTGTGTTAAGACGTTCGTATTTAAAATGGTAAAAATAGTTTGGAAATAGTTGTGAAAGCCAACAGTTTTCAAATAATCATGTTTGAAATATAAAGTTTTTGTTATCTCAATGAGAAGGGGAGAGAATAAATCAAGCATTTCCAAGTCACTTATGAAGCAACATTTCCAAATTTGGGGTGAAGCAGATTGAAAACTTTCAGGGATACTTTTCATAGCTTTATCTTTAACAGTAAAAAACGGAAAATATGTCTTCCAATAGGAAAACAAATAAATAAATAAGGTACATAAGATGGAATATTAGAAAATAATATCAAGTGTCCTCAGCAAAGAAAGTACATTGCTTATAATGTGTAAATCATAATTTCATTTAAAAAATTTTTTCTAAGACCTTGAATGTACATGTCTGTAAGGCATACCATGCATATGCATGTCTATAGGATTACTGCTCCCAACTCAGAATGGTTCTTCCCACTGGCAAGACAGACAGGAAGGGTTAGAGGAACACGGGAAATTTTACTTTAATCTTTTGTTTTAAGATTCTGTGAAATGTGATGAGTTACCAGCTTTTTTGTTTCTTTTAAAAAATAAAAATTATGAAAAAGGTTTCAGATGTTTTCAGCATTAAAGGGTCTAAGATATTGCTATGGATTAAGTCTGTTCTCAGCTTTTGAAGCACTGAAAATATATTAAAATAATCAGAAATGTTATATGCTCAACTCTATAGCAACAGCACAAAGCTCAGAAGATGTACAGACAAAGGAACATTTCAGTTTGTTAGGAAGCCCTCCCAGAAGATAATTGGGCCAGTGCTTGAGTGACATATAGAGCTGGGCCAAGATATTCTGGGCAGATTAGAGGAGCCAAGGCAGGTGAAGGGCACATTCTGGGGCGAGGTGGCCACTTATCTTGACTGGGGGCCAGGCTCAAGGCTCCACCATGGTTACTGCTCTGAAAGCTGGGTCCAAATCAGGATGAGCTTTGGAGTAAAGTAAGTAAACACCAGAGCTGGCAGAATTCATTTTGGCTGAATTCCCAAATCTGTGGATTTTCTACTAAACCTCATTCCTTTACTCTGACAAAATGCCCCTGGAGTAGGACTTCCCTGGTGGTCCAGGGGCTAAGATGCTGCACTCCCAGTGCCGGGGATCCGGGGTTCAATCCCTGGTCAGAGAACTAGGTCCCACTCGCTGCAACTACGAGTTCACATACCACAGCCATGACCGACCTGGCACAGCCAAATAAATATTTTTTTAAAAATGCCCCGAGTGTGGCATCCTCACACAAAGCCTTCCTTCTAAAGGTGAATGCCTGCTTTATATTTAGTTTATCAAAGGAAGAGAATCCCAAATAATAGCCTTCTTAGCTTCAGCTTTTTTTAATTAATTAATTTTAACTGGAAAATAATTACTTTACAATATTGTGATTTTTTTGGTCATACATCAACATGAATCAGCCACAGGTACACATGTGTCCACCCGTCCTGAGCTCCCCTTCCACCTCCCTCCCCACCTTATCCCTCTGGGTTGTGCCAGAGCACCAGCTTTGGGTGCCCTGCTTCATGCCCTAGAACTTGCACTGGTCATCTATTTTACATATGGTAGTGTACATGTTTCGATAACATTCTCTCAAATCATCCCACCCTCGCCTTCTCCACTGAGTTAGCTTCAGCTTTTAAACTTTTCCTACTAAAGCAATGTTCATGATTGTGTTTGGGCTTCTCAGTGACCTACAAGAATAGATGAGTTGGAGTATTTCCGCCTCCACTTTACAGTGAAGGTCATGGGGACACATACACTCTGGCAAATGGTAACTTGGCTGGAATTCAAGCTCACATGCCTGGTGCCTCCAGTCTAGAGAGCCTCTCATTAGATCATGCCATAAAGTGATAATAGTCTTTAAAAACAGAAGTAAATATCGGATGGCACATGCCATCATTCTCAGTTCTCCCTCTTAGCACTGACTTGACAGCAGCATCTCAGAGAATATACTGGCAAAAAGATATTCATTTCTCCATGAAATTTCTTTCAGTATTCCTTTTATGCTCACTGTTGAATAAGGTAACACTTGACTGGTTAATCCAGAAAGAAGTCAAAATCCATAGGTATAAATCAGTGATTAAAAAGACAAAAGGAGAGAAGCTGGTGCTTTGCAAGCATAAGAAAGAGGGAAATCACTTTGATTTGATCAGGAGTTAATTTACCTTTGAGAAGAAAAAGAGGGTTACATGACAGGTCACCAGCAACTGGCCTGTTGGTCTCTGCTTTGTAAATTTACTTTTGTGATTACTCACATTCATTCTCAGAAAAAAGTGCAGTGTCTTAAACTACTTTTGCCTTTATATGACTTAATGTCTCTGAACCTCAATCTCCTTATCTAAAAATGAAGACAATGATCATAATATTGCGTGATAATAATAAAAATGATCTGAAAGTCTGGCCACAGTTCTGCTACCATCCAAGCTGGAATAACAGGAAGTAGATTTTTCCTCTCACCAGAAACAATGGCTTTCAAAACACTCAACAACAAGTAATAAAGGACACTGATACCCAAGAGAGGAAAAATAAACAAGGTAAGTCCTAGAATTGTCCCAGATTACTGCCTTGAGGGACTTTTCTCTCTAAAAATATATTTAAAGAAAAAGGATCAAACTCTTTCTAAGTAATGTAGCTGCATAACAAAATGAAGCTTTAAAAATGTTTATAAGGATACAAAAATATCAAGCAAAAAATGACATAAAATTCATAATGTCTGGCATCCAATGAAACATCACCAGGTATTCAAAAAGCATAAAAGTGTAACCTATAATGAGAAAAATCAATTGCTCAAAACCAACCAAACATGGAACAGAAGTCAGAATTAGCAGATAATAATAGATCAAAATAGAATATCTGAGGTAAAAACTAAAACGTTTTAGATGTAAAGTATACAGCCCCCTCAACTTTGAGATGATCATCAGGACAGCCTTTTCCTGGTGACTCCAGAACCCTAGCCCTCACCCAAGCACTCAGATACCTACTGCTGTTCACCGACATCTGGTATCTACGATTGCACATCATCTCCCCCAAGAACTCCATTAGATAGGTCTGATTACCTCCTATATACACTAAAGACACATTTGAGATCTTAAAGTCACACAGTAAATGGTGGTGCCAAGGCTCAAGGCTAGAGCCAGGCTCCCTCCTGCTACACCATGGTGGTTCCGTATTGGTTCCTTGGCAGGGGCAGTGTGGCAAAGGGAAAAAGACTCGTTCCTGAAGAGCAGAAGACCAAAAACTAGTCCAGGTCAGCTTCCCTCTCACAGAGAACTCGCCAAACTCTGAGTCACTAGCCATCTGTAAGGAGGGGCTTTAACCTGCTAAGTCACTTCAGTTGTGTCCGACTCTGTGTGACCCCACAGACGGCCGCCCACCAGGCTCCCCTGTCCCTGGGATTCTCCAGGCAAGAACCCTGGAGTGGGTTGCCATTTCCTTCTCCAATGCATGAAAGTGAAAAGTGAAAGTGAAGTCGCTCAGTTGTGTCCGACCCTCAGCGACCCCATGGACTGCAGCCTTCCAGGCTCCTCTGTCCATGGGAGCTTCCAGGCAAGAGTACTGGAGTGGGGTGCCATTGCCTTCTCAGGGGCTTTAAACTGGACGATATTAATAACAATACTGTTGGCAACCTCCTTCTCCCAAGTCCTCATGCAATATGGGGTTCCATGCTGGCAGGACTGAACTGGCTGGAACAGGGACCCTGGATTCAGACCCTGGTTCCACTACTTGTTCCTGAGTGACCTTGTGCAAGTGCCTTAAGTTTCCTGTTTGCTCACCTGTAAAATGGAGGTTATGTATGGCAAAACCAATACAGTATTGTAAAGTATAATAAAGTAAAAAAAAAAAAAAAAAACAGTGCTTCCTTCAGAGTTGCCCTCAGGATTTCCTTAGTATAGACAAAGGTTCTTAGAACTGCATTTGCATTTTGATGTGGCTATTGCCATGTTGCAATCTTTGCCTTAGTTATCTCACTTGATACTCTCAGCAACCTTCTGAAGTAGAGACTATGGTCTCCATACAGACAAGGAAACTCAGACTCAGTAAGTCTGCTTAACTTGTCCAAAGCCACACGGTCAGTTAAGGTTAAGATGGGAATTCGAACCCAGGTTTACCTGACTCTGATATCCAGGTTCTCATCCCCTGCTACACATCATCCCACTATATCAGGGATTCTCAGTCTTGTCACCAGGACTTTTGGAGCCAGATAATTCCTGTCGTCCTTTTATACAGCTGATGAGGTTCTCACGACAAGAGTCTTGCCATGCCGCAGTCCAAGAGTCAGACACGACTGGGCGACTGAACAGCAACAGTTCTTGTTGTGGGAGGCTGTCCTGTGCACTGTAGGACATTTAGCAAACCTTTGGCCTCTACTCACTAGGTACCAATATCATTTCCCTCTAGTTATGACAGCTAACAATGTCCTCTGGTATTGACGAATGTTCCCAGGGTGAGGTGAAACTGCTCCAAGTGGAGGTGCAAGATGCTCCCTGAGGTCAATTTCACTCTAGCATTTCTACTTCTATTAGAACTGGACCAATGACAGGAGAGCAGAGAATTTTTTTTTTAATTTTATCACCAAAAATAAACAAAACTGAGTAGAAACCTCCTTCTCAGGACATGCCTGCCTCATCCTTATATGGTGGCAGCTGTAAGGCACCTTTGTGCTAAAAAGAAAGATGTACTCATTCAACAGACAAATAACTCCATTGCACCTTCTTCACCTTTTATCATCTTTGAAGTTGG
Organism: Nanger dama; assembly: GCA_917880005.1. Lineage (NCBI taxonomy): Eukaryota > Metazoa > Chordata > Mammalia > Artiodactyla > Bovidae > Nanger > Nanger dama. The sequence goes on from CAKJTW010000016.1 coordinate 42,904,036, forward strand.
CATGTGTCTTATCATCAATGATCTATTAAGATGTGACTAGTGGCATCTCATCTTTCTTAAGTGTACACAGGATAATGGTACCTCTTAAAATCAACAGCATCCTAAATGTGATGATACACCATTTGCAAAAACACCACACACATAATAACCTGGAGAATACAGATTAGAAAAAGTCACCACCTCTGAGCAGAGGTGGCCCAAAGGCCATGGCTTGGCTAAGTGAATGGTGTACTGGCATGAACAAAAAGATGTCCCTTCATCCAGGCAGGCACAGGGCTTGGAGGAGAGAGCACAGACTGCCTTTCAGCCCCAGGGGCATTTAACCTCACAGCAATATACATGTAATATACATGTAACATATAACCTCACAGCAATACATGGTGAGCCTGCTGTCCCTCACGATTCACTGACTACTCCTGCACAACTCTAGGGGCTATGAATGAATATATCATCGAAGACCACTGGATGTTATGCACGGCTTCTCAAATCCAGAAATAATTTCGAGTTGCAATTTCTTGAAATGGTTTTTCACTTTTTTCAAACCCCAACAAAGCAGGTTGTTTTACAGACTGAGAATGGCAACCAATTACCTGCAACTCAAAAGCGAATGACTAAACACCCACAATATGATATTCTTTATGTTAAAAAAAAAAAAGGGAAATGCTCCCTCCACGGGAGGCAAATGTAGCAAAAAGTCTATTAATACTGTTTCCCAAAAGAAGAATGAGTTAATATAAAACTGAGAAGGACAGCGGCCATACATCTTTCTCTGTCTTCACAAAATACAACCGCCTTGCAAATTGATGTGATTACTCGTGAGGTCAAAGTTCCTCTATTTTCTCCTTCTTGGAAGCTGTGTGTGCCTTAATGTGCTTTAAATGTGCAATAAAAATATAATGAAAAACATACATTTATTCAGTGTGGCGGCTACAACATATGCTATAAAGCCCAAATCTTATAAAGTTGAATTTTATGGCATTTCTTAAACCTGCTCCTTCAACTTGGAGCTGCCCTACTATACTGGTCAGAACTGAGTGGTTCTCTCTCCCACCTGAAGCTCCCAAGAAAATGACTGAGCTAGAACTTGGAGTTTCCATTCCTGCTTCTTTTTATTATTTTTTCCCTTCCAGCATCACCCTGACATTGTTCCCTAACTGTCCTCCTCTTCCCAGTGTCTCCCACCATATTTCATCATGAAGACATGCATGCTAGCAATGGCTAGTCAGAAAACCCGAAACAGACAACCTCTAGCCAAAACCACCATTTTTTCCATTCATTTTTCTTGGCTACACCATGTGGCATGGGAGATCTTAGTTTCCCAAAAAGGAATTGAATCTGTGACCCCTGCATTGGAAGTGGGCAGAGTATTAACCACTTGACTACCAGGAAAGTCCCCCAAATCACCTTTTATATTAATGTGTTAAACAGTGTAGTTAGATCAGTGTTCATGAAACTACAGCCCTCCTCTATTTTTACAAATAAAGTTTTATTGGCACACAGCCTTGCTCTTTGTTTAGGTATTACTGAAACCTAATGCTCTCTATACCTAGCACACTCTTATGCTACAAATGCAGAGTATAGGAGTCGAAATAGAGATTGTATAGACCAAAAGCCAAAAACATTTACTATCGAGCCCTTTACAGGAAAAATTTGCCGACACGTGGGTCAGAGCCAGGTCTCCAGAGCTAAAAGGTCCAGGTTCATATTCCAGTTCTCTGCTTTACAGCTCTGAGTGCCTGGGTAACCTAATTACCCTATCTGTACTGCAATTTCCTCTGAGTCAGACGGGGATAATAAAAAGAGCCTACATCATGGGATTTTGAAAATGCACAGCACTTACTACATTTTTGGCATGCACAGAGGCAAGAACTCAAGAGTTGGGTGTTGTTATCTTGCCAACCTGCATCCTCTGCTCTCTAGCATTTCCCTGCTTTAGTTCCCCAAATGACAAAAGTTTATCTACTGCTCTAGTTCTTCCCTTTGTCTTCTCAACCCACTGCCTCATCCCACACCTTCAGCAACCTCACAGGACCTCTTAGCTTTGCATGCAAGACCCTCCACATACCCAAATCCTCCTACTTCCAGAATCTCTATTTCTTCCTACTTTTCAGTGGCTTCTGATACTGCAGACCACATTCCTCTTGGGGATGGCCTTCCTCCCTGGGCATATCCATCAAAGGTCATGGTATGACTGTTGCAGTTGCTCTAGGTTCTCATGCTGTAGAGAAACACAGTTCTTCTCCCTGAACTGAACCCCCTCATGGAGCCGTTATTAGACAGCACACTGTTACAGCAATCACGTCCTACCCACACAGAGCGAGCCTTGCAGGTCCTCAGTCTTCACTCTAGCATCTGCCCTAATGACATGAGGATCTATCAAGACCCACTGAGGACTAAAGACAACTTTGCTTCCTTGAAAACAATCACCATAGTTTGGGTTCCCCAAAAAGCAGCCCCGATACAAGACTGGAAAAATGTAACTAGTTTATTTGGGAAGTAATCTTGGGAAAGATTGGAAGAGGAGAGGGAAGTAAAGCAGAAAAGGGAGAAAAGAAACAAGAGAAGGTGTGTAATCAGGAAACACGAGCTAAATTCTGATAGGGATCTATCAGAGATAGAGCTCAGGACAGGTGTCTCCAAGTCATCCCTTGAGGGTAAGGAAGCACCCTTTGAGGCTCTATCCACTACTTCTGATCAGTCATTGGCTGAGGGATGCTTCCTAAGGTGTTAATTATCTGGCCCTCTTAGCCTTCAAGGCATGCACGGATGTCAGGTGGAATTGAGACCAGAGTACACTGCAACAGTGAAGTGCCAAGGGGACGGGGCACCTCCAGCATCAGAAACAACACTGCGTCAAATTCATTACTGCATCAGATGAACTGCCCCCAGTAGGAAGGAGAGGATGGGTTTAGGGTGAGGGGAGACTTCAATTTTACCTAAGAACTAAAATATGCTTGTTAAATAAAGCTGCCATGTGGCCATGAGAAAACAATCACCTTAACCAAAGGCATCTGGAAGTATTAGGATTTGGAAAAAAGAATATTTATTCTTCTGATAGGATTGCTCGGGATGTTTGAAAGAAGAGAAGCTCTCTACTGTCAAGGTATTATTAATGTTACTAGACTGTCAATCAAGCTCTGTTTTCATTTCATTTGTCCTAGAAGAAAATGTCCCCTTCCTCTGCACCTAAGATGTATCATTTTGCCTCACTAGTACTACAGAGCACACGAGTAGTTCTTCATGACACATCAACAAGTTTTTTATACTTTCATTTTCCTTTACATAAACACAGCTGACACTGGAGTTTTAAGTTTGGTCTATATTTGACAATGCAGTAAGTGACAGACAAAGATATTTTTACATTAAGCATCCATTTCCAATGCATTCATTTTTGTGGCCATTTATGTTCAGGCACTCATTTCATCCACAACTAGTTTTTTTAATATTTATTGTATTGTTTGTTAAAGGCAGAAGGAAGGTGTTAAATAATTAATAACCCCAAATCTCTGCTTTTAGAGAGTTTAAAATATTGATATAATCATACTGCAGAGAACATCTGTCATTCTGGGTCTGCCCAGCATCCTTCCCTCCTTTTGGTGATGGTGCCCTGATCTCAGCACATATAGCCCAACTCCCATTTCAATGTTGAGTCCTCTGACCCAGGCTAGTCCATCAGCTCACTGATGACTCTAAGACACAGTGACTGGTCCAGAAGTGACCACATGATCAAGTTATCTTATCAGAGTGAACTCCAGGATTTGTATGGAACCTTCCAGGAAGAAGTCCTTCCTCCTTTTCCTATTGAATTTGAGCCAAAAACAACTTGGGCTGGAGCTCCTGCAGTCATTTAGCTTCCATGGGAAGAGAAGCAATCAAAGAATGCAGCTAAAACAGAGCAAGTGGAGCTGAAAGCTTAATGAGTGGGGATGAAGTTTTGATACCTCTGGACCAAACTTTCACCTCTCTCTGGACATGTTGGTGATAGCACCTAACAAGGTCCCTTTTATGGTTAGGCCAGTTCACAGTAGATTTTCCAATGAATAGAGGTTTCACCAACCCAAACTGAAATAAAATGACTTTTTCTGATGAGGAATTTTTCACATGCCCCTCAGTTCCACAAGACAACAATGCAATGTGGCCACTGAGAGATTAAATGTTTCCTTGGGATGTCAAGACAGAAATATAGAGCATACAACCACAGAGGTATGATTCTTGATCTTGATGTTCACTGGTCAGACCCCATCCAACATGCTCACAAATTCAAGCTACGTTACCAGATAAAAGGAAGATACTCAGAGGAGGAAGAGCAGAATGAGGTACTTTCTGAAAACCACATCATGAGAAAGACTGAAGTACTTGAGACGTCTATCAGAGAGGGGGAAAAAAGGCAGAAATCATAATTTCACAGTTATGACTATGAAATTTTATATTTGCATCATTACTTGACTTGTGTGAATGACTGGGACATTACAAGGACTACCAAATCAGTAAGGTCCTCCCGGTAAATGTGCTTTAAGGCAGCCTTTGGCTTTTGACTTTGGCTGAGGGGCTAAAAATCTGACAACATGCTTTGCTGGTCTGTCAAAGTTAGCCCAAAGGTAGAATACATCAATGCTATTTGAAATTTAATTTATTACAGGCGGTACTGGAGTACTGTCTGTGGTCCACTCATACAGCACTACCTGGCCTCATTTGTCAGCAAAGGTAACTGAGCAGAAGCAGTTCTCATGTTCTCATGCTGAGCCAGACACAAACTGAAACTTAAAAGACACTCTAATGTAATGCAGGTGCCTGCTCAGTGCGTTCACCACCCTGCCCAAGCTCTTCAGTCTTAGGCAAATAAACAGCATTCGGGAATTTACTTAACAAATACTGAGCATAGTACACTGTATAGGTAAACTGTAGTTGATGGGTATATAATTCAGCAGATACAATTTATGCCCTTAAAGAACTTCTCAATTAGTGTAGGTGATGTTGCGTACCTGACAGAAGCACAATGGTAGATCAGAGAAGGTATCTAGAAAATAGTAAAGTCCCTAATGACAACATCAACTCCTCTTTTTTGTCCTTTTGACAAATGTTACTAACAATCATGACAGTGTTTCCCACTGAACCTCAGAATCCTTCTCAATGCAGCTTTTATTAACCAACCAGATTTCACTTCTGAGATGAAATCTACTCACCATACCTGAGTTGGAGTTTACAGGGAGAAGAGACGATGCCTACCACAGAGGTCTTTGGTACTGAAAGAATAGTGAGAATGTCTCTACATAGAGATTTGAGTAACATGCTCACCATACACGAGAAAAAAATATGAGCCACAACTAAGGTGAAAGAGTAGTACAGACTGGCTGAAGTCTCAGAGTGGAGATGAAGTTAGAAGGAAGATTGAGACCTCAGATGCTACACTAGCAACTGGAAGTTATTTGGAAGATAAAAAGAACCATCAAAAATATGAGAGAAGTGATATATTTGATAAATATCACTGGCTGAACTCTAGGAAGAACAAGAACAGGAAGGGTCAAAAAAACAAAGTAAAATACAGAGACATGAGTGGAACAGTCAAAGCATACAAAGGAGAGAGTAAGATGGTCTGACAACAGCATTAAAAAAAAAAAAACAGTATTCAAAGAATTTTCCAAGAGAAGAAATAGGAATAACAGTGTATAATAATCCTGACAGTGGCAGGAGGCAGAGGAAGAAAAGGAGATTGTGACTCCAGATTTTGAGTCTGAGTGAATTAAGAGGATACAGCATCATTAGCTAAGATACCACTGACTCCCTTTAGAGGATGCTGAGCACTAAAGTACAGCAGGACATCCTGCTGAGATTTCCAGGTAGAAGTTGAGAATACAAGTATGGAACCTGAAAGAAAACAGGAGGTGGAGGTAAGAAGGCAAGAGCGGGTGGTGTGCATGAGGTAGGATGGCCGAAGGACTATGGAAAGAAAGCCTAGTTTTAGGAGGCAGCCTCAAGGAAGAGTCATGTAGAGAAACCAAAATGGAACACTTTTTTTTTTAGATAATAACCCCTATCTAGCACTACAGATCATTTTTTATCAAATAGGACTTTTTTTTTTTTTCTTTTCGGCAAAGCAAGCCCCTTTAGCAGCCTTGCTCTGGCAATTGGTGTGATCATCTAGAGGCCACCATCAGAACCACTCACTCCCTGGACCTGTGGCCATTCAGATGGAGAGAGCTGTACCCAAAACCGTGAAGAGAAGCTTTTAGCTGCAGGCTCAGGTCTGAGGAAATAGGCCTCCCAGGGTCGAATGAAGAGAAGCATCCACCAGTGCAGCCCAAAAACATTACAGAGCCCCATCAGAGTCAGGCTTTGGTTCCACCCTAGAGATTACTATAGGGATTACTACAGAAGTGAATGAAACTCAGGCCTTTCAAACCCAGCACTTGATAACACTTGAAAAAGTTAGCAAAAATATGACAGAGGACACAATTTGTCTATCCAAGGGCAATGATAATAGGAGAAAGCTAATCAGGTGCATGACACTCCTTTGGCTTTCAAGGGACCTGTACTAGGCCTGTTACTACGAAATCTGGATGGGCGAGTAGGTAGGTGGAAGGGTGGATGGAAGCATATATTTGTTAATGACAGCGATATGGAATAACTGTTAACATATTGAAGGAAGCTATCTTTTCCCTCTCTCTGCCAGCTAAAGATACTGGTTTAATTGAACTAAGTCAGAAAGAGAAAGACAAGTACCATATGATATCACTTATATGAGGAATCTAAAATATGACACAAATGAACAGAAACAGCCTCCCAGACACAGAGGACAGATCTGTGGCTGCTAAGTGGGAGGGGCTGTGGGCCAGATGGACTGGGAGGATGGGATTAGCAGACGCAAGCTGTTATATATAGAATGGATGAACAAAGTCCTACTGCATAGCACAGAGAGAAGGAAATGGCAAGCCCCTCCAGTATTCTTGCCTGGGAAATCCCATGGACAGAGGAGCCTGGCAGGCTGCAGTTCATGGGGTCACAAAAAGAGTTGGACACAACTTGGCAACTGAAAGGGAATTACATTCAATATCCTGTGATAAGCCATAATGGAAAACAATATTCATATAAATGCATATATATGCATAACTGAATCACTTTGCGAACAGCATAACACAACATTGTAAATCAACAATATTTTAACTTAAAAAATAAGATACTGGTTTATTTCTTTCTCTTTCTACAACCGCATAAAGGATACAGACCTCCTTTTCAATTTTTGGAAAAAGGGACAAAAATAAAACAACAAAAATGTGCCTGCCGACTCCCATGAAGAAAAGATCATGAGTTAATGATACACCACACCACTCCTCTCCCCGCCCCTGGCTCTATGGCGTGGTATGCGGTGGGGACAGAACATTGAAAATGAGGACAAGAGCCCTTCCTGGGCACAGGAGTCAATAGTTCCAAAATGCTGCTGACTTAGGGGCCAGGAAACAGCAGGGGCCTGGATGCCTACCACAGAGAGATCAGAACTCCAGCTTGGACTGAGCTTTCCTGAATGTAGTATGTGGCAAAGGCAACTAGTCTTCACCACAATTTCATGGGCTCTCTGGCATTCTCAGACATCTTTTGAACTTAGGATTTGGGCCACGTGACTAGTTCTTGTCAAAGAACTGTAAATGGAGAGGCATAGACCCCTTCTGGACCAACGCACTTAAGAGCTGGTGTGACTTTCTCAACTCTCTCTTCTCTCTCTGGATGCCTATAAATCATTTGTTGCAGATATCAGAGTGAAGAAGATGGAAGAGGCTGCCAGAAAGATCCACCTTTGATGGGTTGCACCCATGAGAGGTAGGGGCTTACTGGTTACTGTAGGATACCTAGCATTGTTCTGACTAATATCTAACACCACTCTGACCATGAACTACATGGTTCACAAGCTCATTACAGTTACGATAGTGAAACTAAATAAATGCCTTTCCTAAGCCCTCACATTCACTGTCACACTGCCTCACTTCCCAGTTTATTGCCTCCAAAATACACACTCACACACTATTTTGCTGTTAGATGCACATATCGAAAAGATAGACACTTTTAATACAAATACAAGGCAGAAAATACGAAGAAAAAAATTAGCATCCAAATCAACCATTGTTTGTTTTTTTCTTACCCACACTGTACCAGATGAAAATATACTTCAAACATGCTTTTCATTGCAACAAAACACAAAAGTAATAACAGGAGACACAATTGATATTACTTGTACGTATGAATAGGAAACGGGCATAAAAGTTTAGTATCCTGTTTTCAAGATAGTCCATTTAATTCAAGGAACACTTACAGAGGTAGCTTGGACGATGAATCGTTTTTATTTATTTCAGTAACTTCAGGGGTAGATTTTAACTACTCTCTCATTTTTTCTATTAAAGAAGGATATGGAAAAAAATGACAAAGCTTAATTTTTTCAACCCTCTTGCATAAGTATTTGGGACAATAAGAAACAAAGAAAAAAGGAGGAAAGGTAAAAAATGAAAAAGCTTTTGGCTATTATATTGTTATAATTTATCAATAGTGCCCCATAAAATTTTTATGCGACATCTCAAGATGTAATTTTAAAAAGTCATAAGTTTAAAATAAAACTGTACCTCTAGTTCCCTTCTAATCAGTCTATTTGTGAAGCTCTAGCAAATATTATATCCTAAATTCTGAAAGAAAATACAAGGTAGGCTCATAGGAAAAAGATCAAAAAAAGAAATTTTTTTTTCTTTTAAGATATTAGTTTATTTCATATAAATAATATTACATATTATATTTATTATTTTTATTTTAAACAGTACCATTACTTACTAAATCGTTCTCCAGATCTGTAGAATGATGGTAAAGTCTCTCATTCTAATTTAAAGTACTATAAAAGTCAGAAATATTTTTCAGCTTCTTCCACTGACCCATCTGTCCAAACTTTCATTCCATCCATCCATCCCACCATCCATCCATCCCACCATCCATCCACCCACCACCCATCCATCCTACCATCCATCTATTCATCTCCCATCCATCCGCCATTTATTCATCCCTCCATTCACCCCCCCATCCATTCACTGCAGTCACCAGATGTTCAACTGGTCTATGAAACACAAAGTGCTAACCTCAAAGAATTTGGTAAACTATCATGTAAGTAACTCCAGAGCAGGGCTGGTGAATGTATAACATGGGAGAAAACCAAAAAGTAGTGAGAGCTGGAAGAGAAGAGCAACTTCACAGTAGAGATGGAAACACCTTCGTGAAGGAGAAAGTCAAAGGTGGAAATAAAGGCAAAGCAGCATGTCGTTCAGGGCCTTACAGATGAGGCTAAATTGGAAAGCAGTATCATTAACAAATAATTATCCATCTCAAGGAGTTTACTAGCTGCCAATGAAACATACACCAGTTTACAAACCACTCCTGGAACATTCTGCTGCTGCTGCTACTGCTAAGTTGCTTCAGTCGTGTCCGACTCCGTGCGACCCCATAGACGGCAGCCCACCAGGCTCCCCGTCCCTGGGATTCTCCAGGCAAGAACACCATTTACTAAAAACTTTTTACAGAGTAGAATGCAGAACAAGGTGGCAGGTTTTTTTAACTTTGTTAAGCAGGAAGTTCCACAAAGCCTTTCCGAGTGGGGCCTACAATCAAAATGTCATCAGATTGCCTCCTCCTGCTTTTCCAATCTCTCAGGGAAATTGCTGTTCCAAAAAAAAAAACAACCCATAGCAGAACATTTTGACATTACTTCTATGCCGCTGTCCAAAAAGGTGGCATTTGGTTAATGTCAGCATTCAGGTGTCATTCACATCAGACGTTGTGATTTTTTTTTTTCCAACTTAGGTTCTTACTTTTCTAATGACAACTAAGGTTATCCCCACCCCTTCCCCCTGCCAAAGAAAAACAAAAGACTCAAAATACCTTTGGTTATATAAAAGTAATTGAGCAATATCTCTGGGGCCTGCTCATGTGGGTTGATGTTTTGGAAAATAACGCATTACTGGTGAAGCAGCCCGACTTTTGTCTTCTGTTTCCCACTTCTCTCAACTCCATGGAGACTAGGAGCTGGGAATTCTCTGCACAGGAGAGGTAGCCTCCTCTGCTGTTTACCCATCAGCTGCACCACTATTTAATCAAGGGAGCTAATCAACTGTGGAGTTCATAATGGTTGTCAGTCACATTTCCTGTGTTATGATTGATGAGTCTAACTGTGGACTTAATGCCTTTGTTCAAAATTAGATGACAATAGAATAGAGATTAATACTTTTTTTTTTAAAGCTGCATTATGGCAGCTAATGAAAGCAGCTCCCTCATCACAAGGGCACAACACTGGTGGCGCTGGAGATGATTTTAGACTATTCTCATCTTAATAACTACACATATTTAAATAGACATGATGTGAACTTTCTGCTTATTATGATTGATACTGTTTTTCATAAAGGTTAGTGATTTTTTTTCCTTTGTAAAAATCTAAATACAAATGAATCTGTGTATGACTGTATGTGTGCATGTGTGCAGAATAAATAAATCTCAATCCAACTCCTCTCCTGCCAAAAACCAAAAGCATTTACTGAGTCACCTTTTGCTATCTCTCTCTTTTATACCTCTCCAGCCCATTTTCTCCCTTAAAATACAATGCAGATTATACACAGACAACTGCCTGGTGCAACTGTCCCCATGGCTGCCTTAAGACATAATATGAAAACAAGTGAAGCTTCTCTCCGAGAGCTGGTCTAATCTAACTGCTGAATCCTGAACCCACCAGGCACTTGCTTCATTTGCAGTGTCTTCTATATTCCCTCCTAGTTTCCTTTTTTTTTTTCACATTAGTTAACACTGCTTCTTAGTAATAATCTCAAAAGAATGTCTTGATAGATGGCAACCACTGAATATTTTCTCCACAAGGAAATGTATTTGAAATGTTGAGCAGGTGGAGGAGATGGAGGGGGCGCTGCTGGTGGGAGGGTTCTGTGGAGGAGTCTGCAGCAGTTATTACAGGAAAAACTAAGAAGACTAAAAATGTTTATTTCAATTCAATGGGGAAAGAGTTGGGTTTTTAAATTATTAAGTTCTTAAGACAACAAAATCACATTATCACACTATAAAATTGAGAAAAATGCAGAAGGATCTTCTGCATAATAATAAGTAAACTTATTATCTTGATTTTTAAAACCTTCCCTTAGCCCCTAGAAACAGTTATCTCCTGGGATTACAGAAATATCAACAATTATCCTTTTCTATAAATCTCCTTTCCATCTGCTTTACTTAAATATTTAGGCTTCACTAAAAACTATTGAAAAGGAGGTCTCTGTTCTTTGGAGAATAAGTGTGAAATGGCTTAATCTTCTCTAAGAATTGCCACCAACTATCTTGCTCAGCTAGTAAGAATCAGCCTGCAATGCAGGAGACCCAGGTTCTATTTCTGGGTCAGGAAGTTTCCCTGGAGAAAGGATAGGCTATTCACCCCAATATTCTTGGGCTTTCCTGGTGACTCAGACAGTAAAGAATCTGCCTGCAATATGGAACACCTGGGTTCAATTCAGGAAGATCCCCTGGAAAAGGAAGTGGCAACCTACTCCAGTATTCTTGCCTGGAGAATCCCCATTGACACAGGAGCCTGGTGGCCTTCAGTCCACCAGGCTGCAGAGAGTCAACTGAGTGACTAAGCACAGCACACAGTCCTCTGCAGAACTGTTGTTGCTACTGGGGTATACATCTCCCTCCTGACATCGTCTGATTGTGTAGCTGTGGTCACCTGTGGTTATTAGAACAGTCTCAAGTTGGGCCTTTGTTTCAAAGCATCAATTTCATATTCATTCCAAAGTAGCCCCTTTTCCTTCCCTCCCCTGCACAGGCTACAGTGGCGACTCATGATCCCAGAGACCAGGTTAGGGGGTGGGGGAAGACAGTGCCTGCCCTCTCTTTCCCAGCCCTGCTTTCCTTGTGAATGGTGATGAGGTGGAGAGGAAGAATCAGACATCATTTGTGCCTGGTCGTAACCACTGATCTACTTCTTGGCCTACAGATTTCAGGACTGTGAATGGAGGCTGTAAGAGTCCTTCTGTCTGGGATGGCTCTCCACTCCCTGAACAACAAGCAAAGCCTCAACTTCTCCGCAGAACATTTAAGACTCTTCACAATCAGATTCAAAACTCCTGTTTCAACCTCATTTCCTGTCACTTGGCTCAGAAACCCTACATTCCAGCTCTATGAAACCTTGATCAGTTTGCCCAGGCTTATCCACTGGCTTCTCCTTTCCTCAATTAGATTGCCCTTTCCCTTCTTTTCATCCTCTCTAAATTCTTATTTATCTACAAGTCTTGAGAGGCTTCCAGACAGGTGGGGGCCTGGAGATATGCCTGATTCACCAAGTTCCCTGGACTGTTGAAACAGAGGACTTCATATAACCATAAGATTCAAAACCAAAAGAACACTGAAAATCTCGAAACTTTCTTTTATAAGTCATCTAGACATATAGCTGGTATTTTCCCTCAGCTTTCAGTTCTTTTTATAATGCGGTTACAATTCTTGTATAACTAAAAGTCAATTTAAAAATAACAATAAGCCATATAAAAAAGCCATCAAGAAAACATTTAAAATTTCTTTCACAAGTCCCATCATGACTCCCATGTAAATGATGCTGTTTTCTTAAAACAAATAAATTATAAAAATGATCCAGCAAAATAAAAACCCTGATTGTTTCACTGAATGTTAATTCCTTGAGGAGACACACACACATACACACTGTGGAATTTCATTAAGATGGCTTTTATACATTGTCACACATATAGTTCTATAAGAGAATAACACAAAGCGATGTTTCACATCAAAAACAACAAAATGCAATAATCAGATAATGTTAAAACACAATATTCTCTGTGCCAAAGAATAAAAGCTGTAGAAAAGATTTTTAACTTTGTATCTATAAATCAATTTTTTTTTCAGGAAGGAAAAGACATAATTAGTTATCTGGAATAGAATTTTCTTCTGTGCTATTTATCTCTTCTCCTCTCTCCAAATGCACCGTGTGTATGGGAATAATCTAAAAGTTTGGGGAAAATACTGGCTTTAAGTGAAGTAAAATACTGCTTTTCTGAAATGACCTTTGTTTGAGGTTTCATTATGCTATCTGTGTTCAGGAGAAGAGACACAAACTGAAAATTCAGTTCACAAACTGAAAATTTTAAACAAAATTTCCATAATGGACTCCAGGGTAGCAGCTAAGCTGGAGTTGGGGGAGAGTCAGTGTATGGGGTGGGTAACAGACTGCCTTGACCCCACCAAACCTTCCTCAAAGTGGGACTGCAGGTCCCAAGGAAGGCAGCCCCAGGCTGGCAAACCTAGACGAATCTCCGTTCACCCAGCACTCAGATCTTCCTTGCTGAGAATTGAGCAAATACAGTGCAATTTCATCCATCAAAGCCCAAACCACCATAGATTCTCAAAGTTTAATTTTGGAATTGAGACAGAGTCTTTAGGGAAACATAATGGCTGGAGGATCTATATGAAGCAACTGAATGCTGAAAAGTAAACACTGGCTTCAGGAAAATGACATCAGAGACCTATCTTCACTACCATCCAAGGTGTGGATGTAATCCACTGCGTCTTCACTTAGATGGTCACAGAACAAGAGCTCAAAATCTGTTGTAAAAACTAGACCTTGCATCACCTTGCATGGGTCAGAGTGGCCATCACCAAAAATCTGCAAACAACAAAGGCTGCACCGAGCATGGAGAAAAGGGAGCTCGCCTACATTGCTGGTGGAAACGCAAACTGCTGCAGTCACTATGGAGAACAGCATGGAGGTGCCTTAAAAACTAAAACTAAGACATAATCCAGCAATCCCACTCCTGGGCCTATCTCCAGAAAAGATGAAAACTCTAATCCAAAAGGATATACGTACCCCAATGTTCACTGCCGCACCATTTACAATAGTTAAGATATGGAAGCAACTTAACTGTCCATTAACAGATAAATATATAAAGATGTGGCATATATATACACAACGGAGTATTACTCAGTTATAACAAAGAAAGAAATAATGCCATTTGCAACATAGATGGACCTAGAGATTATCCTGGTGATTAAGGCGAGTCAGACAAAGACAAATACCATATGATATCACTCACATGTGGAATCTCATTCTTTAAAATGATATAAATAAGTTTATTTACCGAACAGAAATAGGCTCACAGATTTCAAAAACAAATTTATGATTACCAAAGCAGAAATGTGGAGGGGGAGTTCCAGATTAACATACACCCGTGCTGTGCTATGCTGTGCTTAGTCGCTCAGTCATGTCCTGTCCTTTGCAACCCCAAGGACTGTAGCCCACCAGGATCCTCTATCCATGGGGATTCTCCAGGCAAGAATACTGGAGTGGGTTGCCATTTCCTTTTTCAGGGGATCTTCTTGGACCCAGGGATTGAACCCAGGTCTGCTGCATTGCAGGCTGATTCTTTCCCTGAGCTACCAGGGAAGCCCTAACATACACATACAATTATCTAAAGTGGGTAACCAACAAGGTTCTACTGTATGGCACAGGAAACTCTACTCAATATACCATAAGAACCTACATGGAAAAAATAATTTGAAAAAGAATGAATACATTTATAACCGAATTGCTACACTGTGCACCTGAAACTAACACAACACTATAAATCAACTGTGTGTTCAGCTGCTCAGTCGAGTCTGACTCTTTGCAGCCCCATGGACTGAACCCTGCCAGGCTCCTCTGGCCAGAGAATTTTACAAGCAAGAATAGTGGCGTGGGTTGCCATTTCCTACTCCAGGGGATCTTCCCAATCCAAGGATCAAACCTGTGTCTCTTGCATCTCCTGCACTGGCAAGTGGATTCTTTACCACTAGCATCACCTACTATACATCAATAATTTTTTATGTTAAAAAATTAAAAAATAAAGAAAGATATTACACCTGGAATTGTAGGGGTTCTCCCTCACTCCAGAGATATCTCAGATAATCTCTTCAAAGTGTGAATTCTGTTGACACATTGCTCACGATGATAAGTGGCTATTATAAGAAATAGGAAAGACAAGAGCACAGCCTTTTTCCTCTGATGGGAATTTGGTGGCAAAGTGGTGGCACCATGTGGTTCACACTGAGGGTCTGGGCATCACTTTGCTGAGCAGATATAACAGCTCTGATAGTAATTAACCACTTACTAAACTGAGGGAAATCCCTGCTTCTGTTGGCCTACATTTTTCAACTGTAAAGTCATACCAGATGAGAATTAGGGGCTTTCAAAACTTTTAAAATGAGTTAAGAAAGCTTTTCTGAAGTGAAATCTTCAGCAAAGATTTCATAACATAAGTGGGGCAAAGGTTACATTACTCCAGTTGAAGAGAAGAGGTAGATCAGAAGCCAAGTCATCATAAGGAGACCCTAGAGATCTAAGAACCATGCTTGGAAGTAGCCTGGGCTTTGGTAGATGACATGTGAAAAATCTCACCTGCCCCAACACCCAATATCAAGGTTCTGCAAACCTCAGCCCTTGGGTTAAATCCAACCCACTACTGGCACAGAAGAAACAGACCTCAACTTAATAAAAGCCATATACAACAAACCTACAGTTAACATCGTACTCAGTGGTGAAAAGCTGAAAGCATTTCGTGTAAGATCAGGAACAAGACAAGAATGTCCACTCTCATCACTTATTCAACATAGCTTTGGAAGTCCTAGCTACAGCAATCAGAGGAGAAATATAAGTAAAGGCAATCTAAATTGGAAAGAAGAGTTAAACTGTCATAGTTTGAGGATGACATGATATTATACATTGAAGATTCTAAAGATGCTGCCAGAAAACTACCAGAGCTCATCAATGAATTTGGTAAAGTTGCAGGTTACAAATAACACACAGAAATCTGCTGCATTTCTACACACTAACAATGAAAGATCAGAAAGCAATTTGAGAGGCAATTCCATTTACCAGAGCATCAAAAAGAATAAAATACATAGGAATAAATCTACCTATGACCAGTGCATTTTCTTGGCAAAACTCTATTAGTCTTTGCCCTGCTTCATTCCGCATTCCAAAGCCAAATTTGCCTGTTACTCCAGGTGTTTCTTGACTTCCTACTTTAGCATTCCAGTCCCCTATAATGAAAAGGACATCTTTTTTGGGTGTTAGTTCTAAAAGGTATTGTAGGTCTTCATAAAACCGTTCAACTTCGGCTTCTTCAGTGTTACTGGTTGGGGCATAGACTTGGATAACTGTGATACTGAATGGTTTGCCTTGGAAACGAACAGAGATCATTCTGTCGCTTTTGAGACTGCATCCAAGTACTGCATTTCGGACTCTTTTGTTGACCATGATGGCTACTCATTTCTTCTGAGGGATTCCTGCCCGCAGTAGTAGATATAATGGTCATCTGAGTTAAATTCACCCATTCCAGTCCATTTTAGTTTGCTGATTCCTAGAATGTCGACGTTCACCCTTGCCATCTCTTGTTTGACCACTTCCAATTTGCCTTGATTCATGGACCTGACATTCCAGGTTCTTATGCAATATTGCTCTTTACAGCATCGGATCTTGCTTCTATCACCAGTCACATGCACAGCTGGGTATTGTTTTTGCTGTGGCTCCATCCCTTCATTCTTTCCAGAGTTATTTCTCCACTGATCTCCAGTAGCATATTGAGCACCTACTGACCTGGGGAGTTCCTCTTTCAGTATCCTATCATTTTGCCTTTTCATGCTGTTCATGGGCTTCTCAAGGCAAGAATACTGAAGTGGCTTGCCATTCCCTATACAATCAACAAAAACAAGACCAGGAGCTGACTGTGGTTCAGATCATGAACTCCTTATTGCCAAATTCAGATTGAAATTGAAGAAAGTAGGGAAAACCGCTAGACCATTCAGGTATGACCTAAATCAAATCCCTTATGATTATACAGTGGAAGTGAGAAATAGATTTAAGGGCCTAGATCTGATAGATAGAGTGCCTGATGAACTATGGAATGAGGTTCATGACATTGTACGGGAGACAGGGATCAAGACCATCCCGATGGAAAAGAAATGCAAAAAGCAAAATGGCTGTCTGGGGGCCTTACAAATAGCTGTGAAAAGAACAGAGGCAAAAAGCCAAGGAGAAAAGGAAAGACATAAGCATCTGAATGCAGAGTTCCAAAGAAGAGCAAGAAGAGATAAGAAAGCCTTCCTCAGTGATCAATGCAAAGAAATAGAGGAAAAGAACAGAATGGGAAAGATTAGAGATCTCTTCAAGAATATTAGAGATATCAAGGGAACATTTCATGCAAAGATGGGCTCAATAAAGGATAGAAATGGTCTGGACCTAACAGAAGCTGAAGATATTAAGAAGAGGTGGCAAGAATACATCCAAGAACTGTACAAAAAAGATTTTCAAGACCCAGATAATCATGATGATGTGATCACTCATCTAGAACCAGACATCTTGGAATGTGAAGTCAAGTGGGCCTTAGAAAGCATCACTATAAACAAAGCTAGTGGAGGTGATGGCATTCCAGTTGAGCTGTTTCAAATCCTGAAAGATGATGCAGTGAAAGTGCTGCACTCAATATGCCAGCAAATTTGGAAAACGCAGCAGTGGCCACAGGACTGGAAAAGGTCAGTTTTCATTCCAATTCCAAAGAAAGGCAATGCCAAAGAATGCTCAAACTACCACACAATTGCACTCATCTCACATGCTACTGAAGTAATGCTCAAAATTCTCCAAGCCAGGCTTCAGCAATACGTGAACCGTGAATTTCCTAATGTTCAAGCTGGTTTTAGAAAAGGCAGAGGAACCAGAGATCAAATTGCCAACATCTGCTGGAACATGGAAAAAGCAAGAGAGTTCCAGAAAAACATCTATTTCTGCTTTATTGACTATGCCAAAGCCTTTGACTGTGTGGGTCACAATAAACTGTGGAAAATTCTGAGCGAGACGGGAATACCAGACCACCTGACCTGC
The DNA here is from genome assembly GCA_917880005.1 of Nanger dama. Classification (NCBI taxonomy): domain Eukaryota; kingdom Metazoa; phylum Chordata; class Mammalia; order Artiodactyla; family Bovidae; genus Nanger; species Nanger dama. Next base: position 42,921,968 of record CAKJTW010000016.1, read on the forward strand.
CTCTTGAGAAACCTATATGCAGGTCAGGAAGCAACAGTTAGAACTGGACATGGAACAACAGACTGGTTCCAAATAGGAAAAGGAGTACATCAAGGCTGTATATTGTCATCCTGCTTATTTAACTTCTATGCAGAGTACATCATGAGAAACGCTGGGCTGGAAGAAACACAAGCTGGAATCAAGATTTCCGGGAGAAATATCAATAACCTCAGATATGCAGATGACACCACCCTTATGGCAGAAAGTGAAGAGGAGCTAAAGCGCCTCTTGATGAAGGTCAAAGAGGAGAGTGAAAAACTTGGCTTAAAGCTCAACACTCAGAAAACGAAGATCATGGCATCTGGTCCCATCACTTCATGGGAAACAGATGGGAAACAGTGGAAACAATGTCAGACTTTATTTTGGGGGCTCCAAAATCACTGCAGATGGTCACTGCAGCCATGAAATTAGAAGACGCTTACTCCTTGGAAGAAAAGTTATGACCAATCTAGATAGCATACTCAGAAGCAGAGACATTACTTTTGCGGACTAAGGTCCGTCTAGTCAAGGCTATGGTTTTTCCAATGGTCATGTATGGATGTGAGAGTTGGACTGTGAAGAAGGCTGAGTGCTGAAGAATTGATGCTTTTGAACTGTGGTGTTGGAGAAGACTCTTGAGAGTCCCTTGGACTGCAAGGAGATCCAACCAGTCCATTCTGAAGGAGATCAACCTGGGTGTTCTTTGGAAGGAATGATGCTAAAGCTGAAACTTTAGTACTTTGGCCACCTCATGCGAAGAGTTGACTCATTGGAAAAGACACTGATGCTAGGAGGGATTGGGGGCAGGGGGAGAAGGGGACGACCAAGGATGAGATGGCTGGATGGCATCACTGACTCGATGGACGTGAGTCTGAGTAAACTCTGAGAGATGGTGATGGACAGGGAGGCCTGGCGTGCTGCGATTCATGGGGTCACAAAGAGTCGGACATGACTGAGTGACTGAACTGAACTGAAAATCTACCTAGGGAGACAAAAGACCTGTACTCTGAAAACTGTAAGATGCTGATGAAAGAAAGTGAAGATGATACATACAGATGGGAAAATGTACCATGTTTATGGACTGGAAAAATACACCAGGTTCATGGACTGGAAACATCATTGTCAAAAGGACTACACCAGCCAAAGCAATCTACACATTCAGTGTAATCCCTATTAAGGAATTTTTTCAAAGAGCTAGAAGGGAAAGTCTTAAAATTTGTATACAGACACATAAGAACCCAAATAGCCAAAGAACTCCTGAGAGGAAAAAAAAATGTAGCAGGAGGAATTAGGGTCCCTGACTTCAGACTATACTACAAAGCAATAGTCATCAAAACAGTATGGTACTGGCACAAAAACAGAAATATAAATCAATGGAATAGGATAGAAAACTCAGATATAAACCATGCACCTGTAGCCAATTAACCTCTGACAAAGGAGGCAAGACTACACAACATTGGAAAGATAGTCTCTTCAACACATGGTGTTGGGAAAACTGGACAGCTATATGGAAAAAAAAAAAAATGAAATTAGATCATTATTTAACACCATACACAAAAACAAGCTCAAAATGGATTAAAAGCCTAAATGTGAGACCAGACACTATAAAACTCCTAGAGGAAAACATAGGCAGAACACTCTGACATAAATTGCAACAGTCATCTTTTTTGATCGGTCTCCCAGAATAACAGAAACGAAAACAAAAATAACCGTGTGGGAGAGGGAGAGGGTGGAATGATTTGGGAGAATGGCATTGAAACATGTATAATATCATATAAGAAACAAATTGCCAGTCTAGGTTCGATGCAAGGTGCAGGATGCTTGGGGCTGGTGCCCTGGGATGACTTGGAGGGATGGTGTTGGGGGAGGTGGGAGTGGGGTTTGGGTTTGGGAACACGTGTACACCCGTGGTGGATTCATGTTGATGTGTGGCAAAACCAATACAATATTGTAAAGTAAAAATAATAATAATAAATTTTTAAAAAAGAAAACAAAAGTAAACAAATGGGGCCGACTTAAACTCAAAAGCTTTTGCACAGCAAAGGAAACAATAAAACAAAAAGATAAACCACAGACTGGGAGAAAATATTTGAAAATGATGTGACTAACAAGGGATTAGTCTCCGATATTTATAAACTCATGATACCTAGCACATTAAAAGAAACAACCCAATCAAAAAATGGGCAGAAGGCCTAAATAAACATTTCTCCAAAGAAGATATAAGATGGCCATGAGGCACATAAAAAGATGTTCAACATGGCTAATTATTAGAGAAATAGAAATCAAAACTATAATAAGATATCCCCTCACATCAGCCAGAATGGCTATCATGAAAAAAATCCATAAACTATAAATGCTGGAGAGGATGTGGAGAGAAGGGAACCCACCTACACTGTTGGTGGAAACGTAAATTGGTACAGCCACTATGGAGAACAGTATGGAGGTTCCTTAAAAAACTAAAAATAGAGCTACCACATAACCCTGCAAACATTCCTGGGCATATATTCAGAGGAAAACACAATCTGAAAGGATACCAATATTCATTGCAGTATTGTTTATAACAGCCAAGACATGGAAGCAACCTAAATATCCACTGACAAGATGAATGGATAAAGAAGTGGTATGCATACAAAATGGAATATTATTCACTCGTTAAAAAGTGTGAAATAATGCCATGCAGCAACATGGATGGACCTAGAGATTGTCTTACTGAATGAAGTAATTCAGACAGAAAAAACGAAATATGACATCCCTTTTATGTGGAATCTAAAAAGAAATGTTACAAATGAACTTACAAAACAGAAACAGACTCACAGACTTAGAGAATGAATTTATGCTTGCCAGGGGGAAGAATGGTGGAAGGGACAGTTAGGAGGTTTGGGATTTAAACACTGCTATATTTAAAATGGATAATCAACAAGGACCTATGTATAACACATGGAACTCTGCTCAATGTTATATGGCAGCCTGGATGGGAGGGGAGTTTGGGGGCAGAATGTGTGATGCTTAGTCACTCAGTCCTGTCCACCTCTTTGTTACCCCAATGACTGTAGCCCTCCAGGCTCCTCTGTTCACAGGGATTCTCCAGGCAAGAATATTGGAGAGGGTTGCCATGCCCTCCTCCAATGGATCTTCCCATCCCAGGGATCAAACCCAGGTCTCCCACATTCCAGGAGGATTCTTTATCTTAGCCACAGGGAAGCCACTGGAGGAGGATGGACACATGTGTATGTATGGGTGAACCACTTCACCTGAGACTGTCACAACATTGTTAGTCGGCTATACGCTAATACAAAATGAAAGGAAAAAAATAGACAAAATAAACCCAGCCCACTACTTGCTTTGGTTTTTAAATAATGCTTTATTGGAACACACCAAATGCTGTTTGTTTAAGTGTTGTCTATATGCAGAGTATACCATGAGAAACGCTGGGCAGGAATAAGCACAAGCTGGAATCAAGACTGCCAGGAAAAATATCAATAACCTCAGATATGCAGATGACACCACCCTTGTGGCAGAAAGTGAAGAGGAGCTAAAAAGCCTCTTGATGAAAGTGAAAGAGGAGAATGAAAAAGTTGGCTTAAAGCTCAACATTCAGAAAACGAAGATCATGGCATCCGGTCCCATCTCTTCATGGGAAATAGATGGGGAAACAGTGGAAACAGTGTCAGACTTTATTTTGGGGGCTCCAAAATCACTGCAGATGGTGACTGCAGCCATGAAATTAAAAGACGCTTACTCCTTGGAAGGAAAGTTATGACTAACCTAGATAGCATATTTAAAAGCAGAGACATTACTTTGCCAACAAAGGTCCATCTAGTCAAGGCTATGGTTTTTCCAGTAATCATGTATGGATGTGAGAGTTGGACTGTGAAGAAAGCTGAGTGCCAAAGAGTGGAGGTGTTGGAGAAGACTCTTGAGAGTTCCTTGGACTCCAAGGAGATCCAACCAGTCCATCCTAAAGGAGATCAGTCCTGGGTATTCATTGGAAAGACTGATATTGAAGCTGAAACTCTTAATACTTTGGTCACCTGATGCAAAGAGTTGACTCATTGGAAAAGACTCTGATGCTGGGAGGGGTTGGTGGCAGGAGGAGAAGGGGACAACAGAGGATGAGATGGCTGGGTGGCGTCACCGACTCAATGGACATGGATTTCAGTAGACTCTGAGAGTTGGTGATGGACAGGAAGGCCTGGCGTGCTGCGATTCATGGGGTTGCAGAGTCAGACACGACTGAGTGACTGAACTGAACTGATGGCTGTTTTTGTGCTGTTAAGGACAGAATTGAGTGGCTATGACAAGCTCTAACATATCTCTTTTTAACCCTGCAGAAATTAATTTCCACAATCCCTCATCCCATCAAGGCTTCCCTCCCAACACTTATTCTATACTTGAAGAAAATGGGGTGCCAAATGACTAGTTGGAACACTTCTCCAATAAGAAGCCAATCTAAAAACATTACAAGGATCCATGGACAAAGAGAATGGAACATGGTAGACTGAGTTTCAAAGAATGTGACTCAATCATTATTCTGACCAGGCAATTGATAAATAAAGCAATGGTGTCACTTACTTTCTAGTTTGGCATTGTCCCAACACAGAGACCTTCACAAAAGAGATAGGAGTCTCAGGTGACTCATTTTCCAAACTATGTTCTGAATGAAGAATGGGAGAGATCACAATCAGAAAAGCAGTTGCATTGGGTCATCTGGTCAACAAAGAGAAAAAAAAATCAGTATGATCATTTGAAATATAAACTGTGAAGACACAAAGACACTACAAAACTAAAATAAAATATTAATGATTCCAGTGGTCCGGGAGATCAGATCTCTTATTAAAGAGAAAAGTTGGTACATTGCTACTTGAGCTTCTCTACTGTGTGTGGGATTTTCTAATCCATCATTCAATTGTGAAAAACACTGGCTTTGGCCACTAGTTAATTATTGGATTGTCATAACCCATTTCACGCTTACTCATCCTTTTTTTTAAATAAGCTGATTTTGTTAGTGACTTTATTTTGTAATTACTGTCTCCTGACAAGTAATTACTGTCTCCCTGACAAGTAGTGCCTCTACCATACCTGTCATTTTACAACAGAATCTACTGAGAGAAGGGAAAAAATTCCATGTAGAGAGACTTCAAATATGTTACCACCCATGCAGTTTTAAAACAATGGAGGAGGAATGTTGAATGGCCATTCAGATGACATATAAGGTTATTGAGGATACCCTAAGGAAATAGGTAACTTTTTTATATATAACTTCCTTTAAGTGTATGTGCAGAATTTTCAACCCTTCTTAGATGCATTTCAATGAATCCTGGGATGAGTTTTGTATTCAGGCTGATGAGTCGCTATTTCTGAGCTCCTGTAATTATCAGGATGACTAATTTAATGACTACCATGGCCAGTGTGCACAGCCCTCACAGGGTGTGTGGTGGGGACTTGCTGAGAATGTTACAATTCAATGTTACAAATAACATTAAAATCAGAATTTTTAAATCACTTATGCTTTGGTTTTCTTTCACAAACCAAAAATGATATTATTTTTAACTCCTTTGAGTCCACACAGCCCATGTGTCGCCAAGCCACAGCTGCAGTCATCTACTATGTCACCAAGTATTGGCTGATGATGATGTCAGCTATTTACCTCTCCATATGGCCACCCTACTAGACTGTAAACACCTTGAGGTCTGGGAGAAAGTCTTATTTATCTAGGAGTTTCTTATTCCTAATGGAACATGTGGTACCTCCTAGGTCTGTTCAGTAAATGTCCATTAACTTACACATGGCTTTGCTGGTGTGAAAGCTAATGGAAGTGAAGGACAATGTCACCAAATTGTGAGATCATATGGGGGCACAAACCATATTTCTCATCCATGTATCATCAATGCCTATCAGTGCCTACAAGGCCTCCCACAGAGTAGCTACTAAATGAATGTTTGTGGAGAAAAGGAAGACTTTTCAGTGGAAGGTGAAAAGCCCATTCAGTGATATGAAAATACAGTGATTTTGATCGAGTATGTTGTAGATCTAAATCAGGAGTCAATAATTTTTTCGCCAAGGGCCAGTAGTAAATTTTGCATTGGCCAAAAGTTCATTCAGTTCTTTGGTGAGATGTTTCAGAAAAACCTGAATGACCTTTTGGTCAACCCATTATATAAGGCTCACAGGTTTCCTGTCTCTATTACAACTACTCCATTCTGCTGTTACAGGATGAAAGCAGCCATAGACAATATGTAAATGATAGGCTATGAATGTGTTCCAATAACCTTTATTAACAAAATTAAGTGGTGGGACAGAATTTCTTGCCAGCCATAATGTGCTGATTCCTGCTATAAATGAGAAAGGCAAAACAATAAAGCTTTTAGAATACAGCAGTATCTACTTGACCTCAGCATATAGAAATAGTGTTTAAAATACAAAGAAAAGCAGTTACTCTTCCAAAAAAAAAAGTGTAGTAAGTGGGCTTATTAGAATTAGGAACAATAGAGTATGACATAGTCATGAAATTAACAGCTCATAGGCACCAACACAGCATGAATAAATCTCACAACATGATGTTGAACAGAAAAAGAACTATACAAATGGACATACAAAAGCATCATTTAGAGAGCGACAAGGTAACCTACAGGGTGGGAAAGAAGTTTGCCACTTACATAATTAACAAAGGCCATATACCCGCGAAACCATTCTGGAACCAATTCCAATCTGTGTTTTCCCCACACAAACAAGCAGCTCTACACCACCAGTGCAGTGATCCACAATTTAACTAGTCTTGACACTGCCTGCCCAGGGACGGCATTGCATTCCACAGGTTAAGGGCTTAGTCCTACAAAATTTGAGCCCCTCCTCACTTCAGATGCCACTCATAAGCCCAGGTTATTACCTGTGTTTCTGGATGATTGGCTATAAATCAGAGGTTCCTATGACCTCCGCTCTGGGTTCAATCAATTTTCTAGAGCAACTCACTAACTCAGAGAAATATTTCACTTACTAGATCACTGGTTTGTTACAAAAGACATAATTCAGGAAAAGTCAGATGGAAGAAATGCAGAGGGCAAGGTAGGGGAGATAGCAGGGAATTTCCACACCCTCTCTAGGCATGCCACCCTCTCCAGACCTCCACATATTCACAACCCAGAAGCTCTCCAAACCTGGTCCTTTGGGGGATTAATGGAGGCTCCATGACACACCCATGATTGATTAAATGACTGGCCACTGGAAAGTGATTCAATCTCCAGCTCCTCTCTTCTCCCCAGAGATCATGGGCTAGGACCATATAATCACATAGGTGGGTTCCCTGGAAGCTAGGCCCATTCTGAAGTGTGGTCCAGAACTCACATTATTAACATAAAAAATGGCATCATTGTTGCTCTCATCACTTAGTAAATTCTAAGAGTTTTAGAAGCTCTCTGCCAGAAACAAGGACAAAGACCAAATATAACTCTTATTAACAATCACAATATCACAGCCTATAATAAAGAGCCTCTTCATATCAATAAGTGAAACACGAGTGAAAAAGAAAAATGGAAAAGGACAAGAACAAGCATTTCACCAAAAAAGTAGTCCCAAATGGCCGAGAAACCTATGAAAATATGATCAACTTCACTAGTTATCCGAGAAATACAAGTAAAAATCACAATGACACACCACTTCATGCTCACCCGCATTTGTGTGCTCAGTTGCTTTAGCTGTGTCTGATTCTTTGTGACCCCATGGGCCATGCACCACCAGGTTCCTTGTCCATGGGATTCTCCAGGCAAGAATACTGGACTGGGTTGCACTCCCCATCTTCAGGAGATCTTCCCAACCCAGCGATCATATCCACATCTCTTATCTCTCTTGCATTTGCGGGCAGGTTCTTTACCACTAGTGCCACTTGGGAAGCTATGCTTACTGGAATGGCAAGAACTGGAAATGCTAGAAGTGATCCAAGAGGATGATGTAAGAGGATCCTGAACTCAATTCCTCCCACGAACACCCCAAATTTATAGCTACTGACTGAATGATTTCCTCTGGAAAAAAAAAGAAAAACATGAAAACTAATAGAGCAGCCCTTCATACCAGGAAAACAAAGGAAGACCCACATCGAGCAGGCAGGAAAGACTAGGACGTGATGTCACCATAAACTCGATCCTAGGAGTTTACCCACAGTCAGTGGAGAACTCAACAAACCTGGAGCTTCTGCCCAGGAGTGCGTGGTCTGCACTTACACCAGGCACCTCCGCCCTGAAGACTTTACCTGAGAGACAGGCCACCAAAGCATATGGCTTTGAAAAGCAACAGGGATCACATCCAGGAGACACTGTCAGCTACAGACTGGCACTTTCCAAGACCATTGCCAATGACCATACAACAAGGGCATCTGCCATCTGTCTCTGCAGAGACTGAACCCTGTACTGCTGCAACAGCAACACCCTGAGGAGTTCGGGGTGGAATGAGGCACTCTGTACTCCAGGGAATCTGGGACAGGTCTTTAGTTAGATGTTTTTAGGAACAGACTGCATGCTCTCAATCCTTGCATCTCCTCATATCTAGAAAAGCACTAAATCCCTTCATGGTGATATCATATCCTTGTGACTAGCAGAAACCTTCTGTAAAATGAGTGCTGAATGATGCTGAACTCTCCCTTCACCAAAACCTTATATATTGACCAATATATACTGACATATATTGACCTTCACCCACCACCTCTCTGGAGCAGTCTCAGAGCTATCTGGGATGCTGCCTCCCAAGCCGCAGTCCTCATTTTGCCCCAAATAAAACTTAAGTCCTTCAAGACTGGGAGAACTAGCTGTTTCATCTAATGCTTAAATCCAACACAGAGAGTCAAGCAAAATAAAGAAACAGAGGACTATGCCCTAAATGAAGGAAAAATAAAACAAAACCCAAGGCCAAAAAAAAAAAAAAAAAAAACCCTCAAAACCACTCTAATGAAAAAGTCTAATAACCTTAATATCAAGTGATGGTGAAGTTTCTTGTGTGGCTTGGGGAGCATGAAATGGTACAATCACTTTAGACAGATTGTTACTGTCTACTCACCCACCCCCTCTAAGGTGATACCTAAGAGACATGCATCCCCTGGTGCAACAAAATACACGTTTAAGAGTGTGCAGAGCAGTATTAGTTGCTGGAAATGACTGGAAACAATCCATATGTCCATTAACAGTGGAATGGATAAATGTTCATACAATGGAATCGTCTACATTAATGACATGACCATATCTTCCCAGATGGTTCAGTGGTAAAGAATCTGCATGCAAATGCAGAAGACTCAGAAGACAGAGGTTCCATCCCTGGGTCAGGGAGATCCTGGAGGAGGAAATGGCAACCTACTCCAGTATTCTTGCCTGGAAAATTCCATGTACAGTGGAGCCTGGTGGGCTGCAGTCCATCAGGTTGCAAAGAGCTAGACACAACTGAGCATGTAGGGAACCCCCGCCAATGACATAAACAAGTCACAACTACACACACAGCAAGGACAGAGTTCATAAACTTAATGTTGAGAAGAAAAGAAAAAGCCACATGCAAAAGAACATATACAATATTAGCCCATTTATAAAAAGTTCAAAAACAGATAAAACATAACCAGTGACTTACCAGAAAAGTTGGCCTTGTGGACACGTTCATGGTATAGAGAGGGGTTGTCACTGAGTTGGGTGTCCTGTGGACTCTGAGTTCTGACAACTGGTTTCTTGACCTGTAATTATATAGGGGTTTACTTAATAATAATTTATTAAGTTGTATGTTTACATGTATGCACATTTTGTGTTGGTAATAGTCCACAGTTTTTTAAAAACGCTTTAAGTTACCTGAGGACTGCCATCTGTAAAATGAGACATTTTAAAATAAAAACAGCATCTGTAGCAGGACTGATACCGCTGCATTGTAATGGGTCTGTCACCATCATTACGGCACGAGTCATTTTATATGGCTTCACTTTTTATGACTTTCACTAGCTCATTAAAAGCACTGCAGTACTGTTCAGTTCCCTTGACATGCTGGTTGCCAGGGAACCTCCTCTGAAAATGCAGTAAGTCACACGGAGAGGATATCTGGATGTTCCCATGGAAAGCCCCCACTGACCCTAGCATAGGAGTCAACCCATCCAGGCACCACACACCTGAATGAAGAAAACTCCAGAAGGTCCCCAAAGCCAACCAGTGCAGTCTTCCCAGCTGAGGCCCCAGACATCCTGGCTCAGAGACAAGACACACACTATAACTCCACACAAGTCCCTAACCTGGAGAAACTATGAACACAACACAAGCTGCTGATTTATGCCACTAAGTTTGCGGTGTTCATCTGCCCAGAAATGCCACCATTAGAAAGTCTACATATAACAAGTGCTGGAGAGTGCAGAGAAAAGGGAACCCTCCTACACTGTTGGTGGGAATGCACGCTGGTGCAGCCACTGTGGAAAACAGTTTGGAGGTTCCTCAGAAAACTGAAAACAGAGTTGCCATATGACCCAGCAGTCCCACTCCTCAGCATGCATCAAGACAAATCTAATCCAAAAGATACATGCATCCCTATGTTCACAGCAGCACTATTCACAATAGCCAGGACACAAAAGCAACCTAACTGTTCACTGACAGATAAACGGATAAAGAAGATGTGGTGCATATACAGAACAGAATCCTACTCCAGATTGAGTAGGATTTCATTGAATGAAATAATGCCAGTTGCAGTAACACGGATACAAATAGAGATTATCACACTAGGTGAAGTATGTCAGAAAGAAAAGCACCATATGATACCACTTACATAAGGAATCTAAAATGTGACACAAATTAACCCGTCTATGAAGCAGAAACAGAATGACAGAAGTAGAGAACAGTCTTGTGACTGCCAAGGGAGAGGGGGCTGGAGAAGAGATGGACTAGGAAGTTGGGGATTAGCAGACATAAGCTTTTAGATATAGACTAGATAAATAAAAAGGTACTACTGTATATCTGGCACAGGGAATTATATTCAGTATTCTATGATAAACCATAATGGAAAGTAAAATTTTAAATGAGACGATATATATAAAATAACTGAAGCACTTTGTTATACAGCAGAAATTAACACATCATAAATCAACTTCTGCATACATGCTCAGTCACTGAGTCATGTTTGACTCTTTGAGACCCCATAGGCTGTAGCCCACCAGGTACCTCTGTTCATGGGATTTCCTAGGCAAGAATACTGGAGTGGGTTGCCATTTCCTCCTCTAGGCAATCTTCCTGACCCAGGGATTCAACCTACGTCTTCCGTATTGGCAGGCAGATTCTTTACTGAGCCACTTGGGAAGCCCTTTATTTACGTCAATATAAAAAATACACTGAGGGCTTTGCTGGTGGCTCAGTGGTAAAGAATCTGCCTGCCAATGCAGGAGACCTGGGTTCAACGCCTGGCCCAGGAGGGTCCCACATGCCATGGAGCAATTAAGCCCATGCACCACAGCTACTGAGCCTGTGCTCTACAGCCTGGAAGTGCAACTAATGAAGGCCACACACCCTAGAGCCTCTGCTGTGCAACAAGATGGGCCACCACAATGCGAAGCTCAAATACCACACTCAAGAGCAGCCCCACTCCCCACAACTAGACAAAAGCCAGTGCACAGCAACAAAGACCCAGCACAGCCAACAACAAATAACAAAAAATGAACGAGTAACTTCTTAACATAGACACTGGGACAGACGATGGGATAGTATGTGCTTGGGGCTACCTTTAGGGTATTTCTATTAGGATAAAAATGAGGAAGTAATGAAAATGGTGAGAAACAGTGACGCCCTCAGACATGCTTCTTGGCAATGTGAATAGGCATATAAACGTGAAATCCTTACATGTATCTATGCTGCACTCATAGTTTTCAAAGTGTTCCTCCAACATACCTTGAGTGAAAGTCTTTGGTAAACTGTAAGGCATGACGAAGGACAGTACTATGGTGACATACAGGGGACAATACAAATTTAAGGGCCATCTAACTGCTGTGGCCATGGAATCAGAATGAAAGAAGAGAAGAAATAAAAGCAGGATAAGAGCATGCCATGGGAATACGCTTTTCCTCTTCTGCAACCTCGGAGTCAAGATCATGGTCAGATACCCATATGATGTCAAATTTCCAGAACACTATCTAGGTATTCTCTTTCAAGCCAGCCACTGAAATTTTTCAGTCTCATAGGACAAAGTTGCTCCCTACTCTGCTCTCTCCATGGAAGAGCTCAGCAAAACTTGAACAGGCATATAAACATGAAATTCAGTGAGGAAGAAAACAATGAAAACCTCTCTGCATATTTTTAGTGGCCAAGGTGACTTTCCCTTTGATGACCTAAAGCAGCAGTCCCCAGTCTTTTGGCACCCAGGACTGGTTTCATGGAGGACAGTTCTTCCACAGACTGGAGGCTGGGTGGGAGGGAGTAGCTTTGGGATGATTCAAGCACATTACACTTATTGTGCACTTTATTTCTAATCTTATGCTGCCACTGATCTGACAGAGGTACCAGCCCACGGCCTGGACACTGGGGACCCCTGAGCTAAAGGACACAAGAGTAAAAGACACAGATTTTAGCCCTCTGAAGAACCTAATCTCCCATAAAATGGGGTTAGGACTTCATCTGATGTTCTACATTCAAGGACTTCTTGTTTTTCTAAACTACTGGAGTTTAAAATGTGCTGGGTAATTCAGTCTGACTTCTTTTTATTTCCACTGCAGGACATACAATGGAACAGAACTTGAGGTCTAGAAAAAAGGAGAACAAAAACTCACTTTCTATCTCAGAGAAGAAATGGAAAGTGGAAAGATCATGTTCTGAAACAGTTTCCATTGCTCTCCAAGGAGCAAAATACAATGAAAGATCCAAAACGAGGGTGAGAGGCCATTTCTTTGCACAGCTTTCAAACTGATGCATTTTACACTGGAAGACTTTTATTTCATCCTGCTCTCTGGGGGTGAAGAAAGTCACTTCAGAACTTGCCCGGCCATCTTCTGCTTTTTATGGAGTCTCTAACGGAGTCAGGGGTTGGTCTGTCTTCAAAGGACAAAAGATTCTTTGTTGATTCTAAGTCTTTGTGGAATTCTATGTGTTCACACCATGGCAAGCTTCTGTGTCCGGCATTGAACCCCAAATATAGCTGGTGGTCAAGAGGTGGTTGGTTATTCATTCAAACACTGGCTATGCTAGGCCTTTAGCTCAAGTTATGAAAGAGACTGTCTCTGCCCTCATGAAGCTCCCAATAGAGTGACAGTGGCGGCAGCACTTGGCCGCTGAAAGTGACTGCACTGGAGGCCAAGTGACCAGCTATCCAGAAAGTGGTCATCGGGAAGTAGCTGCCCACCATGTTTCGGGGCCCCTTTGCATCTCAACAGGGTCACACTCATCACTTCCTAACCAAAAAAAAGAAGAAGAAGAAGTGACATACACTACTTGTAGACTATAAAAGCTTACTTCCTGCATATCCTCTATCTTTTCCCCTTTCTGTTGGCTGGATGTCAATGCCTGTGGGACATCAAAGATAGGACAATCTCTGTCAGCCTGGATCCCTGAATGATTCAGTGGAGCAGAGATTCTGCTCTCACTCTCTGCACTGCCACTGCACCATCACAGGTTACATTTGGCATTAATGGAAACTCAATTTCTATCCTATTAAGCCATGGAGATTGAGCAATTTTCTATTAGTACTTATAGGATTCTACTACCTACTCATACAGTATCTTCCAGTTCATTCATTCATTTTTTTTTATTTATGCCAGCATACCATCAAGAGCCCATTGTTAGGGTGGCATAGTTCCAGACAACGGGGACACCTTGGGTGAGGTGGGATAGAAAATAAACAGGTAAACACACAAGAGAACTGACATTGGAATAACAGTCCATTTGGGCTGTTACAACTGAATATCACAGACTAGGTAGATTATGCACAACAGAAATTCATTTCTCACATTTTTGGAGGGGGGAAGTACAAGACTGAGGTGCCAGTATGGTCACATTCTGATAAAGGCCCTCAGCCAGAGTTTTACCACTCTGTTCCCAAATGGTGGAAGGACAGGAGCATTGCAGGATCTCTTATTAAGGGCATCAGTCCCATTGACGAAGGCCCCACCCTCACAATCGAATCACCTCCCAGAGGCCCCACTTACTAATACTATCACCTTTGGAGGTTAGGATTTCAACAAATGAATTTGGTGAGTCAGAGGTAGGGAAGGGACACAAACATTCAGACCATATGAGAAGGAAAAAGCAAACATCACCTGTTAGAGAATAATGAAGGAGGTGCCTATTTGATCTAAGACTTGAGGACATAAAGTAGCAAACCATGTCCATATATATTAACAGGAAAACAGCAAATGCAAGCTGAAGGAAGAGCATATGCAAGGGCCTGGAGTTACAATATCACTAGCTTATTCTTGGAACCAGAGACGTGTGAGCTCTACCAGCTAAACCAGGATAAGAAACATAAACCCAGACAGTTCCTAGTGAACCAGGAGGTATAGTCCACTGTAGGAGAAAAATATGATGAATGATTCAAAAGGAGAAGCCATTTCTTTTGTGTAAGCCATTTCCTTACACAGCTTTCAAACCAATGTGTTTTACACTTCTGACCTTCTGACCATCCCAGCCACTAGGCCAAGGCCAATGACTGCTTCCGTGTGGAACCAAAGCCTTGCTCCCTTTGCACAGCTCCACACTTTGGCCATGGCTATCTTTAGTTAGCACTGACTGACCCCAAAAGAAAGTTTTTAGTAGCTGCAGCAGCAAGTACGATTTTAGAACACCACTCAGAATCATCTCCTTCAATCAATGAAAAAATGTTAATTTCTAATGTTTTTAAAATTGGGAAAAGATCTATTGGCTTGAATGTCCCTAAGAATCTTGGCCTGAGGGTTTCAAGAAACCAATAACATGCAAAGTGCTAAGTAATTTTTAGTTAAATAAATAAACAAAAGGTAATCACGATAAGCCTACTATAGAATTTTTTTTTTCTCTTGTAGTGGGAAATTGTTATGGTTCCAGTTTGGGATCTGGGGACCCCATTTGATATGAACTCTCCTGCCCTTACATGAAATATTGACTTAATTTCTGTTATCAGCTGCAATATGTTGTTGTCTTATTCACTGGGAATTACCCTGGCTGAAAATATTTGCTATTTTTCCTTCTTCAGATTCTCCTGTGTCAACAGCCTGAGGGATAAACTGTCTGATTCAGTTATAGAGAAAAATCACTGTTTTTATTTGATGCCTTTTTTCCCCCAAGGGGACTAGAAAAACATTCTCATTGCTATTAACTTGTTTGTAAGAAAGAAGGAGGTGCCATTTCACTAAAAATCTATCACACAGTCCAATAATTGAGGTTGCTCTGAGCTAGGATGGGGAAGGTTTCAGGATATGATTTAAGTAGAAAGGAACAAATTAGGATGGAAAAAAGAGAACTACTGAGTAGTCACAGATGTGGCCTTAACCCTGGGGGCAAAGGGAAGCAGAACCTTGGACATTCAAGGGTTTCTACACGGAGAGAAGAGTTGACAGGGAGAGAGGTAAGTGAAATTAGGAAGCTGGGTCCTGACTCCACTGGTCTCTTCTTATCCTAATGGCTTATGGTTTTTCAACAATTGAGCATTGTGATGGTTATTTTTATATGTCAGCCTGGTAGGGCCATGGCTTCCAGATATTTGGTCAAGCACTATTGTAGACATTTCTGTGAAAGAATTTTTTGGATGGGATTAACATTTCAATCAGTGAACTTGAGCAAGTTACACTGCTCTCTCTAATGTGGATGGGCCTTACACACTCAGCTGAAGGCTTTAAGAAAAAGACTGACTTCTCCTAAGAGGATTCTGTCAACCAGTGGTCTTCAAGCTTCAACTGCAACTCTTCCCTGGAAACCTAGCCTGCTGGTCCAACCTGCAAACTGTGCATTTGCCAGTCCTCCGCAATCACATGAGCCAAATGCTTAACAAAAATACTGGTTTTCCTGCTGGCTCTGTTTCTCTAAAGAACCTCAGTATAAGCATCTGCCACGTGCCTGGCATCATCCTAAACTCTTGGCACTTGCAGGGGTACAAAAGAAGTAAAGTTAACAGCCCTCTTGGAGCTTATGATCTTGGCCTGTGCAGTAAACTCAGAGAGCATGGGATCCTCAAACCCTGTACAGACCACACAAAGGACTGGGCCTTGACGGCTCCTGGGAGATAACTGCTAAGTCCTCAGAATATTCTATTAAGTGTGTCTTTGTACCACTGTGGCCTTGGGCCATTCAAGATAGTTTATGTTGATAGTGTACTCAGTGGTGAAGACCTGCTTTTGTTCACCTGAGACCCTGGGCCACACTGTATCAGTTTGACCTCTTAGGGGTGCTGGAGACTGAGTAGCTAGGATCAGTTAAATGGGTGACCATATCTAGGTGAATGACACCCCAGTAAAAACCCTGGACACCAAAGCTTGGGTGAGTGTCCCTTGTTGGCAATACTTCACCCATGTTATCTCATGTTGTTGCTAAGAGAATAAAGTATTGGCCCTGTGATCCCACTGGGCAAGGGAAGCTGATGCCCACTCTCCTCCTGAACTCCACCTTATGTACCTTTTTCCTTTGCTTCTCTTTATTTGTATCCTTTCTCTGCAATAAACCATAACCTTGAGCATAACAACTATGTGAGTTCTGTGGCTCCTTAAGCAAATCACCAAGCCTGAGGGTGGTCTCAGAACCCTTGACACATTCAACAACATATACTGAGTGTTAAGGGACCAGATCTGAGCCATGACAGGCTCAACAAACTATACTAAGCCTAAGATTCAGATTCTTGTAAAACCTGAGTCATGATTCCGGGAAACCAAACCCTGGGAAAGTCCTGCTCTCGCCAAACACGAGCCAATGAGAATTGGGATTTTGATTCAAACCCAAGCCAATGAGATTTTGTGATTTGTGTGATTTGACCAATGAGATTTTGTGATTTGTGTGATTTGAAAACTCCAGTGCGCGCATGAACTAACCAATCGCTGTTTGCCAACTCTTCTGTTGCAACATTTGAACAGGGATAAATGTATAAATACTGCTGTAATCCAGAGCTCAGGGCTCTCGTCAAGACTCCACTGCGCTGGATGAGACGGGGAGCCCTAGCTCAAGCTAGCAATAAAACCCCTTTTTGCTTCTGCATTGCCGTGGACATCTTATTCTCTCGGTTCTGGGATGCGGACTCTGGGCATAACACTGAGCACCTACCACAAGCCAAACACAATCATAAACACTCAAGATTCTTGTGGAAGCAAAAGAGGAAATGACCCCTGCCCTCTTGGAGCTCTGAGCTTGGTCATGTCCTCAGGATTGAGTGAGGTCATGGCTCTCGTGTTCATTTCTTACTCACAATCCAGCTACACAAACAAAAAGCAGCATCTAGAAGACCATGGTATGGAAGATCGAGCAAAGTATGATGATGATGTTTGAATAGTGGATCATATTTAAATGCTAGAAATTACCTTTCCTGAAAAACCCTCAGAAATGAAATCTCACCACTTTTCATCCTTCTGTTGGCACAACCAGAACACTTAGTAAAGGTTAGACTCTGGGTCTTCCTGAGCCTAAACTTTCTGGCTTGCAACACAGGGTGATGACCTGTCAGAGTGCACAATCTATTGCAATGACTAATCAGATCATTCTTACCAGGTAGGGTCCCAACAGGAAACATATGCAACATTCAAGAAAAGTCCAAGAGGGCTTCTTTACTGAGGGATTCACTCCGAACCTCAAGGGACAATGCAGGAACTTCCAGCAACAGTGAAGCCACCCAGACCCCAGGGGACCAAGGAGCAGCGAGTCCCAAAACACAGAAGGAAACACAGTCACATGGAACATGCCACCTTGGGCTCATGGGGGACTGGATCTATGTCACAGCTGACCAAGTACGGAGTGCGGAGCGAGGATCTCTCCTTCCTGACCCACCCTACCTCTTGTCAGGGCTTCCCAGTGACCAGTCCGACAGAAGAGACAGGCAAGCTGGTCCACTGGTAAACTTTTAGAGGTCACCTTCCAGGGGAGGAGAGAAGACTGAGGGGTGGAGCCGTAGTGACAGAGACACGCAGTCATGCACGGGATACCATGGAGCCAGAAGACAGGAAAACTCTGCAACTGCACTAGTATCAGAAGGAAAAACACAATTTTAAGTATTTCTCACATCAAATTTGGAAGAAATATTTCTGAGATCATATCAAGTGCAAATGTAGATCTGATGAAATAGGCATATTCATTATAGCTGATTCGGGTCAAGATGTCCACTGTATCTGGAAGGCAGTTTGGAATAAGTAGCAAGGAGTGGTAAATATTCTTGCCCTTCAACACAGCATTGTCACTGATATACATACAGCTATTCCTCTACTAGAATATTCACTGTGGCATTATTTATGAGAGTGAAAGGTTGAAAAACTGAACATCTAATAATAGGGCCTTGGTTGAATAAATTAGAGTGTGTTCATGGGACAGAAAGCTCTACAACCGTGGAAAATCACGTTACTGAAGAACACTGAATGATATAATAAAATATCCATGATATAATATTAATGACAAGAAAATCAAGTTATAAAATATATGCCATGAAACCCAATTCTGTTAATATATTCTGCCTGTATATCTGGGAATACATCTGAATTCAATCAGGAAGGAAGGATACCAAAATATTAGCTATAATTACATCTGGGTCATGGGATTCTGGGTTTTCTTTAGTTCCTGCTAGCTGAGGAAACAGGAGGAAGAGAAAGGAAAACAAGTTCCAGATAGGAGTGTATGCCTCCAATCAGCAAGAAAATCAAGGTTTTAAATTTCAGATGAAATGGTCTGCCATCCTGAAATGATCTCAAGGCTCATCAGAGAACCCCAGAGAGGAAAGGGATAAAGGGGGTGCTCCTGGAATCTTCTTCCCTGATCAGAAAAACAAGAGCTTAAAAACAAAAGTTACAAATCAACCATCTATTATTTTTTTAATGTGGCAATTTAAAGTCAAGCTTTAGCTATTTTAAATAATAAACCCTAAAATGAATGATCCTATCAAAATGCATGCTTCCCATTCTCATCAAGTGATACCGTCTACTGTCTGCTGGTTCCCAAAGGTGCAGCAAGTTTCTGAGAGACAAGGAAATGCAGCTGACCAAACTCCTGCCCATAAATCACTTCCCACATATTACCCCATGTTCATTTCCACATTTACATGTTAGGAGCTACTCAAAGGCCCGAGCACAACTGCAGGCGGACAGCAGATTACTCCTGAGCTCCAGAATAATCTGGGGGCCAACGTCATCATTCTGATCTTGTACATGAGGAAAGGGAGACTCACAGAAAAGAAGCTTCCTGCCTAAAGTTACACACTGGGTAATGACTTGAGGCTAAGAATCATGAGGCATTTCCCTGATGTCAGCTTCTCTCTAGATGGCTGAGCATACGTAAGCCAAGAAGCCCCTGGGCCAGGAGACCCTCCTATACAGCTTCCTAAGAGAGTGCTGCATGTAAAAGCCTTAAATAGGGCAAGCTCTTGGTTCTGCATTGCACTTCTCAAAATTTATCCCAAAGAAATCCTCAAAGAGGCACATAACCCTTGATGCACAGAGACATTTATGATAGTTATTTATAAGAGCAAAATACCAGGAAGCAGCATAAATGTCCAACAATTAGGCAACAGTTAACTAAGGATGCTATGTAATGGAGTACTATGCAGCCAGGTTAAATGCTTCTAGTATGCTCTCCAGTAACATGAGAAAATGGTCACAATATAATGCTTAATGGAAAAAGAAAATAATTTGACATAGACAACCAACTGTAATCTACAAGGACAAGTATAAAATGATGAATTCAAAGGAAAATGACTGCTTTTTATAGTCTCTAAAGTAAATACTTCCTGGAAAGACTTCTTTGCTTTTCAAAGTAAAACAGCTTGGATGCATGAAGAATCTTTTCTGCTGACCTCTAGCCTCAACATAGTTCAACAAAACTGTATTTCTTAAAAGCTTTGCTTCTGATCACAAGTCTAATATACACACAAAGCAAACACTTGACAAAAATAGGAAATCAAAAGAAAACAAAAGTACGAATAAATTTCACATTTACCCTACCCAACGTGCCCTCAAGAGGGCCACCTGACAGTTTTGTCCAAAACTCTCCCATTTAGCTCCCGAGTTATGGCCACTCTTAACCAAGCCTATAGATTCTGTAATGAATAGGTGTACATTTGCATGGACAAAGCAAAATACTGCTTTACTCTACAAGCATATTTTGTGTATTCTCTCTTTTGATGTTCAAAAATGAACAAAATTTTAAAAAATGAATAAACCTTGAACACTCACGAAAACCAGCCTTCCCTTCCCCAAGCATGGGGGGTGGGGGAGATGAACAACTTCTTTATGTCCAACGAACAAGTAAATTAATATATAAAAGAAACAAGTCTAAATTAATGAATGCAAATCAAGTCAATGTTTCCTGGACTGGAAGAGATAGTACAAGGTCATCTGCAAAGTTCTCTCTGGCCTACAATTAACAGCAAGAAAGAGGGGAATTCCAAGCAGCTCATGACCATTCACTCTGTGCCAGCCTCAAGAAGTCTTTCAGTGAAGGCATAGTTACCTTCATGTACCAAAGACAGCAATGGAACAAAAACAGAGAACAAGAAAGTGGCCCAAATACACACAAATAGTTAAAGACCAGGGATATGAATCCAAATCTCCTGACTCCACAGTGAATTAGCTCCTCTAAGTATTATAATACGTCTCTAACTATTATAAATATATCTTAAACATATTCTTACTCTATATGATGATAATATTATATGAGTATCAGTATTATTGATATTTCTCCTGGCAGTCTTGATTCCAGCTTGTGCTTCTTCCAACCCAGCGTTTCTCATGATGTACTCTGCATAGAAGTTAAATAAGCAGAGTGACAATATACAGCCTTGATGTACTCCTTTTCCTATTTGGAACCAGTCTGTTGTTCCATGTCCAGTTCTAACTGTTGCTTCCTGACCTGCATATAGGTTTCTCAAGAGGCAGGTCAGGTGGTCTGGTATTCCCGTCTCGCTCAGAATTTTCCACAGTTTATTGTGATCCACACAGTCAAAGGCTTTGGCATAGTCAATAAAGCAGAAATAGATGTTTTTCTGGAACTCTCTTGCTTTTTCCATGATCCAGCGGATGTTGGCAATTTGATCTCTGGTTCCTCCGCCTTTTCTAAAACCAGCTTGAACATCTGGAAGTTCACAGTTCACATATTGCTGAAGCCTGGCTTGGAGAATTTTGAGCATTACTTTACTAGCATGTGAGATGAGTGCAATTGTGCGGTAGTTTGAGCATTCTTTGGCATTGCCTTTCTTTGGAATTGGAATGAAAACTGACCTTTTCCAGTCCTGTGGCCACTGCTGAGTTTTCCACATTTGCTGGCATATTGAGTGCAGCACTTTCACAGCATCATCTTTCAGGATTTGAAATAGCTCAACTGGAATTCCATTACTTCCTCTAGCTTTGTTCATAGTGATGCTTTCTACGGCCCACTTGACTTCACATGCCAGACTGTCTGGCTCTAGGTGAGTGTTCACACCATCAGGATTATCTGAGTCATGAAGATCTTTTTGTATGGGAAATAGATGGGGAAACAGTGGAAACAGTGTCAGACTTTATTTTGGGGGGCTCCAAAATCACTGCGGATGGTGATTGCAGCCATGAAATCAAAAGACACTTACTCTTTGGAAGTAAAGTTATGACCAACCTAGATAGCATATTCAAAAGCAGAGACATTACTTTGCCAACAAAGGTCTGTCTAGTCAAGGCTACAGTTTTTCCAGTAGTCATGTATGGATGTGAGAGTTGGACTGTAAAGAAATCTGAGCGCCAAAGAATTGATGCTTTTGAACTGTGGTGTTGGAGAAGACTCTTGAGAGTCCCTTGGACTGCAAGGAGAGCCAAGCAGTCCATTCTAAAGGAGATCAGTCCTGGGTGTTCATTGGAAGGACTGATGCTGAAGCTGAAACTCCAGTACTTTGGCCACCTGATACCAACAGTTGACTCATTGGAAAAGACTCTGATGGCTGGGAAGGATTAGGGGCAGAAGGAGAAGAGGGCGACAGAGGATGAGATGGCTGGATGGCATCACTGACTCAATGGACATGAGTTTGAATAAACTCTGAGAGTTGGTGATGGACAGGGAAGCCTGGAGTGCTGCAATTCATGGGGTTGCAAAGAATCAGACATGAAATGAGCTACTCAACTGAACTGAACTTACTGATCAGTATTATATCTCTTGTAAAGCCAAAGATATTCACAGGCATCTAAATGACTAATTGCTACCATTCTATATAATTTCTGAATCTACACAATGACTGAGCTCACCCCCCAAATCATCACTGAGCCCCCAAGTCATCACTGAGCTCCCAAGTCATCACTGAGCTGACAGCAAAAAGGAAGAGGCTAAGTTCTGTCCTGTGTCCTAGAGAATTCCTAGCAGCTCCCCTCCTGGTGTATTCCCCTCAACAGAACATTTCCAGAGAAGGGGTTCCCCTCCCGTTGCAAGCTGCTGACTGAATCCATGATGGGTATGAATCTAATTAGCAGCCAACTTTGGCTGCTTAACTCACCTTCAATTCCACCCACTATAATTTGGTGTAAGTGGCTGAACTTTCAAGAGTGTCTCACTCTGCTTTCTCTTCATCAGGAATAAGATGGCAAAGCAAATGCCTGAAATTGAAGGGCTTTTGTAGTGTGATGATGTGACAGTCAAGAGAGGGTAACTTACTCATTCTTCCCTCCTTGAAGGCTGGCACAGTGAAGATTTCTAACACAATATGTAAAAGGGCAAAAGGAAAGCAAATGTTCTGTCTTCTCAAACACTTATGGGAAGGACCAAGGCCACTGATGCATATTATTTCAGGGAGAGAGATTCCTGTGACTACAGGTTAGTTCACAAGAGAAGGATTCCAACCCCAACCCTCCTCTCCCAACAAAATCCAGGCAACACACACTCTTTTTCTTCTAGATAGTATTATACCCTCCATGTTCCACTTTTGCTGTCTTTTGGACAGAACTGCACCCAAAAGCATGAGCAGGTCATCTAGAAAGCAGCAGAAAAGATCTTGTGGCCACTGCAAAGTTTCAAATAGTTTCAAAACCATCCTTAACTATGGGGCGGGGGAGGGGAACACTTAAGGCATTTTAAAGTATTGACAGAACGTACACAGAGAGGACAAACCCAAAAAATCCTTCAGTTCAGTTCAGTTGCTCAGTCGTGTCCAACTCTTTGCGACCCCATGAATCGCAGCATGCCAGACCTCCCTGTCCATCACCAACTCCCGGAGTTCACTCAAACTCACGTCCATTGAGTCCGTGATGCCATCCAGCCATCTCATCCTCTGTCGTCCCCTTCTCCTCCTGCCCCCAATCCCTCCCAGCATCAGAGTCTTTTCCAATGAGTCAACTCTTCTCATGAGTTGGCTAAAGTACTGGAGTTTTCAGCTTTAGCATCAGTCCTACCAAAGAACACCCAGGACTGATCTCCTTTAGAATGGACTGGTTGGATCTCCTTGCAGTCCAAGGGACTCTCAAGAGTCCTCTCCAACACCACAGTTCCTTAAATCCAGGCAAAACAGAAAGAACCAAAAATAACCATATTCAACTTTGCTGAAATTTTTTGAATATTTTTTCACAAGCTTGTCAATAATTTTCTAACTTTCAAAAAAAAAAAAAACCAGATTATCTGGTCCAGATAGGTATTTTCTCCTGTGCTGAGCGGCTCTTGTAGACATATCCATGTTTTACTTTGTAAACGTCTTTAAAGGTTATTCACCCAACTTCAATATATATGCAGAAGTTTAGAGTCCATCAGCTTCACAAAATGAGCATTCTCGTGTTATCAACAACTGGAAAAGAAACATGAACACTTCCTGGCACCCTGAAATGCCTGTCACAGTCCCCTAGCCCTGTCTTTACCCAGGCCCACGTCTTTCTAAAAGGCAATCAGTATCCTAACTCCTGTCACCAGGCATTAGTTTTAGCTGGGCTGTTACATAAACAGGATCACGGAGCATGTGCAGTTTGGTCCTTGACTTCTTGTGCTCAACGCAATGCTTGTGAGGTTCACCCATGCTGTTTCATGCAAAAGCAGTCTATCTGCCTTACTATTGCACATTTCATTCCATGATCATACAGTATATGCTCTACTGTGGGTGCACACTTTGTTCTTGCCTATCCCCAGTTATCATGAATAGTAATGCCAGGGACAAGTTTGTTCACAAACCTTTTGGTGTACAACTGCAAACATCTCTGTTAGATCACATGGTCTGTGCACAGTTTCAGCGGATACTGCCAGTCTTCCAAAGTGATTGCGCTAATTTACATTCCCAATGACAGAGTTCCTACTGATCTAAGAATTTTTTCCAAGGTTTAGCTGGGTTTCAGTTTTCATCATATGATGTACATTCATAATTTCAATAAGCAAATAATACCATAAAGGTTAAAAGGCAAAGGAGCAGTCCCCTACCCTACTCTTAAGTCCTACTCCCAAGAGCCAAGCATGTGTGATTCCTTTGGCCTCTTTTTCCAGCATTTATCTATGTTTTCCTAGACATCACACTTTTATTTTTTAATTCTTTTTAAGGATCATGTATTGATTTCCTCCTATAGAAAAAAAAGTTTCAGCATTCTTCACTCTGTGCCTCCACTGTCCCCTTAAACATTTCACATCTACCTTCCTCATAACACAACTTTGTTACGTTTGCTCTATCAGTATTTATTGTTTAAATTATTGTTATGTAATTATTATTCAAAATGAAACACCTATACTATGACTACATTTCCTTACACAAAATTGTGTTTTCCCTGAAGTTAGTGATTACTTTTATTTTTCATCTACTTAACTTTCTAATCAGTTTTTCTTGGACTGTTTGGTGGAATTAGAAAATCCCTTTAAAAGGGTCCAGCTCTGGGAATTCCCTGGCAGTCTGGTGTTAAGACTTCACCTTCCCATGCACGGTGTGCAGGGGGTTTGATCCCTGGTCAGGAAGCTAAGATCCCACATGTCCTGTGGCCAAAATCCCATAATGAACAGGTTGGCCAAAAAGTTTGTTCAAAACATCTCATGGAAAATCTCAAATGAACTTTTTGGCCAATCAAATAAAAAACAGAAGCAGTGTTGTAACAAATTCAACACGGACTTTAAAAATGGTCCACATCCAAAAACTCTTTACAAGGTCCAGCTCCTTAGGAATCTATCAGTATTGCACTTTCCCTTTGAAGTTTTGTGGCATCTGGCGGGAGAGGTGATTTTCTTGGGGGAAAAGACCTCTGTCTTCCCGCTGAGGGTCCTGAAGAGCTGACAGGCTGGGAAATTCCTTTATCACTATATTAGGGATCCCTTTACCACTTCTCAAAGATAGATTCCCCTGACGCCAAAGCTTCCATTTTCTTTCCTGCTGTTGCCTCCTGCTTATTGGAGCAAATCATCCAGTAGCTCCCTGGACGTGCATGCTCCTGAGACCTCCCATCCATGCCTGGCTTCTTCCTGCACATCTGATTGCCAGTTGGGAGGCATCTGGATGTCTAGGTCAGCAGCCAGGGCTCAGCTTTGAAGAGAATGCCCCCTTGACTTCTGGCTTTAAGCTTGCCATTGAGAAGCAGGATCTCATTGTTATTCCTGGTCCTCTGATATGTGACTCATTTGCTCTTCTCTGGAAACTTTGAGCCTCTTCTCTTTTCATCCCTGGTGCTCTGAAATCCCAAACTAATGTGCCTTGGTGTTGATTCATGCACTGACTATAGTGAGCCTTTTCAGTCTAGACATGTGAGTTCTTTGGTTCTCAATACATACAGGATTTTTTAAATTCTTCCTTTTGTATGTCTCTCTTGATTATTATTGGACCAACTACATTGATTCTCTGTTTTTTTATCATTTCTTTCCTGCTATTCATGACTTCATTCTTTTGTTCCACTTTCCAAGACATGCCCTCAACATTAACTTCCAGCCTTCTAATGATTTTTGTTTTCATTTCTCCTATAATATTTTTTAATTTCTAAGAGCTCTTTTTTCAATTCTTTAAAAAAAAACAGCATCGTAATGTTTCAAAGAAGTATCTTCTCTTTTCTTTCTGAAAATATTAATTATAATGTTTTTAATTAAGTTGCCTCCTATTCCTTTCACTAACACTGTGTTCATCAAGCTCATTTTTCTCCTAGGATTTGCTTTGGTTTCTCTCCCTTAAGAACAGAAGCTTTCTTCAAAAGCCTAGTGACTCCTACACATTCATTGATACTTAAGAGAGAGGCAGTAAAAAGCTGATTGTCAGTTCTCTGTGAGTAGGCATGGCTTTACTGAGTGAGTGGGGAGACATTTATCTAATTCATTAGAGGTCTTTTTCTTGGAATGGTTAGTTTTCCCCAAGAAAAACACTCCCTTCTCTGCCTGGGGAGTATGTACCAAGCTGCCTCTATTCTGGGAATTGAGAAGAGGAAAATGATGAAATGAACGTTTCTTCATTGCATTATAATGTCTGGAAGCCGTTTCCCCATTGCTCCTGATGTCCTCAAGGTGGGCCCCTCTGATAGTTTCTCCAGAGATGAATTTCCTTTCTCCAGATACTGTGGGGAAGGAGCTGTTGTCTGGCTCTCTGGGATGGGAAGAAGCATCTGAGAATAAAACTACTACTCATTCAGTATGAATAAGTTTGCTTTCGGTTCATTTATTTTTTCTCTTTTTTAAAACTGCAAACAGTAGAAATAGACTCTGGCAATTTAAATGGGAAAGGAGTCTGTTAACTGGTGGGTGGTTCACTGAAATCTTGGGAGAGCTGAAGAAGCAAGCTCCAGGCTCATGTTATAGAACTTTGCCCCAAGTCACCCCACAGAACAGGCCTGGTGAGGAAATCTTCACAGACTCTGCTACCCTGCTGAGCATAAAGGTAGATCATCACTGCTCCTATTCACAACATCAAAGCTACACAAGAAACCACTGGTTGGCTGCTTCTACTTCAAGCCTGAGTTCCCTGTCTCAAAAATGAAAACACACACAGGTCCTCTTTCCTCAACTCTCTTCTGTATTAAAATGTTACATGCGTTGGGACTTCCCTGATGGTCCAATAGTAGAGAGTCCACCTTACAATGCAGGGGACGTGAGTTCCATCCCTGGTCAGGTAACTAACACCCTACTTGAAAGTGTTAGTGGCTCCATGGTGTCTGACTCTTTTCAACCCCATGGACTATAGCCCGCCAGGCTCCTCTGTCCGTGGAATTCTCCAGGCAAGAATAACACTGGAGTGGGTAACCATTCCCTTTTCCAGGGATCTTTCCAAGGCAGGGATCGAACTCGGGTCTGCTGCATCACAGGCAGATTCTTTGCCGTCTGAGCCACAGGATAGCTAAGCCCATAACACAACTATTGAGCCTGTGCAACACAACTAGAGAACCTGTGTGCCGCAATGAAGATCCTGCATGCTGCAACTAAGACCCAGTGCAGCCAAATAAATAAACATATTTTTTTTAAAAATGTTCTGTGCTTCCAACTGGCACAGCCAGATCACACGTCTGTGGACTAGATGTAGGAGGAACTGGGAGCTAGAATTCAGATTGGGGAAGCAAGATTCATACCTTCCAATTTCCCTAAATACAGAAAAGCTACTCAAAAGATGATGGACAGCCAAAAACAGGAAGGCTACCCTCTACTGAGCTGAATCTTTCACATCTGTCTTTCGAGGGATCCGTGGGCTCTGATTCTCAGGTCTCTCCAGGATTCTGTGGCTGAAGCTGGCTCGCCCCTTGTCTGAACTGCACTCTCCAGGCCCTCCCCCTCTATTCTGGCTTTCTGACTCTATCAACCCAGCTGCCATTTGTCCACCTGCCTTCCGTTTTTTCAACACTGCTTGAAATCTTTAACTTGCTACTGTTTCCTCTATGCTATGTTCTTTGTCAACATAGGTGTCTAATGTTCTAATGCCTCTTCCATCATTTTAGTGGGGTTCAGGAGGGAGCAGATATCAATGTATGCTATTTAGTCAGAATTTAAGCTACCTTTCGTGCAGCTGTGAAGGAGACCATATGCCCCAAGGTTATTGGTTATTTAATGGACTAGAATGGGGCTTCCCTTATGGCTCAGCTGATAAAGAATCTGCCTGCAATGCAGGAGACCTGGGTTTGACCCCTGGGTTGAGAAGATTCCCTGGAGAAGGGAAAGGCTACCCACTCCAGTATTCTGGCCTGGAGAATTCCAAAGACTGTATAGTCCATGGGGTTGCAAAGAGTTCGACATGACTGAGCAACTTTCACTTTCACTAATGGTTAGTATTGAAAATTTCTCCTTGGGCTCAGAAACATCAAAACTGCCACCCTCACCTGCTGACTTTCTCATTCCTAGTCAAGAAGCCAGGCCTGTGTGTTTCTGAGTAACAGACTTTTCTTCCTGAGAATGCTGAGAATTTATATATTCATAAATACACAAATATATATTTATACATAATATAATCTATAATGTATAATATTTATACATAAATATATAAATATTTTATATTTCAGGATCCTGAGACATTTTTTCAGGAATGAAAAAAAAAAAAAAACAAGCAAGGTGAGTCTGTCTGTTTTCACCACCACCCCATGGTAGAGAAAGGCAGCTCCAGGTGCCTGTAACTATGGCATCTCTTTCTTTTTCTCTTTCACTCTCTCTCTTCATTGTGATAATCTCTGGAAGAATTCTGATTGGCTGGTTTGGATCATCCAACCCACCACAGTGAGAACCTGGGACTGGTCCAGCCTGGCTTACCCTACAAGCTGAGCAGGGGTCTGTCACCACCAGGGGATGGGGGAGTGAGGCAAGGCATCTGGAAACAAGGGCAACAAAATCTGTATACACGACTGCACTGCACAGTGGGTCTTCCTGAATATCACATCACCACTGCAAGATGCAGACATGGAAAACAGACCTGAAATAAGCTGATAATTCCCACAAGACATACCCACATCTGTGTCCCTGGAACCTATGACTGTTACTTTACATAGCAAACAAGAAAGACACAGATATGATTAAGGATCCTGCAAGGGAAGATTATCCTGAATCACCCGGCTGGGCCATTTAGGCTGGGGGTAGTCCTGCTGATACCCTGAGTTAGCTCCATTAAAGTTAGTTTGAATTTTTGACCTCTACAAAGAATAAACTTGTGATGGTTTAAGTCACCAAGTTGTATTTTGTTACAGTAGCCATAGAAGACTAATACAGACTTTAAAAGGTCAATAATCTCTGAAAGCAAAGCAATCAAGAGGAAGGGAGTATACTCAGTGGAATGGGAACTAACCAGTAACTAGATGCCTTGGGAATCCTTAAGTGCTATCACTGTAGATCAGACACAATCTCAAGGCCTCACACTTTTACTGATAGCATGGGGTGATGACACCTGACTCACAGTATCCCACTGAATAATTGAAGAAATAAGAAAAAAAAGAATTGATATTGCTTTGTAAACTTAAAGGTACAATTAAAAATGTACAATAATTACATTTAATAAATTCATCCAAACCATTCTCATACATTGAAAGACAAGTACTAGCAACAGAGGTTGCCTGGCCTTTTAAAATGTAGGACAATGACACTCACTAGAATTCACTAGATAAAACATGAAGGCTTTGGAATTTGGCTAATAGAAACCTGAGTTCTGGAGAAAGAACTGATTTATTTTCTTCATCTAAGGTCAGCAGTTTCAACCTCCTAGGCAAGCTCCCCCATACATTCCAAACTAAATGAGCTTAGATGCAAAAGCCTAGACACAATATATCACATCTACCAAGCATGATAAAATGCAACTTGGAAAGAAATTCACCCCATTCAAATGGCACTGTCACTGCTCCAAACATCTGCAGAATGACAGCTGGAGAATTTTTTTCCAAAGGGAATTTTACCAGTCAAACAAGCAAATAAATAAACAATTAATTACTTCAAGCTAAGACTTTGATTTGGCTCTAAAATGTTCCCCAGCATAACTTCCTACCTTATTCACAAGACTTGGATATCAAAGTGTTTAGGAAAATTCAAAAAAATAAACACTATCCTCAAAGGACCAAGATTCAGTTCAGCTCAGTTGCTCAGTCGTGTCTGACTCTTTGTGACCCCATGAATTGCAGCACGTCAGGCCTCCCTGTCCATCACCAACTTCCAGTTTACTCAAATTCATGTCCATTGAGCTGGTGATGCCATCCAGCCATATCATCCTCTGATGTCCCCTTCTCCTCCTGCCCCCAACCCCTCCCAGCATCAGAGTCTTTTCCAATGAGTCAACTCTTCACATGAAGTGGCCAAACTACTGGAGTTTCAGCTTCAGCATCTTTCCCAAATCCCAGGACTGGTTGGATCTCCTTGCATTCCAAGGGACTCTCAAGAGTCTTCTCCAACACCACAGTTCAAAAGCATCAATTCTTCAGCGCTCAGCTTTCTTCACAGTCCAACTTTCACATCCATACATGACCACTGGAAAAACCATAGCCTTGACTAGACTCACCTTTGTTGGCAAAGTAATGTCTCTGCTTCTGAATGTACTATCTAGGTTGGTCATAACTTTCCTTCCAAGGAGTAAGCGTCTTTTGACTTCTTGGCTGCAATCACCATCTGCAGTGATTTTGGAGCCCAAAAAAATAAAGTCTGACACTGTTTCCACTATTTCCCCATCTGTTTGCCATGAAGTGATGGGATCAGATGCCATGATCTTTGTTTTCTGAATGTTGAGCTTTAAGCCAACTTTTTCACTTTCCTCTTTCACTTTCATCAAGAGGCTTTTTAGTTCCTCTTCACTTTCTGCCATAAGGGTGGTGTCATCTGCATATCTGAGGTTATTGATATTTTTCCCGGCAATCTTGATTCCAGCTTGTGTTTCTTCCAGCCCAGAATTTCTCATGATGTACTCTGCATATAAGTTAAATGTTATTGAAAAAAAAAAAATTACTCCAGAAGGTCATTCCAAAACACAAGGTCCAAGAGTATTTCAAACAATGACCTTCTGGAGTAATTTTTCTTTGAAATGGTAGATTTCAAACAATGGTAAACCTCACTCTGGTGTGGTTCCAGCTCCCCCTAAAGGCACTAACTGTGAGGAAGATGTGCTCATTTCTCCGAAGCAGAAGATTCTGGCAGGAAAGACTTGGCTACTGGAGACAGATTGACCTGAGTTAGAATTCAGCTCCATCACCCACCTGCTGGGTGAACTTGAGTGAGTCATTTTTCTTCTCTGTTTCCTCTTCCATAAAATAATGTCTTGGGTGACGATCTAGTTTATGGTCCAACCAGGGCACTTTGCAAAGTGAAAAAGGGCTCTTTTAATGTTTGCTTTAGGACAACAGGCAAACTAGGATGCCTGATCATTCTAATGTCTGTGTGTTAAGTCGCTTCAGTCATATCTAACTCTTTGAGACCCTATGAACCATAGCCCTCCAGGCTCCTCTGTCCATGGGGGTTTTCCAGGCAAGAAGACTGGAGTGGGTTTCCATGCTCTCCTCCAGAGGATCTTCCCGACCCAAGGATCAAACCCACGTCTCTGCCTGCGTTGGCAGGCAAGTTCTTCACCACTAGTGCCACTTGGGAATTTAGGGTTTTTGAGAATAAAGTAGTATAAGAGATTCATACAGTATGATTAAATGAAAGCCCAATAAAGGTTATACCAGATTCCCAAAAAAAAAAAAAAACTATTCACTTACTGATGATGCCTATTTGCTCCAACAGGTCTTGGTTTCAAATGCCTTTTATTTACAAACCTGTGCAGGCATGGCCCCTTGCCAGGCCCGCTATGATAAATGGGTGTGTGTTTTCCACAGATAGCTCAGCAATACTACTGACACGGCCTTTCCTCCCTCCATTTGCAGGTAGCACCAGCGAGTGGCAGGTTTCCCTGTGAGTCCGGTTCCAGAGGAGGCAGCACAGGGCCCATTTATCATTTGCTCTGCATGCCCAGAGTTGAATGGACCATACAGTTTCCATGGTTGTATAGGTTCTATAGGAATAGTTGCTCTCGAGTGGTTGAACTTTTTCAAGAAAAGTCAATTAATTCCTAACACATTGCACACCCAACAGTTTACAGCAGGCACTCAAATTTCTCCATTTCACCCAGGGATGATAGAAATTTCTTTGGGGGAGAAAGAAAGGTTATTAATAACCCAAGTCCTACATAAGCTGTTATTGCCTTTAAGGCTAGTGCTTACCCTGGAAACAAATATATCTGATTATCTTAACAGGAAGTCAGGGTTCTCTGATGGGCTCCAGGCAGGTTTAGTCTTCATCTGGCTCCTCAGGCCTCCCTGAACAAATTGCAGTCGTCGTAAGACCAACGACAACAGTATCCTGTAAAGACAAGGAACACAGACCCAGGCCATGGTCTGCATGGATTTACACCTTCCACTTACGAGCGGAGTGAGCTTGGGGAGTACTTGCACCTCTTGATGCCTCAGTGTGTACATCTGTTAAATGGAAATAATACAAGTACCTAATTTTGGGACACATGAGTTAAGTGAGCCACTTTAAGTAGTAAGCCCTATCGAGATAGTTAAATTTTGTTTCTATTTTATAATAAAACAGGAATGCATCACAACAGTAAAACCTCTCACCTCCTAGGTTCTTACTGTGAACTAAATATTTCACTAGGCTCTGGTAGGTTTTCCCTGACATCACTCCAGCTCCAATCCTCAGACACTAGCTGGGAGTCCTACAATTCAGTTCAATTTCAATACTAACTACCTGGAGTTAGTACAGACCCTACAGGTTAAGGCTCAGTTCCATAAGACTGCTCCCTCACTTCAGACCTCAGCTGCAAATAGGGTCTCCAGACTACCCTCCCTTCTGCCCAGCTGACTACAACTTCATTAGATCTAATCATTTGTCAGAATGACTCACACAACTCAAGAAAGTGCTATATTTATGGTTATAGTTTATTAGAAAGAATACAAATGAAGAGACAGGTGATGGGGCACACAAGGTCCCGAGTGTAGACAGCTCTGTGGCATGGAGCTGGGGTGTGCCACCCTCCAGCACTTGAATGTGTCAACGTGGAAGCTTTCTCAGCCCTCACTGGTCCACATTTTCTTATCAAGGTTTCATTTACAGACATGATTAAACTAGTGGCCATTAGTATGTGAACTCAGACTTCAACCCCTCCTCTCCCTGGAAGTCAGGGCAGGGATGAATGTCCCCCATCTCTGATCATTTGGTGGATTTGCTGGAAGCCAGCTGCCTAGGAAACCTAGAGCAAGAGTCATCTCATTAGATACAAAGGACATTCCTATCATTAAGAAAATCCTACCAAAAGGCACAGACTGGCTTAATGGATACAAAAAACAAGATCCCTATATATGCTGCCTACAAGAGACCCACCTCAAAACAACAGACACATACAGACTGAAAGTGAAGGGCTGGAAAAAGATATTCCATGCAAATAGAGACCAAAAGAAAGCAGGAGTAGCAATACTCATATCCAATAACATAGACTTTAAAACAAAGGTTGTGAAAAGAGACAAAGAAGGCCACTACATAATGATTAAAGGATCAATCCAAGAAGAAGATATAACAATTATAAATACACATGCACCCAACATAGGAGCACCGCAATATATAAGACAAATGTTAACAAGCATGAAAGGGGAAATTAATAATAAAACAATAATAGTGGGAGACTTTAATACCCCACTCACACCTATGGACAGATCAACTAAACAGAAAATTAACAAAGAAATACAAACTTTAAATGATACAATAGACCAGTTAGACCTAATTGATATCTATAGGACATTTCACCCCCAAAACAATCAATTTCACCTTTTTCTCAAGTGCACTTGAAACCTTTTCCAGGATAGATCACATCCTGGACCATAAATCTAACCTTCATAATTCCAAAAAATCAAAATCATTCCAAGCATCTTCTCTGACCATAATGCACTAAGGTTAGATCTCAATTACAGGAGAAAAACTATTAAAAATTTCAACATTTGGAGGCTGAAAAACACCCTTCTGAATAACCAACAAATCACAGAATAAATCAAAAAGAAATCAAAATATGCATAGAAATGAATGAAAATGAAAACACAACTACACAAAACCTGTGGGACACTATAAAAGCAGTGCTAAGAGGAAAGTTCATAGCAATACAGGCATACCTCAAGAAACAAGAAAAAAGTCAAATAAATAACCTAACTCTACACCTAAAGCAACTAGAAAAGGATGAAATAGAGAACCCCAGAGTTAGTAGAAGGAAAGAAATCTTAAAAATTAGGGCAGAAATAAATGCAAAAGAAACAAAAGAGACCATAGCAAAAATCAACAAAGCCAAAAGCTGGTTCTTTGAAAGGATAAATAAAATTGACAAACCATTAGCCAGACTCATCAAGAAACAAAGAGAAAAAAAATCAAATCAATAAATTTAGAAATGAAAATGGAGAGATCACGACAGACACCAGGCAAGAGTACTGAAGTGGGTTGCCATTGCCTTCTCTGACGACAGACAAAGCAGAAATAAAAAGAATCATAAGAGACTACTATCAGCAATTATATGCCAATAAAATGGACAACTTGGAAGAAATGGACAAATTCTTAGAAAAGTACAACTTTCCAAAACTGAACCAGGAAGAAATAGAAAATCTTAACAGACCCATCACAAGCATGGAAATTGAAACTGTAATCAGAAATCTTCCAGCAAACAAAAGCCCAGGTCCAGACGGCTTCACAGCTGAATTCTACCAAAAATTTCGAGAAGAGCTAACACCTATCTTACTGAAACTATTCCAGAAAATTGCAGAGGAGGGTAAACTTCCAAACTCATTCTATGCGGCCACCATCACCCTAATACCAAAACCTGACAGAGATGCCATGAAAAAAGAAAACTACAGGCCAATATCACTGATGAACATAGATGCAAAAATCCTTAACAAAATTCTAGCAATCAGAATCCAACAACACATTAAAAAGATGATACACCATGACCAAGTGGGCTTTATCCCAGGGATGCAAAGATTCTTCAATATCCGCAAATCATTCAATGTAATTCACCACATTAACAAATTGAAAAATAAAAGTCATATGATTATCTCAATAGATGCAGAGAAGGTCTTTGACAAAATTCAACATCTATTTATGATAAAAACTCTCCAGAAAGCAGGAATAGAAGGAACGTACCTCAACATAATAAAAGCTATATATGACAAACCCACAGCTAATATTATCCTCAATGGTGAAAAATTGAAAGCATTTCCCCTAAAGTCAGGAACAAGACAAGGGTGCCCACTTTCACCACTACTATTCAATATAGTTCTGGAAGTTTTGGCCACAGCAATCAGAGCAGAAAAAGAAATAAAAGGAATCCAAATTGGAAAAGAAGAAGTAAAACTCTCACTGTTTGCAGATGACATGATTCTCTACATAGAAAATCCTAAAGACTCCACCAGAAAACTACTAATCAATGAATATAGTAAAGTTGCAGGATATAAAATCAACACTCAGAAATCCCTTGCATTCCTATACACTAATAATGAGAAAGTAGAAAAAGAAGTTAAAGAAACAATTCCATTCACCATTGCAACGAAAAGAATAAAATACTTAGGAATATACCTATCTAAAGAAACTAAAGACCTATATATCAAAAACTATAAAACACTGATGAAAGAAATCAAAGAGGACACTAACAGATGGAGAAAATATACCATGTTCATGGATTGGAAGAGTCAATATAGTGAAAATGAGTATACTACCCAAAGCAATCTACAGATTCAATGCAATCCCTATCAAGCTACCAGCAGTATTTGTCACAGAACTAGAACAAATAATTTCAAGATTTGTATGGAAATACAAAAAACCTCGAATAGCAAAGCAATCTTGAGAAAGAAGACTGGAACTGGAGGAATCAACTTGCCTGACTTCAGGCTCTACTACAAAGCCACAGTCATTAAGACAGTATGGTACTGGCACAAAGACAGAAATATAGATCAATGGAACAAAATAGAAAGCCCAGAGATAAATCCACATACCTATGGATACCTTATCTTCAACAAAGGAGGCAAGAATATACAATGGATTAAAGACAATCTCTTTAACAAGTGGTGCTGGGAAAACTGGTCAACCACTTGTAAAAGAATGAAACTAGATCACTTTCTAACACCACACACAAAAATAAACTCAAAATGGATTAAAGATCTAAATGTAAGACCAGAAACTATAAAACTCCTAGAGGAGAACATAGGCAAAACACTCTCCGACATAAATCACAGCAGGATCCTCTATGATCCACCTCCCAGTACACTGGAAATAAACGCAAAAATAAACAAATGAGATCTAATTAAAATTAAAAGCTTCTGCACAACAAAGGAAACTATAAGTAAGGTGAAAAGACAGCCTTCTGAATGGGAGAAAACAATAGCAAATGAAGCAACTGACAAACTCATCTCAAAAATAAACAAGCAACTTATGCAGCTCAACTCCAGAAAAATAAATGATCCAATCAAAAAACGGGCCAAAGAACTAAATAGGCATTTCTCCAAAGAAGACATATGGATGGCTAACAAACACATGAAAAGATGCTCAACATCACTCATTATCAGAGAAATGCAAATCAAGACCACAATGAGGTACCATTTCACACCAGTCAGAATGGCTGCGATCCAAAAGTCTACAAGCAATAAATGCTGGAGAGGATGTGGAGAAAAGGGAACCCTCTTACACTGCTGGTGGGAATGCAAACTAGTACAGCCATTACGGAAAACAGTGTGGAGATTCCTTAAAAATTGCAAATAGAACTGCCTTATGACCCAGCAATCCCACTGCTGGGCATACACACCGAGGAAACCAGAATTGAAAGAGACACATGTACCCCAATGTTCACTGCAGCATTGTTTATAATAGCCAGGACATGGAAACAACCTAGATGTTCATCAGCAGATGAATGGATAAGAAAGCTGTGGT
Source organism: Nanger dama (assembly GCA_917880005.1). Classification (NCBI taxonomy): domain Eukaryota; kingdom Metazoa; phylum Chordata; class Mammalia; order Artiodactyla; family Bovidae; genus Nanger; species Nanger dama. The sequence goes on from CAKJTW010000016.1 coordinate 42,958,885, forward strand.
ACATATACACAATGGAGTACTACTTAGCCCTTAAAAAGAATAAATTTGACTCAGTTCTAATGAGATGGATGAAACTGGAGCCAATTATACAGAGTGAAGTAAGCCAGAAAGAAAAACACCAATACAGTATACTGACACATATATATGGAATTTAGAAAGATAGTAATGATGACCCTGTATGTGAGACAACAAAAGAGACACAGAGGTACAGAATGGACTTTAGGCCTCTGAGGGAGAGGGTGGGATGATTTGGGAGAATGGTATTGAAACATGTATACTATCATGTAAGAAACAAAGCCCCAGTCTATGTTCGATACAGGATACAGGATGCTTAGGGCTGGTGCACAGGGATGATCCAGAGAGATGATATGGGGTGGGTGGTGGGAGGGGGCTTCGGGATTGGGAGCTTGTGTACACCTGTGGCTGATTCATGTCAATGTATGGCAAAACCAATACAGTATTGTAACGTAGAATAAAGTAAAAATAAAATTTAAAAAAAAAAAAGAACATGAGGAAAAAAAAAGAATATGTAAAAAAAAAAAAAAAAAGAAAGAAAGAAAATCCTCAGGGTTCTAGGAGCTCTGTGCCAGGAACAGTACCAGTTCTCTGCGTATGTTCAGTTCAGTTCTCATCACTATTCCTTTTTGCGGATGAGGAAACAGGTTCTGAAAGGCTGAGTTACTTGCCCCAGGTCACAAAGCTATAGGTGACAGAGTTAGGAATGTCCCCAGGTCTGCCCCGTCTCAGGGCTTCTGCTTTCTGCTACACCGGACGCTCGGCCCAAAGTCTAGCAGTCGGAGGAAAATGTGCCCAAATGAGGCAGGCTGTCTCTTACTCTCATTTGTCCTAAATTCATCCCTGTGGACCAAGCTTGTCACCACAGAGCGGGGACAGCTCTCACCAAAACTGCAAGAGCGGATTCACCCTGGGAACTCTTTGGGGACAACAATGTGATGGTCCCCTATCGGGGACCTCTAAAAAAGAGGAAAGTGGCTTTCCCCTCACTTCACAGCAGCACAGTACCCTGTTAGGAAACCTGGAAGCGACCCAGCCTGGCTGCACAGAAAGAAACAAACAGCTGCAGAGACAGGACGGCTGGGCCTGGCAAAGACCACAAGTTCCCACGGATGTGCTGAAACCGAGCCGGACCCTGCAGGGCTCCTGGACACGGCAACTCTCAGTGTCTCCTGCTTCTTGTTTGTGGGGAAGAGAAGCCAGCCTCCACAACCTTCTGTGAGTTCCAGAGGGCAGATCTGAAGAGCTGCTAGTCAGGGAAGAGGGGATGCAAAGACAAGGGGGAGCAGCCAAGAAACAGCTGTGCAGCCTTGGGGCAAGGTCCTGGTTCCCCCTCGTGGGATACACGTAACAGTATCTTTGATCTCTTTACAGAACGAAGACCCCCAACAAATGGAAGATGTCAGCGTTCATCCCAGAGAAGGTCACAGTTCAATAACCTCCAAAGGACTGAGGCTGAAGCTCCAGTACTTTGGCCACCTGATACAAAAAGTCGACTCACTGGAAAAGACCCAGATGCTAGGAAAGATTGAGGGCAGGAGGAGAAGAGGATGACAGAGGATGAGATGGTTGTCTGGCATCACCGACTCAATTTGAGCAAACTCCAGGAGACGGTGAAGTACAAGGAAGCCTGGAGTGCTGCAGCCCATGAGGTCGCAAAGAGTCAGACACAACTTGGCAACTAAACAACAACAAAAGCCCATCAGGAGACCAACTGAGGCCAGATGAAAGCAGTGCAGGCCCTGCACATACCCCTGATCCTTAGCAACTCTGCCCTTGAACCACTGCTGTAAAACCCCTCCCCAAATCCTGCCAGATGGGGCCACATAGTTCTCCAGGGCATGAGCCCATGTCTCCCCTTTTGATGGCAAAGCAGCAATGCTATCGCTTCCTACTTCAGCCAAAACTCTGTTTCCGAGATCCAATTCAGTACCAGTGCCCAGAGGCTGAGGTTTTGGCATGTGTGTCAACAAACAGAGCAGAAGATGAAAGAGAGAGAAAGTGCCAAAAGCCCCTGAGCACACAAGTGACTGAATGGATCTGCTCACAGGCCAGTACTGGAAAAGGTCAGTTTTCATTCCAATCCTGAAGAAAGGCAATGCCAAAAGAATGTTCAAACTACCACACAGTTGCACTCATCTCACACACTAGCAAAGTAATGCTCAAAATTCTCCAAGCAAGGCTTCAACAGTATGTGAACCGAGGACTTCCAAATGTTCAAGCTGGCTTCAGAAAAGACAGAGGAACCAGAGATCAAATTGCCAACATCCGTTGGATCATGGAAAAAGCAAGAGAGTTCCAGATAAACATCTACTTCTGCTTTATTGACTACACCAACGCCTTTGATTGTGTGGATCACAACAAACTGTGGAAAATTCTTAAAGAGATGGGAATACCAGACCACCTTACCTGCCTCTTGAGAAATCTGTATGCAGGTCAGGAAACAACAGAACTGGACATGGACCAATGGACTGGTTCCAAATAGGGGAAGGAGTACGTCAAGGCTGTATATTGTCACCCTGTTTATTTAACTATTATGCAGAGTACATCATGTGAAATGCCAGGCTGGATAAAGCATAAGCTTGAATTAAGATTGCTGGGAGAAATATCAATAACCTCAGATACACAGATGACAACTGCCCTTATGGCATAAAGCAAAGAAGAACTAAAGAGCCTCTTGAAAGTGAAAAAGCTAGCTTAAAACTCAACATTCAAAACACTAAGATCATGACATTTTGTCCCATCACTTCATGGCAACAGATGTGGAAACAAAGGAAACAGTGAGACATTTTATTTTCCTGGGCTCCAAAATCACTGCAGATGGTGATTGCAGCCATGAAATTAGAAGACACTTTCTCCTTGGAAGCAAAGCTATGACAAACCTAGACAGCATATTAAAAGGCAGAGACATTACTTTGCTGACAAAGGTCCATCTAGTCAAAGCTATGTTTTTTCCAGTAGTCACGTATGGATGTGAGAGTTGGATCATAAAGAAAGGTGAGTGCCAAAGATGCTTTCAAACTGCGGTGCTGGAGAAGACTCTTGAGAATCCCTTGGACTGAAAGGAGGGATATGACTGAGGAAATCAGGAAATCAGTCCTGAATATTCATTGGAAGGACTGAGGCTGAAGCTGAATAGCTCCAATACTTTGGCCACCTGATGCGAAGAACTGATCAGTGGAAGAGACCCTGATGCTGGGAAAGACTGAAGGCAGGAGAATGGGACGACAGAGTATGAGATGGTTGGATGGCATCACCGACTCGATGGACATAAGTTTGAGCAAGCTCCAGGAGTTAGTGATGGACAGGGAGACCTGGCATTCTGCAATCTGTGGGGTCACAAGGAGTCAGACATGACTGAGCGACTGAACTAAACTGACCTGACCTGAAAATTCCTTGCCAAGACCTGGCAAGATGCCTGAAGTTACTTTTAAGGAACAGGCAAGTGTGTGCAAGAAGAAACAAGAGTCAGTACAAATGGAAGTTATGACTCCACTTGGTCCCACAGGCAGATAGATACAGCTGCTGCTGCTAAGTCGCTTCAGTCATGTCCGACTCTGTGTGACCCCATAGATGGCAGCACACCAGGCTCCCCCGTCCCTAGGATTCTCTGGGCAAGAAGACTGGAGTGGGTTGCCATTTAATCAGATTTGATTTCAGAAAGACAGCATTCTTCTCTTTTTTATATAAAACTTAAGAGCCAAATGATTTGTGATTAATGCAATTGTTTTCTTGCATTCAAGTCAAGCACTGCAAAAGTATCTTATACAGACAATCAGTCTGTATGTAGAGACAGCATGTGACTGCGGGATTTGAATGACCAAGTTGTATTTTCATTACAATATGACCATAAGTGCACCTTCTCAGTTCACTGTCACGGCTGCCATGAAAACCTTTCATTCAGGTAAATCTGACCATTTTGACACTAAAACTCATAACAATGAATAATAAAAATGCTGTTCCAGATGAAACAACAGATTAAGGAGAGGTTTATTTCTGCTCCCTCTGATGCCTAAACTGGAAACTTTGCCCACGCTGACAGATTAGTTAGGGACAGAAAGAGCTGCTCATTTAATGGTGCCACTGTGGAGTCTCAGCACATCAAAGGGTGCTAAGAGAAACAGACAGTCAACAGAAGGAATACGCAAGGATTGTGAATGTAAACGCTGCTGATTTTTTCAGGTTCAAGTTTTATCTTGATTTAGCAGCCATCATGATTAAGCAAACATTTTTAAGTTCAACTCATCTTGAATGAAACCAGCTGCCGTCATTAGGCAAACATTAGATTTGGGACATGTGTCAATACAAAAATCATTTGCTCTATTGATTGCCACACCAATGTAGAACAAACTCGGGACTGCCTGAGTCTATCAGAATCAGCTTGTTTTATCCTCACCACAAGGGCTCCCTCCCCTTCAAATACCCTGTCCACCAGAGAAGATCCTCAGTTCCTATGGGTCTCTTTCCTTTTCCCCAAGGAGTATTACAGTCCAGAAATGTAGGACCTCACAGCCTTTACTGCACAAAGTGTTAGTCGCTTAGTTGTGTCCAACTCTTTGCAACCCCACAGACTATAACCTACCAGGCTCCTCTGTCCGTGGGATTCTCCAGGCAAGAATACTGGAGTGGATAGCCATTTCCTTCTCCAGGGGATCTACCCAACCCAGGTATTGAACCTGGGTCTCCTGCATGACAGGCAGATTCTTTGCCATCTGAGCCACCAGGGAAGTCTGTTTACTTCAGAAGAGGACTCTATCTCCAGCTGGCTCAGTTATCTTCCTTAAGGGGACAAACCTAATAAACACTCTCCTGGCTACTGACCAGTGTAAAGTTACAGCTGTTCCATGGGCTATTTCAAGGTCAAGCACTCTTAGTATCTGAACCATCACCATATGTCGCCTTTGCTCCTACTCCTCGAAGATTATACCAGAACTATTCTCCAAGGGAAAATTCCTAGACAGAAGCAGGCATCATTTTGCCTTTTCAACCCCAGCCTTTAATCTAGAGTCTTGCAATCAAGACTTAAGAGGCCTCCTGGGCACTGAGGTTAGTGCTGACGACAATGCTCGTGGGGGCAACTGGCAGAGTGGATTCTGCTTGTTTGGTGCAGACTCTCCTAGTTACAGGTCTAGATCCCAAGGAACACTCCTCAAAGCATGTAGATTTTCATGCTACAGAGGAACCAGCTGTATAGTGTTGGGCTGTGGAAATCTGACCTCCAGCCATTTACAGGGAATTTCTGTCAACTTTGTAAGAGCCTGCTTCAGCCGAGAATGGCTACAAATTCTTTACTACTCCTTCCAGCAAGGGGTGGGTCCACTACCATGCTAAGTAAAATAAGTCAGAGAAAGACAAATACAGTATAAACTCATTTATATATGGAATGTTTAAAACTAACCCAAAGAAACTCAAAACAAACAATAGAGATACATGCACCCCAGTATTCACAGCAGCACTAGTTACAACAGCCAAGACATGGACCAAATGTCTTAGGTCCAAGATAGTAGCCTAAGTGCCCATTGACAGAAGAAGACGTGGCATATATACACAATGAAATATTACTCAGCCATGAAAAGAGTGAAATAACGTCATTTGAAGCAACATGAATGGACCTAGAGATGATCACATTAAGTGAAGTAAGTCAGACAAAGATAAATATGATATCACTCACAGGTACACTCTAAAAACATGGTATGAATGAACTTATTTACAAAACAGAAAGAGACTCAAAGGCATAGAACACAAACCCAGAGTTACCAGAGGGGAAGGTGGAGAAACGGATAAATGAGAAATTTGGGATTAACAGAAACACACTATTATATACAAAACAGATACACAACAAGGACCTACCGTGCAGCACAGGAAACTATATTCAATGTTATAATAACCTATAATGGAAAAGAATATGAAACAATAGATATATATATGCACATAAACATACACATGTATGCATATATATATATATATATGAATCACTTTGCTGTATACAATGTTGTAACATTGTAAATCAACTAAATTTAAAAAAAAAATTTTCATAGAAACAGAGATCAGTTTGGAGATTGCCAGCACCCAGGGTAGGGGTGGGTGAAATGAATAAAGGGGATCGAGAGGTACAAACTCCCAGGAATAAAATAAACAAGTCCTGGAGAGGTGATATACAACACAGGTGACTGTAATAATCATAATACTAGACTGTATGTTTGAAAGTGGCTAAGAGAGTAGGTATTCAAAGTTCTCATCACAAGACAAAAATTTTAACTGTGTGATAACAGATGTTAACTAAACATTGTGGTGAATGTTTCACAATATACAGATATAGCAAATCATTATATCATGTACCTAAAACTAATATGTCAATTACATCTCAACTTTTAAATAAGTATTTTAAAAGTGGGAGAAAATAAACAGCAGCTTTACAACTTAAAAAAAAAATGATGCCCATTTATTATCTCCTTGAAGAAAGAGGACTGGCCTCTTTGATGAGTAGAATTTAGGCAAAACTGATGCCATGCCAGAAGCAACTCTTAGGCCTAGGCTTTAAGAAGACTGGTGGCTTCTACTCTGGTCTCATGGAAGCCAACAGCCAAGTGAGAAGCACAAACATCTGAGCCCATCCTGGTTCAGTGGGAGGGGCTCGGAGGATGAGATGCACGTAGAGGAGACAGGCCCGTCAGCCTCACGGTGTCCGTGAGTCTTTACCTGTCAGTAAAGAAACATCCTGAAGGCGGGGCCCTCAGCCTCAGCTGCCTTTGCTGGTCATGCCAAGTGGGTCAGAACAAGTTTCCCAGCTGAATTTCTCCCAGACTGCTAATACCCACACAGCTGTCAGCAAAATGCATAGGTCATGAAAACAATTAGAGGTGGGAAGAGCTGGCTTTGCAGTAATAGATCACTGGGACAGAATTCATCTGCCAAAGATGCTTATCTGAGTCTCCCTCCATCCCATCACCCTGCTGAAATTCCTTCCTAGGCTCATTTTCTTTTTCACTAGTTAATAATGGGGGTCCTCATTGCCTTAAGGATATGGAGTTTTATCTTCTCTGTTGACAACCATGATTTCAGTCATCCAAAACAGTGTATGGCATGCATTAGACACTCAAATATTTGCTGACCAAACTAAGCATTCCTTCAAAAAATAAAAAATGTAAAGTATATATGCTACCAGAATAACTGAGGAAACGAAATGGATCTCCAAGAGGAAAAAGTTGTAAACTGTGATAAAATTATGTTGTAATAATGCAAATAAAAGCTTTGATTCCTCACTTAACCTGGTTGTTGTGGTTCTTGTTTTCAAATTAAGAATTTAAAGGAATGTTTTAAAATTTTTCCTTTCTGATTCTCCAGAGTAAGACCCTGGACATTAAAATATCATTTACAACAGACATTACTCCATTATCGAGCAATGCTTCCCTCTTAAATGCAACTCATTTTTCTCACCTCAGGATTTGAATTTAAAAAGGTACACGAAGGTGCTATTTTGTTAAGCGAAAACAGTGAAATCAAAGGTATTGTCACAGTGCCACCTGGTGGTGAATACTGATTCTGCACATTTTTCTTCTGATGGCAGCATGGGAGGAAAAGTGAATCTTGGACCTCAAGTTACAGAGTTGACATTTTCGATCTTATTTGAGACACAATTGGCTCAGCGTGGGTCATGCTGTCCCCATGTTATGGAGGCCGAGAAAAGGGGAAGGACAAACATTCACTGATAGCTAATACCGGCTATAGCAGGCAACGGCCTTTCTCTGGTTTTAGCACCTGAAATAATCTCAGGATATCGATATTACCCGCATTTGCGTGAAGAGGCAGACTTGCACATGTGCATCGTGATGTTAAGCGTCTTGCCAGACATCTTCTCAATGGAGATTTGGTCCAGGAACGCTGGCCTCTGAGCCCGTTTATACTGTATTGCACAGCAGGCCTAAACATCTTCACTGAGTTTGCTGAGCCGCTAAATTTCAGAGACAAAACTCAGGTTCCAGGCTTCTGCTCCAGTTAACTCATTCTGTAAACATTTACTAAGCTCCTACGGTATGCCAGAGGTTGTGCTGGCTGCTGAGGGCAGCCCAGGGACCTGGATCTATCACTGTGTCCTTTCTACAGCCCCAGAAAGCCAAGCACTGCCCTTTCTTTCAAAATGTGACCAGCACATCAAAATCCAGTAGGCTGTAGTCAACTCTGGATAAAATATTCATTCGTTCATCCAACAAACAGTCATCAAACAGCTACCAAAAACATCATTGTGGGCAAAAGCAGGAGTGGTCCCTGCCATACTGGAGCTTACAGCCTAGCTGGGGAGACAGACATTAATCAAATAATCTTAATAAAACATGAAATACCCATCGTGGTAGAGCTGTGGATAGAAGAGATGCAGTGCAGAAGGGCATGTAACAGGAAGGGTTGACCAGTTCAGGTCATCAGAAAGTGACAGTTGAGCCAACCGGATAAGTAGGAGTTATGGAGGCAAAGAGGAGAGGAAAGAATTCTAGGCAGAGGAACCTACATGTGCAAAGGCCCAGAGGTACTCCACTGCGACGTATCATCCTACACACAAAAGTCCTTTCCATGGGCTTCTGCCTTACGTTAGGAAATAGAAGTACATTCTCAGCACCCCAGATATACTCGGAATCTTCTAGAAACCTAAGAAAATTGAAACAATCCCAAAGTGCTCATTTTGCAACTATGGACTAATTAGAAGAGCCTCAAATTTGTGTGCTACTTTCAATTTTCAAAACACTTTTGCACTCAGATTGTTTGTTGTTGTTCAGTTGCCCAGTCGTGTCCAACTCTTTGTGACCCCGTGGACCACTATCTCCTGGAGTTTGCCCAAGTTCATGGCCATTGCATCAGTGATGCCATCCAGCCATCTCATCCTCTGACACCCTCTTCTCCTTCTGCGCTCAATCTTTCCTACCATCAGTGACTTTTCCCATGAATCAGCTGTTTGTATCAGGTGAACGAAATACTAGAGCTTCAGCATCAGTCCTTCTAGTGATATTACAGATTATATTTACTCATCTTCAAATGGAAATGTATGGTAATTTTTGCACACACAGAAGAGTTGGAGGCCCAGAAAAGCTGACAGAGCTGTCCACGTTAGCAGGGAGCCCACAGTAAACGTCATATCTCAATCCAGTCATCTTTTCAACACACTTCCTAGTGTTAAAATACAGTGTAACTTAGCCCCTGGCCACAGCTGACTTAACCACGCTGCAATCCACAAGTAACCATTTGACAACTAAGTCAAAATTAATTCCGATTTTCACATTATTAAGATTCCTAGCCTCTGGACAACAGTTTTGCTGGACTTAATTCATCGGTCAACAGTACTTTGGTTAATATTCTGGTCTAAAAAACAGATACCAGTCTCATGTTTTCCTGGCTACCTAATCAACACTTGACTGGGGAATTTAATCAACTGATCGATTCAAACAAGTTTAATTAATTTCTTTCCACTGAACTGCTCAATTCTTTAACATATTTTTAGCAAATTGATCAGTTACATGAGAGTTGGGAAGACCTAACAGGATAATTCAATTAATTTTAAATTTAGTATGAGAGTGGGATGGGATGGAATAAAAGCTGTCATTGGCTATTTTGTAGGTAAAATTCAAACCTGTGGTAAACAATGGCATTTTCCAAAACAGCAAAAGCAAACTCTGTCATTCATTTATTTGGGCATCTATAGATGGGGAAACAGTGGAAACGGTGTCAGACTTTATTTTGGGGGCTTCAAAATCACTGCAGATGGTGACTGCAGCCATGAAATTAAAAGACGCTTACTCCTTGGAAGGAAAGTTATGACCAACCTAGACAGCATATTAAAAAGCAGAGACATTACTTTGCCAACAAAGGTCCGTCTAGTCAAGGCTATTCATGTATGGATGTGAGAGTTGGACTATAAAGAAAGCTGAGCGCTAAAGAATTGATGCTTTTGAACTGTGGTGTTGGAGAAGACTCTTGAGAGTCCCTTGGACTGCAAGGAGATCAGTCCTGGGTGTTCATTGGAAGGACTGATGCTGAAGCTGATAGTCGAGTACTTTGGCCACCTCATGCGAAGAGTTGACTCATTGGAAAAGACTCTGATGCTGGGAGGGATTGGGGGCAGGAGGAGTAGGGGACGACAGGATGAGATGGCTGGATGGCATCACCGACTTGATGGACATGAGTTTGAGTGAACTCCAGGAGGTGATGATGGACAGGGAGGCCTGGCGTGCTGCAGTTACTGAGGTCACAAAGAGTCGGACACGACTGAGTGACTGAACTGAACTGATACGTGCATTCATGCCTTCTTTCAATCATTACTAGTGATTTTATATCTACTAAGTGCCAGACCCATGCCAAATAGAACGGTACAAAAATCAGTAAGAGGAGGTTACAATACAAGAGTATGCCAACTACTGATTTATTGTCTTTCAGCTCCAAATCCATCTTTCACTGCAGGCTCTGTGCAAAATACTTCTTTTGAAGATGACCTGACACCAAATTTTGTCAGTAGAGGGCGCTGGAGAGACAGTGCAAGAAGCAGCAGCTTTTCTTCCCACTTCCACCCTTTTCCATTTGCTTCTTCTGGTTTCTACCAAAAGCTATTGCCAGCAGTGTTTGAGGGGGTGGGAGACAGGCAGTGACACTCATCCCCATACCCCCAGGATGGGTTTCCAGTGAGTCACAGGCACCCAGCAGTCAGCTGCCAGCCACAGCCCACCGGTATCCGGTAGATGCGCTCACCTACTCTGGCCCACTCATCTCACATGCTAGTAAAGTAATGCTCAAAATTCTCCAAGCCAGGCTTCAGCAATATGTGAACCGTGAATTTCCTGATGTTCAAGCTGGTTTTAGAAAAGGCAAAGGAACCAGAGATCAAATTGCCAACATCTGCTGGATCATGGAAAAAGCAAGAGAGTTCCAGAAAAACATCTATCTCTGCTTTATTGACTATGCCAAAGCCTTTGACTGTGTGGGTCACAATAAACTGTGGAAAATTCTGAAAGAGATGGGAATACCAGACCACCTGACCTGCCTCTTGAGAAATCTGTATGCAGGTCAAGAAGCAACAGTTAGAACTGGACATGGAACAACAGACTGGTTCCAAATAGGAAAAGGAGTACGTCAAGGCTGTATATTGTCACCCTGCTTATTTAACTTATATGCAGAGTACATCATGAGGAATGCTGGACTGGAAGAAACACAAGGTGGAATCAAGATTGCCAGGAAAAATATCAATAACCTCAGATATGCAGATGACACCACCCTTATGGCAGAAAGTGAAGAGGAGCTAAAGGGCCTCTTGATGAAAGTGAAAGTGGAGAGTGAAAAAGTTGGCTTAAAGCTCAACATTCAGAAAACGAAGATCATGGCATCCGGTCCCATCACTTCATGGGAAATAGATGGGGAAACAGTGGAAACTGTGTCAGACTTTATTTTGGGGGCTCCAAAATTACTGCGGATGGTGACTGCAGCCATGAAAGTAAAAGACGCTTACTCCTTGGAAGAAAAGTTATGACCAACCTAGATAGTATATTCAAAAGCAGAGACATTACTTTGCGGACTAAGGTCCGTCTAGTCAAGGCTATGGTTTTTCCTGTGGTCATGTATGGATGCGAGAGTTGGACTGGGAAGAAGGCTGAGCGCCGAAGAATTGATGCTTTTGAACTGTGGTGTTGGAGAAGACTCTTGAGAGTCCCTTGGACTGTAAGGAGATCCAACCAGTCCATTCTGAAGATCAGCCCTGGGATTTCTTTGGAAGGAAGGATGCTGAAGCTGATAGTCCAGTACTTTGGCCACTTCATGTGAAGAGTTGACTCACTGGAAAAGACTCTGATGCTGGGAGGGATTGGGGGCAGGAGGAGAAGGGGACGACCGAAGATGAGATGGCTGGATGGCATCACGGACTCGATGGACGTGAGTCTGAGTGAATTCCAAGAGATGGTGATGGACAGGGAGGCCTGACGTGCTGCGATTCATGGGGTCACAAAGAGTCGGACACGACTGAGTGACTGAACTGAACTCTGGCCCGGAGAACATCCCCACACAATGGGCTACAGGGGTGAAGTTCAGCCCATGCTGAATCCCACCTTGGTTCCCTTCCTTCATACTCTTACTCAGCCCAAAGTTATTCTTTTTATGGTTCTCCTTACTTCCCTCTTGATATCTGATACAGGTAATGACTCCTTTACCAGCGGTGACCAAGCAGGGGCCACTTTCAGACCAAGGGACACTGGAGGTTGCCTAGACATATTTTCAGTTTCACAACCGGGGAAGAGGAAGGATTGTTTCTGGCAACCAGTGTGCAGAGGCCAGGGTTGCCACTCAGCATCCTCGGGGCAAGAACATTCACCCGAATTCAGAATTATCCAGCCCCAAGTGTCAACAGTCACTATAGCTGAGAAACCCCGCACAAAGCTTTCCTTGCTGAGACAACTGTGTAGTTTCTTTCTCCTCCTTGGACCCTGACTCATGCAGGGGTTGATGGAGAAGTACAGGCAGGCAGGTGAAATTAGATCCTAGGAAAGTTCATCATGAGGTTTTAGCCTTAGCAGCTCTGGCTTGTCTCAAGATGCCTGCAATGTTTACAGTTATTATTTGACCTGTTGTTGCTGGAAAGAGAAAAAAACACAAGTATTGGAGGATTAAAGAAATCCTGGGAATTTTTTTTTTTCCTTTAGCTTGGGGCAGAATTTCCTTATTGATAAATGAGAATGAATGAATATACTCCACACACCCCAACTGCTATTCTCTGCTGAAAACAGATGGTGGGAAGGGTGAGTAAGGACGAAAGACAGCAGCTCGTGTGCTCATTAAGAAAGAGAATTTAGCGGTGAAATGCTAGAATATAAAATTTAATGTAAAATCACCTCCTACTAGAGGGAGAAAGACTTTAACAGACCACCAATACAATGGTACCCAAATTAGGAGGAAATCTGAATCATCTGGAGATTTTCTGAAGAATACAGCTTCTGGGGCCGCAACCCATAATGATTAAGTCAGAATCTTCGAGAAGCAAGAGAGTCTAATACCATTCTTCTAAACAGAGCCACTGCTGGTTTATATGGTACCTTTATGAAAAATAGAAAAGGCTCCTCTCTGAACCAGAATCATGACTTGGCAGGTAGAGAATCTGGGTTTTAATCCCCTCCAATTATCTCCAGCAAGTTCACTTGTGCAGTGCACAAACTTCACAACTCCACATGGACGCCCTGATTTGCAAAATGAAGAAACTAAGGCCCGCAGGACTCAGTTTCATTGTTTTGCTAATTTATTCCCAGGCCAATTCATTCATGCAGTCACTGAGCACTTGATACAGGCCAAGCTCAATGGAAATAAGATGAATAAGACATGGTTCCCAGCCTCAGGGAACAGACAGTCCATCTGGAAAATAACTTGAACAAAATGCTTCCGTTTGTGTTACTGAACCTGATCATCCAATAACATGGAGAGGCAAGGAGTAGTATTACAATCTCTAAAACACAGGTTGAGAAACAGAGGGTATGAGATGGCCAAATCACACATAAAATCCAGTCCTGAGATAAAACTGGAGCCCAGGCTGGTAACTCTCAGGGGAGGTCTTGTCCGTTAATTCAGTGGCATTGCTCCAGGAGGCCACAGTGTTCCCCGAATCCCAGCCTCGTACTCAGCCTATCCCCCAAAGGTGCCCTGTCAGGAGTCGTTTTCTTCCCCAGTCTCACATCCTCGGGTTTTATGCCTGCTTAGGGAGACTTGTCAGATAGGCATCAGTGAACACAGATGCCTCTCAGTTCCAGTGACTGGATCTGAGAATGAATGAGAAATTGCAGGGGGCGGTGAGACCATGTGAAGATAGTAAGTGGCTCTCCAGTTCTAGGGTTCATCGCTCCTCTAACGATTAAGTTTTTTCTCACAGCATTAATCGCTAGATGACATTAACACTTAACTGCGGATGTGCTTCTGCCATACAAATGTCAGCGCCTAGAGGGTTGGGATGGGCCTATATCATTTGGTTGCCTCTCCCAGGAGGAGGACAGTGTCTGACTCATATAAAACACTGGCTGAAAAAATGCACGAAGGAAGGAAGGAAGGAAAGAAGGAACACATTTTATAGCGCCCAGGAAGCCGGACCAGCCAAACCTTTATCTGCTTTCAGGAGAAAAGCCAAAAGCAATGTGATTTTGTAAATTTCAACAAGAAGCCGTAAAACCCTCTGTCTTTAATAATGCAGACTCTTCTTTATCAGGAAACTTGAGCACTTCCTTTCCAAACCCATACTTTTATAAGTATGGGACATTTTTTGCTTCACTGTTAGTAAAGGAATTTTCTTGAGTGGCACTAGCCAGTTTATGGTCTGTTTCTTTTTATATGGATGGTTTTTTTAAAAATCGATCTCGTCATTTTGTGCCACTCCAGAGGTCCAGAATAAACAATCCAAATCAAATGCAGACAGGATAAACACCATGCTAGTGATGCATGGGAGACACAAAGGACTAGGGTTGGGAGAAATCTTAGAGCATGTGAGTGTCAGTCTCATATTCTTAAGTATGTGAGCAACTGCAGCCCAGACAGGTTATAGGAGTCTCTGAAAACCATGCGGCAAGGTGGTGTCAGGGCTGGAACCAGATCACAGCCGTCACTGATGGCTCATTTCTTCTGCTCAGGTGATCAGAAACGGAATCACAGCATCAAGCATCTGTGAAACCTGCAGAAAGGCACTTTCACAGAGAAATGAGGAAGAGGGAAAAAAGGCTCTAATTCAGCGGCCCTATCTTCCACCTAATAGTCCCACCAGCCAGTTCTGGGATGAATGAGTGTGACTTGAAGCTGAGTGTAACCTGTTTATTTTGTGGCCTACCAAACTGCAAACCCAAAATCTAGTGACTTAAAATAGTGGCCCTGAATACAGCACATGGCTCTACGGGTTAGCAACTTGGGAGACTCTTTTGGCCTCAGTTCACTTGTGCATCAGCTGTCAGCGGCTGAGTGTGGGAAGCCTCATTTCTGGGGTGGCTGGTACATCCACTGGGCTAATCTCAGATCAGGTCACGTGTCTGCCATCTCCCGGCCATGTCGTCACAGCAGTGGCAGGATTGTGAGAAAGAGAAAAAGCCTGTGGGGCCTCTGGGGTCCCAGGCTGGAGCTGGCACAGCCTTCCTTCCAGTATTCTACTGGCACAGGTACCTACCTTCAGGAGCGGAGAAACAGACTCCACATCTTTATGGGTGGAGCTCAAAGTCACATTGCAAAGGCACGGGGAAGGGGGCAGGAATGAATTAAGGACGACTTTTGCAGTCTCCCACATCAATCAACAAGGTGAACACACTTCTCCACCGCCCTAGAGTCTGGCACATCCTGTTTTACAGGAATCTTCCCGCCCGCCCATCAGTGAGGACACTCATGTATATCTTTGTTGGGTATAAGCTCACATCAGTCTTAAGAAATATTAAGAAAACACGCTATTTGAAATGGAGAGGATCGCCAAACCCTTCAGGGAAGTTGGGCTCACAAAGCCATCTTAGATTGTCACGTTACACAGAGGACAATTACAGGGTAGTTAAGTGTGTGGATCCTGGAGTCGCCAACTTGGCTTTGGACCTTGGCTCAGGACCACTGTCTCCAGTGCAGCATCCTTGGAAGGGGCAGGACCACCCAAGAGGTGTAACAAGCATAGATGGGGCCGCATCCCTTGGCTCAGGGCCACCACTTACCAGCTGTACGACCCCATCCAAACTACTGAACTTCTCCAAACGTCAGTTTCCCTGTTTGCAAATGGGATGACCATCACAGCATGGTTTCACAGACCTGGAGTGAAGATCAGGAGGAATAATACACAGCCCTCACTCACAAGAGGGCTAGCAAACATGGTGACCATCAGCATTTCGATGATGATAATAAAATAAGTGGTAAGCTCTCTCTTCCGCACCCCTGACACTTTTGACTTACAGGTGCAAGAAGAAGGTAGCGCCTTAAAGCTTTATTGTCCACAAAGGAGAGAGTGGCCAGGGGGCAGGAGAGGGCAGTGGCCCAGTCCAGGAGAGCGGGCAGATGTCCCAACATGAGAGGATGCAGAAGACAGCGCCTGTCTGTCTCCAGTGCAGCATCCTTGGAAGGGGCAGGACCACCCAAGAGGTGTAACAAGCATAGATGGGGCCACATCCCTAAGCTCTGTAGCATTCAGACCTGGAGAAAAGGTCTCAGGAAATGCCTCGGAGCCTCTCTGTGGTCCTGAGCGGGCGCCCTGGCCTGCTCGTTTGTTAGCTGAGTTTGTACTCTGTAGGCAGGTACAATGCAACTCATGGGCCAACATCACAACAAGACGTGGGAGCCAGAACCAAACTATACTTTCTGCGGACTGCAGAGCAAATCAGTCTGGCTTGTCCTTCTGCCGTGTGTCATAAAGAGCAAGGCTTTCAGCCTGCTTTATGGTTCCAGCAGCCCCTTCCCATCCCCAGGGCCGTGTGAGGAGCCCATGGGGTTCTCATAGTCCAGAGGACACATGAAGGCCCCACTGGTCTTGCTTCTGGTGGCTGCGGTCCCGGGGTCTCTTGGGGTGGGTTTCTCCTGGTATCTTTTCAAAGCCTTTGCAGGCATGGTGAAGCTTTCCCTTGCTGCCTGGCTCCTAAGAGAACTTCACCCAATCTTCTCAAGATCACCAGTGCAGGTTTTCCTTGACTCCAGCTCTGATTTTTGTTTTTCAGGCTTGGGTAGGAACTAACGCTCCTTCCCAGGCCAACAGCCATCAGCCCCTGGAGCCCCTCCCCAAAGCAGCTGGCTATCATCCTGAAGGACCCATCGTCATAAACCCATCAAGGGCCTTCTACCAAGGGGGGAGCAGCTTTTATAAGAACAAAATTCACATACCTCGTTCTGCTTCAAAATGACAAAATCCTCATTACAAAAAGCATTACCCTATATTTTAATTTTCACTCTTACCTGAGAATTTGTTCTTGTTAATTGCTAAATCAAATGAGATGCAAAGGGTCACGGGATGTAGATCCCCCTCATGCCCTGTTCTTTCACAGTCTGGCAACGCTTAATTATTCCAACTGATATTAAAATCACAGCCTCTGCACTCAAGGTTACAGGCCACAAAAATCCACTAGCCTAAGCTAACATGAAACAACATCTCCCAGACTCAGTTCCTGGAGTTTCATGTTTATTTATGAGGGATAATTGAAATGCTTTAACAAACACATCATGCGTCCTATGTGCAAGGCACTACTCGAAACACATACAAGCACTGATTTCTGTAACCCTTGTTATAACCCTATGGAGTCACTGTTATTAGGATTAGTCACCTTTTGCAGATGATGAAAGCAATGTACAGAGAGGTCAAGTTACTGAGCCAAGGTCACACAGCTGCTCAGTAGAGCTGGATTTAAATGCACGCAGGCTGGCTGGCTGCAGCATTTGTGCATGCCACCACTATGTTTTTCTGCAGACACTGTGACTGGAACTTTCCACTGCCATCGTTGCTATTATTTAGTCGCTAAGTCATGTCTGACTCTTGTGGCCCCGTGGACTGCATGTAGCCCCCCCAGGCTCCTCTGTCCATGGGATTCTCCAGGCAAGAAAACTGGAGCGGGTTGCCATTCCCTTCTCCAGGGGTTCTTCCGGACCCAAGGATCAAATTTGAGTCTCCTGCGTTGGCAGGTGGATTATTTACCACTGAGCCACCTGGGAAGCCCAGAACTTTCCACTATACCTGGGAAAATGTGAATGGCCACTCAGCCAAATGGCTAAACCTACAATCTCAAAATATTAATTCTGAGTGACTTCTAGTGACCACTCAGAGGTAGCAAAACCTCAAAGTTGGGCTTAGCCTTGAACAGCTAGGCTCCTGTTCTTGATCTTGGCTGAGTCACTTCACCACTCTAGCCCTTGGCTGCTGCTGCTGCTGTGAAGCTTAAAAGGGTAAAACTTGCAAAGCATTTAGAACAATGCCTGGTGCCTCTTAAGAGTTCAGTAAATATCAGTCCCCGTTATTACTATTATCTTGCTGAGAATACCGAGAGAAGCATAGAACTCCGCCAAAGCACAGCCACACACGTGCTTCGGCAGCCAACTCAGGTCCACACGTCCAGCAGATTCTCCCAGGGCAGCTGTGGGATCACTGTACCACATGCCCTTCCTGCCCCTCCAGCCAGGGTACCCTTTTGTTTAATGACAGGTCAGGGCTCTTCCCTGAAGGCATCAGAAATACAACAGAGAAGAAAGGGCTTGGAATCCCAGCCTCAGCCCACAGGCCTACCCTGGGGTAGTTCCTTATGAAAGGACAGACTTGCAGCCCACCCTCACCTGCCAGTGTGCTGATCGGCATCAGTTTATTTCAAGGCAGAGCTGTGGCCAGCGCTCTGACGGTTGGAGAAAGCAAATGGGAACCAACAAGGGAGAGACGGCCACGAAAGCAAACAAACAGCCAGCAATCGATAGGATTAATCTGTCGGCAAGCCCGACACCAAACTCGAGTGGGTTGGCTGCCAGTGTGAAGCATTTATCATGAAAGCTGAGATGCAGTGGGTCTGCCAAGAGACCAGGTTTGCATTTCAAAGATGCCTTGAGGAGAAGTGGTACCCGGCCTGCCAACAAGGTGTTTGAAGGTTTATAATTCCTCAGAACCAGCAAAACAATTACTTCATAAAGGCAGCTTAGCTCTGCCAGAGGCCCAGCTGAGTGACATGGGCATCTTCTCACGCCTCCCACCGGACACCCCATGAGTTGCTCTACCGTGTGTTTGAGGCTGGTGGACCACTCCACCAGGAAATCAGATCGTAACCAGAGGCTGATCAGTCATCCTTCCCTCTATCGGGTACATTTCTCCAAAGCTGACTTACCCATGAGGCACACGAAGCAATACTTTCAGGGGACCTTGAACAGGCTTTTTTTTTTTTTTTTTAAGAAAAAAAAATGAACATTTAGGTGAAGAAAATATTTTACTATCAGGTATTAATATATTTGCCTTTATACCAACATTTTTTTTTCCTTAATGGAGGGAACAGTGAAAACGAAAAGGCCTGCAGCCCATGACCTGGGTTTCTCCAAAGGCTAAATAGACATAAAAAATCATAACTTAAAAGACAAAGCCTTCACTTTTAGATGTTAAAGTGTACCAGGAAGCAGCAAGCTGATGGAGAGATGGCCCTCGGCTACTCAAGGTTGAGGGCCTGCTCCCAATCCCTCTGTTTTCTTAAGCTTGTCAATGCCCCTCATGTGCCATCCAGTGCCTGGGACTTGGCTTCTGGGCAGCGGGTCTCCAGCTTCACTGGGCATCACAATTACCTAGAGAACTTGCTTTATGAAGCTTCCACCTCTATGATGATTCTTAGACTGAACCATGAGTTCAGTAAGTTAGTTCACAAAGGGACATTTCATAAGGTTCAATCTAATAATCTGGCAGATCTGAGGTTCAGTTCAGTTGCTCAGTCATGTCTGACTCTTTGCAACCCTGTGAATCACAGCACGCCAGGCCTCCCTGTCCATCACCAACTCCCAGAGCCCACCCAAACCCATGTCCATTGAGTCGGTGATGCCATCCCACCATCTCATCCTTTGTCGTCCCCTTCTCCTCCTGCCCCCAATCCCTCCTAGCATCAGGGTCTTTTCCAATGAGTCAGCTCTTTGCATGAGGTGGCCAAAGTATTGGAGTTTGAGCTTCAACATCAATCCTACCAATGAACACCAGGACTGATCTCCTTTAGGATGGATCTCCTTGCAGTCCAAGGGACTCTCAAGAGTCTTCTCCAGCACCACAGTTCAAAAGCATCAATTCTTCGGCACTCAGCTTTCTTTATAGTCCAACTCTCACATCCATATATGACCACTGGAAAAACCATAGCCTTGACTAGACGGACCTTTGCTGACAAAGTAACATTTTTGTTGACAAAGATCTGAGGTGAAAGCAGGTAAAATGTTTGTCTACCAAGTGATCCTGAAGCAGGGGATCGTTGAACTGTTCTCTCTGGAGTTTGACATGTCTGAGTTTGGGTTCCACTGTCATCTCTTACCAGCTAGCTACATCTTACCCAAGTTATGAGACATAGCAAAGATTTTAATGTCCAAACATCTACAAACACTTCTACAAGGCTAGGGGCCTTGTAATTTAGATGTAAACATCTAAATTAATCGTCATGATTAGGCTCGACATTCCCAAAGGAGAAGGGAGAGACAGGCATCCTGTCTGGAGAGTAAGAAGAAGGATGGAAGGAAAGTTCCCAGAGGTTTCCAGAGGTGGCAGGACATCAGTGGGACCCCACCTGTAGGCCCAGTCACAGGCTTGACAGCAGAGTCCAAGACTTCACTGGACCAGGTAAGCAGGGACACAGGGCCACTCTGGAGTCAGCAGTGTGGATCAGTGCTTTGGAGCTGCCTAGATACATCCGCCCCCGCAGCCACCCAGGACTCCAGGAGGAGGAACCACAATAATGACATGGAACATGCCAGCACCATGAACAGTGAAGGCTCAGAGATCAAATTTAAATTAATGAAAAATTTTAAGAAGCATGTCAAAGGGATGTAGGCGCTGGTGGCTAGCAAAACAAGAGATCCCCAAAGATGTCCACACTATAACACCCAGAACCTATGAATATGTTACCTTATGTAGCAAAAGAGACTTTGCAGGTGCAAGGCAGCTAAAGATCTTAAGATGAGGATACTCTGGACTGAGGTGGGTGCCTCCCACAAGTCACATGTTGAGGCCCAGAGGGCACTGCTGCTGCTGCTATGTCGCTTCAGTCGTGTTCGACTCTGTGCGACCCCAGAGACGGCAGCCCACCGGGCTCCCTGTCCCTGAGATTCTCCAGGCAAGAACACTGGAGTGGGTTGCCATTTCCTTCTCCAATGCATGAAAGTGAAAAGGGAAGTGAGGTCGCTCAGTCATGTCCAACTCTTCGTGAACCCATGGACTGCAGCCCACTAGCCCAAGGAGGTAATTAAGAAGGTCAGAGGGCGGGGCCCTAACATGTTAAGATTAGCACCGATTTTGAGATGCCAAGAGAAAGCTCACCTTCTCTGTCCCTGACATACGAGGACACGCAGTGCCTTGATCTGGATTTCCAGCCTCCAGAACTGTGGGAAATAAATGTCTACTGCTTTAGCCACCCAGTCTAGGACACTCTGATATGACAGACTGAGGCCAGGGGACCATCCTGGGTTATCACGGTAGGTCCAGTAAGCACAGAGTCCCCGTACATACAAGAGGAGGCAGGAGGGTCAGACACAGAGTGGGAGCAGAGGTCAGGAGAGGGGCCTGCCGGCTTTGAGAGTGGAAGGGGCCCATCAGCCAAGAAACCTTGTGAAGCACAGAAGGGAAGGCTCGGAAGTCTCCCCAGAGGCTCCACAAAGCAACCCAGCCCAGCCAACACCTTGATTCCAGCCCAGTGAGCCCCAGTTTGGACTTCAGACTCCAGAACTGTAACATAATGAGCTTGGGTTGCTTTAAGCCATAAAGTTCATGGTGATTTGTTGTAACAGCCACAGGAAACTAGAGCAGGAACCAACCAAAGAGAGAATCCAGTGGCCAAAAGTGGGACCCTGGGACCAAAAATCCATAGCATGGTATTAGATTACAACTCACAGTATAAGATAAATCTCAGAGTTACATACTGATACAAACAACTGAATAAATGAATAAATGGGAAGAAAGGATAAATCTTCATTTATGGAATAATTCCAAATAACAGATATAGGTATTTCTCCCTCCAAGTAGAGCTTAACCATCCCCCATGGTTAAGTAAATAAGCACAGAATGGGTGAGCTGCTTGGAATGCCTTGTGAAGTCTCCCAAACTCTTCTCATCCGTGTTTGATTATTCTGATCCTTGTTGCTGCGGATGGCACTGGTGGGGTGGGGCAGGGAGGGGCGGCTACCCAAGTCACATTTCCCCAGGGGCCATCTATGCTACGTCTTCAGGGAAATAGATTCTTCATATCCCAATTCACAGGGTTTGGGGAGGAGGCGACCGGCACTTTTGAAAATCTAGAGATGACAAGCCGCCTGCTCTGATTAGAAAGTTCTCAGGATGAGAGTGGGGCTCTGGGGGGCTGCTATATCCCCAGGAGGCAGAAGGAGCCTGCACTCAGAGAGGGAAGAGAAGGCCCTCAGGCAGAGAGAGGCTGAGAGGAGGAACAGGAGAGCCCTGCCAGCCTGTGGGGACCTGGTGCCAGCTGTCACCCAAGGCAGCCCCATGCCCACCCCTACTGCAGTCTGGTTTTATGAGTCAACAGATGCCCCCCTCAGCTCACATAAGATGTGTTCCTGTTATTCCCAAACTAAAGAAACTCAACTAATGTGATCATCTCGTCACCATTCACGGATTTACTAGGTCCTCCAACAGGTGTTTATGACATGCTATAAACAGGGAAGACTGTGGCCTTAGAGTGGACACTGGGCACTAGACTAGACACAGTTTAAAACAGAAAAAGGAAAGGAAAAGACACAGGCTATGTGTCAGCTAAATACAGGAACACACATGGACACAGGCGTACGTAATGCCTCATTTGAGCCTTGTAAGAATTCTGCCAAGTTAGGTATCCTTGTCCCAATTTGACGGATAATAAAACTGAAGTACAAAGAATGTATTCACTGCTGTGATGATAACAATCATTATCATTAGTCAAGTGTTTGCCATATGGCGGGTGTTGTACTAAATGCTCGTATATATTCATTTGCTGTGTTTCACTGATTTGAACGTGCCCATGGAAAAGATGCAAAGTCAATTTTTTAAAAATGCTGTCAATTATAATAGCAATGGGTGGAATGGTTATGGATGGAATCACATGCTCCCAAATTTCCCACACTGAAACCCTAACCCCCAGGACTTCCGAAGGTGATCTTTGGAAACAGGGTCACTGCAGATGGAATCAGTTAACGTGCAGTCATACTGAAGTCCGGTGGGCCCCTGATCCAGTATGACTGGTGTCCACAGGAAAAGAACATCATGTTAGGAGACAGACATGCACACGGGGAGAACAGGATGTAAAGATAAGAGTCATGCCGATGCAAGCCAAGGAACTGCCAGAAGCTGGGAGAACCGCCTGGAACGGGCCTCCCCTGCAGCCTTTGGTGGGAGGAGGGCCCTGCCCACACCTTGATCTGGGACTTTCAGCCTCCAGCACAGGGAAAGAACAGATTTCTGTGGTTTAAGTCACGCAATTCGTTCTATTTGGTTTTGCCCGGTGATTCAGCAGAACAGGGTCCATCCGCCTGCAGTGCAGGAGCCACAGGAGACACAAGTTCGATCTCTGGGTCAGGAAGATCCGCTGGAGGAGGGCAGGGCAACCCACTCCCGTATTCTTACCTGGAGAATCCCATGGACAGAGGAGCCTGGCGAGCTACAGTCCATGGGGTGGCTAAGAGCCTGACACAACTGAAACGACTTGGCTCGCACGCAGCAGCTGTAACATGTTAAGGCAACACTATTGCTTGGAAGGTGCACTCAAATTAGGAGATGTTGAAATGTCAGTGGTCCAACGGCAAAATCAGCTGGTTTGGTCTTTATAACAAACCCACAAGTTATTCCCAACTTATGGAATAATTATGGAATAATTATTGGGAATAAATTCCCAATTTATTGGGATGCTTAGCTGCTAAGCATCTTATCCAAGAATCTTATTATGTGTTGGTATAGCCAGGGCAGAACTCAATGCTGGGTTCTTAGTGTCCCTGTGCCCCCCGAGGCCACATACACACACTCACACACGCAGTCACACACTTCTAGATTTATACGTAGTTCCTCAAATTTTAGACCACTTACAGCTACCAACAAAGTGCCACCCTCAAAGGCTCGGTTCACTAACTATTCCTTTTCTAACCTCTGCAGCCAAGACCAAACTAAACTTAGTGGTCAGACTAGATTCGTGCCTACAGCTCAAGCTCCTCACTGAGCCATGAGATTCTCCAGCCGTGCCCTGGTGCGCTTCTAACCATCACAGATCAGCTGGAAATGGAGGCCTCCTCCAGGGACGAGCAGGAGTGCTGACAGAGGCTGCGGCCAGCCTCCTCTGCACAATGAGTGGGACACAAAGCCCTCAGAAGATTTCAGAAGTCTCCCAGATGGCCTGGGAGACATCTGTGTCAGGGTCTGACAACCTTGCTACATTCTGGGCATGCCTTTTAGCCCCTTCACCTCATTTCCTATGTGCTTTAGTTCTGAAAAGCATCTTGAGCAAAGGGCATCTTGAGCAAAGGGCCCCCTCAGAGAAAGTCCACTGTGGTAAGGGAGGAGGAAAATGTAAGGACAAAAATTTTAGGGCCCTCGTTAGGAGTTCATGATAAAGTGCCATGGCTCCACACACAAAAGGGGGTCAGACACTGGCACTGGTGTTCATCAGTCTACCTGCAGGATGGTGAGCCGGCTCACCTTGCCCCCTGCAAGATCCCTGGTGCCTGGCCCAGAGCCCGCACACAGCAAACACACAATAAAAACCTCAGAATTCATAAGAGGGGAAGTCTCTGTCTCAGAGGTTTTCCATAGCCCCCTTGCTGTGTCCAAAAATTTGTCATGATAAATTCATTCCTTTGGACCTAAACAAAAAGCCACCTAGTAAAATGCACAATTCTCAGGAAAAGACAAACCTGCAGCACTGTAGACTTACCCTCTCAGCCAGAATCAAGTTGAACACCTTACAAGAAGACTGAAGGGAGGAAGAAGAATCCGGGGTGCAAGAAAAGCAGAAGCCCAAACAGAAAAGCAGAAGATGAAAAGAGCATTTATGGGGCACCCACCAAGTGACAGGGCCTCTCCAGGCAGCTTCTTACACTTGAGGTGACCAACCATTCCCTAGACACACTGGGTTTCTAGGAGGCAGGACTTTCAGGGCTAAAATCAGGAAAGTCCCAGGGAAACAAGGGCAGGTTCGTCATCGAACTTGATATCATCTCCTTTAACCCTCACAGTGATCCTATGAGGTAGATACTAGATCCCAATTTACAGATGAAGAAACAGGTTCAGAAAGACAAGTCTTGCCTAAAACCATATGGAAAGTTGGTCACTGAGGCAAAATTTATATCAAGACTCATCTGATTTCAGAAGCCAAGCTTACTCGGTTCAGACTAGGCCACAAAATCCAACTGACCTCACAGTTTATTCAAATATCTTTCCAGCCTCCAAATACATCAAGAGCAATGAACCCCAGCTTGCCAACCCATGAGAACATGCTAGAACACAATGGGCCCAGGTTCCATGTCTGCCCAGTGCAAGAATATTAGGTAAGTACCTGTTCGATGAATGAATGAACAATCCGATGGAGGCCTGGGTCCAACCCTTTGTCCCCACTCTCCTCCCTGAACAGCAGCCTCCTCTCTCAGGTGTCAGTTTCTGGGCAGTTTTCTGAAATGGAAGGAATCAGAATCAGACCTTGGGAGGTGATAGATTTTGGCAAGGAGGTGGGGGTAAGGAAGGAGAGTTCCTCGAGGGTGGGATGGCATGACCTTGGGCAGGGAGAAGGGACAGGAAGTGTGAGTGAACCCGATTGACTCCAGAAGAGAGTTTGCACCAGAGTGTCAGAAGGCTCTGGGTGTCAGGGAGATGGAGACATAGCAAAGTGGCAGGCACCAGTTTATGTTCACTTATTGGTTTTCAATTTCTCTTTCTATGCGCTCGTAAATAAAAATAGCACATTGTTAAAGTAGGACACACAAATGTCTAAGTACCATCCACATACTGGGGTTATTTTAGGATTATTCATAGCTGAGGCACAGTCAAAACACTGGAAATCAGTCCATTCGAAAACTAATTTTTTTAAGCGGGGAAACAAAACAGTCAAAATCCTTACTGTACTTCCTGTTCCCCTGGGCTTTACACACCCTTAAAACCCACTGTACTTTCCTCCCAACTATCTGGTTCCTTATTTTGTTATATTTTCAGTTGAGCCATGCATTTGTCTATTCTGACCACTGGTTAAATACATAGCAGTTGGGGGGTAATCCGAAGGCCAGTTCCAACTGGATGAAAATATTACCCATCTCAGGTGCCAAGGGGACTGACATTTTCTGCACTAATGATTCTTGTGTTTAATACTGATAAAAGGTATTTAAAAACTAAAACATTACCTTGAGCCTAGACCATAAATGAGAAAGAAAGTGAGAGTGAGGGGAAAGAGGGGGTTGAGGAGTGGGGTCTCAATATTTAATGACAGATATGGGTTGTGAATATATTTCTACAATTTCATGTATCAAGTGCTTGGTAAGTACTGGATTTTCAGCTGTGCTGTGCTTAGTCCTCAGTCATGTCTGACTCTTTGCGACCTCAGGGACTGTAGCCCACCAGGTTCCTCGGTCCGTGGGGATTCTCCAGGCAAGGATACTGGAGTGGGTTGCCATGCTCTCCTCCAGGGGAATCTTCCCAACGCAGGGATCGAACCCAGGTCTCCCACACTGCAGGCAGGTTCTTTACCATCTGAGCCACCAGGAAGCCCAGATTCTCAGCAAAGAGTTTCAAAGAAACGAGAAGACTCAGAAAGAGTTCAAATAGAGAAATGTCTAGAAACCCCAGAGAAGAAAGTGCCTGGCATGGCCGGGGCAGAGCAGGGACCATTCATGGAGCTGGTGGCTGTGAGTGCTGATGTATGAAGAAGGAATCTGCTCAGCAGAGAGGATGATCATGGGGCTCCAGGCAGAGGGGAGCCAGCATCTGAACCTTAGCTCTGTTTTCCCAGCAGTGCCCTTCTGTAGCAGAGGGGATGGAATGGGACCAGTTCTGTATGACTGCTAAGGGATGTTGCAGGAAGGATACTGCCTGGCTCCAGAGGGATAAAGGAAGAGAGACAGGGAGCTGGCAGATGGAGGGGGAAAGGGGCAGGTTGGGGAAAGCAGAGCGGGAGGGAAGAACAAATCTGAGGTTTTGCACTCGGCTTTGGCAACTACCTCATCCAACCACTAGGTGTCACCAAACGCAAAACCCACTAGAAAGGAGGGTAAGGAAAAAACCAGGGAATCTCAATCCTAAAAATAACCTGGACTAAGTCCCTGAAAAGTCTTAAAGCTAGGGAATACTACACCTAGATCACTTGAGGTCAAGGAGGACTGATTTTCCTAATATCTCTAAAGGTGATGCCACAACTCTGGGGTCTGGTGTTTGCATCTCAGATTTACAGTGACTCAGTGAAGCCTCAGAACACAAGAGGCAGGACCACTGCTAGCCCATTTTACAGGCGAGAGCACTGAGAGCCTGGAAGGCTCTTACTGACTCAAGTTCACATAGCTTGGAAGTGTCTCCACTAGGATTGACTTTGCATCTGGGCTCTTTCATCTGTACAATGACATACAATCCAGGGACATAACACGGTGTCACCTGTCCAGTGAGTCGTGAGGTTTGAAAGGCAGACTCGAGCAGTTCTTTCATTCAATAACTCCACTTTCCTAATACAACATCTCTGCTTGATTCTACAACAGGTGATTGGTACCACTCCACCTGGGAATGGTAGCCTGGATGATCCCAACCAGCAGATCCTTTTTTTTTTTTTTAAGATTTGAGGTATTTGTATATATTTCACACATTTTCATTTTATTTGGAGAAATGAGGGAAGATCTTGCTTTTTTTTTTTTTTAATCAACCTATTTATCTTCCCCAAACTGTTTGGCATGAGATAACACTCCTCTGAGAGGATATGTTGTCTGATACAGGAAGCGGATAAGGAAGCAGAAGAAAGAGGAACATCATGGAAGATGCCTGGAAAGCTCAGCGAGGTTCACACTTTGCCACTCACACACTGAGCTCTCCCGAGTCTAGGGTAAACAAGAGGGGGTGGAGCGGGACCCTGCATGTAGAAGAGGAGCTGGAAAACCCCAATGACACACTCGTTGCCTGTTTTGAACCTGTCCTGGGAGCCACAGAAGCAGCCAAGGCACAGCCTTGTCCCTTTAGGATCGGTCCCCACCATGAAGATCTCTAGTGAGAAATCAACAACACACCCAGCGCTGCATTGGAGATTCAGACAACGTGGAGGGGAAAAAGAGAGCAGGGACAAGAGAAGAGGCTTGAGGGAAATGACTCCAGACAATGTGGGATCTCCAAGTTGAGCAGAAGTTCAGGTATAGGACGAGATGCTGACCAATAGGAAGGGCAGACACAAAGGCACAGGGGTCGAGGGCATGAGAGGTTCACAGGGTGGCAAACGTTCACGGTCTGGGGGGCCTGGGGGCCTGGGAAATGCGAGGAAATTGGGGAGGTGGACCAGGAGGAGACTGGAGGGGGAGTCGGGGGCTAGATTTGGTGCCACGAGCCACCAAGGGCCTGGAATGTGGCTGGTCTGAAGGCAGATGTGCTGCACGTGTAAAATCCAGGGCAGACTGTGAGGACTCGGGGAGACAAAGAAAGCAAAACACCTCGTTAATGTTTTTATACTGTTTCCCTGTTGAAAGGATACTACTGGGGATGTACTGAGCTAAATAAATAAAACATATATTACTGAAATTAATTTTGCCTGCTTGTTTTTGCTATTTTAACGTGGCTAGTAGAAAATTCCAGATGGCAAATGCAGCTTTCCTTACAGCTACCCTGGACAGTGCTGGGGTATCTCATGAGGGCATGTAATGCCATCCCGAGGGCTCTTCTGGCTGCAAGAGGGGGTCACCAGAGGCTTGCAGCGGAGGATCGATGCAACACACTGAGGATTCAGAAACACCTTGGGCGGGTGTAGACGGGAGGGATGAAGCTGTGGTTTGGGAGGGTTCTCTGGGGGCCATTGCAATTTCCTAAATCAGACATGTTTAGGTCTGAACAAAGCAGAGGCAGGGGGAACTTGGGAGAGCTATTTAGAAGAGAAAATCCCTGGCAGGTGAAATTCAGACACTGCACTGGGGAAAGACACAGGATCCAATTACAGTCCTCTGGAGGGAAATCCCTACTCACTACCCAATCACATCATCTAACCTCCCTGGCTGATGCAGAACACAAAGCTGAGAAGACAGTTTTCAGGGCACAGGAAAATGCAGTGGGGATGCTTTAGAGCGAGACTTAATCCACTTTCCTTGTTAAGGATCCAAGAGAAAACTCCGACCCCATTAGGCCCCAGACAACAAGGCCTAACAGTGTGCTCTTTGATACCTCTCCTCAAGGCTGCTGACAGGAAAGGCCGTTACCATGGACACGGGCCCAGCCAGGAAGCCGAGTGGGGCAAACACAGACAGTCTCACGGCCCGCTGTGTCCACAGAGCCGACTAGTTGGTAAATATTACACCAGGCACATACCAGAGACACAAAGCAAACAGTAAGTCATCTCGATGCCGTGCTGGAAGAGTTCCAGGAGGCAATGTTGAACTTGGAAAGAGTGTGGCTTGGTTCCCAGGCTACAAAGGACCATCTCCCAATTCAATGGGGCTGGCGATGGGGCATCTCTACAATTTGCTACAGTTATAGCATCTTGTAGCATGGAGTCTTTCCAGACTAGAGGTATGACTGGCTAAAGAGATGTCAAGCTATTCTGGAAAGAAGCAGGAAATCAGTGGGCAAGCTCCTTCCCCTTTCTGGCGGCCTCAGTTATGCTTACCTTTAAAATGGGTATAATCTACACATGACAAGGCTGCTGGGAGCATTCACTGAGATAAAATAGGTTAACAAATGAAGGAAATGTACATTTCACATATAGGATGTGCTCAATAAACAGTGCCTTCACTTTCCTCTGCAGATTATCCACATAATGTGAGACATCTAGAACTAGACATTGTCTCAGGATGGTCTGCACACTATATTATTATGTATGAAACAATCACCTCCCTCATTTCTAGTAAGGAAACCTCAAGCTGCCTCAGTATCTACCACTGAATAAAAGCAAAAGTGATTTTTTCTTTTTTTTTTTTTTACATCAACTACAGCTCAGCTACATGTCCTACATTTTTTACTGATATAATTGATGATCCAGATTCAAGTCCTGGATTTGTCAACCATCCCAGCTAATCCTATTTTACTAGACCGAGGTCAAAGCTCTAGTCCAGAAAGATTATTTAAAAGCTGCCATCTGTCCTCAAAGAGCTGTCTGGAGCAGTGTTTTTCAAATTGTGGTCTTCTTAACCAGCTGAACCAGAATTAACTGAGGTGATTATTTAAAATGCAGGTTCCTGAGGTCCCTCATCCTAGACTTTTAAAACCAGACTGCCTGGAAGCAGGGCCCAGCAATCAGCATTCTCAGAAAACTCCCTAGGGGATACTCATGCCCATTAAATCTGCAAATCAATTCTCCTGCCATTATTTTGACCATGGGTTCTTGGACCACCTGCATTAGAATCTCCTGGATGCCTGTTAGAAACAGGGTTTCTGAGCATCACCCACGTCCAAGGAATTTTAATCTGCAGACTCAGGAGAGAAGATGTGTAGCAGGACCTCCAGACAACTGTGACCCACGATGAAAACTGACTCCCATGGGCCTGATGCATGTAAAGCCATGCTCTTTGAGTGTGCCTGCAGAAAAGCTGCCTGGAGAGATCAGAGCAGCCATTCTTGAGCGCACGAGAATCGGATGCAAGAGGTCTGGGAGGCACCTGGCAATTTCTGTTTCTAACAGGCCCCTAGATGGTGTAGACATCACCCATCTGCAGATCACACTTTGAGTAACACTGGTGTAAAACTGGTATTATTCTATATTATTTAATGTACCTCCATATAAAGAATCCATAGAAATCCTACTGAAACAAAAATGGCCATGTCTATTTTTGGCTGTTATGTCTTTTAAATCTCCTTTAATCCAGAAAAGTTTAGCATGTTTTGGGTGTTTTGCAGTTGTGTGTTGAATACACAGTACAAAACATTTTACCATTTTCACCTTTTTTCATTTTAATAATTTTAAAGTATACAATTCAGTGAGTATTTCATACATTCACAGTGTTGTAGACCAATCACCACTATTTAGTTCCAGAACTTTATCACCAAAAAGGAAACTTAACACCCTTGGCTCAATCACTTCCAACTCCTGGCTTCTCTGAATCCCTGGCAACCAGTAATCTCCTTTCTCTCTATATCGATTTACATATTCTTTCTGGACATTTCATAGAAATGGAATCATATAGGGAACTTCTCTGATGGTTCAATGGGTAAAACTCCACACTCTCACACAAGGGGCTAGACTTTGATCCCTGAGATCAGGGAACTAGAACCCACATGTCACAACTGAAAAAATCCTACATGCTACAACTAAGACCCAGTACAGCCAAATAAATAAATATTTTTAAATACATAAATAAGTGGAATCATATAAGATGTGGCCTTCTGAGTCTACTTTCCTTCATTGAGCAACATGTTTTTAAGATCCGTCCATGTTACCACATCATCAGTCTCAGTTTTTATGGCTGAATAATATTCCACTGTGTGGCCAGACTACATTATTGATCAAATTCATCAGCTGGCAGATATTTAGGTTGCTTCTACCTTTTAACTAGTGACTAGAGCTTGGATAAACACACACATACAAGCTTTTGTTTACACATCTGTTATCGGTTCTTTGGGATATATATGTAGGAGTGGGTCATATGATAATTCTGTTTAACTTACTGAGGAACTGCCTCATTGTCTTCCATAGGATGTGCCATTTTCCATTCCAATCAGCAATGTGGAAGAGTTGCAATTTCTCTACATGCTCACCAGCACTTGCTTTGGACTTTTTTGGTTGTTGTCGTTATTGTTGTGGCCAACCTAGTGGGTGTGAGCTGTATCTCATTCTGGGTTTGATTTGGTGTTTCCCTAATGGCTAATGACATGAGTATCATTTGTGCTCATGTACTTGCCGACCATTTATATATCTTCTTTGGAGAAATATTTAAGTCCTTTATCCATATTTTAACTGACTTGTCTTTTTATTGAGCCCTGGTGGTTCAGAAGGTAAAGAATTTGCCTGCAATGCAGGAGACCAGGGTTTGATCCCTGGATGGGGGAGATCTCCTGGAGGAGGGAATGGAAACCCACTCCAGTATTCTTGCCTGGAGAATTCCATGGACAGAGGAGCCTGGCAGGCTACAGTCCACGGGGTTGCAAAGAGTTGGACATGACTGAGCGATTTTCACTTTACTTCAAGAGATATTAATGTAGTCTTGATAAAAGATCAGTATCAAATACAAGATGAAACATTTTGTCCTACTTTGTGGGTTGTCTCTCTACTCTCTCCATAGGCCACACCACTTTGAAGCTTCATTCAATTCCAAGGTGATGACAGGACTACACAAGCTGATAACAAACATGGGCTATGAATGCAGCCAGTCAAAAGTTCTCAGAGAAACTGAGGCCCAGAGGGTTACAGCAGCCGTTCTCAGGTCATGTGTGAACTCACCAGTATTGGGAGGGACTGAGTGCCAAAGCCTTTGACTGTGTGGATCACAATACACTGTGGAAAATTATGAAAGAGATGGGAATACCAGACCACCTGACTTGCCTCTTGAGAAATCTGTATGCAGGCCAGGAAGCAACAGTTAGAACTGGACATGGAACAACAGACTGGTTCCAAATAGGAAAAGGAGTACGTCAAGGCTGTATATTGTCACCCTGCTTATTTAACTTATATGCAGAGTACATCAGGAGAAATGCTGGGCTGGAAGAAACACAAGCTGGAATCAAGATTACTGGGAGAAATATCAATAACTTCAGATATGCAGATGACACCACCCTTATGGAAAGTGAAGAGGAACTAAAAGCCTCTTGGTGAAAGTAAAAGCAGAGAGTGAAAAAGTTGGCTTAAAGCTCAACATTCAGAAAACGAAGATCATAGCATCTGGTCCCATCACTCCATGGGAAATAGATGGAGAAACAGTGGAAACAGTGTCAGACTTTATTTTGGGGGCTCCAAAATCACCGAAGATGGTGACTGCAGCCATGAAATTAAAAGATGCTTACTCCTTGGAAGAAAAGTTATGACCAACCTAGATAGCATAGTCAAAAGCAGAGACATTACTTTGCCAACTAACGTCCGTCTAGTCAAGGCTATGGTTTTTCCAGTGGTCATGTATGGATGTGAGAGTTGGACTGTGAAGAAAGCTGAGCGCAGAAGAATGGATGCTTTTGAACTGTGGTGTTGGAGAAGACTCTTGAGAGTCCCTTGGATTGCAAGGAGATCCAACGAGTCCATTCTGAAGGAGATCAACCCTGGGATTTCTTTGGAAGGAAGGATGCTAAAGCTGAAACTCCTGTACTTTGGCCACCTCATGCAAAGAGTTGACTCATTGGAAAAGACCCTGATGCTGGGGGGATTGGGAGCAGGAGGAGAAGGGGACGACCGAGGATGAGATGGCTGGATGGCATCACTGACTCGATGGACGCAAGTCTGAGTGAACTCCAGGAGTTGGTGATGGACAGAGAGGCCTAGCGTGCTGCGATTCATGGGGTCACAAAGAGTCAGACATGACTGAGCGACTGAACTGAACTAAGGGAACACTGAGTTTACTCCCCAAACCCAACATGCACATGCAAATGCACACAAAGAGATGATGCCACTTCATATCTGGAATATCAAGGACACTGACACACACCCATAGAAAGCCACCTCTTTTCAAAGATAAAACACATTTACAGAATTTAATGCTTTCAAAGTTAGATTTTCAGCACTGGAAAAATTTTTCCATTAAAATTCCAGGGTCAGAGCTTGCAAAAAGAACACAAAATAGGCATTCATTCAACAGGAATCTGGAATGACTTCAATATTGGGCATTTCTTGTAATTTAGGACCTAATTCTGTTTTTACACATTTGTTAACAACGGGTAAAATGGGTTCATAATCATAGAGCAGGCATCTCAAATGCAAGTGACCCTGAGAGCCAAACAGGTATCATCAAATGCTGAACCCAAATGAGGGCAAGGTGACAGACCTGAGCTGCCTACTGTTCAACCAAATGAAACTCCTGCCTCATTATGTCGGCTCTTAAAACAGTAAGCAGACCAAACAAAATGTCCCTTCCTATGTCCTTCCCCTCACTTTGAAATAAACTAAGATGATCCTTTCCAATCCAAAGAACCAAAGATGAACAAAACAATGAAAAATCAACCGACCAACCGAGTACTGAATGTGTCTGGGGCTGCTCCATTCACTAAAGTCAAAGATGGAGAAGTAGCGAGAGGGCAACATCAGAGTACACAACACAGAAATACTTAGCATAGTCTCATTCATCTCATCGGAGCAACAGTTGGCTTTAAACTAATTTTTATTCATATCCTACTTCTTAAAAGTTTTAGGGAAGCCTACAGCAAAGAGTATAACAAGTCTAGCAAAATAAATACAGACAAAGGAAAAGGGGAGAAAGGAAATGAAACACGGTGGCATAGACAACATAGAATCTATGAGCAGCATCAAATTTCACTGTGAGCTTTCTGGCAGGCAGAAGGAAAAGGGAAACACTACATTACTACTTAGGATCCAGACAAGTGATTCTTCACAAAAACATAAAGAAAAGTTTTTTCCCTAGTGGCCAATTCCCAAAGAACATTTCCAAATGATCAAAATCCTTCAATGATTTAAACACAAGAATTTGATAAGTTCTTCTAAAAATTGCCAGTCTATCATTAATGCTATTCCCTAATATTTTACAGAGGTCCAGCCTCATGCAAAGACAGAAAGGTACATGCCAGCATTTAAGAGAAGATGGCAAACTGGGAGCCTTCAGTCACAGACCCAGTCCCCAAAGAGCTACACTCAAACGTCAAGAACTATCTATACTATACACCTCTGTGAGTGGAAATATTCCAGCACCTTAGGAAACTTTCAGTAATACAGAAAGAATAGTCTCCAAATCAGAAACAAAAAGCAAAGAACCCCTCCTTTTTCGCAGGGGAAGAACTATATGCGAGATCTGGAAAAGATAAATCCTGGAAAAAAATCCAGATCTATGTCTACTAGGAAGATGATATCTCCTGAAGCAATAGATTGTTCTGTAGCCAACGAATGGTGAAGTAACAAAGAAAGGGCTTTCTTCAAGGGGATTGTTGGCTCTTTTATTTAACAAACCTGGAATGACAGGAAAATTGTCAGCAGTGTGTGTGAGGGTAGGAAAGGGGAGAAAGTGGAGATTTAGAAAAAGGAGATGTGAACTCGGTCTAGCTGAGTTTTTCACTCCATTCTGAGTCTTCAGATAGTTTCAAGTTCTTGGTTTAAGTTACCATGCCATAAAATTTAATAGATTAATCATTCAGAGTGTTTCATCAGAGGCAACAGAAGCTGATTCAGGTTAACTTAAGCAGAGAAGAAATAAATTGAAGCATGTGGGATGACTCATAGAATAGGAGAAAAACTTGGAGGAAAAAAGAGTCCTCAAAAAGCCAGAAGTCAGAGCATCTTGAGAATCTAGGGAGCAAGAAAGAGGCCTGGAACAGTCTCTTGATGACGCCACATTCTTGATTAATCAATGCCAAACATGTATGTTTTGCTTCACTCAGCAAGAGTGAAACTCCTGAGAGGGAGGGTCTGGATCCCATGTCCATCCCTCAGCCAGGGAAAGCAAGTCATCTTGACCAACGGTTCTCAACATGGGGCAATTTTCTCCCCTTCCTCGCAGAGACATCTGGCACTATCTGGACACATCCCAGGTTATCCATGGGCTCTCACAACTAGAGAACTGATTAATATCCTATAAGGAGGACAGCCCCTACAGCAAAGACCCTTCCTTCCCAGATATCGGTAGTGCCAAGCTGAGACACTACTCCTCCAATCTCGATTCACTGGCCCAGCAGGAATGCAAAGGGAACACTTCCCTAACGGAGAGCTGAGGGTGCAGAGGACATGTCCACTGTCTGCTCTGCCTAGGTTTCTTGAGTCTCTTTGGCCATTTCGCTTTTCCCCTCGCCCAGCTTACTATTTCCACCTCCCACTTCCTTCAAAGGATGGTCCTCGAGCTGTGGGAGCCACTTACAGGCTCAGAGAGCTGACAGGGCCTGAGAATGTCCATCGCCCAAGGACAGCCCTGAGCTGGGGTTGGAAATCCAGCTCTCTTGCCTCACATTAGAAAGAGACTTGAAATTCACAGTTCAGAGTGCGCACAGGATCTGGCTGAGGATGGGACCTAGCTTCCTTGGCACTTTCTACTTCCCCGCTTTCTCTCAGGGTCTCCTGGGAACGGTTTCTTAACAACTCCTGTGTCCGTGCTTAGTTGCTTCAGTCATGTCTGACGCTTTGCAACCCTATGGACTATACAGCCTCCAGGATCCTCTCTCCACAGGACTCTCCAGGCAAGAATACTGGAGTGGGTTGCCCTGCCCTCCTCTAGGGCATCTTCCCAATCCAGGGATGGAACCTGTCTTCTGCACTGAAGGTGGATTCTTTACTGCTGAACCACCAGGGGTGCCCTCTCAGTTTGTACCCAAATCCCCTCTCAGGGTTTGCTTTCAGAAAGCTTGGCCTAAAGACAAGATATGTTACCAAAAGAAAGGCTGGGAAAGACTGCTGGACAGTCAAAACAACACCAATCCACCAAACACACGTCCTCCACCACGGAAGCCCTCCTGCCCAGGTTTCCATTCTCCCTTCACTACATGACAGGTAACTGGGTGGCCAGGGGTCAAGTGCGTGAGCTCAGCAGTCAAACCTGGGTTCAAACTCTGATTCCCCCACTGTGTAGCTTGAGACGAGTCATTTCCTCAACCTCTCCCTTTCCATCTGTAAAATGGGCACAATGTTAGTACCTATTCACAGGGTGGACTTGAGGATTAAAAGGGAAAAAATAAGAAGTGTTCATTCTGATGTGGAATTTTTATAAGTACTCATTAAAGGCAGCAGCTATGGTTACGAATAACCAGGTCAAGAACCTTGAATTTACAAAGCAATGAAAGCTATTCCTTTAATTACAACTAAAGAACTTCACCTTTCAGTGGGAATCTAGAAAGTTGAGACTTGTAGGAAGGTAAGCGAGACCCTCACAACTGATCAAGTAATGAGGGCCTTCATCTTACTGGTCTTTATTTATAAGGTACATGATAAGCTTTCCACAGTCATTAATAGTTTAAAGAAAGGAGGGGGCAAGGGGAAGGAGAGTGGAAAGAAGAAAGGGAAAGAGGGAAGAGAGAAAGGGAAAATAAAGAAAGGAGGAAGGAATGAAGGCAAGAAGAAAAGTTCTCAGAATATAAATCAGCTAAGACACAGTGCCCAGAAACCGACCCAGCCCCGATGGGATTCTGATGGGTGGGCTGTAGGCCGTCTGTTACCTAGAATCACATCTTCATCTTCACAAGCAGAACCAGGGACTTGAAGCTCCTAATAATCAACAGCAGGTCGCTGCTGGTTTCTGAGCATTACTGCAATACACAGCAAAGTTATCGCAGCTGCAAGGCAGCACACAGCGTCCCTGTGGACACTGGGCTTCCAGGCGCATCCAGGCCTGAAGAGAAGGCCACACAGAGGGCGGAACGACAGTGCTTAATCACAGAAGTGAGATGGAGGGCGGCATGGGAGAAGCCCAAGCGTGGACCCCCAGGGAGCTGAATTTAGAGTTCCTGGTGTAGTGATGCCTTACAAATAGAATGTAAGAGACTGCTAGTCTGCAGGTAAGCAAATTATGTATTTGTAATAAACAGCAGAGATGAAGGAAGGAGAGTAAGCAATCTTCACAGTCTTTACAAACAAAATCCTTTGAATAGACTGAAATCAAAGGATACCAAGAAAGACTGAGAAGAGGGGCAGAACACTGGTCTTGGTGTGGGAGGGGACAAGAGGTCACAGAACTTTCCTGTCTCTGCCTTCTGTGCAGCCTGTCCAGCGATGACATGATGGGCTCTCAGGGAGATTAATAGGATGCCTTCTGCTAAGGCTACCACACTGTCTGAATACAGCAGCCACTTGCCATATGAATATATTAAATATGTATTATTTGAAATTAAAATTTAAAATGCAGGTCTTCGGTTCCACTGGCTTCTAAGCCCAGCTCAGGGGTTTGGTTTAGGCAAGTCCCATCCCCTCACTGGAGAGTCCTCATCAGAAAATAAAGCCT
Organism: Nanger dama; assembly: GCA_917880005.1. Taxonomy (NCBI): domain Eukaryota; kingdom Metazoa; phylum Chordata; class Mammalia; order Artiodactyla; family Bovidae; genus Nanger; species Nanger dama. Next base: position 42,996,748 of record CAKJTW010000016.1, read on the forward strand.
CACCAGAAGGCTGCAGGGCCCCTTCCAGTTGCAGCATTCTCTGCTCCGCAGTCTTTCTCGGAGGAACTCAAGAGAAGCCCTGTATGGAGTGATCAACAGACCATAGCAACCTGTAAATCCAGCCAGCACGTGGCCCCACAGACCCAGAGCTCCCCAGATCCACCTCCAGAGGAGGGTGCTGTCTCTGGCTCCTGGCTCACGGAAAGCAGTCTGCCTCAGTTGCAGAGGGCTGTTCCCAGGAGCTCCGGCCTCCAGGAGCAGCCCACAACTGAGTTAGGATGTGTATAAAGGCCTGGCCCTTTGCGCATCACAGGGAACACCTCCTGAACCCCTGGGGGTTGAGGGGCTGAAGGGCCTGGAGAGCCATTCAGTTTTCCCTCTGCTCCCTGCCCATCCTCTCACTGGTGCTGACCCCCAAGGAAGGTCACATACACCTGTAAACACCTCCACATCTGCTACCAGAAAACCCCATCCTTTGTGCGATGGAATGGCGGGGCTGGTGAGGCAAAGCCAGACAAGTGGAATGAACAGATTCTGGGATCTGATGAGATAATGATACCAGTAAATAACAACTAGGAGCTAGCAGTTACAGGGCACTCACCAGGCGCCAGGCACTACGCCATGTGCTTCACGCATGCTCACACATTTAGTGCTCATCACAGTCCAGTGAAACAGGGGCATGGTCACAGATCAGGAAACGGAGGCATGGAGAAAGCCCACAGCCAAGACGCAATGCTCTCATTCCTGGTCTTAAGTATTCACCTCCCAGGGCTTCAGTTTCTTCTTCTGTGACCTGAGGCTTGGCCACAATGACCGCCGTGTGCTACTTCTCCTCCCTGTGTCCACCGTCACACAGGGCCAGGCGCGGAGTCCCGAATGCCACTGTCGCCCTGACACTCTTGGCACCTCTCTGGTCTGGCTCCAGAGAAAGGGAGGCGGCAGCGGAACAAGAAAGGGCTCTGACACTGCTCCACTCCCAACATCTCTCATTAGGTATCTACCTATGCTTATGCCCATTTTACAGATGGGAAAACTGAGACTTGGAGATGTCAGCCTATGCAAGGAGGTGGCAGAGTTTGGACCATGCAGTCTATGTGTCTCTCACTACTGGAGTACCTCTGCCATCTGAGAGGGAGTGGCTAGGTCCTTTAGGCTGTTACAGAGGATCATCCCAGAAGCCTCACTCCATCTCATGATCTGACCCCTTGTCCTTTCATTTAGAACTAACTTCCCTTGGAGAAGGCCCTCTAGAACTATTTTCCATGGAATGCCCTCTTGAGCTGTTGGAAGGATCTGCATGAGACTGGTTGTCACCCAACACTCTGTTGACATTTCCTTTTTAAAGAACATAACATACATTCTTGGGCTGAACTCAAACATTCTAACACTGTGTTTTGTGGGTTTTTTTAAACATTTATGGACAAACACAATCACTGGAAATGCTAGGTGGAAGTCTTTACTTCTGTCTTCCTCTGTTATGAAGGGCAGAGATTGTCAGTGGTCAATAATCCTAGGAGAAATACTCCCTTTCCAGTCCGAGTTCAAAGGAGGGCTGCCAAGCTTCATAATAATGACTGAGAATGTAAATTGGGCATCTAGTGTATTTTAGATGCTGTGGAAAGCATTTCATAGGCATTTTTTCCATTTAATTTTCACCATAACTCATAAGACAGAGTATTGCCATCAGCCCCATTTTACAGATGTGAAAATATAGTTCTTGAGCATTAAGAACATCTCCCAAGATCACAAGTAAATGACAGAGGAGAGCTCTTAATACACAGGTTTGAATCCAAAGCAGGACTCCCAGAGTGACTGGGAGTAGCTGAAATTAACCAGCTAAGGGAATTTAAGTAACTACAGAAGGACTAATCCATCAAAAAACAGTCATGAGAGGCCACTGCCAGTACCCACCAACTAAGATTGGGGATGGGACTGGCTCTGGAAATGTCCTCACAATTATTCACTCATTCATTGTTTATTCAACAAACATGTACTGATCACCTGGAGTGCCAAGCAAAGCCAAAGGAAATGGGGATACAATGGGAACCAAGACTAACATGGGCCCTGCCTTCTCAGGAGCTCACACTTGAGCAGTAGACAGCAAATCAACAGGAGAAATGAAACATTTAAGTTAACACAAGGGAACTATAGCAATCTGTGAGGAGACTGACACAGACTAGGAGAGAGAATATAGTCAAGGAAGGCTTCCTGCAGGAGGTGACAGCAAGCTGCTACCTGAAGGACAAACAGAAGTCTGCCAGGTGAGTGAAGCTGGCTACGGAAACTGTCCTATACAGAAGCAGTGGCATGTCTGGAGGAAACAGAGGGGGAGGCAAGAATGGGGGAGCTGCAAGACCAGGTTGGACAGACGGTGGCAACACAGGCCTCCGTCTTGGCGGCTGGGTGACAAGTGTCCTCACAGTCATGCAATGGAGAATTAAGCCTCCTGGTTGTGGCTCCACCTCCAAGCTCAGTCAGCTACTCTCCAGTTATCACTGGCTTCTAATGAAGATTTCTCTATAGGGAGAGAATGTTCAGACAGGAGTTAAGTTTCAAATGTACATTCATAAACTGACTCTCCAATTCTTTTTAATACCTAATGGATCTTAAGTGAATCTGGTCATCACCAGGAAGTCAGTCCCCTGGGCCCCGTCTCCCAGATGTCCAGGCTCACATAATGAAAAAAACAGACACGGAACAGGTGCCCTCCAGAAGATCTAAACAGACATTTCTCCAAAGACACAGATGGCCAGCAGGCACATATAAAGATAGTCAACCTCACTGATTACTAGAGAAATGGAAGTCAGAACCACAATGAGGTATCACTACACAGCAGTCAGAATGTGCTCAGTCACTCAGTCACGGCCAACTCTGCAACTCCATGGACTGTAGCCCACCAGGCTCCTCTGCCCATGGAATTCCAGGCAAGAATACTGGCTGCTGCTGCTGCTAAGTCACTTCAGTCGTGTCCAACTCTGTGCGACCCCATAGACGGCAGCCCACCAGGCTCCCCCGTCCCTGGGATTCTCCAGGCAAAAACACTGGAGTGGGTTGCCATTTCCTTCTCCAATGCAGGAAAATGAAAAGTGAAAGTGAAGTCGCTCAGTCGTGTCCGACTCTTAGCAACCCCATGGACTGCAGACCACCAGGCTCTTCTGTCCATGGAATTTTCCAGGCAAGAGTACTGGAGTGGGGTGCCATTGCCTTCTCTGAGAAGAGGGTTACAATTTCCTTCTCCATCACTACACAGCAGTCAGAATAGCCACCATGAAAAACTCTACAAATAATAAATGCTGAAGACACCTAAACAGTTGGTAGGAATGTAAATTGGTACAGCCACTATGGAGAACAGTACGGAAGCTCCCTAAAAACTAAAAACAAGAGTTACCATATGATCTAGCAATTCTACTCCAGATCAAATATCTGGAGAAAACTATAAATCAAAAGACAGATGCACCCTTATGTTCATAGAAGCACTATATGCAACAGTCAAGACTTGGAAGCAACCTAAGTGTCTGTTGACAGATGAACAAATAAAGATGCGGAGTGTCTGGGTGTACACACACACACACACACACACACACACACACACACACACACACACTGAAATACTACTCAGCCATTAAAAAGAATGAAATAACGCCATTTGCAGCAATGTGGATGGACCTAGAGATTATCATTCTACATAAAGTAAGCTAGATAAAGACAAATATGATATCACTTATATGTGGAATCAACAAAAAGAATGATACAAGTGAAATTATTTGCAAAACAGGAATATATTCACAGACATAGAGAACAAACTTATGTTTACCAAAGGAGAAAGGGGGGCAGGAATAAACTGGGAGTTTAGGATTAAAATATATACACAACTATGTATCTAGAATAGATGACCAATAAGGACCTAATGTCTAAAACTGGGAACTATATTCAATGTCCTACAATAACCTGTAATAGAAAGGAATTGCAAAAAGAATAGATACACACACACACACACACACCCCTGAAACTAACACAACACTGTAAATCAATTATATTTCAACCAAGAAAATTTTTAAAAAGAAAGAACACAGTGCCCTCACTCTCCACGGGACCATCTGCTTGGATCAGATGACCTCTCTGCGAGGAACACTGCTGTCAGTTCATGCATCGCAGTGTATGAGCATCTGGCCTATTAGAATCCTTTTGATTGTGAGCAACAGAAGACACAAGCCAACATCTTCAACGATAAAGCCACTCATTATTCCCCCATTAGGAAGCACAGAGGACCCAGAGTCAATTCAGTAGCTCAGTGATGGCATCCTGGGCCACATTTTCGCAACCAATTTTTTGCTCTGCCATGGTCTCACTATACCTCTCACTGTCTCACATGGAAATACGATTCATCACAAGAAAGGGACTTTTCCTGCCCTACTGTTACTGCTCAAAGCGCCCCCCTCCATGATGATTTCCCTTCATATTTCATTGGCCAGAAGTTGGTCCCAAGACCCTTACAATTAGGCAAAACTAAAAATTTTCTTCGTTTTAAAAAGGGAATTGCTTGGACTAGATCCATTATGGGGAATGAAGACAGTATCACTGTGCCTGGTGCAAAGCTCTATGGAAAAGGGCAGGGGTGAATTATTAGGGACTCTGCCAGGCAGGAAAGGAGGGGGGCAGGTGAGGAACAGATATCGGTCAACGGTCTGCGGCAGTGGTCATGCCCCGGGCATACAGCAAGAGCTCCATAAATGTTTCCTGAGTGAGGAAATGGAACAAGCAAATCAAGACAGTTACCACGGGTGAAGCAGCAGAGCCGCTGCGGCCACGCCTTCACCATAACCCTTTGAGTCTGAGCAATAGGCACCCATCTAAAACAGTCTCGGAGAAGATTAAGATTTTACTGGTTCCCATTATTGAGAAGTCTGATATTGTACTGGCTTTGAGGCATGGCTGTATTATATCCAAGTATTCAAATAATATTTTCAGGAACCTGTCTCAGTTCATCTCTGGACTCTGCTTTTCATGGGATGGTCAAAGGCAGCTGCAGGCCCAAGTGCTCCCAGTTCAACAACCCCAGGAGAAAGGACACCACCGTCTTCTCCAATTTTCCAGCCCAAGTCCCTGATCATCTGATGCTCAATGGCCTGCCTCAGACCAGATACCACCCCGATCCAACTTCTTTGTCCAGAGGGAGGCTGATTGGTCAGTTCCAGTCACATATCCACCAGGTCTAGGTCACATTACTGCCTCCCTTTGGCATTGTCCAACGTTCCTCACAGCTTCCACCTAATTTTTCCCTGGCGGGTAAGAACCAAGCGACCAGTCTGTGCATTTCAATAGTTACTCCTCTCTGGGCTGAACAACAAAATGACTTTCAAGAATCATTCCAAACCAGAGTAGGGTAGGTGGTTGGGAAAAGAAGTTCATGTTTAATTAACAGAAACTGGCAGTCTTCAAATGATCTCAGTGATAGAAACCTCATTTAGCCTAGGTTTAGAACGGGAACACTTAGGAGATTATTAATGAAGTTTGCTTTTCATGGCCACAGTGAAAACAGAGGGGGAGCGTAATTGATGCCATTTAGTTAAAATGCAGCAATTTAATCACTGGAAGATTTGTTCAGAGGGGAGAGAGTGGGGACAGGGCCAGGGCATAACCAACCCAGGAGGCACGTTTAAACAGCACACGGCCTAAGGAATCATCTGAGCTGGCTGTCTGCTTGGAGATGGAGTTGGATGAAACACATGACTGAACACATAACACACGTGCGTAGGTTTTATGCAACTTAGAACCCACAATCAATGCACTAATTTCAGAAGAATTTCCAAATTGGAGCCATCCTGCATGAGCCTCTGTCAGGCATCAAACATCATCATGGGGCCACATGACAAAAGCAAGCACACACTGCGACGTAGCTATGGCGGGGACGGATTCTTTGACCCAATTTTCCCACCGCGGGACCTTTGCCCTTGATTGCTTACCCCCTCCACGTGCCCCTCCCCATGACCCCTGTGCAGCTGGCTCGTACTTGGTCTTCAGTTGTTGTGTAGTCACTAAGTCGTGTCCAGTTCTTTGTGACCCGATGGACTGTAGCCAGCCAGGCTCCTCCGTCCATGGGATTTCCCAGGCAAGAATACTGGAGTGGGTTGTCATTTTCTCCTCAAGGGGATCTTCCTGACCCAGGGATCGAACCCGTATCTCCTGCAATGGCAGGAAGGTTCTTTACCACTGAGCTACCAGGGGAAGCCCCTGGTCTTCAGACCTCAACCTAAATGTTACTTCATCACAGAGGCCTGACCACAGAACCAATTTCCCGATGTGATGTGAATGCTCAGCATCTCGGTAGCTGATGTGTCTGTGGTCTACTGGCACATAGACTTCTTTATGGCCTGGCTTAAGAATGCCCCATACGACAGAGTACTCTCCAGTTCTGGTTGTCATTATGTAGCCAGTGCCTCCATCAGCAACTGGCACTGGTGAAAGATGAATCGATTACCACTGGCATCCCTTAGACATTTTGCCCAGACAGAAACCATGGCTGAATCCTTGCTCCTCTGCCTCCATATCCCTGGACAATCTCATGAATCTTGGCTTCTCACCTTACAGCTATGGGTGCTCAGGAAAACGGTTCATTTCTCTGGGCCGCAGTTTCTTCATCTGAACAGCAATAGTCAGAATAGCATCAACTAACAGAATTACTAGGCGGGTTACATGGGGTCAAGTACACAGAAAATGAAAGGTCCAGCCCCAGCATCTCACTCAACTCTTTCGGGATTCCAGCATTAATCACATAGATCTGTGGACGTGTGTGTATCAAAAGGTTGTGAATTCTTCAAGGAGAGAAAAATATGCAGTTTCTCTTTGTTTTCTAAAGTCTTGTATTTTGCCTCAAACACAGTAGGTGCTCAGTAAATGTTCTGCATTCTGCAAATTAAATTGGTTGCCATTCCAACCTGACCCGGGCATCCGAGGAGCTTCTGTGCTCCTTGATGTTCAGCTCTCCAGCAAAGGCAAACCCATATGATTCGTGCCTTGAGCAAAACATTAAAAGGAAAGGCTGCCAGCCATAAGAAACTGATCTTGCCCCACATTCTCACACCAGACAGAATTGTTTTCAGTCAAAAGTCTAGTATGTGCACTCTACCCTCCTAGCCCCTGTTTATCAGGATGATCACACAGAAGGAGCAGGAAATGACATTGGGTTGGTTGTTATCTGGGCCTCATCTCTCTCTGAAATGCATACATCTTCACACCCACTTCTCAAGCAGAGGTCTGTTACCCCTCCCCGCTTCTAAAATTGTCCAGAAAATACAAGACCTAATGTCCTAGTCTTATGCTGCCTAAAATTGCAAATCCATCCCTTGTCTAGCCTCAAGGGCTCTGTCAACTTTAAGATCCTGACCACAGGGTTACAGAGAAGCCAGACATGCTAACAAAATATGATTTGCTTCCCTGGTTTCTGGTGTGTTTGACAGGAGCCTTCAATTCCCAGAGTCCCCCAGACTCTGAAAATTCCCCGTCCTGGTCCCTAACTTCACCACTCAATGGGGCACCGATCATTTTTTCAGACCCCTAAAGTGGTTCCAGAATCTCATTCCAAGTTCTGACTCCGCTTTCCTTTCATCCAACATTATGAATATGCTTCTTTTTTAAAACATATTTTTCTTGGAAAGATCTGTATGTCCTCACTATGGCCTTCCAGATTTCACTGGAGCATAATATGCCCCTTAAAAAGTCAACTGCCACTGCCTGGACAGCTTCGATGCAGACGTTTAACAGGGAAGCAACAAGATCCGCTACATCGTTCCAAGATGGTACTGGTGTTGGGAGGGGGAGGTGGTGATGGACATGTGATCCCAGACATGCCATCTGGAAACATTCTTCATTCAGCAAGTCGTCATTTATTTGGAATATCTGTTCCATGAATTTTAGGCATGTTTTCTCATTCAGTGGGAAAATGGAAGGAATAGGTCATTGAGACCTTTCATTTTTCTCATTCCTGTCATATAAACATGAAGAAACTGCCCTCTCTAAAAATGCTACTAAGTTAGGGCAGCCCAGGGATATTTCAAGCCTGCATTCTAGCCATTTCTCTATGTTTTATGCGGCTTCCTGCTCTCACATTCGATGAAAATAGCTCTTTCCATGGCAACACTACATAGAGATATGGTAGGTTTGGCTTTTAAAAAAATACTGTTTATCTTGAAACTGAACTGAATTCTCCATTTTCTCTCTCACTCCAAAATCACACCAGTCTTGGCAGACTCTCTTGAGGGCATACAAGGACATACCTTCACCAAACGATTGCAGTCTTTCTCTAGTGCCCCCATGCATCAGTCCTGCCCACCCGTAACTAGGCTTCACTTCTGAGTGCTAGAGTCCAAGGTATCAGCTTGATACGCAAGACCATTTACAACTGGTCCTGCCTGCGTCCACATTTTCATACCCTATCAGTGCCTCTATTTTACTTTACACGCTAACAATACCAAGCTGTTTATCTGGGACCCAAATGTACCTGGACTTTCATAGGCAGCTTACGATGGCAATACAGTCAAGGTCAACATATCATCACCTCCTCTCAAACACACATGTGCTTATGCACACATATGCACATAGACATAGACACACAAATCCACCACCTGTACCAGTCAGACCATAAAGCAGAATTTTACTGTGGAGAGAAGGCCAAAAAGGGGAATTAAGACCATGCATCATTTCACCAAATGTCCCTTAAAAATATTTTCTCAACATTCCTTTCCCTATGACAACCATCAACTGTCTCTTTCCCGTCTTGATGCCAAAACTATTCTCCAAGGACTTCCCTGGCGGTCCAGTGCCTAAGATTCCCTGTTCCCAATGCAGGGGTCCTGGGTTCAACCCCCAGTCAGGGAGCTAGATCTCACATGCCACCACTAAGACCTGGAGCAGCCAAATAAATAAGTATTTCAGAAAAAAAAAAAAAAACCTGTTCTCCAGCTGAACTTAACTCCCTCTCCTAATCCAACCCTCAGCTCAAATATTCACTGAACAAAGAGCTAGGCGGCTAGCTGAAAGGTTGAAGTCAGATCATCAGACACACCCTGACACCCGGGCACTCGTGGTAAAGCCCAGGCCAGGAGTGACAGGTGTGGACGCCCCTCACTCACCGTGCAGAGTTACAAACACACGAGGCAGCTCCGGCTCGTGAGTCCATGTACCATCCCCTTTCCACCACGCCCTTTCCACACTGCCCATCTGACAAACTATTCAAGGCTTCAAGACCTAGGTCAAGAACCACCATCTCTGAGACACCCTGGGAATTTCAGACGTGCTTCCTCAACCAAAGAAGAAATGGGAGTCCCGGAGCTGACCACTCTGACTTAGCACAGCTGCACGATCCCTGGGCTTTACACCTGCTGGCACAGGCTTTTGCCCTATTATCCCACAAATTGCTTCCAGAAATGTTCCTATCCAGATCTCAGCTCAGCACGAAGTATGTGCTCAGTATGTGTTTCTCAGGTGGAAGTGAACTTTTCCCACGTAGCTGGGAGATAGGTGGGGTGGGTCTATATAAACACAGGACTCCACAGATTCTTTCTCCTGTCTGAGACATGGGGTATGCGGTGTGCATTCTCTAAGCACTCTCCCTGCATTCATTCATTCAATCATCACAAGAATCCTATGAAGTGAACACTGTCATCATCCAGGTTTTACAGAGGATGAAGTTAAAATGTTAATTTTCCTTCTGAAGATTTTTATACTGTTCAAACACGTGTCATCTACCCCTGCCTGTAGGAGTATTATATGCTCAAGCATGGCTATGTGACCTGCTTTGTTGTCTGAAAACTAACACATGGGGTGTGTCATCTCCAAAGCTTTAAGAACACTGGTTTTGCCTTCTTTTCCCTCAGTCCTGTGAACAGCCTCTGTCCTACCACCCTGGGTCCCAAGAGGACATGCAACAGAAATGCCGCTGACCGCTGTGGCCAAAGAGCATAAGCAAGAAGCGCACCTTCATTTTCACAAGCCACTGAGATGCTGGGGTCATCTGTTACCTTCACACACCAGCCTAAACTGACTAATGAACTCCACGTACCTGGAAAAAAGCTTACACGCTCCCACATTGGTAAAGGAGATTAACATCCATCTATCCACACCAGCCTAAACTGACTAATGAACTCCACATACCTGGAGAAAAGTTTACATGTTCCCACATTGGTAAAGGAGATTAACATCCATCTCTCCACATAAATTATAAATCTGGAATCTATCTCTGATACCTCTTCCCCTTGCCCTCCTTCCTAAAAAAATTTCAAGTTCTGTAAACCTGCTCCCTGAATTTCCTGGGAATGGAATGTCTTCATTTCCCCCTTCATCTAATACCACCGTCTCAGGTCAGGCCACCATCATTCTCTCCCCGTGTTCTCTCTCATCTCCTGAAAAGATGTATTTGAACTCTCCATCCCTACACTGCACCCACCTGTTCCTCTTTCCAACTACTTTCCACAGGTGCTCTGCTGAAAGGACAGGGTCGATCACATCACCATGGGGCTTGGAAACCTCCAGTGCCTCCCCTGGTTCTCGGGAGATGAGCGATATCCTTAACATAGAGACAAGTCCCTCCCCACCTGGCTCCCCAGTCTCAGCTTATCCCTCCTTCCCACTTAATCTCAATGGTCCAGCCACTCTGCCCTTCTTTCTACTCTTGGACAAGCATGCTGTCTTCAACCTTCAGAACCTGCATATGCTATTCCCTTACCTGGAGTTTTCCCTCCATTTCAGCCATCATTTTCCATCTTCCATGTTCAAATATCAGTTCCTTGGGGAAGCTGCCCAGGGTCCCCATAGTTTGAGTGAAGATCCTTTATTAAGTGCTTTCACTGGACCATGTACTTCCCTTTCATACAATTTTTTTTCACAGTGGCAATTTTAGATGTATTTATAGGACTGTTTTCTGAAGCTTCCTCCCCACCTAGACCAGAAGCTTCATATTAATGAGCATCATGTCACATTCACCTTTTAATCTGGACACCCAGTGGTTTCTGAAACACAGAAGTTGTCCAAATAACATCTGATGAGTGATGGAATGATTGAATATGGGAAATGGAGGCCGTTTCCATTTGGACATTCTAGGATTCCCTGTCATGCTTGAAAAGTACATGGGCTTGCAACCTCTCTTAAGCAGGAAAAAGATAACCCTTCCCATTCAATTTGTTGGGTCAGAAAACCCCAGACACTACAGCAGTAATATTTTTGTCCATGTTTCCGACGGTACTTCTTATGTAATCTCATCCAGTCCTCTGGCCATGAAGATAAGAACTTAAATTCAGGACTGCTCTGGACACTGGCTCTGGACCTAAAGCAAACAGATGAATGTGAGTCGTGAAAAGTAGGGCTGTGGCCCTGCAGTCTCGAAGTTGACTTGGTCATGAGCTAAAATGGAGCGCTCGTTTTTGGAATGGGTACAGATGGTAACCAGAAATGGAACACTAGCTGATATTTTCCCTCAACAAGCGGCCAAAGCTCAGGGCACCACAGGGGCATGGGTGGAACGGTTTCATGTAAACACTATCAGAGGCCCACAGCGGGGCCGCTGTGTTTTTCTAGCCACCGGCGGTGACATTAGCTGAGCCACTGCTCTTACTAACAGTAGTCAGAGGGAGAAGGGCTGAGCCAGCTGCCAAAAGATGTTCTGTAACTGGCAAGGCTCTAATTATTTCACAGGGTTCCAACTTGAGTTCTATTAAACAGTCTTGTTGAAGGTCACACAACAGGGGAGCCCAAGCATGAGCAGCATGGTACAGCAAAGAGAACCAAGTTTTGCTCATGTTCTTGAATTCAAATCCCAGGACAGACACTTATCATGATGTAAAACTGGGCAGGTCACTGCATTTCTCTGAGCCTTAGTATCTTCATCTGTTGGATGGGAAGGAAGCAGGGCAAGGATAATTCTTTCTACCTCTAGGACAATTTAATGCATGTGAAGCACCAAGCACTTAGTAGGTACTCAATAAACAACCACATCTTCTCTCCATCCCTAATCTTTCTACCACGTATATAGCAAAGTCAGATCTTCAGCTTTTGTCTATTAATAAATAATTAAGAGAATAGTTCTTTGTACCTCATACTCTCATTGTCAATGGAAAGAATAAACTTATAGTTCCTTTAGAAGTATGACAATCGGGGGTCATTTTATGAAAACCAATGGAACATTATAGAAGTGACTATTAAGTATGTCTCCCTCGGTCACAGAAGCAATTAATATCAATGTGTATATCTTCTTGAGTGTTTCCCAGGGGCCAGGCACTAAACTGAGCAATTTGCATCCTTACCAGGGGTGTAACCTTGAGCAAGTTACCCATCTATGCCTTGATGGAATCCACTGTAAAACAAAGATCACAGTGACGCCTTCATCATGAAGCTGCTTTGAAGATTAAGTGAAGTATTCTCTTTCACTTCCTATCAGCTTTGATCTGCATGCACGTCAATGTTAGTCACTCGGTCATGTCCAAGTCTTTGCAACTCCATGGACTGCAGCCTGCCAGGCTCCTTTGTCCACACGGATTCCCTAGGCAAGAATACTGGAGTAGATTGCCACTTCCTTCTCCAGGGGTTCTTCCTGACCCAAGGATCAAACCCAGTTCTCCTGCACGACAGGCAGATTCTTTACCGTCTGAGCCACTGGGAAGCCCGTGCATGTTAAGCGATCAGTAAATGGCAAGCAGTGCTTTCATTCAGAAGCAGGAGCAGACATGCCGGCCCAAGAGCAGACCGTGTACATTTCCTACCACCGCTGCTCTTCGTGCCATCACGCAGACAGCTTCAGGCCCACTGCACAGGGTGCATTTACTCCAAAGTAATCAGCCAACTACAAAGAGAAGCTCTTGATTAGCCAAGAGCCTGTCATCAGCCATTTATCGGAACACCTCTCTTAACGATCCTTTCTCTTTTTTTCAGTGAAGGAAGCAATGCCCTGAAGAAGTGAAGTTACTTACCCAAGGTCGCACAGTCTGTAAACGGCAGAGTTTGGGGATTCAATCAATTCCATTTGACACCAAATCTCACATTTTTTCCATAATAAATATGGTGACATTTACATTAAAGGAAGAAAAATCACTTGCATTTTTAATAGGCTACTTCTATATCCTGAGGGTCTTAAAGATACTGGCAGTATCTGACTTAATTTAAATTTAGCTAGCACCTTTATAGCGAGCATTTCCTTTTACTCTGAAACAGTGCTTCACGAGTGTGAATGTGTTAAATCCAATCAAGTTGGTTTTGTTATACTCCCACTTCACCAATGAGATAACCAAGGCAGAGGGAAGCTAAGCAAGCAGTTCAGAGCGATGCCGCAAAACAGGGGCTCTACCCGGACATTCTTACTCTAGACTCTGAGTCCCTGGCCACGAATGGACACTGTGCTTCTGTGTGAACAGGAGGCACTGGCTTCAAGCTGCAGCACACAGTCTGCTTCCCTCCTCTGCCCTGGGAACTCTGTGGCCCTTTCTCTTTTCTTCCTTGAAGCAGAGGGGAAATATTTATGGATGCCCCATAGCCACACCACTGGGGCAGAAGTCAGTTGCACAAGGGCCTAGCATGTGGAATTCTTCAGTCAGTGAAGTGCTAATTTCTCTGTGAGTCTCCATGTTGGAGCAAGCCCTCCTGTGGCTGAAAATGGATGCTGGAGCCTTGGACGGGGCAGCTGGGTGGGGCATGGGAAGGACCTCCATCACCTCCTCAACTCACCAGGGAAATGTGCTAACATTCTCGAAACTGAAGAAACTGATCATCTTCAATTTGAGGACTGATGTCTTTACCAGCTAAATGACCAGAGTGTGTTCAACTCACACGTTTCAGAGGTAAGTGAAGCAAGTTCAAAGACATTCCAACTCCCATCACTTCTCCCAAGTCCACTGTTGCGACCTCAGCCCAAGCTAATGGTCTCACTGCCTGGAAGACTGCAGTAGACTCCAGACGGGCTGGTCCTACAGTCTCCCTGTCTGCCGCCCTAAACTGTTCTCTTTAAAGCAACCACACTGAAAGTCATCAAGTATAAATTACAGTACATTACATCCCTATTGAAGCCCTCCAGTGGCTGCCCATCACGCAAAAAATCAAATCCAAACTTTTCTCGTACCCCTGTAGACCCCACAAGATCAGCCCACAGCCAATATCCTCAACTTCATGTCCCTCCAGCTCCAGCCAATGGGCTTTCCCTTTCAGCTCCTCAAACAGGTCAAGTTCCTCTGAACCACAGGGCCTTTTGCACTTGCTCTTTCCCTACCTTAATTTTTTTTTTTTCTCCAAATGATGATATGGGTGGCTCCTTGTCATCACTCAAGGCTCAACTCAAGCACCACTTGCTGGATAACACCTTGCTTCATTGCCTCCATTTAAAGTATTCCTCTGGCACGTTCCAGCCACATTGTATTTCCTTCAAAGCACTTGTCACTTACTTATACATTTTTGTTTATTGTTTCTCTCCACTATGGAAATGAAAACTGCATGAGAACAGAGACCCTGTCAGGTTCATAACTGTTTCCCCAGTGCCTGAAACAGTGCCCAGGATGTGATAGGTGTTCCATCAGTATTTGTTGAAGGGGGTGGATGGGATGCATTGGAAGACTGAGATTGATATGCACACATTATTGATGCTATGTATAAAATAGATAACTAATGAGAACCTACTGTACAGCGTGGGGAACTCTACTCCGCGCTCTGTGGTGACCTAAATGGACAGGAAATCCAAACAAGGGGTATATATGTATACATATAACTGATTCACTTTGCTGTACAGCAGAAACACAACATTGCAAAGCAACTGTACTCCAATAAAAATTAATTTTTAAAAACAGGAAAAAACGATATTAGTTCAACTGTTGAATGAATTAAAAATACATGATGAAAACAAAACCTGGCCAAGGATGATGGGCTGTCAGTCCTACACAGCATTATGTGAGCCTCTACCTTGGCAGACTAGAGTGAAAGAAGTCTTCTCTCTGCTGTTGGCCGTCATGGTGTGAGACAGACGATGGTCAGGGGCATGTGGCAAAGGGTCCTGAGAGTGGTCAGGGAGCTGAGAGTGGTCCTCCAATGACACACAGAGGGAAAACAGGGATCTCGTTACTACAACAACAGCAGATGGGCTCTGCCAACTACCCAAGGGAGCTCAGAGGGGATTCTTACCAGCTGAGCTGATGAGTCTACAGCCCTGGCTGACTCCTGGATGGCTGGCAGGTAAGACTGAATGTGGGACCAGCTAAGCGGTGCCGGGACATCAAACCCACAGTAACTTTGAGGTAATTAACAACTGTCTTGTCCTAAATAACTGAGTTTGTGGTCAATGGTTTCACAGCAGTAGGAAACTAATACTGAGAAGACTCAAGTCATTCAATCATTTACAGAAACAAAGTCACCTCCACTAAAGGTGCCTTCTGCACTCAAGCCAAACTGAAAGCAATCAGAATTTATAGGGCCTGCAACCAAGAAAATAAAGACCATGATGCTTTTATTTACTATTACAGAGACAACCTGTAAACCACTGGCCAACATGACTGTGATGTCCTCTGGTAATCAGCATTAAACTGACTTTAATGTCCCTTTGGGAATGTGTCCTGGAGAAGCAGGAGAAAGAAAGAGAATTGCTCCATCCCCAGCCAGGCCTGGGAGCCACAAAGTCCCAAAGGATGATGTGTATGGCCAAGGACATAGCAGACTGGGATCCTGAGGTCTACAGGAAAAAGAAGGAGAATTTTCTGTTGTGCATCACCCAGGCCCCAGTTACAAAGGGGTGCATAGCCATTAAGGAGCCACCGCTAGGCCCCTGCGCGGTAGCTGCCTCCTCTTCTATCTTTCTGTTTCTCTGAGAACCAGCTGTTAGCATCTCCAGATCACTGCCTTGCTCAGACAGGAGCTGAAGGACATGCTGGAGCAACCGTCTCCTTGGCCACCATGCACTTCAGCCCAGGAGGCTGAGCTGGGCTCGCTGGGGTTAATGGTGGTGCTGGTGAGCTGGGTTGTGAGCATGAATCGGGTTGAGGTCCAATCACTTCTCAAAATCCCGGGTAAGTTTCCCAACACATCTGTTATGGTCCCATGGGGACCATCTTCATCCCCTCAGAAGTCATTATAGCCAGTGCCTTGTGATGGCTGACACCAGGCACCAAACACATATTTTTGAAGAGAAAGTACAAATACATGAGGTAGCACAGATTGGGGGGGAACTGTCATAACTAGAACCAAGGGACCTATATACTCCTTGGTATATTTATTATCTCTGTACTGACTAGTTATCTCCATCCAAAACATGGAGTGTTTTCCTCCAGGAGGTTGTGACTCAGCTGCCAAGCTGTGTCTGGTGTGTGTGGCGGGCACACTCCAGCCACACACACTCTGGGTTCTAGTGTCTTCTAGGGGAAATGAAAAGGGGAACACAGGTCAAGGAGTTAGAGAGAAGGAGAAGGATTGAATAGCTCTCGGGTAAGGAAAGGGGGCACAGAATCAAGAGGGAGATGAGTGGGAATGAAGGAAATAGAACTGGCACGGAATCCGAGGGGAGAGGACAGGCCATCAGTCATAGCCATATCTCTTGGGCAGCGGTTCTCACATTGTAGCTCCTGAATGAAGGGCATGGGCATTACCTAGAAATGTGTTGAAAGTGCAAACTCTGTGCTCCCAGAAATTCTGGAAGGACAGTGTAGAGGTCTGTGTTAACAAGCTCTCCAGGTTAATTCTGATACACGCTGAAGTTTGAGAACCACTGCTCCTAGTTACCCAGTGGCCTCACATTGTCTTTAGGCCCCAAATCTCTGCCACGTCTAGAGGACAGACAGGCTTTATTTATGTTTTTCTCACCTCCTGTCATGGAACTGTATGAGACCTGCCTGCCAGGTTCTCCCATCGCTGCTCTTCTTGGCCTAAGCCACCTAATTCACACTCGGGTGTGACTGGCCATTATAGACGAATTAACAGCCCCAGTTCTTCACTCTTCCCCGCACGTTGTGCCCCTTGCCATGCAGCCATGAAGCTTCTCCATGATTAGGCAAATTCTATGACCCTTCCTCTTCTCTTTGGGTTTGGTCATGTGACTTTCTTTGGCCAATGGGATGTTACCAGATGCAATACAAGCAGCTTGAAACGTGCTTGTGCAGCTGTGCTTATCCACCGACATTTGCCATCATGAAATGGGTTTCCCCAGGGACACACAGACCCCTCCACCCAGCCCCAGAATGAAGCCCTGTGGAACAAAGCCAACTCAGCACAACCTAAGTCAATGCATAGAGCTATGAGCTTGTTCTAAGATTCTGGGATTATTTGTTATCCAGAAGAGGTGGCAAGAATACACAGAAGAACTGTACAAAAAAGATCTTCAAGACCAAGATAATCACGATGGTGTGATCACTCACCTAGAGCCAGACATCCTGGAATGTGAAGTCAAGTGGGCCTTAGAAAGCATCACTATGAACAAAGCTAGTGAAGGTGATGGAATTCCAGTTGAGCTGTTTCAAATCCTGAAAGATGATGCTGTAAAAGTGCTGCACTCAATATGCCAGCAAATTTGGAAAACTCAGCAGTGGCCACAGGACTGGAAAAGGTCAGTGTTCATTCCAATTCCAAAGAAAGGCAATGCCAAAGAATGCTCAAACTGCCGCACAATTGCACTCATCTCACATGCTAGTAAAGTAATACTCAAAATTCTCCAAGCCAGGCTTCAGCAATACGTGAACCGTGAACTCCCTGATGTTCAAGCTGGTTTTAGAAAAGGCAGAGGAACCAGAGATCAAATTGCCAACATCTGCTGGATCATGGAAAAGGCAAGAGAGGTCCAGAAAAACATCTATTTCTGCTTTATTGACTAAAAGCCTTTGACTGTGTGGATCACAATAAACTGGAAAATTCTGAAAGACATGGGAATACCAGACCACATGACCTGCCTCTTAAGAAACCTATATGCAGGTCAGGAAGCAACAGTTAGAACTGGACATGGAACAACAGACTGGTTCCAAATAGGAAAAGGAGTACATCAAGGCTGTATATTGTCACCCTGCTTATTTAACTTCTCTACAGAGTACATCATGAGAAATGCTGGCCTGGAAGAAGCACAAGCTGGAATCAAGATTGCCGGGAAAAATATCAATAACCTCAGATATGAAGATGACACCACCCTTATGGCAGAAAGTGAAGAGGAACTAAAAAGCCTCTTGATGAAAGTGAAAGTGGAGAGTGAAAAAGTTGGCTTAAAGCTCAACATTCAGAAAATGAAGATCATGGCATCTGGTCCCATCACTTCATGGGAAATAGATGGACAAACAGTAGAAATAGTGTCAGACTTTATTCTGGGGGGGCTCCAAAATCACTGCAGATGGAGATTGCAGCCATGAAATTAAAAGATGCTTACTTTTTGGAAGAAAGGTTGTGACCAACCTAGATAGCATATCAAAAACCAGAGACATTATTTTGCCAACAAAGTTCTGTCTAGTCAAGGCTATGGTTGTTCCAGTGGTCATATATGGATGTGAGAGCTGGACTGTGAAGGCTGAGCGCCAAAGAACTGATGCTTTTGAACTGTGTTGTTGGAGAAGACTCTTGAGAGTCCCTTGGACTGCAAGGAGATCCAACCAGTCCATTCTGAAGGAGATCAGCCCTAGGATTTCTTTGGAAGGAAGGATGCTAAAGCTGAAACTCCAGTACTTCGGCCATCATGTGAAGAGCTGACTCATTGGAAAGACTCTGATGCTGGGAGAGATTGGGGGCAGGAGGAGAAGGGGATGACAGAGGATGAGATGGCTGGATGGCATCACTGACTCGATGGACATGAGTCTGAGTGAACTCAGGGAGTTGGTGACGGACAGGGAGGCCTGGTGTGCTGCAATTCATGGGGTCGCAAAGAGTTGGACACGACTGAGCGACTGAACTGAACTGAACTGAATAGCTGAATAGCACGTTGGGCATCAGTGGATTTTGGTGCCAATCTCCTGGGTAATAGATTTTCCCTACAAAAGGGACCTTCTGAAATTCCAGTGTTACATGGACAAGTAAGACTTTCAGGCCCTTGCAAGGAGACATTGGGTAATACCTTTTAAGGGAATCACTTGGGCAGATGGAGAGCTCCCCACTTCTCTCAAGCTGACTGTTAGCAGGGCTGCCCTGCAAGACACTGTTGGGTCAGATGATGAGAAAGACACAGAAGGCAGAGTTGGAAACATATTGGAAGGAAAGACAGGAACGAGTTTAAATAGAAAAGAGACAGCAGGTTAGGGAAAGAAAAAAGTGACCAGCAACAAGCATCAGTGTACATCCTCACTATGTCCCACTGCCAAGGGCCCCCAAAAGGAATCTGTAAGTCTCCCAGCTCCAGGCAAATCCATCCTTGTGTATTCCTGCTTCTGATCAGACCTGCCTGTCATCCGGCTCCTGCTCAGCGAGCCCGGCTACAGCAGTGCCAGGACGAGAAACAGTGTTTGCTTGGCCAGAGGCAGCCTGGGACGGTTTGTCTTCAGAGAATTATTCACTCTGGAAGCCAAGCACTCCCACCCAGATTCTTACACCACAATTAATTGTTCCCAAAGTGTTCTCCAGCTGGGGTCATGGCAGCAAAATCCCACACGGTCCTTTGCACTCAGGCCGCATGTGTAGCAGGCTAGCTACCAGGGGACAACCCTGCCCACACACAGAGCTGAGGCTCCTCCTGGTCATCAGACCATGCTTCCCCTCGCCTCGAATGATGGTTGCCATCACACAGCAACGGCAGCTGTTCTATAAGTCAAACCCTGTAAAAGAGGAAGTAACAGAATGAGTACTCCTGGGCACCCAGAGCTGGGGATTTGGCAGTTCTCCACACTGGACTGCCAGAGTCTGAGACAGGCTGTGAACACTCTCTCTTCTCAAGCCCGCTAAATTCAGCTGGTCTGTGCTATAACAACGTTAGCCACCCCGCTCTCGTTGCAGGGACAGGGGCTGGCTCCAGCTTCTCAGGAAGAAAGGGGCAGGGTAACACTGCCGGCTGAGCACGTGCTGTGTGCCGGGCATCACACCAAGTGGTTTACTGAAACTGCTTTCACTCACATCCTCATCCCTTGAGGTGGTATCCTCACCCTCATTTTACAAACAAGAATGGTACATACAACTCAGGGAGGTAAGGTCACACAGCTGTTAAGTGGCTAGCCAGGGCTGGATCCAGACTGAGCTAGAAGCCAGCACCGGCATTCCTGCTGTAACACACTATAGGGACTTGTCTACTGTATTAATAATCATTTTACTATTAACTTCTTAAGAACAAAGACTGGGTCTATTCTCTCCCTGACCTAAGTTTTACATACACTGTATCTAGTCCTCTCAACACCAGTGTTATCCTCATTTGACAGATGAAAAGGTAAAGCTCAGAGAGGTTAAGCAACTTGTCGAAGATCACACAGCTAAAAAGGGGTAGAGCCAGGATCTGGACACAAGTCTTACTGCAAGTCTGAATCCCTAATCAGGTGCCGGTTCCTTGGGTTGTGGATGTCTGTTTGTTATGGTCCAGCCCTGCACATTGAGAAATGGTTTCAGTCGAGAAAAGAATTCTCTAAAGAATGTAGATTTCGCAAAGCCACAAGAGACACCCCAGACCTCTTAGAGACATGTAACCTTGCTAACCTCTGCAACTATGGCAACCCTGAAGCTTCAGAAATATTTTGGGAATGAACTTTACCCTCTCACGCCATTGTCCTGACCCAGTCTTTGGAACTCACCTTTGGCAACTTCAAGAATGAAAACAATGACAGCGGTAGGTTTGCATGAGCAGCTATAAAAGCAAGGGCCTTCTTGGATGAGAAACAATATTAAAAATGTATTCCAAAGGGTCACATTTCCCCAGCCTGAAAATATCCAAAAATGGAGATAAAAGAGATAAACTGGAAGAAACACAAAGAGCCAGGTTCTAGAACTGTTTTCCCCTCGTTAATCCCAGGTCTTTGTGAGCTCGGAGAGACGTACAGGAGGTTTCCACATGGACATGTTAGGGGCTCCCTGCCTGAGCTCATATGATAATAAATGGAACCATTTTTGTTTCTAAAAACTTGCCTTTTAGGTTTGGTTTGGTTTTGCCTGCCTAGCATCGCTCCTCCCTTCTGGGAGCACCACTCTCATTTTCATGGAGGGGAATGACCATCTCCCACTTGGGTTCCCAAAGTCTGGGAGCGGAGAACTCCACTCTCAGTTCCCAGGGCACCTGATGGAGCCAGGTCTCATCTACTGGCATATTCCGTGGTGCCGACCACGAGAACTGGATCAGGACCTGAAGCTCAGTCTGGCCACTCAGAGGGAGCCCGAGGCTTGTAGGGAGGCTGCCAGAGGAGCGTCCTCCTCGCCTGCCAGTGCAGCTGTGGTGGGTGGGGGTGGGGATGGTGAAGGGGAGGGTGGGGGTGTTGGGGGGTAGGGGGAGATGGTACACGGGAAGTCTAAGTCCTGACTCTGTGAGCCCCTTCTGCCAAATGAGAGGCAACCTCAAGTTCTCCTTGTGTAAACAGAAGCAGAGACACAGGTGAAGATAACAGGCATGCATACTAGAGGGGTGGGGGCGGTGAATTCGGGGGACTCACACACATACACATGCTACCGATACTATATAGAGCCCCCGTGCAGCTCAGGGAACCCTCCTCAGCGCGGTCATGACCTAAATATGGAATGTATGTAACACACAGTTGCTTTACTTCGCTGTACAGTAGAAACTAACACGGCACCGTAAAGCAGCTCGGCTGCTGTCCAGTCGCTCGGCCGTGACTCTGCAACCCCGTGGACTGTAGCACGCCAGGTCTCCTTGTCCCTCATTAACACCCGGAGTTTGCCCAAGTTCATGTAAAGCAACTCCACTCCCAATAAAAAAAAATGTTTAAAACGTTCTCACAGCACAGCCAGGTTTGTATGTGAAAAACACACAGCTTGGTTTCTTGTCAGTAGCTACCAGAAATCCCAGCTCAAAGAATAAGAAGATTCTCCTACGTTGCTGATAAGTGTGTAAATGGACAAAACCACTTTGGAAAACCAAGACACAGAAGACCGTTCAAAGGCCACAGTGTTATCAAGAACAAAATTCTGGTGAGCACCCCAAACCTAGAAGCAAATGAGCGAAAGAATCAGCCGTGACTATTCCCCCAGTGGGATCTGCTATGGCCATCACTATGCATACACCAGGAGAAGCACGCAATACAGATGACCTCAGCCAGGTATCATGTGGAAACAGCAAGCCCCTCACGTTATACAGCGTGTGAGAGCCTGTGATACAAAGGAGAAGAAACTAAAATGAAATACTCATGTGTACATATATATATATATATGAATGTACATCGAGGCCACACAATTGCATAAACAGACAAAGCGCAGGGTGGTGGGAATGGGGCTGAAAACAATGGTTGTCTCCAAGGGGCAGCGCAGGTGCCAGGAGGAGGCACTCCCACGCTGAGGTGCGAGTCAGCATCCGCGCTTCTTTAAGTTCAGGCCATGAGTACTCCCCGCATTGTTAAAATATGTAAGCTTTCACAGGTTTCGTGAACACAGAGTCACTGTTAGCCCAATCCTGAGATGCTGAGGACCGATGGCGAGGATGACAATGGTCCCTTCTAGCGGGGACGCGGTGAGGACCCAGCATACAGGCACCCTCTGTGGGGGGTGGTTGGTGCACGCTCACGGTGTGCATGCGGCTGGAAAGCAGCTTCAAGTGAGCTAAAGAAAATAAAATTCCTTCCACTCCAACTCCCTCTGCCTCACGGCTCCACCGACTCTGCGAATCAATGCAGCCTTTCCACTCCACTGGGCCTGGTGCTTTTAAACACCACCCAGCTCTTGTCCAGTAGATGATGAGACCCAGTTACTTCCAAAATCTTCAGCTGACATTTTTTTGGGTAACAACACTTTTAAAGGGCTGTGACCTGCCTGCAGCACTTTCCCTTCTGAAAGAACTCTCCTAGTTGAGTCTCTGGCTCTCTCCTTTTGAACGATTTCACCCAGCCTGGACACTGGGTTCAAAAGAAAACTGGCTTTCAGCAGGAAAGAGGTGGAGGGGGGCTGGGGGAGCTTGTTGACACTGCCCTCCCAGCCCGCTGTAGGTAAGAGTTTTTCCTCCCACACAACACAAGGAACAGAGAAGTCATTTAAGCTTTTATAAATACCGGCAGGCTTAAAAGCAAGTCGCCAGCCTTAAAAACATGTCTCTGTTTCCTTTGGCTAATCTGCAAATCCAGTCATATTTTCAGATAAGAAGGTAAACAGAGGGTGGAGGAGATTAAGGAGGCCTATCCCAGGCCAGTATCTTTATGGAGAGACGAGGAGAAGAAATGTTACTGGAGTCTTTCCCTTGCAGGGAAAATGATGGTAGTCAAGCCCATAAAGCTCCCAAACCCAGAAGGGTTAGTAGAAGTAAAAATCAGGACACTGGGGAATAAGGTGGCAGATCTCAGTCTCGGGGCTTGAAGGCAGAGAACACGGTGAGAGAAGAAACTGGTTCATAGTCTACACAGTTCTAAAATGAAATGAGCTGCCTGGAAAGGCAGCAAGTTCCCACCCCTTAAAATATATATATATATGTACACATACTCTCTCTCTCTCTCTCTCTCTCTTTGTGCTAAGGCCCTCTTAGCAAAGATGCTGAGGAATGTTCTGGTGGAACCAGATCAGAAGCTGGAAGTTGGGGAGGAAGAGAGAATGAAATAAAAACTTTCTGAAACTGAAGACAGAAGTTTCCAGGACTGGAATGTAGGCTCACAGCTTCTTAATATTCTCATAGAAGTATGCAACTCAAAATGGCCATTCTCTTGCTCTCTGAACATCGCCTGCTGGACCAGTGCCTGCTTCAGGTATACCCAACATGCCTGACTGACATTCCTACATACTTGCCCCAGGCTAGTGACTGGTCTAAGATTAGCCACCATGATGGCTTAACAAAGGGATGCTGAGGGGTATGCTCCTCTGCTCGTTTCCTTGGTAACCTATGAGCCAACCTGACATCAATTCCCCTTATAACTGGTAACCTTCCCCTCCCTAACGCCAGAGCAAAGACTGGTACCACATCCTGCCTGCTCTCCGCCACACAGTAGCGTCGCTATGGGACCTTGCTTCAGACATGTAAGCTCGCCCATCCATTCAACCATGGATGCCTCTGTTGCTGACTCTGGGCTCTTTCTTTGCTCCTGAAGTTGGTCAAGTACAGGGTTTGTAGGCCTGTGGGGTGCAGCTCAAGAGATCCTAAAAAGTTAAGGCACCAATAGACGAGATAATCTTTGCTCTCCCAACCAAACCCAGGTCCTGGAATCCTTGATGTCTCTGAATTCAGGCTGAAGCAAACAGATATTTTCTAAGACTTAAACATGCACCGAAGGCAGGCTCTGTGAAGCCCAAGATTTCTGCGTTTCCTTCACAGCTGTACCACCACCTCTCCATCAGCCACTGACATGTACCAGGTACTTGAGGAACATCTGGTGACGTGTGTAGGTGAAGGAACCCCAGCCAAAGCCTCTATTTCTTCTCCATCAGTGGCCTATGGACAACCATGTCTACTCTGGCTGGCTGTGGAGGAGGCAGGGTTCCAGCCAACGCTCATCTTGGGGCCTCAACTACACTGATTCAAAGAGTCTCCTCCAAACATGTAGGGAGGACCATACATCAAACCTAATGTCATCTCATTATTTAATATGATGGGCAACCCTGAAATGTCTCCACCTCCCTATCTAGGAAGGAAGGCATTAACTCTGGTCCCAGACACTAGATTTTTAAAAGGCTTCCACTGCCCTTGACCTCAAACCTTTCCTTGTTGCTGATATTGAAACCTAATTGTGTTGCTGTTGGTCTCTAAGGTAAACAAAGCTGTACAGGGGAAATGTTTGGACCTAGAGATTCCTGTTTGTTTGAGTCTGGACTAAAGGCCGGAACTGTCAGCACTTCCTTTCATTTCCTTTTAAAGGGCTGTGGCCAGCCCAGAGGAGTGGGTAGCCCCAAACCATGCCCAGGGGGCAATTTTCAAAAAAAAAAAAAAGGTCTCTGGAATACAATCAATTCTTCCTACCTCTGGAATTTCACCTGGAGGACATGCTGAGGATAGTACCTCAACTAAAGGCTCAAGATCTAAGATCTGGGAGAGAAGGGGCGATGATGGCCAGGTTAGGAGAGTAGAGGGAAGGACAAACAGCAGTGGCTAATCTGAACTGCCCTTATAACGTGCCCCTTGCAGAATAAAGCCTTTTAATTTTAAAAGTGAATTGCTCATTGACCCTTTACAACAACAACCCTGAGAATCAAGTTTTTTTTCCCCCACTTTATTGATTGGAAAACTCAGGCCCCAGAAATGTCCAAAGTCACCCAGATGAGGTACAACCAAGCTGGGATTTAAACTGAGATAAATCTACCCTCTTAACCACCAGTTTGCACTGTCTCTCTTCAGGCCCAGATCCTGCTCCTCTCTCTCATCACCACAGATATCCTTCCCCATCATATAAGGATGGCTTCTGAGTTAAACTGTAACCCCTCAGGCCTAGAGAGAAGAAGTGAACATAGGAAGCAAGGGATTAATATCCAGCAGGGTTGTAGAGGCTGGAGCTAGGAGTGGAACTTGACGGGGAAACCAGTGAGCAGGGCAGGGTCTGAAGTAAGGAAGAAGCATGGCCAGGACTGTGCATGACAAACAGTGAGCTGAGGGCTGCGAGCCAGCCCTCATGAGGCCCCAAGCAAGATGGACACCACCAGGCTGAGGCGGTCGTCTGGCCCTGGCTCTTCTGGAAGGGGTGAGCCTGGCAGACCTCAGCCTCACAGTCCAGTCTAGGAAGTGATCCCTGTTGGGTTTGGCAGGGAGCCTCTGTGAGCTCAGCAGGAGAGAACACCGAGTGTTCCTGGTTTTGAGAAGAGAAGGGTCTGCGGCACCCCATCACAGCTGGGCCCTTGCACAGGAAGGCTCATCATGCGTCCAGCTACCTTTGTTTCTGGTATATGCAGCTCACATCCAAACTGGAGTCAGGCTCATGCTTAACAGAGGTGGGGCTTACAGAGGTGGGGCTTAACAGAGGTGGGGCTTACAGATCTGAGAGTGACCCCTACATCATGCTGTTTTAAGTGTGGTCCAGAGGCCAGCAGCGTCAGCATCACCTGGGAACTCTGATGCAGAATCTCGGGCTGTCCCCAGACTGGCCGAATCAGAACCTTTAAAGTCTGAGAAGCACTGCCCTACATGGTACCCCAGCCTGGGGTCAGAATCTCTGCAGCCTCACCTCTCCAATCTGTTTCATGGAGAAACTTCCCAGGTGAATCGGACACATGCCAGAATGTGAACCAGGATGGGGCACCTCTGAAATGTTCTAAGGACATCATCATTGTGGCATTCAGACCAGATCTTTCAGATGCCTCCCTTACCCAGAAGCATCACAAAAATTTCCTTTGAGATGACAAGGAAGGTGTCACTGGTTGATGTGCAGCCCATCTATTTCTGGAAAAGACTGGCGACAGCTTATGAACAAGCAGGTCAGCTACACCAAGTGACACAATGGACTGCAGGGACAGTTCCCAAGCCCACCACCCACCAAGCACTTTCTCCACATCAGTACTATTACACAGAGCTTAAAGTCCCACCACTGGGTTATCCTTCTGCTTTTTTTTAAAATCAGAAGCCTTCCTCAGAAGAAAGAGCACATTGACATTCAGATTCAGCTGCTGATGAGCCTGTTCACAGCCTGCTTCACCCCACGGCAATCTGTCAGCAAGTCTCGTCACTCAACCTCCAGAGCATAAACTCTTGAAAGTTCCACCTCTCTCCACCTCCACTGCTGCATCACAGCTCTGCCAACAACTTCCCAGCTGGTCTCTCTGCTTCCACTTCTGCCTGCCTCTGTTCTCTGCTCCACAAAGCACTCAAAGTGGTCACCGAAGTATGCAAAACCCATCAAATCACACTCCAGCCTGACGTTAAGCAGTGCCTGTATCCACTTCCCGTGGCTGTTGTAACAGATCACCATAAACATGGTAGTTTATGGAAAAACTTTCCTGCCCCACAGTTCTGAAGGCCGGAAGTCCAAACCGGTGTTCCTGGGCTGCAGTCAGCGTGGCTCCCTCCCGGACGCTCCAAAGGAGAATCTGCTCGCTGCTTCTTCCAGCCTCAGCAGGCTGTTGGCACACCCTGGTTTGTGACTCCATCACTCCACCCACTCCCTGATCGACCACACTGCTTCTCTTCTCCTGTGACAACGCTCCCTATGCCTCCACCTTCTCAGGGAGACGTGGAGTGGCACTCAGGGCCCACCCAGACAATCCAGGGTCATCTTCCCACCTGAAGATCCTTAACTTCACCACATCTGCAGAGTCCGTTTCTGTCTGGGACAGATTGCAGGGCCAGGATGTGGATCTCTTTGAGGGACTCACAATTCAGCCTACCACGCTGTGCTTCCATCACCCTTGTTAAAATCTGACACCTTTACTGTGGCTCTTAGCTCCTAGGTGACCTGGCCCCTCCCCACCCCTAAGATCCCATCTTGCCCCATACTTCCCTTCTGCCAGCCCACTCCTCTCATCTTTTAGATTTCCAAGTAAATATGTTCTTGCTGCAGAGCCTTGGCTCTTGCAGTTCCTTTGCTTGGAAAGCTACCCCTGTTGGCTTCATTCAATAAATGAAAGGATGTCTTGTTCCCAGGAACTCAGGAAAAGTAGAAGCATCAATTTGAGTAGAGATGAGCTTCGTCCACCTCTCAATAGTGCCTAGAGAGTTGTCTGGTTGAAGATGCTCCCATCTAGCCTTCTTTCAGGTGCCAAGTGCCCCAAAATGTGCACAGTCCTTGGTTACCTGTACGCTTTCTCTGGCATGGAGTCACTTTAGACAACACAGCCAGAAATGGAATAGGAATAATGCTGGTGGAACCAGTCCAGTCTCCTTGTTCGTGGAGAAAATAAGACCATCCCAGATATAAAAAACCTATTTTGATTTGCTTCTTATGACGTTTCTTCTTTTAGTGGTCACTGAACACTTGCTGTTGATTTGGGTGGCACTTTCATGAAGGCCACGGTTAATGGCAGCATCCTGCCTGGAGACAGGAGGCCTGCCTGTGGTTAACTGACCTTTAATTTTCTCCTGACTCTGTGAACAGGTCTATCATTAAATGGAATTTCTAGTGTGCTATTATGATGAAAATGTAAACAGAAGCTCTTTCTTGCCCCCCAAAAGAAGGCGCCTTGAGTTTTGTTTAAACAAACCAAGAACAGTCAGTATATTACAGATAGTGAGTTTCTCAAGAGATCAACTCACTTTTTGCCTAGGTCTTTCTCCATTAGCAGTTTTTCAATCCGGCATTCATTCCGGAAACCCCTTTATGCCAGATAAAACAGAACAAATGGTCACCCTAGTGGTAGCTAAAGGCCTATTCCTAATATTTGAGGAACCCAGGGGAAAGGGTACCAGCAGAGCCTTACATATTATATGTCTGAATATACAGAAGTTATAAACCCAGATAACACACTGCTCAATAAAAATATGGTTTATCTTCCTTTAAAACTACCTGGAAGGCTAGGTTTGAATTCCAAACTCTTAGATTCCCCTCTGGCTTCTAGTATATTTCCATCTTCCTTTTCCACCCCACAGTCTAAGCTGTCTTTACTCACACATATGCAGATTCTCAAACTCGATCCACACCCCATAAACAGCCACCTCCTGGTTCCCTCCACCATTCTTCGTGGAGGAGAACGGCCCCAGAGAAGAGACCCACTCTGCTCTGAAAATGGGATTAAGCTCCTTCGAGCAGGGAATTCTGGGGCCCAAGGAACGTAAACCTGGCCTGGAAGGACTAGGTGACCAAGAAGCCAGGGTGGAGTCCCCAGGACAGGAGCCACTCTTGCCTGTGGGAGTAACCCCTCCACCTTGAAATTAGAAGCCTTGGAATGCTTTCCAGTGTCCAAACACACCATCAGGTCCTCCTGAGTGGAGATCAGAGTCAACCACTCCAGGGAAACACAGTTTGCACAAAACCTTTTAGATGCCCTTAGACTATTTCTACAAAGAACCAGCTAAAATCCTCAGGAGAGGAAACAAAATTGTAATAATAGTGTGATAAGGGGAAAAAAAGTCTATGAGGCAAAAAGAAAGTACTTTGAGAATGGCTCTCTTGCCTGGATATTGATAAGAAAAGTAAGAAAAGTATCACAGAGAGGCTCAACAAGCTCTTCCTGCAGAATCCATGCTAATCCAGGTTTCTGCTTTCCTTCCAGGGATCTTCTTTAATGGATGAGGCAGACTTAGTTGAAGTATCAGTAGGTCAAAAGTTGTGACCTCTGGAAATGACTCTGCTGCTCTTGCCACTTTCTTCCTCTGAGTATGGCAAATGTCAAGCCACCAGTATCACATAAACAATAGCACAGAGGTGACTGGATATGAGGTGGTGAAAAAGATCAGGAAGGTAGAAAGCACTGATGAGGTGGTTACGGTACAGTGTCAAGTTAACCAGGTTTACAAAATACCTCTGCCATTTACCCACGGCTAACACTCAGGTGAATGCCTTTTCTTATCTGACCCTTCATTTTGCTTCTTCAGCAGAAGAGGGATCCAGATAGCACCCTCCAAATGCAAATGGTACAAAGATGAATAGAGACACAGCGTATAAAGAGTTCAACCAGTGGCTGTAACACGGAAAGTGTCACACTGTACCACCTGCTGGTACTAACAGGAGCGCAGATGGTGACAGTCATAATCCTGCACCAGCAGAGACAGTAGCATCGTACGGCGTTTAGGCAGACTAGTCAGATTCTGATGCTCACTGTTTGTGACTCTGGAAAGGAAGGAATTGTCTTTTTTAAAGTTTAGCTGATTTATAACGTGCTGGTTTCAGTGGTATAGCAAAGTGATTCGGTTATATATGTGTGTATATATACATATAAATGTGTGTGTGTCTGTCTGTGTGTGTATATATTTGTTTAGTTTCTAAACTGTGTCTGACACTTGTGACCCCATGGACTATAGGCTCCTCTGTCCACAGGATTTCCCAGGCAAGAATACTGGAGTGGGTGGCCATTTGCATATATATATTCTTTTTCAGATTCTTCTCCATTATAGGCTACTACAAGATAGTACATGTAGTTCACTATGCTATACCGGAGGTCTTTATCTCTTTTATATAAATAGTGTGTATCTGTTAATCCCTAACTCCTAATTTATTCCTCTTTAATGGTGAAGCAGTCTCTAATGATGTGGCCTCCCGGATAGCTCAGTGGCAAAGAATCTGTCTGCCAATGCAGGAGACACAGGTTTGATCC
Source organism: Nanger dama (assembly GCA_917880005.1). Classification (NCBI taxonomy): domain Eukaryota; kingdom Metazoa; phylum Chordata; class Mammalia; order Artiodactyla; family Bovidae; genus Nanger; species Nanger dama. Next base: position 43,026,955 of record CAKJTW010000016.1, read on the forward strand.
CTGGGCTGGGAAGATCCCCTGGGGAAGGATATGGCAATCCACTCCAGTATTCTTGCCTGGAAAATCCCACGGTCAGAGGAGCCTGGCAGGCTACAGTCCGTGAGGTCACAAAGAGTTGGACATGACTGAGCACACACAGTCTTTAAGGATAGTAAGACATCAGGTAGAAGAATCCCTTTGGGGAAGGGATGATGGATGAACGAAGCCTGTGGTAACTGCAGATACCAAGCCAAATGGACAGAGAAATATGAGGAAACATGACCCACCCACATCTCCATGGAGAACATGTGCCCATTAGCAGAGGATCAACTCCCACCACGTGGCGGGCACTAAAAGAAGCTGCTGAGCATGCTCACCATTATGTTCGCAGCTGTAGAGACTCAAGCTGAGTCACCAAAGCGGCTCAGTCACGTCTCAAGTGATAGAAGGCTGACTCTCACTGGCAAGCCTGAATCACATCACTACAACTATCTCCATCTCTGGCCAAACTTAGATACTACTCAGTGTGTATGTGAATCACTTCTAAATTAAGCACGAAGACTTCCAAATTAGTTGAAAGTCCTCTAACATCTGGACAGGAGATGCATATTACTGAATGGGAGGGGACATAGGAGTGGGGAAAAAATAGAAAGAAGGCTGTGTTCTCTAAGAAAACTATTTTCTTTTGAAACACAGGACTTATTTCTGCAGAAATGACTGACTCACTTTCTTTTTCTGATCAAAAAAGCAAGCGAGTGTGTGTAATAGAGTGTTTTACAACCAAATAAAGATGTCATGTGGGCAGTAGGTTCTTAATTCAGTTTGCATTATTCTAGCTACACTTAAAATGCATGCATGAGCATAAGACTGATTTATTTCTGGGCTGGATTGCCTAAGGTCTTAGCTTCCAGTAAAGACTTCTCAGGTTCTCTGAGATGCAGGAACACAGCTCACCCCAAGATGTTCTCTGACTTGGTCACCCCAAGTCCTTGCTCTTATTCCCATGGGCTGCCAGCCTCACTGCAGAACACTTAGCTCTCTGGGAGTAAGCTAGGAAGGGTCCTCTTTGCCTTGGGTTCTCTCCCTTTGTTACAGGATTCCCAATTACTGGGCATGGGTAGGAAAAAAGCATCTGTGGTTAGCACCATGTGCTCTGGAAGCAGAGAGAACAGGGTTCAATCCTGGCTCTGCCACTTCACTCTCTGCAACTACAGACAAGTTGCTAATGCTCTTTGAGCCTCAGCTTCTTCATCTGTGAAATGGGGATACTTAAGAGTCCCTAACCCATAGTTATTGCAAGGATTAACTATGATCATCTTTGTTCATCTTAGTTCAGGGCCTGACCACATATCAAAAGGTTCACAATTGTGAGCTCTGATTCTTTCTAGTGGAGGGCTGTCTGGAGTTATTTATTTAGATACCCTGGAAGTTAAGTCACGGGAATCTGATGTTTTAGATGACAGAGAACTGTAATATCCAGCCAAACTGATCATCCTTTCCCTCAGGGCCCTTGCTTTTCCTATTGCAGTGCTCCTCATTCATCACCTTTGGCTGTAATTTCTTGTTTAATGTCTGCCTTTCCCAGCAGAAGTTCCTGTGAATTTTTTTAATCACTGTGAGATGCCCCACATCCACAGAGCTCTTGATACAGAGTTGTGCAATGGCTGTTTGTTGAATGACTGAAAGACTGAAAAATCAAAGGGCCAATGGAATGAGACCAAATGACCAACTGAACCATAGACCAAATGACTGAATGATCCATTGATTGAATGAATTAATAGACAAATGACTGAAATTCATCATCTACATTCAACTGGATGATCTGAAAATACTTCCCAGCATGACAAAAGACAAGACTGCTAAATACAGGATTTTAACTTGGAAAATCAGAGTCTTTGGGGACAGTACAGAAAAGCTGGTTTTGAGTATTTTAAGGAGTTCAATTCTAACCCATCCATCAGTGATGGGACGGGTGATAATGCCCTATTGGAAAACATTACTCACGTATCCCTCAAACTGCACATCCCTCCCACCCTCCATCATAACCCAGGACCCGCTTGACAGCTTCTGGCTGTGGCATGTCTATCCCTGTCAGATGACATCATGGCCAAACCATGTGTCTTGGGCTGTGAGAACAACTGGGAAAAATCAACAGAAAACCCCAGATCTTTCACTCTCTAATTTCTGACAAGGAAGACTCTTCCTTGAAAAGACCCCCATCCCTTTTTTTCTGAGTGAACTTATCCCATCTTTCCAGAAAGGCCAGTCAGGGGCAAGGCCTTGCTAGACTCCCCTCAGGGGGATTTAGTGTCTTCATACCTTGTTCATCAGCCACAGAACAGGCTCATCTTTCAGAAGCTCTGGAATTCTGCCCACGGACGTCTGGACATCGTGTTGCATTCTCACGGAGCCTCTTAGGACATACTCAGCCAAAGAAGATGCAAACTGTTCTTAAATGATAACCTGCCTCAAACTAAGGTACTTAACATGACCATCAGACGGTATTTTGACAATCCTACCCTAAGAATCTGTGAGTATGAAGAAAATAACAGAAACACTTACTTTAGGTCACTTTCCTGTTGTAAGGGAGGAAAGCACACCCACATCCAGACTGGGCAAAATCTTAAGGGTCCCTGGGAAGACTTTCTAAGAGAACCAAACATGATGACTACCTACCTGAAACTGAACAAACAATAACTGCCTAATAAATAATAATTACACAGCCACCAGGTATCAAACACCTTCTCCATTCCATGCTCTAGACTGCACACTTTCTAGACAGCAGAGCATTTAACCTGCATGGTAGTACTATGACATTGGTATTACAGTTTCCACTTTACAGACAGGTAAACTGAAGCTTCCAGTAGGTGTCAAGAATGTATGTGAACCAGACCTAATTTCAAAGCTGGTGCTCCTACCCCTGCAGAGGCTGAACCACAGCCCACTGAGATAGGGGGAAAGGTGACTGCCGACAAAGCGGAATGGAGGACTGGAGTGAGTGTAACTTAAGAAGGATAAAGTGGTGCCTAAAATCTAAAGGGGAAAAGGCAGAGAAGACCTCGTGAACACATGACCAGTTTGCTAGCTGATCTACTGCCAACACATGTGTAAAGGAGAGCCTTCCAAAGGGATTCCAAAGGCTGGAAAGAATGGATGAGTGACAGCCCAGAAGGCAGATGTCAGCCCAAGGTAGCAAGACACCTTGTAACAATGAGTACTGTCCAAAACTGCTGGGTCTGGTCAGAGAATGGGCTCTCAGACACAGAAAGAGTCCTTGCAAATGGCAGCAAACATCCTGTTGGGTGCCAAAGAGGAGGGCATGGGAGATAGCTCAGAGGTCCTGTCCAACTCCCTCTGTTAGCTTTGGGGAGATGCTTAGTAACCATCTGACAAAGCTACCCTTGCAGTTATCTGCCACAGGCATGCAAGTACTGGCCCACTGTGACACTTTCATCTTCCTCAGGATACAGGAAGCAATGATGGGAACTGTTATTCTGAATCTACTTGTGATAAACAAAGAACAGGGTGGACATTAGAAGGGACAAAATTCTTGGGAGAGGAAGTAAACTGGGGGTATTACTGTATTGCTTGCAATGGATTGGCTACATTCCTTTATTAAAGGCAGGCATCACCCTCTCAAAGTAGGGTCATCATCATTATCTCACAGCTAAACCAACCTAAGAGTTAATCTGCCAATGGCTGCACGACTCATAATTGGTTTATACTCAGATATGCCTTATTTCAAAACCATCTCTCTTTTCTTCAAAGTTTTTTTTTTTTCATACTGTGCATGGGAATAACTAAAACCTTTATTAATATGGTTTCCAATGACAATGTGAAAAATGGAATTATCGATTCAATATGTACTCAAAGTACATACTGAACTCAGGGAAGGGGGTATTGGGCAGAGCTCTGAAAGCACAGTTCTCAGGACAGGTAGGTTGTGACAAACAGAAAAGGAAAGATAAGGCTCCTGTGTAGAGTAAGATATGGGGAATGGGTCAAAATGGGCTGCTCAGACAGGCCAATTTAATCACTTAAGAAAGACAAGAAACAGGAAATGGATCAAATCAGACATCACCTCCTTCACAATTCAGTCTCATTTTGGCCTTGAGACCAAGCTATACAACTGGTTCTAAACTGCCCATCACACAGGTTCACAGACGAGATCGCAGACATTTCAATCTGCATGAAGCCTGCATGTGTCAACTTTGCTCCTAAAGGTAACATATAAAAGAACAATTATCTTTTTATTTTTAAGAGTATGATTTCAACACGCCAAGAGAAGATATTAACAGGAAATAGGTTCACAAGGCTTTGGAAAATTAAAATGCCAATATGGCAAACTGAAAGGAAAACATGATGATGGAAAAAGATGTTAATGACAGCTTTAACTATACTGATTTTTATCTCCTCTCTGCTCCATAAGTTCTCCTGGGAAACTTGGGTACTACAAGGCACCCACCCAACCTCTTGCTCATTAGAGACTTCCTGATGGGCTGAACAGGGCTGAATTTCCCCATTATCCTTAGTATGTAAAAGTTATTCTAAAATAGATTCTATGGACTTCCCTGGTGGTCCAGTGGCTAAAACTCTGCACTCCAAACGCAGGGGGTCTAGGTTCGATCCCTGGCCAGGGAAAAAGATGCTGCATGGCACAACAAAGAGCAAAGTCCATGTGGAATCGCAACGAGGACCCAACACAGTCAAATAAATTTTTTTTTTTAATGGCTAAGTCACTCTGCTGTACACCTGAAACTGTCACAGCATTGTTAATCAGCTAGCTGTCAGTCCAGTTTGGTCGCTCAGTCATGTCTGACTCTTTGCAACCTCACGAACCCCAGCACATCAGGCCTCCCTATCCATCATCAACTGCCTAAGTCTACCCAAACCCATGTCCATTGAGTCGGTGATGCCACCCAACTATCTCATCCTCTGTCATCTCCTTCTCCTCCTGCCCTCAATCCTTCCCAGCATCAGGGTCTTCTCAAATGAGTCAGCTCTTCGTATCAGGTGGCCAAAGTACTGGAGTTTCAGCTTCAACATCAGTCCTTCCAAAGGACACCCAGGACTGATCTCCTTTAGGATGGACTGGTTGGATCTCCTTGCAGTCCAAGGGACTCTCAAGAGTCTTCTCCAACACCACAGTTCAAAAGCATCAATTCTTCCGTGCTCAGCTTCCTTTAAAGTCCAACTCTCACATCCATACGTGACTACTGGAAAAACCATAGCCTTGACTAGATGGACCTTTGCTGACAAAGTAATGTCTCTGCTTTGTAATATGCTATCTAGGTTGGTCATAACTTTCCTTTCAAGGAGTAAGTGTCTTTTAATTTCATGGCTGCAATCACCATCTGCAGTAATTTTGGAGCTCAAAAAAATAAAGTCTGACACTGTTTCCCCATCTATTTCCCATGAAGTGATGGGACTGGATGCCATGATCTTTGTTTTCTAAATGTTGAGCTTTAAGCCAGCTTTTTCACTCTTCTCTTCCACTTTCATCAAGAGGCTCTTTAGTTCTTCTTCACTTTCTGCCTTAAGGGTGGCGTCATCTGCATATCTGAAGTTATTGATATTTCTCCCTGCAATCTTGATTCCCGCTTGTGCTTCCTCCAGCCCAGCATTTCTCATGATGTACTCTGCATAGAAGTTAAATATGCAGGGTGACAATATACAGCCTTGATGTACTCCTTCTCCTATTTGGAACCAGTCTGTTGTTCCACGTCCAGTTCTAACTGTTGCTTTCTGACCTGCATATGGGTTTCTCAAGAGGCAGGTCAGGTGGTCTGGTATTCCTATCTGCTTCAGAATTTTAATTCATGGAAGAACTGTACAAAAAGATCTTCAAGACCCAGATAATCATGATGATGTGATCACTCATCTAGAGCCAGACATCTTGGAATGTGAAGTCAAGTGGGCCTTAGAAAGCATCACTACAAACAAAGCTAGTGGAGGTGATGGAATTCCAGTTGAGCTGTTTCAAGTCCTGAAAGATGATGCTGTGTAAGTTCTACACTCAATATGTCAGCAAATTTGGAAAATTCAGCAGTGGTCACAGGACTGGAAAAGGTCAGTGTTCATTCCAATTCCAAAGAAAGGCAATGCCAAAGAATGCTCAAACTACCGCACAATTGCACTCATCTCACATGCTAGTAAAGTAATGCTCAAAATTCTCCAAGCCAGGCTTCAGCAATACGTGAACCGTGAACTTCCTGATGTTCAAGCTGGTTTTAGAAAAGGCAGAGGAACCAGAGATCAAATTGCCAACATCCGCTGGATCATGGAAAAAGCAAGAGAGGTCCGGAAAAACATCTATTTCTGCTTTGTTGACTATGCCAAAGCCTTTGACTGTGTGGATCACAATAAACTGTGGAAAATTCTGAAAGAGACGGGAATACCAGACCACCTGACCTGCTTCTTGAGAAATCTGTATGCAGGTTAGGAAGCAACAGTTAGAACTGGACATGGAACAACAGACTGGTTCCAAATAGGAAAAGGAGTACGTCAAGGCTGTATATTGTCACCCTGCTTATTTAACTTCTATGCAGAGTACAACATGAGAAACACTGGGCTGGAAGAAGCACAAGCTGGAATAAAGGTTGCCAGAAGAAATATCAATAACCTCAGATATGCAGATGACACCACCCTTATGGCAGAAAGTGAAGAGGAGCTAAAGAGCCTCTTGATGAAGGTGACAGAGGAGAGTGAAAAAGTTGGCTTAAAGCTCAACATTCAGAAAACGAAGATCATGGCATTCGGTCCCATTACTTCATGGGAAATAGATGGGGAAACAGTGGAAACAGGGTCAGACTTTATTTTTTGGGGCTCCAAAATCACTGCAGCCATAAAACGGTGACTGCAGCCATAAAATTAGAAGACGCTTACTTCTTGAAAGAAAAGTTATGACCAACCTAGATAGCATAGTCAAAAGCAGAGACATTACTTTGCCAACTAAGGTCCGTCTAGTCAAGGCTATGGTTTTTCCTGTGGTCATGTATGGATGTGAGAGTTGGACTGTGAAGAAGGCTGAGCACCGAAGAATTGATGCTTTTGAACTGTGGTGTTGGAGAAGACTCTTGAGAGTCCCTTGGACTGCAAGAAGATCCAACCAGTCCATTCTGAAGGAGATCAGCCCTGGGATTTCTTTGGAAGGAAGGATGCTAAAGCTCAAACTCCAGTACTTTGGCCATCATGTGAAGAGCTGACTCATTGGAAAAGACTCTGATGCTGGGAGAGATTGGGGGCAGGAGGAGAAGGGGACGACAGAGGATGAGATGGCTGGATGGCATCACTGACTCGATGGACATGAGTCTGAGTGAACTCAGGGAGTTGGTGATGGACAGGGAGGCCTGGCGTGCTGCAATTCATGGGGTCACAAAGAGTCGGACACAACTGAGCGACTGAACTTGAACTTTCAGAATTTTCCACAGTTTATTGTGATCCACATAGTCAGCTGTACTCCAATACAAAATAAAAAGTTTTCGAAAATTTTAAAAATAGATGTTGTTCTAAACAGTTATCATAATTAGATCATGAGGGTTACTTACAATTAGACAACCACCAGTGTTAACTGTGTGTTGGGGGTCAGGGGGCTGAAAAGCTTTTAACATCTATGCCAGGGATTGAGACGCTACACTGCAGAGTAATTAAACATGATGAAATTTAGCTTGACATGTGGGAGACAGTCCAAGAAATGGTTGCTGGTGCTTTAGTTGTTTAGTAGTTTCTATTCCTACCATCTTTGGAGTTTGACATATCCAATTTAAGACTCTGCAACCAGCTACATGACCTTGGGGAAATTATATAACATCCCTGGGACTCAGTTTGCTCTTTGGTCAAGGGTGACAAGACCACCACCTCAGCAAAGTGTTGTGAGGATGCTGTGGAATGGCACAGGGACAGAGTCTGGCAGAGTCTTGTTGATGGGAGCTCATAAAGGGCACTTGGGTTCCATTATCCTGAGCACCTCCCTTGAAGCTGAGCAGCTCCTCCTTGGGTAGGCCATGGAAACCCTCCACTGCACCCCCTCCAAGTCCACCTCTCACCCAAAGGTCAAAATCATTCTCAGGCTAGGAACTCGGAACTGCAGGTTTGCCTCTTCGTCGCATTCAACAGCCTTTCTCTGGAGTGAGTCATAGCAACACCTCCCTCCCAGTGGGCCAGGCCGAATACAAGTATTTTGCTACCACGTGGTTGCAAATTCCATCCAGGTCAGCGAATTACAGGGATTTCATCTTAGGAAGAGGGCCCAGATCTGCAAACTGCTCTGGGTTCCCCAGCATCTCCCGAAAAGAACCTCATCTCCCAAAACTCAAGGCTAGAGTCAAGTGAGCCGGGCGGGGAACAAGGCCCCTTCGGAAAGGCCGTGCAGGCCGCAGCCCCGCATCCACGCCCCACGGCCGCCGTCTTCACACACCAGGTTCCGGAGGCTCAGGGGAGCGAAGAGTCACTGTCACCGCCCAAAGGAGCCCTGCACGCTCAGCCTTCTCCTCAAGGCTCAAGAGCGGCCGGCAGACGTGCCGGGAGAGGGTCGCCAGCGTCCTGTCCTGCTTTCCCAGCTCGTCTCTCTGGGTTTCCCATCCTAATGAGCTGCCAAGCCTCGGCGCCTTTAACCCACTCACGCGCCAAGAGCCAAAATCGCGACGTGAGCAACCGCTGGGCGACGCGCATCTCCACGAGGGGAGGAGTCCTCTCTAAAGCCCGCTTTCGCTCCCGGACCGTCAGGGTCCTGACCGGAAACACTCGAAGGAGTAACTGAAGAGAGTTTACCAAAGGGCAGCCAACGAATGAGGAAACAGCCGCGGCCCTGAACCCACTCGGGAGGGGAGGAGGACCCACCCCCGGGCTAGCGACCGCGGGATGCCGGGACCCCGCCCGGCCCGGGGAGACAGCGGCCCCGGCCGACAGGAGCTGCGGCGACGGTGGAGGAAAGCGACCATCCAACACCCAGGCCAACCGGAGGAAGCCGGGAGATACAGACACCCACCTGCGGTCTCAGCCACTGCCTCCCAGGCCCAGAGCTGGGGGGGTCAGCGGGAACATCCAGAACCATCTCTGACGGCCGGGAGTCCTGGCCCTCCGCCGTCGTCCAGGCTGAGCCCTCTTTCCAAAGCCAGCCATCTGCCGAGGGACCCCACTTGGGTGTGGATCCCAGCTAGCTCTGAAGCTTGAGCAGCTCACGTTACACAGCAGAGCTTCACTTTCTCATCTGCAGATAGGATTAACAACACCTGCTACCTGGGGGGCGGTCTTAAGGCTGATCGACGTGAAATGCAGAGAGCAAATCCCGCACACCTGTTCTCATCTTTCCGGGCTATTCAGACATATGCGCGCATGCACGTGCGAAGAAGCGCACGTGCCTGCAGAGAAAGGCACGTGTGCTCAGAGAATGCCACGTGCGCACCTGGAAATGCACGTGGGCGTCCAGAAACGCACGTGGGCGCGAACACACACACATACACGCACACACCGAGGACAGCAGTAAATAGTACACCTACAGAAATTAAATGCGGATATGGTTCAGTCCTCCAGGACAGTAACTAGACACTTGTCCATGGTAAAGGCTGCTTCCTAAAGGACTCACCCAACTCCTGTAACTTAATGCTTCAAGAAGCGCTAAGAACTTGGGGGAGCAGAAGTATTTCTTTCTGAAAAGAGATACCAAACATCTTCACCCCAAGAAATGGCAGAGAAGTAAGTCTTTTAAACAGATCCAAGAATGAGGATGACAGAATGTAGTTTGTCAATACGCTGCATGATAAATTACCACAAGCTTAGCAACTTAGAACAATACTCATTTATCATCCTGCCACGTGGTTGTTGGCAGAATTCACTTCCTTACAGATAACGAATTCGTGGCAGCTCACTTCTTGAAGGCTAGTGGGTCAGAAGTAGAGGTTTCCTGACTGCTGGCCCCGCCTGTGAAGGGCTCACCTGATTAGGTCAGGCCCACCCAGGAGACTCTCCCTATTAGAGACCTTAATTACACCTGTAAAATCACTTCACTTTGGTCACAAGACTCAGCAAAATCACAGAAGCAGAATCCCACAATCTTTGCCACATTCTGTTGGTTAGAAGGAAGTTACAAGTACCACCCACATTCACAGGGAAGGGACTATACACAGGCCTGGGTAACCTGGCAGTAACTTAGAATTCTGCCCAGTACAGACATATATAAATGAATGTAAGGATATGCTTTGTAAGGTAAGAGGAATAAAGATGGTTAACCTCATTTTTCAGGGACTCAGAGACTCTTAAATATATTACCCAAATCATAAGCTCGCCTCTGTGATGAAGCTGAAACACACAGGGAGATCTTCTGCATCTAAAACCATGTTCTCTCGCCTCCACTTTTCAAACTGGTGAAGAAGGGAAGGCGCTGTTGCACCATCAAGTGGGACACGTAGCTAATGTTCAGAGCTTATTGATCACTTGATCCCAGTAAATGATAAATGAGTTGCAAGTGGCCTTGTGCACGATGGCAGCCACATGGCTTTTAGCAGAGCTAGAATCAAATGCAGGGCTCTGGACTCCTGACTCAGTGCTCCTTCACAATGGACAGATCTCATTGTGTCTTTCCCTGTCCCTGTCAAAGACAGGCTCGAAGGTAAGAGAATAGCTGGGTCCGGGAATCATGTTTTGTTTTCATCCAGATGATTTGGCCTCATAGGCAAAGCCTTTCTTGATCTAGGAGTCCATCCAAAAATCTGGAGAAAATTAGACAGTTATTCTAAAATTAAAGTTACTGTAAGAATGGCAGGAAAGAAATTTTAAAAAATTCAAGTTGTGAACAATTCACATATATATTGTACAAATGATGGGCCAAGCTGATACAAAGTAAAAGGTATTATGTGGTTCATGGTATGTTTATATCAATTAATACATATTAAAATATACTATGTGGTTCAGGGATTATTGATATCTACCTACTCTTAAGTGTTGGTTGTTTTTAATGAAAACAGTATGCTGAGAACAATCATAACCAAATAGAAGCCATCACTCATGTTTGTGTATTAAAACAACTAAGCCACGCTTGCAACACAGTAAAAACATCATCTTCCTGAGCCATGATGATTGCGGATTTTCTAAATTGGCATGAAACTAAGAGATCTGTGTTCAGGGTTTTGCTTGGCCTCATTTCTAGCTCTGTGATTTTGAGGGAAGCGCTCTCCTCTCCCAGCTCACTGCTTGAAACACACGCAGGACACCAGACACTCGGTTGTGGGCCTCCGCCCCTCGGCCTTACTCTCTCATAAGGAGAGGTTGTTAGTTACCAACTGGGTTTCTCTTAGAACCTCCTGGGTGTCCTTCTTGTGAGTTAACTAGTAAATCAGGTACTCCCACGACCCTGCTTAAAGCTCTGTGTAACACTCTGTCACATATGATAGCCACAGTCCACACAGAGCTATTTTTTTTTCTTTTTAACACTTTTATTTTTTTAAATTTATTTATTTTAATTGGAGGCTAATTACTTTACAATATTGTAGTGGGTTTTGCCATACATTGACATGAATCAGCCATGGGTGTACGTGTGTTCCTCATCTTGAAGCCCTCTCCCCACACAGAGCTATTAAGCATCTGCAGTGTGACTGACCTCAGCTGAGATGTCCTGTAAGTATAAAACACACACCAGGTTTCAAAGATGTACCATGAAAAAAGAATGGAAAACATCTCAATAATATTTTATAGGGGCTTCCCTGATAGCTCAGTTGGTGAAGAATCCACCTGCAATGCAAGAGATTTGATTCCTGGGTCAGGAAGATCCTCTGTAGAAGGGATAGGCTACCCACTCCAGTATTTTGGGCTTCCTTTGTAGCTCAGCTGGTAAAGAATCCACCTGCAATGTGAGTAGACCTGGGTTAGATCCCTGGGTTGGGAAGATCCCCTGGAGAAGGGAATGTCTTATAGCATGCACAGATGGATATGATACCATTTCAGATTTACTGGGTTAAATAAAATATAAACAGATTAGCTTTCTGTAAATGTTTTTAACGTGACTATTAGAAACTTTTAAATAGTATATGTGGCTCACTGATCTACAGTTTCTTGCTGTCCTCAGAAAAGAATTTAAACTGCTTAGCAGTATCCAAAGTGATTTGGTCCCCCAGGTTTCCTCACAAACTCTCCTTGTCCCTCATTATTCTCCAACCACAGTGGCCCTATGATGCCTTAGACACATCAAGCCCATGCCCACCTTGGGGTCTTTTCATGCACGACATCATTCTTCTGGAATGCTCTTTTCATGGTGCTCGACTCATTGCCATGCTGACTCAAGCTCCCTCTTCATATTTCATCTCACACATCACCTCAGCCAGGCCTTTCTGGACCACCTGATCTCAAGGGGTCACACAGTCAGTGACTCACTCCTCGTTTCCTGCAAGGCCCTCACTGCCGCTCTTAGCTACCTCATATGATGATCTGTTCCCCTGCTCCATGTCAGCCTCCCCCAGGGGAACAGCAGCTGTGTGAGGGCAGGACACTTTCTGGCCTTACTCAGTCAGTGTCGGATCTTCAGCTCAGGGCTCCACCAGTTATAGTTCTCAGCTCAGTGTTTGTTGAACGCATGAATGAACAGGGAAAAGAGCATGAAACTCAGAGTCAAGAATTCCACTTAGGACAAACCCAGTGATGTGGAGGATGACACCACCATCTTGTTGTGATTGCTGACTCTTACTTATCCTGTAATCAATCCTCTACAGTCACTATAGGAGGCAGTGTAATAACTAAAAGGACACAGTCTGGAGCTAAAAGACCTGAGTTTGAATTTCAACTCTGCCACTTGCTGGAGTGTGACCCTGCATGAAGCTCTTGACTGTCCCAAATCTCTATTTTCTCCCAGAGGTATAATTAGAATTATTAGGAAATGATTAGAATTATATCATGGTTGTCTTGAAGATCAAGTAAGATAACAGCCTTGTCAGTCAAAGAGTCCCAGTGATATTTATCAGATCAAAACATTCTTGAAAGGGAAGGATTCTTTTATGTACATGGGTGTGGCAGATGCCCCAAAACTACTTGATGGATGAATAAAGTTTCTAAAAAAAACCCCAGCATCACAGAGCAATGAACCTTGGAGAAATCAGATCTTTCCATTGTTCCAACCTGGAAAAGACATCGTATTTTCAGATACCCCATTTTCCTCCAAACAGAAGCAAAAGGATCCTAGCCATGGAGTGAGGCTTAAGATGTAATGGGTCCTATTTCCTCCATCTTTCAGAAGAATCCAAATTATAATTATAATCCAAATTATTTGTCCAGGTGTCCAGACAAAACTGACTATAGATCTCCTAAAACCTTTGTCTTCAGAGTAGCATTTAAAAAGTCAGAGTCAGCATCTTCAGCTGGGGACAGAACAAGTTCCAGAGGAGCAGGAAGCAGCTTTCTGCCCATGACAGATTCTTTACTAGGAAAAAGGAAAAAAGACAAGGCCAGAGGGCATCACAGATAAAGAATCCACCTGTCAATGCAGGAGACATAAGAGATACAAGTTTGATTCCTGAGTCGGAAAGATCCCCTGATGGAAAGCATGGCAATCCACTCCAGTATTCTTGCCTGGAGAATCCCATGGACACAGGAACCTGGTGGGCTTTGGTCTATAAGGTTGCAAAGAATTGGACACGACTGAAAAGCAACTTAGCAGGCACAAAAGACAAGGCCATCCAAGCAGTAGCTTTTGATTCTTACATTCTCAGAAACAGCCACAATATCTGCCTTCTTGACTGAAACTGGGGCCAAGGATAAAAATAAGGAGAGGGAAAGAGGGTCTTATTTGGAGCTAATCATTGTTAAAGCTCATAAAAGTCAAATTATTCCATGCAATGATAATTTTTCAAGATGGGGCAAGGAGTGTGGCTGGGAAGAGAGCGGGAAATGACTTCACTGGGCAGGCTTCTGCCTAGTTTGCAAAGGATAAAGCTTGCCTTTGTTGTTCTCCTGGCTTCTGTTCCCCCTTGCTCTGAAGTATAAAGGCTTCTGGCAGAACATCCCAGTTTCAACACCATTGTTCCTAGGATTTGCTACTGAAAGGGCTATTCACATGGAAACCTCTCCCAGGCAAGGCTTCCGTTGGCTACCTTTTACTTACACCCTGGCTTAATCATGCAGCCCACCTAGGAAGTTTGGACAAACCAGACCAGGGATGGCACTTGGCCATCTCTCCTAGTCCCACCTTGCCAACTCACTGCTGATTAAAAGCCAGAAGCCAACCTCCATTCGTTCCACCGACATGCTCTGAGCATTGCTTGTGTGCTAGGTATCGGAGCTACAGGTAGGGGCAAGTGAGACAAACATTGACGATAGCAGAAATCCATGAAAGAAGAAAAAGATCATCTTCATGTTGCAAAAGAGGAGTCATAAATAGAAAGCCCTTTCCAGAATGTGAAAAAGGAGCCACAATTAGGGATCATGGGATCCCAAAATCAGATTTGGGATCACTAAAGATGATGATGTGTTAAGATCCAATTAGATGGCTTCCCTGTTGGCTCAGTGGTAAAGAATTCACCTGCCAATGCAGAAGATACAGGTTCCATCCCTGATTCGGGAAGATCCCACATGCCAATGAGCAACTAAGCCCGTAAGCCACAACTATTGATAGAGCCTGTGCTCTAGAGTCTGGGAGCTTCAGCTGCAGAACCCAAGTGCCCTAGAGTCCATGCTCCCCAGCAAGAGAAGCCACCACAGAGAACAGCCCCTGCTTGCCACAGCTAGAGAAAAACCCACGCAGCCAAGAAGACCCAGCACAGCCATAAGAGAAACACAGAAAAGAACCAATGGAAAGTGTCTTTAAGGAAAGCACCTCCAAGAAGAAGAAGCCCTACGCAGTGACCTGCAGCGCCCCCATTCCCTTCACATCAGGCCATGCCATGCATCTGAAGCCACTCTGCAGTCTCCTTACAACCCAGGGTTTAGTCCACTTGAGCCCTGGTTTCCAGCAGAGGGTGACAGGAAGAAAACATCATGACAGAGTATTCTGTCTGTGAAAAAAAAGGTGAAAAGGGACTGTTTAATCCTCTGTCTAGGCTAGGATAATGTCTCTAGGAATCCAGGTCTGTGGAACCGGCTTAATAGATGTGAGTTTATAGGCACAGTGAGTCCTAGCAGATTTTGACTTATAGGACTTGTGAGATGTTGCAAGAGACTTCATCCCAAGGATATGAGAAATCTTGCTTGTTCAGACCTGCATGACCCAATTAATCTGCAAAAAAAAAAAATTAATTTCTTAGTTTATGGCTCATTATCCTGAGCACCTTCTACCCAGGTGAAATCTCACCCTCCCTCTCCCTGGTTAAAGCCTCACTGAAAAGTCCAGCATTGAACCACTGACCCTCTCTGATCCTATTCCCTCATCTCTTAAATGGGAGTGATCATCATCAACATTATCATAACAACACTTGTGATAATTATGAGATTGTCATGAGAAAATAGGACTCCAGGAGTGAAGATGTACATGTTGGCATTTATAAAATCAGGACAGTGTTCTCTCCCTCCCTGAATCGGGACGATTTATGCGAAAGCAAGTTATAAAAGGCCGATGAATATTTTACAAACATTAATTTTAAAGTAATCACCACTCACTCGAATCTCACCTCCTCTCCAGTGATTGGAAAAGTTGCCCAGGTTTGGGAAAAGCTAACCAGCTGAGTCAAGCTGCCGCCTACACCACCTGCCCACCCCCGCTCCCCTCGCACCCCCTAGACAAGGCAGAAAGGGTGGGCAGGGGAACACAGCTCAGCATTTATTTTTGGACCCAGCTCACTAAAAATACCCCAAGCCTCCCTGTTTGATCACTCTCCCTTTTGACCTGAATGGATCGCGGAGCCCCGGCGGCCCTCCCCACCCTCGACCCGTTGTCCTTTAAAGGAGAAGGGCGTGGGGACGGATTCCTGCCGCTCAGGGACAGATGTGCGCCACCCGGACAGGCAGGGGCCGCGGCCTCACTGACGTCAGGGAAGCGCTCAATCGGCCGCAGCCTCCCGGCCGGGCCCGAACACCCGAAGGGGGGGGGACCCGCGAGCTGGGATTGGCTGGCCAAGTGCGAGTGCCCGCGCCGATTGGCTGGCGAGGTTTTAGAGGGAGTCCCGCTCTCCATTAAAGGGCCCCGCCGCACCCGGCTGCGCACAGAGCTCCCCCGGGCCAGCGAGCTTAGCCATTCAAGCACAGCTGTCCCCCCACTGCACGGCCTCGCGCCTAAGCCTGAGCAGCCAGGCGCTGTCTGTCCACCCCAGAAGAGGATGGCAAAGGTGGCCAAGGACCTCAACCCGAGAGTTCAGAAGGTGAGCTGAGATCTGTCTGTACTTAGGCAGACTCCTTTTCCCATTTCCCTCTCCTGTTTGAAGAGGCTTTCCTAGATATATGGAGAAGAAAATTCACTAAATTCCAAGTTTATAGAAAATAGAATCGCTGGGAATACAGGTTTGAGCCAACAGGCACAGACCCCAAATGCTACTCTTAAAAGCCTTTGTGTAAAGCATTTGCAAAGGATCTTTGTACTTTGATGATGCTAATTAAAATTTAAATAAGGTAAAACTTTTTTCTTAAATGTTAACTCTGTGCTTTGGGAGGAGTGGGGAAGGAACCCTACCCTCCTCCTCCAGTGACTGAGGTGAAGGTGGGAAGGGGTAATATTTATTCACAAGGAATCTACCCCCTTTGCTCTCATTCCAACATTTTCTGTTTTTCCACACACATACAAAGAAACCAGTTTCTTTAGTTGGTGGTGTTGGCAGTGGCGACAGTTTCAGCACGCGGGAACTAATTTCTGTCCCCAGGGTCTTCACTTTTCCCTTTCAAGAAGGGCTGGCTGGGAGCCCAGAAGGGCATGGGTGAATGACTGCCCGAGGGGCCTGCAGCTGTGCCTTTAGCTCCAATCTCCGATGGTTACTTACCTGCAGACAGTGGGGGCAGGGGCGGAGTGGGGGGGAGATTGTCACAGGCTAGGGGCTAAAGGACCTGTGAACTGGAAGGAAGCCCAGAGACAGCCTAGACCAGTGAAGAAACTGAGTCTCAGGGTCACAGAGAGTTGGTTCTGGGAGGCTGTGGAGCCTATGGGAAAGCCTTAGGCATGGAAACCCCAGCTGTGCCACTTTCTAGCTGCACCACAATGACCAACCACGTCCATCACCTTTCTGAGCCTCAATTCTCTTGTCTCCCATAGAGGGATGTTAGGCCCCGCCTCCCTCACAGCAGCAATAATAGCTATGGTACCCCTTAGTGTTCTCTCCCAAAGGAGCTGTTGAAACTTAAACTCTGATTTCAGGGAAAATCAGAGTTTTGGTCTTTCAAGGCAAAGTCCCCTGTAAACATTTGCTATTACCTAGACAAGGCGGGATAGAATGAGAAGGGGGGAAGGAAAAAGAAAAACTATGTCAGAATCAAAATGCATGTCAGCCACTTAGAGGTGCAGGATTTATGCATCTGATTTACGACTGTACCACTGCAAGGCTGACCTGCCCCAGACTCCCACACAGAGTCCATCGGACCGCTGAATGTGTACACCAGGGCAGACTTCATCCAGAGAGCATCTCTCTGGAGTGTTCCTGCCCCCCACCCCCACTCCCACTTCACAGTTGCCAGACTGCTCGCAGAATCCAGTCATCTCTCCTTCTCTGCAATTCTCACAACATGTTAGACCTTGGTAAGCTACCAGTCCTGTTAACTTCTACCTACTAGTGAGTCAGGCACGCACTGCTCTTACTTTTCTACCCATCTTTCTAAATTCCCTGAGGGACAAACCTTTCTTGCTCATCTCTGTTCCGACGCAGGCTGCCATGCACAGCATGACTCAATAAACTATGAGTGAACCAGCTAAGACCAAAGTGTTCGCAGACAGTACAGTTTGTGTGTTACTGTTTTCTAACTTGTGGTAGCTCCAACATATTTGTGTGTCTGAACTGCCTCCCCAGATTCAGCCAAAGTAAAAGAGTTCAGAGCGAAAGGGGCAGTGTCTCATTGTCCAGTGGCACATCAGATGATTTAGGGTGGTTTTATTACAAGCTGATGGACAGTTAATGTGTGAAGGGAGACAGGAGACACGGAACCTCTCTCCTCAGCACAGCCCAGGTCCCAACTCGGAGGAAGCCTTGTTTTTATTTTCCTTTGCATGGGAGAGTGTGATTATCCGGATTAGAGGTGGAACACAGTCTCCTACTTGTCACCCTCTAGTGCCAACTTCCTTGCCCTGCAAAGGGTTTATTTTCCATTTAGATCCAATTACAGGCTTAGTGAAAGAATGCGGTGGGTATAGATGAAAGGGCGGATATTTTTACCCCTTGGGACTGTGACAATCAGGAGGAGGGTCACCATATGGTTGATGAACCCAGGTCCTCCACTCAGAAAGCAGAGGGAAGGGAAGGAATTGGGGGAATCTCTCCTTGCTGAGGTGTATATCGGCGGTTAAATGCTGGCTTGTATCAACAGCATGCTTCAGAGCTTTTATGGCATATTTACTTTTTAAATCTGCAACAGTGGTGGGTTTGCTAACATTTGGCTTCAGGAGGCATAATCACACTTAGGCATTTTGAAGCAATTTCAGAGACTCTTAGAGCTGTAGGAGACCGATTTACAAAATGAGAAATGGTTTCAAATGGCCTCCATGAGGACTCCGCTGCCCTGCACCCAAAGGGAGGGGGGCCACAGGGAATCCCAAGAGCTGAAAAGTCAGAAAACAGTCTTTGAGAGAGAGAACATTAAAATCCCCAAGTTGGGGCAGCCTTTGAGGTCATCTCCCCTATTCCAGGCAGATGGGGAACTGGCCATGGGTCCCATCCTTAGTTCATGGCAAGGTATAGAAACAGTCCCTTCCCTCCTCCCATCTGCACTGAGCCAAATGCTCCCATTGGCTACTCTTGAGCCCTGGTTTGTTTTTCGATTGGGAAAAAAGTTTCCTAGCATGGAGTTCTTGTTCCCTGAGAATCAGGAACTAGCCAACATTCCCTGGTAACAAAAAGCCTGGAAGATCAAATGCCATTTCTCTTGGTGGAATCAACCACCACTGTGGGTGTGTTCTCTGGTTTATTAAGTCATCAGTATTCTTATAACCAGACTGGGGTTTAAATCCCAGCTCCACCACCTACTAGCTGTGTGCTCCTGTGCAAGCTGATTAACTTCTGAGTCTGTGCCCTCATCTGAAAACCGAGGAGACACTAAAAGAATCTCCCTCCCAGTTCAGTTCAGTTGCTCAGTCGTGTCCGACTCTTTGTGACTCCATGAATCGCAGCACGCCAGGCCTCCCTATCCATCATCAACTCCCGGAGTTCACGCAAACTCACGTCCATCGAGTTGGTGATGCCATCCACTCATCTCGTCCCCGGTCATCCCCTTTTCCTCCTGCCCCCAATCCCTCCCAGCATCAGAGTCTTTTCCAATGAGTCAACTGTTCACATGAGGTGGCCACAGTACTTAGCTTTCCTTCCAAGGGGCCTGTAGTCATTAAACGAGCTGCTGTATGCAAAGGGCTCAGCACCTGAGGGCAAGTAGACTTGGCCATCAGCCAACGTTGTGGTGGGTGTACATTTCAGTGAGCACGTGATTGCTGAAAGGAGTCTTGGTGAATGACACACTTTTCTTCTTCAGATGAAGAGCAACTAATTTTCATTCAGCTGAACGAAAGCCAGCGGCCTTGATAACCTAGAACAATGACCGATGACCTTGTCTTCATTCTAGCCTAACATACAAAACCTGCTTACACAACGGAGATCATCGGTCAGTGAGCATTCCACTCTGGAGTCCTGGAATAGTTAGGCCTGGAAGGAGACATGGAGCTCTTCTCACTTGATAGATATAGAAACTGAGACCCAGAGCAGTCAGGTCCTTTCTCTGAGACTGCTAAGAAGGTGGGCTGGGGCCCGGTAGGCTCTGCAAGAATACAGGCTCTTGGCTGCCAAAGAACCATTTGCAGGAATTTAGAAAGGACTAGAACAAAGAGATCTGAGAGCATGTTCACTGTTGCCTGTGTGCCTGCCAGTGGACCGGCTCCAGAGGGTTCTATTTCTCACCCCTCAGCACAATGTCCAAGGAGCATGAAAGGATGGCTCGTCCAAGTGCATTGCCAGGGTCAGCTGGGCGTCTCCCTCCACCCTTCTCCACATCACGCCCCTCTTGGCTTTCCTGTCCTCCAGCTTCGCCCTCCCCCTGTACTCAGCCCTTCCTGCTTTCACCTCCAGTTCCTGCCGTGTGCAAAACTGCTGGCATGCTGCCTGGGTGAGCTGATCCAATGTCAACACAGCTCCTCGAGAATTGTCCTTGGCTCCCTCCATCTTAGAAATATATTAAGCTGTCATTTAAAGACTTTAATAGCCAAATCATTGGAGACATGCCCATAGGTGTATAAGGAACTTGGCCCAAAGAGAGCCATATTAAAAAGAAAGAAATTATCCAAGTCCTGAAAGCTCTCCCCATACAGATGGCTGAAGCCATTACTTGTACACTGAAGATGCTTGTCAAGTTGCACAGACATATTCGAATATGTGGGGTTAGGGGTTGACAGTTGATTTACACCAATACATCTGGTCCCTGAGGTGGTGGGGGGCAGGGAAAGGTATCTCACAGATCAGCTCTAGGCTTTATTCTAGCCATCTCAGCTCCAAAACCTTCTCCTGGCCCAGAGCTGACCAACAGTTCTACAAGCAGGACATGGAGTGACTTTGGCATTCCCCTCTGAAGATCCTACAGTTTGATCTCCTCTCCATGTTAACTGGCCAGAGGTGACGAAGGAGAAAAAGAATGAGCTGGATTCAGCAAAGGCTGGGGACCAGGAGGAGGGGCAGATGTGCGGACTCACATGGGCATCGTTGTCCTTTCCCTCCCCTGCCCTGGCTACTTCCGGGGAGGGTTAGATCAGGAGCAGACAAGTCAGGGAATAGTACCTCTTGTAACCCACCCTCTAGGGTCAACTGGGCTCCAACAGAGAGATGCCATTTGACTTTGCAAGGGAGAATCTTTCTTTTCAACTTGCACATTCAAAATAGTGTGTTTATAATAAAGTGGAAATCAGTCCTGAAAGCACAGACCTTGGCACTTCTTATCTCCCCATATTCATCCAACACCACTGAAATATGTCTGATAAGCAGAGTTTTCTGGCAAGGGGCCAAGCTGTCACAGTAACTGCAAGCATTTACCGGTGACTTTGGACAGGTCACTTTTCTTCAGAAGGGGCTGACTTTGAATGACGGCTGGAAACTTGGTTCCTCCTGCCGTCCACTGACCTTTCTGGACCCCAGACTGTCTCCTAAATAACAAATGATTATGGGAAAACAGGACACAAAAGCCATTCCATTGAGAGCAGAACTGGGGAAGAGCTTTTTGAGACTTCCAAAAGGAAGAGACAGCTGCTGCTCTCTAAGTGCCTTCATTTGGAAATAGCCCCCTCTTCCCTTTCATTTGCTGGTTAGAAAGATTTGGCTGGCAGCTGCTGCTGTGATCTCACCAGGTGCAGGGCCACCAACCACTTCTACAGGAGACCCTCAAAGTTGTACCATTTCCTTCATTTCCCATGCAACTTTCGGTCCTGAACACATTCTTGGAGCTCTGTTATTCACTCCCTAAGTCATGTCCAATCCCTTGTGACCCCATGAACTGCAGCACACCAGGCTTTCCTGTCCTTCACTATCTCCCTGAGTTTGCTCAAACTCATGTCCATTGAGTCAGTGATGCCATCCAGCCATCTCATCCTCTTTGCCCTCTTCTCCTCTTGCCCTCAGTTTTTCCCAGCATCAGTATCTTTTCCAGTGAGTCAGCTCTTTGCATCCGGTGGCTAAAGTATTGGAGCTTCAGCATCGGTCCTTCCAATGAATATTCAGGGTTGATTTCTTTTAGAATTGACTAGTTTGACCTCGCTGTTGTCCAGGGGACTCTCAAGCATCTTCTCCAGCACCACAGTTTGAAAGTGTCACTTCTTTGGCGCTTAGCCTTTTTTTATAATCCAACTCTCACATCCATACATGACTACTGAAAAACACCATAGCTTTGACTATACGGACCTTTGTTGGCAAAATGATGTCTCTGCTTTTTAATACACTCTCTAGGTTTGTTATAGCTATTCTTCCAAGAAGAAAACATCTTTAAATCTCAGAGCTTAGAGTGTATCAATGGGCCAGATCTGCAGAAGCTCCAGAAAGCTTTTCAAGAAACGGTGAAATAAGAAGTCTGGTCTCCTATGTGGACCTAGACTATGTTAGTGGCCTAAACTTGTGTTTGGTATTTAGGCCTAAATATTTGATGTGGAATTTCAGTTGGGCTTTCACAAAAACAGAAATAACAGTACAATCACAAAGCTTTGAAAAACCCCTAAATCACCCCTTTGTTCACTGTCTGCTCTTCTATATGAGAAGTGTTTACATGTGTTCTCAGGTTGTGTTGGTCTTACTTTCATCATCCATTAGGACTCTTGTCCCCCAGGGATCTGCACAAAGATTCATCTGTTCTCTGCTAGGATGGACAAGTTTGGGGAAAGGCAAGGGAAAGGAAAAAAGAGAGACATCTTTTGAGTACACTCAGGATGCCTGATGTTTTCTCTCGCTTGTCTCATTTAGTCTTTAAGACTACATTGCAAATATAATGATGTCCTTTTTACACATGAGTAAATGAAGACTGAGGGTTTCAATGACTCGCCTAAGATCATATAATGACAGATTAAGAACTCACACCCATTCTTCTCTGACTCTAAAACTGAAGCTCTTTCCACTGCAGGAAGACACCAGGCTTTTGTCAGAAGCAGAAGTCTGGTGGAGAAGGACTAGGATTAGTACTACAGGCTTCACACACAGATGAGGGTCAGCCCACTGCTGACGGTGATGCTTGGATGGCCCTGCATTTGCCAGAGGTTACCAGGCCTCTGTACCTCTCTGATACTTCTTGGCCGCAGCCAGCTGTATGCTGTCATCCACACCAAGTCAAAGCCATTTCCCAGGTAGAAAAGAAAGACTTCCTAGATCTGTTCCTTCCTGGTTTTCTAGAAGTCTGCTAGAACTGTCTAGAGAAGAGGCTGGTAGAGAGACAATCTAAGGGATCATATAATAGTATCCAGAAATTACTGAAGAAGCAAGGACACTCGACAAAAAAAAAAAAAAATCCTAGAGATCCAAGCTCCAGAGCTTCCAGGAAATTCTATCCTGGGGATAAGCTTGGCCTCTGGAATGCGTATTCTCTACATGCCTGGTCAGCCTGACTCACGGTCTACCCAATAACCCAGGAATCAGGACCAAGCAAAACACAGCCCGAGCCCCCACTAGGACATGCTTTAAAAGGAAATAAGATTGCTGAGGGAGAAGAAACCAAAGGCTCTATTTGGCAAGTCACTCTTTTTGTAGGACAAAGTTGGCGCCAGGGTCCAGCCTGTGGCCGTTGTTTTAAATCCATATGATATGTGTATGTATTGATTTTTTCCCCTCCTCCTATTTTAAAATATGGGTTCCTTTGTAAAATAAATCTTTGGAGAAAATGCGAAGGAATCATTAGATAAAAGAACTGAGAAGAATCTACAGATCTGCTCAGTCAGTCCCTTCAGGTGGCAGAGGGGACATGGGGGCGAAATGTTACATCCAAAATTTGCATGTGACGTAGCAGAGAGGTACTGACTCACAGCATCTTGAAAGAATGAAGAAAAGGATATCTTCTCTGTTTCATCACTTCCATGCCCAGGGTCCCCTGACTTCATGTCACCCTCATACCCTCAAAGCTCAGAAGGTGAGGTGAACATTTTGGCTGTGAATGTAGCTTTGGCCACATGGTTTAAAGGCCATTTTGAGAAGCGGTTAAACATGCAACCTTTGCAAGCATGGAGATCTAGATGTGATGTGTAGTTCTGCCTTTTCATAAGTCTGCAACCAAGTTGCTTACTCCTCTCTGGACCTCCCATTTCTCATCTGAGAACAAGAGTTAATAATAATTCTATATTTAAGCAATAGTCTAATGAGAAAGCATGTAAAGCGCTTGGATGCATAGTGTGTTCTCAAAATAACATTTCCTCCTGCTGCTCTTGGTATCTTCTTCTCATCAGCCCCAGCACAGAAATCCTATAGGAAGTTAAGTGCTAGAACGTGGAAGACCAAGTTCATCTTACTGACGTCACAGGTGGCTTCTAAGATATCAGATTGCAGGACCTCTTTGTAGCTAAACTTAGGCCTGGCCATAAATAGACCCGGGTCACGCATCTGCAAAAATCAGGACAATGACAACGATGTGCCCTGGGTGTCCAGTTGCTACACTTCTAAAAAGTAGTCCTCCTTTCCACGGAGACCATTCGTTGGTCCCAGCTAGGTGATTTTACCCAGGCACTTAGCCATGCCAAGCCTCAGATGTCTTGCTTTTTAAAACAGCATAATAGTCACCATTTCTTGATTTAGAAGATATTTATTTAATACCTATTACATGCCAGGCACTCTGCTGAGCGCTCAGTACAAGACAATGAATAAGAAAGTTCTGGTCCCTGCCTTGTCGACTTGAGTCCAGTGGAATGTGTTTCACATGAAAGTATGAGAAGAGGGAAGATCCTCTGGAAAAGGGCATGGTAACCCACTCCAGTATTCTTGCCTGGAGAATCCCCATGGACTGAGGAGCCTGGTGGGCTGCCGTCCATGGGGCTCACAAAGAATCAGACACGATTGAAGCAACTTAGCACACATGGGAGAGAAGAGCCAAATAATGTCAGTGTTCTATTACTCTGTGTTTTCCTTGACTTCCTCCATCTCACAGACACACAGACACACAGACACACCGCTCTTTTTCTCCTCCCTTACTGTCTGCCCTCAGATTTGAGCATTGCACACATCTGAGCCACTCCCAACCCCAGTCATCTCTACAGTATCACAGTGATGTACATATGACAGTTCTGCTCCCAGTTGTTGCATTTTAACAGGGCATTGAGTGAAGAGAAGTCTGGGAAAGGGAATGGCCAGTAAACAGTGGCCCCTTCAGCCCCGAGGCATACACACGGTGGTAGACCAGTTGTCTGTGCTCAGCCCATGTCCTCAGAGGCAGCTCAGCACCCCGTGATGTCCTTCATGATGCCGGTGTCAGGGGCACCAAAGGGCAGGAACACAGGATGAGAGCTCTTGGCTGACTAATGCCCCATAAGAAACCTGCCTTAGGAAGGTAGCAGCTATTTGGGCCGTGTGACTAAGAGGCATTTCCGCGTACTGATTCACGGCTGACCACCAAGGTGACTGACCCAGCTAGTCCTCTGGCTAGAAGAATTGGAGGGGAATGGAGCCCAGCCCTGCCCTCATCCTGGAGGAGAGCCACCCACCTGCCGAGGGACACCGGTGCTCCCCACTCTCACTTTGGCCCTGTGGTCATCAGTGTCCTTGTTAAGGGGTCTGGGGGAGGGGTCAGCATTTGAGGCTTATTTTAGAGAAAGTGTGGGAGGGAGATTTTGTTTTTACTCTTGTTAGTATCAACAGACAGAGGAGAAGGTTTTTTTTTAAACAGGGATCTGTGGATTGAACTGATGATATCAAGGAACAGAAATGAAGAAAAATAGTGCATCCTTATATACCTAACCCAAAAGCCCTGGCAGTTTAGCATCCTCTGTGCCTTTTTTTTTTTTTTAAGCAAGTAAAGCTTTAAATGTGACATTTAAGTTAGAAAAAGATAACTGGCTATAGGCCCTGTGTCCTTCATACGGATGGAAATCTGATAGTTTCATATCCTATTACAGCCAAGAGAGATGCCAGGCATACTGCTCATACTCATCCTTGTTCTGAAATAACAGTAATTAAATCCATGACTGGTGTTGTTAATTAATTTAACAAAGGCATGTACGTTACTAAATTACAGATTAGCTTTTACATATTGATATTATTTCAGTAATATTCATTTTCTTTGTAATACTACGTATTTTCATTTGTGCTTTTAGAACATGGTTCTGAAAAGGGACACTCGTATCAGACAAAAGGACGCAAACAGATTAAGACTTCTGTCCAAAACAAAGCTCTAACAATATTCTACATACACATACACAAATATTTGCATACATGCATATGTATCTGAGCCTGTTGGACAGAGTAGACAAACTGAGTTCAAATCTCAGCTCTGTCACCTGCTTCCTATCTGGGTAAATCCCGTTACCTCTGAGCCTCAGTTTTTTCATCTATAAAATGGGCCTAAAAGTTGTCCTCATGACAATAACCTATAAAGTTCTTAACACAGCATTTGACAGCTCCTGAATGTGTGTTACACATGAGTTATCATCACTATTGAAAGACCCAATGAAAGTAAAATGTGCAAACATTCTGGTGAAACTCATCACCTCCCTCTGATTTGGCCAACTTTAAGAATTCATTCTGTGAAAACACATATTCCATGTAATTATTATAAGTCAGGGGCTGAGCTGGGAAGCAGAGAAGTAAAAAGGAAAGAAGTCCCAGAAGCTGATAGTTTGAAAGATGGAACAGCCAGCCTGGCCACCAGAGAATCAAAGCCTTGATCAGAGGTTCAAATGAGGGAGTGAGGGAGATCAGAGAGGAAGTACTTAACCCGACCTGGGGAGGTCAGGGAACGCTCACCAAGGAGGTGACATCTGAGCTGAATGTTGAAAGACAAGGATGAATGAATATTATGCTTGGGTCACAGGCCAGTGTTATGAGTTCCAAGTTTTGACACGCATGTTCTCAGTTTTACTTGACTTCTAACTTGAGAAATATCAGCCATCTTCAACTGCAGAGAGATACACTCCTACATATCCATCCATCCATCAGGCACATCTTGAAACTTTCTCATCTGAGAACTCATCCCTCTCGCCTCTCAACCAACACCCTTGGGATGATAGGATAGCACAGCCTGCCAAGCTGGCATGCTTGAGACTCCCAAGCTCAGCAGAGGAGTTACAGCAAGCTCACCCCCACTCAGTTTGAGTTTTTACAGGAAGATGCAGATTTGTGTTGTGATTGAAGGGAAAAAAATAATAATTGAGGCTATGCAACATATATGGAAAGAAAGGAACAGAGAGAGAGAGAGAAACACACACTCACACACACACACCCTCTGTGAAATCCAGCATGCTCTGCCTGTGAAATCCAGCATGCACTGCAGAACATGAAAACACAATTGTGAGGACCACCGGATGGCGTGTGCACCCCAAGTTTTATCCACCTTCCAATTCTGAAGTCATTCAGCTAGTAATTAGAGGAAAAGAAATTCCACAGAGAATTCCTTGATAAACTGTGAGAAGGAAAATCAGGAAACTTGAGTAAGAATGATCCCTTCCATCAGAACAATTCCTTCAGTTTTCTGACTTGGTCTGAGACTGCGGGCCCCCTTCCTGCCGTGATGCTGAGCAGGTAACGCAGCACAGTGAAAACCGCATGGTTTGTATGTCGAAATGCCCCTGGAATAATTGTTGGTAATTGCTTTGTGTCAGTTGCAGATGGTATGTTAAGCAGGTTGGTGGGGGGGCGGGAAATGACAGATGATTCCCTGCCAATTATCTGGAAAATGGAAAATGAAATTATGGGGACAGTCCCTGGGTTTGCAAGGATCTGCCAAAGAGGTGAGGTTTGATGGAAAAGCCGGATTTCCTCAAGTCTGCCCTCTTTCACAGCCTACAGGCGCCAACAGCCTACTGGGAGAACATACTCTGTAGCAAGATTCACACTAATTAGAAGGGCTCTTGCCACCTGCCCAGCACCTCCCTTGAACCCTACTAGGTCTCCTGGCAGGTAGGAAGTCACCCGAGAAACAGATGCTCTGACCTCAATCTTGCCCAATATGTAGGACTTGGACGGTGAACCAGATATGAGAAAAAGAGGCCACTTGGTCCCTGAACTAAGGAACTAAGGAAACAGAACCAATGGGCAAGAGGAAGGTTAGGTTCAGAGAGAGATTTTAGCTCAAAATAAGAAAGAGCTGTCTAATAATTAAAGGAATTTTAAAAAAAAAGAAAACTTGATCTTTGACGAGGTCTCAGTGCTTATAAGTGGCTCTCACAGCATCTGGCCACATGTTCCATCTCCCATTTGAGGTTGTGGATGGGGTACTTGGACAAAATCATTTTTAAGTCTTTCTGAATCTGAAATGCTAAGACACCCTGAGTTCTAACCCTAGCTCTTCTACCAATGAGCTCTTTCCTGGCCACTTAACTCCTATGCCGTGACATCTTTCTTGTGCCTACATCCTCCCTTCATGAGCTCCTTGAGAGCAGAGACCAGGCCTTACTTCTCTTTTGCATCACCCTGGAAAGCCAGGTGTACAGGAAGGGCTCAAAAATATGAATGGACTGAGAAGGAAATGAGATGGAATCGGGATACAGGAGAGAGAAGGAGAGAGAGGCATCAGAAGAAGTAAGAGCAAGTGGGTTTTCCTTCCTGGCAGAGACAAGGAATCCTGAGGGGTAGACAGGGAGACGGAGAGGAGCAGGGCAGAGGACATGGAGAGACATGCAAGAGAGTAGGCTGGACCGTCAACCTCTTCCAGAGCCCCATACACGCTGCTAATCTAAAACCTTCTGATTCATGGACCACGGTCAGAAGTGGCAAGATGGGAAAGTGGCCCGAAGAGTGGGAGGAAGACTCCTAGAGAGTATTTAGGAAGGATCCTGAGATGCAAAGGAACTGAAAGTGAGGGGGATCAGAAAGGCTCCCTTCCAGAGCAGCCTGAATTTTCCATGTCTGGTGCCGAATTCAGACTCAACCTCCTTCAAACTCATCTACACAAGGGTGGACTTCGAGGTGGCGGGTGAGCCAAGCCTTGATTTGCTTCCTGCTTTCAGACAACTAACACAGACCCCCATCTGAACCTTGAAGCGGGCCCCCTATTTCTGGCGGGAAGCCTCTTGAGAACAAACTCCCATGATTTCCCCGGTCCAGGGAGACAGGTTGGCTGGGATCTCTAAACAACAGCAGCCACATCTCAGAAGGGTTGGCCCTCTGGAGAGATAAGATACAGCAGGACGACTGAAAACTGGCTGAAATTTAGTCCAAACCACTCATAGCTCACACCGATATCTACTTAAAGTTTCTAGTCCTTGATGAATATTTATACCAAAATAGGGCCAGTGGAAATGTTCCATCTGTGTGGATTTTTAAGAGTTTTGCCTTCCCTCAGCCACGTTGACCAAACTCAGGAAAGTGGTGGAATCAATGCCAAGTACATGCTCTTTGAAGTGCAAGAATAATTCTGAAAAGGCCCTGGACCCATCATATTTCTTCTTATCCTGCAGACTCAGAGCTGGCACTCCCTTCTTTAAAAATGCATAATATCAACACCTCTCAGTGCTTTATAATTTCAGCCAGTCTTTGACAGCCTGCTGCCCATGACCACTTTTTGAAAGAGCAGATAAGCCTATTCAGAGTTCTGCTGGGTAAGACTGTTTTGTTGGTTGACATTTCCCCCATCTTTTGAAAATCTGAATGGCTCAGTTCATCACTTTAATTCTCGTTTTTACTTTGCTAGTAGAGAAATAGCCCCAGATTTTCTCCTCAGTTTTTTCAGTCTTTCCATGCTCCCCAGAACCAAAACACCAGAAACTTGAACCAATTATGCTCTTGGTATGAGGAGTAAAAATAGAAGCCTTGCTCTCATACTTGGCATATGACCTGCACTTACCACACATGGGCTGTGTGTCAGGCATTGTGCTACACAGGTTTTTTTCCGCTTGTCTTTACATAAATCCCATTTTACAGATGAGTAAACTAAGGTTCAGAGGGATGAAGTAAATTGCCACTGTGACAGAGCTAATGTGATGAATGGGAATTAAATGTAGACAGTTCAGTCCTCAGCAACCCCCTACCCTCTAAACCATTTCTCATCTATACCAAACATGTTTATAGGGTTCCACAGTGTTGGCCATGAACGTGTTGGTCACAAGATGAATGAAGTTGGTACCCAGACACGCATTAACAGTGTTGAACCATGTTAGTCAGAATTTGTCTCCATTTTCAGTTCTTTCACCTTTTGGATTATAACCAGGAGAAAGTCTCCACCTGGTGCTCACAAGGCTTCAACACCTGCACCACTTGCCCAGGGTCACTTGGAACAGATAAAGAGCAGTCCTCAGGTTCAGAGCTTTAAAACAAGAGTATTAGCTAGAATTTAATGATGTTGTTTCATATTTATTGTATTTTTATCATTACCTTTTTTTTCAAAACAAGCAACTTTTTAATGATATATAGTTGATTTATAATGTATTAGTTTTGGGTGTACAGTGGTTCAGTTATATACACATGTACATACACGTGGGTGTATATATACATATATATATACTTTTCAGATTCTTCTCCATTATAGGGTATTACCAGATATTTAATAAGTTCCTTGTGCTATCCAGCAGGTACTTGTTGTTTATCTCTTGTATATATAATAGTGTACATGTGTTATTCCCAAACTCCCAATTCATTCCTCCCTGCCTTTGTTAACCAGAAGTTTATTTTCTATGTCTGTGGCTTACCTCCTCTTTTTCTAAATTGTAAGGAAAAAGGGTTTTTCAAGAAATATGTTTTTTAAAAGTGATTTGTTTGAAGAAAAATTAAAAGTAAATAACCACAGAGATGGTATACTGAGGATAGGACTCAGGAAAGAGGAATGTAGGGCTTCATAGACATCTAATACTTGATAATTCCTGATCTCTACAGCACTTTACAATTTTCAACATCTCTTATATAAATGACCCCCACTGGATTCTTACCACAACCCCATGAAGCTGGTAGGGATTATGATCCATTTTAAAGATGAGCCGTTTAAAATGTCAAGGTTCAGAGAGCAGAAGCGGCTCACCATGGTTACACAGACAGTGAAAAAGCACCCAGGGCTCAGAGTCAAGTCCAAGATCCACGGTGCCTCTCCCAGGGTCCCCTGCACATCATGTCAGGGCAGGAGGGAATAAAGGGGTACTCCAAGGCAAGTAACCAAGGCCAAAAATGCCAGAGAACGTCTGTAGAACTTGATGGCTCCCTTGACTGGCCTGAGTTTTATAAGTTCCCAGTGATTGTGCACACTCTATTTCATGGACAAGCCTCCAGTTGCTCCATTCTAGTTTTGCTAAAGAAGGCTGACTTTCTCTTACTAGTGACTCACTTTTCAGATGGTTCCAAAACTGGTTCTCCTGTCAGGAGAACATGTCCAACTTTCTGGGGTACACTAAGGAAGGGATAACACAAACTATAAAAGACGAAAAGCCAGCTTCTGCCCAGGAAGAAGGACATTTCTTCAGCAGTTGGCCAAGGTTCAGACTGCAGGGCCAGGTGACTGGATGGGCAGGGAGTCCATAAATGTGGGACAACCAGTGGGGTTGGATGACCAAGGAGGTGAGTTGGCATTTCCATCATTCTGTCCAGGAAGAGCTTGCAGGAGCTGAACACACTCCTGAGGATGATGCTGTGAGCCAGAGGGAAGAGTTTGAGCAGATTGATGCATAAGACAGAAGCATCCTGAGAACCAAAGGGAGACCAGAGCCCAGTGCTAGAATCCAGGAAAGGGGAGGGCAGCAAGTGAGGGAAGCACACAAGGGCTGGCCAGGCAGGTGGGGTGATCAGGGGAGGCTAGAATTCTGGAAACAACAGGAAACCAAGGTCAATCTTTCTTCTTCCAACTCAAACTACAGACATCAGCTTCAGGTAGAAGATCACTATTATGTGTTAGCTTTTAATGCACC
The DNA here is from genome assembly GCA_917880005.1 of Nanger dama. Classification (NCBI taxonomy): domain Eukaryota; kingdom Metazoa; phylum Chordata; class Mammalia; order Artiodactyla; family Bovidae; genus Nanger; species Nanger dama. The sequence continues at coordinate 43,058,513 of CAKJTW010000016.1, forward strand.
AAAAAGCACTGTGCTGTGCTTAGTCACTAAGTCATGTCCAACTCTTTATGACCCCATGGACTGTAGCCCGCCAGGCTCCTCTGTCCATGGGGATTCTCCAGGCAAGAATACTGGAGTGGGTTCCCATGCCCTCCTCCAGGGGATCTTCCCAACCCAGGGATTGGACCCCAGGTCTCCCACATTGCAGGCAGAGTCTTTGCTGTCTGAGCCACCAGGGAAGCCCAAGAACACTGGAGTGGGTAGCCCACCCCTTCACCAGGGGATCTTCCCGACCTAGGAATTGAACCAGGGTCTCCTGCATTGCCGGCAGGTTCTTTACCAGCTGAGCCACCAGGAAAGCACCGAAAAGCAGTGCTCAAAGGCAAAACTGAAATTGTTGCAGGGGAAGCTATTGATACCCATGTTTACAGAGGAAACACGAGGTGCAAGGCACTACCTTAGGCACTGGTGATGGAGCTGTGACCTAGACACACAAGGACCATGCCCCCAGAGAACTGACAGCCAGCAGGAAAGCATGACATCAAAGTGTATATAATCACGACTATACCATCATTAAATAAGGATAATCGCAATGGATACAACAAAGAAGTGCAAGATGCAGGCTTTTCTAAGACCCTAAATACCTGTGGGACGAGTAGAAGTTTGTTAGGTGAAGGGAGGAGGAAAGGAAGATGGTCCAAGCAGAGGGAAGTGCCTGTGGGCTGGTTTAGATGTATACAGGAATCTGGTGTCTTTTCTAGGGCACACAGTTACATGAGTAATTCTAAATTTACCCCAGATAATTTGCTGGCAGGGCACTTGGCTTCTATATCTCTAATTCTACATTTTCATTCTGTTCCATGAACTTCAAAGGTGGGACCTGGAAAGTGAATGACTTGTAAAATGAATGACATCTGCTCATTTCTGTTTCATAAACATGAAAAACTTAGCCTACCTCCTCTTTAAGGTGCTTTCCTTTCTCAGAATCTGTGATTTTCTTGTCTCGGGTTTTCTTAAATGCTGCATTCAAACTCTACAGAGTATGGACAACTAGGGCATTATGCAGGGTTGGAAAATCAAGGAAAGGATGAAATATTTGAAAGTGTATTGAGTGTTAGTTTTAGAAACATATGATAGCAATAAAGACAGAAGAGGGAAGTCGTTTATAAGAAGGATCTTGTTTTAAACCAAGAAAATGTCCTGTGAAAGACACCACCCTAAAACACAAGTGCTTTTTTCCATCAAGGCCCCAGTGTTGGCTGAAGGAAACGTTTGTGTCTTAATGCTTTCCTTGTCCTATACATTAACTGTGAGATTCCCAGCAGGAATCACTTATATAAGTAAAGCCTTCAGACTTTTAATAACAGGGCTATACCTTTAAACCACACATTTCCTTTTAAGATATTAAGATTCAGATAGGCAAGATAAAAAAATTCTCCAATATGAGTTGCTAAGTACCCCCACCACCACCACACACACACATTTCCAAAATGAACGCCAATAAAACTGCATTATCCTTGAAAAGCTCAGGGATGCTGCCATTTCAGGATTCAGATGCACAAGCTACATCCTTACAGAAAACTGTTCTTATTTATTTTTGGCTGCCTAGGCAGCATGAGCGAGGTTAGTTCCCCCACCAGGGATCAAATCCATGCCCCCTGCACTGGAAGCATGGAGTCTTCACCACTGGACTGCCAGGGAAGTCCCGGAAGCTATTCTTAAGACACCAGGCCTCTAAAATGAGAGACAGTAAGTAAACATTGCCAGCCTCAAGCTTACAGTTTTATACTTGAAAAGGAGTCTTTTAAGGGTCCAAACCTAAGAACCACGTAACCAATGAGATCCTCACTTCCAAGTGTAACCTCGGGACACCAGGCTTGTTCTCCTTTAGAAAGGGAGTTGGTAATAAATACTCTATTCAGGGACTTCATTTTCTTTGATCTTGACTCCCCAAGCTACTTGGTAAACCTCTAGATAAGATTCCCAGGAGGACTGGATAACTCCTGGCTCTGGGCGAGACTGGTGGCTTTATTACCATCTCCCCCAAAGCAGGCAGGGCCTTTCCAAGAAGGAAGAGAGGCAACTACAAAGGGGAAAAAAATTGTTGGAGCTTCTGGAAACACTTAGTTGGAAAAGAAATGCCAGGTCAGCTCCTCCTGCCCTGTGGAAATCCCTTTCACAGTGGATGAAACGGTGCCCATGTTCTGGGAACCTGAGTGTCTCAGAAGATCCATAAAAGTCTGGGGGTGGCAGGGCAGGAAGGCAGGAGGAACCCCGACACACATTGATTAAGCAGGCGATGATAGGCAGGCTTTTCTAAAAGTGGGTGATTCTCAAAAACAGGAGAGAAGGGCTGGGCGCCCTGGGCTGTTTTGACCTCTCTGCACTTTGTGGTGAGCTCTTCACAGTCTCCTGGGCAGGTTCTGCAGCTGGTGCGAAGCGAGCTGGTGTCAAATGGAAATAAGAATTCAGTCCAAAACAAACACCTAAACAACACCTATCACTTGAGTCCAGCTGGGTTCCTCATAGTGGACTGGCCGAAAAGTTCGTTCAGCTTTTTCCATAAGATGCTACAGATGGAAGAACCCAAACGAACTTTCTGGCCAACCTAATACAAAGACTTGTGGACCTGCTTTGGATACAATGTCAGCTGCTTTGGATACAATGTCAGCTATCAACAAGAAGCTGGCCGCCGAAGAGGCTGGTTTGCTTTCCTCCCGGGTCGTCATCATTGTCTCTCTGCCAACGGAATGTTAAACAAAGGAGTCAGAATCCTGGGTGGGGGCTGACAATGCCCTAGGTTTTCTGTAGCCATCAAGTAGATCCAGCTACCCAGCCATCGGTGGTTCAATTTAGGAGATGGGACCTTTTGCCCCAGTCAGTACTCCTCTTTCTCAAAATGACCCCAAGCCCCATCTCCTTTGAAAGGTAAAAGATACTCTGCAAGTATTTCGAGGCTGCCCCCTTACCAGGGCTCTCGCAGCGCCAGCTTGGAGAGGAGCCCGGCCACGCCAAATCGTTTCATAGCATTGCTGCAGCCGTTCCATCTAAATGGCCCTCCTGTCAGGCCCTTCCGTGGGCGGCCAACCCTTGGGGAAAAATGTCCTGATTTCCGTCTGGTGCTCTCAGCTGCTTTTTTGATGCAAGTGCTAAAAATACAAGAGAGTCAATGTATGGAAAAGGCAAACAGAAAGAAGGGAAAGAAAAAGGGGTAGATAATCGGCCACCATGGCTGTCTGAGCACTCGGTGTCCGCTCTGTGCTGCCAGGTGATGATGTGGGACAGGCAGGCATTACACGCAGACTCGGCCGAGCAGGCCAGATAACTGGCACCCACGATGACAGTGTGTGTGTGTGCGTGCTCACTCACTCAGCTGTGTCCGACTCTGCGACCCCTGGACTATAGCCTGCCAGACTCCTCTGTCGGTGGAATTTTCCAGGCAAGGATACTGGAGTGGGTTGCCATTTCCTTCTCACCATGATGGCAATAAGACATTTTTAATCAGGGGAAAGCTCCAGGAGGCAGCCGGTTGAGCATGGGGTCAGCTGGGATACAGGGGTGGCGGGGCAGCTGCTGTATCATCAATAGGACCAGCCGCCCCAAAGGCAGGCGGTCTGGGCTTTCCTGCTATTCTGGAACCAACCTCAAATCAATGAGGCTTGTCCCACAAGGGTGGGGGCAGGGGAGGCAAAGGCTGGGTCTTAAACAGAGAAGGCTTTCATTTTCTATTTCCCTGGCCACATATGGATTTGCTTTCTGACTTGGTTTTCCTAGCCAGATTAACCCTTGTTCACATGTGATATGAGCCTTGGGAATCTCAAATCATGTCTTCCCCTGGAAGGGAACAGTTATTACAACTATTAAAAATGTGCCATAAAGGGTTGTGTATGGTGGTTAGGAACTTAAGGAGGGAAGGAGGGAGGACCCAGTCTAGGAAAACGAGAACCTCCCTGAGGAAGCGATAGGAGGAAATGGATGGTGGTGTCTAGAACTTTCCTGGCACGTGCTCGTTGAGGAGCCTGCACAGATGACTGGGACGCACTTCAGGGACAGCTGGTGTGGGAGACACAGAGCAACAGGCCCCTTCACCCCACAAAGGGTCTGGACCCACCATGCTTTTGCCTGCCTTTCACGTACTTTAGAGCAGGGGTTCCCAACCTCCAGGCCTCAGACCAGTACCTCCTGTCAGATCAGCAGCAGCATTAGATAAGGAACAAAGTGCACAATAAATGTAACATGCTTAAATCATCCCCAAACCATGCCCCCCACGCCCCTGGTCTGTGGAAAACTGTCTTCCCAAAACTGGTCCCCGGTACCAGGAAGGTTGGGGACTGCAGCTCTGGAGCATCTGTGAATTCAGTTCTCTTTCCTGGCCACCCCGAGTTAAACTTAATTTTACCTGTTAAACATGATGTATTGAGAGACAAAGGACAGTTCCTGAGCATATATCCAGAGAAAACTCTAATGCAGGAAGACACATGGACCCCACTGTTTACAGAAGCACTGTTTATAACAGCCAGGACATGGAAGCAACCTCAGTGTCCACTGACAGGTGACTAAATAAGGAAGATGTGGCAGATACATATGATGGAATATTACTCAGCCATAAAAAAGAAGGAAATAATGCCATTTGCAGCAATGTGAATGGACCTAGAGATGATCACACAAAGTGAAGCAAATCAGAAAGACATGATATCATTTACATAGGGGATCTAAAAAATGATGCAAATGAACTTATTTACAAAACAGAAACAGACACACATATAGAAAATAGCATTTTGCAAAAAAACACAAAAAACAAACTGACAGTTACCAAAGGGGGAGGGGAGGGGAATAAATTAGGAGTTTTGTTCTAGCAGATAAAAACTACTGTTTATAAAACAGATAACAACAAGTTACTCCTATACAGCACAGGGCGCTATATTCAGCTTTTTTAAAAGGAGGACAATAAAGGACAACATGGTATATTTTGCCCAAAACCCAAATTCACCTAGAGCTGAACCCATACAAACTGTCTTAGTGGACAAAACCCAGAGGAAACACCATTTCTCACAGGGAGTGAAAAGTACTCTTTAGGGGCATCTGTAAAACTATCTTTGGGACGCCAGACACTCCTGACATCCTAAACTAAAGCCATCAGACTAACTCTCCCAACCACAGCCAGTCCAAGGAATCAATTTCAACACACATAAGTAATAGGAAAAATAACTGAGTCTTACCCTAGAATGCAAACTGCTCAGCCACTTCAGCAATCAGCTCATCACCTACCCAATGCTTTCCTTTACTGTCACTTTAAATAGGATTGCTCTTTATAATCAGAAAGAAAATAGAAAGTTTTCCATGCACAGAATTCTAAGCATTAGATTAGTAGGGCTCATCTCAATTTGTTTAGTCTGTACATTTTTAGCCTCATTACACAATTTAGGAAAAGAGGGTCTAAACTCAAGAGATTCCTTCACATTTGTGCTTGTCCAGACAGAGGGAGAGAAATTCTCAAGGAGCAAATGTGGGGGAGAAACAGTCGATTTTGATACACACAGCCCCCCTGGGGAACATCTCTGCCCCCAGCTATGACCTCTACCGCATCGGAGGATGTTGCTTTAGCCTGGGGGACTCTCTGTGGTTTTAGAAGGCACTTTATCCAAAGTTGTCTCCATGGTTGATACACACGTCATCGTAGAGAGCATGGGTGGGACGGCGCAGGATGGAAATTTGGAAAAGGGAGCGGCTGCCAGCATTTGGCTCTGCACACTCTGCTGCTACCCTGTTCTGAGCCAGTCCTACGGCGGAGGAGGGGATAAAAGACCCTGCCAGGGTCTGGGCTCCACATGCCCTGCCTTTCCTCTCCTATTTGGGGAAACGGGGTTCTCATGGCCAAGATCTGAAGCCACAGCCAGGCTGGGCTCCTCCATCTGGCACCGTCATCCGCTCCCCGCTTTGGCCCCAGGGTGGGGTAAGGGGGAGGACCACCCCTGACCTCAGGCCTGGCAGAGGGTCTCAGGACCCTTGAGAGCCCCTGAGGGGTGCTGAGCCGCCAGTGAAATTTAAAGGAAGAGGAAGGGTGTGGTTTCCCTTCCGTCTGGCTGTTAAGAATGTTACCGCTTTGGGCACCGAAGCCTGTGAGGCAGGCCTGTGCTGGGGCAGATGGGGCCAAAATGAAGGGACAGCAAGTCAGGCAGCCCGTAAAACCTCACCCTGGAGGAGCGGTGGTCTGCAAGAGGAGTACAGGAGGAGAAAACATTGCGCCAAGGAGCTGAGAGCCTTCAAGTCCAGGTTGGAATAGCCGAGGGCCCAGTACTGAGGCCCGGTTATTCCCAAACTTGTTTTCATGTTAAAATCCCCGGGGAACCTTCTGAAATGTCTGCAGCCTGTGGCCCATCCCCCAAGATTGGAGCTAAGGTGCTCTGGGATTCAGCCTAGGCTTCGGAAGTTTGAAAAGATCTCTAGGTGATTCTAGGGGTTTCCCTGGTGGCTCAGATGGAAAGAATCCACGGTGCAGGAGACACGGATTTGATCCCTGGGACGGGAAGATCCCCTGGAAGAGGAAATGGCAACCCATTCCAATATTCATGCCTGGAAAATCCCATGGACAGAGGAGCCTGGTGGGCTACAGTCCTTGGGGTCACAAAGAATCAGACATGACTGAGCAACTAACACTTTCATTTTATTACTGCTGCTGCTGCTGCTAAGTCGCTTCAGTCGTGTCCGACTCTGTGCGACCCCATAGACGGCAGCCCACCAGGTGGTTGTAATATGCACTCAGGTTTGGGAACCACTGATGTGGCCCCTGGCTACTCAAAATGTGGCCCCCAGACCAGCAGCACTGGCCTTCTCTGGGAGGTTGGGAGTACCATGGAATAGCAGGCTCACTCCAGATCTGCTAGACAAGAGTCTGCACACTGGCCAGATCTCAGGGGATCTTTCTGCTAATCAGAGTGTCGGGTAACTTGAGAAGCGCTGGTCCACGAGAAAAAGCCAAATCGTCTTAACTCAAGTACAGTCTTGTGGCACATGCCTTTCCTCCTTCCTGGCACTGACTGCACGTGTAATTGTATCAGTATATTCAGGCGAGTTATTCCAGAAGCCAGTGTTGGCGTTCAGTCACCAAGTCGTGTCCAACTTTTTGGGACCCCCATGGGCTGTAGCACACCAGGCTTGCCTGCCCTTCACTTTCACCCAGAGTTTGCTCAAACTCATGTCCATTGAGTCAGTGATGCATCCAACTATCTCACCCTCTGTTGTCCCCTTGTCCTCCTGCCCTCAGTCTCTCCCAGCATCAGGGTCTTTTCCAATGAGTCGGCTCTTCGCATCAGGTAGCCAAAGTACTGGAGCTTCAGCTCATGTATGTGAGTTATTACGGAAGTCAGTGTAACGGCCCCAGCATACCTAGAGATAGTTTCTTGACACACTTGACAGTGTATGGGTTAAACTGAAATGTAAACTTGGGTCACAGCATAAGCACCAGCTCCCTGGCCTGGTCCTATCCATTTGTGACCTGTAGTCATTTCAGGCTTCCAGGACAGGACAGATAAACTGGGAGAAGCCAGGGCCCAGTGCTTCACTCACACAGGCACTGCCCATGGTTCTGATCCAGTTTCTCCTCTGGCTGCCACCTCTCCCACTGAAGCCTGTCTGATGCCCTGAGCATCTACACTTTATTTCGCAGAACAAGGTTGGCTGGTAGAAATCCCGGGACCAGGGTGATCGTGACCTTGTCCTACTGCTCCCCGCCCCTAACCCTTCCAGGACATCCCACCCCTACAGAAATGCTGTCCACCTCTTTGGACCCACGTAGTCCAAGCCCCGAGTCAAGGCAAGACTCGTGGGAGGCTGTCTGGGGTCTGGAGACAGCTGGTGTGGCTGGAAGCCGCAGGATCTGAATCCAAAGACATGAGTGTGGATCATGAGTGTGTATCCTAACAGTTCTGGGAGCTTGTTTTGCTTATGAGCCAAATGCTAATCTTGACATCCTAGGCTGGTCGTGAAAACCAAGTGAGAGAAGGGATGTGAATACACTTTGTAACCTGTAAAGTGCTGTGCCTGTGCATGAGATGAGATGCATAGTCATGAGATGAGAGCATAGTCAAGAAATGAGACCTGCCTAGTTTCATGTCCAAGCTCCACCACTCATTGACTGTTGGATTCTGAAGGGGAGGTGAAACCTCTCTGAGTTTGTTTCCTCACCTGAAAACAAGGTTACTAAAAGTGCCTCCTGTGGGTTCATCAAGAAGCTTAAATTAAATATTATGCAAATGTTTGGCATAAGCCCCACCTAAGGTATACTCAATAAATGCTAGCTATAATCATAATCATTCAATTCAGTTCAGTTCAGTCGCTCAGTCATGTCCGACTCTTTGCGATCCCATGAATCGCAGCATCATAATCATTAGGAAATATAAAATAATTTTTTTAAGGTACATCTTTTTTTCTTGGCCATGCCACATGGCATGTGAGATTTTAGTTCCCCAACTAGGAATCAAACCCACATCCTCTGCATTGGAAGCACAGAGTCTTAACCACTGGACCACCAGAGGAGTCCCGGAAAAATAAAACAGTTTTGCTTAAAGTTGTAATACAAATAAGGATCGACTAAGGACACCACCCTTCCCCAGAGGGGCATTCTGAATGGGCAAAGTACTTCTCCTCTGACTCACGGCCCTACCATCACCTGATGACTGGGAATAATGACCATCCCCACAGGGCTGTCATCGCTGATAAGGAAGACATCGCTGATAAAGATTTCCTTTCATAAAGGAAATCGCTTTGTGGACTGTCGAGCTGTTTTTATTTGGGGGTGTTGAGGGTAGTTGAGTAACTTTCTGATCATGTTTCTGTTTATGATCTCAGTTCTTCTGGGCCTTCTCATAACTTCACCTTTTCCCCACTCATCTCCATCCTCTCTCCACCTCCTCTCCTGGGACCCTGGGGGAAAGGGATGTTTTTAAGTAACAAAGCACGTTGACCAGTAATGTTTTATAACAACATAGGTATGCTTATAGAGCTTACCTGTAAAAGACAAGTCTGTTGCTTTGGAATAGAATTTAGTATCAGTTCAGAACATCCCTGCCCAAAGAGCAAGCCCACAGATAGTCAGGAGGGCATGTGATGGTGTTAAGACATAGTTTTCAAAAAGGTAAGGTCAGCATTCTTGTGCAACTATAAAATGAAACTTAGCAAAGATTATATTCAACTCATGATATAGTGAAGGTACCAGTAAGATATTTAGAGCAGTCCAAAAGCATTTGAGGAGCTAGGGGTTCATAAGCAATTTAACGTTAGGACAAGATTGATAGATAGGTACAGAACTAGCTGATATCCTACATGACGATGAACCATAACCTTTGGGGTTGTCTTTTTCAAAATGACAAAAACGATCTGCATGGGTGTCACTACTGGACAAAAACCTACAAGTTAACATGGAACTCGGCCAAGTGTAAGAAGAGCACAGAGGGAACCTCCCTAGATCCTTGCAGGGACGGGATAGAGTGGGGACGCTCATGCTTCACCATGTGACATTGAAGGGTGTGCCACCCCCGTTTGCCTTACATCCAAGTTTTGGATTTTTTTTTTTCAACAATTTCGGTAAATACTTTTTCACTTCACTTACGTGATGCTTATAATGGCCCTACTGGGGCAGAAAGGTCAGGGAAAACCTGTTTCCAGAGGAGAAAACTGAGTTAGTTACACAGGAGAGAGAGAAGCTGGGCTAGGAGGAGAGTCCTGCTTCCTAATTCTGAGTCTGGCGCCCATCCTGAAACTCCATCTCACACTTGGCCTTCTCAGTTGCCCCTCGTCTCAGCCCCGAATTACTCTCAGTGGCATTTGTCTCTTTTCAGACTTCCCTTGGGCTTCACGGAAAGTAAAGGACAGAGGGAGGGGAGGCACCTGCGGCCCCCACCCTTTACATCCCAGAGGGCTCCTGGTCTCATCCCAGTCCTTTTAAGTCCCCGACACAATTCAGTGGCACAGCATCAGGTGAACCACATCCTGCTATCCTGAGCCAAAGAAAATTGTCCAGACACTTTATCCCTTGCTCAGGAAGAAGGACAGAAAGGAGGCCGCATTCCAGGAACCCATTTTTTAAGTGGTGGCTCCTTTCAAGCTCTGCTCTTCTCAGCTACTGTGAGCTACTTTGCTATCTTTCATCTGCAGCTGCATCCACATCAGAGAAACCTACTGTTTACAAACCAGAATGTCTCATTTGAAACACTTGCTCTGGTTGATGTTTTTCCCCCACATCAACAAACAAGAGAATCATTTTCTGTGTTGGGGGTGAGCTGGATCTGTCTGGCCCCTGGCTGGATGGCATGCCTGCCCTGGACAAATGACTGCTCGTTGTGTTGAACAGGCAGCCAGGAAACTGGCAGTGAGTGTGGTCCAATGGCCCAAATTGGTTTCTTCCTTGCAAGGCCATTTATTTTTCTCACCCACAGACTTCTGTTGCCATAGAAACCATCTCACTAGCAGGATGGAGACGCAGGCCAACCTTGCTTTCTGCACCGTCAGAGAGGCAACGTTTATAATCATGAAACAAAAGAGGGAGTAAGAAAGTGTATGGGGGTGGGGGCTTCCCTGGCGGCCCAGTGGTTCAGACTCCACACTTCCAGTACCAGGGGTGTGGGTTTGATCCCTGGTTGGGGAACTGAGATGCCACATGCTACACAGCAAGGCAAAAAAAAAAAAAAAAAAGGCAACTACAATAAAAATTAATTTTAGAAAAAGAAACTATATGAGGTGTGCAGTTTAAAAGTAGTTCCTCTAAAGTTTCCAAGAACTCTGAAGTGGGTAAAACAATTTTTTGAGAATGTCTGATTCAGAGCACGTATATACAGGGGTACTGACAACAGCAAACACTCAGAGTATAATAAGTGCATGCTAAGCCCTTGAGTGTGTAGCCCATTTAACCCTCTCAGTGACTCCATGCGCCTGGGGGGTGCTTACTGTCCCCGTGACACAGACAAAGAAGCAGACTCCACGACGCAGTCACTGACCCAAGTCCAGCAGAAGAAAGGGACAGGACTGGGATCAAAACCAGCCCTCTGACCCAAAGCCTGGACCTCCTGACTTGAAACAGCTGCCTTCTCTTCATCTCTCTTCATGTCTCTGTTGTAGCCTCGCTCTTCAAAGGTGCTGGACCCCACTGTCCATCCAGCGTCCACCATTTTTGTTTGATCATGTCATCCTTTTTGCCTCCAGCCATAAGCCCCTCTGTAACATCCCACACAATGAGGGTTCCACAGAACAGGATATGGGCCACTCCAATCCAGGCCAGTTTTCTCATCTTACAGAGGACTAACGTAGGGGGGCAGGGAAGAAGTCGCCTCTAGCTGCACAGCTAATAAATGTCAGAGTTGGCACCAGAGGGCCAGCCCCCTTGCCCTGCAGGCCAGAACCCGCTGCACTGAGCTGCCTTACACCACTGTTTAAACTGGACCCCAAGCCAGCAGTTAGCTCTCCTGGCCAAGCATTAGGACTAATCCCCTTGTAGGATGGCTATTTAATCAGCCAGAATAACAACAGGGCTCAAGCGGGCAGGGTAATTCACCAGAGAGGAAACACTCCCACAGAGCTCCTGTCTCAGGCTTTGTTGCCTCGGGGGTCAATCTGAAACCATCCAGTGATGAAGCCTGAGTCATAAATTGTTTACCTCTGCCCAAAACTTCGAATGACTTAAATATTAAGTGTAAGGGAACCACTGTGTTTCAACTAGTAGAATCCAGCAGGTCAGAAATGAGAGGCAAGGTTTTTCTAAGCCAACAGCTTTAGGGAGCAAAGTTACACCCATGAATCAAAGTTCCCTGGCTCAGACAATGAGATGGCAGTGAGCATCGTCTTGGTTTTCCATTTTAACTTGAATCTAACACCAAATAGGCAGACATGAGCATGCAACCCTCCAAACACATGCCACATGACTCTTACTCCCCAAGCTGTGAAGGTGTCTTAGAACAGCATAGCGTGTGAAGACGTCGTGGGTCAAGTCACCAAGCAGGCGGCGTGGAGCTGGGTGTTATCATGAGCCGAACTGGTGGGGGAGCAGAGAAATAATGTGAAGAGTAACTGTTTCTTTTCATGTCCATCTTTGAATTCCAACACTAGCAATGATGGTAGCCTCACAACTTGTCTTCTTCCCACTTATAAGCAGAGAGAGTAGAGGCATCACGCCCTAAAGAGCATGCTCAGACTGTGACACCCTGCCATCCAGCCCTTTTGTACCTTTCTACCCTTTCACACCTGCTCCTTCTGCTAGGAATGCTCTTCTCCTTTCTCCTGCCTGCATACATTGCACAGCCCCAATTCTGAGCCACCTCCTCCAAGAAGCCTCCCTAATTTCCCACTCAGGTTAACCTTCCTCTGTGCTCCTAAAGTCTATAATAATGCAAAATAATAGCAGCTACCATCTGTGGTGCTAAGGTGTTTGGGCACATCACATGTATTATCTCTGTACCCATTTGACAGGTAAGGAAACTGAGGCTTAGTTTGTCCAAGGTCACGCAGCTGCTAAATCATGAAGCTGAGTTTGAAATCCAGGTCTCAGGCTCCAAGTCCGTGTGTTTCTACCACACAATAAACAGCTGCCCTCGCCTCAAACTCACCCCTTCCAGGAAGTGCGTGTTTCTTCACCTGCCACTAGACTGTGTTTTCCTCCAGAGCACCACAAGTCTCGCAGTGTAATCCCTGTGCCTGGCACACAGCAGATGCTAAATAAATGCTTCCGCGAGTCAACAGTTCGTAGAATGAGAAGCTTATCCCTTTATCTTCCTGGTTGGTGGAGCAATGCTTCTATAAAATCCTAGTATATATGGCCAGTCCCCCAAGTCAGTCCGCATCCCCAGCATAGAAAAAAGTCAGTTTCTCAGCTGCCAGATCCATTTGCTAACCCACTGCTTCACATCCTATGAACCTCCTGGAAATTTCCTTCAAATACAGATTCTGATTCAAAGGGCTGAGACCCTCAGAGGTGCAGCATTTCCTGCAAGCTTCTGGTGATGGAACTGGTGAAGATACCATTTTGGAGTCTAAATGCATCAGCCAACAGCAGTCAATGCACTTTGGTTACCTTTGGCTGGTAATGAACAATAAAACCTGTCTCCCACTTTGTTCTCTTTCCAAAGGATGACCAGATTTCAAATGCTTCTGACTATCCATGAGTTAGCAAAATATTTAAGTTATGCTTTGAGCTATAAACATTTGGCAGCTTGAACATTTGTTTGTGCCTGTAGCTTTGGTTTAATCACACCCTATCAATAAATCACAAATAAATGGGAAAGAAGAAACACTCACTGGAAGATTCCATTCCAGTGACAAGTGGATCGGGAGAGTGGGTGAGGGTGGGAGAAAGAAGCTGATGAACCCCCAGTGCATTTTTATGGGAAGGGCTCCACCCTTCCACACCTGCCTACCCTGTGGCCACTTTCCCGGCTGGTCTCCTCTGTTCCTGGTAAACAGTAAAGCCATGGCTTATTCATCTCGAGCCCTTTGAACCCCACACAATTGCTTTACCAGCATGCCAAGTCTTTAGAGGTCAAGCATCTCCGGTCCAAGACGTTTGGAAGGAACACACCCTCTTCTCTGTCTCCTTTTCCAGATGTCGCTGGGCCAGCAGCAGTCAGCAAGAGGTGTGCCTTGTCTGAGATGCAAGGGGACGTGTTCGGGCTTCGAGCCACATTCATGGAGGTAACAGAGTTTGTCAGGAGAGGCTCTGCCTGCCTTCATTTCTTGGCTGTCCTTTCTGGGAACCCTGGGACTGCTTAGGGTGCATGGGTTGTTGGCTGACTGGCTCGGGAGTGAACGCGTTCTTGCTTGGCTTAATTCAAAAATGACAGAAAAGCCCTTGAGGAGCCAAGACGAAGACGGAGTTAGGCTTTATAAACCATTTCCAGGTGGAGGCGAGGATGCCTGGGGAAGCGGTGGGCAGTTGTTAGCTGCTGCCTGGTCCGCGCTGGGTAGACCCGTCTGTCCTGGGGTTTGGTGTGTGGGCTTCAGCCGCCCCTCCTGCACCATCAGCACCCCCAGGATTCTGATCTCAAAGTGTCCCGGGGACCGAAATAAAAGCCCCTGTGTCTGCAGCACTTGAAAGCCAGGGCCTGGTTTCACGTCCATGCAGGAAGGCAGTGAGATCTAGCTTGGACTTGGATTTGCGGCATTGTTCTTTTGTTTTGTTTCATTTTTATTTTCACTGAGGACGCGCAACAAGAGGTATTGCTGCCATTCTGCATAAGCCTCAGGCACTGTTCAAATCAGCATCTGTGTAGCTGGCACCCCCTGGAGGTGTGCAGGGCACAGTCTGAGGGGGCCATCCATGGGAGAGAGAGGCTAAGCTCTGTAGGGCATTACAGCTTAAAAGGAACTTTTGTCTCCACTGCCAGAGGGTGGCCTTGGGCACTCAGAGAGGGAACCCATCTCCGGAGGCGTTTGTCTCAGAGAAGTTGATTTCCACCGTGAGATGGCAGTAACAAAAATATACACTGAGCCGAGCTACATCTCTTCTACTTGAATGTTGAAGTAACCCTGAGCAGAAGGTGTTAGTATGTCCATTTTACAGATCAGGAAACTGAGGGTGGGTAATGAGCACCTGGCAACTGTAGAGCAGACTTCAAACTCAGGTCTGTGAGTAAAGCCCCATGCCATGCTGCCAGCCATTCTGCACAGAGTCCTGACGTCCAAGATTGTTCCTGACTCTACTCTTAGACACTCCCCACTTCAGAGGAGCTCATATGGGCTTCCGGATGCCAGGGACCGTCTAGGTCCTCCAGTCCCGACTCCCGTCCCCTGCACCAACTCCCCCCACAGCTAGGACGTCCTCTCCCCACACATCTGTTTTGTCCATGTGAGCTCTTTCCGGCTTTGAAGAGGGTCTGCCTGCCCATCATCTCACCCTGCCGGTCCTGACGCTGCCATCAGGGTGTCAGAGGACGAGGCTGGCGCTTCATCAGTTCTCCCTGAAGACAAGAGATGGTGCCTCGCTTTCAGAGTTCGTGGGCCCAGGGGATAGGGTTCCCTAAATGTACACATGGAGTCAGTTCCTTCCCTTCTTGCAAGGTACACAGGCCCATGCTGCCTGTTGTGAGGCCTCTGAGAATGGGTGTTTGGTATATTATCTCTGGTTTCCTAGTTGTTTATAGCAGGAGGGCAGTTCTGGACACTATTCCTCTCAGCTGGGAGTGGAAGCCTCTCAGCATCATTTCCATCCTGACATTTTCTCCTCATCTTACCGGTTCCCAGAACATCAAGTGAACTTTAATTGAGAAATACAGACTTTAGCCTGTAGGTCCTGCCTGTCCAGGACACAAGCCACATGGCCTCCCATGACGACTATTTGACTTGGCCCTGGAGACAGTCTGTCGTGAGTGAATGAACTGTGTTCCAGTCAATCTTCACCGAGAGCCACTGAAACTCAACTTCCTCACCGTGCTCACGTGTCCCCAAGTAATCACCTGTTTCCAAATCTTGTATAAAAACTGTCCATAGGCCATATGGAAGCAGCTGATGGACTGAATTTGCCCAGTGGGCTATACGTTGCCAACCCCTGGTGTAGACAAAGCCTGAGATAAGAAACTCAGTTTCTTTACAGATAAGAAACTCTACAGGAGCCTGTGGCAGGCTCGTGTTCAGGCTGAGATTACATCCCAGTGTCATGCCTCTTCCACAATTTCATGTTGCCTATGACAGCCTGGAAGAAGTGGCACTGTGGCACTGCTGAGGATCTCTCCAGATGTGTGCATGTCCTCTGCAACCTGGGTGTCTGAAAAGAGCAGGAATGGGACCAAGGAGGTGTCCTTCTCATCTATAACGTCCCAGAAATGAGTCTGGCAACGAAAACAGCACAGATAAAGGAGAAATAATGTTGACACAATCAAAGAACATCTCATATTTCTCAGCATTTTCTGTTTCAAAGTATTCTGCATCCCAACACCTCTCATAGCATCCTCAGCATGTACGTGAACCAAAACTGTCAAAGGGCAGCTTCCTCCCCAGGTCCAAGTACGGAAGGTTTGCGGATGTCAGAGGAGCCCATGGGACTCTGGGCTTCCCTTCCCTTCCTTCCTCTTCCTCCTCTCTCCTTCTGGCTCTGCTGCTGCCTCACCCCCATAGACCAAAAGTGCCCTCACCAGTCTCCTTAAAGAAGGAGTCTCCACCATGCCTGGCGCTTAGAGAATACTACTGGTCACACATGTGCACACATGCTCAGTTGCTCCTCGTGTTCGAGTCTTCATGACCCCTTGGACTTTAGCCCGCCAGGCTCCTCTGCCCATGGGATTTCCCAGGCAGGAACACTGCAGTGGGTTGCCATTTCCTTCTGCAGGGGATTTTCCTGTCTCAGGTATCAAACCCATGTCTCCCGCATCACTTGCATTGGCAGGTGGATTCTTTACCACTGAGCCACCTGAGAAGCCCACTGGTCATGAATAAAATGCTCCAATTGCATAAAACAAGCAACCCCTTCTCATGAGAATGAAAAGAAAAGCCTGCTGGTATTTGCTACCTACCATCTTTAGGGTGCTAATTTATCTTTAGAGATAATTTCCCTGAAGTTATCATTGAGCTTGTTGATTTTAAGATGTCCCAAATGACATGCAAAATGCCAGGCTGGATGAGGCACAAGCTGGAATCAAGATTGCCAGGAGAAATATCAATAACCTCAGATATGCAAATGACACTTATGGCAGAAAGTGAAGAGGAACTAAAGAGCCTCTTGATAAAAGTGAAAGAGGACAGTGAAAAAGCTGGCTTAAAACTCAACATTCAAAAACTAAGATCATGGCATCTGGTCTCATCACTTCATGGCAAATAGATGAGGAAACAATGGAAACAGTGACAGACTTTATTTTCTTGGGCTCCAAAATCACTGCACCACCATCACGCTGATGGTGACTGCGGCCATGAAATTAAAAGACACTGGCTCCTTCGAAGAAAAGCTATGACAAACCTAGGCAGCATATTAAAAAGCAGAGACATTACTTTGCTAACAAAGATCCTTATACTCAAAGCTATGGTTTTATTCAGTAGTCATGTATGGATGTGAGAATTGGACCATAAAGAAAGCTGAGGGCCAAAGAATTGATGCTTTTGAACTGTACTGTTGGAGAAGACTCTTGAGAGTCCCTTGGACTGCAAGGAGATCAAACCAGTCCATCCTAAAGGAGATCAGTCCTGAATATTCATTGGAAGGACTTCATTGATGCTGAAGGTGAAGCTCCAGTACTTTAGCCCCCTGATGCGAAAAGTCCCTGGTGCTGGGAAAGATTGAAGGTGGGAGGAAAAGGGGATGACAGAGGATGAGATGTTTGGATGGCATCAGTGACTCGATGGACATGAGTTTGAGCAAGCTCCAGGAGTTGGCGATGGACAGGGAGGCCTGGCATACCACAGTCCATGGTGTCACAAAGAGTTGGGCACGACTGAGTGATTGAACTGAACTGACTGAAATGGCAGCCCACTGAATGCAAGGTGGAAGCTTCTCCTCAAATAATGCTTAAAAGGCTGTCTTTTCTTCTCCTGAACATCACACTGCACACCATGTGTTAAAAACAAGAAGCAAGCCTTGCACTGAAGAAACGTGTTTAACCTTCTATAGCCCGCTGTCCTCCAGACTCATCAGTGATGAGCACTTTCCACATGCCACACCCTGACTCCCTGGGGAGCTGGTCCAGGCAGCAGAACCACCCCAGAGTGGATGCAACTCGCATGGCCCACCCTGATTCTACCTTACGTTACAGTTTCCACCCGATCGTCTCTCTCTCTCCCATCCCCACTGCAGTCTCCTTGAAGGTTGCGATGGGGCCTCCTTCTCTTCATATCAGGCTAGGGTTTCTCCCACCTCAGCACTACCAACAATAGGGGCTGGATGGTTGCCTGCCATGGAGGGAGCTGTCCTGTGTATTGTAAGATGTTTAGCAGTAACCCTGGCCTCTACGCAGACACCAGAGTACCCCACTGGGACGATCAAAAATGCCTCCATGGTTTAGTTGCTGAGTCATGTCCGACTCTTCTGACCCCATGGACTGTAGCCTGCCAGGCTCCTCTGTCCACAGGATTCTCCAGACAAGAACACTGGAGTGGGTTGCCATTTCCTTCTCCAGATTGTCTCTATGCTCAGCCATAAAAAGAACAAAATAATATCATCTGCAGCAACAGGGATGGACCTAGAGATTGTTGTACTGAATGAAGTAAACCAGAGAGAGAAAGACAAATATCGTATGATGTCGCTTATATGTGGAACCTAAAGAAAAATGTACAAATGAACTTATTTAGAAAACAGAAACAGAGTCATGGGTGTAGAGAACAAACTGATTACGTGGGGATAAGGTTAGGAGAGGGATAAACTGGAATACTAGGACTGAGATATACACACTATGATATATAAAATAAATAATAAGAACCTGCTGTATAGCACAGGGAACTCTACTCAGTACTCTGTAATGGCCTATATGAGAAAAGAATCTAAAAGAATCTTTAAAAAAAAACAGAGTGGATATATGCCCATCCATATGTATAACTGATTCACTTTGCTATACAGCAGAAACAACAGTGTAAATTAACTATACTCCAATAATTTAAAAAAAAAAAAAGTGTCTCCAGATATCGTCAAATGCCCCCTGGGGACAGTTCTGACCATGGCTGCGAACCGCTGATGTAGAGCATCAGGGTAAGCTTCCCAGAGCCCCACAATCAAAATTTGTGCTAACTGATTAAATGCATCCATCTCCTGAGTTCTGAAGAGAAAAGGAGGCTTCCTCTGCGCAGGCCGGGCTGTGAAGCGCTCAGGCAACTGCCCTGACATCTCCCCGCTGAGCCCTGCCCCCGTCCCACACCGTAGGTTGTGATGCCGCTCACTTGACCTAACCAGCTCTACATCGGTGTGTTCCAGCATCTGAGATGCAGCCTGCCTAAGGGGACCCGGCCAGGACGGGAGGGGAGCGCTTTTCCTCTCACTCTGGGAATTCTGGGTAGCTAAACCTCAACAGCATGACACAAAGCTGCCAACTGCTTTTGTTTTTAATTGTCAGAGGGAAGCATCAGGCTTTCAAGTCAGCCTATGAAGCCTCCCCAGGATGCTTTTTCTTCTTCCAGCCCCAAGAGGAAGGCTTGCCAATGGATGTCAATCTCTCTAGCCCGAGGGGTTTAAGCTCATCCTCTTTCCCCCAAGTCCTGTCCACCAGTTTCTTGAAGAAAATTTCCAGCTGTATTTTAACTTCAGGATGAGTGCTAAAGTGTTTACAAATTGCTGAAGCTCTGAGACTCATGAATCTTGGGAGACAATTTCAATAATTCTTTACAGCAAGAATCAGCAGACTTTTTAAAATAAAGAGCCAGATAGCAGATATTTTAGGCTCTGCAGGCCTCTGACTGCTTTTGTAATTACTCACTTGCTATTGCCACCCAAACGCAGTCACTAAATGAATGGGCATGGCTGTGTTCCAATAAAACTTTATTTACAGAAGCAAGTTGTGGGCCAGGTTCAGCCCACAGGCTATGAAGATTCCTGTCCTAGAACATCTCCAATGACGAACCAGCCTTTGCTACCCCAGTGTGGTGGAAAATTTCTCAAGAGGAAAATTGTGCTGTTCTTTTACCAACAAAAGTCATACCAAATTCCCCAGAGACAGATTGATAGGAAGACATTGAGGTGCTGATTCCAAAGGCCTTTTGGTCTCTGGTTACCATTTGTCTGCTGCTAACCTTTTCAAGTTACTAAAGTTAAACTTTGCGCTTGCTTTCCAAAGCATAGATGCTGCCAGCGGGAGACTCTGCCTCTCTTTTCTGGAGGTTGATCTCACTTGTCCCCATCCCACCCCTCAGGAAAATATGCAAGTCATGCAAATGCAGCCAAGAGGACCACTGCTTGAGCTCTGACCTGGAAGACGATCGGAAAATTGGCCGCTTGCTGATGGACTCCAAGTATTCCACGCTCACAGCCCGGGTGAAAGGCGGGGACGGCATCCGGATTTCACAAGAGGAACCGGATGATTATGACCAACCCCATTGCCACAGGGAAAGATCCCACCTTGACACCATCACCTACGAGTGGGCTCCCCCTGGAGTCACCCAGAAACTGGTAAGACAGCTTCCTGCAACCAAGGGGTTATTTCCTTGAGTCATGCCATGGGTTCCTGAATGTCGAAGACAAGGGAACACAGGTGCAAGGTTATAAGAATGGTAGGAGTAGCTATGGTTTCATAGCTGCTCCTACCTCTGGGATCTTGAAGTGAAAACTATCTGGGCCTCATTTTTCCTCATCCATGAAATGGGTAGAGGTGTTCATGGGAATTCCAGCTGCAGTACACAGTTGCTTATGGTTCCCTTTGGGCTCTCTGCTTCTGAATAGAGGATGCTTTATCCTTCAGAATTCTCAGAGTGCTTTTCTTCATCCACAAGTTGTTCATTTTCCCTCAAAGTGGTCTGGGATGTGCCTTTTTGCAAGCCTAGGGGAGAACACAGGAACACTCCTGTCTTTTCTCTAACTCCTGGGCTTGGAAGGGAGTTATGCCAGATTACTTTACATAACTCTGGGGAAATGGCACCCAGAGAAGGACAAGGCCTAGAGAGAGCAAGTGACTTGCACAAGTCACCCTCTTCAGCTTCCAACTAAAAGGACCCAAGGAAAGTCCCCATGAACAGGCCTCACCCCCAGACAGTTAAGTTGGGAAGCTCTAGACAACAGGGTCAGAATCATCAGACATGAGAATTTAAATGAACATCCCATGCAGGCCCCTTCAAGACCCAGAGCAGTGGACTAGCGCCCTCAAATTTCCACAAGTGCAGAAACTATCTGGAGAGCTTGCAGAAACACACCCAACAGGCTCAGGGCTGGTGTGCCAAGCTCCCAGGTCATGCTGAGGCTGCCAGCTCCTAGACCACACCTGAAGTAGCAAGGACCTGGGTGATTTCTGCAGGTTAATGAGATTTTTAAAAGCCCTACAAGGTTAGCAATGCAGACCTGCCACTGAATCCCATCCCTCCTGGGAGAAAAGAAGTGCCTTTCCAGTCCTGTGTGGCCCTGCCCCTGCAGGCTCCTCCCGCAGCTCCTGCCATACCCCCTTACTCAGTACCGGGCAGTGCACTGACCTGCCTTCCTGCCCTGGACCACTCTAGGCTCTTGCCCTCCTAAGGGTTTGCACATGCTGTTTCCTCTACTCGAAACATCCTTTCCTGGCTCTCTGTATAGCTGGATCCTTCTGTCAATCAAGTCTCAGACGGGCCTCACCACACGACCCCATCTACAGTTGACATCACTCATCCCACTAGATATTTTTCTTCCTCTCTCCATTCTCCATGGTCTCCTTAGAAGATCTTTTTTTTAATTAATTTAATTTTTATTGAGGGATAATTGCTTTACAGAATTTTGCTGTTTTCTGTCAAACCTCAACATGAATAGCCATAGGTATATCCTTAGAAGCTCTTATTTCAAGCTGTCCTTGTCTCATGCAAGCCTGTGCTTCATTACACATGTGTCCTGTGCATGGTGCATCCTTTGCCTCACACTGCGCAGAGCACACAGCGGGCTTGATGAGTATTTGTGCTCACGTGACCTCCCAGCCAGTGACACACCACGTGTGGTCAGTGAGTGGGCTGGACCTGCTCCGTAAAAATCCTTGTGACTGGCCTACAAACAGAAGCACAGGAATTGAGAATAAATATTGGGAAACCTCTGTGGCAACTGACATCCAAGTGCGTGATGGCCAAACAAAGCTCTCGTGTGCACAGCCTCCCGTGGCCTGAGAACCGTCTCACCAGGCACAGTGAGCCCACAGATCATCCTGCAATTCAAACCACCCGGCAGAACCCCCAAGCAAACCTTGGTTCTTTACCGTAGAAGGTTCAAGCCTGGAGTTTAAGGGAGGAGGGGTGCAGAAATCCCTTCTAGATAAAGCAAAGAGAGACAAAGTTTTGTTTTTTTTTATTTTTAAGCTTTGCTTTTTGAGAAGCATACTTTCAAAGAACACTTCAGCATGCATGAGATGCCTGAGCTTAGCCACCTGGTGAGGTAGGGGTCAGTTTACCTGTGAAGAGACACAGAATGGTTCACTGCCCTTTGCCAGCACGAGGGGATAGGCAGGGGCAGGTCAGGGGCCACAGAGGGAGGCATTGAACAACAGCAATGCTGGGTTCCGGTGGTTCCGATCACAGGTCTGCCTCTAGCGCCCGGGCCCGGGTGAGCCATCACTGGGTCTCCGAGATGTTAGTGGAAACTAAAGCAAGAAGCTCATAAAAGAGCCGGCTGTGGGCGACAGGAACTGGCTGGTGAAAACCTCAAATGCTTCGGCCCCAGCCTAATCAGAGGAAGGCATCGTCGGGCCGTGATTAATGCCGGCTCATAAAACCGCACAGGATAAAGGCCCTTCTGTCTGCCCTGTGTCTGGCCTGCCTGAGCAAGTCGCATTTCTGAGATTGGATGACTCTCCTCCCACTCACCCTTCCAACTTTTCCTTAAATTACCAAGAGATCGGAACTGACTACATTTTGGAAATGGCCTGAATCTTGCTCTTTATCACCCTTCCCAACCAGAATAAATACCAGAGAACCTCTTGAGCTTTTAAAGACTAAAGTCATGATAAACCTAATTGCTAGTATTTATTGAGTACATACTGTGAGCCAGGCACTATGCTAAGAGCATGGAAAGTTTTAGTTGCTCAGTTGTGTCTGACTCTTTACAACTCCATGGACTATGGCCCACCAGGATCCTCTGTCCACGAGATTTCCCAGGCAAGAATACTGAAGTGGATTGCCATTTTCTACTCCAGGGGATCTTCCCAACCCAGGGATAGAAGAACCCAGGCCTCCAGCATTGGCAGGTGGATTCTTTACCGTCTGAGCCATTGGGGGAGGGGGGCGGCGTGCATTACTGCTCCCATTTTACAGAGAAGCAAACAGAGGCTGGGGAGGAGTCCATGCAGGACTGGCACTCTCATGTGCCATCGTCTACCCCTGAACCCAGTGCAGACACCACTGCTCAGCCTCCCACTGAGCCCTACTGGACCTCAGCATCCTCAACATCACACTCTAGGCTGCCAGGACTGACCAGGATTCGCATGAAATGTGAAGCCCATTTACTGTCCTTGTCTGACAGCTGGAGAAGATCAAGAAAAGGAGAATCGGGACTGGGTCTTCTGACCTCAGAGTCCGTGTGTGTCCTACTGCCCAACCCTGGGAAAGAGCACCTTTCTCCTCCACTCTTCTCTCTGATCTTTTGATTTCCTCCTGGAAAACCCTAATTCTGGGAACATCTTTCCCAAGAATTCTCTACCAGAGAGCAAAGCACCAAATGATTCAAAAGGTCATCCTGTCTTAAACCAAAGATTGGTTTAGGACCTAAAGCAGTCTTCCCAACTGATTTGAGAAAAGGCCTCTTGTTGAAGGTTTTGGGAATGTGACCTTGGTTGGCTTCCTGGAGAGATTGCTGATTCTGACCCAGTCTCTCTTTCATCACCGCCTTCCCAAGTCCATGCCAATTGATGGCAACTGTCTGAGAGCTATGTTGAGGTGGGTTCTGAGACCCTCACTGGGGTTGATTATTAATGTCTGCCATGTGTGAGTGAGTAGGGAGTGGTAGCATAGGCCTCAAGCCAGCCAGGATCACGAAACACAACCAGATGCTGGGGCCTTGTCACTGCAAAGGCAGAGAGCTGGTGTCCAGCTGGGGCTTTCAGCTGCAACAGGAAAAGTAGGTCTCTGTCTCCAGGATGCCAGCCAGGCACTCCTTAGCTCTGCAGGTCACACACACGGTCTCAGCCACAGGGATGATTTATAAAGTCATGCAGGGAGGGGTGCAGGCCCTAGAAGGTGGGAGCCAAATAGAGATCCAGGGCCTGTGCACCCTGGCACCAGGCAGTGCCTCCACAGAAGGCAGCAGCCATGGCCATGGGCATCAGGCCATCCGGCGGGAGGGTTAGGGTCAGGGTTGGGCACAGAGGTAGAAAACAGAGGATAAACAATTCGCGTTTCACACTTTCTCAAGCTGTGTGGCCCTGACCTTTATCTCCCCATACCTGGGACCCACCCAAGTGTAAGATTTATATTCATTTTAAAAGAAAAGCCAGCCAGCAAACTAATGAAAGGCCAATCAGACAGTTATCCGTGGCCACATTTATAGTCAGATGGCCTACCATCTATCCCAGCCATATCAGTGGAGAAATGTTATTGACCTGAGACCTTGTCGATTCTACTATTAGAAGGGGCCTTTGCACATTTTAAAATTAATAAACCATGAAATGCCTTCTGCCTATAAGGATTTAATTATACTTTGCTAAGAAAAGCGATTTTAAATGAGATTTTTTTTTAATGAGAAGCATTGCCATGAGGTAAATGAAGTAAAAATCTTCAGTTTTTAAGGAAACAAAATCCATGTTGCAGAACCAGCAGATCTAAAATGAAAGTCTACTGAAATTATCCCATTTTCATCAAGTATGTGAAGCTGTAGTTACGACTTGGGGGAGAGGGGAAGCTTGTTCAGGCCTCTCTTGGGTGTTCCCCAAAGATTCACTCCTTTCTTCCTTGAGACTAATCCTTGGGTTCTCCAGAAACCTGGAGGAGCCCAGGTCTTGCCAGGGCTCAGATTTTCCATGCCCGGATGCATGGGAATCACAGTGCTGGGCCTCCCCCTCCGCAGGGCCTGCAGTACATGGAGCTCATCCCCAAGGAGAAGCAGCCGGTGACCGGCACCGAGGGCGCCCTCTACCGCCGGCGCCAGCTCATGCACCAGCTCCCCATCTACGACCAGGACCCCTCTCGCTGCCGCGGACTTTTGGAGAACGAGCTGAAAGTGATGGAAGAGTTTGTGAAGCAGTATAAGAGCGAGGCCCTGGGTGTGGGTGAGGTGGCCCTCCCCGGGCAGGGCGGCTTGCCCAAGGAGGAGGGGAAGCAGCAGGAGAAGCCTGAGGGAGCCGAGACCGCCGCCCGACTGCCAACGGGAGCATCGGTGACCCGTCCAAGGAATACGTAAGTCTGCCCCACCCCTCCGTCCATCCATCCATTCACGCCTCGGGTCTGGATGAAAATGCCCAGCTCAGGGCTGCAGGGTCAGGGCCCCAGCTCCAGGCCCTGTTCCTTCCTTCCTGCGTTCATCTATGGTCACGGTCCAGAGGCGGTCACAGACAAGCAGACCCAACCAGCTCAGAGAAAGGGCATCTCTCCCTGCTCGATGGTGAGGGTGGGCTTGGGGGAGGAGGGAGGCCCCCTCTGGCCTTGCAAAAACACTAGCAGTCCCCCCGGCCTTTGGGCTCTTCAGGGGAGGCCTGTGTTGCCTTCAAGAGGTAAGCATGCCCTAAAAGAGGTGAGAGTCTCAGAGCACAGCACAAAGGACTGAATGAAGTGCCAGGTGGCGATGGTGTGGTACTGGGGGCTGGCAAGGTCAGCAGAGGCACATTTCCTGAAGAGTCATGCACTTCATCCCTCCATCACTCAAGGATCCATTAGCCTGTACTGTCTGCTGAGACCCAGGAAATTAAACAGAAAGAGGACCCTGTCCCCATACTGGGATGTCATAGACTTAGGACTTTACTCCAAGGGCCATAGAGAACAGTGGTGGGCTTGAGATTGGGGGCCACGTGGGGCTATCTGCTAAGTTTCATGGGACCCCCAACCCCAACCCCCTCTACGTGACATTTGGAAATACGAGTCCCAATCCATCAAGCAAATCACCTGCCTTGCTGGCAACAGGCAAGAGTCACCCACGTGAGCCAGGAACCCCAGGGAAATGCCCACCCAAGTGATGCTGTCACGACATCAAGAAGGGGTCTCTCTTCCCTGTAGTAACTCACATTTGCTATCCAAAACCTGCGTTCTGCATTTCCAACGCCCACCCCACGGGCACATTCATTTGGGATTGCTATCCGAAGAACTCGAAGACAAAAGAATGAAACGGATTTTCGCTAGCACAGAGTAGTGCTGGTGTTGAAAAGACCTGTTTCTCAGGAAGAATTCACACTCCAGGAGTTGATTTTTAAAAATTACAGGCAGTGACCATGTTTTCAGAAACCAGTGCCCTGCCCAGCCCTGCTCTCAATCCGTCCTCCAGTAGCCATTGCCTCTTAAGAGCTAAGTACTGCGGAATTCCAAATTGAAAGGCAGCTTCTTTAAGTCTGTGACATCTCCCAGTTGCCATTCCCAGGAGAGAAATGCTGATGTGAGAACGGATTTCATCCTGGATTCCACATGTTTGGACAGCGTGGAAGTAGGGCAGAGGCAGCCTAAGATCCCAGGTCTTGGCAACAGTCAGCTCTAGGAAATGGCTCTGACACTTTAGAAGCATCTAAACAAGACCGGACAGTAAATAGGGAATCCACAGGAAGGTGATGCTGGGTTGGGCTGGTTAGGGAAGACAGACTTTTCCTACCTTTGTAGTCGCTGAGTCGCTAAGTCGTGTCCAACTCTTTGTGACCCCATGGACTGCGGCACACCAGGCTTCCCTGTCCTTCACTATCTCCCAGAGTTTGTTCAAATTCGTGTCCATTGAGTGGATGATGCCATCCAACCATCTCACCCTCTGTCTCCCCATCTTCCTCCTGCCCTCTATCTTTCCCAGCATCAGGGTCTTTTCCAGTGAGTCACTTCTTCGCAACAGGTGGCCAAAGTCCTGCAGCTGCAGCATCAGTCCTTCCAATGAATGTTCAGGACTGATCTCCTTTAGGATTAACTGGTTGGATCTCCTTGCAGTCCAAGGGACTCTCAAGAGTCTTCTCTAGCACCATAGCCCCTTCCTTTTCCTAAACCTGATCTTAATTAGATAATTAATTGTGTCGCAGTAGACTCAACATCCGTCACCCCCTCTAGACACTGAGGTCCTGTCTTGTCCATCTCTGTAACCTAGGGCTACAAATCAAACCACCCATCTCTGCAGCAGGTACCACTGATATACAGAGAAGGTGCTTGATAATTATGTGATGCATGAATGAATGAATGTTCAAACTAAATTGATCCTCTAAAGATGGGGACCACTTGAGTGGCTGTTTTGCTTGAGAGGACAATGAGATTCCACGTTTACGTGCCTTAATCATCTTCTGTGTGCTACATGCTGTGTTCACTACTTTCAGGTCTTGGATTAATTCACACCATACCTGGTGGGTGGACCTCACAAGCCCCCTATTATAGGTGGCAATTCCAAGGTGTCGCAAGTGGTAAAGACTCCACCTGCCAATGTAGGAGATGCAAGAGAGGCAGGTTCAATCCCTGGGTTAGGAAGATCCCCTGGAGGAGGAAATGGCAACCCACTCCAGTATTCTTGCCTGGAGAATCCCATGGACAGAGGAGCCTGGCAGGCTATAGTCCATGGGATTGCAAAGAGTCAGACATAACTCTTTGCACACATGTGTTGCAGGGGAGGACTCAGGAATTCAGAGAAGATAGGTAGCTTGTCTGAGGCCCCATCATTTCTGGGGGGAGGGAAGTAGGCAGACGCCAGATCTGATACTCTTTCTACTGTGTGATGCTGAATATAAAACCCTGCCTGTTATCTGTATTTAACTCAGTGTTTATCTCCTCAAAGCCAAGGAGCAAATTCTATTAAGGTCACTAATATCCTGCCAGACTGTAGACCGTGTATCCCTGGCAGCCCCAACCCAGGGGGCAGCATATCAAGGAGACGTGGGTGCTGGCCGGCCTGTGTGCCGGGCTCCTCTTGTTCTCATAAAAGGGCAGCAGGACAGCCTCCAAAGCCAAGTGTCAGGCACAAACCTGCCTTTCGCTCCCCTGAGGAGGGAAATGGACTTGGCTGGAAGCCGTCGGGGCATTCAACCTAAGAACTTGGGGACAGAGAGGAAGCATAGAACTGACATTCCAGATCAGTGATGTATGAAAGGGGAAGCAAAAAGAAGGACAGGTGACGTGTAGTACACTGGAGCTACGATTGTAACATGCCACGCTTTGTCACCCTGATGGTGAGCGCCAGTACTGTTGCTGGCAGCCACCATTCAGCGGCCTTTGCTGAACCAAGGACAGTGCTCAGCAGGGGAGCATCTGATGTAGAGCTCCCAGCCACCCAGCCACAGGAGGTGAGGCTGTAGGGTTCAGACCAACCTCTGTCAGCCCCCGAGCCCATCTTCCTGTTCCCGAAGCTTATTGCCCAGAAAGCTCATGGATATGAAGCTCTTAAAGGGCCATGTGGCCGTGTAAAGGGGAGGTCAGAGTGGACAAAATGAACTGGGTTTCTTTCGGGCTGGACTTCTCAGAGTCTTCAGAAGGCTATGGCAATGTCTAAAAGCACCTGGCACCCTGGCTAAAATCCAGCAGCCTGGGTCCCACCCCAGACTAGCGGGTGCAGGTGGGGCCTGAGTATCAGCATTTCCAACACGTCTCCAGGCTGATGCCAATGCTGGGCTGGGGGCCACCTTTTGAGAACACTGCTATAGAGGGTTGAAAATGACCTGATGGATAAGGTCAGCCAAAACCATCTCCCGATCTGTTAACGCAGTGAGGGTCCTCCATACGCTAACCTGGGCGTGTTCTAGACGTGTGTGGCCTCCCCCTCACCCGGCTTCGGGCGTCCAGCTTTGAGAACACTGTCAGCACTCTCGAGTTCCTTGAACTGCCCACGGGGAGTTCGGGGAACACTTGCAGATAATACAGTCCCCCGCTCTCTCCTGGCCCTGATCGCCCCAGCCGAGAGCTCATAGCACTCTGCTCTCAGCAGCCAGAGGCCGAGAGCCCTGCCCTCTGAGCCCCCGCAGCTGCACCCCACGGCGGTCCTCCCCGGCACTCGCTCGGCTCCATCCTGAGCCTGGGCAGCCTGTTACAGTGACGGCCTTCCTCGGAAACCTTGGGAGGGTCCCGGACCGTGGCAACCCCAGGGTCAGACTGCCGACTCCTCCCTCCGCCAGACTGACCAGACCAGAGGAGCATCCCTGCCAAAGCCTGTTCCGAGTCATCCGCATGGAATCCCTGCCACAGGTCCCTGGAAGTGCCACCCTAGTGCTGTGCTTAGGAGAGGTGGCAGCATGGGAAATGCCCATGAGAGTCAGCCCTCTTCGTGAGGAAAAGTCACACAGGAAAATCCCAGGTTCCAGCTTGTCCACTGTCACTCTCAAAGCAGGCCCTTTTAACCACTGAGGCCAAGTAACACCCCCTCAATATTCAGCCTCCCTCTCTCTCCCTGAGTTGCCCCACTACGTGTGCATGGAGTGGGGAGGGGGGCTGTCATTGCACAGCAGTCGCATTCATCTCTTGGAATCACCTGAACAATTGGTGAGAGAGGGTGGGGTTGTTATACCCATTTTATAGATGTGGAGTCTGAGGCCTGGAGAGGTTTGCTAGTAAGATTCCAGCCCAGGTCCTTCTGCGTCACCACCCTGTGGGATCTTGGCAGGGTGGGGACAAAGCAAAAGCGCGTGCACTTCTGTTTGTTGGGGTGCGTGGCGATGTGTGGACTCACTCACAGGCCAGCTAGCAAAGAATTTGGGGGCAAGTCAGGAACAAAGGAACCCCCACTCCAATCCTACCTGCCATGGGATCCCAGGGGTCTTGGGGGCTTTGAAGCATCCCATGGTCAGGAAGCTGCCCACCCCAGCAGCCTGGACTACTCCACAGCTGCAAGGCAGGGCCCCGCATCCAGCTCCCGACCCCTCCCACCTGGATGGATCCCACAGACACCGGACCTTGATGCGCTGACCGTGAACGGCTCTACCAGACCATTGCCTTGCGTTTCCGGAGCCTACTGGATATGTTCTCAGAAATTAAATATACAGATTTCCTGGGCATGGTCATCCTGCCCAGGAATTTCCTCCCTTCTCTACACCCCAAACTTGTAACCGAAGAAAGAAGCAAGCAAGCCAGGACATAGCATTTAATGTCATCTCCGCCCTTCCGTGTTTTTCATTCTTGCCAGGAGCCCCCCAGCTCCTTCCTCACAGGCCAGGCCATGGCCCCAGATAAAATTAAAAGGAGAACAGACTGAAAGATGCGAAGACATTTCTGGAAGTCGTAAAGATGTGTTCCTCAGGTCCCAAATGATAGTGGACCTCCCCCAACCCCGTTTCCCCACAAGAATGCACAGAGGAGGGACCGGAGGCCTGGGTCCCCTCCCTCCCGTGAGCCGGCCTCGCAGATGGAAACTTACAGCAGCTGGCAGCTCAGCCCAACTCCAGCCCCGATGGGGACATATTTGTGGGCAAAGGACTTCCAGAGCTTGGTCAGAGCAGATGTTTGGCTTGTGGGCTGGCAGGAAAGCCAGTCTCTCTGCACACTTGAAACCACCACCCATGCCTGAGAGCCCCGTCTGAGCTGAGGACTGAGGGTCAAAGGCCCAGAGGCAGCCCTCCCAGTTGCCATGGTTACCAGGCTCCTCCACATCCGCCTGCCTCCTCCTTTACCGCGGATATATTTTAATGACATTAAAGGAGATTTTCTTTTCCACAGAAAATTCCTTTCATCCCACTTTTGATACTATAAATACTTCTCCGTGTTGCCACATAAGGCTTCACAAGCATCTTGCCCCACCCTGCCCCCCTTGAAGTGGGCTGCGTAATAGTCCATTGACTAAAACAGGGCTTTTATTTTCCTGTTGGAGGTTACTCGGTGACGGTGATGACACGGAAGATGGTGTTGTCTGCCACTCACTGACGATCTGTGTTGTGCCAAGCACCACACCAGGGGCTTCTCATGGCTGTTTTATTCAATTCTAAGAATTACTCGACAAGATAGACCACCCCCCAGCTAGTCGTCTAACTGGTGAGCACTGAAGCCAGAACTGAAACGCTGGCCAGCCGCACTCCAGACCCTACAGACTCCAGACAACGGAAGCTCCCGCACTTCCAGAGTGCATGGAACCAAACCACTCCCGGGGGCCTGGGCACCACGTGAGATTGCTGCCATGGAGATGGCCCCATGTGAGCCTTGTCCCTACTCTCCCTCTGTAAGGACACGCTTGTCAAAGGGGGACCCAAGCACACCCCAGGCTGACAGTCTCTCTTCCAGGTGTAGCATTTAAGAAGGCCTTGTGGCTCCCACCTCCCCCTTCAGCAGACCACCAGTGAGGGAGACTTGGTTACACGCCTGACATTCTACCTCACTTGGCAAAGTGCCCCCTCCCCAAGGACCTGGCTGAGAAGACGTGGGAGCAAAGCACGGGGTAGCTAAGCACTTCCCAGCATCAGGACCCGCCTTGTGTCACAGAGGAGGACACTGAGGCTCAGACAGGCTGAGTCATCCAAGGTGCCCCCAAGACAAAGCGATGCTGGGACTTCGTACAAAAGCCCGGGACCCTGACCACCGCCCCTGCACCATCCCATGCAATCTGCACCTGAGGAGCCTGGGAAGATGCCGGTGTGGGGCCCGGAGCACAAGGGGTCGAAGATGCCCGCCACAACACCGGGCCAGGAAAGAGAGCAGAGAGACGGGGCGTGGAACCAGACTACTCTGGGATGCACGAGGTTGCAAAGCCAAAATGGTGAATAATCGCCATAAGAGGAAATGGGGAGATGCTGTTTATGAATAAATTGTTGAGTATTTGTGTTGGAGGGAACCCAGTGCCTGGATTCAAGGCCCTTGTGTTAATATTTACTGTGTTATAGTGGCAAGCTTTTCACGAGGTAATCTGAGTTTAGACTGGGGAGGCCTTTGGATAAGAGCCTTCCAGAAGGGAAGGGCATGACTGGGACAGAACTGCTGGGCACCCTGACAGAGAGGCTGCGGCTGGTTTGGAAGGTTCTCGGTGTCTGCACACTCATCTCTGAAGGCTAGTGTGTCTCGTCCCTGGAGGTAGTTCTCTGGCTGTGGGACCTGGGGCCACAGGCCTGGACCTGCTGTTTCCTGAAACGCTTTGTGTGTTGCTTAGTCCCACTTCAGAAGCCTGAATGACTCTGCGTGCCCATGTGTGCTGGTTCTATTTCCTAGGGCCACACAGCAAACCACCCCAGGATGCAGCAGCTCAGAGGACTGATGTCTGTTTTGCTCACAAATCAGCAGTTCGGGCAGGGCTCAGTGGGCTAGCCTGTCTCTGGCCATGATGCTGGGAAGACGGAGAAGGCTGGGGCTGGACCATAGCAGGGGCCTTGGCCTCTCCCTCTATCTCTGTGTTTTCTCTGCATAGTCGCCCTAGAAAGGGGGCCTCAGGATTTTTTTCCCAGTCCTCCACCTCTGCCCCCACCAGAACTCACAAAGAAGAGTTGGCGGAAGCTGAGCTGCCTTTTATGACCTGCCTCGGGAATTGACAGCATCCCGTCTGCCACATTCGGTTCTACAGAAATGAGTCAGTAAGACAGGACCTGTGTGAACAAAGGAAACAGACACCCACCGGTGGGAGGAAGGTCCACAGAGCTGCCGGCATCATTCCTACACATCACAGTGGACGGAACCCAGCCCTACAGGGTCTGAGCTTTGGAGGCGACTGAATCTAGCATGCTCCTCCGCTTTCTCAGAGCAGGTGTTTACAAAGACCCAGAGTATGGAATAGATATTTAGACCCTTGTGATAAATACTTTCACCGTTTGAACAGGGACAGGGCGAAACTTCAGCATGAAGAGACGTTCACGGGAGAAACGTCATGTATGTTCTACTTATGACAGGTCTGGGGACTTCCCTGGTCCAGGGGCTAAAAATCCATGCTCCCAGTGCAGAGGGCCTGGGTTTGATCCCTGGTCAGGGAACTATATCTCACATGCTGCAACTAAGAGTTTGCATGCTGCAACTAAAATTTCAAGTGCTGCAACTAAGACCCAGAGTAGCCAAATAAATAAATATTTTTAATAAGAAAAAAAAAAAGAAAGATCTGTGCTACAGCTCCTTTCCCCAAGGGATGACAGTCTGAAAACTAGGTCACATGGCAACCAGTACATGGACAGATTCCCATGAGGAAGCTCTGATCTGAGCCAGCTGGGAGTCTGAATGAGAACCCACTGACATGCCAATGATCAGTGTTCTTCTCTGCTCCTTTTAACCCAGTCCCAAAGGACTTCTACTGGACCACGCTGTCTCCTCCAGAGGGGACATCGCCTGGGAATGACTATTATTGAGCTTTCTTCAGAACAGTGTAGAACTGAAGCATCCTAGGAATTCAAATTGGCTTTTGCGCCAACTGAACCTTACTGGTGATGTCATTTTTGCTGAGTTTATATATAAGGTCATGTTTAAATTCTCTATGACAATAGTTCGTAAACTGTGGTCCTCTGATTACCCCAGCATCCCCTAGGAGTCTTCAAATTCCTTCTCCACTCGCAGATCTACTCATCAGACCCTGCAGGGTTGGCGAGGTGCCGCACCTCCCTGTCTGGAACTGGAGAGCACAGTCTTAGAGAGGCTACGATGGGAGAGGAAGACGAGCAGGCCTGCCAAGCCAGGGACTGGTTGTAGCCGCATCTGACCGGGGAGGAATCCCCAGTCTGGGGTAGTGACAGGATGGAAGTCGCCTGACTCAATTCTCTGTCCTTGTACAGAGAAAGAGAACAGACATGGAAAAACACAGATCCCACAGGTGGGAGGAATGACCTCCTCACACTCCACGTGCTCACGGTCCTACTGAAAGGAACCCAAGCCTCCAAACCAGAAGCAGATCCTGCCTGCGACATCGTTGTCATCTTAGGAAATGGATTTAGCTCCTCCAGGCCTCAACTTTTTATAAATAGGGCTGGGTAGGGATGACAGTCGGAGAAGGCAATTGCAGTCCACTCCAGCACTCTTACCTGGAAAATCCCATGGATGGAGGAGCCTGGTGGGCTGCAGTCTATGGGGTCGCAAAAAGTCAGGCACGACTGAGCGACTTCCCTTTCACTTTTCACTTTCACGCATTGGAGAAGGAAATGGCAACCCACTCCAGTGTTCCTGCCTGGAGAATCCCAGGGACGGGGGAGCCTGGTGGGCTGCCGTCTATGGGGGTCACACAGAGTCGGACACGACTGAAGCGACTTAGCAGTCGCAGCAGCAGGAATGACAGTAGATTTTAGCTAATATGTACTAAACCCTTATAAAGTTCATTATTCTAGGATCTCACTTCATCCATGTAACAGGCCTATGATGTTCTGAGTATCATTAGTAGTATTTTCCATTTGACGGATGGAAAAAACTAAGGCACAGAGAGGTTGGTTAACTTGCCCAAGGTCACACAGCTAGCCCCCTCCCGCCTCAAGCATCCACTGCAGTTTAGAAACTGTAATCCTCAGTGCCGAGGATGATGGAATAAGTTTATGCAAAGAAAGGCAGACCCCGGATCACAGGACCCAGGCAGGCTGGGCCTTTGGACTCTTGGTTGCCAGGATGACCCGGGTGGCTGAGGGGCCACCTGATTGGTAGCGCCAGGACACTATCAGATCTCTCATCCTTTGAGACCACAGGGAAGGGGGCATGGGACACAGTTCAGAGGCAAGAAGAAATTGGTTCCTGATGCATGCTGACAGGACTTACTAATCGAACATCATGTTTTCGTAAATGGCAGTGACACTGTTTGCTTTAAAAAGGATCGGCTTAAAAGAAAAAGGACTGGATACTGGTAACAATGGGGTGCAGAGCAGGAATGCCGGGGGACGAGAGAAAAGACACTCCCCAAAGAGGCCCTGACAGAGCCCTTTCAGACAGTGCTCCCAGAATTCTCTCCCACGGCATGAACCAGGCCTCGGCACTCCTGGCTTCCAGAACCAGCACAGGCTCCCCATTACCTCCAGAGTGAGGTCCCAACCCACAGTTCAGAGTCACCCGTGATCACCCCAGACTGCCTCTCTGACTCGCATCCCTCTGCTTCCTTCAGTGGGTCGCAGGCACTGCCAGCAACACCGCTTCCCCCTGCCCAGACACACCCAGGTGTGTTTACATCCCTTCCTCTTCCCACCTCTGTGTTAGCAAAACAGCTGGAAATTTGAAGTTGGGAGCCCCACTGATGTTGCCTGGTGATACCTGACGAGGCATGATGGATGCACAGAAAGCCCTTCTGTGTGGGAGAAAAGGGGCTGGAAACTTAATTCTGTGAAATATGGAAAGACAGATGGATAGGAAACTCACTTGGTTCTCAAACAGCCCTCGCCAGAGAGCTGACACTTCCCAGCTAAGCTTAAGAGATGTGACAATCAGTGAATGTGGATCCATTATCTGTTTTTCCCCTAAGGCTTCCCAGGTAGCTCAGTGGTAGAGAATCCACCTGCCAAGGCAGGGAATGCAGGTGCACTTCCTGGGTGGGGAGCATCCCCTGGAGAAGGAAACAGCAGCCCACTCCAGTATTCTTGCCTGGAGAATCCCAGGGACAGAGGAGCCTGGCGGGCTACCGTCTGTGGGATCGCACAGTCGGACACGACTGAGCGGGCATGCACAGGCAGGCTCTGATGAGTTCCAGGTGAGCTGGGGCTCAGTCATGTGCAAAGGGACAGGGTTTCACTCTGGGGAGGAACTCACATACATCATTCTTGTGAGCATAAATGAAACCACAAATCCAGTATGGTCCAAGGCACGTCGTCAGGCAGCCAGGACTAATTAATCAAATACATTCCTATCTGGGCACGCGCTCAGCCACGGCTGTGCTTAGGGACCACTCTCAGTACATGGGCTTATTTTTGTCACTTGGTTTTCTTTCCCTGATTATCACCATTTTAATTTTATTTCTTCTTCATGTAAAAGAATATATTAAGCATGCAATTAAAGCATATAAATAAGACAAAGTGCTTAGGCTTTGAATACATGCCTACTCATCTTTACATAGCAAAACAATAAATAATCTCTATTTGGGCTGGCATATAATTAGTGCTTAGTAAGACAGTATGTTCATTTCAAGCCAGGGGTCAACAAGCATTTCTATGGAGGGCCAGGTAATCAGTTAATTAGGTGTTATGGGCCAAGAGTTAAAATCAGTGATATCACATAAGAACTTTCTGTGGCAAGAGAGAAAATAAAATGTCCACAACTTTTTGAAATTCAAAATAAAGTAGGATAATTAAGACAGGCTTTTACAATATATGATGTATTAGTCAGCTCAAGCTGCCATGAAGAATATCGACCAGGGGGCTTAAACAACAGAAATGTGTGTTTTTACAGTTCTAGAGGCTGGAAGTTCAAGCTCAAGGTGCTGACACGATTGGGTTCTGGTGAGAGCCCTCTTTCTGGCTTGTAGAAGGCTACAAGCCCTCCTCACATGGCTTTCCCTGTGAGTACACCCAGAGAGAGAACAGCCGAAAGAGAGCCAGCCATCTCCGGTCTCTCTTCTTCTAAGGACACAAGTCCTGTCTGATTACAGCCCCACCCTAATGACCTCGGTTAACCTTAATGAACTCCTTAAAGGCCTTGTCTCCAAATACAGTCACTTTGGGGTTCAGCATATTAATTGGGGGAGGTGAATCATTCAGTCTGTAACACAGGTCTGCTCGTGAAAAATGGAATTCTTTGGGGGCAGAAAAACATGCCACTAAACTGGAGGTCAAACGTAACATGAATTTGAAGCTGATGGTTCCTACAAGAACAGGCAGAAGTGTTTGCCATCATTGTGCCAGCACTGATGGAAAGACCACATAGTGGAGTAGAAAGAACCTCGGCTTTGAGGTCAGGCTGGGCCTGTGTTGAAATCCCAGCTTTGCCTCCCATCAGCTGTCGCTACTCGACAGTGACTGAATCTCTGTGAACCTGGGTTTTGCCGTGTTTAGGGGGTGGTGGGGAGGAGGAGGGAGGGAGCAGGACATACAGGTCTCCCTAAAGGGAAAATAAGTTGAGAAGGGAAAGTAACTCTCTTGGGTTTCCATAAGGGTGTCCGTCAGGAGTGAAAACACCAAAGCATACTGGATATATACCTGCCCCAGGGAGATGACAACCAGCATCGCCCTCATCACTGGAGTTCTGGGGAGTGGGCGAGAACTCCAAAACAGCTCGAAAGATGTTACAGATTGAGGATGCCGTCTGGATAGGATGTGATGAGGACAGCCGTTTACCTCTGTGGTAAACACCAAATATTTGACCAGAACCCCTCCACGGTTATTAAAAACAAGGCGAGTCTGAGAAACTGTCGTAGCCCAGAGGAGCCAAAGGAGACAGGGTCGCTATCTGTGATGCAGGATCCTGGATGGGATCCTAAAAGAGGAAAGGGACCTTAGGTAAAAGCTAAGCACATTTGGAGAAGGTTTGGACTTTAGTTAATAATAACATATCAGTACTGGTTACCTGATTGTGACGAGTACACCATATTCATGTAAGAAGCCAAGCAAACAGGACAGTGGGTGTGGGGTCTGCAAGAATTCTCTGCACTAGCTGTACAGTTTTTTCTGCAAATCGAAAACTTCTGAAATTCTAAGTTTATTAAAAGGCAACCCTGCACAGGTAAAAGATTCATTCAAAATGCAAGGTGGACCAGTGGGTTTTACTGTGTTGAAAACAGGGATGAAAGGCTGTTTGATATCGTTTCAGACTCTGCATTAACTTGCTTCTGAGAAACTGCCACTTGTCAAATTTTGATTAATAGCAAAGAAAAATAGTTCAGTTATCTGGAAGGGCTATTTTAAAATGCCTTATTTCCTTTTTCAGTTCCTCAGAAAACCACATAATGCAAAAGATGAAAAGTTAAAACCATCACAGCAAGTGAGAAATTCTCTACTGAGCCAATCATTAGAGGGCTGCAAAAGTGTAAACAAGGCCACACTCTGACTCAGTGTTCCTCTTTTGGAAAATACAGTTATTTTTAATTACAAATATTTATATTGACATGTTGTTGGTTTTCTATTTTTAATGAATTAATAAGTAGCTATTTAACTTTTTCCTAAGTTATAATTTCTCATATGCTAAATACCATGAGCTATTAACCCATATGAACAGAAACTCTTGGAGGTTCTCAGTAATAATTTTAAGAGTCTAAAGACCCTGAGAACAAAATATGTGAGAATCACTGTACTAAACAAATATTTCAGTCCTCACAACTCCCTGCTAGGTAGGTGGTATTATTATTCCACTTTGCACATGAGAAGACTGAATACCAGAGAGATACCATAGCCTGCTCAAGATCACCCAGGAAGTAGGGGACTGGGGTTGACCCTGGAACCCGGGTCATGATGCACTCCTGATGACCTTGTGTCCTGGGGCTCCGCCCCCCGCCCTTCCTTCCAGGTCTGTGAGCTCTGCAAGGGGGTGGCCCCCGCCGACAACCCTGTGGTCTACTCAGACAGGGCAGGCTATAGCAAGCAGTGGCATCCTGCCTGTTTCGTGTGCACCAAGTGCTCCGAGCCACTGGTGGACCTCATCTACTTCTGGAAGGACGGGGCACCCTGGTGTGGCCGTCATTACTGCGAGAGCCTGCGGCCCCGGTGCTCCGGCTGCGATGAGGTGAGGACTTGTGGGGGTGCACGGTGGGGTAGGCGTGCCTCTGACTGCAGGAGAGAACCCCGAGGCAAAGGAGGGTGTGGTTTTGCCAATGATGTGATCCGCAGGTAGGAAAACGGGCTCAGAGCCCCCTTCACACTCTTGGCCTCTGTTTTCCCATCTGCAAAATGGGCAGAAATTAGTTCCTGCCCCCAGGTCTGTTGGGATGGGTGGGACACAGAGCACCTGTCAAATCTTATCCTTGGCAAGAGGCCCGGCACTTAGTGAGTGCTCAGAACATCATGGAGTGCGCCCGGAGGCAGAGAGAACACGTTCACCCCTGGCTGTGCACATGGGCCCCAACTCCTGTGTCGCAGTTTTATCTCCTACAAAATGGGAGGGTAACAATGCCCACTCCGTGCAGTTGCTGTGAGGACAAACGAGATCATGCCCGAAAATGCTTGGCACGGGCCCGACCTAGTGACTAAAAAAACAGAAGCTGCCGTGACTCTTAGAATCAGGTAATACACGATGAGACGACAGTATTATTGTAACATGTGGCATTAACATAACACAAGCCAACAGTCAGAGATGCTAGGAAAGGGGCGCAGCTCTCTAATATGGGTTTAGACTAGAGGCACTCATAGGTGTGTGAACCATGACAGTAGCAACTACTGTCTGCATGCCCTTCAAACTCGCTACCTTTGCCTTTGGCACACATGAGGGTCAGAAATGCCTTGTTCACTTTGAGCTAGGATCTCCGCCTCCCACCTTCCACTTGTTGTTCTCTGTGAGAAGTGCAGTTCAGTTCAGTCGCTCAGCTGTGTCCAACTCTCTGCAACCCCATGAATCGCAGCACGCCAGGCCTCCCTTTCCATCACCAACTCCTGGAGTTCACTCAGACTCGCGTCCATCGAGTCGGTGATGCCATCCAGCCATCTCATCCTCTGTCATCCCCTTCTCCTCCTGCCCCCAATTCCTCCTAGCATAAGGGTCTTTTCCAGTGAGTCCACTCTTTGCATGAGGTGGCCAAAGTACTGGAGTTTCAGCTTTAGCATCATTCCTTCCAAAGATCACCCAGGACTGACCTCCTTCAGAATGGACTGGTTGGATCTCCTTGCAGTCCAAGGGACTCTCAAGAGTCTTCTCCAACACCATGAGAAGTTGAGACCCTGTAATCCTCCTACATCATTAACTGTGTGAGCAAGAGCATTAAGAAGGGAAAAGGGCTGTGAACAGGCCTGGGCCCCAGCTTACGTTTTAAGGACCACAGTATGCTCGCGGTAACCCCTCCCCGTCCTAACATGCTGTAGACTTTTCTGTGATGTTCCATTTACATCTTACAACAGCCCTTTAAGGGGAGGGAATCACTATCTCCATTTGACATCTGAGGAAAGTGTAGCTCAGAGGGGTCAGTGCTAATCACACAGCCTTGACTTTGACTCCGTTACCACTCTGAGTACTCCATCTGCAGCAACACTTGGAACACTCATAAAAACCCCTGGGCTGGGTGGTATTTATATCCCCATCCTACAGATGTGGAGACTGAGGCACAGGGAGGTTGAGAAAT
The DNA here is from genome assembly GCA_917880005.1 of Nanger dama. Classification (NCBI taxonomy): domain Eukaryota; kingdom Metazoa; phylum Chordata; class Mammalia; order Artiodactyla; family Bovidae; genus Nanger; species Nanger dama. The sequence continues at coordinate 43,098,240 of CAKJTW010000016.1, forward strand.
TTGCCCCTAGTCATGCAGCTGTTATGTATTTAAATGAACATTCACACCTGGTCCCTGTTTGACCTCAAGATGAGAAGGCACATTTAACCAGTTTGCTGTTCCGCTCTCTGGTTCCTCACCAGATCGCACAGAAGTTCCAAAGCTTACTTTGTCCCAAGCCCAAGTAACGCTGGGTGTGCCTACTCTTGCAGACTCGCCATTGGCCACTTGGCTGTAGTGAGGCGGTCTTCACCAGCTCAGAGCACAACTGGGCTTTGGATTTGACCCACAACAGAGCATCACAGATGCCAGATTCATAAAACCTGCCAATAGTGGAGGATTGTTGTGTTTTTTTTTTTCCATCCGAGATGCTAAGATGCAACCATGATCTTCATCAAATACCATACTTACTGCCTGAGACTTATGTCAGATTTCTCCACTGAAGCATTTAAAGGACAAAACAAGAATGGGGAGGAAGGGCCACATCTCACATGCCCGGTCTCCTCGAGACAGAACCTGAGTTGTACGTCTTCTGCTCCCCTCCCCAGATAATCTTCTCAGAGGACTACCAGCGTGTGGAAGACCTGGCCTGGCACCGGAAGCACTTTGTGTGTGAGGGCTGCGAGCAGCCGCTGGGTGGCCGGGCGTACATTGTCACCAAGGGTCAGCTCCTGTGCCCGACATGCAGCAAGTCCAAACGCTCCTGAACGGCTGACTGCCCACGGCCGGAACCCCCAGGATCCTGCCGAGGAGGGGGAGCCCAGTGCACCAAGACCATCCTAAGGGTCTGGCGAGACAGCCAGCAACAAAAATGTCATCTTTTTTTTCAGTGGGAATATATATATATACACATATGTTCTAGGTTGGGTGGTGATGGATCCTTCAGGGTCAATAGTTTCAAAGCCAAAGATGTTCTGAGAAGTCTTAGGATGCAGTTGTTTTGTTGTTGTTGATTCCCTGCCACCAACGAAAGGCATCCTGCCAGGGCTCTCGGAGGAGTTTCCCAGAATGCAACTCTGAGTGATCAAATCCTGTAGCTGTAGGGTGTGCGTGCTTTCTCGTGAATGTGGAGGCTCCTCCAGGAGCAGCCTGGGATCCCAACAATCTTTTGTTGCCTCCTTTTCAAATGGAATTTGAATTTTAAATAAAAAAAATAATGTTGGCATGATAAATACACCAATAAAAGTTTTATGAAGTTCGCATACACCTTGATCTCATTATTTCCACATGGCCAGCATTTCAGGGCATCTGTTTTACCCCAAGACCCTGAATGCTGATGCTGGTGCTGGTGGCAGAAGCCTCAGAAACGCTGGCGCGCCTCTTCTTCAGCTGTGTCTCATCAGACTTCTTTGGGGACTGTAGGTCCTCAGGGCAGGACCCTCATGGCCCAGTTCCAGGTAGCCCCAGGGCACTGATGGAAATGAGAGTGCTGTATTTCACAGGAACCTAAAAGCAGCCTCCTAGAAACTTAGGAACAGCAGTCCAGTGCTCTCAGAGCTGAGGCAGGTGATGAGTGAGCCCCTCTGGGAGTGAGACCAGGTAGAGTGTTCAGATAGGGCCACCTAAGCTCAACCGATGGGTGCCACATGGGACGTGGAGACCAGCGCAGGCCAACCTGAGGAAATATGGACTTCAGGAGAAATCACTCCCTGTTGTAAATGTTGCCAACCAAACAGACTAGCTCATTGGCTAGTCTCTCTTTATGACCTCGGTGCATTTACAGCCTCCAAATTCATTCCTTCCCACAGTTTCAGGGGGAACAACAACAAAAAAAGACATTTCCCTCTCTACTGGGGATTAAGTGTAAAAGACCTGAGTCTTAGTAGCTCACAGTCCAGTCAACCATGGCCTCTCTTTCTTAAACTGCCCATCTGCTGCCCAGTGTCTTTGCCTTCACCCACCCAACTTCCACTCACACATTTTGTCTGCAACAGCCCATTCCGGGGCTCTGCAAGCTCAGTGAGGCTACGGCCACACCCTTCCCAGGCAGTCCTCTGTGTCCAGCTCCGCTCTCCAGCCACCTTGCTTCCCTTCCATGCCACCTTTTCAAAGAGAAGCTCCAGATGCATCCTCCTGCCTCCCAGTCGCCTCTGAAGAACAAAGTCCTCACCTTGACGTGTAAATCCCTCCAACACTTGGCTTAACTGTCTTTCTGGTCTTAAAACCTTTCTTCCTCCAGATTTCAATTTCCTTATTTCTCTTAAACATTCAGAAACTGCTCTGGATCAAGACCTCCCCGTCTCCCCCATCCCTTTCTGTGCTGGTTCCTTGAAGGCCGACTCCTCCCCACTGAAATTCTGTCCTAGAAGGTGCTTCTGGAACATAACCTTCTTCTCAGCCCTTCCTGTAGCACCAACGGAATATTCACTCATACATTCCCTCATTCATTCGTCACAGATATTCACTGAGCACTGTAGAGTTCCAGTTCCTCTGCTCAGTACAGGTGGGGATGGTGCCACAGAAAGAACAACGCCCCTAGACTTCACAGTCCGTGCAGGAAATGAGCTTTGGGCAAATGTTCCCACAAGTAGATTTAAAAGTACTGCTACTATAGACGCAGTAGTTTCCCAAGTGGCTCAGTGGTAAAGAATCTGCCTGCCAATGCAGGAGTCACAGGAGGCCAGACTCCATCCCTGGGTCAGGAAGATCCCCTGGAAGAGGAAACGGCAACCCACTCCAGTATTCTTGCCTGGAGAATTCCATGGACAGAGCAGCCTGGCAGGCTACAGTTCATGAGATGGCCGAAGGGTCAGACACGACAGCAGCTGAGCACGCGTGCACGCACATGATACTATAAAGGCGGTGGTGGGGAAACGTGTCTCCATAAAGCAAATGAAAGAGGTTGGGCCTAATCAGGGATGTCTGGAGAGGTGTTCCTGGGGAAGCGACATGTGAACTGAGATCTGAAGAGGGAAAGGAAGATGCTAAAGATGGATGCCTGGGTGGCATGTGCAAAGGCCCGCAGCTGAAGCAGCACCAGTTTAGTCAGCGCCTATTTACTGCTGTTGGAGACAGTGGTGGCTGCGGTCCATGGGCAGGTGTGGCAGGTCCAGAGAGGAAGCACGGATGCTAGGCACAAGGGGGTCGTCAGCTTTGTGGGCAGCAGACAAGACCCGTCTCTGTCCTAAGAGCAACAGGAAGCCTGCAAAGAGTTCCAGCAGGGGCTGGTGACGGCTGGACAGAGAGACCACGGGATACATGAAGCCCCAGAGTGATGCCTGCCTGAGTTTATCCTGGTGCCTCTGTCCACACTATTGTGGACAGGAGTGATGCCCCCACAGACCCTAGTGGACACCACCCAGAGCAAGCTCCTGCCTTCCCAGTGTCCACTAACAACACTAACCTTGCACTTGGAATACCCGAATCCCCTCTGACAGCCCCTTCTGATGGGCACTCAATGCAGCCCTCTCTCCCATCGTCTCTTCCTTCCACCCCCAAGGCTGTACCTCACCTTGTATGTTTTCTGCTCAAATTGACAATGGTCTCCCAGTGAGTCTTCCTGCCACAAACTCACCCTGTCCACACACTGCTCAGCTAGACCTCTCAGAAACACAGCCTTGCTGTGCAGTCTCCTCTACAAAACAGGGGCACACACAGGAGAAGCCGGAAAGCTTTGTGGGCTTCCCTGGTGGCTCAGCTGGTAAAGAATCCACCTGCAATGCGGGAGACCTGGGTTCAATCCCAAGGTTGGCAAGATCCCCTGGAGAAGGGAACAGCTACCCACTCTAGTATTCTGGCCTGGAAAATTCCATGGACTGTATAGTCCATGGGGTCACAAAGAGTCAGACATGACTGAGCAAGTTTCACTCCTAGCTTTGTAGTCAAACGTCTTAATTTACCCGGCCCCAGCCCACCTTACTTCCCGCTCTCCTTTCAGAAGCCAAATGCACACACCCCAGCTTCCCCCATCTCTGCTGGCTGCTCCGGCTGCTCCCTTTGCCCAGAGTTCCCCACACGGCGCCCTATTACTGCCTTGTCCATGGGGCTGCCAGAGCTGAACGGGATTCTGCACCAGAATTGGAAGGACATGTGCTTTGAAGTGTTATAACTCATGCATAGTTTATCCCTATGTCAGCAGGAAGAGCGGCTATCACGCTCACCACTGCCATTCCCCGGCCTCACCCTCCCTGCAAGACTGCTGTAGGTGCCCTTCCTCTTCACCTGTGTTCCCCAAACCCCCTAGGCTTACAGCGATCACTGCACTGACTCTGTTGTGCTCTAAATGATAGCTAGAGAAAGGCTCCCCCTGTGTGCTTCTTGAGACAATACATACTGTCATCATCTTTGGTCTCCAATCCTTAGGATAACACTTAGCAACTAATTGCAGAGGGCCCTGGAATGAGTCATTGTTGCTAATGGCAGTGGATTCCAAAAGCGCCTAAATCAAATATAGGAACTTGAGTCTGAAGCAGCCATTGCTGGTTCCATTTCCTTCTTCCTGGTGGGGACGGCCCATGCCCATGACATACACTCCTTCTCCCAGCCTCTTTGGCAGCTGGAGGACAGGCATGGGATTTGCGCCAGGCCAGTGAGGCTTCGCCATAGGGAAGCTACTTAAGAATGCTTTCTTCCTCGAGGAGAAGAGATGCTCTGGAGGAAACAGTCCTACTGTCCTTTTCTTTTCATATAATTCCAAACTTCGAGGCTCAAAAAGAGAACAAAGAACTTGACTTCTTGAACTATGTGAGAGTGTGGCTGACACAAGGCCCCATTGCTCCTCAGTCTTTTAGTGTGTGATTCCTACAAACAAGGACATTCTCCAGCCTAAGTGTGAAATAACATCAAAAATAGGTATGAACATTCCGCCTTCTCATTCTCAGATGTTGGTCACGTTTCACCAGTTGTCCCAATAATGTCTTTTGTAACAAAAAGATCCAGTCCAAGATTACATACTGCAGTTTCTTAACTTGTCCCTTTTAGCTTTCTTCAGTTGGGAAATAATCCCATTTCTTGCCGTGACAGTTGCCATCTTAACATCTTAAACGATTAACGGTCACTTAATGAGTTAGAATGTCCATTAAATTGGGTTTGAGAATTGATATTCTCTTATAATTAGATTCAGGTTATGCTTTTTTTGGTAGGAAGCCCACAAGAGTGATGCTGTTTTCCTTTCATTGCATCCTATAAGATAATACAAGATTTTTACTTGTTCCATTAGTGTTGATATTAATTTTCAACACTTGATTATACTAGATTCTTCCATTATAAAGTTACTCCTTTTCTCTTTGTACTTAATGACTGTTTTGTGGGAAGATACTTTGAGACTATGTTAATATCCTTGTTCCTCATCAAAATTCCACCCACTGCTTGTCAGTATCCATTGAGGTTTCTTGAATGATTTAATTAACACTACAACAGTTGCCAAATGCTGATTTTTTTCTAATTCAACCATTCCTCCCATATTTATCAGTTAGCATTCTACTATAAGGAAAAGCTTTATTTTCTCTCTAATTATGTATTCATTCATTGTTCTGTCAGTTTGGAGTTACAGATGTCTATTTTATTAAATTGCTTATTATCTATTATTCTCATTATTACTTTTGATGCTCAAACTGTCCCAAATATGGCCAACAAAAACTTTTACAAGTGGGCTGTTATACTCTTCTGACAGGTTGCCATCATGCCTCGAACATAATTTTACATTCTGGCACCACAAGGTGCTCTCAGCTCATTTTACCCTTCTCCTGCCCCAGCTTTGGATTCAGCCGTTTCTCAGGAAGCCGTTTCTCATCTTCTTAAGTTGGGTGCTGTCAGGTGGGAGCTCCTGGCACCATCTTAGAACCGTGAGGAGACAAGTGAACGAAGTTAATAAACTGAGGGAGATGGAGCTGAGAATTAAACAGTACCTAGATCCTTGGTTACGTCATCAAGGCAGTGAACTCACTTCTGCCTTTCCTGTTTCATGAGACTATTCCCTTCTACTCTGTGCTGGGCTACACATGCCTTAATTGTCTGATACCTTTCCTCAGCATACAGTTTCTCATTAGTGACGTCTTGTTCACTGTAGCCAGAAACCATGTGACTAGTACCCAAGATGTCTCACGTTCTAGCTTGACTGACACACTTCTGAAGCCATTACACCCCCTGGTTCATCTGCACGTTTAGTCAAGTCTGTCCAGGGGAACACAGGCAATAGTGACGTGAGCGCTTGACTCACTAGATTATCAGACTTTGGCTCCAAAAGCTTGGCTTCAAATCTAAAACAGTTCCATGGAAGCTGAGAGGGTGCCACGGCATGCACGCAGACCATTCACACTTCCCTGCCTTTAACCCGAGACCGGAGCTGATGCTGCTGAAGGCACAAGTGTGCTTGCTCCTTCTTCTCAAGCACGATGTGTGTTCAGCCAGATGCTACTAGTTTCAAGCAAAATGATCTCTTGGACTGGTTCCCTCGGTTCTATGATGATAGAATCTCAGGGTATCAGCATAATGAGTTTCTTTGGTCTGAGTCTGGAACAGCTTTGGTTCTTGAACAACAGGATTTGGACTTGCAGACAGAAGAAATATTACCCAGGCCTCTCTCGCAAGTGAGGGAAGTCCAACGCAAACCAGTTTAAACAACAACAATGAAAAAAAAAAAAAACTGGAGGGAATCCACATTCTAGAATCTACTTTCTAGCTGAGAATCTGCTTCCTTTTTCCATCTGTCACCTCGGTTTTACTCAGTGTCGACTTCATGCTCAAGCAGGTTCAGCCAGAAGCAACAAAGCTCATATTCATCCTTGGAGCCAGTAAGCCTAATGAAAGAGCTCCCTTTTCTGGGCTTTCTGGGAATGGCCCAGCGTGGGTCATGTGACTAATCCCTTGACCAGTGACTATGCCCAGACAGGCAGGGTACCTTGATGGGCAGTGCCCTGATTAACCAGCCGAGGGGAAAGAAGGGATCAGCCACTCCTGAATCACGTAAGTCAGGCCTTTGTAGAAAAGACAGGTCCCATTAGAACTGGAGGTGACAAAGGAAATCCTTCTAGGCAAAGAGAGGGAGGGCGGATGAAACCACAGGAGCAGAGCACCGAGAAGGAGCACTTCGAGAAGTTAGAAGAGAACCAAGCCAAGGAAGCTAAGGACAAGGCCACCCCGGGACTGGGGAACGCAGACCCCTGGGAGGAGCACAGCAAAGGCCCAGGGAGGAAGCCAAGTCACAGAGCTCATCTTGAAGCAATTATCGTGCTACTAAAACTCTCATTTGTCCCGGTATTTTTTTTTTAATTACTGGCAAGAAAAGACAAATGTTTTTAAAGTCCAAATAAAATCGTATTCCCTAAAGGAAATGTCTACAGGGTTTTATTGGGAACTTTTTATTTTTCTTTTATTCCATGAAAGATGATGGAGACTTACTAAGCTGTTTTTATGGGAAAAGTTTAATAAATGTGAAGGATGTACATCCACAAGTTCAAATATGGAAAGTTTTAAAATAGAAGAGTGACACAAGCAGCTAATGATCCCAATATGCTAGATCATGCAGACTGCTGGCACAGGTTCCGGTTTTTAATCAAATATATAAATTATGAAATATTGTTGCAAAGAACCACAAGTCTTTGCCCTACAAGGGAATAGTTTGTGCATCGTTTGACAGGAGAGCTCCACGAAGTTCATCTTCAGCTGATAAGGGGAGAGGGAACAGGAGGCGACGGGTGGGCGGACATCCTTGGCCAATGCAAGGGGACCGTGTGTGCCAAAGTGGGACAGAGGAATATGCTCCCGCCAGAGTCCCAGGCCAAGGAAGACGGTGTTTATTCAATACGGTGCCTGTGTGGTCCCCTCTGCAGGAGAGGTGTCTGTGACATCTGGGCCAGGGCTTGCAAACACTAAGCTTTCAGCATTTGTTCCCGCCCCAAATGCCACCCGTCTGCCACCTCCACATCAAGGCTCAGCGGAAATGCTCCCTCCTCCAGGAAGCCCCTGCTGGCTCCTCCAGATAGATGTCCAGAGTCTCAGATAACTGTGTGACTGACGTGGCCCTTGACCAGACTCCACGTGTCAGACTCCAGGTTTGTCTTCAGAAAAAGGCGACTCACTCACTCATTAGTTCATCCTTTGATCCATTCACTCACCATGCCTACTAAGAAACAGGCACTGTGCTAGGCCTTAGAAATACAATAGTGGATGAAAGAGACGTGGCTTCTGCACTAACAGAGTCAAAATCTATCAGAGGAGAGCCACCAGTAACACCATTATCCACTCAGACCTGCATCCTAGCAGAATTCCAGCTTGAGCTCCTTGCCAAAGTCTCCCCAGCCTCGTAGAAAACAGGCCAGCAGTAGGCCTGACCCTCCTCACTCAGCCACCAAATAGATCCTCCGTGTCGGGCAGCTCAGCCTGGCTGCTGACTCAGCACAGGAGTGGCAGCTAGATGCCTCAGTGTTAAAACCTTCCCAAGTATCTCCTTTATAAAATGGGGGTAGTAATAGCATTTCCTTTATAGGGCTGTTGTGAAAATTAAATGGGAGTGTGCACATTAAAAGATGTAGAACAGTTCCTGGTCCACAGTCAGTGCTCAGTAATTACCGAACTAAGTAAGTGTTGCTTGTATTACCCAACAGTGGACCCTGGAAGAAGACAGCTTAACTGAAATCCCCTCCACTCTTAGAAAGACTGGTTTTTTTCTTAATTTTGTATTTTTTTAAAAAAAGGTCCATCAGCAAACTACCTTTTCTTATTTCTAATCTCTGAGACCATCTGGTCAATGCCCAAATATGACCCACATGCTCCTGAGAGAGCTATTTCAGCATCCTTCTACACCTGCACACACAGAGTTGTGGATGTAGATACCCCCTCCTTGCTAGTGAAGTCTGTCGACCTCTTCAAAGCCAGGTGACGCCTCCCCTGTGCTTGTGTCGTGCGTGTTTTAAGAATGGTGAGTGGCAACCATAAAAAAATGAATGAAATAGCTCCATGTGCAACAACACGGATGGACCTAGAGGTGATCATACCAAGTGAAGTAAGTCAGACAGAGAAAAGCAAATATCACATGATGTCACCTACATGTGGAATCTAAACTACGACACAGTGAACTCATCTGTGAACAGAAACAGACTCACAGACACAGAGAACAGACCTGTAGGTGCCAAGGAGCAGAGGCAGGGGAGAGGGGTGGGTTGTGAGTTTGAGATTAGAAGATAGAAACTATTACATACAGAATAGATAAACAAGGCCCTACTATAGAGCATAGTGAACTATACTCAATATCCTAGGATAAGCCATAATGGAATAGAATATTTTAAAAATGCAAATGTGGGTATAACTGAGTCATTTCACTGTACAGCAGAAATTAACACAACTTTGTAAATCAACTATTTAAACATTAAAAACAAAAACATTTAAACATTAAAATTCAGTTAAACATTAAAAACAAAAACAAGAATAGTGAGTGGCTCTGCTGACCCCCAGACTCACAACGAGTTCCACGAAGTCTTTAGGGGATACCTGGGAAAAGGTAGGGAAACATTCCTCTGAAAATGCCATACATTTTATGTCTCACCTAACTTAGTTGAGGAGTGAAAACAGCTCAGGAATTGAAATCCCCAAAGGCCTCTGACTTAAAACATGGAGCCCAGTATTCACTGCTTGGAGAAGGCAATGGCAACCCACTCCAGTATTCTTGCCTAGAGAATCCCATGGACAGAGGACCCTGGTGGACTATGGTCCACAGGGTCTCAGAGAGTCGGACACGACTGAAGTGACTAAGCATGCGTTCACTGCTAACACCAGGAAGGTGGCATTCTTGAGGAAGGCCTCTTGGATGTAGTGTTTAGAAGAACTGCCTGGGGAGACTGTTAAATATGGGTTCTGATTCAGTTCTGATCGGATGGCATCACTGACTCAATGGACATGAGTCTGAGCAAAGTTTCAGAGACAGTGAAGGACAGGGAAGTCTGGCGTGCTCCAGTCCACAGGGTCGCAAAGAATCAGACACGACTTAGTGCTCGAACAACCGATTCAGTAGTTCTGAGGTGGGGCCTGAGACTCTGCCCCTCTAACAAGCTCCAGGTGGCGATGCAGTTGGTCTAAGGACCACCCCTGGTGTAGCCAGGCTGGAGCACGTTAGACTTGCAAAGGCTGATCTGCGGCCAGGCAACCTGACCCCATGCCTGAGAAGTGAGGAAACTGAAATCATGGAGTAGAAGAGCTTTGTTAGGGTCACACTGCAAGCTCAAGGTAGGGCCAGGACCACCACCCAGGTCTCCTGGCTTCAAAGCCAACAGCCTTCCCGAACCTGCTAACCAGGGATGGGATTCCAGTGTCTGCAGGGACCAAGTGATGAGGCACATTCAAGAAGCAGGCCACGTGCCAACAGCAGGGGCCAAGCTGCTTCTGTGGCTGCCTGTCACTTTGCTTTCTAACACACCAACCAAACATACCTGTTGCTACAACTGGTCTGAAGGCAGCCAGTTTGCATCTCCCCAACCTCAGGCCAGGATTCAGCAACATGTTTCTGTAAAGGGCCAGACAGTAAATACTCCAGGCTTTGCTGGCCACACGGCCTCTGTTGCAACTGCTCAGTGCTGCCATGGTGTCGGGTGAGTAGCCACAGACAACACGGAAACAAACAAGCACCCCGGGTGCCAATGAAACTTGACTGGAGGTAGCTGGATTTGGCCAGGGAGCCAGCATTCACTCAGCTAATGACACAAACAGGGTCAGGGGGCGGGGGGAATGCTCTCCATTTTTACCAACTATCCCTTCTAAAAGAGGATTCTTAAAAATGCAACATGCATCTTTCTAGTGGGTCAAGTGCTGTCCTCTGTGGGTGTGCAGGGACAGAAGGTGGAGGCTAACTATCTTGTTTTCTTGGTTCTAAAGTACTCATGACATGAAAAGATGACGTTCCTAGGATGGAGCTTATCTCGGGGTGACAGGTGGTCGAGTTCCGCCCTGCAGCCCAGTACAAAGTTGTCAGTTGAGTGAATGATACGAGCAAAAACCCATGGCGGACACGACAGATCAACTCGTGGAGGACTCCCTCCTCTGAGGGTCTACTCTAGGACACGGTGTTCTTTGGCTCCCATCACAGCACAGCAGGGTGTGACGAGCCCGAGTTCTAGGTCAGGGCAACCAGCGCTTTTCCTTCTAGGAGAAATTGGATGGCCAAACTTTGGTAAACGGATGGGATTCACGTGGAAACCCAGACTGAGAATTTTATATGCGATGGAATACAACTCAGCCATAAGAAAGAATGAAATGATACCAATGGTAGCAACACGGATGCAACTAGAGATGGTCACACTAAGTGAAGGAAGTCACAGAAAGACAAACATCATATGACGTCACTCACGTGGAATCTCAAACATGGCGCAAATGAAGCATTCTACAGAATAGAGGCAGACTCACAGACACAGAGAACAGACTTGCGGTGCCCAGGGGGAGGATGGCTGGGGAGGGAAGGACCTGGGTTTGGGATTGGCAGATATAAATGATTATATATAGGATGGATAAACAACACGGTCCTACCATATGCCGCAGGGAACTACATTCAATATTCTATGATAAGCCATAATGCAGAAGAATATCTGTATGTGTATAACTAAGTCACTTTGCTGTACAGCAGAGATTGGCACAAGACTGTGAATCAACTACACTCCAATTAAAAAAGGAAAATTGTAATTCACTTTCCAGAAGTTACATGTCTCCCTGCCACCAACTACCCGAACCCCCTACTATCCCCAAAGTGGTTCCCCTACCATATATGACTGGTGTAACTTTCCTAACTGGAGGAGGAAATGATAACCCACTCTAGTATTCTTGCCTGGAGAATCCCATGGACAGAGGAGCCTGACAGGCTACAGTCCATGGGGTCACAAAGAGCTGGACATGACTGAGCAAGCATGCAACTTCCCTAAAGGGAATCAATTCTGTAGGAGCTGAATTATCACAAATTCCAACTGAGCGTATGGGTCTGAGGGAATGAGCCATGATTATACCTATGTATTCACCGTTTTTTAAAGGAAACATTTTTTAAAAATCAAAAGGTTATTAAAATAGAGGCCTGGGAGAAAATACCAAGCATTCTAGGTGAAACACCCACAGCCTGAAATGAAAACACCTCATGCTAGAAGGACAAACAACAGTTTACGTGGCTCCAGAGATACGTCCTCTGAACTGCTGTGAAGTCAGAAAATAGCCGGCAGCCTGCCATGGCCTCAGAGGCCAGTTTTTCTTCTAACTCTTATTTCTTCTTCCATATTCAGAGTTCCAAGTGCCTTCTGATGGGTACACGTGTCTATTTCAGTTCGGTTGTTGTCAGGCTGTCCATCTGTCAGTCAGAGTGAGATCTTCCAGATTCTGCCCAAATTGAGACTGCCTTCTGTTGCCTGGCGAGGGAATCCCACAGGAGAACGCCCACGTGGCTCTGTAATCCAGCCATCGGCTTCATACGGAGAGCGACGTGGGGATCCATCTCACGCTGGGGCCGGGGCACTGTTCACTCCAAGAAACTTCCTTCTGTTCCGAAGGCAAACCCAGTTCCAACCATTAGGACACCAGGTGGTATCCTCCATGCCAGGAAACTTGCCAAGAGAAAAGGAATAGTATTTAGAATTGGTGAATCTTGTCTGTTCCATTTATAATGGAGAACCAGAGATTCTATCATTCTTTAAAATTAGATGACTCTTATTTAAAAGGCTAAGTCATCTGCAGGCCCCTGGGCAGCGGTCTGAATGACTACATTAGAGATGCAGGCCCCACTGGTCTTCCTGCTGGTGGGGAAGAGGAAGAAGGTCTGTCATCCTGCCCCCACCCACCCCAGGTAACTGTGTGACGTGCGAGGGCATGCTCAGTTGCTTGGTCATGTCCGACTCTTTGCAACTCCATGGGCGGTAGCTCCTCTGTCCATGGAATTCGCTAGGCAAGAATACTGGAGTAGTTTGCCATTTCCTACTCCAGGGGCTCCTTCCAACCCAGGGATCAAGCCCTCCATCTCCTGCGCTGGCAGGTATATTCTTTACGACTGTGTTACCTGGGAAGCAACTTTGTAATAGGGAAGAACAAATCTGACTCCATGTTGAATCTGTGTCTTTTACTTTAAAGTTTGTATTCTAATACTTTTGCTTCAGTTGAGAATGCTGCCTATAGCCTGAAATATACAGGATAACCCATTCTCAAGGGTATAACACTTTTTCATTCATATAGAGGTAAAAAGCTGCAGAACAGAGAATAACATTTGTCTTGTTTGAGATTTACAGGAACATCATGACATGACCTAGGTAAACAGCTGCAAGAACAAAGGATTCCAGCATCAAGAAACTTGCAACAACCAACTGTAGCCCTCCCTCGTTCTCCCTTAAATGGAACTTTGCTGGACTTCCCTGGTGGTACAGTGAATAGGAATTCGTCTGTCACTGCACGGGACACAGGTTGAATCCCTGGTCCAGGAAGATTCCACAGGCCTCAGAGCAACTAAGCCTAGGAGCCACAGCTCCTGAGCCCGAGTGCTGCAACTATAGAAGCTCACGTGCGTGCAGCCTGTGCTGTGCAGCCAGAGAAGCTGCCACGATGAGAAGCCTGTGCTCCGCAACTCGAGAGCAGCCACCCCTCGTCACAACTATAGAGAAAGCCCACATGTAGCAACGAAGGCCCCATACAACCGAAAATAGATAGCTGGAGAGAGAAAAGGAGCTTTGCTGAAACCCTGCGCAGATTGTGAGGCTTGGCGGGCACAAGCCTCTCATCTCCTTGCATGGGCCTGCAAAAACCTTTCTCTACCTCAAACTCTGATGTTTCGGTTTATACGGCCTCACTGTGCGTCAGGCGCATGAACTTGCATTCAGTAATAACCTGAGGCCAGGCAATGTTGCAAGAAAAAGTTTAGGAAGAGGAGGCACATGACGCTCCAGCACCAAAAGACCCATTAGAGGAGTCAGTCCCAGCTGTTACACAAAAGAGAAAGTTTCCGAGGTTCCTGATGATGAGCGCACCACTCTGCACCCATCCCTCTGTGACCTGGGATCTGGGCCCTGCTGGCAGGCTAGTGCAGGGAGGGAACAATTCTTTTCGTTGGCTTGGGCCCACCAGTCAAACTACTGAAAGAAAGATTAACAAAAGGAAAAAATCTTTTAATTGCATACCTGTGCCCAGGAGTTGACAAAGAGACAGCTCAAAGAGACAGCTACATGAATGAGATTTCTAGCACACATTTCAGGCTCAACAAAGGAAAGGGGGTTTGGGCTTCAAGATGCAGGAGCTGGTCAAGTTACAGGAAGGTAACCAGCAAAAAAGTATGGTAAACTAGGGTTGTTTAGGAGGGTTTGTTAGGCAGGTTTAAATCTAAGCTTTCTCTGTGAATAAGAGTGATAAAGAGTCCCCCGCTGATAATATAGAGACAGGGAATCATCTTTACAAATAGAAATTTCTTGTGAATCTAAATTTCCTCCTATGCCCTGTTGAATTTTTTATAGGTTTTCCTACATCTGCTGCTTCTCTATGAACTTCAGCTCATTTGGGGGTGGTGCATTCCCACAAATGTCATTAACCTAGGCTTTTTCTAGTCAGGGCCTTCTTTTTTTTTGGCGGCAGGGGGTGGGGGCGGTGTCGGTGGTTCTAGATAGGGGATGACAGGAACCTGCCCCAGAAGGCAGAAAGCTGGAGCTCAGTCAGTCCTGGGCTCTCCTGCTCCCTGAGGGCTTGTCTTACCTCAGTATCACCTCCAAAACCGGCAGGTGATGGCCGAGAGCATCCCTCCCACCCACGCCTCAGCACTGCTGCGGACCGAATGAGAGATGGGATGGGAATGGTCTGTGTATATTGTAAAGAGTACTAGTAATGCACTGCCTGCTTCTCTGATATTCTCAGAAGAAAACATCGGCTTTCTGCTAATCCGGTTTGAGGAGAACATTCTCTCGGCAGCCCCTGATGGCCTAACTCAGGCATGTGCAAACACTGTCCAAATGCTCTATGTCAACGAAATTTATACAGCTTCCTCATACATGAAATAAAGGAAAGCAGGGCTATAAGCATGAGCAGGGGGAAGGCAGCCAGAGACCCACCCAGTCCACGTATGCACTCAACTGACAGCAACTGACAAGGCCCCCTCACAGACCCCAGGGCTCCCAGGAACCACGGGGGGTGGGGCAGGGAGGGGCTCTTGACATTAAGGCTCATCCTTGATGCAGGAACAGAAGCCAGACCCCGCTCCTTCTGGAAGTTCCTTAAGGAAGGGCATTAGGAGAGAAGAGAAAGCAAAACAGACCATTTATTTGACTACACAGTTCAGGTCTGAGGGCAGGAAAGGGGGGTCACTGGGGCAGGGGACTCTGACAAGGCCAATGGTCTGAGACAAGGCTGGCAATCTGGACCCAGGCTGGAAAGGTCATGTTCATGACCCTCCTTCAGTTTCTGTCAAGCTTAGCCTCTCACTCCATGCTGCAAGTGGAAACCACCACCCCAGCTCTTGTCCAAACAGCCCACATGGTGATGGATGGGAGGCTAACTGAGGGAAGTTTTCACACGTTCGATTTGCTTAACCAGCCAAGCAGTTGGAGCTGCACCGTGGCCCCAGAGCAGCTGGTTTCCAGGCCAGCTTCAGGGTCCTGCAGGTAAAGGTCGGGGGCCCAGCCCACCCGAGATGCTGACGTCAGGAAGGCACCCGGCCTTGAGGAGGACCTGGAGCTTCTCTGGGGGTCCCGCCTTCTGTCTGACCTCCCTCAGCCTCTGTCAGGAGACAACAGATCCCAGACGCAAAACACAGTGTGGCTCTCGGTCTTAATCACTACAAGGACTAGCTCTTTCCCTGCTTTTCCCCTAAACCGACTGACTCCGTGGTTCTTAGGAAGCAGGCTCAAAACCACTGTGTTTATTTCCTTGACTGTCATTGAAGATTGCCAGATATCCAGTGTGGAGCCGAGGAAGATTATTCCAGGCGAAATGTCAAGACTGTTCAAGTAAGCGGACATTACTATGTTGTATCAATAACACAGCTGAGAAACAGTGCTTCTGGGGACCTCACACAGCCGGAGTTCTGCCTGCACTGCAGGTTGCTCATCTCCTTTTTGCAAATGATGGCACTGGCTCAGGAAGGTTATGGGACAAGCCTCGGGTCACTTGGCAGACAGACAGCAAACCAGGGGTGATGGCAACCTGGGTGGAAGGGATTTTACTCGTGAGGAAACTGAGGCCTCGGAACCACACAGCTGGAAGTAACAGAACTGGGACTGGACACCCGTTTTCCTGGTTCCTTGTCCCGAGGCCCTTGACCTCCTCTGTAAAAGCAGTGCTGGGAACCAGGGAAGCAAGCAGCAATTACTAAGGCTGTTTTTGCCACTATTTTGTTGTTTTCTTTGTCATTTTTGCCTAAGGTCAGAGAAGTTAATAGAGGTTGGCTAGCAAAGGAGGAATTGATCTGGAACAAACACTCGTATTTTTGTTTTATTGTAACTCTGCCCATATATTTTGCCTGCAGGGCAGGCAGTTTAAAGGCAAACAGAATCCCGCCACCCCAATTAGCTTCATCCGCAACGGCCTGGTTCCTGCCGGCTCAGAGAAACCCTGTGTGAACCAGGGTTTAACTGCAATTCAATGACTCGAGAGGCAAATATGACCTCCATTCTCACAGAATCCACGTTAAAATATTGGCTGGCCTGGGAAACACTCGAGAAGTATAATAGGAGGTTGGACAGACAGCTCACGGCCCTAGAAGCGCTCCCCGGCTCAAGGCAGGGACCAGGGTCCTGGCACTCTGTTCACAGACAGGGAAACTCAGGGTCCAGAACAATCCATCACGCGCTCTTCCCCGGCACTCAGGGTGAAGCCTGACTCTGCCATGCCTCAAGGCTCCACAAGGGGCCACTTTACAAGAAGCTTTGCTGGTTTCACAGCACAAGAGAAATGTTGAAGGGAAAGTAGAGCAGGTCAGAAACCCCACGAAAAGGCTGGCGTGTTGGGGGTAGGATGCTCTGTCCCAGGTTTGTGAGGTCTGGTCTCTAGTGCTCTCTGCTCTCCACACAGGGAATCTCTGAGGATCCATCCCAGGGTGCCCTCACTGTCCAGGTTAGCACCTGGTACTTGCCTCCCAACTGGTTTGCATCCCTGTCCCCACATGACCCTTTCTTCACAGCTGGTGCTGACATGCCCAAGACCCACCCTGCTCACAGCCTGATGAAATCTCCCATAGCATCCAGTCCAGTCTCTTTTCTGCGGTTGGGATAATTCAGTGCCTTCCAACCTCCCAAATCTCACCCTCTATCACCCCCACCTTCACTCATCAGGTTCCAGCCACACAGGCCTCTCCACGTTGCTGAGCTATAACAGCCCCAGGACCTTTGGACTTGCTGGGTACAGAGATGTTGCCTCTTCCCCAGGTCATCACACATCAGCTCCACGTTGCCCTCCAGCACTGACTCGGATGCCAGCTCTACAGAGATGCTGCCCCAAACATCTGATCCATAAGGCCCATCCTCAGTCACTCTATGTCACATCCCTGCCTGTGACACAAGAACTCTACACCAACTAAGGGAGGACCCTCCTCTGTCCAACTCAGTATGCTCACTATTCATAGCGCACTTCTGTGACCAGAGGTGGGGGTCTTTCCCAGACTCACCCATTCTCTGACACCAGCTGAGTGTCCAACCATTCAGTTCTGACACTGATCTCACAGGCTAAAGGCTCAGCCCCACAACACTGCACTCATCCCAGGCACCAATTGCATGTCCCCAGTCGTCATCTGTACTTCTGACCAATCAGACATAAATCAGGGTTCTCACAACTGCCTCCATGGTTTTGATAATTGGCTAGAGCAGCTCAGAGAACTCAGTAATGCTTACAGGTTTACTATAGGACATGGTAAAGGATTCGGATGAATAGTCAGAGGGACACAGGGTGAAGTCTGGAAGAGTCCCAAGTACAGAGTTGGAGAACATCACTCCCACCCCGCCCGACACATGGATGTGTTTACCACTCTGCAAGCTCTCCAAACCCCATGATTTATGGATTTTTATGGAGGCTTCATCACTTGGACCTCATCCCTTATTAACTCGATTTCCAGCCCCTTTCCCTTCTTTCTAGATTGGGGGAGGGAGTTGAAAGCCCCAAGTTACTAATTTGGCCAGGATTTGGGCTTTCTGGTGACCAGCCCCATTCAAGAGCCCAACCAGGGAGGCCTCATTAGAACCAAAGATTTCCTCTCACCTAGGAAATTTCAAGGGTGTTAGGAATTTTGTGTCAGGAAGCAGGAGCAGAGACCAAGACACATATACTTCTTATATGACTTAAAAATCTATTTTCTTTTGTACAACATATACGGGTGGGTTGTGTTTATTTTCTTTGTTTCTTCTTATTTTTCCACCAGAATGCAAGCTTCATGAAACAGGGGCTTGTTCGTGCTTGATCCTTCAGGCTGTCAACAGTGTCCAACACATAGTAGGTACTCAATAAATCTGGCTGAATGAATGAGTAAATGTTTGACAGAGGAATGAACAGCTTACATTTGAGTTTGCTACTCTTCTGTGCTCCCATCCTGGCCTGAAAGCTTCTCCAGAGCAGAACCATGTCTGTTTCATGCAGAGACGATGTCTTTATATTAAATTACTTTCTGTATTCTTGACTGTCTCTCCCAGGGCTGGTAACTCCTTAGAGATCTTAACAACAGGCCTTTGATATGGAAACCAATCTGATCCTGCCCCTCATCCAGCACCTTTGATCAGACTCCTGCAATTTGAGACATTACTCCCCTGCCCTAAGTCACTGCCAGGCTGTGTACTGGACAAGCAAGAAGGGACCCTCCTGTAAGTCCAGAGCTCACATAAAATTCTCAAAACTACCCAGCCCTAGACTTCTCAGCTTATTCACCCTGCCTCTCCCATGCCTTCCTGTGAAAATCACAATAAAGGCCCCTGCCCACTCTTCCTCCTCTCTCTTCCTGCCTCCTGCATACCCCTCCATGGCATTATGAGTTCCTCCTCTTGGGAATGAGCAACAGACTCTTTTCAAGGGCAGTCCTCTCCTGATCTGTTGGCTTCATGACACATAAATAGTGATAAGACCTACATTTGAATACAGTCTCCTATCCGCAAACACAGAGTCTGTGCTTAGTCACTCAGTCATGTCTGACTCTTTGCAACCCCACGGACTATAGCCCACCAGGCACCTCTGTCCATGGGATTCTCCAGGCAAGAATACTGGAGTAGGTTGCCATGCCCTCCTTCAGGGGGATCTTCCCAATCCAGGGATTGGAACCAGGTCTCCTGCATTGCAGGCGGATTCTTTACCACTGAGCCACCAGAGCCTGGCACTCAGCAAACCCCATGCAAAGATCACACGGGGGCAGGAGTCCCGCCTACCCAGCCCACTGCTCTACCTCCAGAGCCTAGCACACTGCCCAGCACACAGCAGGAACATAATAAACATCAACTGAATGAATGAGTAACTTGGCTGAGGGCCTACAAAGTGTCAGGATCGTCCACATCTCAGAGGATAGCACAGTGGGGGCAAGCACCGAAGCCTGGGGAAACCCTGTTCTGCCACGTCCCAGCTGTGCAGACTTGGACAAGTTACTTAACTTCTCTGCACTTCAGTTTACCCACATAAAAAGTAGTACATAATAATGCCCTCAGAGAATCGCTGTGAGCGTTAAATGCATTCATTTAGGCAGAGAACAGAGAGCTGCACGTGGCAGACGGTCATCACCACAGATGTAATTACCTGCCCTTGTTTTCTCCGCCAAACAGCTCTAAGAAGGATGGATTACTGTTTCTATGCTGGAAGGAAGAGACTGAAGTGAAGAAGTGGCGGGACCGTACTTTGACCACTCATCGTGTGTTAGAATCCAGGCTTCCTCCAGTCAGGATGGAGAGCTGGGCCTCCTCCCACCGTGGGGCCCACAGCCCACTCTGGCTCTTGCCCGCCCCTCCTTGGGCTGCACACACAATTCATTCAGCCCAATAACCTGGATTCCAGGCATTCAAATTAAGCGACACTTACGACTTTGAAATCGGGACTGTGTTAGGCTTGGCATAGAGCTGTCCACTGGGACTTCAGGCCATAGCACCCCCTCCACACCAGCAAGAGTTTAAGCATTTTTATTAGTTGCCAATGATGAAGAATTGTGAGATTCCACAGAGAACATCTAAATGTCCACATTCTGCTGAAAAAAAAAAAAAAAGAGAGAGAGAGAGAGAAGAAGGGCTGCGCTTATCAGAGTTCAGAGACCCACTCTCCAACTCCACTGACCCTTTGTTCACGTTCCCTCAGACTGCTTCCACCCTCTCTAATTCTCCCTTCAGACATCTCCCCCAAAAGAATTCTACCCCACTGCCAGTGGCACAAGGATCTTTTAGAAGAGATCAGGGTTAGCGTGCCATGCCCTTGCTCTAACGTCCTGATTCTTTGTTTCTCTACAACTTCATGTCTACACTCCTTACTGGGACATTCCAGGCCTCTATGGCCCAGCCTCTGGGTACTTTTCCAACCTCATTTCTTTCTATTTTTTTCAGAGCCATCTTAAACTATAATCCTATCCTAACAGGGCAAACAGACAATGAACCAAGAAACAGATGAATGAGACTCTGGAGATATGAAAGAGCTGAACAGGGCAGTGTGATAAGAAATAACTGTGGATCACCTAGAGGTAGAACAATCTAGGAAGCCTTCTCAGAGGAGGTGGCCTTTGAACTGACACTCCCATGAATAGAGTTGGTACCAATGAATCTTAAAGACAGATCTTCATCCATCCTTCATTATGAAGGATTTCAGTCCTTCATGTATCCCTGTCTCCATATCCCTAGCAAGGCAACTTGACTACCCTCCAACCAAGGAACAAAGTCTATTTCCTTATTCCTTGAATCTGGACTATCCTTGGGACCTACCTACTTTGGCCAATAGAATGCAAAGACCATTCTTTCCTGGTCCAAATGCTTGGGCATCTTTGTTGAAAATCAGCTATCATACATATGTCTATTTCGGACTCTCTTCCGTTCCACTGGTCTGTGTGCCTACCTTTCACCAACACGACACCGTCTTGATTGTTCTAATTTTACAGTAAGTCTTAAGACCATGAAGAGCCAAGTTTCCCACCTTTATTCTTTTCTAAAATAGTTTTGGTTGATTCTAGGTCAGTCTCATTTTCACAAAAGCTTTAGAATCAGTTCGTCAATTCCTACAAAAGTGCCTGCTGTGATTTTGATTGGAACTATGTTGATCACTTTGGGAAAAACTGTCATCTCAACAAAAATGAGTGTCTTAAACCATGATTATGGTATACCACTCTATTGAGGTCTTCTTTCATTCTCTTCTTGCAGATGACTTCCATTGTAAAAGTCTTGGCTATTTTGATGAAATTTTTGGAGAAGGCAATGGCACCCCACTCCAGTACTCTTGCCTGGAAAATCCCATGGATGGAGGAGCCTGGTAGGCTGCAGTCCATGGGGTTGCTAAGAGTCGACATTGACTGAGCGACTTCACTTTCACTTTTCACTTTCATGCATTGGAGAAGGAAATGGCAACCCACTCCAGTGTTCTTGCCTGGAGAATCCCAGCGACGGGGGAGCCTGGTGGGCTGCCATCTCTGGAGTCGCACAGAGTCGGATGTGACTGAAGCGACTTAGCAGCATTCCTAAATTGTTAGTGGTAATACAATTTCTAAAAACTTCATTTTCTAATTGTTTACTGCCAATACATAAAAACACAATTGACTTTGATTAGCCTTAACCGGAAGCCACATACATCTACCCTGAACATGCATTTTCATTGTTCAGCCAGAGACCTGTGGAGAAAATGGAGAATGTAGGGGTTTCCCCTCCAGCTCTCTCTCTTGCCCAGGACTTCACTGTCAGTCTTCAGTAGCCCCCAGAACCAAGCTCTGACTCCCTGGCTAAAGGTATGGCAGGATTTCTATTGGAGTTTTAGGGACGGTTTATTGCACCATGACTGCACCCTACCTTCAAGCTAAAGCCATAACGCTGCAAACTACTCAGTGCTGGCTCACTTCTTCCAAGTTTTGACCCTCTCCAAAATCTACACTCTGTGCACTTTACAGAGTCTTCAGGTACTGATTTTTTATCTTATTCAGAGCTTATAGTTATTCTCTGAAGGAGGATCAGCCTGTTAGGAGCCTAGTCTACCATCCCATAAGTGCAACTCCTTATTGATTTTAACACCTCTGATAGAACAAAAAAATTTAGAAAGAAACATGTAAAAAAAAAAAAAGAAAGAAAATAACAAGTGTTGGCAAGGATGTGGAGCAATCGGAACCCTTGTGCTTTGCTGGTAGGAATGTAAAACGGCACAGCCACTGCTGAAAAGTCTGGCAGTCCCTCAAAAGTTAAGCATAGAACTATCACACAATCTAGCAATTCTCCTCCTAGGCGTATAGCCAAGAGAATCAAAAGCTGAGACTCAAGGAGACACTCGTATGCAATATTGAAAGTGACGTTATTCACAACAGCCAATAGAGGGAAATAACCCAGTGTCCATCAACAGATAAATGAATAAACAAACGTGGTCTAGATACAATGGAGTAATTTTCAGCCATAAAAAGGAAGGAATTTCTGGTACATGCCGTTTGAAAGAGCTGTCATAACAAAGTACCACAGACTGGGTGACTTAAACAACAAAAATTTATTTTCTTCAGTTCTGGAGGCTAGAAGCCCAAGATCAACGTGTCAGTAGAGCTGATTCTTTCTGAGAGCTGTGAGGAAAGGATCTCCTTGGCTTTTAGACGGTCTTCCCTCTGTATAAATCTGTGTGCAAATTTCCTTTCTCTGTTAGGGACACTGGATCAGGTCCCATCCAGATGACCCGATTTCAGCTGAATTACCTCTGTAAAAGCCCACTCCACAAATACGGTTACATTCTGAGGCACTGACAGTCAGGACTTCAACATACAAATTTTCACAGATGGAGGGAGGAGGGACACAAAACTCAGCTCTAACATACAGCAACATGGATAAAACTTGAAAATATTAAACAAGCAAGACACAAAAGACAAGTGTTATGGGATTCTACTCATACGAGTTACCCCAAACAGTCAGATTCATAGAGACAGAAAATAGAATGACTCTCTCCCCTCAGCTAACGGGGCTGAGGGGAGAGTGAATGGGGAGTTACTGTGGAATGGTTACACAGATTGTCCTTGGGATGATGGAAAGTTCTGGAAATGGATAGCTATGATAGTTGTACAATATTTTGAATGTACTTAATGTCACTGGGTTACTACTAAAATAGTAACTTTGTTATGCATGTTTTACTATAATAAAAAGAATATTTCTATAAAAAATCTATAGGAAGAAATTATTACCCTATGTTTCTTTCACATCTGAAAATTGATGAAGTAGTAGAGAGCATTTCTATTTTGTTTGTTTCCTGAGAAGAAATTTTAATTTTCTATTTTTTCCCCTTTGTACCTCACTACACTGACACCAAGTGACACCATTATTTTAAGACAAGAGTGAAAAGTGAAAGTTACTCAGTTGTATCCAACTCTTTGCAACCCTGCAGACTATACAGTCCATGGCATTCTCCAGGCCAGAATACTGGAGTGGGTAGCTTTTCTCTTCTCCAGGGGACCTGCTAAACCCAGGGATTGAACCCAGGTCTCCCACATTGCAGGAGGATTCTTTACCAGCTAAGCCACAAAGAAAGCCCAAGAATACTGGAGCGGGTAGCCTATCCCTTCTCCAGCAGATCCTCCCAACCCAGGAATCGAATCAGGGTCTCCTGTATTGCAGGTGGATTCTTTACCAACTGACCTTTCTGGGAAGCCCTTAAGACAAGAGAGAGGTTGTTAAAAGCAAAATTAGAAAGAGAAAACTGTTTCTGAACAAGTCTTTTAAAATGAAGTTAAAAGCTAGATCTTCCATTGAAGCAGTGGGTCAATAGCCCAGGGTGAAATAATTTATTCAATTTCAGTAGTTACCTGACCTCTCCCAGGGTGGTCAGCTGGGCGTCCTTTCACCCCAGGAAGATTGCATCTTTTGGACTGCAGACTCAGAAGAATGATTTCTCTGTGTGTCAAATGTCATTGTTACCCATTTAGAACACAAAATGTCGTGGTCCCAGGAGTTTGGCATATGAAGACAAACAATTTGTGTTTTGGACAGGATATCTGGTGCAAGGCATTTTCACTTAATATTCAAAACCACCTTGAGAGAATTATAGCAATCCTTACTGAACAGATAGGAAAACAGGCCTTGGTCTTCCTTCAGGAGCCTACACACAGCACTAGAAAATCAATGTATATTATAAACTATTTGCGGAAAGGTTGTAGCCTTTCCTCTGATGGCTCCAAAATAATTGCCTTTTCTTTCCACCAGAGAAATAAGAGGGAAAGGAGATATATATAATATATCTGTATGTATTGTAAACCTTAAATATTTGCTTCATCACCTTATAAATGATGTCACTTTAGGCAAGTTACCTCACTTTCTTACACTTAGTTTTTCTCAACTGTAAAATTAGAGAAAATATTACAATTTGACTGGAACTTAGGAAGCATTTGATAACTATTAGCTAGTATTATTGTTATAAAGGTGGTTATTCTTGTGTTCTCAACAGTATATCAAGGGCCATGAGCATATTATGATGTTTCCTCTCTTTTTACAGATAGATATCTATCTATTAGCACCCATCTGTCTCATCTAACTCAATCATCTCAGCAACTTGCAGAACTGATTCTCTCAACCCTGTCGTATCACAGGGGAAACTGAGGTTTTGAAACATTCAGTACCTTTCCCAAAGTTTGCACAGCTTGTTGGTTTAGACATTCAGGGTCAGGGTTAAGGAAAAACTGTGCCTTTGAAGGCCCAGTTTCAACACTGGTTTGTGACTGTCACTGGACCTTCTCCAACCTCTGTTTCCTCACCTGGAAAATGGGAAAAACTGATCCCTTCCTCCTCTACGTCCTTGCTGTGGGTACCATCCGAGACTGTCGGCTGTGACACCCAGAGTCACAATAAAAGAGTACTCAGGATTCCTGGGAGGCCACATCTGTTCTATTCCAGGCAACACTCCCAGTTCCTAGTACCTTGAGTGGGATACAATAGGTACCCAATTCAAAGAAGCTGGAAGAATGGGCAAATTAACTGTTTTGCTCCAAGCAGAAGATTCCCCGAATAATTCTCCAAATCCCAGTGATCCTGTGGTCCTCAGAACAAGAGCCTGGGAGGATGATCAATCACCATGTCTGTCCCAGGTCGCGCTGTGATTCCAAAGAGGAAAAGCGGATCCCAAGTTCTGGAGGTGGGGTATTGGGGCGGAGACGCCTTTATGTGAGCAAAAGTTGTGGCAGAGGGAGGAAGGGTTGCTCTCTTTGCAAAGGCCCTGGGTGCTGCTGCCCTGCTGCTCACAAGGCCCCCTCCACAGAGAGGGGAGAGTCTCGGGATGCCTCACAAACTGAAGTTCACATTGAAAGTAAGTGCCAGTTTCATTCATGACCTTATTTTGGCAGTTCAGAGCTCAGCCACCCTTTCAAAGTCCACACTCAGGTCATGCAGAAAAGCATCCTGAGTCACTCACTGGCTGCACTGTGGCCATTCCTGCTTTCAACTTGGGTTTTTCAACTCCTCTCAGCAGAGATTAAAGTCTCATTTAGTTTTTACTACATCCTGGAGGATGCATGTATCTGACAATGAATCGTGCCTAGAAAAATGAAGAAAACCCTCCAGAGGCAGCCATTTATTTGTTTGCAGATAAAGCTACAAAAGAACCTAATTGAGGCTTTTATTTTTCATTTAGGTTCAATTTTGAAACACTCCATTACCAAGGGCCCAAAGGAATCTGCTTTCAGAGGTCCTAAGGACTTGAACAGCTAGACTGAAAAAAAAAGGAGCTGGGAGTCAAAGACGGTGCAGGCTGCCTTCCAGAGAAGGGGGCAGAGGTCCTGGGGTTGAAGAAGAGCCCCCTGTCACCAGAAGAGTGACTCCTGGTCCCAGAGACAGTCACAATATTATGACACCCACACAGCCCACGGTGCAAACTTAGCTGCAAGTTATTTTTGAAAACTGTTTCAGCTGCTAGGTGCTTGGTCCATCAGGCCTCGGTCTTCTCATCCATAAATGGGGATCATAATGCTTGCCTACATCAGAGCAGTTCTCAACAGTCCAGTGATATGATGAGCAACAAAGCAACGTTCAGAGCCACTGCTGTGACAGAGGTGCTGCTATTAACCCCACTTTACCCATGAAGGACAGGGAGGCCTGGTGTGCTGCGATTCATGGGGTCGCAAAGAGTCAGACAAGACTGAGCAACTGAACTGAACTGAAAGGGGCTTCCCTGGTGGCTCAGATGGTAAGGCGTCTACCTGCAGCGTGGGAGACCCAGGTTCAATCCCTGGGTTGGGAAGATTCCCTGGAGAAGGAAATGGCAACCCCCTCCAGAATTCTTGCCTGGAAAACCCCATCGGCGGAGGAGCCTGGAGGGCTACTGTCCGTGGGGTCGCAAAGAGTCAGACATGACTGAGCCACTTCACTTTTCACTTTGCCCGTGAAGTAAGAAGCCTTAAAGAAGGCCTTCAAGCGTGTGAAAGATTAAATAATTCAAGTCTCAGAAGCATGAATAGAATTCCCAATTATGTAATTTGAAACACACATATATATGTAAATTCACACACTGAGATTAGTTTAAGTCAACTATATAGTTAGAGGGTACTGTCCCCAAGAGCACCTTCACTTCTGACACCAACTGCAAACTCAGGGTGGTTCCCAAAACTCTCATGCTTGCTAGAAGAACCCACAGAACTCATGAAAACTCTTAGACTAATAGTTATGGTTTATCACAGGGAAAAGAGACAGACTGAAATCAGCCAAGAGAAGGCATGCAGAAGGCAGAGGCCATGAGAAAGGTCAAAGGTGGAGTTTCCACTGCCCACTTTGCGCGGGGTCACCGACAGTTTACTCTCCTGACATTCACATGGGACACCACACACAGAGTGTCTCTAACAAGAGACACAGCCAAGCCGCAGAGTTCAGCATGTTCACTGCGGTGCCATTACACGGGCACAGCTGGCTGACTGACCTACCAGCTCACTGATGGACTGCCCAAGACTGACTGATCTACCGGCTCACTGATGGACTGCCCAAGACTGACTGATCTACCGGCTCACTGATGGACTGCCCAAGACTGACTGATCTACTGCTTCACTGATGGACTGCCCCACGGTTGGCTAATCGGCAGGGCAGCTAGTAACTGTGCGACCCGGAGCCGGCACTCTGCATGACTCAGTTGGTCTTTCTGGAGTGGCCAGCCCCCCTCAATCACCCTGTTATATCCGGCTGACCCAGGCAGACAAAGAGCACTTTCCAGGAGCCGAGGGCAAAGGCCAGACCTCCTTTGGGGCAAGGCTAAACTCTGTACTACATATACACACATATATTTGCTCATACTTACACAGATAAGTATATAAATGCCTAGAAGAAAGACTAGAAGGAAACTTACACACTGGGAATGGTCAGAATAGAATGAAGTGTAACCCAAATGTTTCACTGTTTTTGTTTTTTTTCTCTATATTTCTCTATTTTTTAACTCTTTTCTGGTGATAATACAATCACATATTTACTTGTGAGAAGAATTACCTTTAAAACTTCAGAGAATAAAGAAAAGAGAAAAGAAAACAAAGTCTATTGTGGCTGCCGAGCTGGCAGTCTCAGGTATCAGGTCTGAACTGCCTCCTCATCCTATAAATAGGATGAAATCTGCTGACTTGACCTGGTGTGGAATGGCCTGGGCTGACTGTGTCACAGAGTTTGGAGTTGGGAAATCCTAATGAAATGGTGCACAGCTGGGACCCAGGAGGAAGAGGAGGGAGGAAGGTGAATCCTCAAGAGAAACGACCTTCGGACTAAGGCCCACGTAACACGCAGCAAGGCTGCATGCTAACTGGCAGCCGGGCTGGGCTGAGTCGTAGGGGGAGACAAGGGGAGTATAGTGTTTGGGATGGTGAACATGGAATTTAGATCTTGGCCTTGAAAATGGGT
The DNA here is from genome assembly GCA_917880005.1 of Nanger dama. NCBI lineage: Eukaryota > Metazoa > Chordata > Mammalia > Artiodactyla > Bovidae > Nanger > Nanger dama. The sequence continues at coordinate 43,126,112 of CAKJTW010000016.1, forward strand.
GAGAGAGGTAAAGGTCAGAGAGGCAGGAGCAATCATCCCCACCTTGGTGGTCCTCCACCCCAAATTTGAACCAGGAACCCAGGAGGAGTCAATGGGAAAGCCCCAAGCCCCTCCTGTGTGGTACCCCATGGCACTGATCTGTCCTCCCTCTCCCAGCCACACCAAAGCTCTTCCAGCTCAACACCCCAGAAGCTCCCTGATTTCACCCAACCTCACAGCACAGGTCAGGACAGGCCCTGGCCCACGTGTCCTGGTCATCTTCAGGATAAGCTCCCAGACCCCTGCTCTATGGGGCCCAGCTGTCCCAAGCAAAGGCAAGGCCTGCGGTTTTCTTTTGAAAGGCTGTTGCATTTTCCCTTCTGAAAAGACTTCCTAATAAAACCTAGCAGCAAAGAAAGGCCAATTTTCACAGAGTTACATGTATGAGAAACATAAATGAAAATCATTTTGAAAGCATAATTCAAGCACCCTATGGAATCTATATGGGTCATGTTCTCCAACTTTTTTTTCCTTTTTAGAAGAGTAGGATTCTTTGAAAGAGTTCATAGTGCTATTAGAGGCATAACAATGAAGTTATAAATACAATGTCTGTTATATACCGGGCACCACACTAACTCAATTAATTCTCACAATTAAAAATTGCAAAGTGCTACCCCCATTTTACAGATGTGGAAAAGTGAGGTTCAGAGAAGTTAAGAGGCTCAACATCACACAGACAGTGAAAGGAAAAGTCACAATACAAACCCAAGGCTGATGTGAGAATCTGTACTCTTCCCAGAAGGTCCTAAGGGTCCCTGGCTCTCTCAGCTCAGAGGCAGTTCTGGTTCCAGTTTATCACAATGAACTGTAATTTATCAGGCTTTGTTGCCAAATTCAGCAACATCTTGAATTCCAACGGACCTGGACTGACTTTAAGCTCACCTATTACAGGGACACATTTTCCAAACCAAAATACAAGCCCAGAGTCTAACAGATGAATTATATTCTCCTTCAAGTGTGAAGTCAATGTGGGAAGGTGTCATTTGGACACCAAAGTATGATGATTCCAAGGACAGGTCAATGGTTTATGAAGAACATAGGGGGAGAAATTCAGGCACTGGGATTGCCCAGAAACCCCATGTTCCCATAGCATCCTGTGTGCACCTTGGGCCCACCTCTCACCAGATGCTGGTGATTGACATATGTCTTGCCCAATGGCTTGCAACCTGGAGGACAGAGGCACTTGGGGCAACGTTGAGTTCAGTGAGGGTACTGAAAGACAGGAGAAAAAGGAAAGGAAGTCAGAGAAAGTGGGAAAGGAAGGAAAGATAAGAAAAGTAAACCAGAGAAATGTAAGACCTACAGCCACTCTAGTTATAAAACCACTGATCCAGTCCCTGGAAAAGGTTCCATGGGCAAACAGTCCTGTAGGTAGGAGGCCACCCCTTTCCTGCAGCTGCCACTCCTGATGCAGCCTTTCCTGGTGACCTCATCCAGCAGCCTAGAGACTCCAGAACCTGCTGACCAGCCCCCAGGACCACACAGGCAGCGCTGCCTGAGGATCGCCTCCCTTGGGTTCCCAGGGCCATCTGGAGACCCAGTCCTCCACAAAGATAATGAGGACCACCAGGAGCAGGACAGGTGATCAGGCACAGAACAATCCCCATCCCTGCTTTAACACTATAACTAGTCACTTGCACAGGGATCATGCGAAGACACAGACTATCTGGATCACAATCCAGCTCCCCCAAGCACCCTGCGAGTGGATGAAGAAACAGGAGCCAGATGATGGAGCCTGTAAGGTGTTGAATGGCCACCCCCTAAAAGGGCACTGACTGATGGCTTCACTGAAGCCTGACAGGGACACACGTGTCCAATCCCACAGGTCATGCTTCTCAGCGACAGGTGAGCACAGTGTGGGCAGCACAGACCTGAGATGGGCTGCCAACTCCTAAGAAAATTAGGACCCAAAAATATCCAGACAGCCTGGAGCAACAGCATGGATCCAACAAGGCGAGACTGTAACGGGACAGATGCTTGAGAGCCCTGCACTTGGGCCCTGAGATGCAGCTGCCCAAATCCCAGAGGGGGCTCTGCACTTGACAGCTGCGGGTGTGAGGAAGTCGTGGGGTTGGCCATGTGTCAGGAGCAGGGGTGTCTGCCAAGCAGGGCTGTGACGGTGGCTGTGCGCGAGTTGGAATAAACACAGTGCCTGGCTCCTCTCTGCTCCAGCAGCGCCTCCGAGGTCCCTCCACTCTCAGAAGGACAGGACGGCAAAGAGCTAGTGCTCATCCAGTGGAAAATGGGGATGACAGTGGGGCAGACGGAAGCCATGTCATTTAAGCAACAGTGGAAAGAGCTACGTTTAGCCTAGAGAAGCAGCTCGGGGGACAGGAGAGCAGCTTTCCAATACCAAAGGGCTGTCACAAGGGAGAGTGATTTCAGCAGGTTCCATGTGCCTCCAACAGGGTGAAACTGGGCGGTGGAAGTGGCATCAAGGCAGACCGGGCTGTGCAGAAGTCAGGTGCAGTCCAGCAGTTTGAGGTGTCTCCAAAGAGAATGAGCTCCCCATCATTGGAAGTCATCAGGTACCAGCAGAATGACCACCTCTTAGGGGTACTGGGAAGGGTATCAGCCAGCTAAGATGACCCCTGTGGGCCCTTTCACTTCCAAGTTAAGCCTTTCCTGGAAGACCTTAGGAGGAAAGACCTATCTCTCTAGCAGGGTGTCTCTAAGGGCCTTTTCCTTAAATTCTCTGCTACAGGCAGGAGCCAAGCACTTTCAACAGCTGCCATCCCACTGATTCCTTTTCCTAAATTAGGCTCCCTGGGGCCTCGCACCGGCTGGAGCCCAAAGACAAGGACCCTACGTGCTCCAGAAAGTAACTAAGTCCATGATATCATCAGTGACTTGTCCCAAGAACACCGAAGCCCCAGAGGCAGAGGGCCAAGGTTCCTCAAATTACCATTCTTGTGGCAGATTTTGGCCTTTTGTCCCCATGGGCTCAGGTCTCTGCAAGGCGACACATGCCAAACGGCGCCCGAAATAGAGCTGAGTGCTGGGACACGGGCTGGCACCCAGGAAGGGGACATCCATTCAAGGACACGAGGGAGGTGGCCTCTAACATCCCTGCCCACTTCTTCCCCGACTGTTGTCTGCAGTTTTCTTCTCAATCAGCCAAGCAAAGTCAGGGATGGGAGGCGCTCCTCCCCACCAATAGGAGGGGGACAGGAGACAGCCTGAGCAAGGCAGGACTGGCAAGTCTTGGGCCCCTGATCAGCTCTCCCAGCAGATGAGTGAGTGCTTTCAATGTGGTAGGCATCCTGCTACAGCTATCCATTCTACCAGTGGGAAAGGAAAGGACTAACAAGCCAACAGATAACTCTCTCGCGCCGCACTGGAGGCAACTAGAGTCCAGAGAGGTTCAATGACTCGGCCAGGGTCACACAAGGCCTCAGTTCAATTCTTAAACAGAAATGTCAGGTCCACGAGGCCCAGAAGCACCAAAGAGGCCCTTCTACTATCCCATCCACTGGCTGTCTCATCTCTGGATGAGAGATTTTCTGAGATTTTCTATTTTCAAGGAATCAGAATGTGTTGGGAATCAAAATTCCTAAATACATAGAAAATGTAAAATCTCTGGGTGCCTAAAGGAGGTGGGTGGGATCTGAAGGGCTGACAATCCCCTGAAGAGCTTGGGGCTTCTAAAGACAAATTTAGCTCCCTCTCAAATTTCCGTCTCGGGATGACTGTCAATCTGGGGAACATGAGAGAAAAGATGGAGACAGGTAGGGGCAGGAGAAGAACATGAAGTCACTGCCAAACTGGGAACAAAGCCTCAGCCAAACAAACCAACTTTACAGAAATATGTGCATCCAGTAGCAATTGCATACAGTTCCAGCTAATACACTAGGAGGTATCTGTGGGTGAAATAACACAATTCTAGGGTTTCCTTCCAAATAACCTAGTGGGATTAACAGAAGCAGAGGAGGTGATAAGAGATGAAATGAAACTGGCCGTGAGTTAGTAATTGCTGAGTCTGGGCACTAGATATCAGGGGCTCGTTATACTTAACATTCTCTCTACTCTTGTACATGATTAAAATTTACCCTAAGATTTAAGAGGGAGATGTTGCCACTATTTTGAGCATCCCTGCTAATGTCATGGCCTAGAAAGAGAATCTGTAAAGGATGCAAATATTTTCCCCAAGGTCAATTCTGGTGTCTATGATTATGTCAGTGCTTATTAGTCTTTCTGGAAGGCATATGAGCACATTCCTACTGAGCAGGGCAGGGACTGAGAAAAGCATGCTCATTAAAGACACAACCAAAGAGCTATTCATCCTCACTTTTTTTCTTTGCAGGAAGCCAATAAGCTGGTTTCAGTCTGCTTCAGGGGAAGGAATTGTCTCTGTGGAAGCTCCTAGAAGGTGTGGGGGTGTTTCTCATCCCTTTAATTGTTTCCTGGTGACCTCAGAGCTGGGCTATTGTGCCCTGGTTCCAGTGATGTCACCAGCGAGCCTGCATTGGAGATTCCAGCAACCCCTCTGCAGAGTCTGGCCCATCCAAACCCAGTTGCTCAGATGCCTTCTCTAAATAGAAGGCTTGTGTGATGATGCCTCCCATCTGCCTGCTTGAGGAAGCCACCAGGCCACACCAATTAATCCTGAGCTAATTTTTACCTGTGTCCACCTGTCAATGTCAATTTCCACAGGTCCTGAATAATGCAGCCACGTGGTGTGCTGATGGGACAACCTGACTTGGGGACAGGACTGTCCATGGTCTGGGGGTGAGTTCCACGGGAAGTTCAGGGATGGCTCTGGAGGTCCACAGACCCGGCATGAAAAGACCCAGGCCCACACAGCAAGAAATTTACCATGTGCTACTCTCCATTCTCTCTACATCACACTGGTTACTGCAGGAGAAAGCAACCACTGCCATTCACTTGGCTGCAATTAAGTCTTTAACATCCTTCTATTAGGTTGGTGCAAAAGTAATTGCGGTTTCTGCATTGTTGAACTTTGCTGTTTGATATCAGAATACATTCATAAATAAATGTGGTTATGTTACATATCATTTTAATGCATATTTCTCACTTTGTTTTTTGATAATGACTTATTACTTGCTGTTTATGTTTATTTTAGACTAGTGAAATGATGTTAGACAAAAAGAAAATTCAAATGGTTTTCTTATTTGAGTTCAAAATGGGTCATAAAGCAGTGGAGACAACTTGCAACATCAGCAATGCATCTGGCCCAGGACCTGCTAATGAACACACAGTGCAGCAGTCATTCGAGGAGTTTTGCAGAGGAGACGAGAGCCATGAAGATGAGGAGCACAGCGCTGGCCATTGGAAGCTGACAGTGACCAGCTGAGAAGATCGTCGAAGCTGATCCTCTTACAACTACACGAGAAACTGCTGAAGAACTCAACGTCAACCATTCTACAGTCGTTCAGCTTTTGAAGCAAACTGGAAAGGTGAAAAACTTCAGTAAGTGGATGCCTCATGAAGTGGACCAAAATTCCAAAAAATTGTCTTTTAAGTGTCACTTTCTCTTATTCTACACAACAACAAACTAGATGGTGACATGCAACAAAAAGTGGATTTCATACAACCACCACTGACAACCAGCTCAGTGGCCGGACCAAGAAGCAGCTCCAAGGCACTTCCCAAAGCCAAGCTTGCACCAAACAAAGCTGATGGTCACTGTCTGGTGGCCAGCTGCCTGTCTGATCCACTACAGCTTTCTGAATCCTGGCAAAACCATTACCTCTGAAAAGCATGCTCAGCAAATTGATGAGATGCACTGCAAACGACGATGCCTGCAGCCAGCACTGGTCAAGAGAAAGGGCCCACCCAGTTCTCCAGGACAACACCCGACTGCATGTCACACAACCAGCACTTCAAAAGTTGAAGGAACTGGGCTACAAAGTTCTGCCTCACCTTCCACGTTCCCCTGACCTCTTGCCGACTACCATGTCTTCAAGCATCTCAACAACCCTTTACACTTCCACAACCAGCAGGAGGCAGAAAATGCTTTCCAAGAGTTTGTCAAATCCTCGAGCACAGATTTTTATGCCACAGGAATAAGCAAATTTATTTCTCATTGGCAGAAATGTGTTGACTATAAGGGTTCCTATTTTGATAAATAAAGATATATCTGCCTAGTTACAACGATCTAAAACTCCTGGTCCGAAAAGGCAATTATTTTTTCGCCAAGTGAAAGTGAAAGTCTCTCAGTCGTCTCTGACTCTTTGCGACCCTGAGGACTATACAGCTTATGGAATTCTCCAGGCCAGAATACTGGAGTGGATAGCCTTTCCCTTCTCCAGGGGATCTTCTCAATCCAGGGATCAAACCCAGGTCTCCGCATTGCAAGCAGATTCTTTACCAGCTGAGCCACAAAAGCCCCAAACCAAGAACAAACCTCAGGTTTAGGTTCCCTGCAGGAAACAAGATCTAGCTAAGACTGAATGACTTTGATTTCCATCATGTCTAATTCTGCAGCCACTGCCCGTGTGTGGACATGATGCTGGCTTCCCATGGACAAGGCAAAGAAATGTTAAGTAGATACAATTCAAGAGTTCTGCAAAGTGTGATGACACAGATTTAACAGGGAGCTAAAGAAGTCTGCAGTGGCACCCTACTCCAGTACTCTTGCCTGGAACATCCCATGGATGGAGGAGCCTGGAAGGCTGCAGTCCATGGGGTCGCGAAGAGTCGGACACGACTGAGGGACTTCACTCCACTTCAAAGAAATCTGCATGGGCCCTTCTTGCATCTGCCCCAGGACCACCCCATACAAGCGACAGTGTGAAGAGATCACAGAGACATGGAAGGCCATCTTAGCTGAGAGGGGTTAAGATGCCCCAGAGCCAACTTTTCAAAGTCTACAAAACCGCAGAACCATCTGAAAATATTCTCTGTGTGTGTGTATGTGCATGTGTGTGTGTTTTCTCAGTTACCAGGCCTAGAAATCCAGAAGTCACCCTGACTTTACCATCGAATCCCACTTACCATTCCCATCTATTAGCCCCACCCATTATCACCATCCTTAGCATCACCATCATTGTCTTCACCATCATCAGCTCTAGTTCAGTTCAGCCAGTTCAGTCACTCAGTCATGTCCGCCTCTTTGCAACCCCATGAATCACAGCACGCCAGGCCTCCCTGTCCATCACCATCTCCTGGAGTTCACTCAGACTCACGTCCATCGAGTCAGTGATGCCACCCAGCCATCTCATCCTCTGTCGTCCCCTTCTCCTCCTGCCCCCAATCCCTCCCAGCATCAGGGTCTTTTCCAGTGAGTCAACTCTTCCCATGAGGTGGCCAAAGTACTGGAGTCTCAGCTTTAGCATCATTTCTTCCAAAGAAATCCCAGGGTTGATCTCCTTCAGAATGGACTGGTTGGATCTCCTTGCAGTCCAAGGGACTCTCAAGAGTCTTCTCTAACACCACAGTTCAAAAGCATCAATTCTTCAGCGCTCAGCTTTCTTCACAGTCCAACTCTCACATCCATACATGACCACAGGAAAAACCATAGCCTTGACTAGACAGACCTTTGTTGGAAAAATAATGTCTCTGCTTTTGAATATACTATCTAGGTTGGTTATAACTTTTCTTCCAAGGAGTAAGTGTCTTTTAATTTCATGGTTGCAATCACCATCTGCAGTGATTTTGGAGCCCAAAAAAATAAAGTCTGACACTGTTTCCACTGTTTCCCCATCTATTTCTCATGAAGTGATGGGACCAGATGCCATGATCTTCGTTTTCTGAATGTTGAGCTTTAAGCCAACTTTTTCACTCTCCACTTTCACTTTCATCAAGAGGATTTTTAGCTCCTCTTCACTTTCTGCCATAAGGGTGGTGTCATCTGCATATCTGAGGTTATTGATATTTTTCCCGGAAATCTTGATTCCACCTTGTGCTTCTTCCAGCCCAGCATCTCTCATGATGTACTCTGCATAGAAGTTAAATAAGCAGGGTGACAATATACAGCCTTGACATATTCCTTTTCCTATTTGGAACCAGTCTGTTGTTCCATGTCCAGTTCTAACTGCTGCTTCCTGATCTGCATATAGGTTTCTCAAGAGGCAGGTCAAGTGTTTTTGGATTCCCATCTCTTTCAGAATTTTCCACAGTTTATTGTGATCCACACAGTCAAAGGCTTTGGCATAGTCCATAAAGCAGAAATAGATGTTTTTCTGGACCTCTCTTGCTTTTTCTATGATCCAGTGGATGTTGGCCATTTGATCTCTGGTTCCTCTGCCTTTTCTAAAACCAGCTTGAACATCTGAAGTTAACAGTTCACGTATTGCTGAAGCCTGGCTTGGAAAATTTTGAGCATTACTTTACTAGCGTGTGAGATGAATGCAATTGTGCGGTAGTTTGAGCATTCTTTGGCATTGTCTTTCTTTGGGATTGGAATGAAAACTGACCTTTTACAGCAATAGACAGATGACATTTACAGAATGCTTCCTAAGAGCCTGGCGCTCATCAGTGAATCCTCCCAACACTCGACAAGCAGAGATAATCTCACCCAGCCTATCCTGCACATAATGAAACAGACTGGAAAAGGTTAAATGACTTGCTCATGTTTACACACCAACTCAGTGGTGGAGTCAGGATTCGAACCCAGGTTTGCCATCAAAGGCCAAGCTCTTACTCACTAAATTTTCCTGCATTTAATGCAATCAACCACTGACCTAGCTTAGACCTTCAGCATTTCTTTCCTTGTTGTCAATATTATTGATACTTGATCAATCATCCTGCTTCCTATCGACCACTCATAGGCCCACAGGAACCAGGCTATCCACTATTCAGTCACCAGCTTGCTCTTTGTAACACTCATTCTGCCCCAGACTCACTTGCCTAAAATCTCCCAAATGGGCTTCACCACTGGATCGTAAAAACTCCCTGTACCTATTAGGGCTCATTGATAGAAAACAAGACAAAGATTCTAGGTACTTCAAGAAAGGAAGAAAGGCAAGGGCAGGGAATACACTGGAAAGACACTAAGTAGCTCACTTATGCGAAGCATGGAGCCAAAAATATAGTAAGCACTCTTCCCATGTTTGTTGGGTGGAAAATTGAAAGAGAGAATGGTGACCAAATAGGGCAAGTTGCTTGGTGAACATCATTTGTTTGTAACCCACTTTGGAATTGCTTTAAAAGCCCCTAGCAGATGAGGCTCTGGGCTACACATACCCCTTCCCCACTACTGCCATCTGTTTCTGAGTTGGAAGGATTCCCAGAAAACCTTCATAAAATCACAGGTAAAATAAGTAAAGCACCAGCCTAGAACCTAGAGATTTACACATTAGTCCTGGCTCCACCGCTCACTGGGTGGCATTCTCGGGCTCAGCACATCTCCTTTCTGCCTCAGTTTCCATGTTTGTAAGATGGTCATGCCTAGCAACTCCAAGTTCCCTGTGCTCAGAGGGGAAAGTGATGGAGTGTCATTGGGTAAACCCTGAGTAAGTCCAAACACAAACTCTGCAAATCAACATTCTCAATCACATTTTGGAATTAATATTAAAATAAACTCTACCCAGCCATGGGAAATAACAAGGCCTGATTTCAGCTATAGGAAGAGGGCTTTGTTTGAGGGAAAGGCAGTCCTGGATTTCCAAAGCTGCTGCTCTTATTATAGCTAAGTGCATTTACAGCACCAGGGCAGCAGGAGGAAGCTGACAATTCAAGATGAATGAGCCACCATCCAGCAGGTAGACTGTGCAGGAGAACATGTATATTTTGGACAGGTGTGCGCAGTGACATGAACACATGAGTGTGTGTACACTCAACAGAAAAGGCCCCAGCAAACCTTCCAGCAGTAACTCACACAAAGGAACGTGGAGGAAGCTGAGACTTCGAGGGGTCCAGTCTCTGCTTTTTATGTGGTCACTGATTTTGCATCACTGGTCGCTGCAGCCCAGGCGTCCTGCTTCCACAGCCAGGGTGTGCCTGCTCGCCCATCAAACCCCCACCCACGCATCCTTTCTACCGCACATCCTGCTGCTGCTCCTCCACGGGGACCAGCTGCCCCCTCGGTCTGCCAGTGGCGGCTGTCCTGAGTCCACAGGAGGCAGGTGCAGACACACTCCTCCACGTGAGCACAACACACAGTGGTTTTTGTTCTAAGTGGATTGGCACCAACCCACCCTCAACCTGCCAAAAATCTCCTGTGTTCTTTGGGCTCAAGCCCAAGGTCCTCATATCACTTTCCAGGGAGCCATGGAACTGGACCCGGAGAGAAGGAACATCTGGAAAGCAGAAAATGCACACATATTACTCTTGGAATCAAAGCAGCTTTCACCCACCACACAACAGGCGCCAGGCTCACCTTCAAGACCAGTACCGACAGACCAGCTGACGCAGAACCCGGGGGAGGGGCCAGGACCTGCGGCAGGGCCAGGCGGGTGGGGGAGCACAGGCCCTGAAGAGAGGCCTACCAAACTCCCCACGGGCAAAGCTACCTTGAGATTTGCACCCTCCTGGGTGACTGGCAGGACAAACAGGGCTAGTAAAGATTCTCTGCAGGGCCTCATATACGGCAAGAGTCTTTAAAAAATGAATATAATGTTGCACACAAACCCTGTACTCACAGTTTTGTGTTTCTGCATTTACACTTGCAATCTCCTCTGGTGTCTGATCCTGGGCCAGGCGCCCTCTTTTCACTCCAGCTCCTTCGATGCTGCCTTCTCCTTGAACCACTTAGAGCCTTGGTTTCCACACCGACAAAATGACTACATCCAGTAAACCTCAATTCCCCACTCTCTGTGTCTTATGACTCTGGCTGTTCCCAGCCTCTGTGGAAGGAGGACCATTCCATGAAGGCCGAAGGGGTCCCAGCCCTGATGACATCTCAGAGCCACTCCAGTATTCTGAGATGCACATGTCCAAGTGACCGTGGCCGCAAGGGGCAGCAGGGCTGCCAGGATACCCCCTGGAGAGCTCCTGTCTGTGTCTGCTGTAACTGAACCCAGCTCTTCACTCATCTGAGTGAACACGATGCAAAACTCAACCCTTTATAGACTTCCAAGAGAAATGTGCTGACCCCAGGGGGTTGGTCAGAATCTGGCAGGAAACAGCCAGGGTGATCAAATCGAGCATCATTTAGGCAATGTTTAATAGAGGGACATTGTGCAAAGGTATGGATGGGCAGGGTGAAGAGACACCCCAGGAGATCGCGTGCCTCCCTGCCATCAGCACAATCCCCCAGCACAAGGTGATGGGGATGCAGGAAAACAAAGAGCCTCCCCACTAGCACTGCTCTCCTGCATCTCCCTGAAGCCCCGCCCAGACATAAACGGGGGGCAGCCCACTGGCCAAACCCAAAGCTCCCTGTTGCCCAAACCCAAGGAAAGCCAGAGGACAAGGATCCCATGCAGGATGGCCTCACAGGGCGAGGGAAGTAAAGAGAAGGGACGCTGCCCACCGAACACTGGGGGATTTCTTAATAATTTTTACTGGCGACTCGTGTGTTCACAGGGAAGGAAGGCCCCGTCACCCAGCACCCTGGACTTCCCTTGCAAAGCTCCCCACCTGACTACCTGAATCCTCAGGGCCCTCTCCTCTCAGCACTGCTATTTCTCTCTCTCTCTCCTGCCCTTCCTCTGCCTGAGGGTCAGCTTTCAAAGCCAGTCACTCCCTCCCCAACTTCAAACCCTAACTTCACACCTCTCCCTCCTTCATTATGCAGAGCAATTTACAGAGCATCCTGCCCTCCGGTCCAAGGGGTCATCCACGACTGACTTCCCAACCGTACAGCGCCCTCCCTGAGAGGCAATCTGGCAAATCATCTTGTCTCATTTCACATTTCTGTCACTCACACTGTGCAGTTCAAACTCATTATCAGCTGCAAAGCCTTGTTTGGGGAGTGTTGCAAGAAAAATAATTTTCCCTAATTGATCTGGATAAACATGTGTCTGTCAATACAAATCCCATACCTTCACGGGTCATTTGCTTTGTCTCCAGCTATCTGCCCCAGGGCAACGCTAAGGAGGCTGGATCCATCTTTTAGAAAGCTCTCTCTGAGTCAAGCTGGAAGAACGGAAAAAAATAAGCAGATGCTTCAAGCCAGGAGGATTTTCTTGTTGGCGTGATCAACTCTGGTGTGCTCCCCTGCAAGAGTCCAGATTCCCTCGTCTCCACCAAGAGTCACTGCCCTGGAGCCCCCGGCCCACACCTGCCCATCACCACACTACACTGGCCCCACAGCCTGGCTTGTCTGCATTCACTCCAAGTGAGGAGGCTGCTTTCTGCCCCACCTGAGGACAGCTTGTGTCACTTAGAGGAGACTGGCCCTCTGTCTTCCTAAGCACCTCCCCCTTGGAGGTAGATCAACCATCAGTGGAGCTGCTCATGGCAGCAAAGAAGGAAAGTTGGGAGCCTGATTTTCCTCCCAGTTACTTACTGAGCTGAGGTCAGTGTAGACGGAGTGCCACCAGCCCACCCCATGCATCCTCAGAGGGCATCTGCACCCAGGTCTTCATCAAGTTCATGGGTGACATTGAACAGGCACAAGCTTACTGTCTCTGGGGAAACAGGTTGGCTCTGGGGGATGCCTCATGTCCAAGATGTGCACAGATCCTGCCCTGGTTGTTGGCTGTTTTGCTGTGTAGATTCCCCAACCTCTTCTGGGAATGGCACCCAGATTTTCCTAAGGGAACCAGCTATTCTGAGTTCTGGATCCAGGAGGTTTCCACAGGGCAGGTCCTAAGCCCTGGATCCAGACCTCCCCAATCAGCTCATTTAATCCGCCAGCTGTCAGCTGCTCTGCTCACCCGCAGGAGGGCCAAGGCCTCGCCCTGTCTCGCACACACTGAGAAGCACACCATCCACGCCAGCACACCGCATGCGCACCCAGGACTGAAAGGCAGACAGCATGATTCTAACTTTCATGTTATGTGACTGTGGGTGAGTCATTTAAATTCTCTGTGCCTCAACCTGCTCACCTGTAAGAAGGGATAGAAAATGTCCCTCCTTATAGAAAAAGGGAACCCTCCTGCACAGTTGGTAGGAATGTAAATTGGTGCCGCCACTCTGGAGAACAGTATGGAGCTTCCTCAAAAATCTAAAAATGGAGCTACCATATGATTCAGCAATCCCACTCCTAGGCTTATATCCAGAAGACAAAAATTCTAATTTAAAAAGACACATGCAGCCGATGTTCACAGCAGCACTATTCACAACAGCTAAGACACAGAAATGTCCACTGACAGATGAATGGATATAGAAGATGTGGTGGAGATATATATATATATGTGGAATATTACTGAGCCATAAAAAGAAGGAAATAACACCATTTGCAGCAACATGGCTGGACCTAGAGACGAGCATACTAAGCAAAGTAGGTCAGAGGGGAAAGACAAATATCACAAGGTATCACTCATACTTGGAATCTTAAAAAATGATACAGATGAGCTTACTTATAAAACAGAAATAGACACAGATGTGGAAAACAAGCTTAACGTTTACCAAAGGGGAAAAAGCAGGGGAGGGATGAATTACAATGTAAATAACATGCACACACTACTATGTACACAGACCTACTGTATAGCACAGGGAGCCCTGCTGAGTATCTTGTAATAACCTATAATGGAAAAGAACATTAAAAAGGATAGATGTATAACGAAATCACTTTGCTGTACACCTGAAACTAATATGACATTGTAAATCAACTATACTCCAAAAAATAATAATAAGTTAGAGTTAAGACTTGAAACAAAGAGACTGCTTTTGCTAAACAACACAACACAGTTTAGGAATACCTTAAATAATCAATAATAAGTGTTGGAAGATTAAATTAATAATGTTAAAGAAAAAAAGTAACTTCTTCCTAAGATTGCTGAGATTTAGGGTCTAGCACATACAAAAGCACATGATAAACTTAGTAGAAGCTTAACAAAGATTTGTCATAATGATTCCCACTGGCAATCAGTGAAAAGGCAAAACGGGATTGGGCGGATTCACAGCACCTGCCAAGGCCGGATGAGGCGAATCTCACTGGACTCTGTAAGATGACTGGGGTGGGAAGAGACAACACTTCTGTCGATGTAACAAAGTTCCGACGCTGGGCTGGGTCTCCTGCATGTCTGGCCATGAACTCCCAAGGTAGATGACTGGATTTCTACCAGGTCCCTGGGGACATCTGAAAAAAACAGGCAGGAAGTACAGTATCTCTCCCTCTGATTTCTTCCAGGAACCCAGGGCACCACCAAGGAGGGCAAGGCTCACACTAAAGGGATGTCCAGCACCCAGGGAGGGGGGTGAGGGAGGAGCAGTGAGTGGCTGAACTACCTGCCGTCACAAGACGGCAGCCCACTGCCAACTCAGAAGGCGTCACCAGCAGGCCTGGGGACAGAAGTAACAAAGGCATGAGTCTCCGGGTGCGTTCATCGCTGTCATGATCACATCTACCTCCCCACCAAACCAGACACAGCGTGGGCTCTGGAGCCAGACCGCCCATGCGTCCAGATACCTGCTTTTCCGCTGAACGTGGGACTTGGATTTAACTTCTCCAGGCCTCAGTCCCTCCTGTCAAGTGGAGTTGGGGTTCAGATGTCCCTTGCAGGACTCTCATCAGAGGACACGTCAGGAGTCAAGAACAGCACCTGACATATGGGTGGTACTCTCGAAATGTTCATTATTTTGAAGACAGGGAGTCCTCAAGGCAATATCAGGGCCGGATCCACCTTTGCTTCCCTGGTCCCTTAGATCCAGCAGCTAATGTGCTGACCTGCAGCCCTAACTTCCAGTCTGACATCCCAAGACTGCTTTCCTAAATGTCCCTACTGATTTCCATGGTCTCTTTTTGGAGGGAGAAAGCAGTTTTAACTGGAGTCAACGAATAACGGAAGATATTCTGCACCTCTGAAGAAAATTTCTGGAGCCACATCGAGTTCCCCCCGATAGCCTGCTGAAAGACCCTCACAGGGTTCTGGGGCAGGCTCACCGATGCAGGAGAGACCCTCCGAGGTTTCATGTGTGTGCGCCTGCTGCCCCCTGGTGGACAGAGTCAAAGTGAGCAGGAAGTCTTGGAAAAGATGTAGGCTGTCCTTGCCACTCCTAATAGGAGGAATATCTACGCAGCGCTTTAGTTTGCAGACTGCTTTTCCGTTCAGCATCTTATTGTCGGTTGTTGTGTTTGTGTTGGTCGCTCAGTCATGTTCGACTCTTTGCGACCCCGTGGACTGTAGCCCGCCAGGTTCCTCCATCTGAGCTTCAAGCAACCCGCAGGGAGAGAGGGGAGTTCTCTCCCACTTCACAAAGAAACAGGGTTAGGGAAGGTGAGCCCACGGCGAGCTGAGGAATGGAATTTCAGGCTCAAAAATCGGATCCCAAAGCTATTCTTTTGACTCCAAAAGTCAGTGTCCTGTTCCGACCATTCATAAGAATCATCTTGGGCACTGGTTAAAATTACAGAATCTTAGCCACCAATACGCCAAATACCTAGGGCTGTGAGTGAGAATCTGCATTCTGACAAACTTTCTAGGTGATGCTAAGTAGAGTCAGGTCCAGATACTCCAACTGGCTTTTGAAAATCACTGCCTGGTTATCACATAGCCCTCGGATTCTGTGCTTAGACACCCTTCTAAATCTCTGTGGGCTGCTAGAACAGAATATCATAGACTGAGTGGTTGATGAGCAAAAGAAATGTATGCCTCGTGGCTCTAAAGACCAGAAGTCCAAGATCAGGGTGCCAGCATATCCGTGTGCTGTGCAGGAAGGGTCTCCTTTTAGTTCACAGACAGTTGCCTTTTGGCTTTAACTTCACACGACAAGGGAGCTCCCTGGGGTCTCTTTTAAAAGGACACTGATCCCATTCATGACAGCTCTGCCCTCACGACCTAAACACCTCCCCAAGGTCCCACTTCCAAACACCATCACATTAGAGGGTTAGGATTCCAACATATGAATTCTGAGGAGACATGCAGTTTATAGCACCCTCCCTCTGCTCTGCCCCCCATGCTAGGGGTCTAATCTCTTCCTCCCAACTTCGGCCTCTCCCTGGATCCTGTCATACTAACAGCCCAAGTCATCTGAGAACTCATTTGCCATGCACACTATTCCTTGATGCTCCACCCCCATAATCCTAGGGGTCAGTGTTCCCATCTTACAGGTGGAGGCCTCTGGGCCAGGCCAGGTGAGCTGTAGGATCTGAACCCTGGACTGTGACCATGGAGTCCACACAGTATGGTCTGTGCCACGCTACCCTATCTCCCTGACAGAACCCCCACTCTGTGTTCCAGCCTCCTTAAAGCCCTGCCTGATTTTCGGATCATGAGACAAAATCAGACTGTCACTAAAATGACACTGACTCATTTTGGTCTCAAAGACGAGCTGCCCACGTCCAGGTCACATCTTTCTTTGAGGTGGAAATCCCACGGCTAAATCCCATGTACTCCTACACCATGGGGACCCGGCTAGAGGGAAGGGACCCCAAATCTGGATGTCCTTAGGATGCTCCAAAGTACAGGATAAATACCAACTGCTTAGAGAACCGCTAGACAGAACATCCTACCGTGCTGGTCTCAATGCATGTTTCACTACGAGAAATACTCATTCCGAAAATAAGCTCAGGCCAAAGGGCTTCCCTGGTGGCTCAGATGGTAAAGCGTCTGCCTACAATGCGGGAGACCCAGGTTCGATTCCTGGGTCGGGAAGATCCCCTGGAGAAGGAAATGGCAATCCACTCCAGCACTCTTGCCTGGAAAATCCCATGGACAGAGAAGCCTGATAGGCTACAGTCCATGGGGTCGCAAAGAGTCGGACACACTGAGCGACTTCATTCATTCATTCAAAGGTTTAATTCTCCAAAGGAAAAAGGAAACAAAAGACAGAAAGCTCCCAGGACTGTCCCGCGGTCTGTCAGAGAGGCAGCCCACCTCCCAGAACAGGAGTGAGGCCCACTGGCTCTGTTCTAGTGTGTTCCCAGAAACCAGACGAAGGAGGTGAGGAGGGGGCACTATACAGAAGGCCTTTGGGGTCTCCAACCACAGCAGCCCCTCTTGACCTGTGATCCTGGTATATGTGTCTGGGTCCCAAAGATTTTATTTGAGGGAGAAGAGTGAAATTTTAAGAGGAAAAATAAGAAAAAGAAAACATGGGATCCAACCTTCTCCTCGGAGTACAAAACTGAAGGCCCAGAGGGAGGTAAATGGCCTCGTCCAGGGCCACACAGCTGGTAGAGGCCAGAGTGGAATCAAAACCCCATATTCGGTGTTAAATCAACGTGTGGCACCTCCATCTAGCCCGTGGGTCACGCTCGGCAGTTTTCTCTGATACAGGCCCCACTTACATAATGTAATGATGGGCAAGACCCAGGGCCTGGCAAATCAGGGGCCGGCATGCGCCCTGGGATACAGCAAAGAGGCGGTGCCATGGAACGCAGCCTGACCTCAGGGTGAGGGGAAAATGACCCAAGGAAGCAGTGTGTGAGGGCTGAGCTGAACAGGGGAGCTGGTGGAACAGATGTCACTCACAGTCACTTCGGTGCACAAGCTCCCGCTCACTAGCCACCCGGAGAGGCACTGTGACAAGCATTCAAGCACTGACTGCCGCCACAAAGGAAGAGATTTCCCTTCTAGGTACTGAGCACCTACCTACACAGAGCTCTGCAGTCTGATCTGTTTCCAATCTGCCCTGCAAAGCAAGCTGTACCAACCACCGCATCTCACAGAGGAGAAAAATGAGGTTGAAAGAACTGCCTGGTGTCACGAAGCTCATAACAGGTGGAACCAGAATCTGAACCACAATGTATACGTTCTTCCACAGTCCCTGCTATGAAATGTAAGCAAGCAGAGACTGGAGTTTAAGCTGAACGTCCCAACCACTGAATCTAGATGGGTCTTTCCTGCTGAGAAACATAATGCCACAGTCCTGACTTAGAAAACACAGTTCTCTCATGGCTGTCTATATCAAGGGCTGCTCATGAATTTGAAAGTGAAGTTGGCTGAAGTACAACAAGCTGATAGGTGTTGAAGGCTGGGGTTAGGGAGCTACAAAAAATGACAGGGACCAGGAGGGAGAGAGGAAAACCAGGTCGGGGAGAAAGTCCCTCCTGCCTTCTAAGGAGTGATCCTCCCAGCCTGGCAAACACATACATGCAATACACACAAACACACACACATCATGCATGCACACACAGCATGCACACACATGTATACACATGAACATACTCATGCACTCATGCACAAATCCAGGCATGTGCATCACATGCACACATCTATACACACATGCACATATACACACACATGCGTGTACCCACCACCACCGCCACCACCTTGGGCCTTAGGCATCCTCATCTTGTAAAGCCACCTGACTCTCACACAGATTCTCATTTTCCTCCACTTGCAGACAGCCTCTCCTTCCATCCTGTAGTCTGAGGGCAGAGACATCAGATGTCTGGGAAACCTTCAGCAAGCCCTGCACGGCTCTGGCCGCCTGGCAGAGGCCCAGCGTCTGTCAGTGGCTGGTAAAGAGCAGGGCTGGTGTTCTCCTTTGGCAGGTTTGTAAAGAGAAACCTAGCCACTCAACGTCTGCTGTGCTTCCACAACTGAACTGAACTGGGACCAGAGCCACAGTGTGCGGCGGCCAGGGCAGGGGTTAGGGCTGCCCTCAAATTCTGCACTCTACCCTCCAGTGACTTTAACTGGTCTGGGGCGAGCAGCGGCAGCCAACTGGGCCCTAGGGTAACAGGCAGAAAGAGCAAATTAAGTCAGATCCTGGCCACAGTGAAAGTCATGAAAACAGATAACACTGCAGGGGAAAATACACACCAGTTATCAAACAGCCAGAGGACCCAGTGATCATCTGGGATTTTGCCAGAGCCACCAGAAGCAAGGATACCTGTGGCTACTGGCTCACAGAGGCTCAATTAGAACAGTATCCCCATGACCCAGTTTTTTCCACTAGATTTTCTCATTGGGTCTGGTTCCATGCCAACAGCACGTATGACTACATGGCCTCAACTCTAACATATTCAAGGTCCCCTTTTCACCCTACAATGACATTTATACACAACCCACTTACATCCCACTTTTAAAGCAATTTAATGCCCAAACTGAAATATAAAGGAGAAATGAGAAGAAAACAGTGGTTTAATGCATGTATTTTGATCTGTGATGCTCAAGCACGTGGCCCGAGGAATTCCACTGAAGGCAACAGAGTTACAAGTGTGGACTTAAGGGAGAGGATCAGAAGCCATTTCAAACAAGACATACCGTAAAAATCAAATAACAGAGGTGAACACTAAATAAAAATCAGCATTGCATTAATAATTGATAAGATCTTGTCGAAGTTCTCTGTGAATGTTGGTGGGGTATCTGCCAGCCTTGTAACATGTGGCATGATGCTCCAATGTGTGAACATCCCTGAGCACTGCTGGACACCCAGCTCTTCTGGACTCCGTCCACTAATGAGAGCAACAACCAAGAACTATCCCTCCTTTTGTACAATGCCCCGGGAAGCGGCCCCAGACTCCCCACTCCACGCCAAGCCTGCGGGGAGCAGTCCTCTTCCAGGTGGAGGCAGGCGTTGGAAGGTTGACAGGGGCATCTGGTGACTCACAGCCAGGCACACAGTGCCTCCCGAGCCCCTGAACCAGCACTCCAAAGGTGACCAACCAGGCATTCGGGCGGGCAGGATGCACCCTCCTCCCTTCCAGCGTCTCTGCACAGGACAAGGTACACAAGCCATAGAATTCACCTTATTCTCAGTGGGTGGGTTGTAAATTCAGCATGTGATAGAGCAACCTGCATGTATCCTCTAAAACTCTCTAAAATGTACCCATGCACAGGCACCAGAGTAGAAATGAGCATACAGACCCTTAGTCTACCCAACAAGCAGACTTGCTCTCCAGCTTGGAGCAGATCTCTATGTCTTTAATTGGGGTGCACATGAGGGGTGCTTACCCTGAGAGCCGCCATGCTGTGAGAAAGCTCACGCTGCTTGGGGAGGCCATGTATAGGTGTTCCAGCTGACAGTCGCCATCAACCACTGGATATCTGGGTGAGCCAGCCTTCAGATGATGTCAGCGCCCTTGTCCTTGAGCCACCCCAGCCTTTGAATCTTCCAGGTGAGGTGCCAGACATCATGGGACAGAGACAGGTCATCACGCAATAGCTGCATCTGAATTTCTGACCCATAGAATGGGAGTAAAATTCTGTATGCATTTGCCTAAGTGGCATCAAATGGCAGCAAATTTACGTGTATCTTAATAATTCAAGATCACTCAGCTCCACAAAAGGCCCATGCTAGCAGACACACACCAGAACTGAGACTGACCCAGCGAAAAGCAAAATCAACCCCACCCTCGATCAGCACTTTAGTTCAGAGGCCAGAGGCAAAGCCCCTGGTTTAAGTTCTTCTCCTAAAGGAACGTGCGTAGATGAATTCTTGAGGGTTAAATACAAGATGGATTCTGCCAAAGGGGCTCCGGAGGGACTTGTGGCTAGACAGAGGAGATGAATTCTCTGGAAGGATACGCAGGGGTTTGTGACTGTCCAGAGGAGCCAACAGTGAGTGAACTCGGAGACCTCGGCCATCCTCCTTGGCACGTGTGAGTGCTGGGCTCTGGGGGCAGCTGCGCGGGCGTCAGATGATGGTGCAGCCACAGCAGCACCTCTCGGGGTAATCCGCCACATACACCTGGTGGTCGGTGCCATAGACGTAGTAGACGTCAGTCTTTCCTTGGTACCAGTAACGAACTTCTGTGAGGGGATCAGCTCCAGGGTCTGGCGCTGAGGAAACAGTTGGCCAAAAAGAAAACCTCAGTGTTCTGTTCAAGTCACTCACCTCCTCAAGAACCCTCAGTAGCTCCCTACTGCCTGCAGGAGGAAGTTCCTGCTCTGGAGTTGTCATTTTGGCCCAGACCTGCCTTCTAGATGTATCTCCTGCTAGGCTCCTTCACTCACCCGAAGCTCTGCCCCAAATTGACTTCTCATCTTTAACCATCACCCGATTCTACGTTTCCTCAAGTGAGGGCACAGGCATCCCCAGGGGAGTTTCAGGATGTAGGGAAAGTCACCAGCCCAAAACAGGGCATCTAACAGGACAATAATTTTTAGATGGTAGTGGGGAGAGAGTGAGGTGGAGAAAACTGAAGGATAAAGTCATTGTAAACATTTTTATATTAAAACAATCATGGAGGTATTAGGAAAAGGGACATTAGGGTCCCACATATGACAGCTGTCTCCTAACTAGATTCTACTTGCTAATGTCTTAACCCTGAGCAAAATATCACCACAAATCTTGGTCTATAGATACCGACCCCAAAGACACTCTGGGGCAAAGATGTGCAGAAATGTTCCCCCATTATATCTCTTTAAAAAAATGCACTCCTGCCCCTAGTTCACCCCTCCCTGCTCCAGGACCACCACACAAATGGCTTGTGTCACCTGAGATGGGCCTGTGCCATCACAGAAAACCCAGGAGACCCAGGGTGTAGACAGAGGCCTGCCGCCAACTTACTGTGGGTAGTCAGTACCCCTTTGCCAAATGAAGGGTTCAAAAGGACTCCAATTGCCAGCCTCAGTAGTAAAAACATCCCAGGAGAACCATCTGTATCCACAAACTGCTAAAATCATGTCCTGATCCTCTTGCCCAGTCCCAAAACAGACACCTCAATATTTGGGGGTGTTCTTTGTAGTGTCCCCAGAATACACCAAGACTCCAGGAGCAAGGGTCCTTAGGTGCCAATCTGGGGTCCCCTCTGGATGGGGCTGCAGACCAGGCCTCACCTCCAGGTGAACAGCCACTGAGTTATGGCTGACACTCAGAGTACTGCTCACACTGCATCGCGCCCTTGCCTGACCATCCTGCTCTGGCTCCCCAACCCCTTCCCCCGTTTTCCCTGGGAGCCCTTGCTTAACAAGTGACGAGCACACAGATCCTTGTCTCAGAGCTGCGTCTGCAGAGCCCAACCTAATGCAAGGTCCAGCCACATTTACAGATGGGGCCCATGGACAGAAGAGAGTGTTCAAAAGCCGTGACCACGTGCCAGAACCAGGAAGCAGAGCCTGACCTGGTAAGCGAACTGTCCCTGCCAGGTGGCTGCCAGGTGAAAAGCACCCTGAATCCCTCAGCAGATAGCCCTGCAAACCTTCCCTGGCTTTCAGAGAGTGACTTGTGTGCCTTGAATGTGGTGGATAATAACATATTCCTTAGAGGTGAAAAATTTGAGTTCTCCCGGGCTCTTCCACTAAGAAGCTGTGTGTCATTACCTAAATTACTTCCACTCTCTGGGCCCCCTCTGATTTATTGGAAAAGTCATGGTTTGAAGTAGACCAGAGGTAGCTGAGGATGCCACGGGCTAAAATTAGCCTGGTAGCCCATACAATGTTC
Source organism: Nanger dama (assembly GCA_917880005.1). Lineage (NCBI taxonomy): Eukaryota > Metazoa > Chordata > Mammalia > Artiodactyla > Bovidae > Nanger > Nanger dama. The sequence goes on from CAKJTW010000016.1 coordinate 43,148,438, forward strand.
TTAGCATTAAAAAAAAATTTGTTCTCAATATTGAAAAACTAGAAGGTTTCATATAAAAATGTGGACTTCAGAAGGTCAGAAATCTCTGCCCCACAGAGTTGAGGGGAGGCCCAGCCTTCTGGATAAGGGGCCCTCCCACCCAAAGTACCCCCGACCCACAGTACCACCCACCCTGCCGGCCCTTGAGTTTGCAGTGTCCCCACATCACGCTGAGGTTCATTCCAGCTCCAAGAGGGGCACTATTAAGTTAAATGCATCCTTTTCTCTCCTGCAAATAGGTAGATGTGCAGAGAGAAGGGGAATACTCATTGCAAAGGGAATAGAAGGACACTTCCCTTGTGGTCCAGTGGTTAAGAATCCCCCCTTGCAATGCGGGGGGGGGGGGGGGGGGGGCGGGGCCGGGGGGTGCCTGTTTGAGGAACTAAGATCCCACATGAGGCAGAGCAACTAAGCCCCTTGCATAGTCCATGTGTGTGCTGTGTGCTCAGTCGTATCCAGCTCTTTGCGATCCCACGGACTGTAGCCCACCAGGCTCCCCTGTCCATGGAATTCTCCAGGCAAGAATACTGGAGTAGGTTGCCGCTTCCTTCTCCACAGGCCACAACAAAAGGTCCTGCATGATGCAACTAAGATCCGACATAGCCAAATAAAATTATTTTTAGGTTTTTTTTAAAGGGAAAGGAAGGACTACTGACATTTAAGTATCGGGTTCCGGGTGGTTCAAGCAAATGATCTCAAAACCATCAAACCCCTCTGAGGCGATGGCAGCATCTTTTTTCACAGGTAAGAAACTGAACTGCAAGGACTCGCCGCTGCTGTGGGACCACTTTGGGATACGGGAGAACCAGGATCTGCACCCAAACTGTAAGACTGGGACCCCGGAGAGACGCCTCCGCAAGTTCAGGCGCTGGGCTTCACGGCTCCACCCCCTCACCTTCCCGCCCCATTTCTTTCACGCACACAGCCGTCCCTTCCCACACACCACGCTGCTCCTGGAGGCGCGACGGGCAGCACCGCCACCTGGTGGCCAGGAGGATACAGCGGCGCAACTGCCCCGGCCCAGGCGCTGGTCCGACACTCGGGGCCGGAGATTTGGCAAGAGCCCTGTCGGGCCCCACGCTGGGGTCCAGCCCTGCCTTCCACCCTAGATCTCGAGCTTTCCGTCCCCCCTCTGAATACCAGGGGGTGAGAATCATCACACTGAGCCACATTCCTGCGTGAAACCCTGCAAGCTTCCTGTCGCTGTCTGGATAAACTAACCCAGACCTCTCCCTGCTCTCTGCCCTGGGGCCCCAAGTCAGTCCCCAGTACCTCCGTGCTCCTCCCACTGGGGCTCCTTCCCTCCCCACCCCCCGCCCCCCACCCTTCTGCCCTGCCACTGGGGCAAGGAGCCTCCCTGCAGAGGGAAGGGCCCGCTCCCTCCGTTATGTCCACAGGGCAGTGCCCTGGAGCCCAGCCCAGCCGGCACCTCACCTCCCACCAGCCCGGACCCCCTCCGCTCACCTGCTGCAGGACGCGGGCCCGGGAGGCCAGGGCGGCGCTGTGTTCTGAGATGCCGCGCCTGGAGGCCAGAGAGATCTCCCGCAGGGGGAAGTCCACAATGGGATACACCTGGGGGAGACGCGGACCGCCTGACCCGGAGCCTCAGCACCTGGAGCCTTAGAGGGCCGAGGGGAGCGTGAGCCCAGAGAGCGGAGGGCCCGGGCCAGGGGCGAGTGGGATGCGTGGGGCTTTTAAACCTCCACAGACCCTGGATCCAACCAAAGGGGAGCACTGTGGACAGAGTACTCCCGCACCCAGCAGACCTTTGCTGCTGCCTGACTCAGGCTGAGGGTGGCTACAGGGCTTCCTAGAGCGATGATGCCCGAAGTGAGCCTCTAGGAAACATAATGATTGGGGCAAAGAAAGAAGGCTAAGGACTACAGCGCAGTCATAAAGAAGGAAACCCTGCCATTTTCAGCAACATGGATGGCAAAGGGCATCATGTTAAGTGAGGGAAGTTAGCGAAAGATAAGTATCCTGTGATCTCACTTATATGTGGAATGAAAACAAAAACAAAAAACCAAACTTCCAGATGTGGAGAATATACTGATGGTTACGAGAGACTGTAATGGGAGTCGGGGGGGAGTGGGTGAAGGGGGTCAATTAGTACAAACTTCCAGCTATAAATAAGTCTTGGGGGTGTAAATTACAGAGCCGTGACTACAGATAATACTGGATAGTATATTTGAAAGCTGCTGAGAGTAGCTCATAAAAGTTCTCATCACAAGAAAAAAAAAATTTTAACTGTATGGTGATGGATATCAAACTAGGTATATTTACCAGCCAATATGAAACAGCACATACTGTAAAAAGAGAAAGGAAGGAAGAAAAGAGAAAGAAGGAAAAACCGACCCTCCCAATAAACCTCTCTGCAGATGTCCTATAAAGCCACTCCCTTTCCCGGTGGATAGCAGGGGCAGCAAATCTTTTCTGTGAAGGGTCAGAGTAAACACTCAGGCTTTGAAGGCTGTAGGGTCTCTGTCTCAGCTGCTCAACTCTGCCCTTGAAGTATAAAGGCAGCCACAGACAGCACACAAACAAAGGAGCTGTGCTCCAATAAAACTTTATTTATAAAAAGCAGGCTGAGGGCCAGAGTTTGCAACCCCCAGTGTACAGACACTCCCTAATCTGGCTGCTGGCGCCTGTTGTGTCTCAGCCCCTTGCTCTGGCCGGTTCACTGCCCCCAGCCTCCCTGCTCTCTGCTGCTCTTTACGGCATATGTCCTGCTGCTTCCTCTGCTGGACACCTTGACCCCTGTTGTCACACCGTCTACTTGCTCCCAACACCACTCCCCACCCCAACACCTCTGCCCCTTCCTGTCTTTCTACCATACAACACTGTGCAGTAAACGCCATTATCATCTTCCTCTTCAACAACTGTGAGATCTAAGGGCAGAGATTCTGTTTTCCAGGATCCCCAGGGTCTAGCATAGTGCCTGGTATAGGAGGAATGTCTCAAGATTTGTGCAGGGGAAGAATGGAGGAAAAGAGAGAGAGAAAAGCAACAGGGGAAGGATGGAAGGTTGATGATGTAAAAGTCAAAACAGAAGTAGCCCTGAAGGGCCCCAGCAGCTTGGGTCCTGCCTGGGAAGCTCTGCTCCTGTCCAGTCTCTGGATGAAGGCAACGCCTGCAGAACCGGAAGACCCGGGCTCACAGGGGAGGAGGGACCCAGCTCCCTTTGGGGCAGTCGCAAAGCCCTCCTCACCGTTGTGTTTTCATCCTTAAAGAGGGTCTCTCCTCTGGCTTTAGCAAGCAGCTCCCCAGGGCAGTCCAGCTGGTGCTCAGACACAAACTCAAATAGGCTGTTCTTCCTGGAAGTGAGGAGGATGAGAGACGGAGCCAGGGGTTGGGTTAAGAACATGGCCTTGGCATCAGGCAGGAGGGCTTGCCATGCTACCCTTGGGACCTTGGGAACACGCTTTAGCCTCTCTGGGCCTCAGCAGCCTCACCTGTAAGGAGGGAAACTAGTCAGGGGCTGATCTAGCAAGGGGCCTGATGGGAAAAACCCTGAATGTGTGTGAGCTTTCCTGACGTGGGAACTCAGGACCTGGGACTCCTATCTCCCGGCAGGCGCCTGCACTCTGAGAGCCCCAACCAAGTGGACCTCCTCTGTAGACACCACTGCAGGCCATGCGCCACCCCAGCCACCGCCCCACCAGGCCACAGCACGGAGAGGCCCACGTACCACGCAATGACCAGCTGGATGAAGTGCAGCAGCTTCTTCTCGCCCTTACAGGTGGCACAGGTCTTGTTCCCCCTCCCCGAACACGTGCTGCATCTGAGAGGGGCCTCGATGGTAACAGACATTCGTGGCATCCCAGTGGCTCCAGGGCCCTGGCCCCACTTCCTTCCTCAGAAAGGTGGGCTGTGGTGGGCAAGGCTTGCTTCCACGTACCCACCATCTAGACCTCCTGCTTCTCATAGCAGTACTCCAACCTCCTAGTGGAGACCACCCTTCTCCTCCCTCCCCAGAGCCTACACGGTTCAAGGGCTTGTGCCCCGTCCCTCCTGTGACCAGCCTGAGCCAACCTCAGCCTGGCCAACCAGTTCATTCCATCTCTCTCGCCACAGGGCTGACACATGGGCCAGGTGGGTGCATTGCGATCTACCCCAGAACTTTTGTTGGAACTATCAGGAAAGGGTCATCCTTTTCTACTGAGGTTGCCAAGCCTGGAGCTGCTGGTGGCCACTGCTGCCACCACAGGAGATAACCTGCCTGAGAATGAGGCCAAAACAAAGGCAAGCAGAGTGGGGGATGGAGACAGATTCCTGATGATATCACTTTAGCACCTGGATCCAGCTATACCTGAACTCATTCCAGAAATCTATTCCTAGTCTCTTCCACTGCATGGGCCTACAAGTTTACTGTTTTGCTAAAGCCAGTTTGAATTGGAGTTGTTTTACTTTTAAGTGAAAGTAACCTGAGTTTCCTTCCAAATCTAAGACCTTCTTTACCAATCACAGGTGGCAGATCCTCCAAAGCTCACCATCTGGCTTGTTAGAAGGATGGCCTGGGGCCTGGTGAGCCCAAAGTGTCGTTAACCAGGGCACCCATTGAGAGCCGTTGAGAATTTCACTCCTCGGGGTTTCTTGTTCCCTTTTAAAATTTTATAAATACATGAAAGGCCATCATTTCCAAAATGGGCAACAGCCCATTGACTGCAGAGCCCTGCAAACAGGCACTTTGTTGATCTAGCCAGTCAGCTGATCTTGCTTGATTCCTCCCCGATTTAGTCCCTGCAGGGGGTTATGAATAGGGTGTGCCCAGGCCTGGACCCTCCGAGTTAAGAGTCTCACCTTGCATGCTTTTCTATATTCACTTCACCTCCAATTGAGCAGGACAAGGTCCCCTCTCTTCACCTATTGCCTCCCTTCCTCCCGGAAGTGCCTCCTCCCTCCCACCACCCACCCACAGATTGCCTGACGGCTCCATCTGGTCTAGAGAAACACTCTCCGAGGTGACAGGGACCTACAGTGCCCAGAGCTCTGGGGACATGGGTAACAAGATGGACCGTGCACCCACTTGCCTTCCTGAGGGCAGGCAGTGACAAGCAAGAACACCTGTGAGAGCACACTCAGCTCCTCAGCTCTGGCTGGGGAGCCCGGTCTTACCTCCGCCTGCCAGACCCCGAACACATCTGACACCGCCCGGGCGGACTTGGCTTTGCGCTTGGCACCACTGCAGGAGGAGCACCGAGCCTGCAGACACACGCAGCCTCAGCCCCCCACTGCCTCTCGGGAGCAGGCAGAGGGCGCCCTGAAGCCCGGCTCCAGGCCGGACTGTGACCCTCCCCAAGCCACTTCCCCGCTCCCTCTCCCTGGGCCTCCGCCCCTGGTCTGTAAAAGACCTTGCATCCTCTTGTCCCTGTTTTCCTGTTTTTCCTGAGACATTTGCCTCTGCTGCTCTTTTCTGATCCCCACGACCCCCAGGGACCATCCCAGACCAAGCAGGCATGGCCAGAAGAGGCGGGGGAGATGGGCAGGCTGGCCCCTTGGGTACTGGGGGTACCAGTTCAGTCTCAGAAAAGCCCCCAGAGATGGGCCAGGGTGCACCGCTATAGTAGGCTCGGGAGGGCTTGGGAGCCATTCCAGGGAAAGCCTGAGGGACAATGCAGGAGGAGGGGAGAGGGGAGGGAACAGCAAAGGCCGGTGGGGAGGGGGCCCTGAGGAGGAGGCCAGGGCAGCAGTGAGGCCACAGGAGACACAGGGCTGGCGCAGCCACAGCCGGACCCCGCAGGGCACAGAGCTGGCAGAGCGATGAGTGTGCAGCAGGTGGGAGGTGGGCGGAAGGGAGGTGGGCAGGTCAAGGAAGGAAAATGGTCAGCTTAGAGCAGCAAGTGTTCAGTGTGTATCCAAAAGGCTGGGGCACAAGTGGGGAGGTGGGGATATCTGAGAACAGACAAGGGGCGTGGACCTCCTGCTGGAACAGCCAGTGCCAACAGGGGTCTGCAGAGAACACTGATCCCACAGGGGCCTGGATGGTGCTGAAGGGCCATGACGGGCTGAACAGTATCCGTTATCCCCTCACCCCCAGATTCACGTCGAGCAGAGCCTCAGCATGTGGCAATCCTCTTTGCAGACGTAATTAGTAAGGGTGAGGCCACACTGCAGAAGGGTGGGCCCTGTGTCCATCCCCTGTGGGATGGCAGAGACCCACACACGGAGAAGCGATGGAGGCAGAGGTGGGGTGAGGCAGCTGCAAGCCGAGGACTGCCAGCTGCCGCCAGAAGTCTAGAGGAAGGATACGGTGGCGCCTCCCTCAGGGCCTCCCAGAACTAACCCTGCCCACACCTTGACTTTGGATTTCCAGCCTCCAGAACTCTGAGAGAATAAATTTGCTGCTTTAAGCCACCCAGTTTGTGGTCCTTTATTACAGCTGCCCCGGGAAACTAATCCAAGGCCCAAGTCTTGCCCATCCAAGGCCCCGAGTGTCCCTTCTTGGCTCTTGGCCTGCACTGTAAATGCTGGTCTGTCACTCTGTCCCACAGACAGAGGGTCCCTGCAAGGACCACCCCAGGCCTCTGTCTTCCTGCAGCTGCACTGAGAGGTACTCAGTAAACGTTTGTAGGTGGAGGAGGAAAGAAGAGGAGAATAAAAATCATGAAGCATCAAACTGAAATAAAGTCAGTAGAGACCAGCCAATCCAACGTTCCCATTGTACAGGCAGGAAAGTGGAGGCCGGGAAAGGGATCCCACTGTTAGTGCAGGGAGCCCCAGGCCCCAGCCCAGCACTCCACTCCCACAGGGCCCTGCTCCCACAGTTCAGCTACTCACCAACAGTGACGTGTGACTCACCGTGCCAGCCCCGTGGCAGCCGCTGCACTGATAGCGTCCCCGCCCGTGGCATTTGTGGCATTCCTGAGGGTAAATGCTCTCCTTGATCCAGTTTCCCAGGAGCCAGCAGTTCCTGATTTCACCACCCCCACCCCCAGGATGTCAGCATCCCAAATAAATGTACAGCAGTTCAGGCCACAGTGGGAAGACGGCCATTCGCTCATGACAAGGATTCCAAAGAGCCTTGAACACCAAGCCAAGGTCATATTACCATCTCCTTGGAGTTCCAAACAATCTGTCCTGGATGCTAAGACAGGGACACCTGGTCTCTGACTCCCATGTCTTAACTCATACTCCCAGGCTAAACCACAAAAGCCAGTGTCCTTTGCCTAAAGGAGTCTTTGGGAACAGAAGCCATTAAAAAAAAAAGACAAAAAAAAAAAACCACGGTATTTTTGCAAAAGGCAGTGAGCTAGCTACTGGAATTCAATAACTGAATCAAAATAGCTTTTCCGCCCTGGAGAACAGAATGAAACACTTTCTTGATCTCTCAAAGTCGTTTAAATCTTATGACGCTGTGAAAACTCAGAGGGTAAAATGACACGCTTGAATCAAGTTCTAAAGTGAAAACAAGGTAGGTAATTAGATGAGAACATAACATAAAACATCTCGGCTGTTTCTTTACAACACACTAGGCTACCCTCACTGCTGGTCCTGATTACATTTCTGTAAAACAGCACGGATGTCGAATTATGCTCCCCCAATGACTTCCATTTTAAAAATCCCATGATGCTTTAATTTTATATTTGTTTCATTCAGCTATTTATGGATGGGCAAAAAATAAATAAATAAATAAAAAGGATAAAAACACTCAGATGGCCTCAGAATATGAATGCTCACTATTCAAAGCTGGTGAGAATTTCATACCATCCTGTTGCTATGTGAATGCTCCCTATTCTGCGTGGAATTTTGTATGAGACTACATCCCATAGACTGGGTTTCCTTAGAATTTTGTGCATTTGATGGGCAAGGAATGAACCACCAGCCTAGACTCTCAGTTTCCTTTTTAAAAGGATAAAGTTTGATGAAACCACAGTGCCAGAAAAACCAGCTCAGACAGGAGTAAAGTCCAATAAACAAGTTACCTTGACCAATGACGAGTGAGGGACTTGGAACCTCCTAGTGTCTTCCTGAAACATTGGGGGAACCTGGACCTTGATGTCCCAGAGCCTGGGGGAGGTTCCTCTTTGTGGCCCATCCACGGAGTGATCTGACAGAGAAAGGAGTCATTTTAAGACCAGCAGACAGCTGGGAGTACCAGCTTTCATTTACTCATCAGAGAGTCTGGACCTTCACCTGGTACCAGGTATTAGGCTCAACCCTGGGCCAAGGGCCTGGTGGGCACAGGTCCCCTTAGAGTCTGTGGTTAAGAACCTAAGCTCTGAAGTTGAACAGACCTGGCTGACCCCTGTTTCTTTGTACTTCCTGGCTGCAGAAGCCCACCCCCAGTTCCTCTACCTCTCTGCCCAGCAATTCCCTCCTCTCTTAGCCCAGGGCTAGCGCACGCTAAGAGATCAATAAACAAGGACTGGAACCACTACCCGCACCACTCCCACCATCTCCTTCTTTCTCGTTCAAGAAGACAGACTCAGTAACAACCACAGTACGGTGGAATATGACATGGTAAGTGCTTTGGACCAGAGCTGAGTGAGTGAAGTGTTCTGAAAACTCAGAAGATGCACTCCCTCTGCTGGGTAGGAGGTATCAGGAGGGGAAATCTTCAAAGGCTTCCTAAAAGAGGGAACCCGTGAGCTCAGCCTTGAAGGACAGGCCATAGTGGCCAGCATGGAAAGCAGGCTGAGCACAGAGCTTCCCAGACAGACAGCCTTAAGCCTTTGGGTGCTCCAGCAGAGGGCGGGGTGGGGCACTGAACAAGGAGGGGGTCTAGAGACTCGGGGAGGTGCTGGGGTGGCCTGGGAGGCCGGCAGACGCCCAAGCACACTTGCTCCCTTTGCCATCTGGCCCCGGGTGGCAGCACCAGCCTGTGGCCAAAGACGAACACTAGACTTTTTCAGGATCTCCTGCATATCACTTCTTGGACAAGGAAGTGTTTGCGAAGCTCAGCTCTGGGGAGGCTCCAAGAAGAAAGGCTATGCTGTCGTTTTATGGGAAATCAGGCTCAGGGCAGCCCAGCATCTTCCTCAGGGTTAGTAGCTAAGACAAGTCCTGACATTCACCACCAGCCTTGTCCGTATCTGCTCCCAGTTACACCGATATCAGACAACTCACTTACTGGTAAAGGGCTGAAAAGTCCATTCACTTATCCTGGATTCACTGAAGGTCTCCAATCGATACTGCAAAGGAAAAACAATGTGTTCACACTCATGCCGTTAGGAAGACAGAGCCTTATGCAGAAAACGAGGCTTCCCACCCCTGGGCTCATCATGCCATGCACAGCACCCAAGGGCTGCTCCAAACAGGCTGGCAGCAGTGACTTCTCCCAGGTGGCCGGGGGCACTCCTGCAGGGGTCACTCGGTCCAAGGAGGTGTCCCCTGACCGGCACACAACTGGGCAACTTCAGCTCCCCGTTTCTTTACACATAGAAATGGTCTATCATGAAAGTTTTGGAGCAAAAACCTCCTTTTGACGGATGGAGGCTGCCGGAATCAGCCACTCCAAGCGTTCCCTTGGAGGAATTTATCTGCCTGATGTCCAGACCTTCCTTTCCTCTTGAGCCTCATCCACAGGATTACAAAACGGAAGGGATCTTGGACATTTCCCAGCTTCTCCTTTCCCATGTGAGGAAAGGAATGCTCATCAGAGAGGTCCGCTGACTTGCCTGAGGTCACACAGCCACACAGAGACCTTTACCCGAGATCTGCTCTGGCCACTCCCTGCGAGGCCAATTTCTATGTGACTGTGTGCCCTCTGGGGAAAGCTACACCAGCGACACAGAACGTGTGAACTGACAGCTGACCGTGTCGAGGCAGAAGGCAGCAGAGGTGCGTCCATGGCCTCGGCACCAGACACAGGCCCACCCCTGGAGCCTCAGGCCTGGGGATGATGAATGAAATGATCCTTGGCACAGATGAAACGGGGGAGGCAGAGGGAGCTGGGATTAGGGCAGGAGGTGGTCCTTTTATCCCTCTGGCAAACAGATTAGTTGTGTCTTAAAAAACAAGCCTTTGGAGCCAGCAAATCTGGTCTGAATCCCAGCTTGGTCACTTCTAGCTTTGTGTTTGGGGGCAAGTAACTCCACTTCTCTAAACATCCAATTCCTCCTCTTAACTGGTGACGATGGTTATCTACAGTGCAAGGCAGCTAGCTATGAGGATTTGATAAGACATCTAGAATGTGCGTTCCATAATGCCCAGGGCATTCAAGCTGCTTCACAGTGACTGGTACTCGTGATTCCTTGTATTATCCCTCACTGCAAACCCAGGAAGTCACAGGACCAGCGTCCCCGCCAGTCACACACACACGGCCCCCACGATTCCTTTCCCCCGGCCTCCCCAGACCCCGCTGGCCGCCCCTCACCCGGCACAGGTTCTGATGCTTCAGCTCCAGGATAACGAGGTCGCCGGCGGCCGTGCTGCCATAACAGCACTTGGAGTTCACGAAGCTGAGGAGGGCTTCCCGGGCCACCTCTTCTGTCACCACGGGGACTCTGCCGGGGACCGAGCAGAGGGGCAGGAGGTGTGTGGGACACCCTGCGGGCTCACCCAGGACAGCCAGCCCCCTCCCTGTGCAGATGTTAACTGAGGACTGAAGACTGGGGACGGCAGGGAGTTGGGGGTGCCACGGTCCCCAGCAGGGATAGAGCTCTCGGGCATCCACCTGGGCAGGGTGTCTCCGGCACCAGGAACTGTGTGAACAGATTGCCAGGGGGAAAGCGGCACCGTCTAGAGGACAGAAATGCACTTTAGCTGGAGCGTGGAGCTGGGGAGAAGGGCTGATAATAGAATCTTAGAACTTGAATAAAATTAAAACAAAACAACAACAAAAATGAATGATGTCATTTTGTAGATATGGAAAACTGAGGTCCAGAGAAGATGCCACACAGCTAGACAGAGGCTGAGTTAGGCAGACAAGGTTCCTGCTCTCGGGAGCTGTAAGCAGCGCTCAGCAGACCCCAGTCGAGAACCTTCTGACAGTGGCGTCCAGGGAGCCTTCCTGTGAGCCTGCAGCAGGAGAGCAGCCGTGGGTGGAAGGCAGACGGCAAGTGGCCCTTCCTCGGCCTCCTCTCTGGAGACTCCCTGGAGGCCCAGCCGCCCTGTCCCTCCTCATCAAAAGCCCTCCTGCCCTACCACCACCATAGGCAGGGGCCCCTTCCCTCCTTCCCCTCTCATCTTCATATTCTTCTCCACGGCAGCCCAACTGCAAGTGTGTGCATTCACACACGCTGTGTCCCCAGTACCCCTGCCCAGGGCACAGAGAGGTCTGCGCACCCACAGATAGTGCAAAGCAGATGGAGAATGTGGGGACTGGGGCGGCGAAGATGGGTCCACGGAGGAAGTGGGTCTGTGGGCACACAGGGCGGGTGGCCAGCGAGCAGAAGGGAAGTGGTCTGGGCAGCAGTGGGGCGAGGAAGCAGGAGGACACTCTGGAAGGCAGGACATAGCTGCTCTACACTGACAACAGGCATAGCTCCTTATTGTGTCCACACACACCTGGCTGGATAGCCGGAGCTCTGCCCTGAGCTCACAAGGAGGGCCTGCTCCAGGGAGCCGAGCAAGGGCGGCAGACTTTGGCTAAAGGCTTAGAGAGCAAATGTTTTAGACTTTGTGGGTCATATGGCCTCTGTGTCACCACTCAGCTCCTCTGTCACAGTGTAAAGGCAGCCACAGACACTAAGGGGAAAAAATGCGTGGCTGTGTACCAATAGGCAGTGGACTGGATCTGACCCAGGGACTGTCATTCGCACCCCCTCATCTAGACTCGAGTTTTCAACCCTGGCGTGGCAGCCAGAGAGCTTGGAAAGCTTGGACAAGTACACATTCCCAAGATCCATCCCTGGAGAATCTAATCGAGTGGGACTGAACTCTGAGGCACATCTGTGGCCCCTGAGATCTCCAAGAAGGGCTCTCAGGGGACAAAGGTGACCGAGGGATCGTCATGCATGACCCCATGTGATGGCTTCCCGGGGGTTACCAGAGCTCACCTGTGTTCCAGAAATGAGGACCAGCATCTTTGTTCCTGGGGTCTCCCTGCGGTCTCTGAAGGTGGGAAAAATATCTGCTGTCCTGGAGGAGAGGGGAGGAGTCAGGGTTCAACAGTCTGGCTTCAAAGCAGGGTATTTGTGGGATGAAAGAAGGAAAAATAGGCCGAATGTGAGAAAGGACAGATGAAGAAGGAGGGTTCCAAGACCAGCATCATCCTGGGCTTAAATGGAGATGGACGTGGTCATGGAAGGTCCATGGACACAGGGCCTATGCCCCTGTCCTCCAGTTCCCTCCAAACAGTGACAAGGGGCTTCCCAGGGTCCCCAGGGGTCAGGGGAGTTCTCCCAGGCCAGCCTGTTCCACACACACGCCCTCGACAGCATCACCCCCGGAAGAAGCTGAAAGACCACACACTTACTGTCCCCTTGAAGGACCCAGTCACAGCTGGGCAGCGTCTCCAGGAGTTCTGCCGGGGGCGCCAGAGGACTCTCAGCCTCGAAACTGAGGTCTACCACACCTGAGGGAAAACAGGCAGTGCTGAACCCCGGGGAGGAAGGGGCCGCGGCAGCTCAACCGGCAGCTGAGAAGTGAGGGCCGGTACGTGGGGAAGAGCCCCGAGGTTTAGGCCAGTCTCATTGTGGTCCCCTCGGGCCCTTTGGCACACACACATCTGCAGGGCAGGCAGCGACGGGTGGGGTGACGAGAACAGCAGCAGTAATAACGAGGAGGAGGCCACGAGGCAGGGCAGCTCCTGCTTGTTAGCACCAGCTCTGAGCCAGCCATCAGGACAGGCGCTTCACAAGCAGCATCTTATCCCCCGGCTCCAGGGGACAGACACTGAGCAACAGATGGGCACACTTCTACGACACTCTGCTCATCACAAGACGGATGAGCGTTTGCTCCCCCTCGAACCTGGGCAGGCGTGTGACTGCTTCACCAGGGGAACACGGGGAGCAGAGAAGAGAGCCGCAGCTCCTACCGCTGGCCTCCTGAAGCCAGCCCTCTTCATGCCTGAGCTGCCAGGTAAGAAATCAGACCATTCCACTGGAGAGGCCGAGTGGAAATGCCCACAGACTATGTGGACAGGGGCCCAGTGGCATCCTGCCTTCTCCACGAACCCTGCCAAGCCACCAGGAACGTGAGCAGAGCCATCTGGGGCCCTGTAGTCCAGATCACTGCCTGCAAGACCACTAACCCTTTAATGGACTGCATGTCTGCATCCTCCCAAAATTCATAGATTGAAACCCACACCCTCAACGGAGCTGGGGCCTTTTGGAGGTGATAAGGTTGACATAAGGTCTTAAGGACGGAGTTCCATGATGGGATCAAAGTCCTAAGAAGGTTGCTCTCTGCTGTGTGAGCAACCGGTGAGAAGGCAGCTATCTACCAGCCAGACGCCAGGTCTGCGAACTGGAAACTCAGGACAACTCATGAAGCACCTCCCACACATGGTGCCTCCACCCCACCACCCCTCCTGCGGGCGTAGAAGGCAGGACTTGTAGCTCCGCTTGACATGAGCAGCGTGAGGCTCAGAGAAGTCATTCCAGTGTCCTGAGGATACTCATCGCTGGGGTTAGAGAAGGACTCCAGCTCTAGCCCACTGGGCCATCCATCAAACCCGTTCCCCAAAGCCCCCATGCTGGCGGACAAGGGTCCCTCAGCTCTGTCTTTCTAGTGGTCAATTGACCACAGGAAGTTGACTTTAAAGGGCGAGCTGATAAGCAGTTAGTGGAAAGGGATTATCTGCATTAAGTCACTGAAGTCCACTCGATTCAAGCTTTCAGTGGATCCACCTCATCTCCTGGATCCTCCTCTCTTTTTCTTTTGCAGTTCTTTAAAGCCTGTTGCTGTTTATCACTACAAAAATAAAAATAATATGTTCTGTCCTTTAGAGATTAATAAAAACAAAGGCAAGAGGAATAAGGAGATCTTGTTCAAAAGTAGAACAGCCTAGGTTATCTGGAAGTAGAGATAGATGGCAGGTAGTGAGGAAGCCTGAAATTTTGGAATTCAGGTCAAGAACAGTGAGGGAAAGAGGGGATGTAATTAAAACAAACTAAAACCCTTGGCTCAACCAGCTCCCCGTTAGGGATGTACTTGTTCTTTGACAGTAAGAAATACTTATGGATCTCTTAAAGTTCTGCCTCCTGGACGGAAACTTTCAAAGGAAGCAAAAATAGATGGACATTTGTAGATGTAGAGTACCTTTCTTAGCTGGAAAACTATATTTGTAAGTGAACGATTCTGCTGAGACCCTGAGGAAAGCCCTGGGACAGATGTGGGTGTGACATCATCCCAAACCTTTGAACATCTGTCACTGTGTCCTGAAATTCCAGGGTGAGAATTCATGTGGAATTATTTGTTGAACCTTGGTTCTCAATATTATTTTGCTTCTAATGAGTTTACTAGCATTCTCAGCAACTCTAGTCACCAGGCACCCAGGGATCAGCAAACATTTTCTATCAATCAGTTCAGTTCAGTTCAGCCACTCATACGCATCCAACTCTGCAACCCCATGGACTGCAGCACACCAGGCTTCCCTGTCCATCACCAACTCCTGGAGCTTGCTCAAACTCATGTCCATCAAGTCAGTGATGCCATCCAACCATCTCATCCTCTGTCGTCCTTTTCTCCTCCTGCCTTCAGTCTTTCCCAGCATCAGGATCTTTTCCAGTGAGTCAGTTCTTCGCATCAGGTGGCCAAAGTATTGGAGCTTTAACTTTATCATCAGTCCCTCCAATGAACACTCAGGACTGGTCTCCTTTAGGATGGACTGGTTGGATCTCCTTGCAGTCCAAGGGACTCTCAAGAGTCTTCTCCAACACCACAGTTCAAAAGCATCAATTCTTTGATGCTCAGCTTTCTTTATGGTCCAACTCTCACATCCACACATGGCTACTGGAAAACACCATCCCAAAGCTTTGAACACCTGTTGCTGTGTCCTACAAATAACCAGGTGGTAATTTCAGACTGTACAGTCTGCCTCAGCCATTGTGCCCTGAAAGTAGCTATAGACAATAGACAATTGAATAAGTGTGGTTTGGTTTCAATTAAACTTCACAAAACTGGCAATGAGTGAGCTTTGATTCGTGAGCCATATTATGCCCTCTCCCTGACCTGCCACACACTTGTGTGGCTGGGTTTGAAGGGGGATAAGGAAGGTGGAGGCTGGAATTTGAAACTTTCTGGGGTGGGGTCCATGCTCATTCATTGCAGTATCTATGGATCCAGTCAAAGGAATTAAAGATGAGGGTCAGGGTTGGACTGCAGCCCGAGCTGATTAGACTCAGAATCCGTGGGCACAGTGGTTAGGAATCTGGGATCTGATATACCAACCTCTGAGCCAGGTAATACATGACACATCCTCCCAACACTCAACCTCCCCAGCTATGAAAGAGATTAGGTGATATTAGGGCCCATCTAAAGAGACAATCTGGTCCCATCACTTCATGGCAAATAGATGGGGAAACAGTGGAAACAGAGTCAGACTTTATTGTGAGGCACTCCAAAATCACTGCAGATGGTGATTGCAGCCATGAAATTTAAAGACACCTACTCCTTGGAAGAAAAGTTATGACCAACCTAGATAGCGTATTCAAAAGCAGAGACATTACTTTGCCAACAAAGGTCCGTCTAGTCAAGGCTATGGTTTTTCCAGTGGTCATGTGAGAGCTGGATGTGAGAGCTGGACTGCGAAGAAAGCTGAGTGCCGAAGAATTGATGCTTTTGAACTGTGGTGTTGGAGAAGACTCTTGAGAGTCCCTTGGACTGCACGGAGGTCCAACCAGTCCATCCTAAAGGAGATCAGTCCTGAGTGTTCATTGGAAGAACTGATGCTAAAGCTGAAACTCCAATACTTTGGCCACCTCATGCAAAGAGCTGACTCATTAGAAAAGACTCTGATGCTGGGAGGGATTGGGGGCAGGAGGAGAAGGGGATGACAGAGGATGAGATGGCTGGATGGCATCACTGACTCGATGGACATGAGTCTGAGTGAACTCCAGGAGTTGGTGATGGACAGGGAGGCCTGGTGTGCTGCGATTCATGGGGTCAGAGTCGGACATGACTGAGCGACTGAACTGAACTGAAAGAGACAACGTGTATACAGCTCTCGGCCCCAAGCCTGGCATGTAAAACACACTTGGTCAATGCTTGGACCTGAGGAAGGCAGGTCTTATTTTTTTCTTTGTGCTTCTTTAAGCCAGGGGACCAGAGTGAAAGTGTCAAACGTGGAAAAAAGGCAAGGTTATCACAGCCCCGCTCCCTCAGAGGGCCACCACCCACCCGGAAGCCTTGACTCTGATGGGGCATCAACACTCTCCTGGACAAAGGAGACAAGGAAATGCCACGTGGCTGCTTTGTCCTGCTAGAAACCAAACAAAGAGGCAGGAAGAAGGGCAGAATAAGAGGTGGGAAATTCAGAGCTCCATCCATCAACTGGGAGTCACCCTGACCTCTGGCAACATGTCAGAGCTAAATTAACCTCCCCATTATGTTATAGACAAGAATAAAAATATCCAGGCTGAAGCACGGTCTGACGCATCATTTCCTGGGCAGATCGCATCAGGCACAACAGGAATGCGGACGTCACAGGACATTGTGTGGCGCCCAGTATGGGGAGCTCTGATGGGGGCCACCAGCCACGTCACCACTTCCGCGATGCTGGGCTGCGATCCAAGGCAGTCGTCCAGCTGAACCACTGCCCTCTAACAAGGCTGGGCCTGGTTTGGGGATGCTCCATGGTCTTTCTTGCACCTCATGACAGCCACTTTTGTAGAAGGACAGGATGGGGTTCCGAGATGCGATTTGAGGCAATGAGCTCACAGCAGAGACAGAAACATGACTTAGAACTCAGAGCCTGGCTCCAAGTCCCCCGGCCTTTCCACTCGGGTGGACATCCCACTGCTCCAGGCACACAGGTCAAGTGGTTGCCAAGAGAGCTTCACAAAGGGCTACCCAGGTCGTGTTTCTATTCACCAGATACCAGCTGTTTTTCTTTTGTATAGAAAGGAATTTTTCTTGTGGGGACAGGCACAATTCGTGGATAACCCCTCGAGTTTCTGTTTTTAAAATGTCACTCCTTTGAGTTCAGAGGATCAAAGGAGCCCATGTCTCCTGCTCCTGATTAATTATCGTCAAAGCCCTGAAATGAGATGGAGGTGACACTAAACGTGACTGCCATGTGGATGCCACATCCCAGAACGCCCTTATCTATGCCTCCTGCTAAATGTGACTGCCATGTGGATGCCGCATCCCAGAACGCCCCTATCCATGCCTCCTTTGGTATTGAAGTATATCACTGGAGCACTGTATGTTCTCTAAAGCTGCTCCACATTATAGACACAAAAGCTAAGGAGAAAAAGCTTTAGTGACCGGGAAGGGTGACTCAATTGGCTAAAGGGGATACCATCTTTCACCTAAGAAGGGACATTTAAATTATAGAAGTCCCACAGCAGTCTTCCTTTCTGAAACCAGAAAAATCTTTTACCTAGTTTCAGATTTCATCAACTTAGTTTCTAAAATATTTCTGAACCATCTCACACCTTGCAGTAGACCCAAAGTGCCCGCTTAAGGTTTGATTGTGTTGGAAATCAGCATATAGAGTGACCCTACAGCAGAAGAAGGGGTTTTAGAATTTTAAGGGAACTAAAAAGAGTTCACCTTCCCCTTACCTTGCTTACCAAAAAGCCTGATGCCAAAAGAGAAAGAGCACAATAATAGTATTTTTCCATTGAGAGCAGTTTAAAGTTCTAGGGGACATAATCTGATCATTTTCTGATCATTTACTCCATGCCTACCTTGGGCTAAGTGATATACTGGGCACTTTACATTAAAATTAATCTTTTACAAATTATACAGGATGACACAATGTCTGTTTTTTTCTTGGGGGAAATAATGCTCAGAGAGGTTTCGTGACTTAGGTAAAGTCACCCAGCAATTAAGCAGCACTTGGATTTGAATTCAACTCTGACATAGCCCATATCTACTACAACAAAATCCAAATATAAATGGAAAGCTAGTGAGCAGTGTTTCTAAGATGAAAGATTTCAGTCAACTATTAGCAGAAACTTATTACAATAATACTGCTACTGCTGCTAAGTCGCTTCAGTTGTGTCCGACTCTGTGCGACCCCAAGGACAGCAGCCTACCAGGCTCTGGATACACAGTTTCTACATATCAGAGGTGAGAGTAGGTCCTCTTCAAATACATGGTAAATTATCTATGTACATTCTCTCACTTCAATATGAAAAAGGACTCCAAGAAAACGTAAACTGAGCTAAGATTAGCACGCATTCACTTTATACCCCATTGAAGTTCTGAGGCTTGAAGCTCTGAGAAACCAACATTAAAGCCAGTAAAAAGTGTTGGGCTTGCACAGGACCTTCAAAGTCACCAAGTTCAGGAACTCTGAAAATATACTGGTGTCACAGGCCTCTCTGAGATTCAAATGAGACCTGTGGATACCCTACCCCAACCCAACACACACAGAACACATATACATCATATTTTGCCCTCGACATCATGCTCCTCAAGTCAAGAACTCCCGACCAATCTCCTTTTACAGTTGGGAGGCTCAGAGAGGTTAAATGACTTGGCCAAGATCACACAGCCAACTGGCAGCAGGGCCAGTACTTGAACCCTAGCCTCTCAATTTTAAATCTGATGCTCTACTATGGTGCCTGTTCCAAATTTAGGATCAAACACTTCTCTTTTAAAACACAGCACATCTCTTCTGAAAATACCACTTCCTTTTTTATTTCTTTAAATAGTTATCAGATTCCATTGAATTTCTTTCCCAGGAAGAACAAGATGGACTTCCCTGGTGGTTTAGATGATAAAGAATCTGCCTGCAATGCTGAGGGACCCAGGTTCAATCCCTGGGTCAGGAAGATCCCCTGGAGAAAGGAATGGCTACCCACTCCAGTGTTCCTGCCTGGAGAATTCCATGGACCAAGCATACTGGAGGGCTATAATCCATGGGGTCGCCAAGAGTCAGATACGACAGAGTGACTGGAAACCTGACTAAGGACAAGATGGGGTTACCTGGGCTGTGTTTGATGAGTGGCAATGAGCAAGCCACCTTCTTGTTAGAGGGAGATCACACACAAAACCCTTTCACAGACATTTCTTTAAAATTAACTTCATCTAAGAACTGATGCAACTGTGACTGAAATGGGAACCCTGATATTGAGGCTCACATTTGGCTCTGGAGAATGAGGGTGGGGACCAACTATCAATCAGAAAAAGGGAAGGATAAAGAATCTTAAGATCCAGATAGTGTTACAGAATTAGGGAGGAAAGTTCTCACCTTGTTTCTGCCTTCCTTTCCCACTGCCCAGGGGTACCTAATGGAAGAAACAGCCCGCAGGGTGCAAGTGGGCTTTTCAGGCAAGAAGAAGGAAGGAAGGAAGGAAGGAAGGGATGCTCTAGCAACACAGATGCAGAACCAAGACAGTGCTGAGGGCAGCAGAGAGATTCCAGCTCAGTGTCCCCTGGAAGCGGCACTCTTGCCCTGCCCGGCTGTACTCACTGTCATCGTCACTCAGATCCCTGTCCATGGTCCAGATGTCCAGTCGAGGAAGTGTGTGCCCTCCCCGTGGGCCCAGGCCGCTGGGATCTGAGGGACCACCCTCGGCCCCTCCCAGAACAGCGGGCCCATTGTTGCCCAATTTAAATACAACAGAGGGAAACATCTGCGGGGAAGCACTGAGCCCGTCAGAGCACTGCTCGGGCCTAAGTACTGCTCTTGGGGCTTCTCCTCACAAGACCCTCTGCTTGCCAGCTTGTGTTGCCCATCTCCCGCATCCCCACACAGGCCCATGAGACAGGCACTTCTGTGGAGCTCACTTTCCTGAGCAAGAATTCAAATCTTCATCTGTCTAGACTCTTAAGTCAGAGCTCTTGACCCCTGTGCCACGTGGCTCATCTGAAGGAGGCAGGTTCCTGAGTGCTGTGTGGGCAGGATGGGGGAGGAGGAGGAGACACCGAAGAATGTAAACTATAACAACCATGAGGAGGTTACCTCCCCAAGGAGCAGAGGAGAAGCACGTGGGATCTCTCAAGACTTAAGTGTCAACCTCCTGGGCTCACAGGGGAATTGTTGAGGCTGGGATTATGAGGTGATGCTCCAAAACCACATGGAACATTGTGGGCAGAGCCAGCTCCCAACCCAGGCTGCGTGGGCCCAGCTCTCTGTGAAATATCTGTGGGTTTTTAAAGGTCTCTTCCTAAGCCTTCTGCATCAGGACTGGAAATGCCTGAAACCCCAACCTTGTAAGGATACCCCTCTCCTCTAGAGGAGTCTGAACAATGTACACCTGGACCTGGTCAGCTGCTGCTGGAAGCAGAGAGCTCATGAGCTGGCATCACCTGCCCTGGATCCCTGGAAATGACCCCTCACATTTGTACCTGGAGTTCTCTAGCCAGGACAGCCTGGCTTGGTAAGGCAAAGCACATTCCCTGTGCCCTGCCTGCCCAGCCCAGCAGTGCCCATAGGATGTGTCGCAGTGCCCGTAGGATGTGTCGCAGTGCCCATAGGATGTGTCGCAATGCCCACAGCAGACTGTCATGCCCGCCTGGGAGCACTGTGACTGAGATGCACAGGCCTGGCCTTGACAGCCACGCCAGGTGCAGAGATGTTTCCAGGGCGCCCTCAGCCTCACTCTCCCACATTCACCCTCACTATCCACTGCCCACCCTCAACAGAATGCTGGCGACAGTCATGAATGCAGGGGCAATAATTTGACAAGCGCTTCTTGAATATGCTCAGATGACTCAAGGCTCACAAATAAGTTTTTTATGGTTGACTGGAGCACTGCTTTCTTTAAACCTGAGAGTTAATTCCATTACTGCCTATTCATGAGAAAGACCAAGACCCTCAAGAATTCATTTAGCTTTTTGGTAGCTTCGTTCATTGAGCAATGATTTTAAGCCCTTGTAGAACTGTCCCTGTGGCAATAGGATTACACAGATGTATGTGCCTGGTGTGTGTATCCTAAACATAATATGCATGTGTGTCTATGTCTTCGTCTGTATGTATGTGCATGTATTGGAACCGAAACATGACAGATGATAGAGAGAGACAATTTGTGGCTTAACTAAAACAATAGGGCACTATCGAATGTTGAGTATTCCGTTGTTGTTCAGTACTTTTCAGGCAACAAGGTATGCTTGCCAAAAACCCTTCTTAGCATTTGAAACAATCATAGGAAATTATTAAATGGCAAACAGAAGAACAGAATTTTAAATACAGCTGAGTACTAAGGGGTCCAGAAATCACAAGGTTGCAAAAATGCAGACAACCATTACCTGTACCTTAGGAACCAGGGAGCGGTGATCAAAGGTAGTGAAAGTCCCTTGCGGAACACTAGGTTAGATCACACAGTAGTGGGTTAATAAATTCTCTTAAAATACATGGAGAATGAACAAATCAACTGATAGACCTTTCTAATCTTGCTTAGGCATCAAGACAGGAATGCTGTCTGCAACTACAATGGCAGGCTTGAGTGACTGAGGCCAAACAATATCCATCACCATGTAGAATTCAGGTGTCAGGAGAAACAAGCATTGTTAATTCTAGGATCCAGGCCAGAATGAAGTTAATCCTGGTTCCCACCTCTTACTGGTATCAGAGGGGGCTTCGGGTGGGCAAAGAGAGGCACCAACCATGTTCCCAACACTTAACGTTCATCCTGTATCACTGCTGCTGATATCAAGAAAAGGGTTGCTTATAGCTCTTCTTCCTGAACCTGTCCACAGTGGTCCATGGATATGATCCATTATCACACTCTTTACATCTTGCACATGGTAAGTACTCATGAAACATTTGTTGAATGACTATAAGTATTTAAGAGTTAACTCTATTTACTGCTGAGAATCTTGTTTGTTCTTGGAAATAAAGTCTGTATGATTTCATAGTTTGCTCTCTTGAGTCTTCAGAGTACTGTGGCTGTGGGACTACTCAAAGTAGTTGTGTTAGGCAGTACAGGGTTTTAGAAGAGAATCCAGAAGTCACAGTATATGGCTGCAGCTGAACACGATGCTGAGCGAAATGCCCAAAGGGAGGGCTCAGCCAATAACTGCAGGTTTATTTAAAGGGTTGTCATGAGGAACTGAGTCTCAGGACACTCATGCTACAGGCAGATTCACTGAGAGCAGATCCAGAATGGGGGTGGGGGGACCATTTCAAC
Organism: Nanger dama; assembly: GCA_917880005.1. Classification (NCBI taxonomy): domain Eukaryota; kingdom Metazoa; phylum Chordata; class Mammalia; order Artiodactyla; family Bovidae; genus Nanger; species Nanger dama. The sequence goes on from CAKJTW010000016.1 coordinate 43,170,607, forward strand.
TTACCGGAGAGAAGATCTGTCTAATGACAGATCTTTCCACTGAGTTGGGCCTCTCCAAAGAATATTAAAGCAGAAGCTTGATGACTAGACGAAGTGGACAGTAGTAGACACTAACAGTTCATGGCTCCAGAGGCAGTGTGAACTGGGTTCAAAATGAAAAAGTGGGTGCCGCAACACTGTGGCCCCTGAGTGCATACCTGGAAGACAGCGAAAGGAACTCCTCCTGGTGGGGAGAATCCTGAACAGCGCGCCTGGCTGTGCCTTTGGCCAGAAAGAAGAAATGGCCACCGGTAAGAGTCTCTACCAGGCTTCCCTGGTAGCTCCGATGGTAAAGAATCTGCCTTCAGTGCAGGAGACCCGAGTTCAGTCCCTGGTCAGGAAGATCTCCTGGAGAAGGAACTGGACACACTCTCCAGTACTCTTGCCTGGAGAAGTCCTTGGACAGAGAAGCCTGGCATCTGTAGTCCATGGGGTCACAAAGAGTCGGACACGACCAAACGAACAACAAGAGTCTACCAGTTCATGGGCAAAATGCTTATGTTAGATGGTCAGAACTTCAGAAGGAACGTCACTGGAATACTGGTGACAAGGAGGTCTGGAAATGAGGAATATTGATAGATTTCTCTGAGGCAAAGAATACGAAGCCCTTTGCATCTCGTGTTAATGTTCATCAAAGGGTGACTTCAGCAGAGGCGACTTCAGCAGATTTCAAGCATCCTTTAAAGCTGAGGTGTGGTCCATCCTGGGGTTCAGGCCCTTTCTGCAGTTACTCTGCCTCTACTAAGTGGGTCATAGTGGTAGGGATGGAGGGTGTGCATGGGCTCGGGAAAATGGCTCACCGTGGCTGCTCTGCTACTGCCGAGAGCCCAGTCTGCAGGAGCAGAGGCCAACAAGGAGTCCGTGTGGTTACCAAGAAGCCCCTGGTGGCAGGATAAGTACCCTGAACAGCTTCCATCACGGAAGAGGCAGCGCTCTGTGCTTCTGAATCACTGGTTACTCACAATACTTTCACCTTTCCCAGGCTCCAGCAAAGAAGGGACAGAGGCTGCATCCTCCAAGATGAAAGAAATCATCAGACCAGGCTGGACGAGAGGCAGAGACTTCTGGCAAGTAGGTCTCATGTCTAAGCCACCACAAAGTTCACCAGATGCTCCTTCAGCGGTTCAGGACGTGCCCACCGTGTGCCCAGCCCTGAGAAGAAACCCAGGCAATTCCTGCACTGGAGGAACTCCCGGTCTTAAGTGGGAGACAAGTTCATAACCCAGTACTTGAAAACCAGAGGCCCAGAGGCCGCAGACAAGACAAGATGTTCTGGAATGTCGGGGATCAGGCACTACGGGCGATACACACAGTGGTGTGGTCATGGCAGAGAATGCACCGCTCACTCGGCTGGTGACACCGGAACTGTTGAATGAGTGCCGGGGGATCTCCCTGGTTACTTACACATCAGGCTTCCTCGTGGGAGACCTCTCAGCCAGTCCAGGCTGACGATCTGTATCAGAGGAGGCAGCTTCTACTTAGTTCTTATAGGGCAGCTCCAGACAAGCATCCACCCCCCGCTTGCCTCTTCCCTGTGACCACACTCAGACCCCTGGAGGCTGTGGCTGGTTTTTCTCCCATCAGAATGGTGGCCACTCAACAAGGCCAATGTGTCTGGTTGCAGGCTCTTGTTTCTTAACCAACTTACCAAGGGGCTTACCAATATTACAAATTCTCAGTTTCCACCTCCCAAAGTCCTGATTAATTATGTCTCTGGTAGAATCGTGGGTCGTGTCTGTTTTTACAAAAGAACTGGGAGATTCCAATTCAGGTGTTCTACACTTTAAAAACAAAAACACTGACTTAAGGATCAGCCAAATCCAGCATTTTAACTTCTTTCTTTTAAGAGTCATTTCAGGGTACAATCCACAGCAGAAAATGAGGTTATCCCCTACCTGAGGTGGTTTGTTTTTTTTTTTCCTTTTTATGGAGAGGATTTTTGTGGGGTCAAGATGAAGATTAATACTGGACTAAGTTCTTTAGTAAGATCATTCTATTGACCCACAGATTTTCATTTTCCTTCCTCAAGGGCACAGATCTTATAGGGGTAACAGCAATCACCACAATAAGGACTGAGGAAGCTTTTAGATTCATAGCGCATTTTCTGAGATGTCATCTCATTTGGTGGCAGCTCCAACTTGAGCCATCCTAGGACATCCAAATACAGAAGTCATCTCTTTCATGTCTCCTCTCCCCTTCGGATCCCAAAAGGCCATGAAAACCAGCTGATGAGCAGACGGCATCAAGAATTCACCTAGAGGACTCCCCTGGTGGCGCAGTTGATAAGAATCCACCTGCCAGTGCAGAGGACCCGGGTTCAGCCCCTGCTCTGGGGAGGTTCCACATGCTGCAGAGTAACTAAGCCCAGGTGCCACAGCTACTGAAGCCCGCCCGCCTCGAGCCTGTGTTTCACAAGAGAGGCCACCGCGATGAGAAGCGTGCACACCGCAACGAAGAGCAGCCCTGCTCCCCACAGCTACAGAAAGTCCACGTGCAGCAGTGAAGACTCAGCACCACCAAAAGTATACAAATAAATTTTAAAAATAAAATTTTAATTTTTTTAAATAAAAATAAAGAATTCACCCAGAATTTTAATGATTCAGGATTCAGCCATTGCTACACAAAGCCAAATAGAAAGGCTCAATTCCGGTCAAAGCGAACTGTTTTCATGAAAGCGGTGGTGGTCATGCTGCAGGTGCTACTGCTAAGTCGCTTCAGTCATGTCCGACTCTGTGCGACCCCATAGACAGCAGCCCACCAGGCTCCCCATCGCTGGGATTCTCCAGGCAAGAACACTGGAGTGGGTTGCCATTTCCTTCTCCAATGCATGAAAGTGAAAAGTGAAAGTGAAGTCACTCAGTGGTGTCCGACTCTTAGCGACCCCATGGACTGCAGCCTACGAGGCTCCTCCGTCCACGGGATTTTCCAGGCAAGGGTACTGGAGTAGGGTGCCATTGCCTCCTCCGGGTGGTGGTCATAGAGTACCTAAAAAGTTTAACTGCACACATAAAATTTACCATCTTAACCATTTTTAAGTGCACAGCTGAGTGGTATTAACTACATTCACACGGTATAATCATGACTATCATCCACAGATGATAGTGGATTTCTTCTTCATCCTCAGCAGAAACTTTGTACCTCTTAAGCAATAACTTCCCAATCCTGTTCCCCACAGTACCTGGCAATCACCATTCAGCTTTTGGTCTCTGTGATTTTGACTGCTCTAGAGATCTCATACAGTTACCTGTCATTTTGTGACTGGCTTATTTCACCTATATTGCAGGGATTTCACGGTTCACCTGTATTATAGCATCTGTTAGAAATACCTTACTTTTTAAGACTGACAGTATTCCTTCGTATATTTACATCATGGACACTCAGGCTGCCTCCACCCTCTGGCTAGTCATGCTCTTGTGAACACAGGTGGACACATATCTCTCCAAGATCCCACTTTCAGTTCTCTGGGGCATATCCCCAGCACTGGACTTGCTGGGTCATGCAGTAATTCTGTGCTTGGTGCTCTAAGGAACTGCCTTATGATTTTCCACAGCAACCGTGCATTCCCACCAACAGGGCACGGGGTTCCGATTTCTCCACATTCTTGCCAGCACTTGCTTTCTGTTTACACAGTCCTTTAGAGCTTACAAATTGTTACTAGCTTCACCTGGCAGATGTTTTCTAGAGGCTCAGAGAGGTGAACTAACTTGCCAGGATCACACAGCGAGAAGCCAGGCCGGAGCCTCCTAACTCCGGGTGCCACGCTGTCCCCTTGCCACATGGCAACCCTAAGCACTGGCTCCAAACTCAACCTTACTCCTTCCAGATGGGGGTTCTGCCCCCACCATCTGCAGAGCTCTCACCACAGTGAGCATTCACTGAGCATCTACTGGGAGCCCGGCCCCCGCCTCCCACAGCCCATATAAATAAACCTGGATCCACCCACAAAACCCCTCAGGAGCCAAGACTGCCCAACAAAGGAATTCTACCCCCACAGGGCCTGGCAGCCTTGATAACATTGTTCCTGGCTTATCAGCAGGCTGGTAGACGGAGATCAGTGGTGCCCGCGACAGGAACCGAGGATGCAGTGGGAGAGAATGGTCTTGACACAAATAAGAAACTGGCCCAAGTGGGAGGCTCCTGGAACACTGCACCCAAGCACCTTCCTCTGCCTGGGAGCCAGGGAGACCGGCACATCCCTTCAGGCCCAAATCAGCGGCTCCTAACTGCAGTGACAGAAAGGGGACTGAGGTCTTCCAAAGCCTCCTAAATGCCAAGGATGGAGAGAGGTGTTTCACAGGCGCTTTCCCACCTAAATCCTCACAGCAACCCTGCAAGGTAGATACTGCTGTCTTTACAGGTAAAGAAGCAGGGGCTCAGAGACAGTGAGTGACTTGCCCAAAGTCACAAAAGCTCAACTATAGCAGAGGCAGGATTCTAACAAGATCTGTTGGCACCAAAGTCCTAACGCAGGCCACCAACAATCCTGTGTGTTACTATGTGTCATTGCAAGAACCTGGGGGAAGAGAGTGATGTGATTTTCTGACCTGGCTACAGAATGGCTCCATCCTCATAAACCTGGCTACCCAATCAACCAAATAGGAAAATCATGGAGAAAGGTGTGAAACTCTGATGCTGGCAATTCCCTGGCCTTTGGAAGGTTACTCTTCAACCTTCCCTATTCTCCCAGAGTGATGATAATCTGAACCTCTGTCTCCCTGACAATAGAAAAGCCACCCTTCAGCAGATGCCCTTCCCAGGCCTTCCTGGAAGTTCCCAAGCATCACCCTCATTGCACATGCAGGGTGTGCAGCCCCTTGACACTGTGGCCAGATGCCCTTGGCTCCTCCCTTTAATCTCCTCTGGGTCTCTGCTCCCCATCGCTCGCCGTCCCCTTGACTTCAGTGAGGTCCCCCTTTAGGTCTTTAGAACCAGGCTATCTCACTTTACAATTCAGCTGCAAAAACTATGGAACACAACAGAAAACTTAGCCTGGAAACCAATCACATCACAGCTGCTTGGTTCCCTCAGTCCTGACTCTCCAGGGTACCTCAAACTCACCAACTCCTGTAACAGATCCTGGCCTGCCACTGTCTTACCAGGGCCTGGCCACATCCCCCAGTTGGGGGCTTCAGCAGGCAGGCCTGGGCTGCACCTTCAGCTCCCTCAGGACTCACTCCTGGCCCTGGAGCAGCCCTGCTCAAGACCCAGAGGGGGTCCCTTATAGACAGGCCCTGGGCAGAAGGGAGCTGCCCGGCCCCAGGGCATGCCTCACCCTCCAGAGGGGCCCACGCCCAGGGACCGGTCCACGCAAGGTCTCCTTGCCTGAACCTGGCCCCACGGAATCCGCTGAGGCCTCTGCTGTGACTGCCCCGCAGCTCAAGCTCCCTCCCTGTCACAGGATGGGGTCCCAAGACACCCCCCGCCCCACTGCCTTCCTGCCTATAGATTCCTCCTCAGGCTTCCTCCCGGGAAGCTGGCCCAACGCGGGCTCCACCCCACATCCAGCCCGTCAGGGCCCCCAGCCCCTGCGGTCCCTGAAGATGGCAGCCGCACACCTCTCCTCACGCTCACTTCCTGGGGTCGCCGAGGTAGGGGTGGGGCCTCCTCACTCTCGACTCTAAATCTAGAGGCCTGGACTCACCTTGTGTCCACGTGCTCACTCCCGGGTGACTTCACACCGCTTCCTGACCACTAACCATTTCCAAATGTGCTCCCTTCCTCTGAGCTCCAGGCCCCTCTCCAGATCTCCACTCGGCTGTAACAGACTCTCACACTGACCCCTGACCTCTGAGCCCCTCTTCTCCCCATATGCACGTGCAGGTCAGCACATCACATCCACTGTCTGGGTCTCGCCACAGTCTGACTCCTGGCTCCCACTGCATCTGAGCCCCACCATCTTTCCCCTGGGTCATCGCAGGAGCGTCTCCCTGGTCTTCCTGCTGCTCCGCTCACTCCCCAAGAGCCTGTGCTCCACAGAACCCTCAGACTGATCCTTCTACAGATGCACGTCCCACAGCGGCCCTCCTCTGTTCAGCAACCCCCTGGCTGCCATCCCACAGGCCCCGAAAGTCAAGCCCCTGCCACAGCCTGTGAGGAGCACCCTGCGCTCCTCCTATCCTCCTGCCCTGGTCCCCGCTATCCCCCATTCCAGTATCCTCATTATTCCAAAGCCACACCAGGCACACTCCTACCTCAGGACCTTTGCTCTGGCTGTGCCCTCTGCCTGGAATTCCAGACCCCACAACTCATTCCTCACCTCTTTTAGGCCTTTGCTCAAACGTCACCTTCCCAATGAGGCCACCCCTGAACCCACTACCTAAAACTGGACACCCCACACCAACTCCACCAACTCTCCAGCTACACAGTCCTACTCCCTGCTCTTGTCTTTCTTCACAGCACTTATTACAACCCAACACTTCAACTATCTTACTGTTTTATTTAATATCTCACCACCCTATAATCAGGACATAAGACTCCTGAGGACGTATTTTTGTCTGTTTTGTTCCCTGCTGCAGGCTGAGCACCCTGAGCAGGGCCTGGCAAGTGGCAGATGCTCCATAAATATGTGATGAATGAATGAACGCACAGGCAACATTATCATGCCATGACTTCATCATCCCATTGTTCTGGACTTCTGAGATTATTCAGATGAGTTTTTGTTCATCTATAGAACAAGAGGAAGAAAAGAGAAGAGAAAAAGAAAGACAAGAAAGAGATGAGACTACTAGTAATTTTTAAAGTATCAGTTTGTAGACTTTCACGCTTTGAAAAACAGGAACCCAGTCTCAGAATGTCTTGTAACAAGGACAGCAGGAGGAAATTCACTGTGACCCTCAAGGGTAATTGCTCAGCTAAGGATGCTTCCCCAGTAGCTGGGAATAAGGAAAGCCCTGTCCGCACAGCATCCTAACACCGACAGGTGACAGGTCAAGATCCACCCCATGGCTGCAAAGTGCGTTTCTCCTGGGGCTCGTTGGTGGGTCCAAGCAGATATGCTTTCTGGGCGCTTCACATCCCAGCAGCTAGCACCAGTTTCTGTGGCCTGGCTGCCAGCCCCTCTGGGCAAAACCTGGGGGAGGTTTGCCTCCTCAGCTCCTGGGACACAAGGAGGATGGAGTGGTCTGTTCCCAGCAGAAGTCCTAGAGGCTAGTCTCCTAAGGCTTAAGGCTGCTGCCGCCAGCAACTTCCGCCCTTCCTCTTCCCTTCCACCTATGCCATCCATTTGTCTCCACAACCAATTTGGAATTTTTAAATTCTATTCGATCACTTACATTTTCAAACACAAATTCAATTTGCTCTGTGAGGCCTAAGGACAGCCCTGCCCTAGCCCCCGTGACCACAAAGGGGGCTTCCATCATCAAGGCTCCGGGGCCCAACCTGTCACTCCATCCACAGCCCCCGTGGGGGGTGCAGCTGGGAGGGGTCATCATTGCTGGGGGTGAACACCTGCTGGCATCTCAGAAATCCTCTGGTCCTACCTCCCCACCATACACATCGGGAAACTGAGGCCACGGTAACGGAAGGCTCTTGCCCAGGGTCACGTGGCAGGAAGAAGCAAGCCGGCACCCAGGATCTCTTCCATGACAGAGAGGCCCTCACATTTTACCCTGAGGTCCCCAGACATGAAGTGGCTTCCTTGGGCCATGCGGGGAGCTGCGAGCAGTGAGGAGCACAGGAATTGGGGGAGTTGGGAGCAGAGTGGGGCACAGGAATCGGGTACTTTTCACTCATCATTAATGATAAGCTCTGACCCTGGCAGAGACCTCTGCAGGTGCCAGAGCCATAAGATACACCAAGGTGCCTCCCTCAAAGCCAAAAGTGGCAGAAATGATTCTCCTACCTTATGTCAGCTGGAGACACTACTCTGAGCAAGGGGCGGACTTGCGGCCACGACCCCAACATAATCACCTTCCTCCCCAGGCCAGCCCTTCCCCCCTTCAGCTTCTTCTGGCCTAGCGGCTTCACCACCCCACACTCACCCCCCCAGCCACACAACTGGACACCTCTCCTTACCCTCAATTTTGCCTCTCCTCGCCCGCAACACCCACTGCCCACCTCTCCTCCCCCCATCTCCAGACACCTTCCTCATCCTGGCCCCCTGCCCCTCCATCCCGGGACCCGGGCCCCCTCTCACCTGCTCTGCAGCACCAGCCAGCGGCCGTGGGTCTGCACCACACGCGTGCTCCTCGATGACCCCGGGGGTGAGGTGACCACCACCAGATCCCAGAAGGGAAACCACGTGAGAAGACGACCCTGAGTAGCTCAGGTTCCGAACAAAGCTGCAAAATACTCTTCCCTTCTCCAGCTGAGTCGCCCACCCCACCCACCTCGGACTCTTCTTCCTGATCCCCGGGCTCTGCACCGCTGCCTCCCGGACACCCCATGGTCTCAGGTGTTCTGGGAAGGGCTCGGCGACCTTCTGGATCTGGAACGGAAACGGCTTCACTGGCTCTAGACTTCTCCAAATGAAACAGCCACAAGACCCTGGATTCCTCCAAATAAAACAACCATAAGGCCAGCAAACCTCTGTGTCTCTAATAGTGGCCGCGCCCGCAACAAAACCTCCTGCTTGTAAGGTCTACCAAGGCTCTGCCTTTTACTCATACTGATCAGAGTCCCTCTTCCTGGAAGGCAAGATGGAAGAAAGGGAAAAACAGAGTACTGAAAGTTCCTTTCTGCCACACTTCACAAGCTTATTTCAAATCTTCTGTGGCTTCCTGTCACCCATGGAACAGAGTCTAAATTTTCCATCTAACTCCCCAAAGCTTTTCTAGCTGCACCCCTCTCACTTTCCCCTGACCCTTCCACACCCCCTGGTTAAGTCCAGACACTGGGCTCAATACCAGTAACAGAGAAATGACTGAAATATTGTTCATGAGTCTTTTGCTCTTATTGATAATCATTTTTAACTGGGCAGGGTTTTTTCCTTTATGTGAATTTCATTTAAATATAGCATGCACCATAATAATGTACAAATTTAAAACACAAGGCTCAGTGAATTTTCACAAAGTAAAGGCACCCATGTGACCACCAGTCAGATGAAGGACAGAACAGGACCAGATCCCAAAGCCCTCCTGTGCCTCTTTCGGATAACCACTCCCCTGACTCGTAATACCAAAGCCCAGTGTGCCTGTTACTGAACTTCATGCACTTGAATTCATACAACAAGGACGTACATTAGTCATCTCAGGCTGCCGTAAAACTAGCCTGGAGGCTCACACAAATCTATTTCCCACATTTTCAGGGCCTGGGAGTCTAAGATGCAGGTGCCAGTATGGTGGGCTTTGGTGAGGACTCTTTCCATAACATGCAGACGACCACCTTTTCTGCTGTATATTCACATGGTAGAGAGATATTCACATGGTAGAGAGAGGTCTCGTCTTGCCAGGACTCTAACCCCATCAGGAGCTCTAGCCTCGACCTCAGTAATCACCTCCTCAAGGTCCCACCTCCAAATACCATCACATTAGCATGGCTGGGGCTTTCATGACTTGGACCTCATTTGTGTCTGGCTTCTTTTATTTAATGTTACATTTGTAAGAATTATCCCTGGCATCTCAGTTTCATCCATCTTTAACACTTCCTGGCATTCCACTGTAGGAATGTACTGTGATGTATTCAACCATTCTCCTCTTCATGGACGCTAAAATTGTTTCCTATTTTTTGCAATTACAAAAAAAAAATGTAATTTTTTAAAACTCCTTGTACATATGCCTGGATTGACATATTTCCACAGGGTAAACTGATTAGAAACAGAATTGCTGAAACTATTCCATTTCTCAGGCAGGGAAATGAGGTGCTGGGGCTCGGGGGAAACGTGAACACCTCAGTGTTTCAGTGGGTGACCTCTCCAAGGTCACAGTGAGTGAGCAGACTATCCAAGGTTACAGTGAGTGGTGTCCCCAAGGTTGCAGGGAGGGCATGCAGAGGCACTGCCAACAGTATGCCTCCCGGACCTCCCACTAAGAGTCCGCACTATCTTCACTTCATTTCCCTGAAAATATTCACTTGGACTTAGTTGTGCACACAAACTTCATGGAATCCCAAATCATGCCTCAGGCCAGTTTTCTGACTGACATTTGGAGCTGATGGTACAGAAAGAAAACACTGCTGTTCCGTTGTTCAGAGAAAATTGGGCAGCCTGATGATACAGCCACATAACCATCCAGCATTTGTTCAACTTAACACTTGAGAGTTTCTAAAGCATAAGACTTGGATCCCTGATTAATGGTGGAGGTGGGAGAGGCAAACGGACACAGACAGAGGTTCTGAAAGCACACTCTGGTTTTTTTAAGTTCAGGACATTGGGGAATTGTTCAGATTTCTCCACTTTTTCCTTCCCCTGGTACTATCATGGAGCAGGGGAAATTGCATTTTCAAAGGCTGTTTTTCTAACTAAACACAAACCTGTGCCATTATTTTAAAAAAAAGGGTTGTTGGTTTTGTTTCTTTTGTTTAATAATAATTTGTGTCCCATTTCAGCAATAGTAAAAGAATAAAATTTTAAGAGAGAGAAAGCTTGGATAAATACAAATCTCAAACCTTACTTCATATTCAGGCTCAGAACTGAGAAACTCACAGCTCTGGCAATACACACTCTCCCCTTTCTCATCTCCAAAGGCTCATTTCCCATCAACAAGTCTAACAGGAAAGGGAACAAAAGGCCTGGCCCAGGACAAGTGTTAGCGTTTATTTCAATAGCACCTGGGAAACCTCTTGGAACACACTGCCACCATTCCTGTCCAGAATCCAGGGTTCCTCTGTTCAGGTAGCTGGGCTGCTGCTCAAAGGCATTTCTCCCCCATTCACTGGGAAGATACAATTCCAAAGCTTCCAAGGAAATTGAAGCAGTTCCAGGAGCTGTGGAATGGTTTGTGCAGACCAAGGTGGCAAGGAGTGTCCTTCGGAAAATGGGGGAATCGGGATGCACCAGGCCCCTGGTGATTTTGCCATCCTCTGCCTCCTCACAAGAGCAAAAGCAAGATGAACCAAAATCTGGATCTGAACCTTAAACGTGACCCCAGCAGGTTCTGCTATCCTGCTATGGGCTTTAGTTTCTCTGCTTCTGAGGTGAGGCTTGGGGCTCGTCCAGGGAAAGGGGAAACTTCCCTCTCTCTCCCTAAAAATGTATTTCACAGATCAGAGGCAGGAGAGAAATAAAAAAGAGTGATCAAGTTGAAGTATGATTCAGAGCATTTCTGGGACCACAGTGCACAGAAACCTGCTTGATGACAGATCATTTGAATTCCCAAACTCTCAGCTCCTCTGGACCAGCCAGCAGATAGTGCTTCTCCACAGTGATCACACCCCACATGCCCCTGCATGTGAGGAACTAATGTGGCAAAAAAGAGTGAGGGCCAGGCACCTCACACACATCAGCACAGTGAGTCCTCACTTCAACAGTGAGAGGGGAAATACCACTCTCCCCATTGTAGAGATGAGGAAACTGAGGCCCAGGGGAGCAACTGATGTGACCAAGTCCTACAGGTGAGAAGTGGCAGAGTATGGGTTTCTCTGACTCTCACAACCTTCTTATTCATAAAATTTATCATCTTTACATCCAATACAATTAACATTGTAATTGCTTCCCTCCTTATCAAGACTCCTTGGTACAGGCTAATATATCTCCACATCTTTAACCCCTGGACTCAGTAAGTATTCACTGAATGAGTGCATGGATAGATGAGTGGGTGAGTGGATGAAGATGAGTGAATGGGTTGATGGACAGATGAGTATATAAATGGATGAGTGGATGGACAGATGGGTCAATGACTGGATGGGTGGGTAGATGCATGAATGGGTACATAGATGGGTGGGTGGATGGATGGGTAGATGGATGGTTGGGTGGGTAGATGAATGGAGAGATGAACAGATGGATGGGTGGACAGATGGGTAGTTGAGTAGATGGATAGATGGGTGAGCAGAGAGACAGATGGGTGGGCAGATGGAGGGATGGATGGGTAGATGGATGGATGGACAGGTATATAGATGGATGGATGAACGGATAGATGGGTGGCTATATAGACAGATGAGTGAATGGATGAGCAATGGGTGGGTAGATGGAAGGATGGATGGACAGATGGATGGATAAATAGATGAATACTTGACCCTGATGCAGTAAGAAATCATTGAAGGTTTGAGGGCAGAGGGAGCAATGTAAAGTGACATAAAAAACGTAAGATTCAGCCCCTACCCTCCAGCTGGAGAGACTCGGCATGGACACCTGAATTGTCTCTTATCACTAAGAAGTCACTTTCACTGAGGTGCCCCATATTTACAGAGCGTGGATATGACAGGAGGTCGGATGGAAGGGAACCCACGCGAAAGAAGTCAGAAAAGGCTGCCTGGCAGAGGGGAGGTTGGAGCTGTATACCGAAGGATGGGAAGAAGTAGATGGCTGGGAAGGGGGGAACAAAGGCAGAGTCCAGAGACCATGCTGCCACATCCACTCCAGGTGTCTGTCTGCTGGCAGACCATTCCGCTACATCCTACCAGGAAGTAGATACAGAAAGAAGGGAAGGATGGGAGAGGAAAGAAAGGAAAATGAGGAAAGAAAACGGAAGAGAGAAAAGGGTATGAGGGAAGTAAAAAAGAGAAGAGGGAGGGAGAAAGACGAGCCTTCTCTGGACTTCTCTGGGGTAGCCTGGAGGTTCGGCTCTGCAGGTTTCTGACCCGGGCCCCCAACCCCAGTTCACTGGAGATTCAGCCGCAGTGACTCATACGCCCTCAGTGTGGGGGGCATTCTGGGCTGACATCAACATATTGCTGTCACTTGCTAGACCTTTCCATCCTTCCTGTTCTCATGGCCCCATACGGCCAGGAACACAAGCATTATTCTCTCCATAAAAACTTCACGCATTGGGCGATTGTGTTCACCTGTGGCTGATTCGTGTCAATGTATGGCAAAACAAATACAGTATTGTAATTAAAAAAATAAATAAATTTAATTAAAAAAAAAAAAAAAAACTTCAAGGCACAAAGGAGCCACTGATGGGACGTCTGGGTCAGGGGAAGACCAGGACGAGGACTAGCTCCCCAGCTCCTCCCCGTTCTCATCCCCCGGCAGCGAGGGGCGGTAACAAGGGGAGGTGAGAGGGGCGCTGGAGCACCTGGGGCCACGCAGCCCAGCCAGCAGCCTGGGGTCAAATTGCTTCCTATCTGGTTAACTGGGCAAGTGATATTTAACCTCCCTGAGCTTCGGTTTCCACATCAGAAAAATGGGGGCCATACTCCACAGAGATATTACAGTGTACCCCTATGCTATTATAAGATAAGAGATGATGCTTGGAAAGCCTGAGACCCAGCAGAACGTCAGTAAGTGGCAGGCATTGCTATCTGCAGTAGTACTGCTTTGATTCATAGTAGATTAGGTGATATCTAATCTATTTCTGTTGTCTTTTGCCTGATGTCTCCAGAATCTCTCCGAGTGAGAATCCTGGTCTCCTAGTTCCCGGCTGAGAGAAGGTGGGTGGGCCACTCTGGGGCTTTCTAGGACACCTGCCTCCCTGCCAGGCAAACTGGTCCCCATGGGGCCCACTGACGCCTGCAGGAGACCAGCCAGCCTGCGCTGGCGACGGGCTTGCGCCGCCGGGCCGGGTGGGGCTGGCCTGTGAACTGCATGGTGCATTCTTGGGCCCCCAAGGTAAAAATAGTTTTGTTTTGTTAGGCTGGGTGGTTACACACTATTTGGCCTGGCAGCCTGCCCGCTGGAAAGGCAAATGCCAGACTATTTCAGGCTGTAAAAACAAGCCCCTGCCAGGCCCCAGGGTCAAGCCCCCAGATAGTGGTAATAATAGGCCACTAGCTAATTCTTTCAGGCCAGAAAAAAGAGTCCTATGGCTGCACGATTCCTCCTTCTGTCATCCACAATCATAACAGCCAAAACCCCTGCAGACAATGCACATGACTGCCAAAGCTAGTTCCCCAAGCAAAACAAAACACAAAAGGGCTGCAGTAGGGATCACCATCTTCATCATCTTCCAGCAATTTCCACACACAAAGCACCCTGAGAGGCATGTTGCTTTCATTCCATCATTCTGTCACAGCAGCCCTAGGGCGTTAACTACTACAAGTCCCATTTTCTAGAAAAGGAAACTGAGGCTTGGAGAGGTGAATAATCGGCAAGGCTGGATTCAGGTCTGCCTGACTTTGAAACTGACCTTCCTTCCTCCAGCCTGATTTTCATTGGTTTTCTTTAAGTAAGAAACTGCACTGGGACATTTTCAATGGCTTTCTGGTGCCTGTGAGATAAAGTCCAAATTCCTTAGTTCAAGGCCCTAGGAAGTCTGACTCCTCCTACCTTGCAGTCTCCATGCTTCCCCCATATTCATATGTTGAAATCTGAACCCCCAATGTCATAGTGATTGCAAAGCAATTAGGTCATAAAGATGGAGCCTCCTGATGGGATCAGTCCCCTAACAGGAACCACCAAAGAGCTTCTTCTTCCTAGTGAGGACACAGCCAGGAAGAGGGCCTCACTAGGCACCAGATGGACCGGTGCCTTGATCTTAGACTTCCCAGCTTCCAGAACTGTGAGAACTAAACATTGGTTATTTAAGTCACCTGGTCTCCAGTATTCTGTCCTAGCAGCCTGAGTTTAGACACCGCCCTACACTGCCCAGCTCCAGCTCCACCTCCTCCAGGCAGCCTTCCTTGATTTCTCCCCACCCAGAGCAGGGTGAGCGTCTTCCTGTCTGACCACCTGTCACAGCCACTGTGTGTGTGCCAGGCACTTCTGCAGAGGTGGTCTTTGACAGTTAGAGATATCACATGCCCATATGCTCTCTTTCCAGGGAGAAGGCAGAGGCTGCATTTGTGCCTCTGTTCCTATCACTCCCCTGTCCCCAAACCTTCAGTTACATGGATCATATTTACCCCTCTGTCCACACATCATCCATCCATACATTTCTTCATCCACTCAGGAAACATCCATTGGATGCACTGTGAGAGAAATGGAAATCAACTAAACACCTACAGCGGGGGTGGCAGGGGAGGTGGCAGGTGAAATGCCGCCGGTCAAGGCCAGGGACTGGGGGAGCGCAGGGGCCCTGGGAGTCTTTCCAGGGATGGGGTCACCTGAGTGGACTTTACAGGAAGCACGGAGGTTGATTAGGTGAAACTAGGAGGCCATTCTTGGTCAGGTCTCATGACACTCCCTCTGTGACGGGACCTAACATCCTTGTCCACCTCGGCCGCTCCATCAGTCACGTCCCAAGAGGGAGACTGGCACTCAGCTCGGGTTAGGAAGAAGTGTCTGTTCTCACGGGGAGACTTCACAGGGGGCCGGCGGGGGACCACACAGCCAGTGTGGTCTGGCTCGTTGTGGAGTTGATGCCACCCACGGGGCCTGAAAGGGTGAGGACAGACAGGGTCTAGAGGGAGCCATGGGCACAGAGCTGGGCAGGGGCCTCAGGAGAGGGGCAGTGACTTTCTGCCAGAAAGATCCATACCCTAAACCGCAGTCTCTCTCACTGCCTGGCCTCCCACTGGCACCTCCCACCAGCCAACTCTGCCAGAGTAAAGGAGCCGGCCGCCTCCCAGGCAGACAGCAGGGTGGAGAGGGGGACTCCAGAAGGCAGGGAAGCTGAGTGCAGCCGTCCAAGCGCTCCTGAGGGCCGCACCGGGCCCCTGAGCTCACCCTGGCTTTCATCCCGCTTCCTTTGCTCGCTCTGCTCCCTGTGCCCGGACGCCCTTGCGCAGCTTCTGAGCCCATCAAAACCCTCTGCCTCCTTTAAGCCACACCCACAGGCTATATCCTCTGAAAGTCTTTGCTTTTCCTACTCAGAAAGCATCCACCTTTTTAATGCTTGTGTTATACTCTCAGGGGTCTTTTTCCCTCCACCCCTTTTAAGGGCAGGAGCTGAGGCTGATTTTGTCTTTAAAACTCTGAACCTTTGCTTCCTCTAAGTCATAGCCTAGAATACCTCAAAACCTGTGAAAGGTCTGAGACGTGCCTACTTACCAGCTCACTGGTTAGCCTGACATTTTCATGGATGCTGCCAGAAGACAGGAGACTCCTGGATCAGAGACACAGAACTTTATCACTCACAGCAATAGTGTAGCATTTTTGCCCCAGTTTCCTAAGCCCCAGTCCCCATGTCGTGCCATGCAAGTCACTTCAGTCGTGTCTGACTCTTTGTGACCCCATGGACTTTAGTTCTTCAGGCTCCTCTGTCCACGGGGATTCTCCAGGCAAGAATACTATAGTGGGGTGCCATTTCTTCCTCCAGGGGATCTTCCTGATGCAGGGATTGAACCTGAGTCTCCCACATTGCAAGCAGAGTCTTTACCATCTGAGCCACCAGGGAAGCTCAGTCCCCACAGGACCACATAAAGAGAACCACGTTAGCGCCTGTACACTCAGTGGGTTGCATGACAGAGAACAACACTGAGCTAAGGAAACCCAAATATTCTACAGTGGGCAGTAAGCTCTCTGTTCCAGAGGAAGACTCTCTCTTCTAGTGAGGCTGTCTGCTGTACAAACATCAGAGAACAGGACAGATGGGGAAGCACCAGCCACGGGGAAACACCAGAGGCCCAAGGAGCACCATCCCCCAGCAGAACCTAAGCGGCATGCGCTGACTGGGATATGGCCACCTTGGTCTCACTCTGCCTTCCTGATGGCAAACATCAGGACCGAGCATCATCAGAGCCCTGGCTTGGTCCCTCCTTGTGGGGTGCCTCTCACTGGATACCAGGACCCACAGTGATATTACTAAGAGAAACTGTGAAGGAGCTGATGACTAATAAAGAAACTTACTGGTTCCGCCAAGCCCACGGGACCCTTAGCCATGCAAGGACGTGAGAAAGGGAGGCAGGATCAAGGAGAAGGAAGAGAGTATCCTGGGTCCAGTCCTGCCTCTTACTAGCTGGTGGCTATGGCAAGGCACAGAACTCTCTTCGGAGCCTCATTTTCCCCATCTGTAAAAGGGGTATAACAGGAACTAGCTCACGTGGTGGTCAGAAGGATGAAATTACTTTATTCTTGTGAAGTACTTAGGCCAGCACATAAATAGTAAGTACGCTATGTGTAAGCAAAACAGAAGAGACAACAGAAATGCAGAAGAAGGAGGAGGCTGGGCACGGGGGCCAGACTGCCTGGCTCTGCTCTGGAACAGGGAGCAGAGTCTTAGCTGTGATGTGAAATGTAGAGAACACCATTATCCACCAATCTTCTTCCCCTGATCGGGGCTCAGGTGAATGTAATTTCTTACATCACTGACCCTGGTCTCTGACCGCATCTTCATTCATAGGTGGGATGTGACGACATCCACGTGGTTGACGATGGGTGGCTCTGACTCCATTTCTTGAAACAAATTACTACCCACTGGAAAACAGAAATGAATAAATCCTGTTAGAATCTTTCCAAATGCTAAATAAGCACTGTGCTACTATTCCTATTCTCCTTTAGAAATTGGCTTGCTCTCTTCAGCAGCCAACCTTTCAGGACCAAATCATTGGAAGACCATAATGGCATGAAGGAAAACAGCCATTGCCACAAACTGAGCATCCTAACAAGCTAACCAGGCCCAGGGCTGGGGCGTTGCATGCATTTCCTGTCTGATACTCACAATAATGCCCAGGACGGCCATATCGTCTTTATGCCCAGGTGACAGATCAGAAAGCTGAAGCTCATGGAGGTGAAGTAACTTGAACTCAATTTCTAAGCTCAGGTGTGAACCCAGGCTGACCCGACACCACCACACTGCATTAAGCTGCTACAAGGAGCCTTGGGAATCACCTCTCCCCGCGCCTCTGACCTACAGAACAGCAGACATCAGGCAGATTGGCAATGCCACCTGCTGAGTTGGAGCAATGCCTGCAACCAAAACGCTTAACTCTGGGTCCAGACTTTTGTCCACCACCCTCCCTTCATTCTTTGTCCTCTGATAGCGGTTAAATTGTGAGAAATAAACAGAAAACAACATAAAACACAGGGAAAATTAAGAAGGTCGGGTGGAGCAGGAACCACAGCAGTGTGGCTGGAAAGGCGATTTCCAATTCAGTCAAGTCCAGGAGTTTCACGGTCGATCTGAGCAGGGATGTCCACCAGGGGGCGGTATGAATCTGTTAAGTGATAAGAGCGTCCATCCAAAGTCACAGGGATGTTCACAGCTTAACAAGCGTTTCCCAAGGATGGGGCCCCCGTGAGTACCGCTGGGATACATGAAGTAACTATAAAAGGCACACATGAACTCGTAAAAATATATATAATGATTATGCATCTTCTAAGAAAGTTTTGTTCTCTTTTAAATACACTCGACAAAGGAAGAATTTGCTTTCTGCCTGAAGCATCAATATTGTTTTGGATTAGAAAGTGAGAGGTTCTTTGGTTCTTTAGCTTCCAAAATACAGCTTCTAAAAGAAGAAAGTGAAGAGTCAGATTATGTCATAGGTTCTTCTGGTTCTGTTAGGGCTGTCTGCTGATCGGGACGTCCAGCTGCAGGTCCTTAGCAGGCCATGTAGCCCCACGGCTGCTGTTAACCAGAAAACACTCAAGATCAGGGACTGTAAGGCGAGAGAGATGCAGAACCCACGTGGTTGCTCTGCAGCTTCTAGAAAATGAAACTAGGCAGAGAGGCATAAAGGAAAACACGTCTTCCAAGAGCCTCACATTTTCCTTGGCAATTTCAGGTCGTGAAATGCTTGTCCCTTGGGAGCAGGCCACCATGTCACACAACTCCTGGGTCACGATTTCCCCTCGCAGTCTTCATGAACTGAGGTGTCCCTTTACCCTGGAGTTGTGTAAAGCCCAGCCATACTTGACGGCCCTGATTATAAGCATTCATTCATCCATACATTCATTCATTAAACAGTATTTCTGAGAAACTGCTTTTTGTCAGATGCTACGGTTGGCCCTGCTCTTAAAAAAACATAGAGCCAAAAGTGCTAAGTGTCAGGGGCGAGAGCATGGGAGAAAGAGGGGACACAATTTTGAATTGAGTTACTGCATCCCATTTTGAGAAACCAAACTTTCCCATTTCACAGATGAGGAAACTGAGATCTTCAGAAGCAATCTGCACACTGACAATGACACACCCAGAAAACAGCAGAGCCTGGTTATAGCCCAAGCACCCTGGCTCCTCCCCATGCTGTGGCCTCTGACCCAGGCTGCCCTCCCTTGACCCAGAATGGGTCAGGAACCTGCTGGAAAAAGCCAAGATCAATGCTCCTATTTCACAGAAAAGCAAATTAAGGCACCCAGAAGACAACCTGGACAGGTTATCAAGATCAACATCTATCCAACTCTGAAACATTTCTCAAGAAAGACATCTTCCAGTTCCGAGAAGTCTTTTCTGGATGTAAACCATAAAAACACTGAGTTAGGATTCTCCCTGGCATCTAGCACCTGCTGACCCACCTTCACAAATGCCTCCCCTAAGAAGGGCCCCACACATGCAGAGCCCCGCCACCTACACGTCTCCTCTCCCCACTCCTACTCGGACAGATTTTCTGCTCCACATTCAACCCAGAAAACCCTTCTGTGTCGATGCCCCGGACCATTTATTGTCAAAAGGGTAAGACGCTAACTGCAAGCACTTCAGCTTGGGTGCATTTCAGTTGCTACAACAGGAAGAGGAAAAAAAAGAAGAGGAAGAAAGATAAATGAGGAAAAGCCACTAGAGAGGAGGGAAGATGATGAAGATGAAGGAAAGGAAGAGGTAAAGGAAGGGGGAGAAGACCGGAGGAGCAAGAGAAGGGAGAGGGAGTGGAAATTGAAGTTTAATGCAACTTCTACAACATCCCCCGATTAAAAGGAAAGCCATTCTGACTTAGAGACAAATCTTAGCTAAGAAGCAAAAAAAAAAAAAAAAAAGAAGAAGAAGAAGCTTAACTCTCAATGAATGTCAGAAGCAGGGCAGGACCACAGAGATCTCTATGGGAATCTCAGCTTCCAACCCATGCACACCTTTCCATTAAATACCTCCCCCAAACCCCAAAACACTTGCTTTCTTTAATGTTACTTAAAATCTCTAAACAGATTATATATCATTACTAAAAACAAACCAAGGCTATGGAAAGTTTAGATCAAAATTATTTTTCCTTAAAAGGTAAATTGAACCTTGATTTTATTCACATGCTGCCAGTCTGCTTGGCTGCCCCAGCTTCCCTCTCTTAGGTCAACAGTGGCAGCTAGCACATCACCAAGATCCATTCCAGCATCCAGGCTGTCGCATGCCACCTTTTATGTTGACAAAAACAGGGGAAATAATGTACAACAAATGCTGACTTGTTTTCAGAAAGTGAGAGAGAATGTTCACCTCACCACCCAAAGTCAATTTGAGGTGGGTATATGTTGTCTTTGCCACTAAGTCAAGCTTGAGTTCCAGTAATACCTCTGGGAGATCTGGCAAAGAATGAATGCTGCTGAGAAAGGGGTTCCTTATGGAGTTTCAAATGTGCTCTTCAGCCACAATAGCAGAAAAAAATGTGTTCCGTTGACCCTTCATATACGCAAGTTTTGCATCCAAAGATTCAACCAACTGAAGATTGAAAGAAAATTTTTGAATTCTAGAAAGTTCCAAAATGCAAAACTTGAATCTGTCACACACTAGCAGCTCTCCTCATAGCTTTTACATTGTGTTAGAAACTGCAGCTAGTCTAGAGATGATTTAAAAGATGACTTACAGGAGGATGTGCATAGGTTATATGCCAACATTATGCCATTTTATATAAGGGACTTGAGCACCTGTACATTTTGATATGAGTCAGGGATCCTGGAACAAACACCTTGGAGGTATCAAGGAACAACTGCATAAACTGAAATTCAAGTTTGAAAAAGTCTTTCCCTGGGTATTCCAAAAATAGGGTGACTGTGACTTTCATTAATTTCATCGAGGTTAATCCCTTTGGCAAAAAAAAAAATGAATCTTGATGTTCTGCGATTAGGGCTCGTATCTTCACACAAAAAGGTAAGAGATAACCTCATGTCTTAACAAACTCTTTTTCCCCAACTGGCTACCTGAACAGCCAGTCTGAAGCTGCCCTCACAGAATTTTCCACTCACATACTAGGCTGTGTTTAGACATCCTAAAATACAAATCTTCCCTTGGATTTTTGTCCCAGATGCTGATCTTGAACCTAGCACTGCTAAAATGGCGTCAAGAGACGCCAAATCTTACTTATTTTTCCTAGCTAAGCTCATTACCTCAAAGAATTCTGGCAGTGCTTCAGAGAGATTCTCAGTGTAAGGGGTGTCTCCAGTGCTAACAGCACAGCACGCATAAACAAGCAACAAGAACAATTTCCCTTTACTGGTGATGAATTAACCTGAAATGTTATTTCCTCTGTGAAGTCCTCTTTTCAGCCTTGGACCATTAAAATCAGACAAAACAATGCCCTGGAATTTATTTGTAATTTTTTTGTCCAAATTAAGAAACACTCTGGCAACACTCAGGATTCATGGTTTTCATGACTCTCTTCAACAACATTAAGTTCCTGTCATTCTCTGTTTAGACTTTTAAAAAACTATCTCAGTTGTTTATAAGCTAGGTAAATTCCTGATTCTATATTCTAGCACAATAGCAGAAGAGAACTGTACCCTATTAAAAAAGGAAGAAAAAATTCCATCCAGACCTGTTAAAGGTTTGTTTGAGGAACTCAAATAAAGCTGAGCTGCTAATGGCTGGTCTCAGCAGCCTCTCCCACTCGAATAGAACACTGGTTCAACATAACAGAAAGCAGTTGAAAAGTGATTTTAATTATCTGTACTTTGCTGTACTGTTTAATTCACAAAAATAGTATATTATGTCAAGAGAACACAAGAGCTCACCTGAAAGAGCTCCCACCAGCCAAACCTGGAACAACTGGGGCAATAAAAGAAGTAGCTGTAATATTTCACTATAACCCAACAAATAAATACAATGTCCATGAGCCCAGACTCATATTTGAAAAGACTGAATAAATAAATAAACGGGAGAGAAGTGATGACTCTCCCTTTCAGAAGAGCTCCAGTTGACAAATGGAGAAGGAATGGGGGCAACAGAAGGCGCCCATCAGAGCACTGCAGAAGCCATAGTGGCTGCAAGGCCCATAAGGGACACGGAGGCTAGCGAGGGAAAGATGAAGGAGAGACAGGGCGTTCGAGAAACCCAGAGAACCACTCCCCAACTGTTTACTGTTCTCCCTTGAGAGTCCCTTGGACTGCAAGGAGATCCGACCAATCCACTCTGAAGGAGATCAGCCCTGGGATTTCTTTGGAAGGAATGATGCTGGAGCTGAAACTCCAGTACTTTGGCCACCTCATGTGAAGAGTTGATTCATTGGAAAAGACTCTGATGCTGGGAGGGATTGGGGGCAGGAGGAGAAGGGGCCAACAGAGAATGAGATGGTTGGATGACATCACCGACTCGATGGATGTGAGTCTGAGTGAACTCCAGGAGTTGGTGATGGACAAGGGGGCCTGGCGTGCTGCGACTCATGGGGTCGCAAAGAGTTGGACACGACTGAGTGACTGAACTGAACTGAAGGGAGAAACAGCAAGCTTCCAGTGGAGAAGTGGCAGACACCACGTACCAAGGCGAGCTTCAGCGGGAACAGACATGCCCGCATCATGCACCCCGGCAGGAGGCACCAGAAGGGCACTCAGCTCTGCGGCCTTCTCTCCCCAAACCCATCACCACCATCCATCTAACACAAGGAGACAGCAAGCCTAAACTGAGGGACACTCTACAAAATGCCTGACCAGCGCTTTCCAACGTGGTCAAGGTCACAGGAGACTAGTAGAGGCTGAGGACCAGAGGCAGTGCATGATCCTAGATGGGGTCCTGGATCAGAATAAGGACGTTAGCAGGAAAGTGGGGGAAATCTGAGTCCCTGTGTTCTCCTTGGCAGCCTTGCTGCAGTATTAATGCGTAGTTTTGATAAATGTACCATGTTAACATCATAGGAAGCTGAGTGGTGGGTGTATGAGAACTCTCTTTGTAACTCTCCTATAAGTTTACAGCTATTTCACCAGTTTAAAAAAAAAAAATTATAAAGAAGAAAAAAAGGAGAACATGGTATTATAAAAGTCAAACCAAATAAGAGGTTGAAAGAAAAACTTCACCCACCCCTAAACCCAGTTCACCCCTTGAAGTAACCTGTTTGGTATTGACTTTATGGTTCCTTTTACTCATTAAAAAAATATATAGATACATAAATATAGATATAGATATAAATTTATTAAGGTTTTCCCTTTGTTTTTATTTGATTGTGTTAAAATAATGGATTGTTGTGAAAAGGTGAATATTTACTGATTTAACCTTTACAGAAATCTCTTTAAAAATTCCAGAAGGACATTCTGTTGAATGGTGCCCATCAAAACATGGGGAAACCCTTCTTCACCCTGATTTATTTCTGAAGCTCCTATAGCTCCTGTTCAGAAACCTTTCCTCTTACCTAGACAAAATATTTTGAGATTGAATTGTCAAACATTAAGATGTAAGCAACACATGTGTAACTGAAATCCACCTGTTTATCACACTTCTCCCCTTGTTTTTATATTGCACTCCTGTGGTTACAGCAGCATTATTTATAACAGCCGAGACACAGAAGCACCCTAAATATCCATAGATGGATGAATGGATAGAGAAGATGAAATACCACTCAGGCATAAAAAGGACACAATAATGCCATTTGCATCAACTTGGATGGATCTAGAAATGATCATACGAAGTGAAGTAAGTAAAAAGAAATACAAATACCATACGGTATCACTTACATTGTGGACTGTAAAATACAACACAAATGAACATATCTATGAAACAGGAACAGACTCACAAACATAGAAAACAGACCTGTGGTTGCCAAAGGAGAGGAGAGGTGGCCGGGATGGTGGGGAGCAGAAATTGGGGATTACCAGATGCAAACTATTATACAGAATAATAAACAAGATTCTACTGTATAGCACAGGGAATTACATTCAACAGCCTGTGATAAACCAAAATGGAAAAGAATACACACACACTCATATATAACTGAATCACTTTACTATACAGCAGAAATTAACACATTGTAAGTCAACTATACTTCAATAAAATTTAAAAATCAAAACTAAAAACAAACCTTCTGTCTATCTCTTCACTGTACCCTTATATCCAAGTTTCTGACCCACAGTGATTTCCTTCCTGGTCTACTCACCTCAACCCACCACCTCGGCCCAGTAATTCTTCTCTGTTTATGCCCCTCTTCCATGGCTACTTCCCCTTTAAAAGGAAGCCAGTTAAACTTCCTGGCTCCTGCAGACGCCCCAGTTCACTCGGTAGCACAAGCTCCATCACCAGAGTCCAAAGCAAGCAGCAAAGGATCCTTTGAGGTGGCAGCAAAGTTGTGACTTGATCAGGATCTTGGCTCCCACCACACAATGTTCAACTGAAATGCTTTTTAAGTCAAGTGGGCTATATGGTGGCATTACCCAGGATTTTTAGGTTTAATCCATCCTGAAGAAGTTATATTCTATCCTTTGCAATAAACATGGATCCACACTTGATACAAGCCTTAGAAGTTCAGGGGGAAGGGGTGTTTGTTGCTCTAGTCAGCAAGCAGCACCCCCAGAGAAGAAGGGAGGGAGATAACAGTGAGGAGAAGGCTGGCTGCACTTGGGCGATGAGTGCTGTCAGCAATGACCTGTCGGGGGCAGAGCGGCCCCAGGAATCCAGCTATCCTTGGCCCCATTTCCATCCCTCTCCCTATACATAGAGAGCTGCAGCAGACTTCGATCCCATCTCAACTATTTAATGAAATTTACAGGCAAACCCATGCATCCTTATTCTGATTTCTTTCGGGAAGAAATAGGAGAGATTCTAACTCCTGAGAAGATGTCATTAAAATAATTGATTTTGATACTCTATTATACCAACTGTCAGAAAAAAATTTTTTTATCTTTATTTGACACCAAATAAAGATAGCAGCACCTGTCTTGGCACTGAATCTCAATCTTTCTACTTACGTGCTGTGTGATCCTGGGACAATGACTCCCCCTCTTTGTAGAGCCTACCACCCTCACATGAAAAAAGATAACACTATTATCCACGCAACACGGTTGCTGTGAGGGTTAAACAGCTAATGTAGGTAAAGTACCTACACTGCTGCTGCTAAGTCGCTTCAGTCGTGTCCGGCTCTGTGCGACCCCATGGACTGCAGCCTACCTAGAGGTATTTAAAAAGCCTCCATCTTAAAAGGATAACACAGACTACTTATTGGAATTAAATGGGTGGATGGATGGATAGATAAATAGATGTATACATATATATTTGGCATTTAGATATATTTTGGTGATCTGACAAGCTCAGGTATATGAAAGTGCTTACCAATTCAATTTTACCAGAAAAACAAGCAGATGCTGTACTGTATCTTGAAGCTTCCACAGATGCTAAGCAGTGGCTACAGAAAATGGCAAGTGAGGCTAGGCTGCCCTCAGGGCACACCCGCAGCAATCTAGGGATTAACCCTGCTGGTCTCCTCTCAATGCCATTCATGACCTGCGACCTTGGTGACTGGCCACTGTTCCTTGATAACCCACCACCAAGTGCCGGGACTCGAGTTCAGGGCCTGAAGTGACTGTTCATGGAGTCAGGGTATTTGCTTGTCTATGGATGTGAAAGGAGGTCTGACCCGGGCCCAGTGCTGCAGGGAGCCAACGTGGGCCTCCCGGGCCACCCGCCCCCACTCACCACGCTTCGCAGACACAGGCAACGCTGCCAGGGCCTATCTCAGCTGCCACTCCTTTCCGCCTTGGAGCCACACTTGTACACTTACCCCCTGTGGTGAAGTGCCACTTAATCTGGGAATTTCAGCTTTCAGAACATGACTCAGAATATAGAAGAGGGAACCAAACGGTCCTTTGGCAAAGTCAGAGCTACTGGCAGCACCAAGCGCATTAACCAAAGCATGCTTGCAGCCATGACTCATAGTTGAGACAGAATTGTAACCAGGTTAGTTATCCGATAGCCCAGATCACAGAGGATTACAAACAGTGACTTCAGAGAGGCCAGAAATTAGACGCAGCCGACAATAACAAGGAGTGGCAGTTGAAAGTGAGGAAAGAAATGGAGAAGTCGTTAAAGGCAGCCAAAAGCTTCCAACACCACAGCAATCTGGGGTCCAGTGATATTAGAAGCATCACGTCAAGGAAGGCAGGGCAGAAAGGAATGTGGAAAGGGGTGAAGGCCACCAACGCAGGGCACGGCTTCACTGAGCACAAGACTCAGCGGGATCGCAGGCTGCTCACGGCCTGAGAATGGACACACAACAAGCCAGGGCAGATCCCAAAGTCCCCGACCACTGACCCTTCTCCCACACTCAGGATACGATGGGAGGTGCAGAGGGCCTGGGGCAGCCCCAGAGGGAACAGCACGTGGGACAGAGAGATGACACCCCAACCAGACACCCCCGTGGCCTGGGAGTCAGAACGTCCGCCTGATTCTCGGTGTTCCACGACCTAACAGGCAGTGGTGAGCAGACACAACCAGCCCTGCTTGGGGCCCAGGGAACCAGGAAGGACACTTTGGGGAGGGACAGGAGTGTCCCAACACGTCGGGAAGGGGATCCAGTCCCCTCGCTCATTTCTTTTACTGTGACTGATGGTGGCAGCAAAGCTCATGTCAACATGAGGATATGCTTGTTTGGCTCCTCCTCGGCTAAAGAGTTAGAAGAACTGAGAGGCAAAGGGGAAAGCAGGGCAAGGGAGAGAGAAGGTCCAGCCGCAGAGCTGGCACCAGACCTGTGACGTCAGGTGCTAAGAAACCTACTCCTGCCTAGAATGCAGACTGAAGTAAGCCAGCTCATTTAACTGCAAATTAAACATGCAGTATCCCAAACGCTCAGTCTCCAGCAACATGGTGAATTTACCAAGCATCCTAAGTTAGAGGTACACAGAGTTGTATGATTACAGGTTGAGCTGAGGAGAAACTATTTATCATCAATAAGCAGACAGACCTATCAGAGAGTTAGTATCAATATTAACAGCTGGCACAAATCATTAAAATGTGAAGATGAATGTGAACAGGGGATGGGAAGGAAATTTCCCCAAGAGAGAATAGAAATCATAAAATTCCATAGAAAAAACTGTTTGGCATCACCAGTTACCAAAGACATGTAAGTAGAAACTATGGTGTGTCACATGACATCGATTAAATAATCAAAAAGAAAAATAACAATAATGCCCGATGATGGCAAGGTTGTAAGAATACTGGTAAATTCAAATATTACTAGTGGCAGAGTATTTTGGGAAGTAATTTGGAAACATTTCTTGAGCCATTAAATTATTGGTACCCTATGGCCCAATGATCATACTACGTGGAATTTTTTTCTAAGAGAATCCAAAAGTGCAATGTCCAAAGATGCTAGAATAACAAAGAAAAATTTAAAAACAATCTAAACATACATGGTATGGAAACAGTTCAGTAAGTTAGAACATATGCACCTAATGGAATATTCTAAAGCCATTTAAGGTGACAATTGTGAGAATTATGTAACAACTTAGAAAATGTTTTTAATATACCTAGTGTGCAAAACGAAAATGTACAGTTGACCCTGAAATATGGTTTGAACAGTTTGACTAGTCTAGTTCTACAGTCTGAGGTTAGTTGAATCTAACACAGAGAAATTTGCATATACTGAGGGTCAACTATAAATTATAGCCAGATTTTTAACTGTGGGGAGGGTCAGTGCCCTGACTCCTGTGTTTTTCAAGAGTCAACTGTATAGAGGTAGGGTTGCCATTATGAAAAATTTCTGTTTCTAGGGGTACAAAAATAAAAGTAGTTCAGAATAATGAAAAGTGCTGTTAACTCAGCAGGGTGGTAGCGGTTAGCTGATTGTTCAGAGTGAAAACTGTCTTAGGTGTTAGTTGCACAGTCATGCCCAACTCTTTGTGATCCCATGGACTTTGCCTGTCAGGTTCCTCTGTCCATGGGATTTTCAGGCAAGAATACTGGAGTGGGTAGCCATACCCTTCTCCAGGGGAACTTCCCAACACAGTGATTGAACCAGGGTGTCCCACATTGCAGGCAGATTCCTTACCATCTGAGACACCAGGGAAGTCTGAAAACTGCCTTATGGGAAGTTAAATACAGAGGGTGCTTCTAGCCAGCACTGCTCACACCCCACATGCTTCTGTCTCCAAGCCCAGTTTTCCAACATGCCTGCATCCCTCTCCCCACACTGGTCAATCAGGGACTCAGGCTTTCAGCACCCAGAGGTCTGTTCAGAAGGGAGAAGAGAAACCACCTGAGTCCCCTCGGGAAGAAGCCTGAAAGTCATACGGTGACCCATACTCCCTGGGTTTCCACTTTATAAAGCAGCTCTAGGTATAATTAGAGAATACTGTTTGAGTTAGAAACTGAGGCTCTGAGAGATGAACCACCTTCTCCAGGGCTGCCTAGCACATAAGCAGCATAGATGGCAGAACCAGGCCTGCTAACTCCAAAGCCCATGTTCTATTGGCTAAACAGGAAGGTTACTGGCAGAAGCTTAAATGCCCTTGAAACCTTCACAACAAGAAGAAATTTGGATTCACCAGAAACCTCCCAAAGGAAAGAACACTGATTGTCCAGAGGTTTCTGAACTTGAGCTTGTATCAGAATCATGTGGAGGGGATTGAAATGTGGATCGCCAGGACCTACCCTGGTCTGGGGAAGCCCAATAATCCGCCTATCTGACAAGCTTCCCAGTGATGCTCCAGCTGCTCATCCACAGACCACACTTTGAGAACTGCTGGTGTGGAAGTCTTGATAAGGGCTTCCACTTAGAGGGGCACTTGGGGCAGCAGAGGAGAACCGATCTCCAGGAAAACCAAGGAGAAAAATGCATTCTCCCATTAAAGCAACTGGAACTATGCGGGCTTGGTGTTAGTGGTGTAGTGGGTTGGAGGGTGTGGAAATTGAGGGCATAAGTGGTTAAGTGTTGTGTGGGAAGAGGGGTGAGACACATGGCCAGTGATGGGCAGATGGACAGGCTGGCTGTCTGGATTCCAGCCACCTGGAGATTAGGGAAGGGCTATCAACATCCAAGGCCATGGTTCAGTTCAGTTTAGTCGCTCAGTCGTGTCTGACTCTTTGTGACCCCATGAATCGCAGCACACCAGGCCTCTCTGTCCATCACCAACTCCCGAAGTTCACTCAGACTTGCGTCCATTGAGTCAGTGATGCCATCCAGCCATCTCATCCTCGGTTGTCCCCTTCTCCTCCTGCCCCCAATCCCTCCCAGCATCAGAGTCTTTTCCAGTGAGTCAGCTTTTCACATGAGGTGGCCAAAGTACTGGAGTTTCAGCTCCAGCATCATTCCTTCCAAAGAAATCCCAGGGCTGATCTCCTTCAGAATGGACTGGTTGGGTCTCCTTGCAGTCCAAGGGACTCTCAAGAGTCTTCTCCAACACCACAGTTCAAAAGCATCAATTCTTTGGCGCTCAGCCTTCTTCACAGTCCAACTCTCACATCCATACATGACCACAGGAAAAACCATAGCCTTGACTAGACGGATCTTTGTTGGCAAAGTAATGTCTCTGCTTTTGAATATACTATCTAGGTTGGTCATAACTTTTCTTCCATGGAGTAAGCATCTTTTAATTTCATGGCTGCAGTCACCATCTGCAGTGATTTGGGAGCCAAAAAAATGAAGTCTGACACTGTTTCCACTGTTTCCCCACCTATTTCCCATGAAGTGATGGGACCGGATGCCGTGATCTTCGTTTACTGCCATGGTATTGGGGGACAAAGTGCCTGTGGGCAGTCAGCCGACATACCAATCAAATGAACCAAAGATGAGAGTGGCCTTTGGTGGCCTCTACCACGTGCTGGCATGAGATCACTGTCACGTGTTTATGAATGCAGCATGAATGGACCGATCTCATTCAGTGGCTGCACCCCCTCTAAGGTCAGGGGAGGAGTCTGGGCACGGGGAGGTGAGGATGCCGAACCCAGCTGAACACCCTGAATCACAGTGGCTGGTGTGACGTCCAAGATCCCACCACCAGAGATTAATGCTTTCAGGGAAGGCTCTGGCATCTTCCAGGATCCTCTGTTAAAATGTCCCTGGGAGGTTGACTCACCCATTAGCTCAACAAATATTTACAAAGTATCAGGCAGATGCTAGGCAATATAAAGCCTTTAGATGGTCATGAGCTAATGCTTTAGTGGGTGTTAATCGGCAATCAGTCCATCTCATCTTTATGTAAAAATATGGTCAGCAGAGTGAAGGAGTAAAGGGCTGAGGAGCAATCTATGACTTGGAATTTACCTTCTAGGAGTCAGCAGGCTGGTGCCGTTATTCTGATGGTGGCTCCTGTCAGAGCAGCCAGCGTGGCCCAGAGCTCCTGATTCATGCCAAGTGTCAAGCCTGATGATGGAGGAGCGTGAGTACCAGTGGTGTGAATACAGTGGAGGGTAGGGAGTGGGGAGGGCAGGCAGCAGGGGGCACAGGAAAGATGGAGACATGGATGGCTGGGTGTTCCCGGCCTCAGTTTGACAAGAGTCCAAAGACATGCGTGTAGGATGAACTCCAGGGGAGTGGTGGGGAACTGAGGTTGACTGTTCTGGAAACCCACCCACGATATCCCAGAGGCCTCTACTGTGGAGGAAAGAGTGTTTTCCGTCAGTGTGAGAGGTGTCCTGTAAGTTTCATTGTGCTTGAAAGTATTCAAAAGCCAACCAAGGGAACCGAGGGAACAGCACTAGACTTGGAGTCATGAGCCTCAACTTAAGACTCCGGGCTGTGCCATCTATGAGCACAATGCAGTCACTTCCTCTTTTGAGCCTCAATTTCCTCACTCATGAGGGAGGTGCTAACACCTACATCCTAGCCTCTGAGAGGCCACAAGAACAGTGGTTAGAGGCCCTGACTCCAGAGCTCCGCCTCTGCGACACACAAGCCACGTGACTCTGGGCCGGTTATCTAACTCCTCTGTGCTTCTATCAATACATTCGTAAAATTAGGCTAATTATCATTTCTAACAAGATTCCTTGTAAGAACTAAAGAAGATAGTATGTGTGAAGCATCTACAACAACTTCTGGCATCTAGAAAATGCTATATAAGTGTTTATTTCAAAAATGACTAAGCAGGATATTGAATTGCCAAACACATCACCTGCCACAGCCTATGAATGGGGGGATTTCTGAAGGGAATTTGCTGCAGGTGCAGGGACCAGGGGGTCCATTCCAAGTCAAGTTGGGGGAGCCCCAGAGAACCATGTGGGTAGGCTAGGGGTGCTGGAAGGATGAGCACAGGCAACACAGGCATCCCCTCCTGACTGATCTCTGCTGAGCTGCAGAACCTCAAAGGCCACCCTGAGCATTAAAGAGTTCTGGTGGTGCCAGACAGGAGGTCCTAGGAGGCTGGGGTTTATGCAAGGACAGGCCTAGTGAGGAGAAGCCTAAGGAGGCAGAGGCAGCCTGCAACAGAAAAGCAAGGAGAACAGCCTGCATGCTTGGTGGGCCCAGTGCTCTGACCTGAGTTTTGTTCCCCACTCATAAATTCGTATTATGAAGTCCTAATCCCCAGTGGGATTATCTGGAGTAAGGAGGCAATAAAGGTTAAATGAGGCCATAAAGGTGGGACCCTGCTCTAAGAGGACCAGTGTCCTTTCAAGAGTAGACACCAGAAAGCTCACTGTCTCTTTTCCCATGTGAGGACGCAGTGAGAAGGCAGCTGTCTGCAAACCATAAAGGGAGCCCCATCTGAAACCCAAACAGCCTGCACTTTGATCTGGGAACTTAGTGCCAGTCTCCATAACTCTGAGAAATAAATGTCTGTGTTAAACCGCCTATCTCTGGCACTATGTTATGGCAGCCCAAGTGAAGGCACCCAGGATGCCAGCAAGTGCCCAGGCACCCACAGGACTCTAGAGCCCTGTGGTTACCTCCCAAAGTGCAGGAGCCCCCACGGTGTGCACCAGGGCAGGAACAAAGATCAGGCCAGGAGCACAGCTGGTGAGGCCAGGACAGAGGCCCCACCAGGCATTCTGCAGGGAGAGCAGGCTAGGGATCGGCCACTTGTGCGCCCAGAGGGATAGCCACAGACAGCACTGGATGGGGCAAGGGCACCACCTGGAGCTTCCCTCTTGAAAGGAGACACTCACACCTCTGTCTCTGCTATTGCCTGGTCTTGCTGTACTATGTACCTCCAATCCCAAATTTCTGAGACTCCCCAGGGAAATCTGACCTGTGTCCAAAAGTTGCTACCATCAACCAATTCCTGGGCTCTATAGGGCTGGCTCTTGTTTCGATTGTTTAAAGTTCAACTCCAGACACCCACTGGCTGCAGCTGCTGCTCCACCCCATGTTTCCCTGGCCCTGTGCTGCTAACCCTGTTGATATCAGCTCTACCCACCAGGACCTCTCCCCAGCACATCTCCTGGCTGTACTCCAAGGGAACCCCAGATTCATTAAGACTGAAGGTCTAGAAATAACTTACACAATCAGACCCAGGCTCTCCTGCCTGATACTTCCAGTCAGGACCCTCTAACCCCCTTACAAAAACTGTCCCAGAATCCATGTGCAGCATTTCTGCACAGGCTGACCCACATTCTCCACCAAAAGGTCATCTTCAATTGCCCGACACTGGTCCTCTTGTTCCCTTTCTGAAACACCCTGTAACCTGAGGGAGAGCTTTGGGCATCACGGAGTTCAAATCTCAGCACCAGCACTTAGCAGCTGTGTGAGCTTAGGCACATTACTGCGCCTCTCTGAACCTCAGTAGCTCCCACCTTCTGAGTTACGAGGGCCATCCCATGAGAACTAACACACGTTACCCCTCCCTCCATTAGGTAACTCGCCTTAAGTTACATTGGGTATGTAGCTCTAGAATCAGGGTGAATCTGAATTTATACAGCCAATTTATATCTCATCTTCTCAGAACACACATCTAAAGATTTTCTGTGTTTAATATTAACTGTCAATTCAAAAGTATGCGGAATTCAGCCAAAACCTGCTCGGATTTCTTGACTCAGCTGTGACATGAGTCATTCTGTGCGTATAACAAGAGCCACTCCTAGCAGCTCCCAGAACCGTGCACAGCCTTGATGTGCAGTCAGCTGCTTCCTGCCTAGTGGAGTCGGCATTCAACGTGACTGGAGCTGGACGCTCGCTCACAATCCTCCCCTTCTGTCAGTGCGAAGCCAGCCCAGAGATGCCTTTAATCCTACCTCTCTATAGCTCAGGAAAAGCATTTTATACAGAAAACCAAAGTTTTCTCCATCACCTGTGAAAATTCATTCATAGAATTTGCCAGCTGAGCATTTCTGCTCTTTTTGTCTTCTCAGAGAGAATCCAGGTGGTATGATTTTCATTTACTTGCTCAACAAAGATCTATAGATCTGCTGGGGGCCCAGCACTGTGCTCCAAAAGGCTAAATTCAAAAGAACAACTTGTTCCCAGTTGCTACTCATTTTCCATGAACCAACTGCTCAGTTAATTCCTCAGAATTGAGTCCAGAAACCTTGAAAAGTCCTGCAGCCTCCATAACTACAGGTAACCTGATTTTATTCAAAGAAAGAGTGTCCTGTTCCAATCTCGTTAAATAAATCCACTCCCCTCAACCAGGTCAGCCTGGGGAGGTGTGCCTACGAGGCCTCTGCTCCTCCTCCATGCTTTCTCATTCTCTGTTTCCACCTTCCTCTCTCAGTCAGCAAGCTTCCCTCCAACTCCCTGGGTCATCTTGCCACAAATCTAAAGCCACTTTCCCCTCAGCACCTTTCGAGGGTGAGGGGCCCAGTCCTTGCTCCAGTGTGTCTTTTGCCCCTACCACCACAACAGCAATTCTCTGACAACAGCTGAGTGTCAGATAATTCAATTCTGACACCATCTGGAGATCGCATGAGATACCACAGGTTAAGAGCTCAGTTCCACAAGGCTGTGCACTCTCCCCCGCACTCCTCCAAAAACACACATTTCAGATGCAAATCACAAATCCAGATTGCCACCTGGGCAACTGGCTATAGTTCAGAGGTGCCCATGATACCCAACTTGGGTTCAGTTAACTTGCTAGAGTGGTTCACAGAACTCAGAGAAGCACTGACTGATGAGACGACCACTTTTTTTGTTGTTGTTGTTTACTATAAATAGATATAACTCAGGGGCAGCCAGATGAAAGGCATGCATAGGGTGAGGGTATGGGGGAGGGCCACAGCGCCTCCAGGCCCTCCCTGGGCACACCTCTCTCCCAGGACCTGCTCTTGTTCACTAACCTGGATGCTCTCCCAAATGCATCCTTTCTAAGAATTTCTGCAGAGGCTTCATGACACAGGCATGACTGATCATCACTGGCCATGGATGACAGTTCAGTATCTAGCCCCCTCCCCTCTAGGGAGGTCAGGGGTATGGGAGTGTGACAGGAACGGGGACAAAGACCAAATACATATTACTTTAAATCACATTGCCCCTTCCCCTCATTCTAGCCACTGCCTGCTGCCTCAACTTCCTTGGCTCCTGGGAACCAACCAAATGGACCACTCTTTACTTAGTCCACTAAACGGGGATAAAACTAAAGTCTGCCAACACGACATCTCATTTCACCCAATAAAACCAACTCCTCCTACACTATGGTACACAAAATGGAAATATGCACGTTGGCTAAAACTTCTCTTTACAAGCCCAGGCCAGCACTACAGCACATGAAAATGAAATGCTATAGGGCGATCCTCACCACGACTGAGCAAAACAAAACCCTTGTCTATCTGAATCTGAACAAATTAAGGCCAGTCCCCAACTACAAAACTTCTATTCCAGTAAGAATGACTTTTATTTACCTGGCAGAAGTGCCAAGTTCATCAGATAAATGCAACCTAATGAATCCGTCTGCTCAGCTGCCTCAGTTTAATGATCTTATTAAATGTCCCCAAATGGTTCCCCAACCGCCCCCACCGGGGGGTGATCAGAGACTCTTTTTCTTTAAACACTCCATTTAACTTCTGACAGTCATTTCTCACACAGCCTATTATCCTTGTCTTCCTTGAGCCAATTTAGGTTAAATTTTAAGCTGGAGTTTACCAAGTTCAAGGAGGCTGGCTGGGACATTTTTATTTCCTGTCGGAGCCTCACCAGCCACTTGCTCTGTAACTCCTAAAGGACATCTTCCTATTTTCCAGTCTGTCAAGATCTTCTCGGAACTTCCCGGGTGGTCCAGTGGCTGAGACCACTGGACTTTGCTCCATGCTCCCAAAGCAAGGGGCCCGGGTTTGATCCCTGGTTGGGGAATTAGATCCCATACGCCATAACTAAGCATTGGTATACCACAACTAAATATCTCACATGCCTCAATGAAGATCAAAGATCACATGTGCCGTGACTAAGACCCAGCACAGCTAAATAAATAGATATTTTTTAAAAGATCCTTTCTCATTGTAAATGTACATTTTGTCACTCTTTTTGTCTGAGTTCCGAAAAGACGTATAGTGTTTCCCATAAAAGACCAGCCACAGCTAAACAATTTCACAAGGACTCTGGGCTTTCGTCCACAGTCAGTCAGTGCCCTTCTTACTCACAAGAGCCACTGTAGCCCACATCAGTTTAATGCTGAACTTGGCCCTTTCCTCCAAAGCTCATGATGATAGGCACGCTAGGCTATGTGAAGCTTTATGAAGACAGGGAGGGGTCACAGGGAGAAGACC
Organism: Nanger dama; assembly: GCA_917880005.1. Lineage (NCBI taxonomy): Eukaryota > Metazoa > Chordata > Mammalia > Artiodactyla > Bovidae > Nanger > Nanger dama. The sequence continues at coordinate 43,206,228 of CAKJTW010000016.1, forward strand.
CAGCTGATAGCAACCACCCTCACCCCCTATCACAGACTCCTTTTCCCCCTGAGTCTCTCTCCCCAGCCCCCATGGCGGTGCCTTCTCCCCCTACTGCCAGACGACCGGTTCTGAAACTGGGAACCACTGGCCCCCATGTTCACGGCAGCACTGTTTATAGCTGCCAAGTTATGAAAGCAACCTAAGTGTCCAAACACAAAGGAGATGAAGAAGAAACATGATAATATATATATATGTATATATTATACACACACATAATGGAATACTGCTGCTGCTGCTAAGTTGCTTCAGTCGTGTCTGACTCTGTGCGACCCCATAGACGGCAGCCCACCAGACTCCCCCGTCCCTGGGATTCTCCAGAAAAGAGTGCTGGAGTGGGGTGCCATCGCCTTCTCCAGTGCATGAAAGTGAAAGCGAAAGTGAAGTCGCTCAGTCGTGTCCGACTGTGTGCGACCCCAGCTGCCCACCAGGCTCCTCCGTCCATGGGATTTTCCAGGAGAGAGTGCTGGAGTGGGGTGCCATCGCCTTCTCCAATGGAATGCTACTCAGCCATTAAAAAGAATAAAATTTTGCCATTCACAATACCACGGGTGGACTTGGAGGGGATTATGCCAAGTGAAAGAAGCCAAAGACAAATACTGTATGGTATCACTTATTTGTAGAACCTAAAAAGTATAACAAACTAGTGAATATAACAGAGAAGAAAGAGAGTCATAGATTCAGAGAACAAACTAGTGGTTGCCAGTGGAGGGGTGACATGGAGGTAGGGGACTAAGAGGTGCAAACTATTGGCTGTAAGATAGGATCGAGTTTAAGGATATACTGTGTGACACTGGGGGTATAGCTAACATTTTGCAATAAATGTAAATGGAAAGTAACCTTTAAAAGTTGTATTAAAATAATAAATATATATGCATTAAAATATGTTAAAAAAAAAAAAAGTAAAACTGGGACTCACCAAGAGTAGAGCTCTAAAAATGACTGATGCCAGGTTCTAAACTAGAGATGCTGACATAACTGGCCCGTGTGTGGCCAGCACGTTGACTCTTCACAGTCCAGGAGGACTCCAGCCCTAGACCAAGCTGGCTCAGTCCCTCTACACTTTGGTTAAGCTGTTTAACTCCATACTCAAGCTTGAGCATCCCTCTCCTCTGTGAGGCAGTAGGGCCTGTAATCAGTTTTCCACAGTCCCTACCACTCCTTATCCAATCCCATCCCCACACTGAAGCTGAGTTTCCCTCAGTCAGTCACTAATGTTTTCCCTGTCATTTTCCATAAAGCTAAAAAATAAATAAATAAAAGGTATGTTTCTTGTCCCCAGGTCTACCCAAAGAGAGATGACTGGCAAAGCCCATGTTTCTTCCACCTGGTCTGGTTTTTCTCACTTCTCTTGAGGGCATCTAAATCTGTGACCCTGGCATTGTCTTCATTTCATGAAGGATGAATGTCCTTCAAGTCATCATCATTCCTGTTCCTGTCATAGGGGAGAAAACTAAGGCTCAAGATCAACTGTTAGATCCTCTCAGGTCAGCTTAACTCAGAAGCCCAGGCTCTTAAGATCTACAGGATTCTGCAGTCTCCAGAGGAGCTGTGTTGGTACCCTACGCTATTCCCTGAGAGCTCTGGCTGTTGGAAAATCCCGCTTTCTATGGGACTCAAATCGCTTTTCATCTCAAATATAATGTTCATATAAAAAGAAAGGGGAAGGAAGGAGGGCCTGTGGTCCAGATGCTTTTGGCTGACCAGCAGGTCCTGTTCAGCTAGGGGCCAGCAGTGTCTCTGCTGTCTGGAGGGACCGCCCTGGGATATGGGGCCCCAGAATGTCCAGAGTCAATGCTGTGGGCTCAAAAGGAACCTAGGTGCTTATTCGCCAACAGGCAAGAAGCAATGGGTCCATAGAGACCAGCCATATAGGGTTGGAGGTGGCAGTCAGAGGACAGAGTGGAGGCAAGAGCCTGGAACACAGGCTCTGATTTGGAGCTGAGGTTGAAGGGATGCACTTTGAAGATGGGAGCAAGGGTTCTCAAATCAAAGAACATATGTGGCTTCTAGAAACTAGAAAAGGCAAAAAGGAAATTCTCCCCTACATCCTCCAAAAGGAACACTGGACAGTTGACCACCTGACTCTAGGACTTCTGACCTCGAGAAATGTAAGAGAGAAATTTCTGTGTTATATTAAAATAAGTCGTTAAAAGCAGCAAAAGGAACTAACACCGTTAAAGATCTGGACCCTTCCACCGTAGAAGTTGCCTATGGCTGCAGTAACAAAGCACCACAAACAGATGGGCTTATACGACAGAAGTGTATTGTCCTACAGTTCAGGAGGCAACAAGTCTGAGATCAAGATGCCTGCAGGCTCACATCCCTCAGCACAGGGAAAAAGCTGCTCCCAGCCACACTCCTAGCTTCTGGTAGATTCCTGCCTTGTAGTAGCATGACTCCTGTCTTCACATCACATCGTCCCTGTGTGCACATCTGTCCCTGGGTCCACATTTCCTTTTGACAAGGACACAGTCATTCAGGATGGGGGCCCACCCTGCTGAGCTTATTTTAACCTGGTCATCTGCAAAGACTCTATTTCTAAATAAGGTCACATTCACAGATACTGACGGTGATGACTTCCATCTCTCTTAGGGGCACACAGTTCAACCTATACACAATACTACTCCTAAAATCTGCCGCCTTTAAATACAGGCCATGCTGCTGAGCCCACTGAAACTGCCCAGGAGCAGAGACCAGCTGCCTGGGGACAGTGTCCACCCACAGCCTCCTGTAGCTCATCACAGTCCATGAGGCGTGGGGTGCTGTAGCCCCCACACCCCCTACAGGTAGCAAATGGCTCCAGGTAAGGACCATGTGGCCCCTCCTCCCACAGCCTTCAGCCCCTCCCTGCTGCCTGTCTCCTGTCACCTGAGGCTGGGCCCTGCACTGGGCACTGGTTTTCTCGTCCACCTCCCAGGGGAACCATGCAGCTAGCCAGCTCTGCTCCTAGCTTCCCCGCTGCATCCTCAGCACTGTTGATGAGCCACACCCCCGGTAAGCATTTGCTGAGATGATGCATTCCTCATCTGTAGTTCCTGTCCATCCGCTGAGTCCTGCAAACACACCAGCACCAAGTCACTCTGTGGTGACTGAAGAAATGGTCCCAGAGAAGCTTCCCTACATATAGAGACACTGAGCTTGCCCGGTTTTTGGCTTCTTTGTTTAGGCCACGCCATGCAGCATGTAGGATCTTAGTTCCCCTGCCAGGGGTCCACTCTATGCCCTCTGTATTGGAAGTGCAGAGTCTTAACCACTGAACCACCGGGGAAGTCCCTAGCCTGGTTTTAAACACTGTTTGTGAGGTGGGGGCATTCTCTGAATGATCAGGGCTCTCGGGGTGCGTGTGGCCTCCTAAGCTTAAGTGAAAATTAAACTGGGACTTCCCTGGTGGTCCAGTGGTTAAGAATCTGCCTGACAATGCAGGAGACATGGGTTTGATTCCTGGTCTGGGAAGATTCCACAAGCTGAGGGGCAACTAGGCCCGTGCACCACAATTACTAAGCCCATGCTCCAGAGCCCACAAACAACTACTGAAGTTCATGCACCTCGAGCCTGTGCTTCACAGCAGCAGAAGCCACCACAGTGAGAAGCCTGCACACTGCAAAGAGCAGCCCTGGCTTGCTGCAACTAGAGAAAGCCTGCACACAGCAATGCAGACCCAGCACAACCAAAAATAAGTAAATAAATAAAAGAAAAGTAAACCGGAGTGGATTCTTTTGAGGCTGAGACCCGATCTTACAGCAAAGTTCTTCCTTAAGAGCAACACTGAAAGTGAAAGGGTTAGTCATTCAGTCATGTCCGACTCTGATCCAACGGGCTGTGGCCAGCCAGGCTCCTCCATCCATGGAAATCTCCAGGCAAGAATACTGGAGTAGGTCACCATTCCCTTCTCCAGGGGTTCCTCCTGACCTAGGAATCCAACCCAGGTCTCCTGCATTGCAGGCAGACTCTTTACCATCTGAGCTACCAGGGAGCCTACCAACTATCATTAGCAAGAGGGCTTACAACAATCCAGGACCTGGGCTTAATGAAGCCAGAATTGGCCACTTACTCATCTATCGTTGAGACCACCCAGAATCAATATCATCCTTAAGCCTTCAGGGATTTGAGTGAAGTTCTTCTGTTTTTCCCTACTGAGACTCCTCTTCTCCAACCCCAAACTGTTCTTTCTCATTAAGATATGTTTCAAGCTCTTGCCCCATCTTACTCTCTCACCCTCTCTAAATATAATCCAGTTTTCTAAGGCCCTAAACAATGTTCCAAGTGTAGTCTGACCAGTGAAGACTCAGGTAGATCAGCCACCTCCATTGTTCTAGGTGATATATCTCTTCTAATGCATCCTAAGATCACAGTGCCATTTTTGGAATCCATTCCGAAAATCTCCAAGGTCTCTGGTAGGAATCAGGTACCATAAGATGCTAAAAAGATGACATTCTAATCCTCGTGCCTTAGCAGAGTAAACTGAAGCTTGGAGGGGAGTGACCTGCTGATGAGCATCTGTCCAATTACTCATGGTTCTCCTGTCTCCAAATCTCAAGTTCTCCCTCCTTTAACCAAGATATTTTGGTCTCTCAGTTTCTTCATCTGAAAAATGCAGAAACTGGATCTCTCCCAGCTCTGGCATGCCCTGACTTGTCTTCTAAATGCAGAGTCCAAAAGCCAAAGGGTGAACAGAACAAAGAAGCCTTGCACCTAGACCTAAAACTCCCAAGAGAAACAAAAACGTTTCCTTTTCTACTCCTCATCCTAGCCTTACCTATTTTGGAAACCTGGGGCTAAGTGATGAATACCGTTGGTTAATGGTAGTTCTAACTTTGATAGTTACCCAAGCCTTTGGGCCGCAGCGCTACAATGTTCTTGGCAAGTCAGCCCACGTCATCTCTCCTATATCTTCCCTGTTCACACTCCACAAAAGTATGTCTCACTGCACATCCCATTTTCAAATTTTTTTTCCTCTCACTCCCTTAGCAAGCCAAATGATACTCTCCCAAAATGCCTTTAAAACAAGAACACAGAGTTCTCCACAAACCCCAGGTGCAAAATGGATTTCAGAAAGCCGCTCTTCTTCCGGCCCTGTGTTCTCACATCAGGAGCACTGCCCCAGGGCTGTCTCAAAAGCTTCATCCTTCTCTATGTTCTCAGTAACATCTTCTCCCTGGGTACGTGTGCCCGCTGGTGCCCCACTTGTTTTTCTCCTGGTATGAGAGGCACAGAGTCACAGTGTAAGGAACACAGTGGGTGTTACCATCCACATGCGACAGGTGAGAACTCAGCACAGAGGAGACAGGGAGCTGAGCCAAGACCAAGGAGCTGGTTAGTGCTGGCGCTGAGAAAAGACTAAGTGTCCTTTCCACTACAGTGTGTCTGGAAACGGGACTGCCATCATGAAACAAGGGACAGATCTCTGTCCCTGACATCTGCCTCTCTCCAGTCTGCCTCCCTGATTCCAATCACCCTCTGTCGAAGAGCCAGACACCACCTGCAGAAAGCGTTTCCTGGGCGCCTCAGCCCATAGCCCTTGCTTCCTCTGAAATCCAAAATGTGCTTCGGCTCCCTGCTACCTTGGCCCTTAGCGCTGATCACTGGCTCAAGGCAGTAACCCATTTCCATGACCAGTGAGCCAACGTCCACAAACCTAGGGTACCCTGGCCTGGCACCAGCACACAGGGAACCTCCACTATCAGCACTTGCATCACTACTGTTACCGCTTGGTGCTCCAGCTGCTGTGACTGCGAGACAAGCTGCCCCCAACTGAGTGACCCAGGAAGTCTTCTGCTCGTGGACTCTGTGGTTTAGACATTCAGCACACACAGAGAGCAGCAGTCTGGGCTCCAGCTGGAAGGCATGAAGGGTTAAGGGTGACCTGAAATCTAGGAACTAGAGTTATCCAAAGTCTCCCTCACTCACACGACCAACAGTCGATACTGGCTGATGGCTGGGAGCCCTGGTTCCTTTGCCTGTGATCTGTCCCCATGAGCTAGCTTGGGCTTCCTCACAGTGTGGTGTCCAACTTCCAAGGGCAAGAGTCTGGGGAGGAGAGACCCTGGAAGCTGTATCCTTCTTACAACCTGGCCCCAAAGCCACAGAGAATCAGTGTTGCGAGACTCTGTGAGTCAATCTTGCTGGAAGGAGTGTCAGTACCATTGTAAGAGCATTGAAAAATATAATCTCTTAAAAAAAAAAAAAGAAAGAAAGAAAGAAAAATACAATCTCTATAATCCTTACTATTATCTTTTATCATGACTTCTCCTTTAGGATGGGTCTCCTTCAGGTGGCTCCTCCATCCTTTCTGACCATACAGCTGCCCCAGCTTTTTACCAGATATATCTGGCCCTACAGTGGACAAACCTCAAGCTCAGGCTCAGATTCCTGCCACAGCCCACACGAACACAAGCAGCAATAAATTTTCTCCTAATTTATGTGCAGGAGGAGGTATATATATATCCCTAGGACCTGGTCCCAGGCAGGGGGATGAAAAAAATGTAATTCCTAAGAGATTTCAGGATAGAATTTTCTAGTTGCTAACAATTTTTGCTAATGACACTGTGTAGGCTGGAACTGTTCTCAGCTAAGTATCTACACTTCCTGGCGTCATTTGCCAAGAAAGATTGTTAGTGAGAAATAAACAGTTGTCATGAAGGACCTCCTGGAAAGTATTCTAATGAAGTTGACTTGGCTGACAGATGCATTTTCCTACCCTACCCTTTCCTCATTCTTCTTGTCTAGACTCAGATATGATGGCTGGAAGGGTAGCATTCTTCTTGTGCCTACGAGATAGCTTTGAGAACAGAACAGAAAGATGGAAGGCTGGTGCCTGATAACATCATGGAGCCATCACAGTAGTTCTAAATTATCTATTTGTATTAAGCAAAGATTTTTTAAAAGCCCCTATCTTGGATGCATTATTTTGTATCTTTACTATTTGTATCCAAGTACAGTTACTGAGTTGCCCCTCCTGACCTTGACCTCACATGCTAGTAAAGTAATGCTCAAAATTCTCCAAGCCAGGCTTCAGCAATATGTGAACCGTGAACTTCCAGATGTTCAAGCTGGTTTTAGAAAAGGCAGAGGAACCAAAGATCAAATTGCCAACATCAGTTGGATCATGGAAAAAGCAAGAGAGTTTCAGAAAAACATCTATTTCTGCTTTATTGACTATGCCAAAGCCTTTGACTGTGTGGATCACAATAAACTGTGGAAAATTCTGAAAGAGATGGGAATACCAGACCACCTGACCTGCCTCTTGAGAAATCTATATGCAGGTCAGGAAGCAACAGTTAGAACTGGACATGGCACAACAGACTGGTTCCAATAGGAAAAGGAGTACGTCAAGGCTGTATATTGTCACTCTGCTTATTTAACTTATATGCAGGGTACATCATGAGAAATGCTGGGCTGGAAGAAGCACAAGCTGGAATCAAGATTGCCGGGAGAAATATCAATAACCTCAGATATGCAGATGACACCACCCTTATGGCAGAAAGTGAAGAGGAACTAAGCTTCTTGATGAAAGTGAAAGAGGAGTGAAAAAGTTGGCTTAAAGCTCAACATTGAGAAAACGAAGATCATAGCATCTGGTACCATCACTTCATGGGAAATAGATGGGGAAACAGTGGAAACAGTGTCAGACTTTATTTTGGGGGCTCCAAAATCACTGCAGATGGTGACTGCAGCCGTGAAATTAAAAGATGCTTACTCCTTGGAAGGAAAGTTATGACCAACCTAGATAGCATATTCAAAAGCAGAGACATTACTTTGCCAACAAAGGTCCGTCTAGTCAAGGCTATGGTTTTTCCAGTGGTCATGTATGGATGTGAGAGTTGGACTGTGAAGAAAGCTGAGCGCTGAAGAATTGATGCTTTTGAACTGTGGTGTTGCAGAAGACTCTTGAGTCCCTTGGACAGCAAGGAGATCTGACCAGTCCATTCTGAAGATCAACCCTGGGTGTTCATTTGAAGGACTGTAGCTGAAGCTGAAACTCCAATACTTTGGCCACCTCATGCAAAGAGTTGACTCATTGGAAAAGACTCTGATGCTGGGGGTGATTGGGGAGTAAGAGGAGAAGGGGACAACAGAGGATGAGATGGCTGCATGGCCTCACCAGCTCGATGGACATGAGTTTGGGTAAACTCCAGGAGTTGGTGATGGACAGGGAGGCCTGGCATGCTGCGATTCATGGGGTCGCAACTGAGCAACTGAACTGAACTGAACAGTTACTGATAAGAGTCTTTTATCACCACCAGCTTTTAGATTAGTTTTCCTGCTTCAAACCTCACCCAGCTCCAATCAAATCTTCCTTACATGTGAATCTGTTAGAGACTTTCTGCTGCTATGAAGTCTTCACTGGCTTCCCAGCACTTCTAGACAAATCTGTACTCTTCAGTATGACATTTGAGATTCTTCACACCCAGGCCAGAATCAAGATTTATCCCCTCCTTCACCCCCTCAGACAACATGTGCTCAAGCCACCACACAATTCTCAGCATTCTGGCTTGCAATAGTCCTCTGATACAACTTCTCTACCTGAAATGTTCTGTGTGATAAACACCTTAAGTGGCTAAAGCCACTTACTTCAGGAAGTCTTCCTGATGTCCACAGAGTAGGCCATTGCCTCCCGTGGGCTTCTAAGACAAGTTCTTTATAAATAACTCAAATCTGCAGTATTTGCCACACATTGTTACAATTACTTATTTTTCTGATCAGTCTGTCACTTAGGCTGTGGGCTCCCCCAGAAGGCAGGGACAGAGCCTTACTGGTCTGTTTATCCGAGCTCTTGGAAAATTTTGAGATGAATTGGTGGGTGATAAATGAATGCACAGACCCTGCCACCTGAGGACTCAGAGTTTTCATCCTTCATGCGGCAGGGGCTTTGGGTGATGGCTGGGCTGAAGAAGGATGCAGGGAAACTAACCAGACACCTAAAAAGAGGTTCCTGCCCGATGCTCATGCTGTGCATGGGGCCAATGGATATCCTGATGCTGTCCCTGGGGACAGGGCAAAGGGCAGGTAAATATGGACTCCACATCCCTTCCACATGGTATCAAAAGGCAAAGGAGAGTGGACAACCCTCTCCAGCCCCAATCCACACTGCAGTCCATCAACCCCCATCCAGGGGAAACCCCAGAGGTGGGAAAACCTCAGCCCTGCTTTGGGCCACCAAACCATAGGGCAGGTGCCAATGGCTCCAACGAGAATCTCCACCAGAGACTAATTTCATTCTAAAGCCCTTCCCCCCACAAGCTCATCTCGTCTCCACAAGGCTAAGCAGAGCCCCGATTGGTACTATTATGGACCCATTTTACAAGTGGGGATGTGGTGCCCAGAGAGGCAAGTTGTGCCCAAGCTCACACAGCCAGCAAGAAGCCAAGCTGGGGGCAAAAATATAAGTACCAGGGCTGCACAGCAGCCGCCGACTGTGGTAGCATCAGGGGATGCCAGGCCCTTGACTCACTCGTGAGGCCCAGCTCCCACGCAGCCCCCTTTAAGGAGTGCTGGGTCTTCCAGCAGGCTCCAGTCTTAATTTTAGCTTGGAGGCTTGCCACTGGAGGCTTCAGCCAGCGGCAGGCTGAAGTTATGCGGGACAGCTGTCAGCCGGCACGCTGGGTGGGGCCTATTTAGCTAGCAGGGGCACAAGTCTGGGGGCATTGGTGTCCGTGCCCCAGGTCTTTTCAGCCCCGCCGGCCACACGGCTCCCATCTCCTCCTGCTGGTCCCCCAGCTCCACGATGATGGCTGAGGAGCACACAGACCTGGAGGCCCAGATCGTCAAGGACATTCACTTCAAGGAGATCGACCTGGTGAACCGGGACCCTAAGAACATCAACGAGGACATAGTGAAGGTAGGCTTGCGGGCCCGCCCTGGTGCCGCCTGCCCGAGGGTGTGGGTTTGGGTGCTAGACAGGAGTGGGCTCTGCTCCAGCACCATCGGCTTCCCTGTTCCTCCCTGGCTTCTCCAAATACCCGTTCTGAAACAGCTTGTACCCCCAGAGAACCTTTAGTGTAAACAAGAGTAAAGAATCAGTCACACACAGGACCATCCACCAGGGCGGGGGAGGCAAGTTGCAAAGGAAGCTCCTTACAACTCTGTGCTCTTCCCATCTGCTCCTGGCCCTTTGCCGGGGCAGACAAGGCGGCCAAGTCAGGGCCTTTCTGTGCCAGGGGCATTCTGCGGTCTCCACAGTGGGCCTGGGATCAATCCCCAGAAGGCAGCTTCCAGCAGGGCTCCTGGCCCCACACAGGGGGCCCAGCTTCCCCAGGGCACCACCGAACACCCACTGCCCCAGGCTGGGGTTGTGGCCAGCACTCATGTCTGCTCCCAGCCTGACGCCAGTGTCCAGTGGCCAGGGCAGGGCAGAGGGCCCTCAGAGGGCACCAGGGCCCTTGAAAGGGGATCTCAGATGAGGTTACCCTGCCTTCAGGAGTCTCCCCCATGGCTGTGCCTGAGTCAGGCCTCTTTCCTTGCCCACAAGCCACCAGCAGCCTGGCTGCCTCCAGGCCCACACCTCAGTCCAACCTCCACCCGATAGCCACAGGCATCTTACTATAGCAGAATTCCTGGGAGCAGGGTGCCCAACCACGAGCATCAGAGTCCCTGGAAAGGCCTTTAAAAGGCACGTGAAGGGGCCTCCAGGGTCCTCTGAATACATCAGAAACACAGACCAGCCCCATCCAGTAGAAACATAATGTGACCCATTATACAATTACTCGATGTCACTTTAAATTTTCTAGCAGTCATGAGTTTAAAAGGAAAAACACACAAGGGAAGTTAATTTTCACAATATTTTTCATTGAACTCTATGTGTCTAGATTTCAAAAAATGTAGAGTTGAAAATTGATTCACAAGCCCAAACTGTTCCAAACATTCTTACAAGTTTCCCAGTCACAGGATTGACTATCAATTTTTACATTTTAGTTAATTAAACATGATGTAGAATTCTTCAGTTGCACTCACCATAGGTCAAATGCTCAACATAGCTCAAGGCTACTGGGTTAGACAGTGTGGTTAAGGGCTTGTTCTAAGCACCGCCCTGCATTGTCACCTTCAGTGGGATACCTCCCACGCTCGCTGAGTCTAACTTTTTCCCGTGGCTTCTGAACCCCAGCATAATCTGGCCCCTACTTTCCTCTTCTACCTCTAGCCCCTATGTCAGGAGCCAGTCACAGGAACCAGAACATACTCCTGTGTCTTTCCAGGAGTGCCTGCTTCCTCTTCTCCACATGGTGTAGGCCCCACTCAGCCATTGAGACCTGATTTAAACATCACCTCTTCCAGGAAGCCTTCCCCAACTGCCCCAGGAAATCAGGAGCTCCTTCCTCTGTGACCCCATTTAACTCAGGACATTTCTCTGTAACAGTTTATGTTATGCTATTATTGTATTTATAAGCATCATCTGTGGTGGAGATAGTATAATCACGACACAGCTTGGAAAGTTCAGCAAAATTAGGGAATGAGTTTTCCAAACTGAAAAGCACTACAAAAACGTTAAGTAGTATTTGTCATGGTTTGGGCAGTGCGATCTAGAGGGAATGGTCCCAGACTTGACACTAACAGATCTGGTTTCAAATACAGACTCTTCTCCCTAAAAACAATGACACCAGGCCCTCTGCAAAATGTTCATAATTTACCCACCCCCATCCCTATGGGGTAAATGGATCTCAGAGCAACACTGTGCAATAGAAACAGACCATGAGGATTACATGAGATAAGAGATTTGAAAGTGTCTAACAGAGTCCCTGGCGCAAAGCAAGGGTGTGCAAATATGAGCTGATAGGAGCCTGGAGGGCAAAAGAACTAAGCCAGGGCCAGCACAGATGCCCGGTTTCTGCTCTGGTGGTCCCTTGCCAGCTGCTGGGATGGAGAAGAGGATCTCAAGGGAGAAGGCGGTTTCTGAAGGATTCCTGCAGCAGGTGACAAGTGGAGAGAGGCTCAAGGGTCCCTGTGAGCCAGGAGCGAGACGGCTTCCAGCCCAGACTGTAATTCAAGGGAGGGATGGGAGTGGCCACACTGGTGCAGCTGCTTATGTTGCCTCTTGGGGACTAGAAGCTATCCTCACTGGAGGAACTGAGCCACAGAGAACCATCCCTCCAAGGTGAAGCAAAGGCCCACAAACATCCCTATTGGGAGTGAAATGAAAGTTGCTCAGTCGTGTCCGACTCTTTGTGACCCCATGGACTATGCAGACCGTGGAATTCTCCAGGCCAGAATACTGGAGTGAGGAGCCTTTCCCTTCTCCAGGGGATCTTCCCAACCCAGGTCTCCCGCATTGCGGAGTGGATTCTTTATCAGCTGAGCCACAAGGGAAGTATACTGAGGATAAGCTGGTCTGGAAACTTATTTGACTTTTTCTTTACTTTTTAATGAGTAAGAGATGAAAATGTTTTGAAATTTAGAACAGGGATTATAAACCAGAATCAGCTTAAATACCACAGAAAGATACAAGGAGACTTCAGGTTGGTGTAATGGGCTGTGAAACAATAAAGGAAAGGAAGAAACGGGGGAGAATGTGGCTAGAAGAGTGGGGTCTACCTGGACAGACTGGCCTTCGGGTCACCTGGACGTCTTTCATCAACCGGGCAAAGGACAGGGGTGAGGGGAACAGACTTGGGGAGAAAGAGAAACAAGGCAAGGCCAAGAAGAAGGCTGGAGCTGCCCGTGGGCAAGGAGGGCAAATAAGACGCCAGAATAAAATGGGCTACAGAGACCCATGCCTGGCCCCATCCTGACACTAACTTGCTGTGTGACCCTGGGCAAATCTCTTTCCCTCTCTGGGCCTCAGTCCCTAGTGTAGACAGAGGCCGAGTGGCAAAAAGTGAAAGTTGCTCAGTCGAGTCCAGCTCTTTGGGACCCTATGGACTATATAGCCCAACAGGCTCATCTGCCCATGGAATTCCCCAGGCAAGAATATTGGAGTGGATTGCCATTTCCTTCTCCAGGGTAACTTCCAGACCCAGGGATCGAACCTCGGTCTCCTACATTACAGGCAAATTATTTACTGTCTGAGCCACCAGGGAAGACCCGAGTGGAAAGAAAGAGACCCATTCCCTTACTGGTGCTGCTGAGCTCACACAGTAAAGCCAGCAGTGGAGAACAGGAGATGCACTCACTGGGTCCGTGGATTTGACCCTCAGAAGGAGGTGCTCCCTTTGGATTTCAGAGTCGAAACTTCACTGAACTGCACTGGACAAGGCCTGGTGTTGCTCTTGAACCCAAGATGGAAATGAGTGCCAAGGGCGGAGGGAGAGCCCTGCAGAGCCCGACAGACTTGACTGCAGTCTCCGTGCTCGGGGTGGGCCTGGACAGAGGGGAGGCTGCCCCATCGCCTTTGCACCCACCACCTCCACCATTCACAGAACATCAATGCCACTAGTCACTGCTTGCTCTGTGTCAGGCACTGGGCTGTTGCTGAGATGGTGATGAGCAAGTCAGACCCACTGTCTGTGAGCCCTGTGCCAGGCTCTGGGGCAGGAAATGAGGGCCAGCAGTCCCCAGTGCTCCAGCTGGCCAGCTAGGACACCATTCCCTTCAGACCCAAACTGCAAAGCCTCCATCCCCTCCCCCATGCATTTCTGCAGGACCCCAGCCTCCACCCCCACAGTCTGCCTGTTATTTGAGAGGGGTCTCAGGACTGTCTCATTGACAACTCATACTTAGGCAGCTGGGCCCTGGAGCAGGACGTCTGACCCCTGTGTCAGGCGGGTCATTTGGTTTCTGTTTTCAGCTGCTCTCTGAACACCCTTCAAACAGACCTGATTCCAGCCCATCATATCAGTTCCCACCTACCTCCAACCCGTATCTGCCACACACGCCTTCCTCCTACAGTAAAACACCACCTTCTGCTGCTGAGCTCAAGCTAAGAAGTACCTAGAGGACCCAACAGCTCCCTCTTCCCCCAGTTATCCAAAATCTGCTTTCAGTGTGGACCTACCTGGACACCCTATTGCATGAAGATGTGACTGACCTCGTGCTTCCTCTTGAGAAGAATCCAACCCAACAGAGAAGATGAGGCTACATTAAGGAGAATGTACAGGAGGAGGTGGTAAACACCATAACTCAGCCATCAGTTGAAGGGTCATGGGAGGTTAAGAGAGGAAAGCATTTGGAAAATCAAGAGCCAGCTTCATGGGGAGGTGGTATCCAAGCTGCATAAATAACGAGAAAAATGCAAAATGTGGAAAGGGGGCATCAGGCTTTCCAAGAAGATGGACTGAAATAAGCAAAGGCCACAACATGGAGCAGGATGTTGGACAGCATCAGCAAAGGTGAGGCCCAGGCACTGCCACTCCACAGCCTATATCCACGGCAGACATCACTAATGGATCACAGCATGTTTCCAGGAAGCCATGGACCAGAGGCTTGGCCAAGCTGGCACACAGGTGAAACCTCTTTGCTACACTGTCTGCAGGAGAACAACAGGATTAGAAATGCCTGCATTTATGGGAGAGAAGGCACAAGGGGCAGGACGATGCTGAGTTAGGAAAGGTCATAATCTGCCAGGCACTCCACACTGGCAACTCCTTCATTTGAAAACTTTTCATCTTGCCCCCTTGGCAAGTACCTCTAAGAAGGGCTACACTGGACTAACTCACACTGAGGTATTTGTAACTTCGTGTTATGGGGACTCCTGTGTTATGAACTAGAATTTTTAAAAATGTGGTCCACTTTCTTGGGGGGCACTTGTTAAAATGCAGATTTCCAGGACCTGCCACTAGTCAATGTTTTATACTTTCAAGAGCTGGAGAGTTCTCTTTGTCTAACAGAAGACACACCTAGAGTCCAGAGTCATCACCAGTTTTCCTTAAAGATGCACAGCATCAGTAGTGTGACAAACCATCCCAAAACTCGATGGTTTAAAGCAACAGCCCTCCGAGGCTCTCCCAGTTCTGTGGGTTGACTGGAATTGACTGGGCAGCTCTGCAGGTCTCAGTGGCAGCATCTCCTCTGCCACATCCTGCTGGTGGAGCAGGTCACAAGGTGAGCCCAGCCTGAGACTGCGCCCAGACAGAAGCCCTGACAGGCATCACTAATTGGGGGGTCATCTTTGGGGACTAGCTAACATCCCTCGAGAAGCTGGTGCACAGCCAAGCCTAGAAGTCAACCCAAGGCAATTCCTCCTACTCTGCAGTCCACCACACCAACCTTCCCAAAGGCAGAGACTAAGGGGGCCAGGGAGAGGATGGGAAGAGATGGGCAAGGGCAGGGCTCATGAAGATCTGATGGGGACTCCTCTGATGGGACCCTTCTCTCCTCCCTGATGCCCTCTGCTATCTGAGTCTCTTCATAGCTCCTTCATCTGTGTCCTTAGCTTCAGGCCAGGTGCCCCAGGCTCCTCCGTAGGATGATCTGGACCCCAAACACCCACTAGTTCTTGGCCCCCTCCTCCTACTCCCAGAACCGGCCTGTGCTTCATCCTTGCCTCACCTCTGGCTAAGGAACCAGGTCCTGCAATGACCCTAGTCAGGGAGATGGCAGGAGAAACTGAGGTCCAAGGTTTGATGTGGGTTCCACCCCTGTTTGTCCCTTATAGGCCAGGTGGAATACTGGATATAAGACAAATGGCCCAAACTGACACCTACCAGAGCCAGATTTTGGCCCTACTATGGCCATCCAAGATGGTACAGAATTCTACCGCTGTTATTATCAATTATAACACAGGAAGCAAAGCTTTGCCATTTTCCAGCTATTCTGCAGCGATTACCACATCTTAGCTTCCTGCTTTAGAGGTCAGCGCTGCTCGGGCTGTCTGGGTGAAGGGCCAGTTTTATTGTTATTATTCCAATCTGTTTGTACACCAATAGTTTGCAAAAGTCAATCAAAATTAACTACTAGAGAGATGCAGTGAAAAATAGGTATTGACAATGTAAAATCCAATTTTTATTATTATTAGAATCAACAGACATACAATTACTAGCTGAAATAACTATTTCTAAAATGCCTGCTCTCAACTTGTGGGCTTACCTTGTTGGAAGGAGCACACTGATTGTGGACCACCCTTTGAGCAGCTAGATAGTAGCTGACAAAACCAAGATCCCACGAAGCTAAGGCACTCCTTCGGATCTTGACTTCAAAACTAATTCCGTGTCACTAAGGATGTTGGCCCAGTCCTCTTGGTAGTGTCAAAACCCACAAACAAATCAAACAAAAAAAGGGGGCCCAGAGAGGGAAAGCCCCAGACCCCAAATCACACAGTGAGTCAGTGGCCAAGTAGAGACCCAACCCAGTGGCCATCCCCTGCCTAGAGCCATTTCCCCCACCCACGGAGAGCCTGTCTGAATCCTGCAGGGCCCTGCATGCACAAAGGTTGAGTCACACAGGAATGAGGGGAGGCATTTTTGATTCGGGGGAGATTGGGGAATGGCTGCTGGCCTCCCTCGCATCCTTGGGCAGCGCCCAGCCCAGCTCCCCAATACCTTCCCTGCCCTCCTGGAGATGGCAGGAGCCCTGCTGGCCAATTCCAGTGAATCAACTAGCTCTCTTGCTGTTCCAAAAATAAATACACCAGAGAAGGGGACATCAGCTAAATGTGCCGCCACTTTCTCCCCCGTCCCAGCCCCTCCTCCAGCTGCACACCCAGCCCTTGGGCTCTGCCCATGGACTTAGCCCCCCACCTCACCCTCCCAGAAAAAGCCATCTCCCCCCCTCCACTTCCGGAAACGAATTAAGAAATGAAGTCACCATGTGCTTCTGATACACTGGCACGTCTGCCTAGAGCTGCCTGAGCTGGGCTTTATAAATATCTCCCCAAAGTAGTACGGTGATCAGAGCGGTCTCAGCTCTGGTTAAGGGAACGGCTGCCTCCTCCCAGGATGGCCCTTCTCTCTGGGAGCATGATTTCAGGTTCACAGACAACAGAGAGTGTGCCCTGGGCACAGTGCCAGAAGGCAATTACTAAAAGAATTCAAATTTCAGTAACAAGAGCTTCTGCCTTCTGAAAAAAAAAAAAACAAGGATGATCATTAAAAGACATCATAGAGAGGTTCTTGGTGGTAGGATTATTACCATAAGCAGAGAAGGAGGGAAAAGAGGAATCCATCCATCTTATGGACATGTGCACACACTCATTTATGAGCAGGTAGGCTGGAGAATCATTGCACTTATGATCTGGGGGTACCAAGAAATTTTCTGAGATAAATTTTCATAGGAACTTTAGAGCAGCTGAACAAATGATTATGTCACTGGGTACCTACCATGCACCATGTACTGTACTAAGCATTGCCCAAGAGGATGTGCCTAGCACAATCCTGTGACTGTTCCTTAGGATTGTGTACCCCAACTCACAGGTGACCCCGCCCTGCCTTCTCCCCTTCAAGCTGAGCGACAGGTGCATCTAGGCACCCTGATTCTACTCTGAGCTCTTCACACAGCCCCAGCCAGGGTCAGACCCATTTTGTGCCTAGCCCAAAGTAGGTATTGAGTAAGTATTTGTTTGGCTGAATGGATGGATAGGTATGAATGGGTGGATGAGGATGGACGGATGGATGAGAGGACAGATAGATGACAGGTAGATGGATATGAATGGATGGATGCATATGGGTGGACTGATGGATCCATGGATGGCAGGATGAATGGGAGAACAGACAAGATAGATGAATGGGTAGATGAACAAGTGGTAGGAGACAGATGGATAGAAAAGAAATTATGTCTGTTCTTTATAACAAGGTTGTAAAAAGAGCAAACCCATTTTACAGATCAGAAAATGAAGCTCAAAGAGGTTAAGTTATTGCCAAAGTCACTCATCAGATCAGCAACTGTGCCACTCCACCTCTGGGACCCTACCTCCTGTTGAAGAAAGCACTCTAAAAGCCACTAGCAGCTAACAGGTAGTTCGTGATGAGAATCCTGTACCAGGCAATATGCTGAGTATTTACATGTCTTAACTTATTCAATGCTCTGATAAACCTAATGAGAACAATCTAGGAAAACGAGGCATAGGAAAGCTGAGACACTTGTTGAAGGTCACAGAGCCAGTGAGAGACACAGCTGGACGCAAACCTCAACACTATGAGCTGGTCAGAGCCCCTTCCACCCTCAGAGGCTAGACACAGACAATCAATCGCTGCTGAATGGAGGAATATGCTGAAATACATGAACCAAGCAGGCTGGGCTACTGAGGGGCAGGGGAATTGCTGACTGCTTGGAGTAGAGTGAGTGGCTGCAAAGAAGGGGCCAGGGGCCCTGCCCTGGGGCAGGTCTCTCTGGCCGACTAGGACCAGATCTCAGAGGGAACAGTCTCCCTCCCTGACAGCCAGTATCTGCCTCAGGGTCTGACCCTGGCTGGGGCTGTGTGAAGAGCTCGGAGTAGAATCAGGATGCCTATATGCACCTGTTGCTCAGCTTGAAGGGGAGGAGGCAGGGGCGGGGTCATCTGTGAGTCAGAGTCCACGATTCTAAGGAAGAGTCACAGGTAGGGAAGGAGAGGCCCCAGGCACTGAACAGGACAGAGGAGGAAGGCAGGGAGCCCACCTCCACCCAAAAGCCTCCCTCTGGTGCTACGTTCCTAGGACTGCAGCAGGATCCAGAGCCCAGCACAGGCACTAGGAGGCATCAGGCACAGGTGGGCATGACCACGATAGGGAAGGGTCTGGCTGCGGAGGTCAGAATCCCTCAGCTGGCAGGATCCAAGCCTTGGGGATTTGGCTGAAATTCCACAATTTTAGTGTGTGTACCCAGGGCAAAGCTGGAATGGTCCCCTGGGGCCTGCACTCCTCAGCTTCTCAGATCTCGACTCCCCTAAGAAATAGCAACTCTGGATTTCTGCCCATATAAACTGGATGTGGAAAGATACCAGTTATTTCCATTCACTCTCCAAATACATGGGACATTCCCCAACCAACTTTGGCCTTCTTTTCCAAAGATCCAGCACTAGATCTAGAGACTGGAGACTCCTGCATCTCTAACTCCAAATCTCCCACTAGCTACTGCCTCCTAGAAGCCCTCCAGGAATCAGTGTTCTATTTTGGAGGAGATGAGGACCATATTCTTAGTTTTCCTTCCAGCCGTTCCCTTCCACCCAGAGGGCTGGCTGCATGAGAGGTTAAGTGATCTCCCTAAGTCCCAAGAAGAGAAGGCTGGAGGCTAAGATTCACAAGTGGATCCTAAAAGGCCCTCTGACTCCCCAAGTCAACTTGTGCACATCACCTGCAGCCTGAAATCTTTTCCTGTGAATTTTGCTCCCCATCAACAGATCACCCCAATGTCGGGCTGCATACTCGGCTCTCTCCAGGGGGACCCAGGGATCTGAGGCCTGGCCCAGGAGCTCAGAATCCAGCCACGTAAGAAAAACAGGACTCAACATTGGACATACAATATGGTCATGTCCACTCCCTACCCCTCAGAACATTTACACTGGAAAGAAAAGCATCAAAGCAATAATAATTTTAGTATTACTAGTAGAGAAATGCAAACTGGAGATGCATGTGTTTTGTTTTTCCTACTCCCATAATTTTCTGCAAGGTGGCTATGTTATAACGAAAAGTAGTTTTAATAATAACTTTATTCATAGAGAGGATCTCCTTCCCCCTCAAAAGTGGGAAAAGGGTCTGCATGGGAGACTGGGGTTTGAGCTCTCTGGCCCAACTCCTCACCCTCCAGTGAGTCTGATTCATCTGTACATTTATTCAACCAACTGCTGTTAAAGCAGCCCAGGAATACACTGCCTCTCATTTTATAGACAAGACAGCTAACGCTCAGTGCTACTAAATGACATCACACATGAGAAAGCAGCATGATGATGCTTAAAGCATAGCAGGGACTCACGAAAGGTTAGTGAAGTGACTTGGCTGAAAGCAATCTTTATTTTTCACCATGTACCAAATGGGGCCTCAGTCACCATTTCAGTGGGATGTGTGAGCAGGATTTTCTTGTGTGTCCACTTTCTTTCCAGCTGCAAGGGAGGGACAGGGAGGAGACTTCCCTGGTGAGCCAGTGGTCAAGACTCCACACCTCCAATGCAGGGGGCGCAGGTTTGATTCCTGATCAGGGAAGTAAGAGCCCAAATGCCATGCGGTACAGCCAAAAGATTTTAAAAAAGAAAAGAAAGGCCCAAGTAGGCAGCATGAGAGGAAAGTCTGAGGCTGCTCAGGACCAGGGCAGAGAACAACACTGTACTCCCGAGGTGCAGCACTCAGATACCAGACACCTCCACCAGCCAGAACAACACAGTCCTCACCTCACCACCAGCCAGATCCTCAAACAGCTCAGACCAGTGCACCTCCTCTAGCCTCCTCCATCACCCCCGGACAAGGCTGGATCCAGCGACGCCTCCCAGCTGGCCTCTTCCCAAGGCATCCTCACTCCCACCCCAACAACCACCCCAGTCATGTCAGCCAGGATGAGCAACACAAAACTCAGACCAGAGATGCAGAGAGCAGACTAGTAGTTTCCAGAGGCAGGAGGGAGGAGGTGGAAATGGGTTAAGGGGGTCAAAATGTACCAACTTCCAGTTATAAGATGAATGAGTCCTAAGGATGTATAGTACAGCATGGTGGCTACGATGCATGGTGAATAATATTGTATTGTACATGTAAAACCTGCTGAGAGTAAGTCATAAAAGTTCTGATCACAGGTACACAGAGATGTTAACTATACTCAGTGTGGTGATCATTGCCTGAAATTTAAAAATCAAATCACTATGTTGAACACCTAAAATGAACATAATGTGTCAATTATATACCTCAACTGAAAAAGAAGCTGCAATCCAGCCAAGCCACTCCCTGTGCAAAAGCCCTCACTCAGAGGCTGCTCTCTGCACAATGCCTGCCCCATCTGGCCTCTCCAGCTTCCCTCTGGCCATCGTGGGCCTGTGCTCGGCCTTCCAGAAGGCCTGTAACTCCCCTAGAGAGCACACTTATCTATCCCACTAGGTCCCAGCAGTTGGTGCCCCAAACACTTTTCTAGCCCACACCTTCGCCCACCACCTGGCTGACACCAGGAATCAGCTAGATATCGCCTCCTCCAGGAAGCTTAACCCCCAGGCTGAGTTAAACGTCACCCTGTGGTTGCACATGGCCCCTGTTCTTCTCTTACCGGAGAATTGGCCTTGTTCTCTCTGTGGCCATCAAGTCCAGGAGGACAGGGACCTTCACCTGTTTGCCATCCTATCAGCAGGCACCCAGTAAATCTTTTCAGGAATACTGCCAGTCCAATTCCCTAGGATCATAAAATAATAGAATTTCAGAGTCTCCTGGCCGGCCTATAATTTACAAGTTAAATCAGTTGACTCCTCAGAGCCTCTTCTCCCCCATAAAACAGAGGACTGGACCAGCTCTTATGCCTCACAACTCGAGGGCAACACCAGCCATCACCTGGGAGCTGGTCAGAAATTCAGAGTCTCAGGCCCCACCTGGACTCACAGGGGTCTGAAGTCCCGTGGGCATGGCCCAGGCACCAGCTTTAACAGGCCACTCAGGGCGTTCTGACCCTTAAGAAACCGGTGATGCTGTGACTTGAGGATTCCCTGTCCTGCCCCTGTAGGTGGATTTTGAAGATGTGATCGCGGAGCCCGTGGGCACCTACAGCTTTGACGGCGTGTGGAAGGTGAGCTACACCACCTTCACTGTCTCCAAGTACTGGTGCTACCGCCTGCTGTCCACCCTGCTGGGCGTCCCGCTGGCCCTGCTCTGGGGCTTCCTGTTCGCCTGCATCTCCTTCTGCCACATCTGGGCGGTGGTGCCCTGCATCAAGAGCTACCTGATTGAGATCCAGTGCATCAGCCACATCTACTCGCTCTGCATCCGCACCTTCTGCAACCCGCTCTTCGCCGCCCTGGGCCAGGTCTGCAGCAACATCAAGGTGATGCTGCGGAAGGAAGTGTGAGGCCAGGTGGGCGACGGGGCAGCGGGGCAGGGGAGCATCCTGCTCGTGGGGCTGCTGGTGGCTCTTTCTCCTCGGGGACCACTGCTGCCCCCAAGATGGGAGGACACAGAGTAGGAAAACCAGAAAGAAAAGACAGTCCACCACGGAAGCACAGTGGGCTTCCCTCTGCCCCCCTGCCGTACACGATGCCCCCGTGACTGGGCGCCAGGGAAGATCGTTTGCTAAGAGGCAGCTACTGCAAATCCTTGCATTCACTTGTACTGTAACAGCATAAACCGGCCCACAGTTCCCACCCGGGACACCCTACCCCGCCCCAGGAAACCACCAGTGACTGCTGGCATTAGGAGGGTGGCTCCAATAAAGGGGTTTCGGTTGCATCTGGAGAACGCTGTTTTTCATTTGTCCACTATGTGGGCACATGCCCTGATCAGCTCAAAAATATATTTCACTGCCCTGAGAAGCAGAAGGGTCAAGCTGGCTAACCCGTCTCTCAGCCAAATGCAAGAACCAGAGTTTGGTTTCTCTTGGGATTCTTGTTCACTGGGTATCTGCTCCTACTGCGCTCCTGGGGAGATTATTCCCCCCTGACTTCTGTTGCCCCTGGACCAGTCAGGGGTTACTCACAGAAGGAAATGGCCCCTGGGCTGGAAGGGGCAGGTGAAACTCCCTGGGCAACACTGAAAGCAGCGCCTGGGTTCAAACCTCCCTTTTGGCTCAGATGCTGAGCCCCTGGCATCACCTCCTGGCATGTACACCCTCAGCCCCAAGGGATGTGATGAGGGCATACGGTGCAATTTTTTGACATGGGACAAAATAAAAGGCGATGGAAAAGGCATGGTCCACCTCCTGCCTACCTAGCCTCAGCAGGAAAAAAAAATCAGAAAACCAGAAATCTTTCATTCTTTAGGGATGCTTTCCCCAAGTGTGTTATCCAGAACTAAGTCCTCGGAAAATGCAGGGGGCAGCTTTTACGCTTAAATTTGTTTGGAAAATGTATTATATTTCTCTCAGAGATTTTTAATAGACAATAGAATGTTAAAGGCTCTGACAAATCCTGCAGTAAAGAAAGCTATTTAGGCCAATAGCCTCCGATCCTATTTGATCCCCCACCTCCTTTTTTGCTTCATGCAACACCTGTAAGTCTCATGAAATTCAGGTTCCAAAGTACTTTTCATGTTTTCAGAGGTATCACCTCACTGGCACCTGGCCATGAGCCCGAGGGCCCTGGGGGTGATGTGGTGGAGGGGCCACACCTGCATAGGAGGCAGGGCGGAAGCAGCCTCCATTCTATCCTTGCCTCTTCTCCTAGTTGGTCTCAACTTTATCATCCACGAAATGATCTCTGAAGTCCAGTTTAGCTCTTTTTACCTGCTTTTGTTTTTTCGAGTATCTTAGTATGAAAATGTCAGACACAGAGGAATCCTGAAAATGTCTGCTGTGAACAATTATCTATCCACCATCTAGGCTCTAGAATTCATTTTACTGCGCCACCTTCAACACGTTCCTACTCATCTTTCATCTGCCAATCTCCCCTTTCTTTTGCATTTTTAAAGAAGCTGCAGATATCGGTATATGTTGTTGTTAAACACTTATCATCATCCCTTACTTTTGGCAAACAAGAAAGTCACTGTCCAGAGGCCAGACTTGTCAAAAGGTACACAGCCAGTCACATTCATGCTGCGGTTCCAGCCCACTGCTCTCTGCTCAAGGGCCCTGCACATTCTCAAGTGGACTCAGCCTAGGCTCCTCCTGCTGAAAGGTTTAAAACAAGTACCCCTTATACCCCCTCAAAGGGCCTGCCCCTCAGACATCTCTCAGATTGTTGGGCAAACCATTTCAGACTTGGAGTCTTGGGTTATGCAGGGACTTTTGACCATCTTGGCATTTACTGTGACCTAACTTGACCCTGACTCCAATTTTTCAAGCTCACTCTCCTTCTCTAAGAACCAGACTATGACAGGAGTTGTTCCTTCTGTGACCCCACCTGAAAAGTAGCAGTCAGAACAGCATACTAGCAGTATGATGAGAATGGGCCAGAGAAGGGGGTGGCATTCCACTATCATACACTACATCTGGCTCATGAGGTATTCTTGTTTAAGACACAGGTTGTGATTTAGTAGTGGAGACCAGGAATGACCACAAACCCATTTGTGATTCTGCAGGTAGCTCCCATATCCCATTTGAAGAAAGATATGCCTTACATTTCCTTCAAGATGACAATCTAGACTCCCGTAATGTCCAGAGTTAGATGGTGGGTGTGGCTACATCATACAAGAGGTTTGTGTATGGGTCTTAGGGCATCTTCCAACAGAACTCTGATAAATGAGAGAAGCTGTGAACCAAGAGATTGGGATCAGGTCTCCTGCTGAGCCCCACTCTGCCCCCTGGCACCTGCCACAGCCCAGATACACCTGTGTCACAATCAGATTATGCAGATTCAAGGGAAGCCCAGCATGGGAACTGAAGGCTGCAAGCCTCCAGATATGGCCACTGTTCTCAAAAGAAAGAAAGAGGGCAGAGCAATAAATGGAAAAATATATTTATTAAGTGTACCTTTTATAGAGCAACTACTTAAGCAGGCATCTCATTGTCGCATACATCATTCACCAACTAGTGCAGACAGGAGACAGCATAGAAATTCACCAAGTAGAACAAAATCAAGGAATTCACATTATACACTTAGGGCATTTCACTGCAATTAAATACAAAAGATTACGCATTTTGAAACCAGGATCTTCTTAAAAGGCAGCCCCTAGCAGTCACATCCTGTAGAGTCATCCCCCAAGAAGACCAAATAGTGTGGCAGATTTCTTTCCAGCACGTAAAGAAATAAGGCTCAGAGTCTTCAAGCATTCGCATTTCACTTTTCAAAGTGAGAACAATGAAACATTCCAGAAGAAAATCTTCATGCTCCAATTTACTGGCACCTCCAGGTACCACTAGGCGCATTAGGTTTGTAAACAGTCCTGAAACTGCAGGCAAAGATGGCTGGAGGACCTCAGGCATTGGGTCTGGAGGAAGACAGAGACAACCCAGTCTGAGGCAGAATTCTGGACCCCTAATCGCCTTCTTCCAGGCTTGGGTTGGGCAAACAACAGTCAATTGTGAAAATATTCTCCAGGAATATTGGGAGGGGGGAGGTGCATAGCCAGTGGTGCTGCTGAAATCAACCGTCACTGATCGGCTATAAAACAGACTCCTGTGCCATAATGAGAACCAAGATTCCAACCAGAGCTTTCACCACAAGAGAATGAGGAAAGTGCCCCAGCTGGTTCTGATGCCCAAGAACCATGCAGCTCCAGGGTTCTTGGCAAGGTTATGCCTGTGGTCAGAAAAATCAACTGAGTTGCTGTCTCCTTGATCCCCAGTGGCCTCTGGTGGCTGCTAGGATGGCAACTTCCCTAGTTGACAGCAGAGTCTGGGGCATTTCCAGCTGGCGAGCAGAGAGGCTCAAATACTAACAGGCCCCGCCATCACTGTATTTGCACCCACACTGCCCTGGTGTCTTTGAGGTGGGCACGGAGACCCCAAATCGGCATCCAGTTAGCTCCCCAAACAGCCAGGACTGGCTGGTTTTGACACTAGGCACCTGTCACAGCAACACTGCATTGCCTCTGGGCTCACAGTTGACACTGTCCTCTGTCTTCAGTTAGTACTGAAGATCTTGTGCTAAATGGTGGGGCTCTGAACACTGGCATTTCAGTACATGCTTCTCTTCTCCCTGGACATCAAGATCCTGCTAGCTCATTCTACTGTGTGCAAGTATGTTTGTGTGCGTATGTATGTATTCAATGCAGTACAGAGTGAGAAAAGGAAAGTAGAGAGAGGAGAGCTGGGGCTTTAGGGAACACTCTTGTATCACAGTGAGTCCAAAAATACGTGTGCAAAAAAAAAAAAGAGCGCCAGTGTGCCAATGAGCTGGCCAGTCCCAGTCGGAAAACCTCTATCTACAACATCCTATACTGAATAGCAAAAGGTGTTTCTTGGACATGGTCACATGTGCTTCAAGGCTGGAAAGACATTTCACAACATGTTTACCAGGTATTATCACTACTGGTACTTTTGGTCAAACTGGAAACACCATTTCTCACAGGAAAACTAAGAAAACTATGGATTTTTCTGAAATGATGAGTCACACAGAAGTAAAAGCTCTGAAAAGTAAGAGATTCTAAGAAATTCATCCTTCAGGCTGGTCGCCTCTGAATTCAGTTGGTAAATATTTTTAAGCATTAATGTAGTAGTTTTTAGCATATTTTCAAAATGTATGCATCACTAATTCCAGAAAATCTTCACTACCCCTCAAAAAGCCTGTAACTTAGCAGTCACTCCCCACTCACCCCAGTTCCTTGCCCCTGGTAACCACTATCCTATAATTTGTCTCCACAGATTTGCCTATTCTTGACATTTCATATAAATGGAATCGTGCAGCATGTGACTTTTCTCAAGGTTTCCTTCACTTAATATGTTTTCCAGGTTCATCCATGTTGAAGCATATGCTAGTACTTTTTATTTCATAGTCGAATAATGTGCCATTGTATAGGTATACCACATTTACTTACCCATTGATCAGCTGATACACATTTGGGTTATTTCCATTTTTGCTGCTTATAAACCACAGTGCGAGAAACATTGGCATACAAGTTTTCATGTATATGTATGCTTTCATTTTTCTTGAGTAAAAACCAGGAGTAGCATTTCTGGCTCATATGGTAATTCTATGTTTAACTTTTGAGGAACTGCCAAACTATTTTCCAAAGTGGCTGCACCATGTTACCTTCTCATAAGTGATGGAGGAGAGTTCCAATTTCGCTCCACCTGTCATTGCCTATCTCTCTGATTAGAGCCATCTTAGTGGGTGTGCACTGCTATTTCATGGTGGTTTTGATTTGCATTTCTTCATGAATAGGGATACTGAGAGTCTTTTCATGTGCTTATGAGCCACTTATATCTTTTCTTTGTAGAAGATACAAAAATATGTTTACTCATTTGTTTATCAAATATGTTGCTCATACTTTAAACTGGGTTCTTCGGCATTTTACTGATAAAAAGTAAGAGTTCTTGATATATTCTAGACACGAGATTATGGCTTCCAAGCATCTCCTTCCATTCTGAGTTGTTTTGTCACTTTCTTGATAGTGTCCTCTGAAGCATAAAAGTTTTGTGCCCCATTGATGAGGTCCAATTTATCTATTCTTCCTTAGGCTTATGTTTTGGGTGTTGTATCTAAGAACCCATGGCCTAGTCCAAGGCCACAAAGATTCATCTCTGCTTACTTCTAAGATATAGTTAAAGCTCTTACATTTAGGTTGATGCACTTTCAGCTAATTTTTGTATGTAGTGAGGTAGGGATCCAACTGCATTCTTTTGCATGTGGATATCCAGCTATCCTGGCACCATTTTCCAAAAAGACCACCTTTCCTATTGAATTCTCTTGCCACACTTGTCAAAAATCTATTGGCCATAAACATAAGGCCATTCCATTCCACTGGTTTATATGCCTCTTCTTTTGTCTATACCACACTCTTTTGATTACTATAGCCTTATAATAAGTTTTGAACCAGAAGTGTGAATGCACCAACTTTGTCCTTTTTCAATGTTTATCTGGCTATTCTGGATCCTGGCATTTCCATGTGAATTTCAGGATCACCTTATCGATTTGTACAAAAAAGCTAGCTAGGATTTTGATAGCGATTACACTGAATCTGTATATAAAGTTGAAGAGTATTGTTAATAATATTTATGTCTCTGATCTATAAACATAGGATGTCATCCCATTTATTTAAGCCTTCAACATCTTTCAACTATACTTTGTAGTTTTCAAGATATGTCTTGCCCTTCTTTCATTAAATTTGTTCCTATTCTCTCTGATACTATTATAAACAGAATTATTTCTGAATTTTATTTTCACATTGTTCACTGCCAGGGTAAAGAGAAACATTGATTTCTGTATTGACTTTGTATTCCACAACCCTGAATTCACGTATTAGTTCTACAGGGTTGTGTATGTGCATGAGTGCATGAATTCCTTAGAATTTTCTATATACAAAATTGCATCATCTGTAAGGAATTTTACTTCTTTTACAAATTTGGATGTCTTTTATTTCCTTTTTCTTTCCCAAATGCTTAAGTATTAGCATATCAAACATTTTTAACCTAAGTTTTACTTGGCTGCCTGTGCCAGACAGTCTCCTAAGAGAATCCCCTGTTCTAGGGCCACCTTCAGACAAGTTGGTGCTCAAGGATGCTAGCACCAGTCCACTCAAAGGCAAAAGCACTTTGAGGCCAGGAGGATATTAGCACCACCACCAGCAAGGTCCTATTCCTCACCCCAAGCTCAGAACACTAGGCTTCTATACCCACCTGATGACCAATCTTATACTTACTACCTTTCTCAAGATCCCAGAATACAGTAAGTCCTCTACACACAAACCTTCTAGTTGCAAAGTTTCAAAGAGGCATGCCAGCCCTTGTATTCCAGGTGTACTTTTCAAGGTACTCTACTATAAGACTGAAATGTTTTACTTTCTGCCCCTGTATTCCAGGTGTACTTTTCAAGGTACACTAAGACTGAAATGTCTTACTTTCTGCGCTTGTATGTATTACTTGTGTGAAAAGTATTACAAACCTATTACGTACAGTAATATACTAGTACAGTACAGGGCTATATACAGTACTGTACTATACAGTATACTAGTACAGTACTATATAGCTGAATGTGTTAGCTGGGTACCCAGTCTAACTTTGTTGGATTTACTAACAAATTAGACTTACAAACGTGCTCTCAGAACAGAACTATTCTTATGTAGGGGACTTACTGTTAAAGGAAGGCAGCAGTGGGGTCAGGGCAGGAGTACCCGTGGGAGCCCACAGAAGATCCGGGGCTTGGCTTGATGGTTAAGTCACCCTACCATCTTTCCCCATGGGGGTTGCTTCCCCCACCCAACTCCAGCTGCCCAAGGTGCAGAGGGGTACAAACTGAAAGGTACCTTAGACACACACGTACACAGCCACCAAGAACCAGACTGTCGCTGTCACACAATCAAAGCCAAGGAGGGCGGTCCTGGCCCGATCAGTCACACCGTGGATGGCTGTGAGCAGCTTCTCTGGCTGGAGTTGTACCGGCTCAGGACAAAGGTGGACGAGTGGCTCTTTTGCTGACGCTCGTCTCCCCCAGGCTGGCTGCCTTTCAGGCGGCGGAATGAGCAGCAGAGGAAGCGCTGCACAAGTTCTTGGAAGAGGTGGCCCGTGAAGAGCATGTAGATCCAGGGGTTGCAGCAGCTGTTGAGGCTGGCCAGGAGCATGGCGATGATGAAAGCCGAGGCTGGAGGTGGAGGGGGAAGAAAGGAGAACATGGCATCACTATCGCGGCATGAAGCCTCACCTCCTGAGAAGAGGGACCAGGTGCTGTGCCACAGACGGAGGATCACAGAGACCAAGCCTGCCTTCCTCCCCACATCGGTGCTCTGAGCACATGCTCAGCCCAGCCCTGGAACGTCCCTTGTCCTTTCTCCCATCCAAAGCTTCCCTACCACACGCTTCCATCCACATGGCCACCTGTTCATTCCTTCCTGACCTAGCAAGTATCAACTGCCTCCACTCAAGAGTATCCAAGCACACAGAGGTAGAAGCTGCCAGACCTAGCTTGTAGCCCTACCAGCCACAAATACTTTAACTCCCCAAGAAACTGCTGTTTTCTCATCTCTGAATGACAATAACGAGAGTCCCCAAATCTCACAGGAGCACAGCGAGGGTGGAAGAGCACCTGATGCTACAAGTGGCCGATGCGCAGAGGCTACAATCGTGACCGCGCGCCAGGGTGCCGTCTGGGCTCGTCTAAGTCCATGCTGTTCTGAATGAGTGACCCAGCAGGGGGGGGAGAAGGCTCCAGACTTATTCCAGCTGACTTAAGAAGGTGCTCTTAGCCCAGGAATATCTGATCTTGCACACACATCTCAGAGGTAGGGTCTTCTGCTCTGCTCACACACAGCCAGGACACTCCAGCTGGGAAGAGGGGTGCAAAATCACCCTCCCTGCTTCCTGCTCGCCTGCACTCCAGCTCCCAGTCCCAGGGCCCCACCACTCTCCTGGTGGTGGTCTTCTACGCGGAAATCCTCACTGTGTCGACCGTCTCCTTTCCAAACACAGCCACCAAGTGGGTTGCTGCAATCGGGCACTGACTGAAAGGTGACTGAGAGAGGCGCTGCCCCAGTGGAGTCCAGCAGG
The DNA here is from genome assembly GCA_917880005.1 of Nanger dama. Classification (NCBI taxonomy): domain Eukaryota; kingdom Metazoa; phylum Chordata; class Mammalia; order Artiodactyla; family Bovidae; genus Nanger; species Nanger dama. The sequence goes on from CAKJTW010000016.1 coordinate 43,236,303, forward strand.
CTGGCAGTGAATGCTGCAGTGGCCACTCGGGGTCCCGTGTTAGGACTCAGGCACTCAGCCCAGAGTGGTCAGAGAATAGCAAGCAAGCCCTCAGCGGAGTTTCTCTGGGGACACTCCCTTCAGCCAGAGGGTAACACCCTGTCCCAGGCAGCCCAGATCCAGTGCCTGCCTCATGCCAGGGCCCCCAGGCTGGCTCCCGTGTCTGCTCTGAAGGGTCAGCCCAGCTCCCAAGTTCCTGTGATTCTGGCCCCAGTTATGCTAGAGCAGAACGATGGGGAAGTCAGTTTGGACACAAGGAGGGTGTGGAAATCAGAATCTACAGACTCATCCAAGAGAGTGGTCAGCAGCCAGCATCTCTTTGGGGGTCAGGCCCATGGGGAGACCCTTACAGAGGACCCAGACGCAAACCCATGGGGTGTGAATCCCCTTCCTACCTATTCGTTCTCTGAGCCACATCTACTGTCTGAACCTTAACAGCCTTACCTTGAAATGGAGGTGATACCCACTAGGACTTTGAGAAAATTGGGGGAAAAAAATTGTGTGAAAGGGCATTGTGAATGGTAACATGTTTATTCAAGTTATTATATTATTATTTACAGATATGAAATGTGATCAACTGCAGAATTTTCTATCGCTCTTGAGTTCAATTCAAGAAACTGTTCTTTGCCCTTTTTTCCATGACTTAAAAAAAAAAAAAAAAACCCAAAAACTCAAAACCCAGAGCCCTGAGATTGGATTACATGACCCCAAAGGAACTCCAGATGGTCTGCTGTGGAAAACTTTACTCTGCCATAAGAAACCCAACAGGGAAGGGGGGTGCAGCCATGGGTGAGAAAGGGATTTCAGGGTCTCCACCAGGCGAGCTGGCTCTCATCCATGTTTTTTATCCCCCTCAGCAAAAGGAACACCTGTCCCTCAAGGTCCAAGCCCTGAGGGCTTGCAAACCACTCTCTTTGGTCCTGGAGAGAACGGGGGTGGGGGGGGTGCTGAGCGAGAGGCATGACCCAGGGATGGGCCTCACCCCTGCCTGGCCTGAGCTCAGGGCATTTCTCAGGAAAGGGAGGGAGGGGCGGAGGACGAGATCAGATGTCCATGCATCTTACCCTGCTGTGTCTACTCAGTGCCAGCCACCCAAGCAACCCTGGGGACCTGCCCTCAAGGGATTTACAAATCCAGGTGGGAAGGAGAGAAGCAAGGCAGGCCTTCAGTAGAGAGTGGCAGCATTGGCAGACGGGCAATGAGCGCGAGGCAGGGCACTAGGGGTAATCTTCAAGTGGGGGCTCCTACATGCCAAGCAGAGAACTGAGCAGAAAGGTCCATGTGCCAACTGCAAACATCCCCTGCTGGGCATTTGCCGCCCCAGGAAACAGACACCATGCTGAACTTCCACCCAGAACCATGACTCACGGAGGAGGTGGGTGGCCGAGGGCCAGGTGAGGACAGGGTGTCCCAGTGGTCCACCCACCCACCAGCCTGGCTTTACTCAAGCCTCATGAAGTCCCCTATGCGGATTTCCCCGGTACTGCCCCCGCCTGTCACCATCACTGTCACCCTGGGCCCAAATTAGCCCGGAACAGCTGACGGGCAGCTGGCCATGGCCTCTCCCCTCTGGCTGCGCTGTTCCTGAGGCAACGAACACATGTCACTTACAATTCAAAGACCTATGGCTCAGTTGAATCTGATCAAGCTCATCAACCTTCCTAAGAGGCTCTCCTCCAGAAACCACTCACTCAGTTCAAGGTCTCCCCTCCCCAACCCTACCCCAACCCATGGCTCCCAACTCAGGAATCTCTCATAAGAACTAAATCCCTTATCCCTACAGGAGCTGTAGGAGAATTTGGGAGTTGTGGTGTATGAAATGAAGTGAAGTGAAGTGAGCTCGCTTAGTCGCGTCCAACTCTTTGCGACCCCATGGACTGTAGCCCACCAGGCTCTTCCATCCATGGTATTCTCCAGGCAAGGATACTGGAGTGGGTTGCCATGTGGTGTATAGAGCCTTTTTAAAAAATGACTTCTGGATGTACATGTGCAGAAAGATTGAATAAGAGTATGTTTTCCAAGGCTCTGTCTTTGAAAAGACCAACATTTTACCAACATTGGAATTATAAAAGTCACAGGTATGTGATCTCACCATGTATAAGGTCAAGAAAAAGAGCTAAACTTGTGGGCTACAGAGCTTTAAATAGTCTTCCGTGATGCCACTGCTCAAATCTGGGGACATGTGGGGCCTACCAGGAAGGACCTGAGAAATAACCATGTTCTAGAAGCACAAGAGGTGAGGTTTCCTGCAAACGGAGAGCCTTTCCTTACCCTTTGGAGAATGACAGGACCCTGCCACCAACTTGGGCCACTCATGCAAAGGCAAGCCACGCGTTTTGGGAACAGAGATAATACATTAAAGCTTTTTAAAGCCTCATTACTCAATGTGCAGTCAAGGGCCCTGCACGGGCATCACCTAAGAAATGCAGTCTCACAGGCCCCACCCAGATGTGCTGAATCAAAATCTGCATTTTAACAAGTTCTCCCACATGATTCTGTGTACAAAATGAAGTCTGAAAAGTATTCCAATGATCTCATCAGGCAATGTGCATATGTTTCTTTGCATAACCAGCTTCTACTCATCCTTCAAAACCCTTTTCAAATGTTGATTCATCTCTGATCCTGATTTTTTCCCAGGGAGCTAGAATCAATGAATCCTGGGGGCATTCACAGTACTTTTGACAAATGAATACAACTCTTACAGCATCATCCCTTCATATTGTAATTATTTCTGCTTATAATCTGTGGTTGAGCACTGTGTGACATCTGTGGCTCTGTCCTTGGCCATTAGCAGAGGCTGGAAAATGGGAAATGTCCAATACGGGACTAGGTTGAAGTGAAGCATGAAATTAGCAGACAGGAAGTCCTGATGAACAAGTTACCACCACCAGTATGTTGAAAAAGCAAAAGACAATTTCTCAGCTTGATGATGGGAGACGGGCCCCCTAACAAGATGACTGAATGCAAATGCAATTCCCTCTGGGAAAAATGAATTTGCACTCAAATATTAAGGTCAGGTGGGGATAAAGTGAAAGAAATAGAATGAGTAAGTGTGACCATTACAGTGTGAGGCGTGGACCGTGGAGGGCAGAGGCCCCTGGTACTGAAGTGTCTGGAAAGCGGGGAGGTACCGGTGCTCCAGCAGAGCACAGAGGGAGGTGCTGGCAGAGGCTGCCCCTCAGTGGCCTGGAATCAGAATCACAGGAAGACCACCTGGTTACAACACGCTGCCACCCACTCATCCGAAACGGTCCGCTGGGCTTCCAAAACTCAGAGCTAGACTCTCCCCACTTTGCGTCATACTGCTTCCTCTGGGGAAAACCTTAATTTCCCTTGACCTCTTAACACTCTTGTTCCCAGCATTATTGGACTTGCCACCACTCAATGAAAACTGCAGTCCCTCTGTGAAAATGCACTCTTGAGCCCAACAATCCACACTCCCTGGCTGTATGGACAGATTCCTTGACTGACGCGTCTTGAAAGCTTCCTCTGTAAAGCACTGACTGCATGCCAGGCTCTATGCCACCAGCCCCTGCCGCCTTCCCCACAGCCTGAAGCCTAATCTCAACCCCAGCAAACAGCCCCAAGCAGGATTAGTCAACCATCCAGGGTGACTGCTGCTCGTTTTACAGGTGGGGAAACACAACCAGGCCTCCTGTGCATTTCAACCTTTCCCCTGGCAAAATACCCTGGCAGATATTTGATTACACCGAGTGGTAGGGGGCGCACTTCCTCACTGAGTAGCCAATTCTATGGCCAGAGGTCTGCAGAGAGTCTTATTTATCTTTAGTTCAACTCTACACACCCATCCCTGCCCCATCTTACGCACCTTCCTCCTCCCATAACCCACATATTGGTTCAACTAGCATTGGGTGCACTCCAGTGGGTGGCCAGCCTTGTGCTAGGCAATGGGCACACAACAGAGAACAGGACAGGTGGCATCCCCCTGTGACAAGGCTCACATTCCACCTCTCTGGCTTTTAACAAGCTTCTCCACATACCAATCCTCCTGGACACACTACCTAGTGTCCAGCAGACTCTGCCAACACCCCCCCCCCTCCACCCAGACTCTTGAGAGAGAAATGTCCATTTCCTCTGACTAGAATAAATGTCTATGTCCTCTGACTGCTGAGATTCTCAAAGCCAACCCCAAGAATGAAAACAAAACTTTTAACAACTAGAATGGGGGAAGGCAGAATGACATTGATCATGTGGTCCCCAGGTGCCATGGGTCACACCATGTCATCCTCATAACAGCCCCATGAGTAGACCTGCTGTCCTCATTATAACAGAGGAGGAAGCTGAGGCTCAGAAAGGGGAAATCATCAGCTCAAGGACACACAAGAGAAAGTGGAAGGGTAGGCTCCAAACACAGGGCAACACCTGCTCCAACACTTGCTGTTACCCTGCACCAAGACCTGGGGACCTACAGACCTGCCTGCTGTCTTGACCAACTGGATACATCCATCTGTCTTCATCTCCCCTCAGAGAAGCAGCTTGGGGTCAGAGTCCCTATTACCAGCAGCTACGCAAGTTCCACGAAGTTCAAGGGGAAAGGTTGGTGCCAAATCTTTTGGCTATGCAATTTGATCTTGAAGGTTCCATCCGGGGCTTGTCCAAACTTGCCAGGGCTGTCTGGTCCCAGCCCTCCTTCTGCAGACTTACCAGACTCACCAAAGCAGGATCCCAACAGCATGTGGTTACTGGGGGTGGGGGTGGGGGCACTCATTAAATTATCACAAACCTCCTCTTGCTTTTTTCTCCTTTAGTTTCTGCTCTGAACAATGAAAATACTGAAATAGAGAGTTTTCCTCTTTGCTTTGGCTTTTATGAAAAGGAAGCCTCTTGTGCAGCACCCCCCACCAACACACAGAGGCTTTATTATTGCTATTATTATACTTCTATCCTTTCCCCCTTTCTTCCCATTTTCCTGTATCTATTTTATCATGCCTGGGACCTGAATCGTTGAGCCCCCTCCCCAAGTTAATTTTTTAACAAGGTGAGCTCTAAACCAATAAAGGCAGAGCTTGGTGCGAGTGAAGGTGTAGGCGGGGAGAGATAGAAAAGGATCAGCTGGGTTTCCAGGGACCGGCAGGGGGAGCGAGACCTAAGGAAAGAGTTCTGTGGGGGCCACAAGGCTAGCTGACAAGCCACATGTGATTTCTCCAGCTGCTCAGTTAGTCCCTGACCTGTGAGCAAAGCAAAGTTAGAGAGCTGAATGATGATTTCAGCTTCCACGGGTTGCCTGCCGTGTTGGAGACTGCTGGAAGCAGTAGTGATTCTATCCAGAAATGGGATAAGTTTGCTTTCTCACGGACAGAACAGCTGAAAGAAAGCCCCTCAGTCTTTCCTTACAAGCAATTGAGCCGCCGGCATTCCAGTGCATTGAGATTACCTTCCAACCAAAAGGTGTGTCATTCACAACCACAGATCAGCCCTCCTGCTGTTTGCACATGAGTTACCGGAACTGTGATGAAAGCTGAAGGCGCAAAGCATCGGCCACAAGCCAGCGCCCCGGATGCTCTGCTCCCCTGGATCCCTCCTCACAGCATCCCACCCTACCTTCCCCTCCCTGTTTCACCAGCCACCCTCAGTTCTGACCCTGTCTGTCCTCCAATCTGGAGAGCGAGCATTCCCCGCCTACCAAAATCACCTGGGCTCCCGAGACAAATGGGAAAGTTTGCGTCCTGTTCTCTCTCTTCCCTGCTTGCCCTCACCCCTCAGCAAAAGCACTGTCTGGGTTCCAGGGCGCTGACAGCGCCGCCGCCACAGTACTCACCTCTCCACCTCGCGGCTGGGGAGAGGGCGAGGGGCGCAACTCGCCTCCTCCACGCGGCAAGGGATTCCCAGTCTCCGCCCAGTGACGGCGCCCCGCCCCACACCTTCTCACGGGCAGTTGGAAGAATCCAAGCACCCATCTCCCGCTGCTCTGATCCAAACCAGGTCTCCCGGGTTCACGCTGACTTGAACTTAAAGTGGAAGTTCGAGGGAAGTGAACTTAACGTGGTAAGAGACTGGGCCTGGGTCAGAAAGTCACCTCCCCGCATCGCTCACCAGGTGGAAAAGGCAAGTCATTGGAAGCTCAATTTTCTGGTCCATAACAGTGTATCAAATACCCCATGTGGCCTAAAGACGGTGGTAGGGATTTTACGTGCATTTTCTCATTTCATTCCCCTACTGTTGAAGAGGGGCTCCCCTGGTGGCTTAGTGATAAAGAATCCACCTGCTAATGCAGAAGACTCCGGTTGGATCTCTGAGTTGGGAAGATCCCCTAGAAAAGGAAATGGCAACCCACTCCAGTATTCTTAGCTGGGAAATCCCTTGGGCAGAGGAGCCCGGCGGGCTACAATCCATGGGGTCGCAAAAGAGTCGGACACTGGTTAGCAACTACACAACTGCAGGGGAAAATTTGCTTATCATCTTTGCTATTTTACAGAAAGGGAAGTCAAGGCTCAGGGAAGTTATGCCTCAAATCACTTGGCCAGCAGACGATGTGGCCAAGGCTCAGAACAATCCACGAAGCCCGCCAAATCCTGGACAGGGACAGCAGGACCAGGGCCACGCCCGCCGCGCTCCCTCCTCCCGCTGTCGCCGCCCGCGCTACCTTCCTTGGGCGCATCGGCATCCCAGACACTCCACATCTGCACGAAAAAGAATGGCGTCCAGCACACGATGAAGGCCAGCACGACAATGAAAGTCATCTTGACCGTGCGGATCTTGGCCTTAGAGATGAGCTTGACGTTGCTGACGCGGGCCAGAGCCGCGCGCCCCGCGCATTCTGCCGCCGCGCCCTCAGCCCCCGCGGCAGCCTCTGCCGCCGCCGCCGCCGTCTTGAGCCTTAAGTTCTGCCAGATCTTGAAGCTGATAAGGCCATAGCAGGCGGCAAGCACGATGACAGGCACAATGTAGACGGCGAGCGTGATCCACGTGATGTAGGCCTTGGGCCCCCAGGGCTGAATGAAAACGGCCCAGCAGTCGAAGACGCCGTCGGCCACCTCGCGGAGCGAGAAGATGTGCACCTGCGGCGCGCTAGCCACCAGGCAGCCGAGCCATGTGGCGAGTACCGCCAGGCGGTCGGTGCGGCGGCGCAGCGAGCGCAGCGGCTGGCAGATGGCCAGGCAGCGGTCGAGCGACATGAGCAGCAGCAGGTAGGTGGATGCGAACATGCCCACCACCTGCAGGTACTTGACGAGGCGGCACAGCAGGTCGGGCCCGTAGAAACGGAACGTGATGTCCCACAGAAGCTGCGGCAGCACCTGGAACACCGCCACCACCAGGTCGGCTATGCTCAGGTGCTTCATGAAGAAGAAGAGGCGCGAGTGCTTGTGGCGCGTGGTGCGCAGCGCCAGCAGCACGCACGCGTTGCCGCTCAGCGCCAGGAACAGGATGAGGCACAGCACGGCCACCTCCACCCGCGCCAGGGCCTCGTTGCGCTGTGGCGGCCCGGCAGTGCGATTGCCCTCGGTTCCCGGAGGCGCCGCGCTCCCGGTGACAGCCTCAGCGCTCCAGTTTGCCGCAAACGCGCCCTCCATGACCGTGGCCGCCGCGGTGTGCCCGGGGCTTCGAGCCCTTTAAGGCGCGGCGCGCGGGGCGGGGCCCGACGCGCAGTGCCGGCGTGCCTGGGGGCGGGGTGGGGGCTTCTGGGTTCCCCTCCCTGAAACTCCGCGGACCGATCTGCTGGGTCGGACTCTGGAAACAAACCCCGAGGGCCGTGAGAAGACCGTGCGTTTCTCCCCCGACGCCTGTATGCCTCAGCTGTCCCCTTTCCAGGAACCCCAAATCATCTAGGACTAAGACCACCACCGCCGGCCCTGGGGTTGCTGAGCGGCCGTCCTAGAAATTCCCGTTTGAGGTACTTCTTCTGAGACACTGGAAATGAGCGGGAATCTACCGGACCCGCAGTTTTCCATGAGATAGTCGCTTCCTCTGAAGGATAGGGAGGAACATAACCAGTTTCCTCCTGGATTTCTAAGCCAGCCACCTGCCCTAGGGATCCCCCAACTAGTTACTCCCCAGAGCCCACAGGACAGCCACCTCTCCTAGTAAACCCCACTCCGGATGCTCCCTCTGAAGACCTCCCTGCCCCCAAACAGCCACTTGCCTGGGAAACCCTGCTCAAGACCATCCCCCTCCAACCCCCGTTTCTAAAATGCTTAGCCATCCACCCCTGAACTTCCACAACAACCGATTCTTTGCCTCCATCCTGGAGGCACTCCTGACTCAGTATATCCAGGACGCCTAACCTCTGTTCTCAGTACCCCTGACACCTCTCAGGGGAGATCCTCCCAGCCCAGCATCATCGAAGGTTCGGGAACTCAACAGGCGTCTTGGCCCCCGACAGGCAAGGGATCTCCGTCGAAATTCTGAGCAGGTATTTTACAATCTCAGAGTACTGGCGGCGCCTCCGGTACTAGGATCTCAAAACACTCCAACACATTCTCTCGGGTCCCAGTGGCTCCACCAGCGCCAAACATCCTGTCCACTCATGCGCTGGATCCAGCTACCTGAACCGAGTCGTAGAGTGAAACTACACTTGGTTCCCTGGGGAAGTTGCACCGTCACGGATGGTTCCAAAGACGCGTGCGCTCCTAGCGCAGGTTGAAGTGGCTGCTGCCGGTACCCAATCTGATAGGATGCTAAGGGCTCGGACGCTGTAACCTGGGGTGGAATCACTTCGCATGCAGCCCTGACTGGTCGCTGGGTAGGGACTGCTGCTGCTGCTGTCACTTCAGTCGTGTCCGACTCTGTGCGACCCCATAGACGGCAGCCCACCAGGCTCCCCCGTCCCTGGGATTCTCCAGGCAAGAACACTGGAGTGGGTTGCCATTCCCTTCTCCAGTGCATGAAAGTGAAAAGTGAAAGTGAAGTCGCTCAGTGGTGTCCGACTCTTCGCGACCCCATGGACTGCAGCCTTCCAGGCTCCTCCGTCCATGGGATTTTCCAGACAAGAGTACTGGAGTGGGGGGCCATTGCCTTCTACAGGCGATCAAAGAGCCCTATGCGCTAGAGGCTATGCGCGCGGACGGCGTTAGGATGAGGCGCAGCCTGCCGGTGGCCAGCTTTTCTGCAGCGCGTAGCGTGGGCTGTACCACCACACAGATCCGCTAGGAGGCGCGGAAGGCAGGTCTTGCTGGTTCCCGCGAAGCGGTGTAATCTTCCCCAGCGTTGCCCCAGTGCGGTAACAAACAGGTTTATTTCACAGTGACTTAAAGCAGCAAGAGGGAAGAAGCTCGTAAATAACATGCTTGGTTTCTTCCTTTCTTGATTTAGAAACTCCTGACTCTCAGGCAAATGGAAGGCTTGGATCAGTGCTTCCCTGTCGAATTGACAGTGAGGAAGTTACAAAAGCATTTAACAGATATTTCCCAATCATCAGGTCAATTTCAGGGCTTCTTCCCCTCCTACTGTTCCAGGGAGCTTGATGTAGTGGATTTAGCAGTGGATTCATGCTTTGGAATACTTTTGCTCCTATTTCCATTCATGAGGAATGAGATACTTTCTGTTCCAATCAGGACTGGGAGAGGTCTTTCTTCACTTAGTTTTAGGGGAAGAGCTCAAGGCCAAAAAAAAAAAACTATCTTCATTTTTAAATGACTCTGCTTGATTATGGCCCAAAGCTATTACTGCCTCTTTGCTATGCTTCAATGTTAAAATCCTAAAAAATGTTAAAGTAATATGAAATTCTAAGATGTTTTCTCTGACTCCTAGCTCTTTTTCTTGGAGAAGGCAATGGCACCCCCACTCCCAGTACTCTTGCCTGGAAAATCCCATGAGGAGCCTGGAAGGCTGCAGTCCATGGGGTCGCGAAGAGTCGGACACCACTGAGCGACTTCACTTTCACTTTTCACTTTCATGCACTAGAGAAGGAAATGGCAACCCACTCCAGTGTTCTTGCCTGGAGAATCCTAGGGAGGGGTGGGGGTCTGGTGGGCTGCCATCTATGGGGTCGCACAGAGTCGGACACGACTGAAGCGACTTAGCAGCAGCAGCAGCAGCTCTTTTTCTATTCTAAAATCATTTTTAAAAATAATTTCAATTGGCTGAGAAAAAATGGCAGAAAGAAAATAGAGGGTTCAAAAGTGGACATGGCTCTTTAAGTATCGTTAACTGCATCTTTTCCTGACATTTCACTTACCCCTTTTAAAATTATGTGGCTAGAATAGTATTAGTCAAGGATGGGAGCTAACAGTTACAGCCCTGTGCCAAGACATACTAGGGGTGGACCATTGCTGCTGCTAGATTCTGGGCTTTACCACCTACAACCTATGTGGCCAAGTCACGGACACCTGAGACTCAGTTTCTCTGGGGGCTGACCTCATGGGGCTGTGAGAAAGTAAGACTTCACTCACGTGAGGAGTGCTCTGCAAACAGTTAAATGCATCTGAAGCGGTTTTCTCACACTGACAATCCTCACCCCAGGACCATCCTATGAAAACATGTTCTCATCCAATCAAACTCCATCTTACTTATCTTCCCGGATTGAACTCATTTATCTTTTCAATTAAGACCAACAGACAGTGTATGTGTGCATGTGTGTGTGTGTGTGTGTGTGTGTGTGTGTGTGTGTATGAGACAGAGAGAGACTGTACCAGGCAAGGACCTCTAAGTTAGGCCCTCTGAACCCAAACTGATGTGATGAGAATCTGAGATCTTTACCTCTTCGGGGAAGCCCTCCTGACCACCTCAGCCCACTGAGAATTCCCCATTTTCTGAAGCTCTGATGCTTGACTGCAGATTTCACCTATAATATGAATGTGTCAAGTCTCCCCAGTGTAGTGTAAGTGCCTAGAATACATCTTGCAGATCATGGTCCTTTATATAATCACCATTATGTTTCCTGCCATGCATACCTATCAATAGCAATGTATTGAGAGAATGACACTGGATTACCCAAAAATATCCCTCTGCAAATTAACCACTAGGTTCAGTCTTTTGGTTCCCAGAATTATCTTTCTGAGGAAATCTGGCTAAAAGAGGACTCTTTGTGAGAAAGCATGCTATTCTGATATGTTCGCTATTTTTCCTGAGAGGGAGCGATGGCAGAGATAAAGCATGATGCTTCCAATTCCACAAACATGTCCACTGACCGTGGCTGTGACAACACAACCTCCTATTAAGGAACTACTATCAACACACACATTCTCCACTTGCTGACACCACTGGCCTATGTTAAGGCATGACCAGAGAGAAAAAGCCTTCTAAGGGGGAAAAGAGCTTGGAATAAAAGCAGGTTGTTCTTCTCTTTTCTTTTTTTAAAGCAAGCTATTCTTAGGCAGAAGAAAAGGTTTATTGTGAATCAGGAGCTTTGGAATGTGTGACTTTTTGAAAAGGTAGGGCCTAGAGGAGGAAGTCATTTAAACGTGGGGGTTATCTTCACAGCAAGTGAATGAATGAATGAATGAATGAATGAGGTTCTCCTGAGGACTACTGAGGAGGAAACTGAGGTTCAGAGAGGAGAAGGGGCTTGCCCAAGGCCCCATAGCTGGTGAAAGAAGGCCAGCGTGGCTGGAGTGAAGCATGAGGCAGATCTAGAGACGTGGCAGGCACCAGACCCCCAGCCTGGTTGACTTGGGTGTCTTACCTGAGGGAGAGATGTGACCAGTGACAGGCAAGGGGCTGGCTAGGGGCTCAGGTACGAAATTGCAAGCAGCTAAGAGAGGTGACTTGAGATAGTCCCCTGGGATCACTGGAGAGTCAACCTAGATTCATTCAGGGCACACAAAGAAAGCAAAGCTCTTCTCCATCTGCCCTCCACCACCCCCCCAAACCCCGACTCCCTGCCCGCCCACCAACCTCGTTTCTATCAGTCCATCTCTGGTGGGATGGAAGAGCCTAAGGGGGATTCCACTGACCTGACAGCTCCAAAACAAAACTTGCCCTAAACCTCCACCAATTCCAACAGCCCACTCGCTTTCACTTTTCATTAAAAAAAACAAAGGACATTTTTTCCCAGAGGGGTCCTCTACTGAAGTTCACCTCTCCTCCTGGGTTGCTGAATGCATTATGGCCGAGCAGACTGTGTGCTCTTTCTGGCACAAACATTCACTTAGTAAATATCTTCTAAGCACCTACTGTGTGCTCGACAGAGTGACCAAGGATCACAACACCAAGTCTGGAGTTGAACTCCACTAACCAGCGCTCCTGAGATGGGCAAAAGTCAAGACAAGCAGAAGGCCAGGGATCTCAACTACACCAGGGATGCAGAGTCCTGTATGACCAAGGGCAAGTCTTCATTCCTTCAGGGCCCTGGTTTCTTCTCCTAAAAATGAGGGCATTGGAAAATCTCTGAGATCCCTCACAGTTCTCACGATTGTTCTCTAAGTCTAGTGAGCAAACACACACAATGGAGCAGGGAGCACACAGACTGATGAAGCATCTCAGTGCCACCAAGGCCTGGGGCACTCAGTAGGTACTTGGCAAACACTAGCAGAAGGACCGAGCCTCAGAAGTCACAGTGCATCCCTCTGCCACATTCTACTCCACGAGGCAGTCACAAAGTCCCCCAGGGGCAGAAGGAAGAGAAACAGAGTCTGTCTTCTGCAGGGAACAGTGAAGTGCTGGAGGCACGTGTGACTAAAGGTACTCTTGTACCTTTGGGGGAAAATACACAATCCCACTGTGTCAGTGAGTTGCTCAGAAAGCTTCAATGAAAGAAGAGCTGGAATGATGCCTGCTACATGGCAAGTATCCAAGAAACAGGAAATAGGATGTGGCCACTGGCTACAAGGATACACAGTTGTCCAGGGACCACAGGTCAGGAACCAGTGGCCCTGTCCAGAGAGATGAGCTGGAATTTGTCCTCTAAACTCCAAGCCACAGGGCCCAGAGTTCACTTCACTATCCTCCAATCTGAGTGAACCAGGGCCCTATGACAGGAAAGCCACATTAGTGAGTTTCCTCACATGCCCCCTCACATCTAATACACCCCAATATTATTGCCCAAGGTCCCAGATTACGAGCCAAGGGTGTTGGTCTTAAAGAAACCACACATCCTAGCCAAGACAGACTAAGCACATGGCTCAGAAATGAGAACAGAAACGTCTGCAGGCTGCAGAGCCAGTGGAGACATACGCAGCTTCTGGAAACAAAGGCTCAGATGTCCTCCAGGCCAGCCAAACAGTGCCTGGCAAGCCAGGTGCTTCCAACCCACTCTGGGGGCCTGCACAGCCCAGCCCTGGGCCAAACTGTCACTGGGGTCTGTCTTCTCTTAACAGACCTCCCTCAGCTTCACCAGAGAAGACCAGGCCACAGAAATTTCAGCCAAAAGTAGCCACAAACATCACTGCTCCCAGAAGTGGTTTTGCTGTTGTTACTGTTGTTGTTTTTACCTCATGGAGCATTTCTCTCTACCCGGGGGGTGTGAGGGGGCAATCAGTCATAGAGTGACAAAAAAACAACGGAGAGGACACGCAAGGGCCTGCCGAGCCCCTGCAAGCCAGTGTCTACTTGTCCCACAGTCTTGAGGGCCAGCATAGCATGGAGGGGCCACAAGGAATTGCAACAAAGATACAAAAGAACCATAAATGTGTTAAATGATGGGCCAGAAAGGACTCCAGAAATCATGTCTTGCCATCTCGTTGCTTCTTAGAGAGTAAAAGTGTGCTTCAGACTGGGGTCGGGGCTGACCCCCATTTCTGCTGCTCACCTGCAGGGCCAGGCCCCTCTGGCTGCAGCTCTGTTTGCAGCTTGATGGCTCCACGCAGTGAGCCCTCCAAGCCCTACACCTGACCGCCTGCTCCAAGAGAGATGCTTCTGGGCTGCCTGGAGCTGGGAGAGGGGGCCCTGAGAGTCCAGTTCCAGCCCCAGGGCAGGGCCAGGCACCTACTTTACAAGGTTGAGTGCAAAGTGACAATGTGGAGCCCCTTGTTCAAATTTGATTAAGAAAGTGACATCAGAGTGTTAAATCAGGAGTGGGGCCCAAATTAACACAGAGACTACATGGCCCATGAATCCAGCTCACCCATCACCCTTCACGGCATCCATTCCATCTCAAAGACTATCTGACTTTTTTCCTTAAGTATCCCTTGATGCTATCTCCCCCGTCCCCCACCTCCATGCCACTGCTCCACACTACGTTGCTGGCCACACACTTCCTGGACACTGCAACCCTGCTCTCCATACAGCAGTCAGTTAGCTTCTAAAATGACACTTGTGATGATGTCATCCTCTACTTCAAATAGTTCAATGTCTTCCCCTTGCCCTGGGAGTAAGGGCCAAATACTTTAAGGTAGCCTAGGGCCCCGAGTGGTCCAGCCCCTGCTGCCCACCTTATGGAGCCTTGACCTGTTCCACCCTCTTTCTGGTCATCTGAGCTTCAGCCACTTCCCCATTCCCCTGGCCAAGCAAGCACGTACTCATGTCTCATCTCCCAGCAAACCCACCACATCCTCCTAACTCCATCAGGACCTCCCATCTGCAGCCTTCTCCTCCTCAGCACCTTCCATGAGTGTAATTTCACTCCATTTGTGTGGTTTCAGAGACATTACTTTGCTGACTAAGGTCTGTCTAGTCAAGGCTATGGTTTTCCAGTAGTCATGTATGGATGTGAGAGTTGGACTGTGAAGAAGGCTGAGCGCCGAAGAATTGATGCTTTTGAACTGTCGTGTTGGAGAAGACTCTTGAGAGTCCCTTGGACTGCAAGGAGATCCAACCAGTCCATTCTGAAGGAGATCAACCCTGGGATTTCTTTGGAGGAAATGATGCTGAAGCTGAAACTCCCTCACTTTGGCCACCTCATGCGAAGAGTTGACTCACTGGAAAAGACTCTGATGCTGGGAGGGATTGGGGGCAGGAGGAGAAGGGGACGACAGAGGACGAAATGGCTGGATGGCATCACTGACTCGATGGACATGAATCTGAGTGAACTCTGGGAGTTAGTTGGTGATGGACAGGGAGGCCTGCCGTGCTGCGATTCATGGGGTTACGAAGAGTCAGACATGACTGAGTGACTGAACTGAACTGACTGTGTGGGTTTCTGGATAATGATGGGTCTGGCTGTAGTCACCACAGTGTCCGTGTGACCAGTACCTTGGAGCGTGTACAAGTCATGGAATGAATGAGTTGCCACTGAACCAGTGGCTGCCACAAAGACAGAGATCCTGGGGCTGACAATGTGCCCAGTTGGTCATGAGGGGGAACAGGGACATCTCCTCAACTGTGACAAGAGGACTAGCTTACCTTCCTTGAGTGGATGTTGTAAGGATGAAACTGCGCTGTATGTAAGTCAAATCATTATGCTGTATCTCTTACACAGTGCTGTGTGTCAATTGTATCTCAAAAAAAAAAGAATGAGACTGTGGAGTCCCATACCAAGGTCACAGGTGCAAGGCCTCACCACAGAAACAGGATCATCTCTGGAACTGACTAAGCCCCATTGTAACTGTTGCCAAAAGCCCTCTGATCCTTACCAGCCAGCTTCCTGACCCCAAATTAGGCAACAATGACCACCTTGGTACTCACCCTCTAGCACCCTAACAAATCACCTAACGCCACCCTTCCAATAGGAATTTTATCTTGAGGATATAGAAATTGGCTACTAGCCCAGAATTGTCACTCTCCCTTGAACCAGTAGGCTGTTCTAACAGTATCGACTCTCCCTGGCCTGTCAGAAGGTCAGCCTGCTGTGCTCGCAGCAAGTACATTATCTCTGCTCTTTGTTCTCAGTAAAACTCATTCCTTTCTGCAATACTCTGGGTATGGAAATTCTTTTCCAACCTGTGCTCAGACTGCCACAACATTGACTATGTATAAAAAGCACCTGGAACAAGAGCAATGCTCAAGAGAGTCTATTTAATGTTTGTGGATGGACACTGTGAGGCCAGGGGCAGGTGGGCATCAAGGGGGCCCTCTAGTCTTTCCTATCCCCAAATATCTGGGATTCTATGAAGAAATGCTTAGGTTCCTTTCTTTTCATGACAGATTAGAGACTGTATGCATTCCCTCTTCCAGAGGGACATGCACTTAAAAGGGGGGCTTCTGTTGCTACTTCAGGTTGCATAATACCCATCCCTGGCCAGGCACAGGCATGGGAGGAAGTGATTCAAATCCAGTGGGGACGAGTTCCACACCCAGGTCACATTCTTCTACACTGGTTCAACATTAGGAGAGAATATTTCACCTAAATTACATTTTAGCCTAAGTTAGATCTAGCCTAAACCCTCAGTCTAATCTACATTAACTTTCATAATGAGGAGAAGCAGGGTAGACACCCCCTACCCTACCCACAGGCATAGAGCTGCCCCAGGCATTGTCCATTTGTTTTGCTCCTGAAAAAGCTTCCTGAGGTTCCGACTCAATGAAAAGATGATTAAGTGGCCTGGTCAGTTCAAACAGAAAGGAGCTTCCCTCCCTGCCAGGCCACCCACCAGGGATGAGAGTAGCAACTGGGGTACAATCTATTTCCTCCTCCAGCCTGACCTTTGGTTTGTCTTCCTAGGTAGGCTTTGTGGCTCCCAGGGGTCCTGACAGGCCTGGAGGCCTCTGGGCCTTGGGAGGCCCCCACCAATAGCTGCCCAGAAAGTGGAGGGCCACCACTAACATTCAAATGAGGCTTCAGAGGAAGCCGAACCTCAAGGCAAAGCCTGGTCCCCCAGAGACCTAATTCCTGTGATGGATCTGGGCAAAGTAAATGGAAAACCTTCTGGAAAACAGTCACCGTTCTAAACACCATTAAGAGTATTCGTGATTCATGAGAAGAGGTCAAAATACCAACATTAACATGAGTTTGAAAGAAGCTAATTCCCTCATGGATGACTTGAGGGGTTTTAAGCCTTTACTGGAGGACATAGCTGCAGATATGGTGAAAATCTCAAGAAAACCACAATTAGAAGTGGAGCCTGAAGATGTGACTGACTGAACTGCTCCAATCTCATGACAAAATCAGAAGAGAGGACAAGCTGCGTCTTAGGAATGAGTAAATAAAGTGGCTTCTTGACCCTGTTGTTCATCAGTAATCTATTCCTGATGAAAATGCTGTGAAGTTTGTTGAAATAACAACAAATGATTTAGAATAAATTTATTTAGTTCATTAAACAATAGCAGGGTTTGAAAGCATTGTCTCCAAATCCTTCAGAAAGAAATTCTACTGCAGGTAAAAAGCTATCAAACAGCACTGCATGCTACAGGGCAATCATTCATGGAAATAAGAGTTCATTAATACAGTAAACTTCATTGTCTTATTTTAAGAATTTTCACAGCGAGCCCGTTCTTCAGCAACCACCACACTGATCAGTCAGGCAGCTGTCAACACCAAAGCAAGATCCACCACCAGCAGGAAAAAGAAAGATAACTTGCTCAAGGCTGAGATGATGTTTAGCATTTTTACAACAATTTTTGATTAAGGTATGCACAGTTGACCCTTAAATAACATGGGTTTGAACCACAGGGGTCAACTTATATATGGATTTTCGAGTACTCAGGGATTAGGCATCCTTAACCTAACCCCTGCACAGTTCAAGGCATTAAAACATAACTTTTACGTATACTAGGAAACCACGATGGAGAAGGCAATAGCACTCCACTCCAGTACTCTTGCCTGGAAGATCCCATGGACGGAGGAGCCTGGAAGGCTGCAGTCCATGGGGTCACTAAGAGTCGGACACCACTGAGTGACTTCACTATCACTTTTCACTTTCATGCATTGGAGAAGGAAATGGCAACCCACTCCAGAGTTCTTGCCTGGAGAATCCCAGGGACGGGGGAGCCTGGTGGACTGCCGTCTATGGGGTCGCACAGAGTTGGTCACAACTGAAGCAACGTAGCAGCAGCAGCAGGAAACCACGAAATTCAGGACTCACTTTACTGCAATGTTTGCTTATTGTAATGGTCTGGAATGAAACCCACATGCCTGAACAGGGTTTGTATGGACACATATTTCCGTTTTCCTGGGTATATACCTAGAGTGAAACTGCTGGGGCATACAGTAACTTTACGCTGAACCTTTGGAGTTTTACATTCCTGCTAATAGAGCATGAGGGTTCCCATTTCCCCACATCCATTTAAACACACATTACTAATCTCTGTTTTTAGAGTCTAGCCGTTTTGCTGGATGTGAAGTGGCATCTTGTGGTTTCCATGTGCACTTTCCTGAAGTCTAATGCTACTGAGGCATCCTTTCATGTGTTTGTTGGTCATTTTTATAACTTCTCTGGAGAAATATCTATTCACACTCTGCCTATTTTAAAAATTGGGTTGTCTTTTTATTACTGGATTTTAAGAGTTTGTTATATATTCCGGATTAAAATCTCTTATCAGATATAAGATTTGCCAACATTTTCTCCCATTCTGTGGGCTTTTACTTTCTTGATGGTGTTCTCTGAAGCAGAAAAACGCTCAAGTTTGAAGTCCAATATATCTATTTTTTTAATTTTCTCACTTGTGCTTTCACTATTATATCTAAGAAACTATTGACAAATTCAAGGTCACAAAGATTACACAAAGGTCACACAGGTACACCTGTGTTTTCTTCTAAAACTTTTATAGTTTTAGCTGTTACATGCATTTTGATGTAATTTTTTATATAAGGTACAAGTATTTTGTACATGTAATTTTCTGTATAAGGTATGAGTGGATATCCAGTTTTCCCAGGACCATTTTTTGAAAAAAACTATTCTTTTTCTATTAAATGGACTTGGAACTCTTGCAGAAAATCAACTGAGGATAATTATGAGGGTTTATTTCTGGACTCTCAGTTCATTTATTTATATGTCCACAATGGCCTCTAATTACTGGAGATTTGTGGAAGTTTTGAAATTGAGAAAAGTGAGTCTTCCAACTTTGTTCTTTTTCAAGATCAGTTTGGCTATCCTGAGTCCCTTACATTTATATGTGAATTTTAGAATCAGCTTATCAATTTGTGCAAAGATGGCAGCTGGGATTTTTTTTTAATGCCCTCAGTCTCAGTTTATTTATTTTTAACTAATTATTTATTTTACTTTACAATATTGTATTGGTTTTGCCATACATTGACTTCAATCTGCCATGAGTGTACACGTGTTCCCCATCCTGAACCTCCCTCCCACCTCCCTCCCCATCCCATCCCTCTGGGTTATCCCAGTGCACCAGCCCCAAGCATCCCGTATCATACATCCAACCTGGACTGGCGATTCATTTCATATATGGTATTTTACATGTTTCAACGCCATTCTCCCATATCATTCCACCACACCCTCTCCCACAGAGTCCAAAAGACTGTTCTATACATCTGTGTCTCTTTTGCTGTCTCGCATAAATTCCATATATATGCGTTAGTACACTGTATTGGTGTTTTTCTTTCTGGCTTACTTTACTCTGTATAACAGGCTCCAGTTTCATTCACCTCATTAGAACTGATTCAAATGTATTCTTTTAAATGGCTGAGTAATATTCCATTGTGTATATGTATCACAGCTTTCTTATCCATTCATCTGCTGACAGACATCTAGGTTGCTTCCATGTCCTGGCTATTATAAACAGTGGGCATAAGGGTTGCATGCACTAAGTCTGTAGACCAATCTGGAGAGTATTATCATCTTGGCAAGGTAAGTTTTTTGATCCATGAAAGTGGGATGTTTTTTCCATTATTTAGATCTTTAATTTCTTTCAACAATGTTGTTCGCAGACTATAAATTTTGCCCTTCTTTTATTAAATATTTCCCTGTGGCTCAGAGGTTAAAGCGTCTGCCTCCAATGCGGGAGACCCATCGGGAAGATCCCTTGGAGAAGGAAATGGTAACCCACTCCAGTATTTTTGCCTGGAAAATCCCATGGACAGAGAAGCCTGGTAGGCTACAGTCCACGGGGTTGCAAAGAGTCAGACACGACTGAGCAACTTCACTTTATTGTTTGATGCTAATGTAAGCAGAATTAATTTGCAGATCATTCAAGTGTATAGAAACACCATTGATTTTAATATATCTTGCATTCTGCAACTTTGATCAATTGTGTTTTGGGTTTTTTTTAGTGAATTTCCTAGAACATTCTATATACCAGACCATGTCATCTGTAAATATAGTTATACTTCTTTACCAATCTGGATGCCTTTTATTTTTCTTCTCTAATTTTCCTGACTAGAGCTTGCAACATAACATTGAATAAAACTGGTGATAGCAAACATCCTTGTCCTGTTCCTGATGTTAGGACGAAAGCATTCATTCTCTCACCATTAAGTACGAGTTTAGCTGGTGGTGTATATTTGGTTGACATCCTTTATTAGGCTGAGGAACTCATTAATGGTTTGCTAGATATTTTTTATCATAAAGAAGATGTTGAATTTGTCTCTTTCCCATGCCTATTGAGATGTTGCATTCATTCTCCTCTGTTCTATTGATATGATATATTACATTATTTGATTTTCTCATGTTTAACCAACCTTGCATCCTGGGATAAATCCACAATGTGTAAAGTGATTTTTTTTTAATGCTTATGGATTCAGTTTGCTAGTATTTTTTACAGAATGAATTTTTGTAAGCGGTTATCAATCTGTTCTTTTCTTCTGTGATATTTTTTCCCCTGGTTTGGATATTAGAGTAATTTTGGCCCCACAGAATGAGTTGGGAAGTGTTTTCTCCTCTTTCTGGAAAGCTAATGAATAACTGGCATTAATTAACCTTTAAATATTTGGCAGAATTCATAAGTGAAACCTTCCAGGTCTGGTTTCTTTGTAATTTTCTTCATATTTAATCACTAATCCACTCTCTTTACTTGTTATAGGTCTATTCCGATATTCTGGTTTTTCTTCAGTTCCAGTAAATTTTGCCTTTCTAGGAACTTTTCCATTTTATCCAATTTATCTAATTTGTTGCTATACAGCTGTTCATCATATTCTTTTACAATTCCTGCAATTCCTGTAAGGTTAGAAGGTAAGGTCTTTCATCCCTGATTCCAGTAATTTGAGTCTTCTCTCTAATTTTCTTGGTTAATCTAGCTTAAAGGCTTATCAACTTTATTGATCTTTTTAAGTAACTAAACTTTTGATTCTGTTAATCATTCTCTATTGTTTTCTATCACCCATTTCATTAATTCCTAATCTTCATTATTTCCTTCATTCTGTTTGAGTTTAGTTTGCTCTTTTTCCAGAATCTTAAGGTAGAAGGTCATGTTATTGATTTGAGATCTTTCTTCTTTTTAATATAGGCATTTATAGTCATAAGTTTCCCTCTAAGTACTGCTTTAGCTGCATCCCGTAAGTTTTGGTATGCTGCATTTTCATTTTCATTCTTTTCATAGTATATTCTGTCTTTGTGATTTCTTCTTTGACCCAATGCTTATTTGAAACTGTGTTATTTCCCATATATTTGTGTATCTCCTCCAAATTCCTTGTTTTTGATTTCTAATCCCACTCTGTTGTAACCAAAGAACACATTTTATATTATTTCCATATTTTTTAATATATTAAGACTTGGTTTATGACATAGCACGTGGTCTATTCTGGAATATGTTCCATATGCACTTGAGAGGAATATGTGTTTGGCTGTTGTTGGGTGGGCTGTCTGATAACTGTAAGGTCTAGTTTGTTTATAACATTGTTCAAGCCTTCCATTCCTTGTTGCTCTTCTGCCTAGAGCTCTTCTACTCTTCTTTCCATTTATTATTGAAACTAGGATATTGAAGTCTTCAACTATTATTGTTGTACTGACCATTTCTCCTTTAATTCTGTCAGTTTTTGCTTCATGTATTTTGGGGCTTTGTTATCAGAGGGATGTTTATCTATCTCTATCTTTATGTAGATATTTTCCTGATGGATTTACTCTTTTATCATTATAGAATGCCCTAATTTACCTCAAGGAACGTTTTTATTTTAAAATACGCACTCCAGCTTTGTTATGGTTGCTGTCTGCATGATATACTTTTCACACCATTTTACTTTCAATTTATTTTGTCTTTGAATCTAAAGTGTCTCCTATAAACAGCATACAGTTGTTTTTATTTTTTTATTTTTTTAATTAAATTTATTTATTTTTTTAATTACAATACTGTATTTGTTTTGCCATACATTGACACGAATCAGCCATAGGTGAACACAATCACCCAATGCCGAAGCCCCCTCCCACCTCCCACCCCACATCCTCTACCTGAATCATCCTGTGCATCAGCCCCATGCATCCTGCATCCTACACCAAACATAGATTAGCGCTTCGTTTCTTACAGGAAAATACACATGCTTCACTGCCATTCTCCCAAACCATCCCACCCTTTCCCTCTCCCTCAGAGTCCAAAAGTCCACTCTATACCTCTGTGTCTCTTGTTGTCTCACATATAGGGTCATCATTACTGTCTTCTAAATTCCATATATATGTGTCAGTATACTGTATTGGTGTTTTTCTTTCTGGCTTACTTCACTCTGTATAATCGGTTCCAATTTCATCCATCTCATTAGAACTGAGTCAAATTTATTCTTTTTAAGGGCTGAGTATCAGTGTATATGTCAACACTGATATTTAAACATCAGTGCTTTTTAAATATCACTGTTTAAATACCACTGCTTTTTAGATATCAGTGTATATGTCAACACTGTGGAAAAAACATATAAAGCCTTCATATTATTATAAATAAGAATCCTAACCTCACAGACCCCCTGAAAGAGGTCCACAGTCCATTCTTTGAGAATCACTGCAACAATAAACATTTATTTAACCTATGTTATCAGAATCCTGGGTTCAAGTCCCCTCAGTACTACTCAGGAGCTGGGAGACTCAGGGCAATTGCTGATCCTGAATTGCAGAGATGTACATGTGTAGAAGTGGGTGATGAGACCCGGCCCAGAGCTGCTTTGAGGACTGCATGAGAAAATTAAGACAGTTCAGTTCAGTCGCTCAGTTGTGTCTGACTCTTTGTGACCCTGTGGACTGCAGCATGCCAGGCCTCCCTGTCCATCACCAACTCCTGGAGCTTGCTCAAACTCATGTCCATCGAGTTGGTGATGCCATCCAACCATCTCATCCTCTGTCATCCCCTTCTCTTGCCTTCAATCTTTCCCAGCCCCAGGGTCTCTTCCAATAAGTTAGTTCCAATGAAGACAGAGAGCTGTGCAAGTCTGACTGGACAGAGTTTGTTTGGTCTTTGAGGCAACAAACAGCCACTCAGGACCTGGAGCCTGGCACCAGCAAGCCCTCAAACCAAGGTAAAGTGAAGGTGGCTAAATAATAAACAAGATACAATGAGTTCATTTCTTTGAGAGGCATGGTATCATGGGTTGGAAAGCAGCCTCCCATATATTTTTGAGCAAAATGAAGCATCACTGGAACAAACACAGAATCTCCAAAATAACTGCTTTTTTTTTTTAAGATGAGAAATCTTACATTTTTAAAAGAACCATAATACTATTTTCTAGCTACAAACTAAATACAATTCCTAATATCACCAAATATCCAGAAAGGGTTCTAATTTTCAGTTATCCTCAAATATAGTTGTAAATCATGATTCAAAAGAAATCTACATATTGGAATTGATTTTTCTCATTTTGGTCTCTTAAGCCATAGGTTTCTCCCCACCATTTCAATTTATTTGAATTGATATCCTTTCTTTTCCTTTCCTTTTTCTTCTGAATTGATATCTTTTCTTAAAGATTTTTCTCACAGCCTGGATTTGCTCAGTGTGATGTCCTTCTGTCTTACAACTTTCCTGTTTTAAGTGAACAACTGGGTTTAGAACAATGCTCAGCAAACTGTAACCTGTGGGCCAAATACAGCCTGGGGTCTGTTTTTGTAAATAAAGTTTAACTGGAAGCAGCCATACTCATTTGTTCATATGCTGTGTGTTTCTATGCTTCATTAGCAGACTCCTATAATTATGACTGAGATTATCCACAAAGCCCAAAGTATTGCTTTTTTGCCTTGACCCTTTACAGAAAAGGTTTGTTGACTCCAGTTTTGGATGCTTGATGGGATTAACACTTTTATTTTGCAAGAGAGTGTCACAAGCAGTGTTTGCAGAAGCACATAATGACCTGCTGTCTCTTTCTGTCATGTTAGCAGCTGTTACCGCTATGGCATAGATCCATTAAATCATTAGGGGCTGCCAAACAGCCCCTAGATTGATTAGAATGCTTGGTTAGAATGTGATTGGCTAGAATGCTTGTACCTGGAGAAAGCTCCCTCACCTACTCTGTCGTTAGCCAGAGCTAAAGTAGAAAAGAGAATAAAAATCTTGAGTCTCCTCTTTTATTCACTAGCTTCCAAAACAGGGAGTGGGCTCCCTGACATCTTCACATGGTGATCAATTACAATTATTGTTTCAGTTTCATTATGACTTTTGATATTTCACTTATTTGATAACTTTTCATCCACTGTGGTTGCTGTCCTTGCTGATGGTCATCTCCAGCCAGTGGGAGCCTCTTCAAACTAGCTTGAATCCTTTGGAAATAAACCCAGTCATTTCTGTTGGCTTCCCTGCTACCTAGAATGAACAACTTATATACACTTGGTCATATTTAACTTGTGGGGAGGTCCTGGTTTTGTGTTTAAGTCAGATGACTTTATGGTCACACTATATCCTTTAACCCTGGGTGTTGTCAATCTCATCTAACTTATTGCCTCTCAGGGTGGACTAAGGTACACACTTGGTTTTAAATTCCATACATCAAATATAAGTAAGCAAATTTGAAGCAAACCTCTTTTTTCTTCACAGTCTCCCACGTTCCTCTCAGTGTCTCTCTCTCCCAGAGGGAACCTCCAAAGCCCCCAAGTGTAACAGTAGTCACAGTGGGACCTCCACCTGTGCTCTGCCCCTCAAAGGCGAGCACAGAGCATCCTGAGCTGGACCTGCTCGCCTGCTCCTGCTCCAGACACATCTGAGGCCTTTTCCTTTCTGCTCCCTGGGAGCTCTCCACCTCAAGGGATCACAACCGGGGCCTCAGTGACCCATGAGGTGCTAGAACTTAAAGGCACATACCGTTGGCTTCCTTCTACTGAGGGGGAGGAGGAAAGGAAAGGGAGCAGAAAGGTAGGCCTGTCACACACAGCTCTCCAATGTCTACAGCAGGCTTTGACACTTGGTCTCTCTTCCAATCTGTGCAGTCACTTTGTAAGGAAAGGGTCTTTATGACTTTATGGTTCATCTCGTTTTACAGATGAGGAGAGTAAAGGCCTGAGAACATATGTGACTTACCCAAAGTCACATAATTAATAAATGGCAGAGCCAGAACCTAAATTTAAGTTTTCTGCCTTTAAATCCAATGCTCTTGGCATGCCTCACCCCAGCCACCACTGCCATCTTCAAAGAAAGACTGAAGTCAGCAAATCAGCTCACCATCACCCAGATAATTCATTCCAACCATGATGAGAAATGTTCAGAAAAGCAGTGTGTGTAAGCACGGGGAATAAGGTGAGCTACCCAGGGCTGTGGATACAGGAGTCAAGTTCAAGAAAGGTTTCCATGGAGGGAGGAGATCTAAGCTGAGACCCAAAGAACAAAGTAGTTGACCAGATGAGGAGAGGGGAGGAAAGTCCTCTTAGAGCTTAGCATGAAAAAGGCCCAGATTTGTGGGGAATTAAAGTTGCCCATGGGCTTCCCTGGTGCTCAGATGGTGAAGAATCCACCTGCAGTGAGGGAGACCTGGGTTCGATACCTGGGTTGGGGAAGATCCTCTGGAGGAGGGCATGGCAACCCACTCCAGAATTTTTGCCTGAAGAATCCTCATGAACAGAGGAACCTGAGAGACTATGGTCCATGGGGTTGAAAAGAGTTGGACATGACTGAGCAACTAAGCACAGCACAGCACAAAGGTGCCCACAGAAGCTTCACCACCCCTCCCACAGAGAGGTGGAACAGTCTCCTCCCCTGGAATCTAGGTTGACCCTGTGACTTGTTTTGATCCACAAACACAGCAAAGGTGATGCAGGGCCTGGAAAGATATGCAGGTTCTGCTCTGGCAAGCTTGCAATACTCCCCTTGGGAGCCATCTACCATACTGTGACAAGCCCAGGGGATCATGTGGTGAGGTAAGCCCCTCTATGATGGTTAATTTTATGTGTCAACTTGACCAGGCTACAGAGTGCCCAAATTTTTGCTCACTTTTCTGAGTGTTCCTGTGAGACTGTTTTTAGATGAGATTAACATTTGAATCAATAGGCTAAGTAAAGCAGACTGCCCTCCCTAAGGTGGGTGGGCCTCATCCAATCAGCTGAAGGCCTGAAGAGCACTAAAAGATTGACCTCCTCAGAGTAAGAGAGATTCTTTCCCACCTGACTGCCTTTGAGATGGGAAAGTGGTTTTTCTTCTGCTGTCAGACTCAAACAAAAACATCAGATCTTCCTGGGTCTCAAACTTACTGGCTTTTGGACTGAATCTACATCATCAGCTCCTCTGGGTCTCAGGCATTCAGACTCCAACCGCAATAACACCATTGGCTTCCTGGGTCTCCTGACTTACCCTGCAGATCTCAGAATTACCTGTCTCCATAATCACTTGAACCCATTCCTCATTATAAATATCTTTCTATATTTATAAATACACATCCTACTGGTTCTGTTTCTTTAGAGACTCTAACACAGCCTTTAATGGAAAAGGCTAAGTTGAGCTCCCAGCTGTCAGCCATGTGTGTGAGCCATCTCAGTCATTCTAGCCCAGTGGCACCTTCAGGTTTCTAGAGCCAACACCACGTGGGGTGGATGAACCACCCAGCTGAGCCCAGTCAACCCAATGAGACAGAAAATGGGTGCTGCTGTCCTAAGTCTCTCAGTGTGGGGTGATTTCTGATGTAGCAACAGATAACAAAATCAGGGCAGAGTTCTGGTGTGCTGGCATAAAGAAGACCAGTGGTAAGTGAGCAGAGAGCACACAGGGGTGGACAGAGCAGCAGGAGAAAGGAGTGAAGAGGTAAGCAGTGCCAGATCATGCATGATCTTGTAGGCATGGAAGTTTCAGTTAAGAATTTGAATGTTTTATTCACCTTCATTTCCATCTGTCTGTTCCACCTCATCTTTTTGTCTTTAGCCTCAGGTTTACTGTCAAAGTGCTATTTGGAATTAAGCACCATGAGGGTCACCACTGCCAATACACAAGTATGAACTATTCTTCATCACTTCTGCAGGTATGAATTTTTCACACCCAAGAGTCCAAGTAACTCATGTGTATAGTGGTCATGTATGGATGCGAGAGTTGGACTGTGCAGAAAGCTGAGCACCAAAGAATTGATGCTTTTGAACTGTGGTGTTGGAAAAGACTCTTGAGAGTCCCTTGGACTTCAAGGAGATCCAACCAGTCCATTCTAAAGGAGATCAGCCCTGGGTGTTCTTTGGAAGGATTGATGCTAAAGCTGAAACTCCAGTACTTTGGCCACCTCATGTGAAGAGTTGACTCATTGGAAAAGACTCTGATGCTGGGAGGGATTGGGGGCAGGAGGAAAAGGGGACAACAGAGGATGAGATGGCTGGATTGCATCATCGACTCGATGGACATGAGTTTGAGTGAACTCCAGGAGTTGGTGATGGACAGGGAGGTCTGGCGTGCTGCAATTCATGGGGTCACACAGAGTCGGACACGAATGAGCGACTGATCTGATCTGACAAAACTGTAAATTCATTTCTCAAAAACTAAAAGGTTTTAATCTACCATTTCCATGGATGCAGAAAAACTGAAGCTTTACAACCCAAAGAATTCAAAGCGTTTCTCATCTCAAACTCAGTCCCTTCCAGATAAATGCTCTGTTAATTTGGGATCTTCCCTTTTCCTTCTCCCTAAAGGCTGTGCCAAGTTCCCAACTTCCAGCCCTAGAGGGAGGGGGTTAAGTCCTGAGCCCTTCTCTGTTTCTGTTAGGAATGTTCATCTCCTGAGTCTTAGAAACTGGACTCCACTGTCCTGGAAACATGACCATTTCTTCTTATCTAAATCCTAAGTTCCTTCAGTCCACCTGCCCACTTGCCCTACCATGGCCCCCTTGGAGCCCTGGAAGTCTTGTCTTTCTACATACAATGTTCAAGTATGGAGGATTCCATGAAATAGCCTCTTGTCTGTCAGCTGAACCACCTTCCTCAGCCACTCATGACTCCATCATTCACATACTGCTAGATGATGAACCTTCTCTACAAACCCTGCAAGCTTCTGAATCATGGCTGGTGAAGCCAGACAGGGGGTCTTTATGCTCTGCTATATCCTCAAATCTGTCGGAATTGTGGGTGAGGAGTGTCTTCAGGTTTTATCTCATCCCAGCCCCATCCTGGGGTTTGCTTTGCAAAATGGATACAAGGAACTTAAAATGTCTAACTCTTGATCACATTCCCTCTGGTACTTCCTTTCTGGCCAGCTAATCAAACTATCATTTCCCTTAAGAGACTCTGAAGATTTGTAGTATAATACTGTTCTGAAACTCCTTCCAGTTTTTCACACTTAAAAACCAAGCTTTTAGAATGCAATAATAAACCTCTTCCTCAGAAATTTGATTCTTAACACTGAAACTCATGGTTTTCAAGACTATCCTTTCTGCTACAGATTTTTAAGAATTTGACTCTACTTTCTCTGTTTCATATTCACGGGGAAGTGTACATTCAAAGCCCTTGTTGCTGCTTGAATGGTATTAGAAAGAATACGCACTAAAGGAGTCCACTAAAATAAAGTTTAGCAACATCATCTGATTATAATTTTCTTTAGTATTTGATGCAAGCACCAGAAGGGACCTAGAGATGACATAACAGAGCCTATCTCACTGCTCCCATTTCTACCCACTAACTTAGAAGATGAATAAAAACCCAAGGCAGTCAAGTCAAGTAGGAAAACCACTAGACCATTCAGCTATGACCTAAATCAAATCCTTTATGATTATACAGTGGAAGAGAGAAATAGACTTAAGGGCCTAGATATGATAGAGTGCCTGATGAACTATGGAATGAGGTTCAGGACACTGTACAGGAGACAGGGATCAAGACCATCTCCATGGAAAAGAAATGCAAAAAGCAAAATGGCTGTCTGGGGAGGCCTAACAAATAGCTGTGAAAAGAAGAGAGGCGAAAAGCAAAGGAGAAAAGGAAAGATATAAACATCTGAATGCAGAGTTCCAAAGAAGAGCAAGAAGAGATAGGAAAGCCTTCCTCAGTGATCAATGCAGAGAAATACAGGGAAACAACAGAATGGGAAAGACTAGAGATCTCTTCAAGAAAATTAGAGATACCAAGGCAATATTTCATGCAAAGACGGGCTCGATAAAGGACAGAAATGGTCTGGACCTAACAGAAGCTGAAGATATTAAGAAGAGGTGGCAAGAATACACGGAGGAACTGTACAAAAAGATCTTCATGACCTGGATAATCATGATGGTGTGATCACTAATCTAGAGCCAGATATCTTGGAATCTGAAGTCAAGTGGGCCTTAGAAAGCATCACTACGAACAAAGCTAGTGGAGGTGATGGAATTCCAGTTGAGCTATTTGAAATCCTGAAAGATGATGCTGTGAAAGTGCTGCCCTCAATATGCCAGCAAATTTGGAAAACTCAGCAGTGGCCACAGGACTGGAAAAGGTCAGTTTTCACTCCAAAGAAAGGCAATGCCAAAGAATGCTCAAACTACCACACAATTGCACTCATCTCACATGCTAGTAAAGAAATGCTCAAAATTCTCCAAGCCAGGCTTCAGCAATACGTGAACCATGAACTCCCTGATGTTCAAAATGGTTTTAGAAAAGGCAGAGGAACCAGAGATCAAATTGCCAACATCCGCTGGATCATGGAAAAAGCAAGAGAGTTCCAGAAAAACATCTATTTCTGCTTTCTTGACTATGCCAAAGCCTTTGACTGTGTGGATCACAATGAACTGTCGAAAATCTCTGAGAGAGATGGGAATACCAGACCACCTGACCTTCCTCTTGAGAAATCTGTATGCAGGCCAGGAAGCAATAGTTAGTACTGGACATGGCACAACAGACTGGTTCCAAACAGGAAAAGGAGTACATCAAGGCTGTATATTGTCACCCTGCTTATTTAACTTCTATGCAGATTACATCATGAGAAACGCTGGACTGGAAGAAACACAAGCTGGAATCAAGATTGCTGGGAGAAATATCAATAACCTCAGATATGCAGATGACACCACCCTTTTGGCAGAAAGTGAAGAGGAGCTAAAAAGCCTCTTGATGAAAGTGAAAGAGGAGAGTGAAAAAGTTGGCTTAAAGCTCAACATTCAGAAAATGAAGATCATGGCATCCGGTCCCATCACTTCATGGGAAATAGATGGGGAAACAGTGGAAACAATGTCAGACTTTATTTTTTTGGTCTCCCAAATCACTGCAGATGGTGACTGCAGCCATGAAATTAAAAGACGCTTACTCCTTGGAAGAAACGTTATGACCAACCTAGATAGCATATTCAAAAGCAGAGACATTACTTTGTTGACTAAGGTCCATCTAGTCAAGGCTATGGTTTTTCCAGTAGTCATGTATGGATGTGAGAGTTGGACTGTGAAGAAGGCTGAGCCCCGAAGAATTGATGCTTTTGAACTGTGGTGTTGGAGAAGACTCTTGAGAGTCCCTTGGACTACAAAGAGATCCAACCAGTCCATTCTGAGGAGAACAACCCTGGGATTTCTTTGGAAGGAATGATGCTAAAGCTGAAACTCCAGTACTTTGGCCACCTCATGCAAAGAGTTGACTCACTGGAAAAGACTCTGATGCTGGGAGGGACTGGGGGCAGGAGGAGAAGGGGATGACCAAGGATGAGGTGGCTGGATGGCATCACTGACTCGATGGACGTGAATCTAAGTGAACTCCGGGAGTTGGTGATGGACAGGGAGGCCTGGCATACGGTGATTCATGGGGTCGTAAAGAGTCGGACACAACTGAGCGACTGAACTGAACTGAACTGAAAAACCCAAGGCAGTCAAGTCTCGGTTTGTATCTTCCATCTCACAATGTGCATTAAAAGATATCAGTACAAACTCTTCTCAGATCATTTCACCTCAGTGCTGTATCCTCTGTCTCTCAATGTGCATTAAATGATATCAGCACAAACTCTTCTCAGATCATTTCACCTCAGTGTTTTCTAATCTCTCTTTCTGTTCTGAACTCAGAATCCACTGATCCTCATTGAAATCTTATCTGGTTGTTGACAATAACCCGTAACTTATGGATGCCCTGTGTGACAGTCCCAAAGTGCTCAACTGGGGGAAAAAAACACCTTTGAGGTTAAATCGAGGGTGGCAAGCACATTTAATACTGTGGACCAAATCTAATTGATTGCCTGGTACATTATTTTGAGAAGTACTGAAAGAGCTCATCCAGTCTCTACAGGAAATAAAGACAGAAGATTGATTAGCAATTTCTGTGTGGGTGTGCTGGGAGATGGGGGTAGAGAGCAGGCTTACAGAATCCTTGCCTGGTCCTTGCTGTTGCTTAGATAAAAGGAATAGTGTTTAGAGCAGATTTAGAAAAGGGAGAGATTAAAGGGGTCTTTGAGGGGTTAGGTGGTGGTTTAGTCGCTAAGTCGAGTCTGACTCTTGCGACCCATGGACTGTAGCCCACCAGGCTCCTCTGTCCATGAGATTTTCCAGGTAAAAATACTGGAGTGGGTTGCCATTTCCTTCTCCAGGGGATCTTCCTGATCCAGGAAATGACCTGTGTCTCCTGAATTACAGGCAGATTCTTTCCCAACTGAGCTATAAGGGAGAGGTTAGGAGCTACTCAAAAGAGTTTTCATATATTGAAGAATAAAGTGAAGTTGATATAATTTCCACCCAAAAAAAAAAAAAATCCCTTAACTTCTCCTCTTCTATCCTTGCAAAAGTGAACAGACTAGGTTCAGATGCAGAAACACACACACACAAATATCAAACAATCCCATCCCCCAAAGAAAAAAACAGATAAGTTAAAATATCACAGTTTTTAAAAGTCATCAGAAAGCATGGACACAAATATAAATGAACTAAATCCAGAAAGTGATGTGCCCTTCATAGGACAGAAGAGATCTATAGCTGCTCCATACTTGGTGAGACTGTGAGAGAAAGAGTAACCCTGCATAGAATGGGTAAGAGAAACTAGCTGAATTTCAAGCAAACATTTAATAGCAGTATTTGGGCTGCCAGGATGGATTAGAAGGCTTCCAAGTGGTGCCAGTGGTAAAAATCTGCCTGCCAAAGTCACACCCACAGAGAGGATCTGTACCCACTGGCTATCGCTTACACTATGGGTCTTCAATGTTTGGGGAGTAGTAGACTGAAAGCCAGAGAAGACAATGGCACCCCACTCCAGTACTCCTGCCTGGACAATCCCATGGATGGAGGAGCCTGGTAGGCTGCAGTCCATGGGGTCGCTGAGAGTTGGACACGACTCAGTGACTTCACTTTCACTTTTCACTTTCATGCACTGGAGAAGGAAATGGCAACCCACTCCAGTGTTCTTGCCTGGAGAATCCCAGGGACGGCGGAGCCTGGTAGGCTGCCGTCTCTGGGGTCACACAGAGTTGGACACAACTGAAGCGACTTAGCAGCAGCAGCAGCAGCAGACTGAAAGCAGTGGATGGGAACTGAGAAGGAGAGCAGAGAGAAACCCATGCTGAGGTACATCACGCTGAGACCTCTCTCCAAATGCAAAATTCCCTCAGAAGATCAGGAATGGGCAGGAGAGCTGAATAAAACCCTATGGTATAATGAATATATCTGCTCTTTGTCCCTATTCCTGGCACAGATCTTCAAAAACTCTTGGGATTTCCTGAGTGACAGAAATTTTTGTTAGGCTAATGAAGTGACTCACAATGGATCCCTATAGAGCTTCAGAATGGGAGCTGGTCACCCAAATAGCCAACCACATGTTTAGATAGTTGGAACTTTAGGTCAGTATGACCTCAAGGGAGTGAGGGGGCTAGAGATTGAGTTCAATTATATGGCCAATGACCATCCCCATGGAAAAGAAATGCAAAAAGGCAAAATGGCTGTCTGGGGAGGCCTAACAAATAGCTGTGAAAAGAAGAGAGGCGAAAAGCAAAGAAGAAAAGTAAAGATATAAGCATCTGAATGCAGAGTTCCAAAGAAGAGCAAGAAGAGATAGGAAAGCCTTCCTCAGTGATCAATGCAGAGAAATACAGGGAAACAACAGAATGGGAAAGACTAGAGATCTCTTCAAGAAAATTAGAGATACCAAGGCAATATTTCATGCAAAGACGGGCTCGATAAAGGACAGAAATGGTCTGGACCTAACAGAAGCTGAAGATATTAAGAAGAGGTGGCAAGAATACACGGAGGAACTGTACAAAAAGATCTTCATGACCTGGATAATCATGATGGTGTGATCACTAATCTAGAGCCAGATATCTTGGAATCTGAAGTCAAGTGGGCCTTAGAAAGCATCACTACGAACAAAGCTAGTGGAGGTGATGGAATTCCAGTTGAGCTATTTGAAATCCTGAAAGATGATGCTGTGAAAGTGCTGCCCTCAATATGCCAGCAAATTTGGAAAACTCAGCAGTGGCCACAGGACTGGAAAAGGTCAGTTTTCACTCCAAAGAAAGGCAATGCCAAAGAATGCTCAAACTACCACACAATTGCACTCATCTCACATGCTAGTAAAGAAATGCTCAAAATTCTCCAAGCCAGGCTTCAGCAATACGTGAACCATGAACTCCTGATGTTCAAAATGGTTTTAGAAAAGGCAGAGGAACCAGAGATCAAATTGCCAACATCCGCTGGATCATGGAAAAAGCAAGAGAGTTCCAGAAAAACATCTATTTCTGCTTTCTTGATTATGCCAAAGCCTTTGACTGTGTGGATCACAATGAACTGTCGAAAATTCTGAGAGAGATGGGAATACCAGACCACCTGACCTTCCTCTTGAGAAATCTGTATGCAGGTCAGGAAGCAATAGTTAGTACTGGACATGGCACAACAGACTGGTTCCAAACAGGAAAAGGAGTACATCAAGGCTGTATATTGTCACCCTGCTTATTTAACTTCTATGCAGATTACATCATGAGAAACGCTGGACTGGAAGAAACACAAGCTGGAATCAAGATTGCCGGGAGAAATATCAATAACCTCAGATATGCAGATGACACCACCCTTTTGGCAGAAAGTGAAGAGGAGCTAAAAAGCCTCTTGATGAAAGTGAAAGAGGAGAGTGAAAAAAGTTGGCTTAAAGCTCAACATTCAGAAAATGAAGATCATGGCATCCGGTCCCATCACTTCATGGGAAATAAATGGGGAAACAGTGGAAATAGCATCAGACTTTATTTTTGGGGGGCTCCAAAATCACTGCAGATGGTGACTGCAGCCATGAAATTAGGAGACGTTACTCCTTGGAAGAAACGTTATGACCAACCTAGATAGCCTATTCAAAAGCAGAGACATTACTTTGTTGACTAAGGTCTGTCTAGTCAAGGCTATGGTTTTCCCAGTAGTCATGTATGGATGTGAGAGTTGGACTGTGAAGAAGGCTGAGCGCCAAAGAATTGATGCTTTTGAACTGTGGTGTTGGAGAAGACTCTTAAGAGTCCCTTGGACTGCAAGGAGATCCAACCAGTCCATTTGAAGGCGATCAATGCTGGGATTTCTTTGGAAGGAATGATGCTAGGGCTGAAGCTCTAGTACTTTGGCCACCTCATGCAAAGAGCTGACTCATTGGAAAAGACTCTGATGCTGGGAGGGATTGGGGGCAGGAGGAGAAGGGGACGACCAAGGATGAGATGGCTGGATGGCATCACGGACTCGATGGACATGAGTCTGAGTGAACTCCGAGAGACGGTAATGAACAGGAAGGCCTGGCGTGCTGCGATTCATGGGGTCACAAAGAGTCGGACGTGACTGAGTGACTGAACTGAAGTGAATGTATTGATTTTGCCTTCAAATAACTTGAAGCCAATGGTGAATTGAATGAAAGAAAGGTAACAACAGTAGCCAAAATACTGCTCTCATTTTGTATTATTCATCTCAACATATCCATTTGGTTCTTATTTCCATGTCTCCGCTTAAATTTCCCATTTATTTATGGACACTATCCATCTTTTTCATTATCTTAAAAAAATTTTTTTTTTTTTTGTTGTGTTGGGTCTTTGCTGCTGCTTGTGGGCTTTTTCTTTCTTTCTTTCTTTCTTTTTGTGGGCTTTTTCTAGTTGCAGAGAGCAGGAGCTACTCTCTAGCTGTGGTGTGTATGCTTCTCATTGGGGTAGCTTCTCTTATTGCAGAGCACAGGTGCTTAGGCCCACAAGCTTCAGAACTTGCAGCATGTGAGCGCCTTAGATGTGGCTCATTGACTGTAGAAGGCAGGGTTAGTAGATGTGGCGTGCAGGCCTAGCTGCTCTGTAGCATGTGCAATCTTCCTGGACCAGGGATTGAACCTGTGTCCCCTGCCCTGGCAGGAGATTGTTATCCACTGTACCTTCAGGAAAATCCTCCATTACATCTTTTAGCATCTTTGTCATAGTTATTTCAGTGTTCTTGTTTGATCCTTCCATCATCTGGTTTATCTTAAGGTCCGCTTCTATTGATCATTTCCTCTTTGGACCATGGATCACATTTCTTGCTTTTTCATGTGACTTGCTATTGATTGCATGCTAAACATTTTATATTAAAGAACACAAAAATAAAAATACTATTTCTGTCAGGTCTCAGAAGGCAGGTCAGGTGATCTGGTATTCCCGTCTCTTTAAGAATTTTCCACAGTTTGTTGTGATCCACACAGTCAAAGGCTTTAGCACAGTCCATGAAGCAGATGTTTTTCTGGAATTTTCTGTTTTTTTCTATGATCCAACAGATGTTGGCAATTTGATCTCTGCTTCCTCTGCCTTTTCTAAATCCAGCCTGAATATTTGGAAGTTCGCAGTTCATGTACTACTGGAGCCTCGCCTAGAGAATTTTGAGCATTAGTTTGCTAGTATGTGGGATGAGTGCAACTGTGTGGTAGTTTGAACATTCTTTGACATTGCCTTTCTTTGGGACTGAAATGAAAACACCTTTTCCAGTCCTGTGGCCACTGCTGAGCTTTCCAAATTGGTTGGCATATTGAGTGCAGCACTTTCATAGCATCATCTTTCAGGATTTGAAATAGCTCAGCTGTAATTCCATCACCTCCACTAGCTTTGTTCGTAGTGATGCTTCCTAAGGTCCACTTGACTTTGCACTCCAGGATGTCTGGCTCTGGGTGAGTGGTCACACCATTGTGGTTATCTGGGTCATGAATATCTTTTTTGTATAGTTCTGTGCATTCTTGCCACCTCTTCTTAGTATCTTCTGCTTCTGTTAGGTCCATATCATTTCTGTTCCTTTGGTATCTCTAATTTTCTTGAAGAGATCTCTAGTCTTTCCGATACTATTGTTTTCCTCTATTTCTTTGCACTGATCACTGAAGAAGGCTTTCTTATCTCTCCTTCCTGTTCTTTGGAACTCTGCATTCAGATGAATCTTTCTTTTCTTTTCTCCTTTGCCTTTTGCTTCTCTTCCTTTCTTAGCTATTTCTAAGTCTCCTCAGACAACCATTTTGTCTTTTTGCATTTCTTCTTCTTGGGGGTGGTTTTGATCACCGCCTCCTGTACAATGTTATGGATCTTCGTCCATAGTGCCTCAGGCACTCTATCAGATCTAATCCCGTGAATCTATTTGTCACTTCCACTGTATAATCAATCGTAAGGGATTTGATTTAGGTCGTACCTGAATGGTATAGTGGTTTTCCCTACTTTCTTCAATTTAAGTCTGAATTTGGCAATAAGGAGTTTATTATCTGAGCCACAGTCAGCTCCTGGTTTTGTTTTTGCTGACTGTGTAGAGCGTCTCCATCTTTGGCTGCAAAGAATATAATCAATCTGTTTTCGGTATTGACTACCTAGTGATGTTCAGGTGTAGAGTCGTCTCTTGTGTCTTTGGAAGAGGGTGTTTGCTATGACCAGTGAGTTCTCTAGGCAGAACTCTATTAGCCTTTGCCCTGATTCATTTTGTAGAC
The DNA here is from genome assembly GCA_917880005.1 of Nanger dama. Lineage (NCBI taxonomy): Eukaryota > Metazoa > Chordata > Mammalia > Artiodactyla > Bovidae > Nanger > Nanger dama. Next base: position 43,273,163 of record CAKJTW010000016.1, read on the forward strand.
AAAGGCCAAATTTGCCTGTTACTCCAGATATTTCTTGACTTCCTACTTTTGCATTCCAGTCCTCTATGATGAAAAGGACATCTTTTTTGGTGTTAGTTCTAGAAGGTCTTCAGAGAACCATTTCAACCTCAGCTTCTTTGGCATTAGTGGCTGGGGCATAAACTTGGATTACTGTGATACTGAATGGTTTGCCTTAGAAACAAGCAGAGATCACTCTGTCATTTTTGAGATTGTACCCAAGTACTGTATTTCAGACTCTTTTGTTGACTTTGAGGGCCACTCCATTTCTTCTAAGGGATTCTTGCCCACAGTAGTAGATGTAATGGTCATCTGAATGAAATTAACCCATTCCAGTCCATTTTAGCTCACTGATTCCTAAAATGTCAACGTTCATTCTTGCCATCTCCTGTTTGACCATTTCCAATTTATCTTGATTCATGGACCTAACATTCCAGGTTCCTATGCAATATTGTTCTTTACAGCATCGGACTTTACTTCCATCACCAGTCACATTGCACAGCTGGGTGTCATTTTCACTTTGGCTCAGCCTCTTCATTCTTTCTAGAGCTATTTCTCCACTCCTCCTCAGTAGCCATATGGCACCTACTGACATGGGGAGTTCATCTTTCAGTTTCATATCGTTTGCCTTTTTTATAAATTGCATTAAAAATTTACTGAGCGTGGCCCTGCCCATCAGAGCAAGACCCAGATTCCCCATAGCCAGTCCAGTCCCTCTGCCATCAGGAAGCTTCCATAAGCCTTTTATCCTTATCCCTCAGAGGGCAGACAGAATGGAATCCACAATTACAGAAAACTAACCAAACTGATCACTTGGATCACAGCCTTGTCTAACTCAATGAAATTAGAAACCATGCTGTGTAGGGCCACCCAAGATGGATAGGTCATGGTGGAGAGTTCTGACAAAACATGGTCCACTGGAGAAGGGAATGGACTTCACTATTCTTGCCTTGAGAACCCCATGAACAGTATGAAAAAGCAAAATAAATAAATAAATCCAAAGGGAAAAATAAAAAAAATCTTTTAAATAAATAGTTAGATATTCATATTAAAAAGACCTTAACCTCTTCCTTATTCTTATATACAAAAATTAAATTAAATGTAGCAAAATGTTAATAGTAAAATCTAGATGGAGATATAGGGGTTTTCACTATAAAATTCTTTCCAGTTTTTTTATATACTTGGAACTTTTAAAATAAACTTTTGAAAAGATCAAATTTAAGATGAAAAATATTTGTTTGAAGATCCTGAACCATAAAATTTCTAGAAGAAATACAGAGTATCTTAACAACCTTGAGATAGTCAAAATTTATCTGACACACACACAAAAATCATTGGCCATAAAAAGAAAAATGTTAAACTGGGCTTCATCAAAATTAAAATTTTCTGCTTTTTAAAATATATCATTAAGAAAATGAATAGATAAGCCACAAACTGTGGGGGAAAAAGTATTTATAGCTTAGATAGCTGATAGAAACTTGTGTCTATAATATACAAAGATATCAACAATTAAAAGATAAACCCAATTTTTTAATGAGCAAATAATTTGAGATGTCACTTTATCAATGAAGAAATGGACTATAAGAACATAAAAGATACTCAATGTCATTAATTATCAAAAAATTAAAAATAAAGCCACAATGAGCTACCATTTCACGTTCAATGGAATGCTGAAGTCCAAAGGACAGATAATATTCAGTTCCATTCATCTGCTCAGTGGTATCCAACTCTTTGCAAGTCCATGGACTATAGCACGGCAGGCTTCCCTGTCCATGACCATCTCCCGGAGCTTGCTCACACTCACTTCACGTAGGTGATGCCATCCAACCATCTCATCCTCTGTCATCCCCTTATCCATTTGCCACTTGCCACTTGCCTTCAATCTTTCCCAGTATCAGGGTCTTCTCCAATGAGTCAGTTCTTTGCATCAGGTGGCCAAAGTATTGAGCTTCACCTCCAGCATCAGTCCTTCCAATGAATATTCAGGACTGATTTCCTTTAGGATGGACTGGTTTGATCTCCTTGTAGTCCAAGGGACTTTCAAGAGTCTTCTCCAACACCACCGTTCAAAAGCATCAATTCTTCAGTGCTCAGCTTTCTTTATGGTTCAACCTTTACATCCATACATGACTACTGGAAAAAACATAGCTTTGACTGGACAGACCTTTGTCAGCAAAGTGCTGTTTAGGTTGGTCATAGCTTTTCTTCCAAGGCGCAAGCATCTTTTAATTTCATGGCTGCAGTCACCATCTGCAATGACTTTGGAGCCCAAGAAAATAAAGTCTCTCACCGTTTCCATTGTGTCCCCATCTATTTGCCATGAAGTTATGGGACTGGATGCCATGATCTTAGTTATTTGAATGTTGAGCAAAGATATGAAACAAAGGGAATTCTTATACATCGCTTGTGGGAGGCTACATGGTACCACCATTTTAGAGAACTGTTTGGAAGTTTCTAATTAAGTTAAGCACAGTATCTATACCCTCTTATCCAGCAATTCTACTATGTATTTACCCAAGACAAGTAAAAATAAATGTTCACAGAAGGACTCACAGAAGATTCATAGTAACCCTATTCACAAAAAATAAAAACTGGAAACATCTCCAATGTCCATCAAGAGGAGAATGGACAAAATCATAGTACATTCATATGATGATTCATTAGTCAACAGTTACTTACTCACAATACCCAAAGGAAGAAACAACCCAAGCGTCCATCAACAGATAAATGGATAACAAAACATACTATACATATATGATGGAATATTATTCAGTATTTAAAAAGTTAAATTTTGACACACTACAACACACATATACCTTGAAAATATTATACTAATTGAAGTAAGTCAGCAACTAAAGGACAAATATGATTCCACTTAACATGAGGTACTTAGGACAAGCAAATTCACTGACCCACCAAGTAGACTAGAGGTTAACAGGGACTCAGGGAGAGAGGGTGATGAGGGCTGGTGTTTAACAGGGACAGAGTTTCAATTTGGGATGATGAAGCAGCTCTGGAAACAGTGCTGATGGTTGCACAATACTGTGAATGTACATGGTGTCACTGAACTGTGTACTTAAAATGGCTTACAAGGTAATTTTTTTGTTATGTATATTTTGCCACAATTTTAAAATGCAAAGCAGAAATACTGGTTGGTATAGAAAGTTTGGAATATTCAGATATTAAAAAGAAAAAAAATCTATAATCATTCATAATCTCTTACTATCTAGTCTATCAGTAACATGCTTTTGGAAAATTTTTTACTGTCTCTGTGTGGTGTGTGAATGTGTGTGTGTGCTTCAAACAATTAAACATATCAGTTTATATGTATCTCAAACCTTTTTTTTTCCAGTGTCAGCTTCTGTATCTGAGAAATGGAGCCAATAAAGCAATACTTAATGTAGAAAAAAATTAACTACTGATAAAAGCACCAATCTAGATGAATTTAAAAATAACATTACACCAAGTGAAAGAAGACAGACACTACAGAATACATACTCTAAGATGCCATTCAAAGGCAGTCCAAGCACAACCACAACTATTATGTAATGTCAAGAATCAGAAAGTATTTACAGGGACCCGGTAGCGGGTTCATCAGGAGGAATGTTCTGTGCCGGTGAAGATGTTCTGAATTTAGTTCTAGGTGCCGTTTACACAGATGGATACTGCAATGCATTGAAATTAATATCTGAGATCTGTACAATTTATTGTTAATTACCATAGAAAACTTTCTAAGTGAGTGGGCTGAAAACTAATCTACGGTAAAAGAGGTCAGAACAGTGGTTAACTCTGAAGGGTGGGCAGGAAAGAACTGATCAGGAACAACTGACAAGGAGCTTGCTGAAGTGCCAGACTGTTCCACACCTTGATACAGAGGTGGCTGCACAAGTATTCTAGGATGTACATCTCACTGAGCTGTACTCATTATACTGATGCACCTTCTTGTACATAAGTTACATCTCAACTGTGAAACAGTGAGAGGGCAGGATGTTCCCCCTCCAACCCTGGCTCATCTCAGATGAATTCAATGAGGTTGCCTGAGAACTGGCTGAGGGCCCACCCCAAAGATGATGGGGGCCTCCCTGCCACAAAGAGAAAGGAAAGACAGTGGCTGCCAGTGCCCTGGAGAGAGAGCTAAAACACTCCTGACTTGATTCCTTAGTTTCCACATTTAAGAAACTAAGACAATATAATTTTTCTAAGCACAAGAAGAGAGGAGTCAAAATATCATCTAACTGCATTAGAACATGTATAAAGCAATGCTCTGGTAACTAAATTAATGAGAAACATGACACTAAAAATTATTTTATTTTCTATTTCTATTACTACTTGATGAAGAACTGTTTCTCACATACTTAAAGCATGAGGAAGAGTAAGATTTTTTTGCCAACTGCTGACGGGGATGTCCGGGAACTTTCAGGAATTATCTGATTTCACTTCGAAATCACCCCATTCCTTTCCTTGATGAGTGTGTCCCTGGAGATGCTGCCCTTGAGAACAACTGCTTTTAGATCTAGAATGAAACAAAGAAAGCCTTTCCTGAGGAAAACAGGGGGAAGCTGGAAGAAAAGCTAAAAGGGGGCTAGTGGTGAGAATAATACCCATCTTTCCATTAGTTTCTGAGTGATGCCAAGGTTACTAGCATCCTCTCTTCCTGGACCCAGGGCCCTCCCCGTGGGCTCTGGGTATAAGAGATGTGAGAATGATGTAATGTCTACAATGCCCCAGCACTGCAAAAAGGAACCACCACCATCTTAATCCAGATGACCAGCTAAAGATCCTGCAACCCCACACCTGGGTATGCTGCTGTTGCTTGTAAGTCGCTTCAGTCGTGTCCGACTCTGTGGGACCGCATAGATGGCAGCCCACCAGGCTTCTCTGTCCCTAGGATTCTCCAGGCAAGAATACCAGAGTGGGTTGCCATTTGCTTTTCCAACGCATGCATGCATGCTAAGTCGCTTCAGTCGTGTCCAATTCTATGCAACCCCATGGACAGCAGCCCACCAGGCTCCTCTGTCCACAGGATTCTCCAGGCAACAATACTGGAGTGTGAAGCCATTTCCTTCTCCAACACCTGGGTATATATCCAGACAAAACCATAATCCAAAAAGATACATGCACCCATATGTTCACAGCAGTACTATTCACAAAAGCCAAGACATGGAAACAATCTAAATGTCCATCGACAGATTGAAAAGATAAGGAAGATGTGGTAAATATACACAACAGAATATTACTTGGTCATAAAAATGATGAAATATTGCCATTTGCAGCAACATGGATACAAATTATCATATTAAGTGAAGTCAGTCATAATGAGAAAGACAAATACTATGTGATATCACTTATATATGGAATCTAAAATATGACACAAATCAATCTATCTAAGACAGATGGCTCAGTAGAAAAAGAATCTGCCTGCAGTGCAGGAGACACAGGTTCAAACCTTGGGTAGAGATCTCCCGAAAGAGATCATGGCAACCCACTCCAGTATTCTTGCCTACAGAATCCCATAGACAGAGGACTCTGGTAGGCTACAGTCCACAGTGTTGCAGAGCTGGACAAGACTGAAGCAACTGAGCACGCATGGATGAGTCAAAAACAGAATCACGTACAAGGAGAACAGAGTGGTGATGCTCAAGGGGTAGGAGGCTGGGGGAGGGATGGAGTGGGAGGTGGGATTAGCAGATGTAATAAACTTTTATATAGAGACTGGATGAACAACAAGGTCCTATTGCAGAGGACAAAGAACTACATTCAATATCTTGTAATAAATGATAATGGAAAAGAATATTTTAAAAAGAATGTATATACATGTAAATGTATAACTGAATCACTTTGTTGTATAGCAGAAATTAACACAACACTGTAAATCAACTATACTTCATTTAAAAATATTATTTTAAAAAGTTAATTTAAAAAAAAACAGCTAGAACTGGTCACCAAGTAGTAATGTGATATATTCCACTGTTTTTTCAATAACTCACTGTTTAAAAACCCACTCTTATTTTGGTCCCCCTAGATGTTCTATTTTATCTTATTCAATGCAAAGACCCCACTTTAACGTCGCTTAGCTGGGGAATGAAGAACCCTGCCACAACCATGTTTCTTTGCCAGGGAGGATGGTAGCCGAGATGAGGTATGATAACCACCTGACCACCTGTCAGGACAAGAGGTTGTAACGGTTCAGGAAATGGCAGCGACATCGTCTGAGTGGTGAAGACATCTGTCTTCTGCAGATGGGGCCAAAGGCTCCACTCACTTCCCAGCCCAAGACAGACCGGCTTCAGGGAGACTAAATACCCTTGTGTCACAAAAAGACATCTCAGAGGTTCCGAAAGATCACCTCTATGGCTCTACTTCCCGTAGTCTGTCTTACCATATGCCAAGGACTGACTCACAGACAAGGTCCCAAGGAGAATGAAAAAGATCCAGTGTGACAAATGCCAAATGGTCTACGGGAAAGCAGATGAACTGTGACTCTGCCTTGGGCATCTTTGGATGGTGTTTTCAGAGCTCTGGTCTCAGTACTTTGCCCAGAGCCTGAGCTACTTCCACAGGCTATATTAGGAGGTGGTAGCTATTGTGCTCATTCTTCCATGTGAAGTCCCAGCTTTGCTTCATGCTAGCTCTACAACACTCTGCAAGTCACAAAAATCACTGAGCATCAGTTTTTTCATTATTTAAAAAGATTTTTATTTGGCTGTGCCAGGTCTTAGTTGCAACATGTGGGATTCTTAGTTGCAGCATGTGGGAGATCTAGCTCCCTGACCAGGAATCAAATCCCGGCCCTCTGTTTTGGGAGCACAGAGTCTTAGCCACTGGACCACCAGGGACGTCCCAGTTTTTCCATTTTTAAAATGGTGATAAGAATAACAGCAAGTTCTAACTGTTGGTGTATGATAAACCAGATAGTCGTACAAAAAAATAGTGCTTAGAGTAGATAAAGACCCTTTCACAAATGGTGAAACAGAGAACCTTTCTGAAGTGTGGGACTGTGTGACACCATGAAAACCCAGATGGACCTGCCTCTCATGACTAGTCTACTGCTATCACAGAATAAATGGTATGTGAACTCTGGAAGGAACCTGCCAGAAAACCCAGCCTAACTCATTTATGGATGCACTCTCATCCATTAAAGAAAGGAAGTCATTCATTCATCGATTCATCCATGTTAAAACTGAGGACAGAGACCCTGACAGGTCTTTGCATTACCTGCCCTGCCCTTCCCCTTAGCTCCTGGCCTGGACAAAGTCTACACTCAGTAGACAGTCACTGAATTTTGTTAACCTATCTGAGGACACAAAACTCAAAAGAGAAAAAGCTCAGACTAAAATTCCATTGTTTCTGACTTACAGAGAAGCAGGTGTTGAAATAGATAAAAGGAATCCAGATCTTGGTTCAAACCTCAGGTCTGCCCTGGAACTTGGGGACCTCAGACAAGTTATTTAATGTCTTTGACTGTGTGGATCACAATAAACTGTGGAAAATTCTGAAAGAGATGGGAATATCATACCACCTGACCTGCCTCTTGAGAAACCTGTATGCAGGTCAGGAAGCAACAGTTAGTACTGGACATGGAACAACAGACTGGTTCCAAATAGGAAAAGGAGTACATCAAGGCTCTATATTGTCACCCTGCTTATTTCACTTATATGCAATGTGCATCATGAGAAATGCTGGGCTGGAGGAAGCACAAGATGGAATCAAGATTGCCAGGAGAAATATCAATAACCTCAGATATGCAGATGACACCACCCTTATGTCAGAAAGTGAAGAACTAAAGAGCCTCTTGATGAAAGTGAAAAAGGAGAGTGAAAAAGTTGGCTTAAAGCTCAACATTCAGAAAACGAAGATCATGGCATCCAGTCCCATCACTTCATGGGAAATAGATGGGGAAACAGTGGAAATAGTGGCTGACTTTATTTTTCTGGGCTCCAAAGTCACTGCATATGGTGATTGCAGCCATGAAATTAAAAGACGCTTACTCCATGGAAGGAAAGTTTTGACCAACCTAGACAGCATATTCAAAAGCAGAGACATTACTTCGTCAACAGGTCCGTCTAGTCAAGGCCACGGTTTTTCCAGTAGTCATGTATGGATGTGAGAGTTGGACTATAAAGAAAGCTAAGTGCTGAAGAACTGATGCTTTTAACTGTGGTGTTGGAGAGTCCCTTGGACTGCAAAGAGATCCAACCAGTCCATCTTAAAGGAGATCAGTCCTGGGTGTTCACTGGAAGGACTGATGTTGAAGCTGAAACTCCGGTACTTGTGGTCACCTGATGTGAAGAGCTGACTCATTTGAACAGACCCTGATGCTGGGAAAGATTGCGGGCAGGAGGAGGAGGAGGGGACAACAGAGGATGGGATGGTTGGATGGCATCACTGACACAATGGACATGGGTTTGGGTGGACTCTAGGAGTTGGTGATGGACCGGGAGGCCTGGCATGCTGCAGTTCATGGGGTCACAAAGAGTCGGACATGACTGAGAACATCCACATCTCAGTGCTATTTCAAGAACCAAAGGACATACAGATATCAGGCACTAGGCTCTCTGTTACAAAAAAACAAATACTAACAATGACCCAGAGGAAAAACAAGTCAGTGAAAAATCTGGGTATGCACCTTTGCTCCTAGACATGGGGTTCAAAAACAAAGTGGAGGAAGCAGGGGTCAATGCTGGTGATGTTTGTTTGTTTGTTTTAAATATTTATTTACTTGACTACATCAGGTCTTAGCTGTAGTGCACAGACTCTTCCTTGCACTGCAGGGGTACAGGCTCAGTTGCCATGCAGCCTGTGGGATTCCCAGACAAGGGATCAAATCTGTGTCCCCTGGACTGGAAGGCAGCTTCTTAACCACTGGACCAGCAGGAAGGTTCCTAAAGTCAGGTGACATTTGGTATTTGGGTTTGGGTGGGGTGCTGGGGTTGGTGGCAGTTTTGGGAATGGGGTAACGGATGGGATAGTGTATTTGGGTAAAGGATGAAGGGTGGGCTAAGGCTTGGAAGTGGGTGAGAGACAAATCAGGGCTGGGATGAAGAACAGGCAACCAAGTCTCAACCTCCAGGCAGGGGTAAGGAAGGAGTCTGTGTGAGCACCAGGCTGAAGTGAGGGATTTGGGCAAAGAGCAGTCAGGCCCCAGGGGAGGCTCAGAGATGGATAGTCCTAGCCTCAGAGAAGGACAGAGCAGACCTCAGTGATGGGGTGATGTCTGCTGTACTCATCACTTGATCTTTTTTTTTAAGTTGAAAGCTTGAAAGCTTATTTCTTAAGGTCAAGAAACATGTCCTCAGCTGTATCAAAACACTTTGCTCTTCAGAGGGCCCAGAGTTAGCCCAGAACGAACTGGGGCGTCATCTGCGCCAGTGCCCTTTTCCTGCTCTTCCATGAGGCCCACTCCCCTTTCTCAAAGTGCCCAGCAACTCTCAGTAGATTTCTCAGTTTTTATAGGGTTTTTCCATATTTTTCTGATGGGCTTGGGGATTGAGAAAATAATGAATATGAATGAGCAAAGAACTTCATAAGACTGCAAAATGGTACCTTATTGTTGACAGTTGTGATCGTCGTCTTAGCACCAGAGCTTGGACCCTGGAGAAGACAGTGGTGGCCTCTAATGGGAGCACTTGAGGCTGATGGATGGAGCCCTCAGAAGCCTGGTGTCTTCCCCAGCTCCTATGAGAAGAATTCCTACCCTCTGGAACTCAAGAGTCCTCACCCAGTTATCAGCTCTAACAACTGGAGTCTTGGAATTTCTCAAAACCTCTGTGAGAAGGAAGGGCAGAAGCAGCAAATGACTCAGGCAAGAGGTTTACCTCACTGGGCTGACAGTAACAGGACATCTGAGAAATGTAGACAGCTTTCTTTGCCCTTTCTGCACCACTGGTTTCTACTTCAACCATGCTGTTAGTACATTATGAGTTTTTAAGAATCAACCACAAACGCAGCTGGCTTCCTCATGCTACCTGAGGCCTCCCTGGGTCCCAAAGAGGTGGACACTTTTAGACACATAGACAACTGCTCTCCATCCTCACAGAACCTGAATTTGCTCAGCTCTCCACTATCCTCAGCACCACTTATGAATGACTGAGGAAAAAAAGGGGTGGGCCCTTATTCATCTAAGCCACGGTAAGCATCATATTCCCCTTCCAGCTGGTTCAAGGAAAGGCTTCCTGAGGATTTCTGGGGAAGAGGCTTCTCCCTTGCAGGAGAGAGGCAGAAAGTGGCTCCTCTACACAGGTGTAGCCCCTGCTGCTGGCAGCTGTTTTCCAACCAAGAGCAGAAGTGGCCTGGGATGAAGCTGAACTGGTACTAGAGTTAGAGAGATGCGTAAAGTCAGGGACTTGTAGACACTGTGAAGCTGCTGGGAGGGCCCCTCCCAAAGCCTTCACAGTCCCTCACTGCCTCGAGTGTCAGGAAGTGAAACCAAAAGCTCCTGATGATCCATCCCTTCAGCTGAAGGAGTCATGAGGCTTGCCCATGGCATGAGGACTAAAGGACTGAACACAGGGAGGAATAAAATCGTGCTGCTTGAGTTATGCACCGTCAGAGACAGGGCCCACAGCTGGGCCCAGCATCCTCATCCTGGGAGGTTTATTTCTAAGAGGCGCTGGCACAAACCTCCCTGCCATGGTGCCTCCTACTTCTAGACTCCGTTGCCATGTGCCATCTACACCCAGCTGGGTCTGCGTGTTCCATGCTACTGACAAGGGAAGTGGCCCAGGCAGGAGAATGACTTCTGTCACCACTTCGGCACAGATGTGGGACAACCAGCATCTCTACTTCCTCTGTGACTTCAGGGGAATAGAAATGAGGCCTGCGCTTCGAAACAGGCCAGAGCTACATTTGGCAAAGCTATCCCAAGGGGTCTTGTGGGATGAGCAAACAAGTCACACCAAAACAGCCCCAACCCTTTGCTGGTGGAGCCTGGCCATGGAGGGAGACGCAGACAAGCAGGGTCCGTGGTGAAGGCAGACCCCACCTCGCCCCGGCCCTCCTGCTGCTCTTCCTTGCAGACGGCAAAAAGAACTCCAGGACAGCACAGTGGCAGAGACGGGGCTTCTGGAGTCAGATGTTCGTAGATCAGGATCACATCTCCATAACGAGCTGGCTTCACCTTTCTGAGCTTCAGGTCCCTCATCCATGAAACTGTGGCAATGGTGCCCACTTCTCAAGCCTGATGTGAGGATTAAATGCAGTAATCCCAATCACTGAGAACATAGGAGGTATTCAATAAGTGATGGCCCTTGCTGTGGTGTTTATTATTATTATCTGCTCTGATTCTTGGAGATGGAAGTTTAAAAGCACAGAATGTGGCAGGCACCCCTGCCCCAAGCATTTGGGTTGAATGAAAAGGAAAGAAGAATATCCAGGCCAGACTATCACCACGCCTGGGGCACTGTGATTTGCCAACTGTCTGGACTATGACGAAAAACTTAAAAGAAAAGATGGCTCAGAACTGGAAGTCAGTGAAGCAAGGCAGGGAAACTGCACAGGTGGGCAGAGAAGGGGGAACTCTGACTGTCAGGAACTGGGTGGCAGTCAGCAATCTGTCCCTCTGGGGTTATTAAACTCCTATGGAAAATGCTGGTCATTTCATAAAGCCATGGGTGGTCAGACAGCACTGAGTCCCACCCCTCAGCACAGACTCCAGGATCCAGGCAGCCTTGCCAAGGAAACATAGAGGGTTGGGGGTTATGCTGGCATTAGAGCCCAGGGCTCGGGACACTGCTTTGCGCCTTGGGGAATCATGACTAATGCTGTTGCGTTTGCCATGACAGATCATACTTCTCTAGATTTATTTGTTTATTTGAACTAAAGTATCCTTTCTGCAGTCATCAGGCAGAACTGTGGAGGAGGCTGGGTCTGTCCTCAGCCTCTGTCTGCAGCCTTGCCAGTCCTCCTCCCTTGCTCCCCAGAAAGAACTCCATGGCCACCTCACCCCAGCCCCCTTGCCTTATCTCCATCATGGGGTCCCCACACTGTCATCATGTGATGGGTTGACTTACTTTCCACCCAGCTTCCCCCACTGGATTGTACACACCCAAAAGGCAGGAACAATGGCTGACTTACCCAGGACTATGGTCCCAGTGCCTTGGAACAGTGGTTGGCACATAGTAGGTGCTCAATAAATATTTGTTCCATGAATCAGCTAACAAACTCACTTACGCTGAGGTGATAGGGCCTCATCATGCTTCCTCCAGTGGTATGATACAAAATTTAAGAACAGATCTTTAGGGAAGGAAGGAGCAAGACCAGGAGGAGGGGACTAGGGTGTGCTGAGCAATTACTAAGGCCTGGGCACTGTACTCGGAAATTAGTACATGTTATTCATGATGATGACTAAACATGGCAGGTCCTTTTGACTGGTTAAGCCTCACCCAAAGCCACGAGTCTCTGTTGAAGAAATTCAGGCATGGGAGAAAGAAAAAAGATTTTTCAATCTCAACATGGAATCTTCCTGGTGCCCCTGTAGGCTACCTGGCCTGCCCATAGAAGTAGCCTGCTATGGATCCCACTGACCAGAGGAACTCGGATTGTCCAGGCAGCAGACTTTCAGACCAGTGGAAGCTTTGTGTAACTTTCACTACAAATGCACAGATCTGATTGAAAGACTCTTTTTAACCCTATGAGAGAATTACATTATTGCCTCCTAGGAGATTTTTTCATCTAGACAAAAGGGCTCCCAGGAATATTAAGGACATTGGCCTATGGTTGCTTGACAGGCCCAAAGTATCTGTGAATAAATCTACACCCACAACTGTTGGTGTGACCTTTTTCAAATGGAATGAACTCAATCATATTCATAGGAAGTCCACGTGGTTTTTAAGGGATCTGAACATGTGAAGGTGCTGCTGGCCTGGATTAAAAGGAACTGGGATCTGAAATGGTTTAAATTATAAAAAGGCCTCTAGGTCCCAATTTTCAAATGGTTTGAAGGAAGCAGACAAAGGAAGCTACTTAGCTGCAAATGCAGATCATTTCTTGGGAAATGCACATCTCAGAGGGTAGACCCAAGAGCCAGAGAGAAAATCTCTCAGGAGCCACTCACCAGAGGCAGCCCTAACCAAGGAATATTTCCTGTTCTCAAGGGGGAGACTTGTGAACACAAGCCCACCTGGATTCATCACTGCTATGACCAGTAACTGCTTTGTGCTCCCAGTTCTTCACCCTTCTGAATAAGCATGTCCATTATGCTCACACTTTGCCTGTCTCACCAATGCATGCTAGGAGTGTGCACATCAGATAACTCATCTTCTTGGTTTGTGTGTCTCCAAATTAAGAGAAGCCATATCTGCAGAGTTTCAGTGTAACCAGACACAGATCATGGGATCTTGGACTCCAAGCTTGAAGCCACATTTTAATAAGATGTTTTTAGGATTCTGGAAGGGAGTGAACATGTTTTTCTGGTGGGAGGAATATGAACAACACTGAGAGGATGGATGACCAGAGGATGCACTTCAGTAGAATGAAAAAACATCCACAATTCTTCATTTCTTCCTCTGTCTATGCCCTTTGCAGTGTTATTGGTAGAGCTGAACCTAGAATCTAAGTTTTCTCATCTCCAACTGATCTCGTCCCAGTACCCTCTGTTATAACTCCAAGCCCTAACATTTTGGAGTCTGTGACAGACTCCCTCGCACGTGGCTCTCCAGCCTTCTGAGCCCTGGACATGCTCCTAACATGTTCCAAATGCTTTCCAACCTCATGACCTTCCGTGGATTCCCTTCTGCCAGATCACATCACTGGTCCCTTGACACTGCAAGAACCTTCTGATTTTTATACCGGAGGTTTTGCCACTCCTCTTGCCTGAAATGGCCCTCCTTCCATCCTTACTAGTTAATCCTGCCCATCCTTCAAGGCTCAGCTCAGACATTCTTCACTGGTCTTCTAGTCTGTTCTCGCCACTCCAGCCATTTGGACTCTATACAATGTGAACCAGATCATGTTTGTGAGCCTGGTCTCTGCTCACCTTTCCAGTCCCACATCATGCTCCCTTCTCCTCCCTCCTCCCCCATCCTCCATCCTGTCCCCAAACTCCAGTCAGTCTGTCTTCATTCTCCAAGCCTGTCATGCTCTTCTTGTCTCCTTGACTCTACCTACTCTCTCTCGTTCTGGGAAAAAGGTACTCACACCAACTTCATATCCTCTGCTAATCCGTTCCCAACCATGCCCTCTGTGCTGTGAGAACCACTGTTCAGGACATGGGTCCATTCCTGCCCACCACAGCCCAGGGATGGCATCTCTTCATCCCTGAATCCACTAGTGCTATTTAGCACAATGATGCCTGGCACATAGTAGGGACTCTACAATATTAACTGAATGAATATTCATATGGACAGATGGAGATGTGCATGGATGAGTGGACAGACAGCCTGGAGGTGATGTTTAACTTAGCAAATGTGAGTTTTCTGTTTCCAAAGTGAAAAGCAAATTTAAGGGTTCAAGACAGTGGCTACCTGTCCTACTCACCTCCACAGTGCCCAGCTAGGCAGAGTAAAGACTCATGAACAGCCAACACTCTGACACTGTTGCCCTGTCCTTGGTTCAGTTTCTACTAGAAGGAAGACATGTTGTCTATGGTTTGCTTTCCCCATCCTTCACTCTTAGCCAATCAAGTCCAAACTGTTGCAAAATTACCCTTTAAAAACTAATCTGAAGGAAAGGAGAAAATTCCTTTGCCCTCAGCCATTGGGCCTGGCCAGGTTCCCTGTCGGTGGAAGAAAATCAAATCTCTCTCTGCAAAGCAGGGATTGTGAAGAAGGATCATCTACTCCTAAAAGTCTGACTAAAGAGTTCTAGTAACAGAGCTTCCCTAGGAGAGTTAGAATTCAGGCAGTCAGTGACAAGTGCTCTGAATCAAGCCCTGGGCTGGGTACCAGAGGGACCAAGGGAATAATCAGATGTGGGCCATACAGTAGAAAGCATTAGGCTAGAAGGAGACCACATACATGGAGACAAGAGACTCAGTTCAGTTCAGTCGCTCAGTCGTGTCCGACTCTTTGCGATCCCATGAATCGCAGCACGCCAGGCCTCCCTGTTCATCACTATCTCTCGGAGTTCACTCAGACTCACGTCCATCAAGTCGGTAATGCCATCCAGCCATCTCATCCTTGGTCGTCCCCTTCTCCTCCTGCCCCCAATCCCTCCCAGCATCAGAGTCTTTTCCAAGGAGTCAACTCTTCGCATGAGGTGGCCAAAGTACTGGAGTTTCAGCTTCAGCATCATTCCTTCCAAAGAAATCCCAGGGTTGATCTCCTTCAGAATGGACTGGTTGGGTCTCCTTGCAGTCCAAGGGACTCTCAAGAGTCTTCTCCAACACCACAGTTCAAAAGCATCAATTCTTTGGTGCTCAGCCTTCTTCACAGTCCAACTCTCACATCCATACATGACCACAGGAAAAACCATAGCCTTGACTAGACGGACCTTAGTCAGCAAAGTAATGTCTCTGCTCTTGAATATGCTATCTAGGTTGGTCATAACTTTTCTTCCAAGGAGTAAGCATCTTTTAATTTCATGGCTGCAGTCACCATCTGCAGTGATTTGGGAGACCAAAAAATAAAGTCTAACACTGTTTCCACTGTTTCCCCATCTATTTCCCATGAAGTGATGGGACCAGATGCCATGATCTTCGTTTTCTGAATGTTGAGCTTTAAGCCAACTTTTTCACTCTCCTCTTTCACTTTCATCAAGAGGCTTTTTAGCTCCTCTTCACTTTCTGCCAAAAGAGTGGTGTCATCTGCATATCTGAGGTTATTGATATTTCTGCCGGCAATCTTGATTCCAGCTTGTGTTTCTTCCAGCCCAGCGTTTCTCATGATGTACTCTGCATAGAAAGAAGTTAAATAAGCAGGGTGACAATATACAGCCTTGATGTACTTCTTTTCCTATTTGGAACCAGTCTGTTGTTCCATGTCCAGTTCTAACTATTGCTTCCTGGCCTGCATACAGATTTCTCAAGAGGCAGGTCAGGTGGTCTGGTATTCCCATCTCTTTCAGAATTTTCGAAAGTTTATTGTGATCTACACAGTCAAAGGCTTTGGCATAGTCAAGAAAGCAGAAATAGATGTTTTTCAAGAGACTATAAAACCAAAAGTCTTAAGAGTTTGAAGAAAGGCAGGCAGAGAACAGGCTCACTGACTTGACTGATTTGATAACTCAGTCAACATTTTGTTAGCATTTACTATGTATCAGTGTGCTGGGCATTAGGGATTGAGAAGTAACATATGGGCCCGAACCTCAATGAGGTTAATCTTCAAGTGAAAAGCAAAGACATGGGACTCCTTATGACAGGGAGGTTTAGGGTATGAGTATGAATTTGACTTTATTTTGGGGGCTCCAAAATCACTGCAGATGGTAACTGCAGCCATGAAATTAAAGATGCTTACTCCTTGGAAGGAAAGTTATGACCAACCTAGATAGCATATTGAAAAGCAGACATATTACTTTGCCAACAAAGGTCTGTCTAGTCAAGGCTACAGTCTTTCCAGTGGTAATGTTTGGATGTGAGAGCTGGACTGTGAAGAAAGCTGAGCGCGGAAGAATTGATGATTTTGAACTGTGGTGTTGAAGAAGACTCTTGAAAGTCCCTTGGGCTGCAGGAGATCCAACCAGTCCATCCTAAAGGATTAGTCCTGGGTGTTCATTGGAAGGACTGATGCTGAAGCTGAAACTCCAATACTTTGGCCACCTCATGTGAAGAGCTGACTCATTGGAAAGACTCTGATGCTGGGAGGGATTGGGGGCAAGAGGAGAAGGGGACAAGAGAGGATGAGATGGCTGGATGGCATCACCGACTTGATGGACATGAGTTTGAGTGAAGTCCTGGAGTTGGTAATGGACAGGGAGGCCTGGCATGCTGTGATTCATGGGGTCACAAAGAGTCGGACACGACTGAGTGACTGAACTGAACTGATGAACTTGAAAAATGGGTATGAATTTAGCAATTAGACATTGGGCCATTCCAAATGCAATAGGAAGGAAACTCCTATGATAATCTCAAAATTAATGTAATAAGAACACTTGAAAAAATTCAACATCCTTTCAGGCTAAAAACAAAAACCTGGGAATAGAAGGAGACTTCCTTAACCTGATAAATGGTTTCTGTAAGAACCCTCAAAGGACACCATAACTAATGCTGAAATACTGAGAACATTCTTGTAAAAATCAAGAGCAAGTTCAGGATGTCTAGTAGTATCACTTCTATCCTATATTTTGCTGGAAGTCCTATACAGCATAAAAAGATTGAAAAAATAAAACTATATGGCATGTAAAGGGAAAAAAGCAACACTATCATTATTTACAGATGATATAACTACTTACAAAGAACTTTCAGAAAAACTACTAGAATTACTAAGATAATTTGGTGAAGTTGCCATGCCATGTTTAGTCACTTCAGTCATATCTGACTGTTTGCAACCACATGGACTGCAGACTACCAGGATCCTCTGTCCGCTGGATTTTTCAGGCAAGAATGCTGGAGTGGGTTGCCATTTCTTCCTCCAGAAGATCATCCCAACTCAGGGATTGAACCCGTGTCTCCTGCATCAACAAATTAACAAAAAAATGGAAACCCTTTAAAAACTTTATTAAGGATAAAACTGAAAACTAAAAATATTATTAGGCAAAATTAGAGAAGGTATAAGTAAGTGGCTAGCTATACTAGATACTCGGATTGAAAGACTGATGATATCAATTTTCTCCAGTTAGACCTATAAATTTGATGAAATTTCAGTAAAAAATAAATCCAAGAGATTTTTGGGTTTTTTTTTTGGTATGAAAATTGATACTTCATTATGAAATGCGTACATTCTTGCAGAAGAAAAAGATAAGAGTATTAAATCTACCAGACAGCTTTAGTATATAGGACATTATGATATGAGTGCAAGATTGGATAAATACACATAGATAATGAGACATAACAGAGTCCAAAACTGACTCACACATAAAGATATCTAATATATGCCAAAAATGGCACTGCTGAGTGGTGAGGAAAAGAAAATGTTCTAAGTAACTGGTTTTTGTGCAAAGTGGGTAGTTGCCAATCCCCTATTTCCCACTATTTATAGAATTAGTTCCAAGTGGGATGCAGATCTAAAAAACAAAGGCAAAATAATAAGCCTCTAGAACTGCACTCTCCTATACAGTAGCCATTACTCATATGTGGCTAATTTAAATTAGTTAAAACTAAATTAAAATTTACAATTTTCTGTTTTTCAGTTGCATAAGCCCTTTTCAAGCACACAACAGCCACATGTGGTTTGTGGCTACATTATTAGAAAATGCACATATAGAATACTGCCACCAGCACAGAAAAAAATATCAGACAGTGCATCTCTACAACAAGGGTCAACAAACTGTGGCCCATGAATAACCTTGGCACATCACATGTTTTTGTAAATTAAGTTTTACTGGAATACAGACACATGCAACCATTTACATATTGCTATGGCTGCTTTCAGGGGCTTCCAGGTGGCACAATGGTAAAGAATGTGCCTGCTGATGAGGCAGACACAAGAGACACACACTTGATCCCTGGGTCGGCAAGATCTGGCAAGAAGGAAATGACAGTCCACTCCAGTACTCTTGCCTGGGAAATCCCATGGACAGAGGAGCCTGGCAGACTATAGTCCACGGGATCGCAAAGAATTAGACATGACTGAGCATACACACACAAGGCTGCTTTCATACTACATGGCAGAACCAAGCAGTCTTGATAGAGGACATATAACCCACAGAGCCTACAATACTTATTATCTGACTTTTTCCCAAAATTGTGCAGACTCCTGCTCTAGAAGCTAACACAGGAAAATTTACTAATAATCTTGGGTCCTTTAACAGGTCATGAGAATATAACCTTTTATATTGTTAAATGGAACAAAATTAAAGATTAAGAACTATTCATCAGAAAACTTCATTAACAGACTGAGCAGGCAAGTCACAGAATGACTGTTAAACGCATAAAGACAGACCTCTTTTCCAGAATAAATTAAAATCCTATACAAATCAATAAGAAAAAGAAATGGACAAGAAACTGGAGGGGTATGTCACCAAAACAAAACAAAACAAAACAAAACAAACGAACACCCAAATGGCAAATAATATATCAAAAGGTGCTTAACAATGTTAGCTCTTCTCAACTTAGTGTACAGATACAACCCAATCCCCCAAACAAAGTGGCAGCAAGTTATTTTGTGGATATTAGCAAACTGATTCTAAAGTTTCTATGGTGAGGCAAAAGACCCAGAATAGCCAACACTATTGAAAAACAAAGGCAGAGGGCTGGCATTACTCAACTTTAAGACTCACTATAAAGTTATAGTAGTCAAGACAGTGTGGAGTTGGTTTAAAAAAAAAAAAAAAAAAAGAGGACAAATAAATCAATGCAATGGAACAGAGAGCCCAGAAAAAGACCAATACAAATAAAGTCAACTGATCTTTGACAAAAGAGCAAAGGCAAGTCAATGGAGAAAGGACAGTGCTAGTATTAGTTGCTCAGTCGTGTCTAACTCTTGGCAGTCCCTTAGACTGTAGCCCACCAGGCTCCTCTATCCAAGGGAGTTCCCAGGCAAGAATACTGGAGTGAGTAGCCATTCCCTTTTCCAGGGAATCCTCCTGACCCAGGGATCAAACCTGGTTCTCCTGCACTGCAGGCAGATTCTTTACCATCTGAGCCACCAGGGAGAAAGGATAGGTTTTCAACAAATGATTCAAGGACATTTTGCATTCATATGCAAAAATAAACCAATCTGATGCAAACTTGACATGTCTCACAAAATGTATTTCCAAAATCACAGACTAAAAGTAAAATGCAAAACTACAAAAATTCTAAGAGATAATAACATAAGACAAAATCTAGGCTCAGTAATAAATTTTTAGATACAGCACCAAAAGCATGATGAAAGAAAATCTGACATGTTGTACTTCATTAAAATTAAAATTTTCTGTTCTGTGAAAGACATCACTGAAAAAATGAAAAAAAAAAAAAAACAAGCCACAGACGGAAAAACATTCACAAACACATCTGATAAAGGATATATCCAAAATATACAAAGAACTATAATATTAAACTCAACAATAAGAAAACAAAGAATCCAATGTAAAAACAGGCAAAGATGTGAACACAAACTTCATCAGTGAAGATATACAGATGGCAAACATTCATATGAAAAGATGTTCAAATTTGTATGCCATTACTGAACTGCAAATGAAAATGAGTTATACCTACCTAATATCGAGAGGGCTAAAATCCAAAAACTGACAACACCAAACACTAAAAAGAATGTAAAACAACAGGAAGTCTCATTAATTGCTAGTAGAATGAAAAATGGCCACTAAGGAAGACAGTTTGGTAGCTTCTTACAAAAGTAAACAAAGTCTTACCATACATACTATCCATTAACTGCACTCCCTGGTATTTAACTAACTATATGAAAAACTAATGTCCACAAAAACCCTACACATGGATGTTCATTTATAGTAGCTTTAAAAACAGCTGTCAAAATGTCGAAACAACTAAGACTCCCTTCAATATGTGAATGGGTAAACAAACTGTGGATGTTTTGACTATTAATCCAAAAAATGGAATATTAATGATAAAATTAGCTACTTAGTCACAAAAAGATGTGGAGAAACCTCCAATACATAATGCTAAGTGAAAGAAGCCAGTCTAAAAGTCTATGCATTATTTGATTTCAACAATATGACTATGAAAAAAGCAAAACTATAGCAACAGTGAAAAGAGCAGTGATTGCCAGAGGTTCAGGGAAAGTGGGGTGAGATAAGTAGATGGTACACAGATTTTTAGGGCATTAATATTATCTCATGTGATACTGTCATGGTGGATACATGACATGAAGCATTTTCCAAGGCTAACAGAATTATACAACACAAAGAGGGAACCTTAATATAAACTGTGGGCCTTTTGTTAATAATATTGTGTTATTATTAGTGCATTCGTTGCAACAAATATATGACACTAATGCAAGATGTTAATAACTGGAAACTCTCTATGTGTGTATGTGTGTAAGTGTGAGGGGCATGGATAGCATATGGAAATTCTCCGTACTATCTGCTCAATATTTATAAAAAATAACAATTCTTTTTAAAGGTGCTTGACCTCACTGGGCCTGATGGAAACACAAGTTAAACTATAATAAGACCCAGAGATTGTCATACTAAGTGAAAAAAGTCAGACAAAGACAAATACAGTATGATATCATTTATACAAAGCATCTAAAAAAATGGTACAAATGAGCTTATTTACAAAACAGAAAGAGTCACAGATATAGAAAACAAACTTATGGTTACCAAGGAGGAAGGTGAGGAGTGATAAATTAGAGATTGGGATTGATATATACACACTACTATATGTAAAACAGACAATTAATAAGGATCTATTGTATGGCACGGGGAACTCTACTCAATACTCTATATGCTCTATATGGGAAAGAGTGACTATATGTTGATGTATAACTGATTCACTTTGCTGTACACCTGAAACTAACACATTGTAAATCAAGTATAGACCAATAGAAATTAATTTTTAAATCTATAATAAGATACCACTGGACACATGCCAGAAGGGCTAACATTAAACACACACACACACAATATCAAATGGTGACCAAGTTCACTAACATGCTGAAATTGCAATCTCATATAAATGCTGGTGGGAGTATAAGTGCATAAACTCACTTTATAAAACAGCTGAACATCAGCTAATGAAGATGAACACATGTGCTTTATGACCCCGCAATTCTATCCTACATGTATACCCAATAGAAATGGGTGCGTGGGAACACCAGGAAGACACACACAAGAATGTTCACAGTAGCACTACCCATAGAAGCCTCCTAATATGCAAAATGAGAAAAATAATAACTCCCTCAAGATGGTTTTCAGGATAAAATGTCACCTTTACAAAGCGCTTAGTTCATGACTGCACCTGGCATGTACACAGCAGATGGAAGCCACTACATATTATTATTCATGGGCTGCATCAATTTAGTTTTAAGTTGCAAAACCAAAAACACAAAAATGTACTTTGACTTGCAGAAAAAACGTAAGAATTTATTAATGAGAAACTGTGCCATTCTCTGAGTCTGTCACAAAAAGAGAGAGAAACAAGCACAAAAAATACAGAGAACCAGGAGGGCCAGGTGGCGAAGATACAGCCCAGATCAGGTCACTGGAGTAGCTGGGAGCATAGGTCACATATGCCAGAGAGGCCAAGGGCTGAGGAAAAGGAATGTCTGGTCCCCTTGATGCTCTGACTGAGGAAACAGGACTCTGCCTATTGTCAATGAAGAATTCCCCCAATAAGAAAGTTTTGGATGCTGACAGCCACAAAACAACACATGTCCATTACAAGGGTCCAACCCCAATCTATTTTCTCAACTGTATATCCCACTTGATTCCTGTGGTCCTAAACGGACACCATGACAAATAACATCTAGAAACACAGTACCTACCCTCAAGAGGACTGTGGTCTAGACAGAGAAAGAGACACAGAGATTGCTAATTCCCACATCACAAAGTGGAGATGGTGGGCCAGGGCTGCAAGTTGAGTCCCAAGTAGTCAGGCATGATAGCTATTGCATCCCAAGTCTCAACATAACCCAGAAGAACTAAATCTTGACTAAATCCATCACTGGCCTGTCGCTCTGGATTAGAAGGTATATCCAAGGCAAAGCTCTTCTGGAAGAATTGAAATGCATCCATTTCAGATGAAAAACATCAAATGGGAAAAGTGCAAGATCAGGGTAAAAAATGCAAGAGAAAATTACAGGAACCAGAGGAAAGTGGAAACTAGTCAGGAATAAGCAAGAAAGATCTGGAACAAGACTTGTGGGCAGGTGCTCACAACTGGCCTTTATGATCCACTGGTTGTTGAGGATTGGTGTGTCCAGTTGGCTTAAGGAAGCAGGGTCCAGACAAACATAAATAGCATCTGGTACTCACGACCGTGTCCCTCTGATTGGCATGTACACCTGGTCCAAATTTGGCCACAAAGATCTTCTCTCCCAGGATCCAAAAGTGAGACACTGATAGAAAGGATCAAGAACCTCAACTAAGACCATACATATATAACATATTTTATATAAGAATGGGATGGCATCTTGTCAGGTACTCGTCAGGATCACACCAACCTAAGTCTCAGGAAACTATCCTTCTGTCCAGGATGTGATAACAAAACCATTTCTTAAGATCCAAACCCCTGGATTTTTCTCAACTCAAAATGTGACACTCATGGTAGAGATATCAGATATCAACAAACTAGTACATTTCCTCAGTACTTTATAGTGTATGGTGCCTTGACCCTCTAGGCAGCTCTGTAAGGAATAGAAATTTTCCATTCTGTTATAAGTGAAAGTGAAAGTGAAATTGTTCAGTTGTGTCCGACTCTTTGCGACCCCATGGACTGTGGCCTACCAGGCTTCTCTGTCCATGGGATTCTCCAGGCAAGAATACTGGAGTGGGTTACCATTTCCTTCTCCAGGGGATCTTCCCGACCTAGGGATCAAACCTGGGTCTCTCACTTCAACCTCTGAGCCACCAGGGAAGCCCAAGGGGATGACAATGGGGTTAAGGAAAAGAAGTCATTTGCCCAAGCACATCAAGCAGAGCATATGGTAGATTTTTTCCATGAGGTAGATTTTTAAAAACGGGAATAAATTCTTCCCATCCCTGAATGCACACCCATTTAATGTGATTGCTGACACTTTCATTAGGAGGTAGAAGACTATCTCTTTCCACCCTTTGAATCTGGGCTTGGCCATGTGACACACCTGGCAGAAGTTGGAAAGTGCCCAAGCATTGAGGTTTGTCTTCTCTTGCTGCTGGGAACACTGCTTAGCGAGAAGACCAGGCTAGCCTTCCAGATGATAAGAAACCAGGTAGAGCCATCCAAACCAATATTTTATTTAAAATGTAGAGAGAAAAATAGTTTGTTCCTCCCAGTTCCCAAGAAAGGGGGCATGCCAGGCTGCAGGGGCCACATGGGGACGCACCAGGGTCGGCTGGTCAATGGACAGAGGGAGCAGGAAGAAGACAGCCAGGAGACTACTGCGGTTTCCACGAGAAGGAACAAGTCAGGCACCTGGTGTTTTGATGAATCAGCACAATAATCTTAGGAGGTACTTTAGTATTACTTTCACTTTACAGATGAGGAAACCAAATCTTAGATAGGTACACAACTGTCCCAAAGTCATATAACTAGTACATGGTGGAGCCAGGATTTGATCCAGGGTATCTGGTTACTGGCCCTCACCCCTCCCAGAGCAAAAGAAGAAAGTGAAAGTGTTAGTCACTCAGTCGTGTTTGACTCTGTGATGCCATGGACTGTGTAGCCTTCTAGGCTCCTTTGTCCATGGAATTCTCCAGTCAAGAATACTGGAGTGAGTAGCCATTCCCTTCCCCAGGGGATCTTCCCAACCCAGGGATTAAACCCAGGTCTCCTGAGTTGCAGGCAGATTCTCTACCATAAGAGCTAGCAGGGAAGCCCCAGGATAACTGGCTGATTCCCACCAACTGTGGCTGAGGCACAAGGATTATGCACAATGCACAGGCTGGCATGGACATGTGGAAAGGGCAGGCACTGAGGAATTTGCTTCTCATCTTAGGTAAAGCTCTCCCTTGGTTCCGATTCTGCCTTTCACAGCTCTTAACACCAGGTAGCATTCGTTGCCTTTGGCCCCTTCGGATCCCCCAGTGTGAACCCTCCAGAAGGGAGGCAGGGCAAAGTTGGCGTGTAGTGGGGGTAGGGAGTCTGGGAAGCCAGAGGGACCTAAGCCCTATGTCACCATGAGCTCAACAAACACTTGACTCACACTCCAGGCCCACTGTTCCAAGCTGCCCACATTTTTCCTTGGTGGGAGGGGAAAGGTTTGTGAAGGACACTGACTAAAATCCTGAGGGAAAGGGCTGAACAGAAGCTAATGCTCTGAGTCCTCCACCAGCAACACACTGCCTGGGATGGTCAGCCCATCCCCAGACAGAGAATGACAAACATCCCCACTATTTTCCACCCATGCCCGAGCAACTAATTATTTCACCGACTTAGGCTGACCTGCCCAATAGGGACTGCCCTCCCCACCCTGGTATGACTCAGGAGGGCTGGGAAGACTCCACTAGAGTAGTTTCCTCTGTGTCTCATTGGAGCAGAGAAGCCCCTAGCAGCCCCCAGTCTTGGGGTTAAAAAGCTTTTCACACCTCTGAGTTCCCTGGGAAAAGAGGAGCCACGCCCTCAGCTTTAGTGCTAGAGGTGTCTGAATATTCCAGGTTCAGGAGACTCTCACGGCACCAGTTTGTTCATGATGCCCCTGGGCTCCTAGAGACATCCATCAGCCCCATTCATTACTGAGTCAAGTCCAACCCACTTCATGAGTTTGTAGTCATGCATGTATTAGCAACAGAAATTAAAACCAAAGATCATCTTTTCATCTTACTCTTAAAGAACCATAGTAACTTCCCAGCAGAACGAGGGTGCTTGCTGGGCAACTCCTTACACTTCATGATGCAACTGGGCACTGCCACCTTCCACTCCCTTCACACCAACTGTCACTGGGATTCCCATCCCTATAAACACTGCAAACCCCACTTTGCAAAGACGTGACATCATCTAAGGGAATGCAATGATCCATTGACCCCTTGCACATGGGGTTGTTTTGCTTCCCACAAACATTCAAAATAAAACCAGCTGAGCCCTGAGCTCAAGGCAGCTCCCGGGCAGGCTTGGCAAAGCACAGGACCCACAGTTTATACCTTGGCAGGTAGGGAGCAGACAGCAGGCAGACACCAGGGCCTTTGATAACACAATACAGGGGAGGGGCCTGGGGGGCCAAGGGACAAGGAGCTGTGGGAGGGAGTTAGGGATGGGGTGACCGGGGAAAGGACAGAAGAGACTAAATATACGACTTAACCTCTGCAGGATCCCCTCCCCCGTTGGTAAACGGGACATAACCACAGATGTGTTGCCTCTTTTAAGGATTATCATGAGCTCAAATAAGACGTCAGGCTTAGAAATGTTTTGCAAACTGTAAACCTTGGAACAAATGGTAGATGTTGCAGCCATGATACTTCTCATCCCCAGAGATGACTGGAAGGGTCCTTTCGTATGGATGAATCAGGTAGTTCCACCACCTGAAGGAAATGTGGCAGATTCCAAATGATGCTCACAGCTCTTCTGGGTCCTTTTAGATAACACCTGGCTGCTTATGTACAGGTCTCTGCAGGCTTCGGAAGGATCAGTGACTATTTCAAAGACAAGGTTAAAGCAGGTTCCCAAGGGAAGGAAGAGTCCAATCCTGAATTCAGGCAAAGCACCAGGAGCACGCAGAAACCTTAAAAACAATTCCATAAATGCTATCCTGGGCTTCCTGGTGGACTACAAGGCTTCCCATTAAATATGAATGAAGGGGAGCTTGACTGTATTACAAAATTAATAATGTAGGATGGTAGATGCCAAAGCCATTCATAATCATAATTGCTTCTGCATGCATTTTCTTGAAAGCTATTTCATGTTTGTCAAGAACTAGGAATGAAGTCTCTTCTTTAGATACTTATATGGTCAGGCACAAAGCAGGGCTATACTCTCCTGCACACAGTAACTATGGCTCTGAAAATATGTGTGTTTAAAATCTTATAAACAGCTTTTATTTTTCCAGCAGCCTCAGAAGAGTCTGTATCCCTTAAAGATAACAATCTCCCACTCTTTCACACCATATTTTAGTTTAGATTTTCATAGATGGCTGCCGAAAGCACTTCAATCATGTAAAATTTCAAACTAAAGGCAAATATTAGGGCACTTCTGGAGAAGGAAATGGCAACCCACTCCAGTATTCTTGCCTGGAGAATCCCATGGACGGAGGAGCCTGGTGGGCTACAGTCCACAGGGTCGCAGAGTCGGACACAACTGACCAAGCGACTTAACTAACTTAACCAGGGCACTTCAGTCCTCAGTCATGTCCAACTCTTTGCAACCCCATGGAATGCAAAACGCCAGGCTTCCCTGTCCATCACCAACTCCCAGAGCTTGCTCAAACTCATATCCATCGAGTCGGTGATGCCATCCAACCATCTCATCCTCTGTCGTCCCCTTCTCCTCCTGCCTTCAATCTTTCCCAGCATCAGGGGCTTTTCCAATGAGTCAGTTCTTTGCATCAGGTGGCCAAAGTATTGGAGTTTCAGCTCTAGCATCAATCCTTCCGAAGAATATTCAGGACTGATTTCCTTTAGGATTGACTGGTTTGATCACTTTGCAGTCCAAGGGACTCTCAAGAGTCTTCTCTAACACCACAGTTCAAAAGCATCAGTTCTTTGGCACTCATTTGGCTTTATGATCCAACTCTCACATCCATACATGACTATTGGAAAACCATAGCTTTGACTAGACGGACCTTTGTTGGCAAAGTAATGTCTCTGCTTTTTAATATGTTGTCTAGGCTGGTCATAGCTTTTCTTCCAAGGGGCAAGCATCTTTTAATTTCATGGCTACAGTCACCATCTGCAGTGATTTTGGAGCTCCAGAAAAACAAAAGCCTGTCACTGTTTCCATTGTTTCCCCACCTATTTGTCATGAAGTGATGGAAGAAAAGTTATGACCAACCTAGACAGCACAGTCAAAAGCAGAGACATTACTTTGCCGACTAAGGTCCGTCTAGTCAAGGCTATGGTTTTTCCAGTGGTCATGTATGGATGTGAGAGTTGGACTGTGAAGAAGGCTGAGCCCCAAAGAATTGATGCTTTTGAACTGTGGTGTTGGAGAAGACTCTATTACTCCTCTAGTCACTGAGCTATTTCTCTAGTCACTGTGCTACTATTCTAGTCATTGTGCTACTACTCTCGTCACTGTGCTATTGCTCCTCTAGTCACTGTGCTATTACTCTAGTCACTGTGCTACTGCTCCTTTGGTCACTGAGAGCCCCTTGGACTGCCAGGAGATTTCTCTGGAAGGAATGATGCTAAAGCTGAAACTCCAGTACTTTGGCCACCTCATGCAAAGAGTTGACTCATTGGAAAAGACTCTGATGCTGGGAGGGATTGGGGGCAGGAGGAGAAGGGGACGACCAAGGATGAGATGGCTGGATGGCATCACTGACTCGATGGACGTGAATCTGAGTGAACTCCGGGAGTTGGTGATGGACAGGGAGGCCTGGCGTGCTGCGATTCATGGGGTCGCAAAGAGTTGGACATGACTGAGTGACTGAACTGAACTGAACTGATGGGACCCGATGCCACGATCTTAGTTTTCTAAATGCTGAGCTTTAAGCCAACTTTTTCACTCTCCTCTTTCACTTTCATCAAGAGGCTCTTTAGTTCTTCACTTTCCGCCATAAGGGTGGTGTCATCTGCGTATCTAAGGTTGTTGATATTTCTCTCAGAAATCTTGATTCCAGCTTGTGCTTCTTCCAGCCCAGCATCTCTCATGATGCACTCTGCATATAAGTTAAATAAGCACGGTGACAATATACAGCCTTGACATACTCTTTTTCCTATTTGGAACCAGTCTGTTGTTCCATGTGCAATTCTAACTGTTGCTTCCTGACCTGCATATAGGTTTCTGAAGAGGCAGGTCAGGTGTTCTGGTATTCCCTTCTCTTTCAGAGTTTTCCACAGTTTATTGTGACCCACACAAAGGCTTTGGCATAGTCAATGAAGCAGAAAAAGATGTTTTTCTGGAACTCTCTTGCTTTTTCGATGATCTAGTGGGTGTTGGCAATTTGATCTCTGGTTCCTCTGCCTTTTCTAAATCCAGCTTGAATATCTGGAAGTTCATGGTTCATGTATTGCTAAAGTCCAGCTTGGAGAATTTTGAGCAATACTTTGCTAGCGTTTGAGATGAGTGCAATTGTGCAGTAGTTTGAACATTCTTTGGCATTGCCTTTCTTAGGGACTGAAATGAAAACTAACCTTTTCCAGTCCTGTGGCCACTGCTGAGCTTTCCAAATTGGCTGGCATATTGAGTGCAGCACTTTCACAGCATCATCTTTCAGGATTTGAAATAGCTCAGCTGGAATTCCATCACCTCCACTGGTTTAGTTCGTAGTGATGCTTCTAAGGCCCACCTGACTTCACATTCCAGGATGTCTGGCTCTAAGTGATTGATCACACCATCGTGATTATCTGGGTCATGAAGATCTTTTTGATACAGTTCTTCTGTATATTCTTGCCACCTCTTCTTAATATCTTCTGCTTCTGTTAGGTCTATACCATTTCTGTCCCTTATTATGCCCATCTTTGCATGAAATTTTGCCTTTGTATCTCTAATTTTCTTAAAGAGATCTCTACTCTTTCCCATTCTATTGTTTTCCTCTATTGCTTTGCAGCAATCATTGAGGAAGGCTTTCTTGTCTCTCCTTGCTCTTCTTTGGAACTCTGCATTCAGATGGGTATATTTCCTTTACTCCTTTGCCTTTAGCTTCTCTTCTTTTCAAAGCTATTGTTAAGCCCTCCTCAGATAACCATTTTGCCTTTTTGCATTTCTTTTTCTTGGGAATGATTGTGATTACTAC
This sequence comes from Nanger dama, assembly GCA_917880005.1. NCBI lineage: Eukaryota > Metazoa > Chordata > Mammalia > Artiodactyla > Bovidae > Nanger > Nanger dama. Next base: position 43,302,694 of record CAKJTW010000016.1, read on the forward strand.
CTCCTGTATAATGTCACAAACCTCCATTCATACTTCTTCAGGCACTCTATCAGATCTATCCCCTTGAATCTATTTGTCACTTCCATTGTATAATTGTAAGGGATCTAATTTAGGTCATACCTAAATGGTGTAGTGGTTTCCCCTACTTTCTTCAATTTAAGTCTGAATTTGGCAATAAGGAATTCATGATCTGAGCCACAGTCAGCTCACAGTCTTGTTTTTGGTGACTGTATAGAGCTTCTCCATCTTTGGCTGCAAAGAATATAATCAATCTGATTTCAGCATTGACCATCTGGTTATGTCCATTTGTAGAGTCTTCTCTTGTGTTGTTGGAAGAAGGTATTTTCTATGACCAGTGCATCCTCTTGGCAAACTCTGTTAGCCTTTGCCTTGCTTCAATTTGCACTCCAAGGCCTGTTGCTACAGGTATCTCTTGACTTTCTTGGTTCCTGGGTAGTAGTGATAACCAATATTTTACAAATATTTTCTCCTCCAGATTGTAAACCTGCTCAGGAGAAGACATGAACTTACTTAAGTCTGTACGTGAGTCTGAGTGAACTCCGGGAGATGGTGACGAACAGGGGGGCCTGGCATGCTGCGATTCATGGGGTCACAAAGAGTCGGACATGACTGAGCGACTGAACTGAACTGAACTGAATACATAGTAGGTGGCCCATAAATCACTGCTGTTTCACTCTATTTCCTATGTCACTTCATACTCCAACAACTTTATGACAGACCTACCTACTGACATCAACTTTACTTTGCAGTTATGGAAACTGAGAATCTGAGAGGGCAGATAATGCTCCAAATTACAATCAGTTTAAAATGGAACTAGGAACAGGATCAGAATCTTAATCCAAGTCTCCTTCATCTAAATTCTACACTCCTTTTTTTTTTTTTTTTTTGCCATGCCCTGCAGCTAGTGGGATCTTAGAGACTGAACTCATTACCCTTGCAATGCAAGCATGGCATCCTAACCACTGAATTGCCAGGGAATTTCCTCTAAATCCCATACTCTTGCAAACACCTCAGGTTTCTGGACAGACTCTAAATGGAACATGTCCAAAGTTTTAGTCCACTCAAGGATGACAGGAGTCCAAGTCTGCAGGCCTCTGTCTTTAGTGAGGAACCTTTACCTGAGAAGCCCAAGAGAGCTATTTCCTATGGGCTCCTGGCCCTGAAGCTCTTTCTAGGGCATCTTTAAGAGCCTGGTGTCCTGTTGCCTCCTTCTCTGTCTCCAGCTCTGAGTTACACTTGTCGGCTTGCTCCCAGTGGTCAGATCAGACTGGTTCTGTCAGTTGTTGGTTCCCTAACTCACTTGGAACATAGAAAAGGAGAGAACTGGATTGACCTGGTTTAGTCCCTGACCTTCCACGCCATTGACAAGCAGGACATTCACCATAAGACCCAGGAAGTGCCCCAGAGTTTGGGGAAGACATTAGCTAAGGTGAGAAAGAGGCTGCCCAGGAAACACTCTAGGTCTGAACACTCCAAATGCCTGGCAATAGGCTCCTGATAATCACTAATTATAGGTTCTAACATTATATGGGCTCTAGTAATAGAATAGGCTTCTGGGCTGCACCCAAAAATAGTTTTAATACTTACCAACAGGAGACAAAGGTTGACTGAATTTGGATATGGGATATGATTCCTGCTACATCTGCAGGCATCATCTACAGGTAAAACAACATCCAGAAGAAGCACAAGGGACATTTCTTCCTGGTGCTTCATTAGAAAATGAAAGCTTTTCCAAGAAGTTTCCCAGAGATATCCCTTCACATCCCTTCACAGAATGACAACACAGGCAGGGGCCTAAACCAATCTCTGGTAACAGACATGGAACCACTATGGTTGACTTAGATGAATCAGGATTCATCCCTGGAGCTAGGGATGGGCTCACTGATTCTTGAATCCTCGTCCTTGGAGGAAAGATGCACAAAGAAGCAAAAGAAGAGGAGGAGGAGGAAAGGAAAACTGTTCTGTAAACTAACACCGGTATTTCTTACAAAGTTAAATTACCCCACTACTTGCTGATCCTATTATGCAACCATTAAAATAATTATGGGGCAGCATGCTTAAATCGTATAATTTAATAAGATAAAAAAGCAGGAGACAAAAATGTATGTGTATGAGGTTTGCAGCATACAAATGTGTCTGTATGTGGATAATACTGAAAATTGTGTGCCAGAATGAAGTTAATTCAGAGACACATTAGATGGAGGGATTGAGACTGACTTCACTTTTCAATTTCCCCAACATCCTGTAATGTTAGAAAATGTTAACTGTAAGAATGTGGATAATTAATAAAACAAAACCCAGCCTATCAGTTGAACTTAGCTATGATGGAGATACTGAAAGCAAACAGAGCATGCAGATATTCTAGTCTAGGTCAGGCTCAGAGAGACTCAAAGACCCACAGGCTGTGCTGGAGGGAAGGATTGATTTCTCAAGGTGAAATTCTGAGCATCTCTGTAAATAAAATGAAGCTTGTCTTTTATATTAACTATAGCATTTTTTTAAAGCTTGATGAATTTAAACTATGCGTGAAGGGTATGTATGTGTTGGGTGGGCAGTCAGATATTAACCACACAGTTAGTCCACCCAGAATCCACTGTTGAGAACCCCAGAAGGAACTGGAAAAGACAAGTGCTGATCCTCCAGAGCAATCAAGTCTGAGGTCTGAGTGCTACTCAGTGGGAGAGACAAACAGGGGTTTCAAAAATCAACTAAGAACCTCAAGTGTCAAGGAAAGGTACTTTGCCTGTAGGTATTGATTCTCACTCAGGCAACTCTCTGTAGCAAGACTCCAGGGTAAGTATAATATAAATATTCTAAGACTCCAGCTGGTCTTAGAATATAAAGGGATTTGTCTAAAATGGAGCAGTCCCCAATGAATGGTCCCCATGTGGACCCAGGCTCAGGAAAAGCTGGAGCAGCAGGAAATGGCTGATCCACACTTGCAACAACAATCTGTTCCAGTAGGGACAACTACATTCAGGAAAACTCTAGACATGTGACACCCCTCAGAGTGTCCTCTCTTCTTTCCTTTGTTTCAGGAAGGATGCTGTCTGCTGCATGTAACAGACAACCCCATCTCAAAGTGTAATCACTTAAGACATATATTATTCAACATAAAGAGTCCGGAGCCAAGTGAGCAAAGGCAGCTGCTCAACTACACCTTCAAGGATGAGGATTCTCTTCATCCTTCTATTCCACTACCTTTAGCCTGGGCTTTGGTCTCAGACTCACACCCTTTTGGAAAGCAAGATGGCAGCCCCAGCAAAGCTTCTCACAGACACAGTAACATCCAGAAGAAAAGACAACCTTCTGTTCTGTGTCTGTTTCCTTCTGACAGTGAGGAAGCCTCTCCCAGAAGCCCCTGCCATACTCCTCTCAAACCTTCTTGACCACAGCTGCACCAAGTGCTCAAGCCCAAACCAATGACCAGCCAGCGATGGGAGCCTACCATGGGGTCCCAGGAAAGGCTGATACAGATGTGGGCGCAATTCCATTAGAAAGGAGAAGAGTGATGCCCTGGATATGAACCACAGCACAGTTACAGCTAGGTGCCCATGCTCTTGACACTGCCCCATTCCCCTATATCAGAAAGACACCTCCCTGACCTCTTCCATTGTCTCTGTCTCACAAGCCTGTTCTCCAGTCTATTCAGGCATTGGAAATTCTCTTCCTCAACAGGTCTTACCTGGAAAGCATCACAGCTTCTGTGGAGCTGGGTGGTATCCTGCTTCAATCAGTACTCCTTTCTTTCCCAGGTCCTACATCATTGTCTTTATGCTCACCAATGTCCTCCTTCTGTATTAGTCAGCCAAGTGGCTTCTGTCTTTCCCAAACTAGACCATGAGCTTCCTAAAACAGACACTATGACTCATGTCTCAGTCCCCAGAGGGTCCAGCTCTCCACCTCGTGCTCTCCACCTGGCCACCTGAGCTTTGCATCAAGTAGCTGAGATCCAAGAATCCACCTTGCACATTCATGTTGCTAATCAGGCCAATGCCTATGCTCCTAGTTAATTTAATTTGTCTAACTTAATGTGAAGCAAGGCAGAAGGCTGAGCCCCCACCACCACCACCGCCCTCACCTGCCTGCTGATTTCAATCGCATATGGACAGAGTCTGCATCCTTGAGATGTTACAGAGCAGCAGATGGGGCACCTGGGTCACAGTGAGTATCCCCTGCGGCTTCTCCTCCAGCCTCCAGCCTGAAAGGGCCAGGATCACCTCCACAGCAAGTGTCTCAGAAACACACTGAGCATGCAGGAGATGGGCCAATTCTTTAGCAGTGACTTTATCTTAAAAACTAAGTTCAAACTAAGTTAGTTACTCGTCGCTCTTACTTGGTGAGTGTTGCTCTACGAATGACTGCCAGACTCTCTGCTTTAGAATTCTTCTCCCTTCTTGCACACAGCAGCTCATGATACAACTGAAGATAGAGTTCTTATCTCCTGTCCTTGCTTCTGAAACTAAGGCCCGAACTCCTGCATGGTTCTCCATGTAACAGGGGGATTCTCTCAGCTGCCTGGCTGGCCTCACTCATCTGAAAATAAAAGAGCAGAACCTGACACTCTAGGGATGGTGTGTAGGCAAAGCAGAAAAGGGGGGGATTTCCAGTTTCCCGGTTAGCTACTAAAGAAACCCACAACTGCATTAACTGTCTAAGCAATTATTTAAATGACTGTGTATGTTGAACTTCCCAATTTGGAAAGAGCACTAGCTTTGAAGTCAGTTCAGAGGCATGTTCAAAATCCAGGTCACCCACTGATCAGACTGCTGTGTGACGCTGAGCAGGTCAAATCACTTCTCTGAGCTTCAGTACCCTCATCTCTAAAATGGCCATCATGGTACTGATCTCAAAGGATTGTAGGATGATTTAATTAAAACACAATGTATTCAAAGAAACCAGCATAGAATAGGAACTCTATAAATGGGAGCCACGAAACTATTACCACTAAAAACATTAATCCCTAGGTTGTTTTTCCACATACTGTGCATCTGGCCTGTACAAACCACACCAAGCCTGTACCAAAGAAAGTCAGAGCAGGAACTGCTCTCAAATACCAACTTAGCTCCATGGTTCTCAACCCCACTGGGAAGAAATCTGGGAAGGTTTCAAAACCTACCACATCACAGGCCCAACTGCAGACCAATTAAATCGGCCGACAGGGTGCCAGCATCTGTTTTCTTGGACCAGTCTCCTCACTTTACAGGGGAAGACAGCAGAAAGGTGAGGTGATTTTTCCCATGGATCTTTTCCAGGGTGATACTGCGGAATCTGCCCACTGTTTCAAATATCAGAACATCTCAGGGACTGATTCCATCAGCGGATGGCAAGATCACTTCCAGCCAACATGTGTGAACAGCTTGTCTTCCGTACCTTCACCCAGCCCTCCTCCATGCAGACAGGGTTTGTCTTGTCTTGAAGGGTTTGTGTGACGGGCAGAGACGGGCAAGGTGAAGGGCAACATTCCAGGGATAAGAAACAGAAGGCTACTTACCGCTGCCGGAATGCCCAGAGCCTTCTCCTCGCGTCCCAGCCCACCTCCCTCACGTCCAGCGCAAGCTGCTTTCCCAGCAAGAAAGTACTCCTTCCCTCTGGCTGTTTCCTACTTTGGGGACTTATCCCCTACCAGGGCCCTAGGACAAGTCAGAGGGTCCCTCCTTCCCCAAACATTAAACTATTTAAGGGCTTTTCGCTGAGCACCCATGGGCCAGCGGGCAAACGACTCATCTCTAACTTGTCCAAGGAAGAGGACACCCCTCAGCACCGACAACCAGAGGCCCAACCACCTGCTAAACAGGAGAGGACCACTGGGGAGGCACACACTGGACAAACTAGAGCTAGTCTAGAAGACTGCAGAGTTCAGAGGGGGCAGAAATGCACCTGTTTAGGAAAAGGCTCCTCTTCAGCTGTGGAAATAACAGCCACAAAACCGCGGCCATTGTGGATTCTGAACTCTCGCGTGAGCAGCGTGGGCGCGGGACTGAAGCTGTTGCTGATTGGCTGACTTCAGCTGGGCAGCATGGACTTGGGTGTTTGGTGCTGGAGGAGGCTAGTGTACTGCGAGGAGTTATGGCCAAAAGTCTTATTCTTTTTTTTTTTTCCATGTTTTTACTTAAACCCTTAAAAAAAATTAAAGTATAGTTAATTTACAATATTTTTATTCTTGTCTTGATGTTAGGGTATGGCAACTTTTCTTTTCTCGCCTAAGTCAGCCTCTGGTCTTTACTCAGCGAAGTCTGGTTCTTGTTCTGAAATGAGGACACACCAACCCCTAATTCTAGAAGTTCACGGTCTACTTAGGCATTCAGGGCACACTTCTGAAAATGGAACCAGTGGGACCAGGCGTGGTGTTCATTCAGCAAACAGTTGTGGTATAAGTTCCAGTGATGTTTCAGCCCATATGAAAGCACTGGGGGCCACATGGAGCCCTAAACTCAAGGCCAGTGGAAAGGTCAAGAAAAATACCAAAATAAAATAAAATGTGATGTTTCTGGGTAGGCCTTTTGTGAGGGATTCCCAAACACTTCACACCTCCAGATCTTGGTCCCAAACCTGCCTGCTCTACACCTACTGCCACTTCACAGGCTATCTTTGGCCACGCCAAGAATTCTTGACTTTGGTCCTAATGTCTCCTGCCATTCTGCTCCCAAATACTGGACATTGTCTTTTTGGTTGACACTTTCTTTCCTCCAACTTAAATCCACATACTTTCTTAGTGACCTTAAAGAGGTCACTCTGTGATCCTGAGCTTGCACATTATATACTCAATATGTGAATCAATTCTATAATGTCCCTGCCAAATATTTGGTATGTTTACAACCACTGATGGTGAACTCACTAACTGTCAAGGCTGCCATTTTTGAATAGTGGAAACAAAATATTTATAGAGTTGAAATCTGTGTTCTTATAATTTTCAATTTTACCTCTAGGTCCCAGGGTGGTGGTGGGGGAAATCTAATTCTCCAGATGTGGTAAATATTACAGGAATTAGACCCAGGTTCAGATCTTAGCTCTGCCACTCCTAGCCCTGTGGCTTAGCTCTTTACCTGCCAATTTTAGCATCCATTGATGAATCTTGCCTGTAGGAATTAATACTGTGGTCCACTAATGCTGATTCTCTGTTTACCTGTGCTTCAGTTTCCTCATCTGTATATGGAAACTGGGAAATTTTTAAAAGAAAATATGTAATATAGCCCAGTACCTGGCATATACAGAGTACTTAGTAAATGCTAGCTTTTATTATTCAAAGATACCAGTGTTTTGAAGGACATTCTTTTCTAGGCTAAACATCTCTGAATCATGCCATGGTTCTCAGGCCCTTCACTGTCCTGGACAGCAGATGCAGAACATGCTTAGGTGCCATCGCCTCTCTAATGGGGCACCCCTTTCCAATTCCCGCTGTCAGCCTTTACTTCTCGGGGCTAATTAACACCCTGACTATTTAGAGACAGAAGATGGAAGAACTGTGCAGCAGGAGCACGCTGTGCTTTCACATCTGGCAGGGACAGGGAGGTGCCCCAGGGAAGCTGAGACCAGCTGTCCTGGAAGTGATTTGGGAGAGGGCACCAGCTGGTGAGGGACAGTGGCAGGTAGGGGGTGAGCATGGCAGGCAGGATCCATACTTCCCCCAGTTCCTCCCATGGGTAATGCCTTGGCTGCTGACCAACCCAGGGCTTGCTGCTCACTTCAGACTAGCAGGAAGGAGCCGAGGGAGATGCTCCCTTGAAAGTGTAAATTCCTTGCAGTTACCTACTCCGGGTATCCTTGGCCTAGAAAAAGAGACCAAGAGAATGGTGCCCCCATCTGGACTCACAGAGAGCATTTTATCTAGCTCTTCAGAAAGCCATGGGAGAAGAAATGCAAAGGGCAGAACTAGAAGGGCACATGCTTTTCAATCAGTCACTGGCTGCCAGAATGTTCTAGTGGGGGAGGGGGGGTGGGTCTGAAGATCATTTTACTACTTAGAAGACTGGGAGTCCAGTGAAGGAAAATGATTTGCCCTGAATCATGAGCTATGGCAGAGCCTGGCTTCTGGCCAAAGTCTCCCCTGCTTCCTGTCATCAAGGCTCTGCATTTCCTCCTTAACTCCCTCACCCCCACACAATGTGTGCACCTGTGTGTCTGTATACTTACACATATAATATGTACATATAGACACATTAGGATCCTCAATGAATGCATTAGAGACAACTTAGACAATGAAACCAAAGATGAAAATTCATCCAAACTTGAGAAATTTTACGCTGGGGTATTTTATTTTCTCTGTGTATACACATAATACATGAAAATACATATTTATGCATGTTGAGGCACTGGAGTTTACTATAGGTACGGATCACACTATAGTATCTAGTTATACCTACTAATATTCTTCCTAAACATTTAATAGCTTTAAAATATGACATTGTATGCATGTACCACATATATTGAACTATTCCCTTGTGGATGATCCTGAGATTACTTTTTAAAATTACAATTTAAATAAAAAGGCAAGTTAGACAATTTTCACTTCCAGCCAAAGTAGAGTAATAGGAATCAGAGAATTCTCTTACCCTAGGACTATGCCAAAGCCTTTGACTGTGTGGATCACAATAAACTGTGGAAAATTCTGAAAGAGAAGGGAATACCAGACCACCTGACCTGCCTCTTGAGAAACGTATATGCAGGTCAGGAAGCAACAGTTAGAAATGGACATGGAACAACAGACTGGTTCCAAATAGGAAAAAGAGTACGTCAAGGCTGTATATTGTCACCCTGCTTATTTAATTTATATGCAGAGTACATCATGAGAAACTGTGGGCTGGAAGAAGCCCAAAATGGAATCAAGATTGCTGGGAGAAATATCAATAACCTCAGAAATGCAGATGATACCACCCTTAGGGTAGAAAGTGCAGAAGAACTAAAAACTGAAACTGATGAAAAGAAGAGTGAAAAAGTTGGCTTAAAACTCAGCATTCAGAAAACGAAGATCATGGCATCTAGTCCCATCACTTCATGGGAAATAGATGGGGAAACAGTGGAAAAACAGTGTCAGACTTTATTTTTTGGTCTCCCAAATCACTGCAGATGGTGATTGCAGCTATGAACTTAAAAGATGCTTACTCCTTGGAAGGAAAGTTATGACCAACCTAGATAGTATATTCAAAAGCAGAGATGTTACTTTGCCAACAAAGGTCCGTCTAGTCAAGGCTATGGTTTTTCCAGTAGTCATGTATGGATGTGAGAGTTGGACTGTGAAGAAGGCTGAGCGCCAAAGAATTGATGCTTTTGAACTGTGATGTTGGAGAAGACTCTTGAGAGTCCCTTGGACTGCAAGGAGATCCAACCAGTCCATTCTGAAGGAGATCAGCCCTGGGATTTCTTTGGAAGAAATGATGCTAAAGCTGAAACTCCAGTACTTTGGCCACCTCATGCGAAGAGTTGACTCACTGGAAAAGACTCTGATGCTGGGAGGGATTGGGGGCAGGAGGAGAAGGGGACAACAGAGGATGAGATGGCTGGATGACAATCACTGACTTGATGGATGCGAATCTGAGTGAACTCCGGGAGTTGGTGATGGACAGGGAGGCCTGGTGTGCTGCAATTCATGGGGTCGACTGAACAAAAAAAAAAGTTTTAAAAACATAGAAAACATTTTGAAATCATGCAGCACATGCAAAAAAAAAAAAGTTTTGTAAAACAGCAATTTTCAAAAACCGCCATTGGGCAATGAAGGGCAGTGATCCCTGAGAGATGGGGAAAGCGCCAGGTAAATGAGCCCTTTAGCTGCCCCAGGTAATTGCCTTGGGAGGGTTTCCAGGGCATGCAGGGAAGGGATATCCCAGCAGAGCTCTGTGAGCTCCCTGAGTTGAGTAAGATGGAGCCGGAAGTCCAGGGAGACTAGACAGAGACGCGGAGAGATTTCTGCAGAGAGCAAACTGCACACCTACAGAGGGTCTGTCTTGAGTCTTCAGGGGAATACTGATTAGTGCTTGTGGGGAACCCACCAGAGGCTGGCAAAGAACCACTTGGAAGGATGTGCCATATCAGTGCCCTGGACACAGCCTATTCTCACCAGCCAGACTAGAAAACTCAAACTTCACAGGGCACTCAGTTGAATAGTCAGTAAGGTCTTGCCTCAACGGTATGAAAACATTAGCCCTAGACTGTCTTGTTCTGCACTCACCAGAGATGTCTTAAAAGCAAGAGCCAAAAGAATCAAATTGTTTCCACATAACTCAACTGTGTCCCAGAATAATGATCAATCTTAAAAGAGAAACATACAGAACCCAACAAGGAATAATTCACGTTTTGCATTCAATAAAAAATTACCAAGCAGGCAAAGAATCAGGAAAGCATAACTCATAATATGGGAGTAAATTAACCTACTAAAATTGACCCAGATCTAACACAGACGTTAGAATTAGCAGACAAGGACATTAAAATAGTTATTCTATCTGCATTCTATGTGTTCAGATAATTAAGTAGCGACATTGAAGATACCAAAGATCCAAATCAAACTTTGAGAGATGAAAACTACAATGGTTGATATGAAAAGCACAGTGGATGTGATTAAATGCAGAGCAGACATTTCAGAAAAAGAGATGAAATAACTTGAGGTATAGAAGTTATACAAAATGAAACACAGAATGACAAGATTTTAAAAAAATGAAAAGAGCATCAGTGAACTATGTGATAACTTAATGGCCTAACATATACACAAATTAAACCCTTACAGGAGAGGAGTTAAGAGGACAGAAGAAAACAATGGTCAAAATTTTCCAAATTTGGTGAAAATGATAAAGCCACAAATCCAAAGAGCTCAAGAAACCCCAAGCACAAGAAACATGAAGAAAATGACACCGATATTATTATTATTATTAAAAGTGTTCAACTCTAATAAAAAGATAAAATCATAAAAACAGCCAGAGAAAAAAGACATGTTATCAATAGAAGAATAAAGACAAGGATGACAGAAACTTTCTCATAGGAAACAAAGCAAATGACAAGGGGAAAAAAGTGTCAAACATCAATTCTGTATTTAAATACATTTCTTTCAAAATTGAAGGTTAAATGAAGATATACAAGAGCTGAACAAAATCATCACCAGCAGAAGAAATGTTAAAAAGCCTTCAAGTGGAAAGAAAATGATACCAGATAGAAATATGGATACAATAAGCACAAAAAATGGTTAACTATGTAGACATGATTTTTTTTCTTATATAGACCACTTTAAAAGATAATTTACTGTCTAAACAACAATAACATAGAAGGGAAGCAAAAAGCAAAGGAGAAAAGGAAACATACACCCATCTGAATGCACAGTTCCAAAGAATAGCAAGGACAGATAAGAAAGCCTTCCTCAGTGATCAATGCAAAAAATAGAGGAAAATAATAGAACAGGGAAGACTAGGGATCTCTTCAAGAAAATCAGAGACACCAAGGGAACATTTCATGCAAAGATGGGCTCAATAAAGGACAGAAATGGTATGGACCCAACAGAAGCAGAAGATATTAAGAAGAGGTGGCAAGAATACACAGAACTGTAAGAAAAAGATCATGACCAAGATAATCACAAAGGTGTGATCACTCACACTCGCCTAGAGCCGTACATCCTGGAATGTGAAGTCAGGTGGGTCTTAGGAAGCATCAACTATGAACAAAGCTAGTGGAGGTGATGGAATTCCAGTTGAGCTATTTCAGATCCTGAAAGATGATGCTGTGAAAGTGCTGCACTCAATATGCCAGCAAATTTGAAAAACTCAGCAAAGGCAATGCCAAAGAATGCTCAAACTACCACACAATTGCACTCATCTCACATGCTAGTAAGGTAATGCTCAAAATTCTTCAAGCCAGGCTTCAGCAATATGTGAACCATGACCTTCTAGATGTTCAAGCTGGTTTTAGAAAAGGCAGAGGAACCAGAGATCAAATTGCCAACATCCACTGGATCATCGAAAAAGCAAGAGAGTTCCAGAAAAATATCTATTTCTGCTTTCTTGACTATGCTAAAGCCTTTGACTGTGTGGATCACAATAAACTGTGGAAAATTCTGAGAGTGATGGGAATACCAGACCACCTGACCTGCCTCTTGTGAAATCTGTATGCAGGTCAGGAAGCAACAGTTAGAACTGGACATGGCACAACAGACTGGTTCCACACAGGAACAGGAGTACATCAAGGCTGTATATTGTCACCCTGCTTATTTAACTTCTATGCAGAGTTAACTTCATGAGAAACGCTGGACTGGAAGAAACACAAGCTGGACTCAAGATTGCTGGGAGAAATATCAATAACCTCAGATATGCAGATGACACCAAACTTATGGCAGAAAGTGAAGAACTAAAGAGCCTCTTGATGAAAGTGAAAGAGATGAGTGAAAAAGTTGGCTTAAAGCTCAGTATTCAGAAAACTAAGATCCCGGCATCTGGTCCGATCACTTCGTGGCAAATAGATGGGGAAGCAGTGGAAAAAGTGGCTGACTTTATTTTTCTGGGCTCCAAAATCACTGTGGATGGTGATTGCAGCCATGAAATTAAAAGACACTTGCTCCTTGGAAGGAAAGTTATGACCAACCTAGACAGCATATTAAAAGCAGAGACATTACTTTGCCAACATAGGTCCGTCTAGTCAAAGCTAAGGTTTTTCCAGTAGTCATATATGGATGTGAGAGTTGGACTATAAAGAAAGCTGAGCGCAAAAGAATTGATGCTTTTGAACTATGGTGTTTAAGAGACTCTTGAGAGATCTAATCAGTCCATCCTAAAGGAGATTAGTCCTGTGTGTTCATTGGAGGGACTGATGTTGAAGCTGAAACTCCAATACTTTGGCCACCTGATGCAGAGAGCTGACTCATTTGAAAAGACCCTGATGCTGGGAAAGATTGAGGGCAGGCGGAGAAGAGGGCGACAGAGGATGAGATGGTTGGATGGCATCACTGACACAATGGACATGGGTTTGGGTGGACTCTGGGAGCTGGTGATGGACAAGGAAGCCTGGCATGCTGCAATTCCTGGGGTCGCAAAGAGTCGGACATGACAGAGTGACAGAACTGAACTGATGATGTCTATAACATACATAAAATAAAATGTATAAAAGCAATAATACAAATGTGGGGGGTGGCTAAATGGAAGCACCAGAAGATTCTTGAATTATGCATGATGTAGTATAGTAACACCTGAAAGAAGATTGTGATAACTTAAAAATGATTACCATAAATCCTAATTCAACCACTGAAATGACAAAATAAGGAGCAATAGCTAATAAATCATCAAATAAAATGGAATAAAAATAATTAGTCCAAATAAAGAAGAAAAAAAGGAATAATGAAGAAGATGGGATAAGATAGAAAACAAACCACACAATGATAGATTTAAACACAACCACACCAACATAAAGTGTAAAAGTTCTAAATATACCAGTTAAAAGGGAGAAAATGATTGTCAGATTGGCTAATAAAATAAGACTCAACTATATATATGTTGCCTACAGGAAATATACTTTAAATATAAAGGCACAAGCAGAAACTGACTCACAGATATATGGAACAAACTAGTGGTTGCCAGTAAGGAAATGGAACAGAGGAGGGCAAGATAAGGTCAAGGGATTAAGAGGTACAAACTACTATGTTCAACATAAATAAGCTACAAGGATATATTGTATAGAATGGGCAATACACTTAATATTTTATAATAACTTTAAATGGAGTATAATTTTAAAAATATTGAATCACTATGATGTATAACTGAAACTAATGTTGTAAATCAATTTACTTCAACTAAAAAAATGAAAATTAAATAATAATTTTAAAAAGTAAAGATGGAAAAATGCACTAGCCAAAAACAAGCTGGAAGGAGTATTAGACTATGCCAAACTAGGTAGACTTAAGAGCAAAGAATATTAATATAGAAAAAGAAGTTCTACTTTGTGGGAAAAAAAGTGATGAATTCATCAAGAGGACATAACAATCCTAAATGTTTATGCTCCTAATAAGAAAGCTTCAAAATACATGAAGCAAAAATGAAGAACTATAAGAAGAAACTGACAAATCCACAATTATATTCAAAAATTTCAGTAACTCTCTCAAAAACTGATAGAACAAGCACACAAAACTAGCAAGGACAGAGTAGCCTTGAGTAACACTGTCAAGCAACCTGATGCAGCAGAGCATATATTCTTTTCAAGTGCATGCTGAACACTTACCAAAACAGACCATTTTTAGGGCATTTAAAAAAGTCTCAATACATGCAAAAAGGGTTCAAGTCATAAAAGTTATGGAATTAAATTAGAAATCAATTTTTAAAAATCTCTGGAAAATTATCAAATATTTGGAAACTAACAGAGTTATATAAAACTCAGTGCCACATAAGAAATCAAAAGGAAAACTGGAAAGTATTTTGAACTGAATGAAAATTAAAACACAGCATACAAAAATTTGTGGAATGCTGTTAAAGCAGTACTTAGGGGAAATTTTATAGGATTAAATCTTAAAAAGAAGGGCTCAAATCAATGATCTAAGCCTTAAGAAACTACAAAAAACCAAAATGAAACAAATTAAATCCAAAGTAGGCAGCAGAAAGGAAATAACAAAGATCAGAATGGCAATCAATCAAATAGAAAAGAGCAGAATATTACAGAAATTCAACAAAACCAAGAGTGGTCCCCTGAGACCAATGAAAACAACAAACTTCTAAACCGTTTGATGAGGAAAAAGAAAGAAAACATCAACTACCAATAACAGAAATGAAAAAAAGTGAGAGAGGTTCTCACAAAACTTGTACACAAAAGGGAAAATTATGAGCAACTTTTGTTTGTAAATCTGTCAATTTAAATGAAATAGATAGATTCCTCAAAATACACAAACTACTACAGTTTACTTAAGAAGAAACAGGTAACCAGAATAGTTCTATATCCATTAGTTAAGAAATAAAATGTACTGTTAAAAACGTATCCACAAAGAAAATACATATGGCTTCACTGATGAATTCTACTGAATACTTTAGGAATAAACAATACCAGTTCTACACAAACTTCTCCAGAAAACTGAAGAGGAGAAATACTTCCCAGCTCATTCCATGACGCCAGCATTATCCTAATACCAAAATCAGATAGAGAGATCACAAGAAATGAAAACTACAGACCAATATTCTTCTGAACTTAGATGCAAAAAATTCTAAATGAAATCCAACAGAAATAAAAAAGATAACCAGGTGGGGTCTCTCCTGCTACTGTTTTAACATTTATAATCAATCTGTATAATTCATAATATTAATAACTAAAAGAAAGAAAAACTATATGATCATCTCAATAAACATGGAAAAAGCATCTGACAAAATTCAATAACCATTTCTGATTTTTAAAAATTCTCAGCAAACTAGGGATAGAAGCAAATATTCCAACCTCATTCAAAGCATGTATCTGATAGAGAATTTATACCCACAATAAAAGGAATCCAGATTGGAAAGTAAGAAATAGAACTCCTTACATGATAACATGTTTAGATAATTTTCTATGTAGAAAATCTTATGGAATCTACCAAAAAGTTTTCAAACTTCTACAAAGTTAATTTAGCAAGGTTATAGGATACATGATTAATATGCAAAACTCAATTTAATCTTTCTAACCTATCAATGCACAGAAACTGAAATTTTAAACACTATCTTACAATGCAATAATTTTCTAAAAACCCAACTTTAAAATGGGCAAAATAGCATATTATTTACAATAGTCAGAATGAATCAAGACAACCCGGATACCCATCACCTGATGAATGATAAACAAAACATGGTATATCCCATACAATGAAATATTATTCAGCAATTAAAAGATATGAAGGAATGATACATGCTACAACATGGATGAACCTTAAATTATGCTGAATGAAAGATGCCACATAGTGTATGATTCCACTGATTTGAAATGTACAGAATAAGGAAATACAGGGAAAAAGTAGATATTGCCTAGGGCTGGGAAGGATGAGAGAGTTGGGGATAATGAGTAAGGGACTAAAACCAACAAAAATGTTCTAAAATTACTTATGACAATGGTTGCAGGACTCAAAATATACCAGAAGCCAACTTGAATTGTAAGTTATAAATGGGTGAATTGTATGCAAAGTGAGCTATATCTCAATGAAATTGTTAAAGAAACAACCAAATGAAGTCGCTGTGGTCTCCAAGGGGCAGGATTCCCAGGAACTGGTCCTGAGCGAATCACCATAGAAGCCATGGATGAGACCCAGTTGATGTTTCCTCCCCTTTCAACCTCCCCATCCCTCCTTTTCCCTCCATGATAAGCCTCAGAAGCCTATGTGTTAACTCATCACCGGAGCCCTCAAGAAGGTGGGTGGCACCTTCAGATCCTCCTCAGCACAGTGCATCAAAGGAACTTGCTGGCAGACGCTCACAGGGCAGGAACCAACCACTTCAGTCCAGTGATGAAGCAGGATTCTCCGAGGACAGGCAAGGAAAGCGCATGCCTCTCCTTCCCCATGAGCCAGTCATCCGGCGCATAGTGCTGGCTGCCAAGACCGGCCCCCCATTACATACAGTGGAGCACATCTGCCAGCCTGACCATTGCTGCCTGGGAGAGGTTGAGGTGCAGCAACCTGAGATAGAGGTGGGGATGGAGTGTTGCCCCCAACATGCTGAGAGCAGAGTGGGGAGCCCATGGTGCCTGCAGAAGATGTGGAGTAGCATACGAGAGAAGCTGTGGCTTTCTGACAACTTCGGAGCAGGCTGACCCACTTACCCATGTGGCTGCCTGGAATCCTTTCTAGGCAAGAGCCCTGCCTCATGGGTAAGCAGAGAAGAAATCATGCATCACCAGGCCATCTGGGAGCTGACGGGAGAGCACTTTCCCCATGGTCCTTCCTAATTTTAGGTGCTGTTTTATACAGTAGGGCTCTGGCCACCTTCTCCTCCCAGGAGCCCAGTGGGAACAGAGGTGGCTGCCCTAAGATGATGGAGCACTTGGCCCAGAGCAGGCCCTCCACCCCTGAACCAACACGAGGGTCTTCCTGGACTCTGGTGAAGTGACTGCTGTCATCAGGACACAAACAGCCCCAGAGCTCCTGGCACCCATGAGAGGGGACTGGCTCTGAAATGCCAAAACAGGCATTAGGAATTGTGGAAGTAACTGGGAACTGTGGGACATTTTGCACAGAGAAAACAATTTCTGATCAACCCCTTCCAGTGATATGAAGCTTGTACTCAACTATTCACAGAAGACTGTTTCAAGGACTTTATTTTAAATTGATAAAGAATCTATTCAGTTACAAAAGCCATTTATTGCATTCTCTCCATTTCATAGCTGGAATTCAAAGTGTTAAGATTCGATTTACTCAAGTGAAAAAAAGATCAAGAAATCATTTGTAAGAGCTATTTCTGAAGAATATGCCCAGTATTCTATTGTTCTGTGCCTTTAGGTTACAGTACCAACATCCTACTTCCAGTAAAGTGTGAGACATGGGTCTAACTAAGGACCACATGAAACTTGGGCAACAAGCCATCATGTAACAGCTGTGACATGGGTGCTGGCCTCCAGGCCTTGTGAGTTAGAACACCCTGCTTGCCTTTCCAGAAACACAGTGGCTCTGGACATCTCAATTGGTCCCTATGGTAGAGGGACTGAAGGATCCTTTTCTGAACTTGGCTTCTCCATGAAAAAGACAGGAGAATGGCTTAAATATTAATATATCCTGAAACTTACAAACAAAACCAAACAAGTCAGTGTCTTCTGCAAAGCTGGTGAACATGTGGATGCCAGTGTTTTTAGAGTGAGATGTTTTAGGGGCAGTGGGTAACTGACTAAGGAGGATGCTGTGTAAAATTTTTTTCTTTTCCTGGAAAGGCAGAAAAGACTGAAAATCAGTTAAATGTAATATTTAGAATGTAACATCTTCACTTGGGAAATTTATGAATATGAAATCTACATGGCAACAAAACACCATCTTCCAATGACTGCACTGGCAAAGTCACCACACTAATTTCTGTTCCGCTTATTTCTTGGCTCAAGCTCAGCACTTTCAGCTGACCTTGTGCGACGATTCTGTCCAGGACTTATTTCTGTGTCTTGAAGATCATTTCTGAAAATGGAAAAAGAAAATGCCAGCTTAGAAAATGATGATCATTATTATTTTACAGCAGTTTCTGGTTCATAAGTGCTTTCCCATGTGTTTTTATGTAATCCTCCAAATAGCCTTCCACTCCACTGACAAGTCTACTATGATAATTATTACTACTTTCATTATTATTCCCACTTGACAACTGAGAAAACAGTGACTTAGCAAAGATCACAAATCCTAAATGATAGAGTTAAGAACTGAATCTCCTTCTTCTCAATCAGAATCTAGCAGTTTTCTGCTTCTGCTTCACATGCAGAAAGCTGCAAAAAAAGTGCTTCCATTGCAACAAGACGAAGTCAGAGTCTTAACAAAATCATAACTTACTTCGTCAGAGAGCTGAAGTTGTAAGGGGACCAAGAAAACAAAGTCTCCTCCCAACAGAGATGGGCCATGTGCATCCCCTCACTTTGGGCAGAGTGCTGGGGGAAAGAGGTGGCTGCCATTCAAGTAGGTGGGAAGACAAAAGCAAACTTTCTTTGGCTTCTGGAGCACATGCAGAGACCAAACTACATAGAACAGGCTCTAAGACTACAAGGAAAGAGAGAGAAGTCCAGACATCTCAGCGGAACATGGCCTCCATCTGCCCTGGCAGTGGGCTAAGTGCCACATAAATGACCACCCGCAGCCTGAGACCAGCCCAGACTGAAGAATCAGAAGCAAATAAAATGGCTGTGGTTTAAAATTCTAAGTTTCAGGGTAATTTGTTACCTGGCAATTAAAAACTAAACAGAAACTATTTTTGTTCAATTCATTCTGCTTATCTACCACTACATAACAATCTCATTCTCAGGAAACAAAACAATTGTTTATTTGGTCATGATTCCAGATCTGGGCAGGGCTCAGAACAGACAGCTGAACTGAGTTTGGAGGATTCACTTCAAGGAAGGCTCACTTGTCCGCTGGCAAACTGGTGCTGGCTGCTGACTTGAAAATTGGCTGGTGAGAGGGCTGCCCCTCCCCATTCTCCTCCAATTGTCTTCTCCCCATGCCCAGGGTGGGCTTCTCACAGTGGAAGGGCTGGGTCCAAGGGGAAGAATCCGAAAAGTGAGCATTCTGCAAGGACAAGCCCCACTGTGCAAACACTAACCAAGCTGCTTCTCATATCACATGACCAAGTCCAGAATCAATGTGGGCCTTGAGAGTGTGATTACTGACAGGGTGTGATTCACTGCACCTACCAAACTAACCCTAACCCTGGGTGTATTCAGTTGGAAAAATCCATCAAGCTGTAAACTTAAGATGTGTTCACATTAATAATAGCAATAATAAATAGCAATTAATAAAGTCCCCTCCTCCAAAAAGAGACAGCCAAATTATTAAGTCTTCCTTAGAAAATATGTTGGGATCATTAGTGTACTGCAAATGACTTCTCATGGGGTTAGGATGAAATGCAGATTACCAATAGATAAAATGAGTCTTCCTTTTCTGATTTTATAATATTAGAAAAAGCTATTCCCTAAAAAAGGAACTAAAAGATAAAGCACAAGAGATAAAGAGTTAAAAAAGATTTTTAAGTGGCAATCCTTATCCACCAGGGAGTGTGCTCAGGTCCAAAGAATGCTGACTGGCATATTCAATCACTCATATGCCTACTGAGTGCCCAGCATGAGACTTTCCTCCCCCAGGCACCGTGCAAGGTGCGGGGCCTAATGGACATCCTCTCTAGGAAGCAAGTCGGGGTTTAAGTGCAGACAGAGTGCTGCAAGATCAGGGGAGCAGTCAGGGGCTTCCAAGCAGAACTGTCAAGGAAGGAACCACAACTCCTGTGTGGATGAAAAAGGAGAAAAGGCAACCAAGGTGGAAGCAACAGCAGTATAAGGCAGTATGACTCTGAAGCAAAGATGAGGAGCTCAGCTTGGCTGTAACAAGGAAAGAGGGGTGGGGAAGGACAGTCCAGGAGCCAGTGGGCAGGCTGGGGCCGTAGCTCACGAGTCCCCACAGGACTTCAAACTACCACAGAGAACACGATGTCTTTCAGGTCTCACTGGCAGAATGAAGCATACTGACTAGAGGCAGAGAGACAGCCAGCCAGCCAGACAGCTTGTGGCAGGAAGCCAGAGAGAAAACAAGTTCTTATGCAGACTGTGGCACAGAGGGGCTGAGAAGTTCAGGGGTCGTCCACAGCCCCGCTCCTCAATGAGGGGCCCCAGAAGCAGCATCAGCAACCCCAGGGAGTGTTAAAATGCAAACTCCTGCACCTCAGCCCAAATCTCCAAAATCTCAATTTCGGGGTTCAGTGGAGCCCAATAATCTATTTTAACAAGTCCTCCAAGTGATCTCGATGTACATTTAAGTCTGAGGACAACTTATCCATAGGATTTTGCAATCAACTGCATCTGAGACGTAAGACAGAGTGAGAAGTTGACAATGATTCTTCAGTTTCTGGCTGGAGCAGTGGGGAAGACTGTTGACACCACTGCTCACTAAGAGACAGTGGAGGGAGAGCAGATCTGAGAGAAGGGACTCAAGACTCCTGGAGGCAGAAACATTTCCTCCACAATTTCATGTGGAAACTGAAAGCTGGAAACATGAAATGTGAAATGATTTACCTGGACCATTTTTCTTCCTATTTTCATCCTCTTCAATGTAAAATATATCCTGTAGCTCAAACTCGTAAGATGAACCAATAATCACAAATATAAGAAGCTGAGACCAACCTACAGAAAGCAGGGTTTTGTTTGGGGTGGGGTTTTGTTTTTTGTTGCTTATGAAAATACTGCTTTATATGGGGCACTGTGTTACTAAAAGAACCTCTCAATCATTTATGGAATTAGGAGAATGTACTGAAACTCCAGTACTTTGGCCACCTCATGCGAAGAGTTGACTCATTGGAAAAGACTGTGATGCTGGGAGGGACTGGGGGCAGGAGAAGAAGGGAACGACAGAGGATGAGATGGCTGAATGGATTTAAGTCTGAGTGAACTCTGGGAGTTGGTGATGGACAGGAGGCCTGGTGTGCTGCGATTCATGGGGTCGCAAAGAGTCGGACACGACTAAGCGACTGAACTGAACTGAACTGGGACTGAATTAGCATGTTCTAGGACTAATATCTCAAATATGTCACTTGTGGTACCACAAAATACCTATAAGTTTTGTTGTTATTGTTCAGTCACTGTTGTGTCCAACTCTTTGTGACCCAATGAACCATAGCATGCGAGGCTTCCCTGTCCGTCATCATCTCCTGGAGCTTGCTCAAACTCATGTCCATTGAGTCAGTGTGATGCCATCCAACCATCTCATATTCTGTTGCCTCTTTCTCCTCTTGCCCTCAGTCTTTCCAGCATCAGGGTATTTTCCAATGACTTGGCTCTTTGCATCAGGTGGCCAAAGTACTGGAGTTTCAGCATCAGCCGTTCCAATGAGTTTCAGGGCTGATTTCCTTTAGGATTAACTAAGGTTTGATCTCCTTGCTGTCCAAGGGACTATTAAGAATCTTCTCTAGCACCACAGTTTCAAAGTGTCAATTCACCAGCGCTAAGCCTTCTTTATGGTCCAACTCTCACATCCATACATAACCACTGGAAAAATCATAGCTTTGACTATATGGACCTTTCTCAGCAAAGTGATGTCTCTGCTTTGTGTTGATGTCTCAACACTGTCTAGGTTGGTGATAGCTTTTCTTCTGAGGAGTAAGTGTCCTTTAATTTCATGGCTGCAGTCACCATCCACAGTGATTTTGGATCCCGAGAAAATAAAATCTGTCACTGTTTCCACTTTTTCCCCATCTATCTGCCATGAAGTGATGGGAGCGGATGCATGATCTTTGTTTTTTGACTGCTAAGTTTTAAGCCTGCTTTTTCACTCCTCTTTCACCCTCACCAAGAGGCTCTTTAGATCCTCTGTACTTTCTGCCACTAAGGTGGTATCATATGCATATCTGAGGTTGTTGATATTTCTCCCAGCAATCTTGACTCCAGCTTGTGAGTCATCCAGCCTGGTATTTCGCATGATGTACTCTGCATATAAGTTAAATAAATAATATGCAGCTTTGATGTACTTCTTTCCCAACTGGGAACCAGTCCATTGTTCATGTCTAGTTCTAACTGTTGCTTCTTGTCCTGGATACAGGTTTCTCAGGAAGCAGGTACAGTGGTCTAGTATTCCCATCTCTTGAAGAACTTCCCACAGTTTGTTGTGATCCACACAGTCAAAGGCTTTAGCATAGTCTATGAAGCAGATTTTTTTTTAATACCCTTGCTTTGTCTATGATCCAGCAGAGATGCTGGCAATTTGATCTCTGGTTTCCCTGCCTTATCTAAATCCAGCTGGAACATCTGGAATTTCTCGGTTCACATGCTGCTGAAGTCTAGCTTGAAGGATTTTGAGCATAATTTTGCTAGCATGTGAAATGAATGCAACTCTTCAGTGATTTGAACATTCTTTGTCATTGCCTTTTGGATTAGAATGAAAACTGAACTTTTCCAGTCCTGTGGCCAGTGCTGAATTTTCCAAATTTGCTGGCATATGGAGTACAGCAATTTAACAGCATCCTCTTTTAGGATTTGAAATAGCTCAGCTGGAATTCCATCACCTCCACTAGCTTTGTTCGTAGTGATGCTTCCTAAGGCCCCCTTGACTTCACACTCCAGGATGTCTGGCTCTAGGTGGGTGGCCACACTATTGTGATTATCTGGGTCATTAATATCTGTTTTGTACAGTTCTTCTTTGTATTCTTGCCACCTCTTCTTAATCTCTTCTGAATCTCATGAACACTATGAAAAGGCCTATAAGCTTAAGATACATATTTGCAGAGCTATTATTTTGTTGAGACGTAAAGCCATGGGGTCCGTTCCTAATTTTTTTTTCCATTCTGATTTTTATTTTTATTTTTTTAATATAAATTTATTTTAATTGGAGGCTACTTTACAATATTGTATTGGTTTTGCCATACATCAACATGAATCTGCCACAGGTGTACACATGTTCCCCATCCTGAACCCCCTCTCACCTCCCTCTCCATCCCATCCCTCTGGGTCACCCCAGTGCACCAGCCCCGAGCATCCTGTATTATGCATCAAACCTGGACTGGCGACTCATTTCACATATGATATTATACATGTTTCAATGCCATTCTCCCAAATCACCCCACCCTTGCCCTCTCCCACAGAGTCCAAAAGACTGTTCTATACATCTGTGTCTCTTTTGCTGTCTCGCATACAGGGTTATTGTTAACCATCTTTCTAAATTCCATATATATGCATTATATATGCATTAGTATTGGTGTTTTTCTTTCTGGCTTACTTTACTCTGTATAATAGGCTTCAGTTTCATCCACCTCATTAGAACTGATTCAAATGTATTCTTTTTAATGGCTGAGTAATACTCCATTGTGTATAAGTACCACGGCTTTTTGTCCACTTGTCTGCTGATAGGCATCTAGGCTGTTTCCATGTCCTGACTATTATAAACAGTGCTGCGATGAACATTGGGGTACACGTGTCTCTTTCAATTCTGGTTTCCTCGGTGTGTATGCCCAGCAGTGGGATTGCTGGGTCATATGGCAGTTCTATTTCCAGTTTTTTAAGGAATCTCCACACTGTTCTCCATAGTGGCTGTACTAGTTTGCATTCTCACCAACAGTATAAGAGGGTTCCCTTTTCTCCACACCCTCTCCAGCATTTATTGCTTGTAGACTTTGGATAGCAGTCATTCTAACTGGCATGAAATGGTACTTCATTGTAGTTTTGATTTGCATTTCTCTGATAATGAGTGATGTTGAGCATCTTTTCATGTGTTTGTTAGCCATCTGTATGTCTTTGGAGAAATGTCTGTTTAGTTCTTTGGCCCATTTTTTTGATTGG
The DNA here is from genome assembly GCA_917880005.1 of Nanger dama. Lineage (NCBI taxonomy): Eukaryota > Metazoa > Chordata > Mammalia > Artiodactyla > Bovidae > Nanger > Nanger dama. Next base: position 43,326,619 of record CAKJTW010000016.1, read on the forward strand.
GTCATTTATTTTTCTGGAATTGAGCTGCAGGAGTTGCTTGTATATTTTTGAGATTAGTTCTTTGTCAGTTGCTTCATTTGCTTTTATTTTCTCCCATTCTGAAGGCTGTCTTTTCACCTTGCTTGTAGTTTCCTTTGTTGTGCAGAAGCTTTTAATTTTAATTAGGTCCCATTTGTTTATTTTTGCTTTTATTTCCAATATTCTGGGAGCAGGTAGAGGAGCCTGCTGTGATTTATGTCAGAGAGTGTTTTGCCTATGTTCTCCTCTAGGAGTTTTATAGTTTCTGGTCTTATGTTGAGATCTTTAATACGTTTTGAGTTTATTTTTGTGTATGGTGTTAGAAAGTGTTCTAGTTGACCGGTTTTCCCAGCACCACTTGTTAAAGAGATTGTCTTTTCTCCATTGTATATTCTTGCCTTTGTCAAAGATAAGGTGTCCATAGGTGTATGGATTTATCTCTGGGCTTTCTATTTTGTTCCACTGATCTGTATTTCTGTCTTTGTGCCAGTACCATACTGTCTTGATGACTGTGGCTTTGTAGTAGAGCCTTAAGTCAGGCAGGTTGATTCCTCCAGTTCCATTATTCTTTCTCAAGATTGCTTTGGCTATTTGAGTTTTTTTTTTGTATTTGCATACAAATTCTGAAATTATTTGTTCTAGCTCTGTGAAAAATACTATTGGTAGCTTGATAGGGACTGCATTGAAACTATAGATTGCTTTGGGTAGTATACTCAGTTTCACTATATTGATTCTTCTGATCCATGAACATGGTATATTTCTCCATCTATTAGTGTCCTCGTTGATTTCTTTCACCAGTGTATTATAGTTTCTATATATAGGTCTTTTGTTTCTTTAGGTAACTATATTCCTAAGTATTTTATTCTTTTTATTACAATGGTGATGGAATTGTTTCCTTAATTTCTCTATTTTCTCATTATTAGCGTATAGAAATGCAAGGGATTTCTGTGTGTTGATTTCATATCCTGCAACTTTACTATATTCATTGATTAGCTCTAGTAATTTTCTGGTGGAGTCTTTAGGGTTTTCTATGTAGAGGATCATGTCATCTGCAAACAGTGAGAGTTTTACTTCTTCTTTTCCAATCTGGATTCATTTCTTTTTCTGCTCTGACTGCTGTGGCCAAAAACTTCCAAAATCATGTTGAATAGTAGTGGTGAAAGTGGGTACCCTTGCCTTGTTCCTCACTCTAGGGGAAATGCTTTCAATTTTTCACCATTGAGGATAATGTTTGCTGTGGGTTTGTCATATATAGCTTTTATTATGTTGAGGTATGTTCCTTCTATTTCTGCTTTCTGCAGAGTTTTTATCATAAATGGATGTTGAATTTTATCAAAGGCCTTCTCTGCATCTATTGAGATAATCATATGGCTTTTATTTTTCAATTTGTTAATGTGTATTACATTGATTGATTTGTGGATATTGAAGAATCCTTGCATGCCTGGGATAAAGCCCACTTGGTCATGATGTATGATCTTTTTAATGTGTTGTTGGATTCTGATTGCTAAAATTTTGTTAAGGATTTTTGCATCCATGTTCATCAGTGATATTGGCCTGTAGTTTTCTTTCTTTGTCAGGTTTTGGTATTAGGGTGATGGCAGCCTCACAGAATGAGTTTGGGAGTTTACCCTCCTCTGTAATTTTCTGGAAGAGTTTGAGTAGGATAAGTGTTAGTTCTTCTCTAAATTTTTGGTAGAATTCAGCTGTGAAGCCTTCTGGACCTGGGCTTTTGTTTGCTGGAAGATTTCTGATTACAGTTTCAATTTCTGTGCTTGTGATGGGTCTGTTAAGATTTTCTATTTCTTCCTGGTTCAGTTTTGGGAAGTTGTACTTTTCTAAGAATTTGTCCATTTCTTCCAAGTTGTCCATTTTATTCACATATAATTGCTGATAGGTCTAACTGCTGATAGTAGTCCCTTATGATCTTTTGTATTTCTGTGCTGTCTGTTGTGATCTCTCCATTTTCATTTCTAATTTTATTGATTTGATTTTTCTCCCTTTGTTTTCTGATGAGTCTGGCTAATGGTTTGTCAATTTTATTTATCCTCTCAAAGAACAGCTTTTGGCTTTGCTGATTTTTGCTATGGTCTCTTTTGTTTCTTTTGAATTTATTTCTGCTCTAATTTTTAAGATTTCTTTCCTTCTACTAACCCCGGGGGTTCTTCATTTCTTCCTTTTCTAGTTGCTCTAGGTGTAGAGTTAGGTTATTTGACTTTTTTCTTGTTTCTTGAGGTATGCCAGATTTGCTTTTACAGTGTCCCACAGGTTTTGGGTTGTTGTGTTTTCATTTTCATTCATTTCTATGCATATTTTGATGTCTTCATTTCTTCTGTGATTTGTTGGTTATTCAGCAGCGTGTTGTTCAGCCTCCATATGCTGGAATTTTTAATAGTTTTTCTCCTGTAATTGAGATCTAATCTTACTGCATTGTGGTCAGAAAAGATGCTTGGAATGATTTCCATTTTTTTGAATTTACCAAGACTAGATTTATGGCCCAGGAAGTGATCTATATGGAGAAGGTTCCATGTGCACTTGAGAAAAAGGTGAAATTAATTGTTTTGGAGTGAAATGTCCTATAGATCTCAATTAGGTCTAACTGGTCTATTGTATCATTTAAAGTTTGTATTTCCTTGTTAATTTTCTGTTTAGTTAATCTATCCATAGGTGTGAGTGGGGTATTAAAGTCTCCCACTATTACTGTGTTATTGTTAATTTCCCCTTTCATAGTTGTTAGCATTTGTCTTACATATTGCAGTGCTCCTATGTTGGGTGCATATATAATTGTTATATCTTCTTCTTGGATTGAGCCTTTGTTATTTAGTGTCCTTGTCTCTTTTCACAGCCTTTGTTTTAAAGTCTATTTTATCTGATATGAGTATTGCTACTCCTGCTTTCTTTTGGTCTCTATTTGCATGGAATATCTTTTTCCAGCCCTTCACTTTCAGTCTGTATGTGTCCCTTGTTTTGAGGTGGGTCTCTTGTAGTCAACATATATAGGGGTCTTGATTTTGTATTCATTCAGCCAGTCTTTGTCTTTGGTTGGGGCATTCAACAGATTTACATTTAAGGTAATTATTGATAAGTATGATCTCATTGCCATTTACTTTATTGTTTTGGGTTCGAGTTTACACACCCTTTTTTGTGTTTCTTGTCTAGAGAAGATCCTTTAGCATTTGTTGGAGAGCTGGTTTGGTGGTGCTGAATTCTCTCAGCTTTTGCTTGTCTGTAAAACTTTTGATTTCTCCTTCATATTTGAATGAGATCCTTGCTGGGTACAGTAATCTGGACTGTAGGTTATTTTCTTTCATCACTTTAAGTATGTCCTGCCATTCCCTCCTGGCCCAAAGAGTTTCTATTGAAAGATCAGCTGTTATCCTTATGGGAATCCCCTTGTGTGTTGTTTTTCCTTTACTGCTTTTAATATTTGTTCTTTGTGTTTGATCCTTGTTAATTTGATTAGTATGTGTCTTGGGGTGTTTCGCCTTGGGTTTATCCTGTTTGGAACTCTCTGGGTTTCTTGGACTTGGGTGATCATTTCCTTCCCCATTTTAGGGAAGTTCTCAACTATTACCTCCTCAAGTATTTTCTCATGGTCTTTCTTTCTGTCTTCTTCTGCTGGGACTCCTATGATTTGAATGTTGGGGCGTTTAACATTGTCCCAGAGGTCTCTGAGAGTGTCCTCATTTAATTCGTTTTATTTTTTCCTGATTCATTTATTTCTACCATTCTATCTTCTACTTCACTAATCCTGTCTTCTGCCTCACTAATCCTATCTTATCCTACTATTTGTTCCCTCCAGAGTGTTTTTCATCTCATTTATTGCATTATTCACTATATATTGACTCTTTTTAATTTCTTCTAGGTCCTTGTTAAACCTTTCTTGCATCTTCTCAATCTTTGTCTCCAGGCTATTTATCTGTGATTCCATTTTGTTTTCAAGATTTTGGATCATTTTCACTATCATTATTCAGAATTCTTTATCAGCTAGGTTCCCTATCTCTTCCTCTTTTGTTTGGTTTGGTGGGCATTTATCCTGTTCCTTTACTTGCTGGGTATTCCTCTGTCTCTTCAGCTTGTTTACATTGCTGTGCTTGGGGTGACCTTTCTGTATTTTGGCAGTTTGTGGAGTTCTCTTTATTGTGGAGTTTCCTTCTGTGGGTGGGGTTGCACGGGTGGCTTGTCAAGGTTTCCTGGTTAGGGAAGCTTATGTTGGGTGTTCTGGTAGGTGAAGCTGGATTTCTTCTCTCTGGAGTACAATGAAGTGTCCAGCAATGAGTTATGAGATGTCAGTGGGTTTGGAGTGACTTTGGGCAGCCTGTATATTGAAGCTCAGGGTTGTGTTCCTGTGTTGCTGGAGAATTTGCATGGTAAATCTTGCTCTGGAACTTGCTGGCCCCTGGGTGGTGCTTGGTTTCAGTGTGTGTATGGAGGCGTTCGATGAGCTCCTGTCGATTAATGTTCCCTGGAGTTAGGAGTTCTCTGGTGTTCTCAGGATTTGGACTTAAGCCTCCTGCTTCTGGTTTTCAGTCTTATTTTCATAGTAGTCTCAAGACTTCTCCATCTATATAGCACCGTTGATAAAACATCTAGGTTAAAGATGAAAAGTTTCTCCACAGTGAGGGACACCCAGAGAGGTTCACAGATTTACATGGAGAAGAGAAGAGGGAGGAGGGAGATAGAGGTGACCCAAGTTATATGAGGTGGAATCAAAGAGGAGAGAGCAAGCTAGCCAGTAATCACTTCCTTATGTGCGCTCTACAGTCTGGACTGCTCAGAAATGTTCATGGAGTTGCATAGAGAAGAGAAGAGGGAGGAAGGAGACAAATGTGGCCAGGAGTATAAAGGGGGGATCAAAAGGAGAGAGACAGATCCAGCCAGTAATCAGTTCTCTAAGTGTTCTCCACAGCCCGGAACACACAGAGATCCACAGAGTCAGGTAGAGAAGAGAAGGAGAAGGGGAGGAGATAGAGGCAACCTGGTGGAGAAAAAGAAGAGTCCAAAGGGGGAGAGAGCAGTCAAGCCAGTAATCTCACTCCCAAGTAAAAATGGGTACTGAAGATTGGGTTCTTAAATGTACAAAATTGATAACAACTACCAAAGAGCAAAGATTAGAAATCTAGGGTACAGGTTGGATTTTCAAAAATACAATATTAAAGAAAAAAAGTCACAAAAATTTAATATATATATATGAGGTTTGCTTTAAAAAATAGGGTCTCTCTTTTTTGTTGCAAAGTAATAGTAGGTTGCTGCTGCTGCTGCTAAGTCGCTTCAGTCATGTCTGAATCTGTGCGACCCCACAGATGGCAGCCCACCAGGCTCCACCATCCCTGGGATTCTTCAGGCAAGAACACTGGAGTGTGTTGCCATTTCCTTCTCCAATGCATGAAAGTGAAAAGTGAAAGTGAAGTCGCTCAGTTAGTCCGACTCTTCGTGACCCCATGGACTACAGCCTACCAGGCTCTTCCATCCGGAATAAAAATTAAAGGAGTAATAGAGGGCTTAAAATTTTTTTTTTAATTAAAAAAATGATAGTAAAAGTAGTAAAAATGTATCTAGGACTTGCTCTGGTGTTGTTGTGGGCAGTGTGGGGTCAGTTCATTTTTGGATAGTTCCTTGATCTGGCTTTTATTTCTCAAGATCTATAGGTCCCTTCCTATGTAGTTGGTACTAACTACAGGGTTTTAATCTATTGCACCTGCCACTTCCAAGGCGGTTCCCTCTGTTTTAGCTTCTTCTGTTTGCTGGTCGCTTCAGTGTCTAATTTCTGCCCTGACACAAGGGGGCGGTGGTGGACTCTTTTTAGGCTCACTTGTTCAGTCATGCTGTGGGGAGGGAGGGACGCTGCAAACAACACTGGTGTGTGCTTGCAGTGTCTCGGTCACACTGGGTTTGCCCCCGCTCATGGTGGGTGTGCTTTCCCTGTCAACACTGCTTAGGCTTTAGGTGGCTCTGCTGGGAACTGTCTGAGGCTGGCCCTGGGTTGTATGCACTTCCCAGGTCTAAGCCGCTCAGGTTCAGGTACTGGGGTAGTCCTCAGAGGCGCAGACTCGGTTGGGCCTGTGTTTTGTGCCCATCCCAAGACTGAGCAGCTCAGGTGACCAGGCGTTTGGCGAGCGCGGTCACTGTGACTTATCGCCTCCCCATCCCTGCCGCTGGGTTTTCTGGGTGTACAACCGGCGCACCTTCTCAGGCAGATGTTGGCCGTCCAGAATTCCCAGAAGTCTTAGCAACGAAGCCTGCTTGCAGTTTGATAGATAGTGCCTCTCTGGGGCCGCGATTGCCCCCTTCCTGCTCTGGCTGCCTATCACCGGAGGAGGATGGTCTGCAGCCTGCTAGCTCTGCTCAGTCGTCGTTCTGTGAGCAGGCCTGGTGGTGTCTTAGGTTAGAGCTTTTCCCGTGGTAGCTATCCCACAGTCTGGTTTGCTAGCCCAAGTTAGTTCCCTCAGATTGCCCTCGGGGCATTCAGACCTTGTCCTTACTCTAAGCAGTGCAGCCTGCACCTCCCTGCCCAGCCCCCACTTGCTAGTGGCGGATGCAGACATCTGCGCTGCTTCTCTGCTGGGGGAGTTACCATTGGGTACATAATCTGTGGGTTTTAATTATTTATTTTTCCTCCTGGTTATGTTGCCCTCTGTGGTTCCAAGGCTCACCACAGACGGCAGTGAGAGTGTTTCCTGGTGTTTGGAAACTTCTCTTTAAAGACTCCCTTCCCGGAACGGGGCTCTGTCCCTACCTCTTTTGTCTCTCTTTTTGTCTTTTATATTTTTCCTATCTCCTTTCAAAGACAATGGGCTGCTTTTCTGGGTGCCTGATGTCCTCTGCTGGCATTCAGAAGTTGTTTTGTGGAATTTACTCAGCGTTCAAATGTTCTTTTGATGAATTTGTGGGGAAAAAGTGATCTCCTTGTCCTATTCCTCCACAATCTTAGGACTGCCTCCCTGATTCTGTTTCTAAAGCTGCACTGTGGCATAAGCTGGTTCAAACTGCTCCACATCCAGCTGAATCCAGGAAGCCTGGATTCTTACCCCAGCAGCATCACTAACTAGCTGTGAACCTTAATCTTGTCAGCTTACCTCTCTGGAGCTCAATGTCCTTCCCTATAAAATAAAGGGACTGGACTAGAGGAGCCCTCACATCCTTCCACATTTAACAGTGACTATCTGTGAGGATCAGCGATGGGATTTGTTTTCTAAGTGCTTTCTCATAGTAATGACTTTAAGAGGTTGGTCTTCATTGCCAAAAATGGGCTTGGACTCAGGAATTCTGGATTTAAGCTTGTCAAAGCCATTGATGTGAGGGTTTAGTTTAGCATGAACAGGGTGATTCATAGCACAAGAGGAAGTAGTTAGCTAGTGAGTCTCTTCTCCCAAAATTCAAAGTTCAGAAATGCTCAGGTGAAAATAAGGCAGCCACAATCTCAAACATTCATAAGACACTGCTATTTGAGCCACCAAATACCTTTTCCACTCTCCCAGTGATTCAGATATAATACTACAAAATGTCAGCACAGTAAGCCTCATTCTTGGGACAGACAATTTAGCTTAATGGTCAAAAGAGCTGAATTTTGACATATTAGATTGAAATCTCAGTTCTACCACTTATCACTTATTATTAACTGACCTTAGGGTAGAGATTTACCTCTTTCAGCCCCAGAGAGGCTTTCAGAAACATGAAGACATCAAGAGCATCAGATTTCGCTGAGAAGTCAAAGGAGATGCAGCCTAACAAGTTATTCTTTGGACTTGGACACCTGGGTTTGATCCCTGGGTTGGGAAGATCCCCTGGAGGAGGGCCTGGCAACCCACTCCAGTATTCTTGCCTGGAGAATCCCAGAGACAGAGGAGCCTGGTAGGCTACAGTCCATGGGGTCTTAAAGAATAGGACACAACCAAGTGGCTAAGCACAGCACAGTATACCATGGTCTTCAATGACTTCAGCCAAGGCTATTTCAGAAGAACTGATAGGCCTGGCTGAGGAAGCAAGAGATGAGGAATGCAAAGTGCAAGTTGAGAAAGGCAGGAGAGACACAAGAGCAGCTGCAGGAGGAAACTGAGTGAGAGGGGAGGCTAAGTGTTTATCTGGTTGGTTTCAAGTTGGGAATGATTCAGGCTTGCTGCAAATCCAATGAGGGGACTTCCCTGCTGGAGCAGTGAGTAAGAATCTACCTGCCATGCTGATGGCCTGAGGGCTGAGTTTTTTCACTCCTCTTACTTTGGGTGCTGCTACTCTGTAGCCAATGGGATTTGTGGGCTGGACCAGTGGTGACAGGGTTAGAAAAGGAAATGTAGGAATCTGGCTCTCAGAGACAAGGTTTGCAAACTTGCAACAATTCCAAGATTTCCTAGAATAAAATAATTCCCAACTGATTTTGAAATTGGATTTTTGTTTATGATCAAGATTAGGACAAGAATAGGTATGCCTCTTTGGATACATTTGTGTAACTTAAAAAGTGTCATCAAGCTTTTGGTCTCTTGGTAGCATGTAATTATCATAGTAGCAGTGTCCTTCCTGAAATCTATACGTTTAAGATCTTTTACGTGTGTAAACAGTACAGAACTATTGGTCTTAATCTATCTTAAGTACAAAGTGTACTTTTTTGCACAATGGATTAGTTATTTCCATCAGCAACAAAGTCTGTTTTTAACCAATATTAAAAGATTGTTAGACCAAATGCTTATATTCTTGAGTATATTTCATCATTGGTTACAGTTTTAAGTGGAAGATGACTGCCTTTTCATAGCCATAAAGTGAACTGCAAGTGCTGTTTCAATTCCATTTCTTAAGGAATATATTGAAATAACAACAATAGTTTGAATTATGTTCTATAATAAAGTATCAGTTCTTTTAGAATGTAAAAAGAAAAGAAAAAAGAAGCTGCCTGCCAATGCAAGGGATATAGGATCAATCTCCGGTCTGGGAAGATTCCTATGTGCCTAGAGATTGTGCTCTCCAACAAGAGAAGCCACCACAATGAGAAGCCCAAGCACTGTGATGAAGAGGAGCCCCTGCTCGCTGCAACTAGAGAAAGCTTGCACACAGCAACGAAGACTCAGTACAGCCAAAAATAAATTAAATCAAAAATAAATTAAAACACACACACACACACACAGTGTGTGTGTGAGAGAGAGAGAGAGAGAGAGAGAGAGAGAGAGAGAAGCAGAAGTATCTCAACAAGAGCAGAGAGAACAGGTAATGTTCCTGACAAGAGGGCAGGAATGAGGTAGGAAAAACTGGACTCTATAATACAGGAACAACTCTTTATTATAAAAGAAAGGAACTATAAAAGGAGGAATAAAGCATGTACAAAACCAGGCAGATTTATACATTCGATGCTGGAAGGGTGAGGATTCCCAAAAAACAGCTTCTATTTTCTCTACAAAAGAAGAGACAAGGTCTTCAGCTAGGTTTGAGCCACTGAGAACTGAGAAGGGTGCAAATAATCTCTGTGAAGAACAAGACAAAGAAATAATCACAGAAACAGTAAAAGTGCTAGGCAGTTGTGAGGGCCCAGTTGAGGTGTGTGATTTTCCTGAAACCGCAGTGGAACAAATCTGCCTGAATGAACTACAATCTTATGACTAGTAATATTTAGGGAAGGATTAGAAGTTTTCTAAAGACTCTAAGCCAGTGCTTAAGGCCTCACTGTTAGGTCCCAACTGCAAGTTGCCCACTGGAAAATTTATCTTTTAAAGAACAACTTCTGACAAGTAACCAGAGTTATTAAGCTAGGATTCCATTTTTAAGCAGAAATATACAGAAACAAGTAGTAAACCAGAAATCTTTATCTTGAGATGCATGAATTATTAAGTCAATAAGCACAAATATTCTTTTGTTTGCAAATCAATTGTATAGAACCATAATTTATCAAGTTAAAGCACATGACTATTTAGTGATGACGAGAACTCACTTATGTGATGCTTCCCAGGCTTCTTCTTCTTCTAGAAGATCTCTTATGATGTCTGAACTGGAACTAAAAGGATATGTAAGTCAATAATGCCTGATAATAAAAAGACTGTGTTTCCATTTATATAAAATTCTAAAAAATGCAACCTAATCTAAGGCGACAGAAAGCAAATCAGCAGACCAATGGGGTTATCTGCAGAGGTGGGCAAGGAGGGACTACAAATGGCACAAGAAAACTTTGAAAATGATGGACAGGTCATCATCATCTTTCTTGAGTAGATGACATCACAGTACACATGTGACTAACTCATCAAACTGTGTGCTTTAAATATCTGCAGTTTAAAATGTCTACTGACAGAACAATGTATAAGAAGATGTGGTACATATATACAACGGAATATTATTCAGCTACTAAAAAGAATGAAACCATGCCATTTGTAGCAACACGGATGGACCAAGAGAGTGTCATACTGAGAAAAATAAGCCAGACAGAAAACAAAAACACTGTATGACGTCCCTTATATGTGGAATCTAAAAAAAAAAAAAAAAGATACAAATGAACTTACTTACAAAACAGAAACAGATTCAGAGACTTCAAGAAGGAGCTTATGGTTACTGAGGGGAAGGATGGGGGAAAGCAATAATTATGGAGTTTGGGATGGACTGCTATATTTTAAATGGATAACCAACAAGGACCTACTGTACAGCACATGGAACTCTGTTCAACATTATGAGGCAGCCTGGATGAAAGGGGAGTTTGGGGTACATGTATTTGTATGGTTGAGTCCCTTGCCATTTACCTGAAACTATCACAACATTGCTTGTTAATAGGCTATATCCCAATAAAAAATAAAAAGTTAACAAACAAATAAAATAAATATTTGCAGTTTATTATACATCAATTCTGTGTTAAAAAACTTAATTAGTAATAATAATTTTTAAAAATCACTAAAGCTTAAATAAATCCCTTAATAAAAACCTGAATTCAAATGGAATATAATCATGATCCTTTTCAATTTCAATTTATGGTAACCAAAGATCAAAGTATGTTTTTTTTTTCAAAGTATGTTTTAAAAATTGCATTTTAATGATGAAATTCAGAAGAGATATTAAGTGCTGCCTTAGTGGCTGTTAGTCCCTTTGTAATCAAATAAAGTACAATGTAATTAATTTGAACTGTACTTAAGTAATCAAATAAAGTATAATGTAATTAACTTGAACTGTACTTATACTGTAATCTGTTATAATGCAACCTAAAGTACTGTGTAATCTTTGGCTGATCTGTGCAGAGGGGCCGAATCAATAGAGTAGAGAGGGCATATATTATTTCTTTAAAAGAAAAATGCTTTGAGGCTTTAAGCCTACCAAATATATATAAGATGTACATGAATATAAAAAAAGCATTTCTTTAGACATCCAAGACACAGAATGTCATGGGCATTGTATGAGACAAATTAGAAATAGCCGTCACAATCCCCAGGATAGAGAAGGTTCAAACAAAGGAATAACTCTCTCTCAGGCAAGACACAACAGGTGAGGAACACAACAGTGCCAGTCTTATTTCTAGTGATATTCTCACAGATAACAAAAGTTTAAAAATTATGAAGATTTAAAGTGCCAATGAATTAGTCTCAACCACTTCTGACAAACTGCTTTGAAGCAGTGTTTGACTATGATTCCTGAACATAAAAAGGGCAACAGTCAATAAACAGCTCTGTACCAAGTATTTTATTCAAGGGGTTGCCCCAATTCAGAAGATGCTCAAGGAGCTCCACACAGGGCGCCCCTGACTGTCATTTGTCACCCAGCACTATCCCCCAACCAATTCCCACCCACTAAGTGGCAAAATCGCTCCTACTGAGAACTCACGAGCCCGAGGAAATGGAGGAAAGGGGTGGTCATATGGCTGTGGGTCCTTGTAGGTATCACACCACTAGAAAAACAGTAAAGTCGGCTTCTTGCTGACATCCTCTTCCCAATACACACATACAATTTTTTTTTAAACAGGAAGGTTACAAAGCATCCCCACTATTCCAGCTAAATAAGCAGGATGGCCAAGCCTGTCAAATAACATACTAGTCTGTGATCAATTTACTTCTGGGCTTTCAAATCACCAGCACAAATAATTGATTTGTTGAAGGAAAATATCTGCAGTGTATTAATGACACAAACCTAACAGGTTTTTGCTACACTACCTCAGTGAGAACAGATGGTGGAGGAGGCGTACAAACCACACATCTCAGAAGTGCCCTACAATCTCTTTTTCCTCTGCTGCTTTATGACCACGGACCAACACATGCACGGCTCCCTGAATTTCTCAATTCTCATACCTTTCCTTCTATTCCAGCTTGTCACTAACCTGATAATAACCAAATCACTCAACTGAATGATACAAAATTTGGGAGGTCTGACGTTTACCTAAAATGAAGCTTCAACATATTTTGCTGTATCTGCTGCTTCAAGTCAAGTCACCACTACTTAAGAAACTGCGAGTTGATGCTGACTAACACAATTAAAATAGCAGACAGAAATGTCCATTCCTTTTGAAGAAAATGTGCGTGCATGCTCAGTCATTCACTCCTGTCCAACTCTTTGCAACCCCATGTACTACAGTCTGCCAGGCTCTTCTTCTGTCCATGGAATTTTTCAGGCAAGAATACTGTAATGGGTTGCCATTTCCTACTCCAGGGCATGTTCTTGACCCAGGTATTGAACCTACATTTCCTAGCATTGGCAGGTGGATTCTTTACCACTGTGCCACCTGGGAAGCCCCTTAAGGTAATGTAGCTAGTATATTCTACTCAAAAGCCACATTCCTGAAATTAAACACAAAGTTTCATAAACAGTATTTTGCAAAGAGACTACTGGGTAAAACAGGAAGTGTTACTAAAATGACCACTCCCAGATCTCCTCCTTGTGGACAGCAGTAATTAGTATCTTTGAAATCTTAGTCATTTTAATATGGCTTGGAGATCAAAAATTCCTTTCACACACTTTCACGATATCTAAACAACACTCCATAAGAGAAAATAACTACTCACTCTGGTATACCCAGAGTCAGGGCATGCATAAGCCTACAAAGCGGTAGTTCTTAATTCTCAGACAAGAAATTTTTTCAGAGTAAACTTCAGATTCCCTACAATTTGAATTTTAAACAGTCCAACAGATAATGATTGAAGAAGCCAGATGAATGTGGAGTCTGGCCCTTGAAAGTTACAGCTCACTGTGGAAGGGTATTCAAATCATGCTGTGATGTCACCATCCAGACAAGGCTAGAGTGGATATGATTATACAAACTAACACACAAGACAACGATTCACAAGCAAAAACATGAATCCTGAATTCTATGGAATCCTACCCCCTATTTGGGAAGAGCCTAGTAGATCTATTTGAAACACCCACACTTAATTTTTCATTATTTTTCTTTAGACTTCATTGTCAGCTCAAACTCTCAAAAGTGTAAGCTTAGCTATTTTTTGTTTGCTGGCTGGTGGTTGGTCTTTGGACTAGTTGGTCTTCCTATAATTTATTCTTGTCATTCTCTGATCAAAAGTAGTGGCATAACATCTTACCAGGTGAAGGAAATAATTTCTTTGCTTATTTTTCTTGCAGCATCTTATTTCATTCTACCAGTGAAGATTTTACACCAAAGCTGAAAAGTAATATACCAAATACCTCTGGCAAAAGTATGACTGGTCATACTACACAGAAGAAAAAAAGTCACAGATTTACATATTAGACAAAGTTAAGGTTTCAGTCCTATTTCTGTCACTTAGTATGTAATCCTGGGCAAGTTACTTAATCTTTCCTCAATATCCTGGTCTCTAAAGTCAGGATGAAAAAAACCTATGGTTTCAATTCTTTGCGATCCCTTGAACTACAGCCCACCAGGCTCCTCTGTCCAAGGAATTCTCCAGGCAAGAATATTGGAGTGGATTTCCATTTCCTTCTTCAGGAGATCTTCCCAACCCAGGGACTGAACTCGAGTCTCCTTCATTGCAGGCAGATTCTTTACCAACTGAGCCACCAGGGAAGCCCATATATAGTTCACAGGAATACTATAAAGATTAATCAAAAACAGTAATACCATAAAGATTAAAATATTATAAAGATTACTATATAGAATGTTCAGTATACAGCTTGGCACATAGTAAGTGTTCAATAAATATTGCGTCCATTTTCATAAACCAGATGGGGGTCTGAATTACCTAAATAACTGCCTCAGCACCATGCTTCAATTTGCCCTGGGAGACCAGATAACCATGTGCTGTTTTAATCTGTGATTTCTACTGTTTCTATGGCATCAGGGTGCAAATTCATCAAAACTTGATGTTTATCCACCATGGCAGGTACACAAGGTACTGTGGGGTAGATAAAATGCAAACATCTGCTATAAAAGTCCCATGGATTAAAAATTAATTACAAGTGGAATTTTTCTATTACCTAATAGCTGCTCTCCCTCAATTCCCGCCTCCTCTCCAAGTCTCTGCTTATAATTGTGGCATTAATTTGAGCATGGTTGAGTACATTCAGCTAAAACAAAAACAAAAACCTCTTTAAGGGCCAATCATTGGAGGACGGATGAACTGCATTAAAGCCCACCAGACAACAGAACTTAAATGCTACCAGCTCCACAAATCCTTTCTCAGACCCCCTTTTCAAATAATCGGTTCTGTAGAGTAAGCAACAGTTTATGTGCTGAATATTTTAATAGTTGACTATTAGAATAGTAAACATTCTAGGTTGAAAAAAAATCACTCAGTGACAAAGCCAGAAATTACCATTTTGTTAGCAACTATTACTACTTCTACAAATCATTGTGATGACTAGATTATATAATTAGCTTTAATTCATATTAGAACCATAGGTTTCTCTCCAATTGACAAGTGGACAAAGATTCAGATAAATTAAAGAGAACAGAGGGATGTTTTCATGCTCTCCACCAGATCTAGAAAAAGATAAAATGAAGAAAGCTTCAAATTCAGATACAAGAAAATGAGAATACCAAAAAGAATTTATTTATCATGAAATACATGGAAAATCCTTAATAAGAGATGAAACCAAACCATAACTAAATTTATGTTCAATTTACAAAGACTTCACAATCTTTAATCACCTCATTTGCTTTTCAGAATCACCCAGGGAGAATGGCAGGGCACCAACACTATCATTCCATTTTATCAACAAGGAAATTGAACCCCAGGGACAATGATTCAATAATCTACTATGTGCCAGGCATCCTGCTAAAGGGACAAAGCCATGACTGAGCTGATGAACAAAGAAGATGCACAGCTAGGTACAGGGATCTGATGGACACATGTAAATTTCAAGGACTTGATGTCATAGTATCTGAGGAGAAGATAATACTGACCCAGAACAACGCCTGAAGGACTGTAGACCTCAGGTACCATTCAGTTTAAGTTCTTTCAAAAATGCAAAAGGTAGGGGAAAATGATTCCAAGTTCCTACGTTTTCCCTAGAAACTTTCAATAATCAAAATTCACCACCTGGAACAAGATGAAACATTTAACTTTCAGGGGTATTCTGAAGTTCAGAAATGTCCCCAGGGTGTGTGTGGGGGAGTTTCAGGGGGAAGGCTGTAATAAAATACAAAACAGTAATGCATATTAGTGGGACAAGTATATTATGTACCAACAAAAATGTGTACTTTGTGGCAACATTAAATTCATTCTACAACACATTATTACAGTTTAAAAACCAAATGTGTTAACCTTCCAAAGCAATTAAAAAATTTTTTTAAATAGCAAAGTTATCACTGAATTATAGTAAGATACTTCTTAGGATCAGTTACTTTGATAATGTTTCCCTTAGATACTGTTTTCTCTTAATTTGAACAGAACCTATTCAACAGTTTTCCTAATAATCCCAGTGTCTCCTAAATTACAAAATCCCATTACTATATTTGTCTTACCTTACTGTCTGCATGACCAAACTTCATTAACCAGTTTATAATAATGACACTGATAAAGAAGATGACGATTTCCAAAACTTTACCGTAAAGTACTTTTTTTTTTTTTGCTAGAGCAGATTAATAATCTTTGCATGTTTCAAAATCAAAGTGACATAAGAATATGTACACTGAGAGGTCTCACTTCCTCCTCTGTCTCCTGCCAATCTGTTCCCCTCTATTTCCAACAAATAATCACTTAATAGTTTTTTTTTCTTCTGATGTTTCTTTATGCAAAACCAAACAAACAAGTATATCCAGTTTCTCTCCTTTTAGAAAAGAAACAAAACGCTATCTATGCCACTCTGAATTCTGGTCTTTTCACTTACAAACATACCCTGGAAATCTCTCCATGTCAGCACTATCACATAGGATCTCACTGTGTGGATGTACTACAGTTAAATAACCCTGCATGTAGTCATTTGTACGCTGCAAGTTTATCCATAGTACAAATTCATGAGAATACTGCGTAAAAGGCCAAACAACAGGACCTTTGGTTGATCTCACCAGATTCCTCTCCTTAGGGACTGTATTATGCAGCATTTCAACCAGTAATAAGTGAGAATGTGTGTTTCCCCATAGCCTTGCTGCAGAGTCTATTATCAACAAATGTTGTCTGCCAACCTTACAACACAATCCCAGAAAAACAAACAACCCAATCAAAAAGTGGGCAAAAGATGTAAACAGACATTTCTTGAAAGAAGACATACAGATGGCTATTAAACACTAGAAAATATGTTCAACATCATTCATTATCAGAGAAATGCAAATCAACCTACAATGAGATATCACCTCACAATGGTCAGAATGGCCATCATCAAAGAATCCAAAAACAACAAATGCTGGAATGGGTGTGGAGAAAAGGGAACCTTCTTATACTATTGGTGGAAATGTAAACTGGTAACAGCTACTATGGAAGATAGTATGGAGATTCCTTAAAAAACTAGGAATAAAACTACTATACGACCCAACAATCCCACTACTAGACATACACTCTGAGGAAACCAAAACTGAAATGTTCACTGTAGCACTATTTACAATAGCAAGGACATATATATATATATACAGACACATATATATGGAATCTAGAAAGATGGTACTGATGAACCTATTTGCAGGGCAGCAATGGAGACGCAGACATGGAGAACACTTATGGACACAAGTGGCAGGAGGAAGGAGAGGGTGGGACGAACGGAGGAAGTAGCATGGAAACATACACACTGCCATATGTAAAATAGAGAGCCAATGGGAATTTGCTGTATGACTTACGGAACTCAAACCAGGGCTCTGCAACAACCTAGAGTGGTGGAAAGGAGTGGGAGGGAGGAGCCGGAGGGAGGAGCCAGAGGGAGGCGACATATGTATACCTATGACTGATTCATGTCGATGTATGGTAGAAATACAATTTTGTAAACTAATTATCCTTCAATTAAAAATAAATTTAACAAATTAAAAAAAAAAAGGTGTTTGCCAACCTAACATGTAAGAAATGGATATAATTTGCATTACTCTTTGGGCAAATTGTCTGTTCAAGACTTTTGCCCATTTTTCTTTTCTGAGTTTGTGGTTCTTTCCTTCGCAGTCTCTAGGTGCTCAAAAAGAATATAAAAATCTTGTATGTTTTTTAAAAGTTTCTACTAAACCTCTATACATAAGAAGAAAATATATTAGCATGGCGTCTTTCATTGTCAAAAACATTTCTAAGTTAACCTTTGAAAGTTATACGTTTGAAGTTTTTCTTAGTTGATGAATAAGAGTTCCAGAGCAAGCATCTACTCTATGGGCAATCCTCACTATCAGGTGAAGCTACAAAACTTAGGATCGAAATGTTCTGTTTCCCACTCTCAAACACTCACACCTCAAATTGTTTCCTGCCAACCCACCCACACTCTCAGCTGGAGGAACGGCCTCAACCATATTAAGAAGATAAAAGCAGGGGAGTTCCCTGGTGGCCTAGTGGTTAGGACTCTGGGCTTCCACTGCCAAAGTTGGGGTTCAACACTTCGCTGTTGAACTGAGATAGAAGCCATGCAGTGCAGCCAAAAATTTTAAAAAGGGAAGGGGGACAGATAAAAGCCATCTGGCAAGCACTTGCTGCACCTGCATCTGAACTTATCCTGTTTTCCTTGCTGTTTCTACAGGTGAGTCAACCCTGCTCCTAACAAAGGCTGACCCTTCTACTTGCTCCCACCTCGTGCCCTCTCAGGACTTTACTCAGGCAACTGGCTCCCACTCCCTCATCACTGCCCCCTTCTCAGCCACACATTCCCATTGACTCCTCTGTGGTTCTTCCACATCCAGGCCTAATCTCCACCACCCTGCATAGCAAAGTTCCTGACAGCTGGCAGTAGTCATCCCTATGATTCCCCTCAATGTACACGAGTCAGGCTTCCAGGGAACCCTTCACTAGAGACCACTGCCAAGCCCTTCCTGCTGCCCAAGCCCAAAGTCCCTGCTCCAGTTTTGTCTTCTCTGGCTTCTCTCTGCTTCCTTCTGTCAGCTTCCCATGGCGTTGCCATGTCCTAGCTCTCTTCATCCCCCACTAGTCTTTTTCTCCGGGGAATCTCTCTTGTTCAGTCTTTTCTAAACGTTTCTACTCTCTATGTCAGAGTGAGAGGGTTCAGTCTGCAGTTCCTTTTTCTTTTTCTGCACACCTGTACTGTTGGCTGTCAGCCAGTACCCTGCCTTTACATGTATCTTGCACCCTGATTTTTCCCCTTACTCCACCTCCTTGTTTATCTCTACTTGGTTATCTCACAGGTCCAAAACAAAACCCCTGATTATCAACACTCTCTCCACCCCAACCTCTGGACGAACTTTCTCCTACCCTTTCTCAAATTTCCCATTTTACTTAGTAAGGAACACTGTCCACCCAGCTGCCAAAGCCAACATGTAGGATTCATTCTCAAGGCTGAGCTTTTCCTGTCTTAAACCACCTACACATTCTGTCTATCCAATCTCCAAAATATAGGCCCAATCCCACCTATTTCTAATTTGACTACGATTGTCCCAATCCACTCTACCATGAACCTTGGAATGGACTGGAAAAAGCCTAACTGGTCCCCCTGCTGCCACTTGTTTCACCTCTAATCACTCTTCACAGCATCTAGAGTCATTCTTTTAAACCACAGAAAACAGACCACATTGTATCAGATCAATACTGATAAATCAAGTTGATCCCCACAATTTATGGGCTGCATTTAACCTCAATCAAAATTCCAGCAGAATCCTTCTTTCATTTTTAGCATGGACATGAGTCTGAGTGAACTCCAGGAGTGGGTGATGGACAGGGAGGCCTGGCGTGCTGCGATTCATAGGGTCGCAAAGAGTCGGACACGACTGAGTGACTGAACTGAACTGAACTAAGGCTGATTTTATTGGAAAAGACCCTGATGCTGGGAGGGATTAGGGGCAGGAGGAAAAGGGGATGACAGAGGATGAGATGGCTGGATGACATCACTGACTCGATGTACATGAGTTTGGGTGAACTCTGGGAGTTGGTGATGAAGAGGGAGGCCTGGCATACTACAATTCATGGGGTCACAAAGAGTCGGACTGAACTGAGCGACTGAACTGAAGTTGATTTTAAAGTTTATATGGAGATGCAAAGGGACCTGAAATAGCCAAAACAATTTTTAAACCCATGGCAGCACCTTTGGCCTCCAGCATCAATCATCTCATTGATGACAGTGTGTGACAACAAATAGCATCTTTTTTTTATGTGGCAAGAAAAGGGTTAGGAAATACAGTATTAAAGAGGGAATCATACCTTTTAGGTCAATCACTTTAAATTCTCATAAAAACTAAAGAAAACTACTGCATTTTTTTTTTTCAAGGAACAAAAATTAGGTTAATTCTAAACACTGGAGTCCGTTTGGTCCTATGGGGGAAAAAAATCCATTTCAAAATACAATCAAACATGTGTGCTTATGTTTAACTTAAGGAAAAAAAGAAAAAGAAAAATGAAGATATCAACTGTGAGAATCTAATGTAAGGAAAAAGTTCTTTTAATTAGCAAAATTTCCACAGCTACAACTAGATACTGAATCAAAATCTGAAGTTAAGGGGCACAGGGACAAAATCATGATGCTTCATTTTGTTCTGACTCAACTATCAGCAGCATAAAGGGCCAACATAAACAAAACCCCAGTACTAGAAGATAAGGAGATCATATAGTAACAGGTTACAATACTCAGTCTTGTCAGGAGAAACCAATTACAAGACACTATCTCAAAGACGAAAATTTCCTCTACACTTGAGAAGCATTCATGTGATTATAAGTTTCTTTGATAGTTAAGAGGTGGAGTGTGAAGCTCGTGACAGAAGCAGCATGTCCTCTGCACGGCCAAGCCAACCTCTACATCATCTACCCGGCTGCCCACCCTGAGGACCCATGTTCAACTGTGCAAACATGGGGTGTCCGGCCAATACCAGAAAACAAATCATAGAAACCCAGTATCAAGTCAAAGTTCAGGCCATAAAACTCTAGTTTTACAATCTGTTCAGGGAGAAGGAGAACTTTATACTGTAGGATTTTAGGCAGTGGACACTGAACTGCCTTGTGTCTCAAAAATGAGATATCAGACCAAATGATATAGTATATGAGAATTACGCCCCAATTATATTTACTCCAAACTTTAATGCTGATACATTAATTTTTTATTGTATTATTACCCATACTCCAATAACAAGATGTAAATAGCTCTAACAAAACATGCTTACCAGGGCAAGGTAAGCATAGTAAAAAGCACATATTAATGAAATCTTAAGGCTTTTACAACTGAATTCTGCAGAATTACCTAAAACAAATAACAAGTCTCTGCATTTGAGGCCCATCATATTTTAATGCCTGACTCTCTCTGAGATACAAGAACAATGTGTACTAATTATGCGGCAAAATCAATAGGAGTAAGCAAAATCAGCAATTCAATATGTACCCATGTTCTAGAATGTGACTGTTTGTGTGGGAGTAAAGAGAAGAGGGGAAGAAGTGCAAATTAACATTGCATGTCCTTCTTATGGGGCTACTACATAATCCACCACCTAAACCCAGACACACCTGGGAGAGTGGTACAGAATACTTCTAATAAGACACCAAGAGAAGAAGTGGAAATCAGCTGCTCTCAGAGAAACCAGAACACACGGCCATTCTGTGTCTAACTCACATTTTAAATAATTCCCTTAAAGTGCTATTCTACTAACGAAGGAATCAATTGTGTCCAAGATAAAAATTCTGACACAACTCATGCTATAATGGGCAGAAATCTGGACTGAGAATTACTGACTTCACCTCTATTCAGTGAATGACTTGAGATAAGTCATATCTCCTCTCTAGGCCTCCGTTTCCTTACCTGTGATATGAAGCTACTATATTAAGTGATTTCTCAATGTATCTTTGAAATTGAAAATGTTTTTATTTTTATCCTAACGTGCCTTTTTCCCAGGTTCCAAAGGTCTCCAAGGAGATCTCATAACATCTCTTCTGATGATTTAAAGGCACAGATGGTATAAAATAAGAAAGGAGGAAAAACGCTCTGACTTTAATTTTCAAGTTGACTGTAACAAATTGTAAACTTGATCAATTCACTGAAAAACAAAATTCCAATAACTTGATGTGAACATTACATATCATTTCTAGTCCATCCAATTTCATTCACCATAACAAGGCTAAATGACTCTGATTCTGACATTTTGTTTTAAACTAGAGAAAGCTCCTAACTGGCTGCCTGTATCTGGGGGTCTTGGAGTGCTGATCCAAAGTAATTATTGATTGCATGTCTAACATTTAGAAGGAAATGGTAGTTCCTTCAAGGGCTCATACTTACTCTGCACCAAGCATTCTGAAAAATACATTCTCATCTACTCCTTTTTTTTTCTGAAGAACTAAAGTCTGAACAGGTCAAGATTATACTGGAGTTTTATGAATCAAATCAAACACACACAGAAGTATATGAGACAAGAATTCCTCTATACTTTAGAAAATGTTTGAAAAATTAAAAAGGGAAATACACTTTAAAAAACTTCAACCTTAAGCAAACTGCAGGTATTACTATGTCATGCCAACTCAAACTCTCAGCATTACAGTCATCATACCAAACCCTGGGTGATAATCAAATACTATATAAGCTACGACAATGAATGCATCATGTGGTAAGTGTGGAACCTGGAAGGAATTGCCAATTTCTACAAGCAGTTTAGATACACAAGTTATCATCCATTGTGGAATTGTAAAACTCTCTCCTCAGACAGAAAACTGTAGGCACAAAGTAGTTTTACAGAGGATCTTTATATCATGGCAGTTCATGAATTTGGTGAAAACAGAGAGTATTTGCCACCTGGGACTGACTCAGAATGCTGAAAACACATGAATGTATTATAAAACAAAAATGTAAAAGGCTGCTACAAAGAAGTCTATCAGATCATCCAATGAAAACGCATGATTTAAAAAAAAAAAGTGTCAATAGGAAGTGTCTGAGAATAGAAGAAAACCTCATTATATAACAGCAAATATCCTTTGCCAGTGAGAACTGGAGAAAAGATAAAAACTATCCGTACTTTCACATTGTTCTGGGAGGATCACTATTCAAATCACTTGTACAAGTATATATTCACTAATAAAAAATGGTAATTGAAGACGACGAGGTCTACTGTAAATAGTCCATGTTTTCTCTTCTGATGAAATGTAAAGGCTGGGTGGGCTACATCCTCTGAGGTGAGATCACTCTATAAAGTGAAAACATTAGTACAAGAAAGCAAAGCTGGTAAAACAAGTATGACAACAGGAAGGAAAACAGAAATCTTCTTTCACGCTTCATTTTACTTCCTTAACCTTTCCTGTGCCAAGATTCCAATCAGGACACCACATTACATTTAGTGGCCACGTCTCCTTAGGTGCCTCCAGATGGTGACAATCTCTTGGACTTTCCTTGTTTGTGATGACCTTGACAGTTTTGAGGCATGCTGGTAGTCAGGTTATTTTGCACAATAACCCGCAACTGGAGTTTGTCTGATTTATTTTCCTCACAATCTGACTGAGGTTATTGAATTTTGTGAGAAAAGACCACAGAGGTAATGCGTCATTCCCAGGGCATCCCACTAAGAGAACACACACCTTCATCATAACACTGGTGCGATGCTGATGTTGATCTTCTGCTGAGGTATGTGTGTTAGGTTTTGCTTTCTCTTCTCCTCCCCTCCTTTCCCTTTCCTTCCTTTCCCCTCACTTTTCTCCCTGCTTTCTGTCTCTTTCCTTCTAGCACTTTCTAGCTCCCTGCCCCATCCCTGGTTCAACCATTTCTCCAAGAAGCACTGGTTCCTTCTATTGGAGAATGTTACTAGAAACCAAGATCAGGGCACAAAGTGTGCCCTGTGAAACTGTGCCACCTTGCTTCTGGGCTCTGGCAGCTCACAGGAAAAGGAAACATATATGTAAACTAGCTCACTTACCCACAGAGATCTGTAAGTATTTCTGTGTGTGTATCCATCTGAATCTATGTTAAACTGAACAGGAATTTTAAGGTCTCCAATTTTAATCTAGTATCACATGGACAGTTTTAGCCTTGCCTGTAATCTTCCCTCCAATAGTGAGAAACCTGAATCCCATTTGTCATCCATTTTAAGACAAGGGCAAATAATATATATATTTTTTTCATGCTAAGCTACAGATGGTTAGGATTAGACAAAAGTCTTCTGAAGTAAGTCAGGGAGAAACTTCCACAAAGATATATTAGAGGTTCATACATCCATGCAAATCAAGCAGTTCAGAGACATATACATGAAAATATTTTATAATGCTTTAAGCATGAAGAAGCTATTCTGTGTAAAAAACACTTAAAATAATTACCATTAAGTGTGCCAAATAGAAGTTGGCTTTTTCTCCCCTTCAGGTCCACAGAGGGTTCAAAGGCACACATGATTGTCACCTACTAATGAGGGTCTTCTAAAGACTTTCCCCAAAAACACCAGTAGGTTTATGCCACCACACCAGGGAGAGGACATCCACATGTACCTCAAAGCCCACTCACAGCGTGCTTTAGTCACTACCGAGGAGAAACAAACCAGGACCATTAGGAAATATTCGTGATAAAGAACTCCAGGTTCTGGGCTTGTGATTTTTCTGCCTGAGACCCAGAGATTTTTATTTAGCATGTTGAATTTCAGTTGATGAAAGATTATTTCATATTTCAGTTCATTATCTATTAACACAAGATGGAAAAGCAAGCAGTTTCTCATCAATAAACAACATTTTCTCTCATCAGTTTGTGGATCAATCCATTCGTCTCAGCGCTTTCTAGATAATCTGTCCTGTCCTCCCCCTGGCATCTGCTTGTCTGCCACTTGTTCAGACATCCTTCCCACATCCCTTCTGGGAAGCAATGGCCAAGTGAGCTTGGCAAACAACGGCTCAGAGAGGCAATGAGCTCTGGGTCTCCCCCACCAACTGATGCAACTCTCAGGCTAGAGATACAGGCAGACATCCACAGCATTACCTTATACTAGCAAAGAAATATAGCCAATGGAACACCAGACCATCTCCAACTTCAGCTGGAATCAATGTCTTGGCAGATCCTACTGGTGCTCCGTCCCTTTCTGCCTGCCTTCGCCCCTGATGTGCTTGACCTGACTCCCAGCTGTCAACTGTCAGTGCCTCTGCCTGCCGTGCTAAAGCTTTGTCACCAGCATGAAAGGCTGGAAGCAGCAGTGAGCAGCTCCCAACCAAACAACTAATATCCTTGGCCCTTGCCTTGGGTGGGACAACTCAGGAGAGTGTTTTAAAGCAGTTCCCGGCTGCTCACAGTGACATGTGGTTTGATAACCCACCCCTTAAATGCTGTCCTCCCTTTCCTGTATCACTTTCCCACTTCCTACAGTTGTTCTTTCACCCTCCAAATTAACCATTTCCACTCAGATCCCTGTCTGCTTTTCAGTCCAACCATTTCAAGAACTGTAAGTTTAAAACTCTTTCAAGTATGTGAACATCTATCTGGCTTGGCCATAATTATTGTCAGTCAGGAGACCTTGGGTTCTGAGGTCATCTGGACCTAGGTTCAAATCCTGGTACTGCCACCCACCATGTATATAACCCTAAGCCACCTATGTGACTCCTTCAACCTTTCATTTCCACTTCCGTACAATGGGTTTCCCTGTGGACTGAGTGATGTGAAGCTGAACTCTGTGAGCACTCACATAACATCTGTAGAAAACCACAGCACCCACAGTAACAAGATTTTACCATCTACTATTTCATCAATATAACTTGACTATTCCAACAGACTCTTGGATAAGATAAAAGTTGTAAATAACTTTGTTGAGTCCAAAAACTTCCTACAAAACCCATCAGCTTTTCAACAGAAAGTATCAAAGGACATATCCCCAAGGACTCTTTGAGTCTCTCTCTTCAAAATCCTCATCTGGCTCTACTCTCCAGTTCTGAACTGTGAGGTTTACCCAGCCCTAACCAAGACCTGTGGGCTTCCTTGGTGCCTCAGTGGTAAAGAATCCACCAGCCAACATGTGGGTCCAATCTCTGGTCTAGAAGATCTTCCGGAGAAGGAAATGGCAACCCACTGCAGTATTCTTGCCTGGGAAATCCCTTGAACAGAGAAGCCTGGAGGGCTAAGGTGCATGGGGATGCAAAAGAGTCAGACAGAAATTAGTGACTAAACAACAACCAAGACCTGCCCTGAAAGAACTGAAACCAAATTGTAATCTTAACACACAAATCAGCCTAGTCCCTCTGGCTGAGAGACTATTTTGCTGCTATAGGTCATGTTTCCGGTTCCTTTCAATAAGCAAAATAAGTTCAGCATGGTCTTCACAATAGGCAGATGGTGCCAGTGTTCTACATTCCTCAGATGAGTGTCACAGTGGCATTTCTCTCTCAGGATTTCCCCATCATTCTCCAATTTTACATATAATTGAACAAAGGATGAAACTGAACTATTCTTTAAAATTTCCAACAAATGGTAGTCAAGATTTTCTTCACATATTTCTAGGGTTTGCTTTGGCTTTCTTGCTCTTAAGAAGTTTAGACAGATAGCTCTCCAGATAATGTCTGAAAAGTGAAGAAAAGCTGTACCAAAATTTATCAAATGCATGGTTGAAAATAAGCGTTTTTGCCAAAGTTTTCAGTGTTCTGTGCCTATGTGTGTGTTGGACTTCTATACAAAGATACTGCTATTGACTTAGCATCAGAGAAGATGTGAGGGTTTTGGCCAGGAACTGTGAAAAGTTAAAACACGTTCATTCACACCTTATCTGACCCAGGTTCTTTTATAACCAACACTTGGCATCGGCAAGAAGGTTCATGTAAGTTACTGTTTGTTGCTGTTGTTAAGTTGCTAAGTTGTGTCTGACTCTTTGTAACCCCTGCAGCACGCCAGGCCTCCCTGTCCCTCACTATCTCCTGAAGTTTGCCCAAGGTCATGTCCATTGAAATAGTGATACCATCCAACCATCTCATCCTCTGTCGCCCTCTTCTCTGTTACTGTTACCAAGCAGTAAAATTAGCTGGTCTCTGTGATACTCTTTTATACTGAAATCACAATGCCTGCTTCATTAGGCCACACTCTCCTACACACCAAAGCTGAGATAACCATGTTGGGTTGGTCCTAAACAGACTGACTGAAATAAACATGGCTTCAGCAATGGAAAAACCATACTCGGCATCCCATGTAGACTCCTGGCTACAACTATCCTTAGTCAATAAATCATAACTATAAATCAAATTTCCTTTAGAAAATCTTCTGGAATAAATAAACTTCTTTGACTATGGGCAGTGAGTCTTTTCAATAATTTTTTAAATTTTAAAATCTCATAGTTACAAAAAAAAAAAAAAAAGATTCAGACCAATCATCCAGATTTTCCAATTGTTAACATTTTGCACATTTGCTTTCTCACTCTCTGTGTGTATATGTGTCTGTGTGTCTGTGAGTGTGTTTGTGTACTCACATACAGGTAAGTTATTTTTTTAAGCACTGAGAGTAAGTTTCAGCCATCATGTCCCTTTAACCCTTTACTGTGTATCTCCTAAGAACAAATATATTCACTTACATGATCTTAATAAAATTATTAAAATCAGGAAATTGAATACAGATATAACAAATATTATCTATGACCTTATTCAAGTTTTTCCAGTTTAAAAAGTCTCTTTTTAACTTACACTGCCTAGAATTCAAGTACACATTTTTTTTTTTTTAAATAATGACCTAAAGATTCTTCCAAAGAATAGCATGAGCACTATTCATTTCTACATGAAGATAAAGCTTCATCTCTAGGGTCACAATCAAAAGCATCTTTTCTTATAAGTTAGCACTCAATAAAAATGTAGTTTTCTCTGCTTGCCAAAACTCAGGGAACAAGGGCCCTCTCTCCTTATGAAGAACAATAAATTAATTTACAGAAATCTGGACAAGTCTCTTGAACTCCAGAAACTGTCTAACAGGTGTACAAAAATCTAAAATTCTTATCAATTTATTTATCCTCTGTCTTCATACTGGCAAGAAAGAATCAATATAACATTAATAATTCAAACTCTAAGAGAAGTATTTATTTAAGAGCTGAGAATCAAATTAGCAACAAACAACATCCTAATAATTACATGGATTGGATACATCTGTTGGAACTTAAAATAAGATTATTCTCATCTGTCAGCCCGGCATATTACATAAAGTTTGAATACTGTTCTAACAGAAAGAAAAGTGATAGTTTATTCAACAATATAATAGTAAGATCTATAATCTGTATAACAAAACGACTGCATGAATTAAAAATAAATCACAAAACAGTTACACTCACATTAAACCTAAGACAGTATGTCTTGTCTCTTAAAAAGAGAAAAAAGAAGCATAAAAATTATGCTCTGTTTTAAAAATGCTCCTCTATCTATGCATCTATACCACTATCTTAAGAAAGATGTACATACAAAGGTGTTAATATGAAAAGTCATTTCTGGCTGATAAAATTATAGAATTTTACTTTTTATTTACCTAAATTTTCTATTTTTCATGATAAATATGCATAATATCTAAATGAAAAGTACTTTGGAAAGCCCTGTACTTTAGAACAAAAGAAATAAAACTTTCATAAAAAGAAAAATGAGAAAATTTTTGCAAAAAATAAAAGAAATAAAGATAGGAACACTTCAATATACAAGGATTAAGTCTGATTCTAGAAAGTTGATTCATGGTCTGAAATGAACAAGTGGTAAAAAAAAAAATAGATATGTACCAACGATTATTATGCTTGTCAAAAATAACAGTATTAAAGAATTCCACAGTTGGAAAAGATCTGAACAAAGTCACTGAGTGTTGTGCCCCATCTTCCTTCCAAATGATGTCTGAATATTAAGCAAAATAAAAATTGGACCAGACAAAGACCACTAATCTCTGAAATGCTTTGATTCTACCAAAGGCATTTGGTTGTAATGGAGAAAGTGGAAATTACTTCCTGCATTGTGGGAAGAAGAGAAGGCAGAAATAAGAAGAAGAGCTCAGAAAAAGGAGACATCCAAGAACAAACTTAGGGAACAAGTGATGGAGGAATGTCTTAGAGGAGGTGGATGAATTTGTCTTAAGAAAGAATATGTCTTTAGAAATGTCTTAAGAAATATATCTTTCTCTTACAATTAACAGGAAAGAAGAGGTCAGAAAGAAAACTTAAAATGGAAAGGAAGATCTGGAGACAGGTCAGATGACCTGCCTTGGTGAGCTGGGAGACAAGATATTCATTCAAAGTGAGGAAATAGACATGGACGAATGGGTTGGAAATGCAACAAGGAATAAAAAGAAGACTGTGTCTCGGTGTTAAGTGCCCAGTTCAGTCGCTCAGTCGTGTCCAACTCTTTGTGACCCCATGAATTGTAGCACGCCAGGCCTCCTGTCCATCGCCATCTCCCAGAGTCCACTCAAACTCATGTCCATCGAGTCGATGATGCCATCCAGCCATCTCATCCTCTGTCGTCCTTTTCTCCTCCTGCTCCCAATCCCTCCCAGCATCAGGGTCTTTTCCAATGAGTCAACTCTCTGCATCAGGTGGCCAAAGTATTGGAGTTTCAGCTTCAACATCAGTCCTTCCAATGAACATCCAGGACTGATCTCCTTTAGGACGGACTGGTTGGATCTCCTTGCAGTACAAGGGACTCTCAAGAGTCTTCTCCAACACCACAGTTCAAAAGCATCAATTCTTCGGTGCTCAGCTTTCTTCACAGTCCAACTCTCACATCCATACATGACTACTGGAAAAACCACAGCCTTGACTAGACAGACCTCTGTTGGCAAAGTAATGTCTCTGTTTTTGAACATGCTGTCTAGGTTGGTCATAACTTTTCTTCCAAGGAGTAAGCGTCTTTTAATTTCATGGCTGCAATTAACATCTGCAGTGATTTTGGAGCCCCAAAAATAAAGTCTGACACTGTTTCCACTGTTTCTCCATCTATTTCCCATAAAGTGATGGGACCAGATGCCATGATCTTTGTTTTCTGAATGTTGAACTTTAAGCCAACTTATTCACTGTCTTCTTTCACTTTCATCAAGAGGCTTTTTAGTTCCTCTTCACTTTCTGCTGTAAGGGTGGTGTCATCTGCTTATCTGAGGTTACTGAATGCCCAGCTGAGGCCAATTAAATGAGTTTTCAAACGAACTAATTGTATCTTTCTAAAGTTCAGAACAGAAGTAGGGGAAAAAAAGATAAACTGTGGAATTTACTCCTATGATACAGCTTAAGAATTAGAATGAAGGAATTGGGGACTATGAAAGCATTTCTGAAATATTCAGTCGTAGAAGCTCAAGTTTTCTAGTATTACTGAAGAAAATTCAGTTGATTTCATCTTTATCAAACTAGAAATAATAACCATATATTTATCAAAGACTCTTATTACATTTATTATCTCATTTCACCTTCCCAAAAGATCTGAGATAGAAGGTATTTATATATGCTTTTTATAGCTATGGAAACAGACTTCAAAGATGGACTCCCAAATCAGCCAGCAGATCCTGACTCGAAGCCGGTCCTTTCTGGCTGCACCACCGGTGCTTCCCTTGCTCACTTCCTCCTTAACAGTCTCCAATGGACTCAGTGGCCCAGTGGCCTGCCCTGGTATCAAACCAAATGCCACTTCACTCACACCGTCCCCTTAGCTTTAGTTTGTAGGTTGTCTTTAAGGAACAGACTCAATCTTTCAAACTTAAAAATCTTAATCTGACAAATTAAAAGGGCAAATGAAAAGACTTATTTATAACTTGGGGTAGGAGTAATAGACACTGACTGCTTTCTCAAGGTCACCCAGGGAATCCTTATATTCGGTCTCTAAACTAAGGTTCCAAAGTTTGCAAGTAAAAGTCAGTAATTTTTTTCCTTGCTAGAGCTGCAATTAGAAACAACCCAAATGTCCATCAACTAATAAAAGAAGAAATTAAATGCAAATCCATACAATGAAGTATTATGGAAATAAAAGGAATATAGTACTGAAACATGATACAAAATGGATGAACCTTGCAGCCAATATGCTAAGTAAAAGAAGCCAGGTTACAGAAGACCACATATTATATGCTCCCATATATATGAAACATCCAGACAAGGCGAGCCCACAAAGACAGAGTAGATCAGTGATTGCCAGGAGAGTTGGGAGGAAACAGAAAGGGATGGCTTAATGGGGATGAGGTTTCTTTTGGAGGGTGATGAAAATGCTCTAAAATTGTGGTGATGGTGGTGTAGTTCTGGAAACACTAAAAACCACTGACTGTCACTTAAATAAGTGAACTGTATGGTATGTAAATTTTATCTCAATAAAGTTGGTAAAAATTTGCAGTTAGGCAGTTTCATTGGTCATGGTGTATGGGAGAATGTGTAAACATACATACATGCATTAAATTATAGAAGAATATAAGAGCTTACTTTAAAAAAATTTAATGGTTTAATAACCCTCTCACAGTTCAGACAAACATGAATAAATTTGTCTGAGACCAAGACTGCCAACTAACTCATCCTGTTTCCCACACTCTCACCAGCAGATAAAAATCCACCTGGCTGCCATAGGTCTCCCCTTTCACTCTCCTCCATTTGCCCCACTACAAATTCATAAAAATGTCCCATTTCATCCTGGCATTTCATAACTTTCACGGATCTCATGACTATGCTTAAAAACTCACTCTTCTTTCCCAGGACTCCATTTCTCTTCCATTTCTACCCTGTATTCTGGTAAGTTCTATATTTAAAAACAATACCTACTGACCCAGAACTATCTATCAGTGCTAGGTCTTGGAAAAACTCAGGCTACCATGTGTTCTGCCCTTACCCAACTCCAGATACAATGTTTCTGTATGCTCCGGGCAAAATGAGAAGATTCTCTATTCCTAATACTTGATTCTAAATAACCTGAAGCTGTTTCCCAAGAGCCCTAAGGAAATAGAGGATCTTTGGGTATATTCTTCTTATGAAAATTTTCTTCTTAATTTAGTATTTTAGATGAGACAGAATCTACCGTTCTAGAGTACTGTTAACGATTTTTAAATGAACAAATAGCAAAGATCAAATAATTTCCAAGACACATTCACAGTGTGATGTTGCTATTAGCATTTCAGATTGGTAGGATTTATTCAAAAGGCAACAACACCTACCACTGTCAAAACGATGTGAAAGGTATTAGAAACAAAAGTTTTCTATAGGAAGAGCTCTACCACAGCTTTAGGTATATAACAGACAATGAGGAAAATGTACAAATCCAATAGAAACTGAAAAGTTTGATCAATTATGGCACAGAAACCCAAGAGAATGCTGTACCCACTTGAACACAAAATAGTAACAATACACAGCTTGACGCTATGTCATCTTTCAAAATCACATCATCATCTTAAATTGTCTTTTAAAAAACCACTTGGAAAAATGATTCACCTTCAAATCTCTCATTTTTAAAGGTTTCCCATCCATTTTATTTGCTCAATTAAATTCTTCCCTTTCATCTTTCTTGTCATCTCTGCTTTCTAGTACAGTTGTCTTTATCTCCTTCACCCATTCTCTTGATAAAAAATTTTTACTGTCAATCATGCCTTCTTTTCTAACTTTAGGAAAAATATCTCTGTAAAGGCTACATTTACAGCAACATAGATGGACCTAGAGACTGGCATATTGGGTGAAGTAAGTCGGACAAAAACAAATACCACATGACAAACTTATATGTATAACCTTAAAAAGCATAAAAATGAACTTATCTACAAGAGAAAGAGTTACAGATTTAGAAAATAAACATATGGTTACCAGAGGGCAAGGGAGGAGGGATAAATTAGGAAGATAGGGACTGACATATACATATTACAATATACAAAAGAGATAACTAAATAAAGACCTACTGTATAGCACAGAGAATTTTACTCAATACTCTGTAATGGCCAATGTGGGAAAAGAATCTAAAAAGAGTGGATATATGTATATGTGAAACCAATTCACTTTGCTGTACAGCAGAAAGTAACACAACATTGTAAATCAACTATATTTCAATAAAAATTAAAAAAAATTTTTAATTAAAAAGACTACAGAGCAGAAAACAAAGTTCCCTGTGATTGCAATACACACCCTCCACATCCTGCCCTGCTCCCTTTGTGAATCTTACAAAGTGGCAAGAGATGCTGGGAGGAGAGGAGGAATAGCGTCAGGCCTCAGCATTTTCTGGTTAATTTTGCCTATCTCTTAGCATGCACAGAAAACAGAAATCTAAAATAATCAACTACTGCAAGTTTCTCACCTTTTGAATGAATCTGATTCTGATGAAAAAGAGCTTCCTCTTGAATATCAGTACAACTGGAAGAATCATCTTGTCTGTCATGCTCTAATTTCTCTGGGGAGTCCAGCTTTGATTGAGGGAAGTGGTTTGTTTTTACCAAGGGTGTATCTGATAGTTTCATTTTATTATCTTCCTGTTCTACAAAAGAAAAAGGAAAGAAAGAAAAAAAAGAAATATGTAAGAGTACCTTAAAATTTATAACCTCTGTATATTTATTATTTCCACTGCATTTAATATTGCTATTTGTACTTGATAAAAGAGAAGTTTATGTAACACTGACTCCAAAACTCTAGTTTTGGAGCTTTGGAGTGAAAGAATAAAGAATAAGCACTACACTTGTGCCATTTGCTTATACTGTCCTCCCATGTATTTCCAAATTCATTAATTCAAAAATAAAATTTTCTTTGAAATCAAGAGTGGGGAGAAACTTATAATTCTAATGAGGCTTTTATTTACAGTGAAAGTGAAAGTGAAGTTGCTCAGTCGTGTCCGACTCTTTGCGAGCCCATGGACTGTAGCCTACCAGGCTCCTCCATCCGTGAGATTCTCCAGGCAAGAATACTGGAGTGGGTTGCCATTTCCTTCTCCAGGAGATCTTCCCAACCCAGAGATGCCAGCCAGGTGTCCCGCATTGCAGGCAGATGCTTTACCATCTGAGCCATCAGGGAAGCTCAAGAATTCCTGCATATTTCATAGATCAGAGAATAGTGATAAACATAGAAAAAACTACAAAAAGGATTAAAGATTCAATGAATAAGAGAACCACAATCTTTGTCACTGACTGCTGTATGGTAGTGAATCTTTCTGGTCATTTTCCTAAATCTGTTACACAGAATCTACTATTCACTGGAGAAAAGAAAAACTAATCAGACATAACCAAGGTTATCTGTTTGATCCAATACACATCACAATTCTACTCATCCCTTGTCATATTTTCACTTTCTGAGGTCTCTTATTGTAGATCAAGGCCCAGGACAGCTGAGGGTTACAGACAGTATATGACAGAATGTGACCTGCAGGTGTAACCAAAGGTCTGCAAATATGAGGGCAGAAAGTCATCTCCGTGCAGGAGTCGTTAAGTGTGCAGACCCTCCCTCGCCATGCATGGCAGGGCTGTGCTGGGACCTCAGCTTTGCTGGCTTTAAGGTCAGGGACTGAGTGAGCACCTGACCCCCTTGACATGTGCCATGAGGACAGACTCTCCTCTTGCATGTTTGCTTACAGGAAGCAGAGCTTTTACACACCACTCATGCACTTGTGGAGACAAGTGACCTTTCCAAAGGACACCAACAAGGGTCAAAGTTTTGTTAATAAGGAGAAAAATTACGGAAAAGAGTAAGACATATTCTTCAAACAAACCTTCCCAACTTCATATGATCAAGATTTTTCCAAAAATAAGTATAACTTTTTGTTACACTGGAGAACAGCATACACCACACAAGAGTATAATTTCTAAAATTAAGCTCCTGATGTTGTCTGGCTTTCACTAAGCCTGCTCATTACCAATACAAGCCATATCCTCTAAAGTTTATCTGGGAAATGGAAATGAGTAGCTAACTAAGACAGGATTTCTAGGATCTTCTCTTGCAAACAGACACCTACGACCAGGTTAAAAGGACACAATGACCCACTGAACCCAGATGACTCTACTACTCAACTTTCTGGGCGAATACAATCAAGTTGGTAATCCAGGGAGAAGGAATTTAACATAAGAGTATCTTTTATTTTTACATCTGATTTATATTCTTCTCTTCTTTCTTAAAGAAAATTTTAATTAATGTATGTATTTTTGGCTATGCTGGGTCTTTGCTGCTGTGTGGGCTTTTCTCCAGCTGTAGCACAACAAGCTTCTCTTTGCAGTGGGTTCTCTTGTTGCAGAGCACGGGCTCTAGAGCATGCAGGTTTCAGCACCTGTGGCTCCTGGGCTCTAGAGCACAGGCTCAACAGCTGTGGCACACAGTCTTCACTGAGGCTCGGCATGTGGCATCTTCCTGGACAAGGAATGGAATCCATATCTCCTGCACTGGCAGGCAGATTCTTTACCACTGAGTCACCAGGGAAGCCCCTTCCACTCTTACATAAGCTTCTATAGGATAAATTTCCTCTTACGGACAAGTATCACTCAAAAGCATGGGCAGTGAAAGTCAGTTATCCTTCTTATCAGTCCATGGACATCAGGAGAGAACTCCAAATAAAGCCGAACGCATGAGGCCCCAACGTTAAACTTCTCCAAAGACACGCATCAAAAACAGATGAAGGTTTTACTTAAGAAGACATATACCTCATTCACTTATGCTGGCACTCTGATGAGCCAGTTATTGTAAAGAGCAAATGTTACACTGGCTGTATGACACTGTGCAAAGCCCAACCTTTCAGCCTGTTCCATTTTTTCTGTCTCTCACACTCTCCACCCCCTCCTAGACACACGCATTCACACACAGCAATCTACCAGCAGTGCTCATCTCTGAACCCTAGAGAGAGTAAAAGTCATGCATACATACACAAAGAACACAACTCCTGACTGTAAGCAGTCAGTCATCTTCAAAAGACAGTCAACCAATAAACAAAAACATTCTCTTTATCTGAGATATTAAGCTGGATTTTCTCAGGGATTAAACTGCTTTCTGACAACATATTTTAATAACAGCATGAACTAAGCTGCTGACAAAGACCACAAAGAATATACCTAAAAACCTTGTTCTTGGTCAGCAACCTTCTACACAACACCAGGAGAACAGAGGGCAAAAATAAATAATGCAATAGCACCAAAAGGATAAACTACTTTGATGTCAACTAAACAAAGCAATCCAGCAATACAATGTAATCCCAGTGGATTATTTTTTTGACAGAAATAGAAAAATCCACCTCAACATTCACATGAAATCTTAAAGGAATCAAATGGCCAAAACAACCTTGAAAAGGATGAATAAAGCTGGAGAACTCATATCCCCTGACTGAAATTTATTACAAAGTTATGGCAATTAAAACAGCATAGCACTGGTATAAGAACAGATATACAGACCAATTAAACAGAACACACAGTACAGAAATATGCCCTCACATATACAGTCAACTGATTTTCAAAAAGGACGCCAAAAGCATTCAATGGTAAAAGTATAGTCTTTAGACAAATAGTATTCAGAAAACTGGATTATCGACATGTAAAAAGGATGAAGCTGAACCCTTACTTATACCATATACAAAAATTAACTCAAACTGGACCATAGACCTAAATAAGAGCTAAAACTATGAAACTCTTAGGAGAAAATATAAAGGAAAATTTCATGACACTGATTTTGCAACAACTCCATGAATATAACAACAAAAGCATAGGCAACAAGAGAAAAAACTGATAAATTGAACTTCATCAAAACAAAGCACTTTTGCCTCAAAAGATACTATCATGGAAATAAAAAGACAACAGAGAAAAAGTTTATATAAGGAATTAATATTCAGAATATTTAAAGAATTTCTAAAACTCAACAACAACAACAAAAAAACAAGCCAATTAAAAAATGAGCAAAGGGCTTAAACAGACACTTCTCCAAAGAAGAAAAACAAATGGCAAATAACCATATTAAAAAAACTCAATCTCATTAGTCATTAGAAAAATATAAATCAAAACCACAATAAGATACAAATTCATATCTACCAATATGGTTTCAGTAAGAAAAATGAAAAATAACAAGTGATGAGCATACAGAGAAACTGGACTCCTCAAGCACTGCTGAAGGGAATGTAAAATGGTACAGCCACTAAGAAACTAGTTTGGTAGTTTCTAAAAAGGGAAACAAAGAATTATTTTAAGAACCAGAAATGCCACTGCTAGGTATTTACCCAAGAGAATGGAAAGCAGGGGCTTGAACAGATACATGAATACCAATGCACACAGCAGCATCATTCACAATAGCCACAAAGTGGGAAAAAACCATTACAAATGAATGGATAAACAAAATATGGTCTATAGAGGCAATGGAATATTATTCGGCCATAAGAAGTAATAGATTTCCATGTATGTTATAAAATGGGGACCCTGAAGACATTATGCTTAATGAAATAAGCTGATACAGAAGAAAAAATAATACATGATTTCACTTTTATGAGGTACCCAGAAGAAGCAGATTCACAGACACAGAAAGTAGACCAAGGATTACTAAGGGCCAGTGGGGAAGTGAAAGAGTTATTATTTCACAGGTTAGTTTTGAGTGTAATAGTGGTGACGGTGACACAGCATTGTGAATGTACGTACAGCCACTGACTCAGGCTACCCACTCCAGTATTCTGGTAGGGAGAATCCCATGGACTGGATAGCCCATGGGCTTGCAAAGAGTTGGACACAACTGAGAGACTTTCACTTCACTTAAAGTCCTGGCAATATAAATATAGTATTAATTTCAAATTTTTACTTGGGCTAAAATTAAGGAATGTGCGATGTATTAGCTTTAGATATTTTAGCAAAACATTCCATCCAGAGTAAATACCAGTGAACTATAGTAAAAATAATTTATTCTCTTTGTAGGATATTGAGGATGGGCAGCAATAAATCCTATACCTCAAGTTTAAACAACTAAGAAACTCCTGATTTATCATGAAAGGAAGAGGGATTTTTAGAAACTGTATCTTCAAGACACCTCCCCACTCATTTATTTCTGGAGTAATAAATCTCGTTTACATCCAACAACTGCTACATGTCTAAATATACTAATAAGTCCAAAGTAAAGTCTTTTGATTTTTTTTATATTAAAAATAGTACAATTCAATATACTTCTGTTTTTAATTAAAGTCCCTTACCCACACATACAGAGGATAGTTTTTCTGTAGATTCATCTTCTCCTTTTGTTGCTTTTCTTTGGACATTCCAACAGCCTTTTTGTATCCTTTTGGCTTGATCCACCAGAAGATGAAATTCATCCTTATGTTTTTTACCTGAAATTCAAAAGAGGTCAGTAAATCAGGACTATAAAAACTACACGTACGTCTACAATCGACAAAGTGAACATCAAGAATAATCAAGAACATAAATGTGCTCATGAACAGTACTCTTTGAACTCATTTACAATGAATTTAAAAGGCCTGGGCCGGGGGAGGATGCTGTGGCAACCTTCTTTTATATCAGTATCTTCTCCTTTTCTCAGATACAGACTTGAAACATAACATTCCTAGTTTATATCTGTAGGTTTCTTCCCACATCCCATACTCTTTTAAAAAAGCTTTTCGTCAGACCATGAAAGAAGCTGTTTTCTTAAATATTTCCAAAAGACACCAGTCTAACTTCTAAGATAACAGTACTAGGAGGAAGAATATTAACTGAGTTTAAAAGTAGAAGTTTCTAGGAAAGATGGATAAAAACAAAGAATATCCACTTTAATTCCCTCTTTTTATTTTATTTTTTTAATACTTTATTGTACGTTACAATACTGTATTGGTTTTGCCATACATTGACATGAATCAGCCACAGGTGTACATGATCTCCCAATGCCGAAGCCCCCTCACATCTCCCACCCCATATCATCTCTCTGGATCATCCCATGCACCAGCCCCCAAGCATCCTGTATCCTGTATTGAACATAGACTGGCGCTTCGTTTCTTATACGATAGTATACATGTTTCACCATTCTCTCAAATCATCCCACCCTCTCCCTCTCCCTCAGAGGCTTTCTTGCCTGTTTTCTAACAGAACCCCTCTGATAATCTAAGACCCCACCATCATCAATCTATCTTGGTATATTATAATTAATCAATCTTAATTTACTAATACTTCAAATACTTCTGAAGATAATTTAAGTCTGACCTCCAGGTCACCACTATTAATATACATTAATTTACTCAATAAAGAGTAGCCACTCATTGTTAGAGCATGGATTTGAGGACATCTATTTTTGATTCTGAACCAAGGTTCAAACAGCTGAGGTTGCACTTAAACACTGCTGCTGCTGCTAAGTCACTTCAGTTTTGTCAGGCTCCATGCGACCCCATAGACGGCAGCCCATCAGTCTCCCCTGTCCCTGGGATTCTCCAGGCAAGAATACTGGAGTGGGTTGCCATTTCCTTCTCCAGTGCATGCATGCATGCCAAATCACTTCAGTCGTGTCCAACTCTATGCGACCTCATGGACAGCAGCCCACCAGGCTCCTCTGTCCAGAGGATTCTCCAGGCAAGAATATTGGAGTGGGTTGATATTTCCTTCTCCACTTAAACACTGTAGCAACCTTAAACACTTGAGTCATGGTCTAAAATGTTGTTGTAAATTCTATATAATTTTAGAGTCATACTGCAAATAGTTAAAAGTTTTTAAATTGTTTTCATCCAATAACCACCATTTTCTCTATAGTGAAATATCATGAATAACTGGATTTAGGGAGAAATTTGTGCTTCAGTTGAAAAACGATGCATTTTCTAAACCTACCCTTCCAGATTTCCAGTCATTCCCTATGAGTTACAAGCTCTGTAAATTACAAATAGCTAATGGCAATGGAAAATAATTCTTGCACACAAGTAGAATCCTGTCTGGTGAAGGTTTGACTGACTTCCCTCCCCTACTGTGGAAGAAGCTAGTTTTGCCTCTGTTTGCACATTCATTTCAGTATTCCCTGATCTATACATGTGACTGTTTCTTGGACATTAGGGAGAGACTGTTCCTAATTCCAACATATTTATGTGTATGGTATGTGTATGCAAACTCCCAGTGAAACTAATGTGTTGGGCTGTAAAGTGTCTGGTAGGTTTTAAATAAGAGACTGACTAAAATTTCAGGAACATATAAGTTGCCCATAAAGATCAGCAGGAAAACTGAGCTCTTCAGAAACAGGTGAGATCTTATGATTAGGCAAGGGTAATAGCACTATGGGGTCTACATAATCTAATCAGCTCTGATAACAAGCCTCCTCCACTGTTAACTTATGGATTTAAGAATTACTCAAGAAACTTCCTAATGTAATCTGATAACAGTTAAGAAGGCTTAATGACTTTGTCTTCTGAAGGAATAAAATCCCAGGTTTAAAAAAGAGATTTCCTTTTTAAATCTAATTACCCCCTCCAGCTAGACTAGAAACAAAAGTAAATGGCAGCCACTACTCCAGCTTTGGCCCAAGAAGTCCAACAACTCCTGCTCAAAAAGTGAACAATGCCAAGAGATTATGACTGATAAAATCGTTCCTACTCATTTCTCCACTTCATTTTAGAAGTACTGCCATTTGGCAAGGAAAACTTCAGAGTTTAAATTAAATGCCCTGAATTTACCTCTTAAAAGTTTTAAGTGGATCAGATAGTGGCAGGAGCAGATGAATAAGCTCCCATGCAACCAAGTCATATTCTTCAAGATTTTTAGCCCTTGAATCATACCTTTCTGCCTTGCCAAGTGGAAATATAATATTCTCCAGTGCCAAGTCAAGTCCTTCATGCCCTGACCACCTTCACTGCTCTTTTTAGATCATATTTTACAACCAGAGTATCTCTGAGTCTACCCATGAACCCAGGGGTGTCCAAAACCAGGATCCAAGAGTGGCACAGACTCAAGCCTGTACAGTGACAACAATGAGATACATACTCATCTACTTCATATCACAAAGAGTTTGAAGTCAGAGTCTCCCAAAATAAAATCTCATGTCGTTTTTTCACCAACTAGCTATGACATTTATGCAATGAAACATGGATGAAGAACAGATTAATAGTAAAAGCTAACACTCACTTTGGGATTATTCATTCCACTGTGAACTGACTAGCCTCACTTCAAATTTATGATCATAAGTCTCAAATGAGCACTCAGCACGATCATACAACTTTTCTACCTTTCTCCAGTAAACTTTTACAAGTCTCGAAAATGACAACTTCACACTTCCGCCAAAACTGCAACACTTGCTTCTCAGTTGGGCTCATATCACTCTGAAAATACAGATAAGTTCTTACAGGAACTCTTGACATCTTACAACTACTACTACTTCATCTGTGCACACATGATCTCTCTTCCCTTGCAGTGAGCATGCAAAGGCTGTCCTTGCTGCATTTAAGGACCAAGCTCTAATTTATGCTCTGGATTCCATTAAGGCCTTCTCAAGGATGTGATACATGCAATTATCCTTTCCTGTATCACCAACTTCTCTCTTTTGAATCTTTCCCACTGCATACAAGTAAGCTTGGGATGGGACTGTGCTTTTGAAAGTGAGAGTGTGGGTTGTCAATACAACTTAGTAGGTCCAGATCAGCATCTTTTTCTTAATAAAACAAAAAGGATAGGATAAAAAGTGCCAGAGTCCATTAAAATGGAAAGAGGAAACAACCAAGATGTCCTTCAGTAGGTTAACAGATAATCAGTCAAACTGTGGTATATCCAGAAAGCGAGTGTCAACCAGTTCTGAAAAGAAATGAGCTATCAAGGCATGAAAAGGCAGAAGAGCCTTACATGAACAGTACTAAGTGACACAAGGGGCTTCCCAGGCAGCACTAGTGGTAAAGAATCTGCTGGTCAATGAAGGAGATGTAAGAGACGTGGGTTCTATCCCTGGGTCCGAAAGGTTCCCTGGAGGAGGGCACAGCAACCTACTCCAGTGTTCTTGCCTGGAGAACCCCATGGTTAGAGGAGACTGGCAGGCAACAGTCCATGGGGTTGCAAGAGTTGGACATGACTGAAAAGACTGAGCAGGCACGCACATAAGTGAAAGAAGACAATCTGAAAAGGCTACATACCGTATGATTCCAGCTATATATAGGATATTCACAAAAGGCAAAACTATGGAGACAGTGAAAAGATCAGTGCCTGGGGTTGAGGGTGGGGAAGGGAGATGAACAGATGGAGCACAGAGGACTTCTGGGGCAGTGAAAACACTCTGTATGATATTGTATTGGTAGATGCACATCACAAATTTGTCAAAACCCATAGGATGTACAACACCAAGAGAGAACCTACAAGTAAACTACAGACTGTATGTGATTTTGAGTGTCAATGTAGGTTCAACAACTGTAACAAATGTGCTACTCTAGTGTGGGAATGTTGGTATTTGCAGAGGTTATGCATGTGTGGAGGCAGGGAACACACAGGAATTCTCTAATTTGTCCCCGCTTTTAAAAATAAGTAAGATCAGTTATGGTTTGGATAAACATAACCAACTGGCTTTGGAAGTCAATTATCTCACTAAGTTTATTTTTTCAAAGTCACTAAAGAAATTCTGAGAAAATATGATGGAAAATAATTTTTTTCTAATGTTGGAGACAGTCAAGCTCAAGGAGGGTACATATGAACATCATTTGAAAATATCTAAATACAACCTTTTAAAACATGGAAAGATTAAAAACTATTTTACAAAATTTATTTCAGTAATATGTGTGCATACAGTTAACAGTAATATAAATTTTTCACTGTGAGTTGCAGTAAAAACAGATCAGTTAACCATTGGGTTAAGTATCTTCCAACTTTAAAGTGAAGGTGAAAGTCGCTCCAGCCATGTCCGACTCTTCGAGACCCCATGGACTCTACAATCCATGGAATTCTCCAGGCCACAACACTGGAGTGGGTAGCCTATCCCTTCTCCAGGGCATCTTCCCAACCCAGAGATCGAACCAGGGTCTCCTGCATTGCAGGTGGGTTCTTTACCAACTGGACAAACAAAACCATCCCTGGACCCAGCACCCACCTCCAGCTTTGATTTCATTTCTCTCTCTTACTCACACAGCGAAACTTGCCCTAAGAGTCGTCTGCCTTCACAGCTCCACTTCCTCACCTCAAATTTGGTCTCAATCAATTCTAAGTGCTTCTGATGTCTCCTATGAAACCACTCTTGCCACAGTGTATTGTGAAACATGAGTCATGAGATCAATTACCTGTCTCACAACCTGGATACTTTTCATATATTTTAACTAAAACAACACATGACAACAGTTTAAATGCAGAAGTTAATGTAAGTGAGACTCAAGATGTCTCTAGTAAGCAAGACATTAAAGAGATTTGCAAAAACAGAAAGGAGTCTTATTCTTCTCACTAAATTTTTAAGATCAGACTTACTGAAAAATAATTTGCACAAAAAATGTTTTAAGTGGACAATCTGATGCATGTTAACAGAATGTATAGTTGTGTTATCTACCAGCACAACCATGAAACAGAAGATTTTTTTATCCACAGACTTCCTTTGTAGTCAGTCCCTGCCTTTTTCCACCTGTAGCCCCAGGCAGTACCAATCTGCTTTCTGTTACGATACTTTTGTCCTTTCTAGAAGGGTACATAAGTGGAATTATACAGGGTGCTACCTTTTCAGTTAGGCTTTTGTTAGTATAACGTTTCTGAGATTCATCCTGTTGTTTCAAATGTCAGGGGTTAATTCTTTTTGAATGTATTGCAATGTGTTTATGGATACTGAGATTGTTTTCAGTTTAAGATAGTATAAATAACCTGCTGTAACCTTTATCTGTAACACTCATCAAACTGTTTACTTATAACTAATGAACTTTATTTTCTGTAAACTACATCTTGGCAAATCTGATTCTAAAAATCTGGGTGTGGATATATGCTTTCACTTCTCTTGGGTAAACAGCAAGGAGTAAGTAGGCGCATGTGTCAATTTATAACAAACTACTAACCTGTTTACTTAAACGACTGTAACTGCATTCTCACCAGAAATGTATAAGAGTTTCATGTGCTCTACATCCTGGTCAACACTTGGTATTGTTTTTTTCTTTTGTGTCATTAAAATAAGTGTGTAGTGTTATTTTACTGTTATTTTAATTTCTATTTTTCCAAAGATTTGTGACTACTGACTAACAAGACAAACGATATATTTTTATGTAGTTATCTGGCATATGAGTATTTTCTTTTCTTGAGGAATCTGTTGAAATAGTTGCCCTTTTAAAAATACTGGGGACTACCTGGCAGTCCAGTGGTTAGGGCTCTGCTCTCACTGCTGAAGGCTTAGGTTTGATCCCTGGTTGGTAAAATAAGATACCAAAAGCTGTATAGTATGGCCAAATAAAAAAATAAAAATACCACCTAAGACATATTATTGAATTGTAAGAGTTCTTGATAAAATATAGATTCTAGCACTTTGTCAAATACAAATTTTACAATATTTCCTCATAATCTATTACTTGCTTTTTCATTTTCATATCTGTCTTCTGAAGAGTAGAAGTTTTTATTTTAATAAGATAGAATGTGTCACTTTTTCCTTTTCTTTTATGACTCATACTATTTGTGAAAGGTGACCATGTTTACTGTGAATAAAAGTCTTATTTCTTCCTTTTAATCTGAGTATCTTTCTATTTCTTGCCTTATCACACTAGCAAGAATCCACAGTACAGTGCTGAATCCACAGAACAACG
Organism: Nanger dama; assembly: GCA_917880005.1. Taxonomy (NCBI): domain Eukaryota; kingdom Metazoa; phylum Chordata; class Mammalia; order Artiodactyla; family Bovidae; genus Nanger; species Nanger dama. The sequence continues at coordinate 43,370,583 of CAKJTW010000016.1, forward strand.
GTAAGAACAGACATCTCTACCTTGTTTCCAGTCAGAAAAGAAGCATTCACTGTTTCACCATTAAATATGACACTAGTTGTAAGTTTTTCAGATCTCCTAAACTGAAATGATGCTTTCAAATTTTGCACTCTTCAGAGTCCCCTGGACTGCAAGGAGAGCAAACCAGTCAATCCTAAAGAAAATCAACCCTGAGTATTCATTGGAAGCACTGATGCTGAAGCTTAAGTTCCAATACTTTGGACACCTGATGCGAAGAGTGGGCTCACTACGAAAGATCCTGATGCTGGGAAAGATTGAAGGGGTGGCAGAGGATGAGATAGTTAGAAAGCATCGCTGACTCAAAGGAAATGAATTTGTGCAAACTCCAGGAGTTAACGGAGGACAGAGGGGCCTGGTGGGCTACAGTCCAGGGAGTCGCAGAGTCAAACACGACTTAGTGACTGAACAAAACATATAGGATTAATGAAATTCGTGTTTAGTAAGAGTTCTTTTAATTATTGAGTGTTCAATTTTGCAAATGCTTATCTGCATCTAGTTAAACAATTATACAGTGTTTGTTTTTCTTCTTCAGTCTATTAATGCACTGAATTATGTCGATTAATTTTCTAACATTAAACCAGTCTTGCATTCTTAGGATAAGTGAAGTCCCTCAGTCGTGTCTGATTTTTGCGACCCCATGGACTGTAGCCTAACAGGCTCCTCCATTCATGGGATTTTCCAAGCAAGAATACTGGAGTGGGTTGCCATTTCCTTCTCCAGCTTAGGATAAATCCCTTTGTTTTATAACTTGGTTATAATGCATTATCCTTTATGTAATGTTGGAATTGATTTACCAAAATATTGTTAAGAATTTTTGCATCTAGGTTCATGAAGAATATTGGTCAGAACTTTAAGGTAGGAAGTATTCCTTCCTTTTCAATTTTTTAGAAGAATTTTTTAGAATTAGCATTATTTCCTTCCTTATGTATTTCATAAAATTTACCACTGAAGCCATCTGGATCTGGAGTTTTCTTCCTGGGGATGCAAATTCAATTTAGTTTCCAGATGAAGGAATATTCATTCTTGTCTACTTTTCCTTGACTAAGGTTTAGTAATTTTTGTCATTCATGAAATTTGTCCATTTCATGTATGTTCCCAAATGCATTGCCAGTTACTTGTAATACTTATTAAATTACAATAGGATACTTAGTATCCTCTCTTTTATTCCTGATACCCACAATCTCTTTAGTCCTAATCAGGGTTGCTAGAGGTTTCTCAATTTTGTTGATCTTTTCAAACAACCAGCTTGAGGTTTCATAGATTTTCTGTTATTTTCCTGTCTTCAATTCCATTGATTTCTGCTCTTATCTTCACTATTACTTTCTTCCTACTTGCTTTGGATGGAATTTACCCTTTTTCTAGTTTCTTAAGATGAAAGTATTTATGATGAATTTAAAACCTCTTGTCTAATTTTCTAGTATCCGCGTTTAATGCTACACACTTCCCCTAGGCACTGCTTCAGCTCCAACCCACAGTGATATGATGCATTTTCATTCAGTTCAATTTATTCCCTAATCTGTTTTTACTTCATGCAGTACATTTTTCAATTCAAGTATGTTTGTCATCTAAGGAATTCCATTTGGTCTTTTTATAGGGTCCACTTCTCAACTCAGCAGGATCCTCCTTGATTCTTCCTTTTGACATAAAGAGCGTATTTGTAAATGCTGTCTTAACATTTTTTATCTACTAGTTTTACTAGTTCTGTCATTCCTGTGTGTTAGTTGCTCAGTCGTGTCCGACTCTTTATGACCCCATGGACTGTAGCCCACCAGGAGCCCCTGTCCATGGAATTCTCCAGGCCAGAATACTGGTGGGGGTTGCTATTCCCTTCTCCAGGGAATCTTCCTGACCCAGGGATCAAACCAAGGTCTCCTGCATTGCAGGCAGATTCTTTACAGTCTGAGCCACCAGGGAAGCTCTGGTTCTATTAATTGATTTTTCTCTTTTCTAGGATCTTTTTTTTTTTTTTGCTTCTTTGAATGCCTGGTAATTTTAATAGGATACTGTTGATTTTATATTGTTGGTGGCAAAATTTTATTTTATAATTAAACTGTATTGTAGTTTATCCTGCTGCTGCTGCTGCTGCTAAGTCGCTTCAGTCGTGTCTGACTCTTTGCGACCCCATGGACAGCAGCCCACCAGGCTCCTCCGTCCCTGGGGTTCTCCATGCAAGAACACTAGAGTGGGCTGCCATTGCCTTCTCCAATGCATGAAAGTGAAAAGTGAAAGTGAAGTCGCTCAGTCGTGTCCAACTCTTTGTGACCCCATGCACTACAGCCCACCAGGCCCCTCTGTCCATGGGATTTTCCATGCAAGAGTACTGGAGTAGGTTGCCATTGCCTTCTCCAGTAGTTTATTCCGAAGCACACCAAACTAGTTGGAGTCAACAAAATCATTTCATGCTTTGCTTTCAAATTTTATGAGGGCAAATTATCAAGAGAAGAAAATGAGAACACAGCCAAAGAAAGAAGGGGTAAAAATATCTCCAAAAGATGCAACTGGTAAAGGACTTATTCAAAATATATACAGAACTTTTAAAACTCAGTAAGAGAATGAACAACACAATTAAAAAACAGGCAGAAGATCTGAGCAAAAAGATTTACCAAAGAAGATATGTAGACGGCAAGTAAGCATAGGAAAAAAGATGCTCAGTATCATGTCCTTAGAGAATTGCATATTAAAACAATGAGGTACCACTATACACCTAACAGAATGGCAAAAATCCAAACACTAATACCACCGAAGAGGAACTAAAAAGCCTCTTGATGAAAGAAGAGAGTGAAAAAGTTGGCTTAAAGCTCAGCATTCAAAAACGAAGATCATGGCACCTGGTCCCATCACTTCATGGGAAATAGATGGGGAAACAGTTGAAACAGTGTCAGACTTTATTTTTGGGGGCTCCAAAATCACTGCAGGTGGTGACTGCAGCCATGAAATTAAAAGATGCTTACTCCTTGGAAGAAAAGTTATGACCAACCTAGATAGCATATTCAAAAGCAGAGACATTACTTTGCCGACTAAGGTCCGTCTACTCAAGGCTATGGTTTTTCCTGTGGTCGTGTATGGATGTGAGAGTTGGACCGTGAAGAAGGCTGAGCGCCGAAGAATTGATGCTTTTGAACTGTGGGGTTGGAGAAGACTCTTGAGAGTCCCTTGGACTGCAAGGAGATCCAACCAGTCCATTCTGAAGGAGATCAGCCCTGGGATTTCTTTGGAAGGAATGATGCTAAATCTGAAACTCCAGTACTTTGGCCACCTCACGCAAAGAGTTGACTCATTGGAAAAGACTTTGATGCTGGGAGGGATTCGGGGCAGGAGGAGAAGGGGACGACAGAGGATGAGACGGCTGGATGGCATCACTGACTCGATGGACATGAATCTGAGTGAACTCCGGGAGTTGGCGATGGACAGGGAGGCCTGGCGTGCTGCGATTCATGGGGTCGCAAAGAGCTGGACACGACTGAGCGACTGAAATGAACTGAACTGAATACTACCATATGCAGTGGGAATGCAAAATGGCACAGACACTTCCAAAGATAACTTGACAGTTTCTTAAAAAACTAAAGGTACCTTATGACCCAGCAATCACATTCCTTAGTATTTACTCAAATGAACTGAAAACTTATGTCCACACAAAAACCTGCACATGAACATTTAATTATAGCTTTTCTCATAACTGCCAAAAGAGGCAATTAAGATATTCTTCAGTAAGGGAACTGGTCATTGAACTTTGGTATATCCAAAAATAGATTATTCAGCTCCCAAAAACAATGAGCTATAAAGCCATGAAAAAAACTTAGAGGAAGCTTAAGTGCATTACTAAGGAAAAGAATATATACTGTTTAAATCCAACTGTATGACGTTCGGGAAAAGACAAAACTATGAAGACAGGAATAAGATAAGTGGTTGCCAGGGGTTAGGGATAAAGATGTGGCACACATAGGATTTTTAGGACAATTAAACTATCCTGTGTACCACAACAGTAGAAATACAGCACTGGATGTTTGTCAAAACCCACAGAATATATAATACCAAGAATGAACTCTGGATAAACTGTGGATTCTGAGTTTTAATAAGGTGTCAATGTAGGTTCATCAGTTATAACAAATGTCCCACTCTGGCGTGGGGTGTTGAGACCAGGTGAGCCTGTGCATGTGTCAGATCAGGAGAAACAGAGGAACTGTCAATACTTTCCACTCAACTTTGCTGTGAGCCTAAAACTGGGCTGAAAACCAGTCTATGAAAAAAATATTTTTATTAAGGAAAATTAAAGCAGCAAGTAGCCTAAAGCAGAGATCGGCAAATAATAGTCCAAGGGTCAAATGCAACCCATGGCTAATTTTTGTATGGTCCTCAAGCTAAGACTGGTATTCATATTTTAGAAAGGATTATAAACAAACAAGAACATTTGACAGAGATCATATGCAGCCTGCAAAGCCTAAACGATGTATTATCTGGCCTTAAGGTAGTTAAGCTTTACTAATAAAGCAGTAATATCTTTCTAAGGCTTCTGCCTAATGCCTTACATACTAAGAAGTTTTTTCAACTGTGCCTGGTGGCTGTTGAAATTCAAGCTGTTTCCTGTCCTGTGTGAACTCCAGGAATTGTTCTGGAACTAACCTTTCCAAGTTTTTCTCTGGTCTTGGGCAGTTTCCTCTCATTCAAGGCTAGAAGGCTAGGTAGCCAAAGACTTGCCCGGATCTTTCTATAGATCTTTAAAGCTCTGTCCTTTCTGTGGGTCCCTCCTTTCTGAGACTCTGTCCTGTCACCCTGGTCTTCACAACTTTGATTTCCGTTGTACCTATTCAGTGATACAAGATTATTTTGGGTTCCCCCCACCCGGGCCACAAAACTGCCTCCCAGCTGCTGGAGCTGAAAGGCTCATCATTTTATTTGTTTTCTTTCTCTCAGGGATAACAGTCCTGTGCTACCTTTTTCCAATATCTGAAAATCCATTGGTTTATATATTTCATCTGGTTTCCTAACTTCTAAGGGGGAAAAGTAAGTATAGTCTGTTATTCCATCTGGGCTAGGAATAGAAATCTCCATTTACTTTGATTTTTGTGTACTGGGAAAGTTTTTTTTTCTTACCAAAATATGATATGATTTTTTTAAAATTTTTATTTGACTTTAATTGCTTTACAATATGTTAGGTTCTGCTGTCCAGAAAAGTGAATCAGCTACTGTTGCTAAGTTGTATCTGACTCTTTGTGACCCCATGAACTGCAGCATGCCAGGCTTCTCTATCCATCACTGTCCCCCTGAGTTAGCTCAAACTCAAGTCCATTCAGTCAGTGATGTCATCCAACCATCTCATCCTCTGTTGTCCCCTTCTCCTCCTGCCCTCAATCTTTCCCAGTATCAGGGTCTTTTCAGTGAGTCAGCTCCTTGTACCAGGTAGCCAAAGTATTGGAGCTTCAGCTTCAGCATCAGTCCTTACAGTGAATATTCAGGGTTGATTTCCTTTAGGATTGCCTGGTTTGATCTCCTTGCAATCCAGAGGACTCTCAAGAGTCTTCTCCAACAACATAATTCAAAAGTGTCAATTCTTTGGCGCCCAGCTTTCTTCATAGTCCAGCTCTCACATCTGTAAAAGACTACTGGAAAAACCATAGTCTTTACTATAAGGACCTTTGTGTGCACAGTGATGGTTCTGCTTTTAATATGCTGTCAACGTTTGTTATCATGAGAAATGTTGGGCTGGATGAAGCACAAGCTGGAATTAAGATTGCTGGGAGAAGTATCAATAACCTCAGATATGTAGATGACAGCACCCTTATGGCAGAAAATGAAGAAGAACTAAAGAGCCTCTTGATGAAAGTGAAAGAGGAGAGTGAAAAAGTTGGCTTAAAGCTCAACATTCAGAAAACTAAGATCATGGCATCCAGTCCCATCACTTCATGGCAAACTGATGTGTAAACAGTGGCTGACTTTATTTTGGGGGCTCCAAAATCACTGCAGATGGTGACTGCAGCCATGAAATTAAAAGATGCTTGCTCCTTAGAAGGAAAGTTATGACCAACCTAGACAGCATATTAAAAAGCAGAGCCATTCCTTTGCTGACAAATGTCCATCTAGTCAAAGCTATGGTTTTTCCAGGAGTCATGTAGGGATATGAGAGTTGGACTATAAAGAAAGCTTACCACAGAAGAATTGATGCTCTTGACTTATGGTGTTGGAGAACACTCTAGAGTCCCTTGGACTGCAAGGAGATGCAATCAATCCATCCTAAAGGAAATCGGTCCTGAATATTCATTGGAAGGACTGATGCTGAAGCTGAAACTCCAATACTTTGGCCACCTGATGTGAAGAGCTGACTCATTTGAAAAGGCCCTGATGCTGGGAAAGATTGAAGGCAGGAGGAAAAAGGGATGACAGAGAATGAGAAGGTTGGATGGCATCACTGACTCAACAGACATGAGTCTGAGTAAACTCCAGGAGTTTGCAATAGACAAGGAAGCCTGATGCTGCAGTCCATGGGGTCGCAAATTTATACACAACTAAGCGATTGAAATGAACTGAACTGATGTTTGTTATAGCATTTCTCCAAGGAGCAAGTATCTTTTAATTTTATGGCTGTAGTCAACTGTCTGCATTGATTCTGGAGCCCAAGAAAATGAAATCTGACACTGTTTCCACATTTTCCTCATCTATTTGCCATGAAGTCATAGAACCAGATGCCATGATCTTAGTTTTCTGAATGTCAAGTTTTAAGCCAGCTTTTTCACTCTCAAGCTCTTTCCTTTTCATCAAGAGGCTCTTCAGTTCTTCACTTTCTGCCATTAGAGTAGTATCATGTGCATATCTGAGGTTGTTGATATTTCTCCTGGCAATCTTGATTCTAGCTTGTGCTTCATCCAGCCTGGCATTTCACATGTACTCTGCATATAGGTTAAATAAACAAGGTGACAGTATACAGCCTGGATGTACTCCTTTCCTAGTTTTGAATCAGTCCATTGTTCCATGTTTAGTTCTAACTGTTGCTTCTTGACCTGTATATAGGTTTCTCAGGAGGCAGGTAAGGTGGTCTGGTATTCCCATCTCTTTAAGAACTTTCCAATTTGTTGTGATCCACACAGTCAATCCACACATTGTCAATGTGTCAATCCATACACTGAATCACTTGAAAATATAAATATACTCTCTCTTTTCAGACTTTCTTCCCATTGAGGTCACCACAGGTCATTAAGGAGACTTCCCTGTGGTATATAGCAGGTTCTCAATAGTTGCCTATTTAATACATAGTGTCAATAGCACATATATGTCAATCCCAATCTCCCAATTTTCCCCACCCACCATCCCTCTTGGTATCCACATATTCAGTCTTTACAGCCATGTTTCTATTTCTGCTTTGCAAATAAGATCACTTATTATCATTTTTCTAGATTCAACACAGATAATATACGATCAAAATACATTACTTATGATTGACGTTAACATATAGTGAATTTACTGTTGTTTATAAGTGAATTAAAATATTTTTGAAATTTCCTGGTTTTAATTTTTCTTAGACCCATGTGTTATTTGGAATTATATTATTTAGTTTCCAAATTATCTGGTGACTTTACAGAGGGCTTTGTTACTGACTTCTAATTTGATTTCATCTTGTGGTAGAGAACAGACTCTTTGTACTGAACGAATTCACAAGGTGAACCTTCTGCACATCCCCAGGGCTCACTCTCTCTGTGCTACTTTCTCCTCTCCACACTCTATCTTGCAAACTTTGTGCTACTTTCTCCTCTCCACACTCTATCTTGCAAACTTTAGCTCTGTCAGCTTCCCTGGTCTTTCTTTCTCCTTAACTCAAGAGCCCACCAGGCCTCTGCCTGGGAACCCCTGCTCTCAGCCTAGAAACTGTTACAGTGCTTGTCTCACTTTTTCATATCTCAGAGATTCCTGTCCTTTGTTATTGTTGTTTCTAACATCTTGAAAACTATTTCATGTGTTTTACCCATTTATCAGTGGTTGGTTTGGGGGAGGGTAGAGTGGGGTATATACTAATTATTCTGCCCTGGCCAGAACCACAACCCCCTAAACTCTAATCTGTAATATGATATGCACTGACAACTATAACCCACATAAACAAAAGTTCTTTGATGCGCTAGACAAATTTTAAGAGTGCACAAAGGCTTAAAGAACTGAGAGAACTGTTGCTCTCAACTTTGCGGTGTCCCAGGGCTTAGTTTTAGGCTTTGTTCCCCACAGCACTCTCCTCCCAGGTAATTTCAGTATACAATTTTAAATCACTCATCTTTTTCATTGGGTAGATCCATCCATTCATACCTAAATCTCTTTTCCACTTTAATATCCACTAGAAACCAAAATTTAACATAGCAAAATAGGAATTCTGATCCCTTTCCCTATCCACAATCCTTGCTCTGGTCTCCATCTCAGTAAATGGCATCATCATTTCTCCAGCTGTTTGAACCAAAAATGTAGGGGTCATTCCTGATTCCTCTTTTAGTCACAGGGGTATGTTAAATTCATCAGCAAGTACTACTGGCTCTACTTCAAAAGTTTACCTTGAATTGTCAATTTTAGTTCTATGACCACTCTAGAAATGCCACAGCTCTGGCCTAATTTACTAAAACAGCCTCACTTCCTACAGGTCTCTCACCTACTTAAAGGAATCTTCCTGGACCAGCAGCTTCATCACTTTCTACCCCTACCTGAAGTCACTTCATGGCACATAACACAAATCTGACACATCTTACTCACTTGTTTACTGTCCGACTATTCCCAATATAATGTAAGCTCTGCTTAAGCTGAGACACTATCTGCTTTTTGAATGTTATATTCCTAGTATCTTGAATATTGTCTGGAATACAGTAACTGGTAACCAATAAATATTACTTGAGTGAAGAGCCGTCACATTGGTTTTCTTACTATTTCTTGAGGTGAAGTTGCTCAGTCGTCTCTGACTCTTTGCAACCCTGTGGACTGTAGCCTACCAGTCTCCTCCATCCATGGGATTCTCCAGGCAAGAATACTGGAGTGGGTTGCCATTTCCTTCTCCAGGGCATCTTCCCGACCCAAGGATCGAACCCAGGTCTCCCGCATTGGAGGCAGATGCTTTAACCTCTGAGCCTACAATTTACTCTCTATTAGCAGACATCATCTTTTCAAATGTATATAAAATCATATTACTTGTCTTTCTGAATTCTCCAATGACTTCTCACTGCAGTAAGAATAAAACCCAAAATATACTCCTAAAAGGTCTTATGGGTCTGGCCCTACCTCCCTATACACCACTCTTCCCCTCCCCTTCACTCCCTACACTCTATTCACACTCACCTACACTGTGTCTGCTTCAGGGCCTCTGCCTTTGATGTCCTCTCTGCCTGGAATACTGTTCCTCGAGCTCTGTGAAGCATTACTTTTATTTTAATACTTTTATTTTAATATTTTACTTTTAATTGTTACCTCATTTCAAAGGTCAACTCCTTAAGAAAAGTCTTTTCCTGATGACATTATCTAACGTCTCCATAATTTCTATCAAATTACTCCATTTTATTTTTTTATAGCTTGCTAATGCAGGAGAGGTGGGTTGGATCCCTGGGTTGGGAAGATCTCCTAGAGTAGGAAAAGGCAATCCACTCCAGTATTCTTGCCTGGAAACTCCATGGACAGATGAGCTCAGTGGGCAACAGTCCAAGGGGTTGCAGAGTCAGACATAACTAAGCGTGCACACATACACACATCAAATGTCAACTCTTTAAGGAAAGTCTTTTCCTGATGACATTATCTAATGGCCTCATCAGTTCAGTTCAGTCGCTCAGCTGTGTCCAACTCTTTGCAACCCCATGAATTGCAGCACACCAGGCCTCCCTGTCCATCACCAACTCCCGGAATTCACCCAAACTCATGTCCTCATAATTCCTATCAAATTACTGTTTTATTTTCTTTATAACATCTGCCATCTAAAATTGTGGTATTCACTGATTTATTGTTTTTAATCTGTCTGCTATTAGAATATGACAAGACGTCTTATCTCTATGACAAGAGGTTTTGTCGCTGTTCTATACTCAGTACATAAAACAGCAGCTGACACATGGCAGATGCTCAATAAACATTTAGTGAATTAATGAACAACCTAATAAAAAAATAAAGGAAGAAATAAGGCTAACATGTCTTGCCTACTTAACAAGATTAAGCTGGTACTCTCAGGAAAAGTTACAGGAGATAATCCCATGTTCATTAGAAGTTAGTTTTTCTTTTCTTGGCAAAGTATAAAACTATCTATTACCAAGATAAAGACCATGAAGATTCCCAAAATATGTCTGTCATGGCAGTTAGGCAATTAGAGTAATTCTCTGTCAGGCTAAGATTCTACCTCTGAGCAATTCAGTCTTAACTAAGAAGCAATTCAGTCTTAACTAAGAAGACTTATCAAAAGCATTTGCAATCTGAAATCCATAGGTAACTCAATAAACTCATTCAACCCCATATCAAATATACTTTCTACAGATCTGCAACTAAGGCTCAAAATGATTTCACTATTTCTCTCCTCTTCTAAAAGAGGAAGTCATGAATACAAATCTATCCCAAAGAGTGCTAAAGAAAATAAGATACACCATCACAAAACCACCAAAGTTATTCATTCATAAAATTAAGCTTTTTAAAAGCACTATAACCTGAAACTAAAGCTTAGTCCCCAAAAGAAGTTCCCAACACACAAATTATTTACTCAGATACAAAGCATGGCACAGGCAAAGGGCTTCAAGTTGAGTATCTGGTGAGTGTGGGTTTAATTTCCAGTCCTGCTTTTTACTAATAGTTATGTGGGCAATTTAAGCCAAACAATAAATCAAGAGTAAAAGTAATATTTCCAATTATGTACAGATGCAATAACTGCTTTCCTGGAGAGTCTCCTGGAAAATGTATCCCACCAAAACAAGAAGAAAGAAGAGGTGGATATGGATCCTGAAATAAGTCAGCTGCCATAGGAGGGAGGCTAGGATATCCAGAAGACTGGTGACAGGGAGCTCCAGGGCAGCCATGAAGGAGGCCCAGAGAAAGCGGCCACAGTGGACTGGAAAGAGCTGGGGCTGCTTCAGGCAAGAGGCGCCTGAGAGAAAAGTGAGTTGATGAACTATCTATGAGGTTCACTGTAAAGTGACGCACATTTCTGATGGAAAGTTTAGAGATAAATTAATACCATATGAATAGAAAACTAAGCACATGAAATGATTAATTATAGGGCAAACAGAACGTTTTCTTGAAAGGAATTACAAGTGTAAGGATGGAAAACATAATTTTCTCTTTAATGCTCTCAGTTCTTAGCTGGGGCATTATAACAAAAGACATATTTATATAAGAAAAACAAAACAGATGCTTATTAACATGTATACCTCATGTGTTTACGGAAGACACTCAGAGAAAAACTCTTAAGCCACTTAGAGGTGATTTACAACACAGGCTTAAATATCATCTTCAGCTTTATTAACAACAAAAAAAAGAAAGGTGTGGGGAGGCCAGTTATGGGGATATGGCCAGGAAAAACACAGTAACCAACAGTGAAATCTGTTTTGCTGATTTAAGTCCAAGCCTTCTCCATCAACAGGAAACTAACTTACTTCTAGGGACAGAGAGAGGAGGATGGACAGACACCTTTGTGCTGTGCTGTGCTTAGTCACTTTAGTTGTGTCTGACTCTGTGCAACCCCATGGACTGTTAAGTCCCCCAGGCTCCTCCATCCATGGGGATTCTCCAGGCAAGAATACTGGAGTGGGTTGCCATGCTCTCCTCTAGGCGATCTTCCCAACCCTGGGATCGAACTCCAGGCCTCCTGCACTGCAGGTGGATTTTTCACCATCTGAGCCAAATGGAGGGGAGGCAGAGACCTTTTCTTTCTGCTGCTTCTCAAATGTCTTCTCCTCAAAGAAATATACCATGGTGACATATTCTTGGGAGGTGGCATATTCTGCTACCCTTCATAACCACAGTATCTATGCTGCCTGGTTCAAACTGTATACCAACCTTATAAAAAAATTAGGACAATATTCAGAGATTGAGAGGAAAGCGAAGAATCACGATTTAAAATGTAGCTAAATTTTCATTTTTCAAATTAGGACTTTGTTCAGTTGTTAACATGGAAAACTGAAAATTCTCCAAGAAACAACAGAAAGAACAATCATTTATAAAAATGAAGGTAATTATTTTTAAAAAGCCCAAAGGTTTGACAGTTGTTAGTTCAAGGAAATGCAAATGGAGACAGGTTGGTGGTGGAGGAGGCAGATTTTTTTATATAAACCTAATAGAAATGTGATCTAAAAGAAGTTTATTAAAACATTAACAAAGACGTTTAAAAAAAAGAACCGCTATCAATGGCATATGTAGATTCTGATACTAAATGAAACTGTGACTAAAACTATAATGATAATAAGCACTTGAGCTTTAGTAAGTGCCCCTAAAGGTTGTTTTTTTTTTTTTTAATTCAAGTGTAAACTGTGGAAAATTCTGAAAGAGATGGGAATACCAGATCACCTGACCTGCCTATTGAGAAACTCATATGCAGGTCAGGAAGCAACAGTTAGAACTGGACATGGAACAACAGACTGGTTCCAAACAGGAGAAGGAGTACATCAAGGCTGTAAATTGTTACCCTGCTTATTTAACTTCTATGCAGAGTACATCATGAGAAATGTTGGGCTAGAAGAAGCACAAGCTGGAATCAAGACTGCCGGGAGAAATATCAATAACCTCAGATATGCAGATGACACCACCCTTATGGCAGAAAGGGAAGAGGAGCTAAAAAGCCTCTTGATGAAAGTGAAAGAGGAGAGTGAAAAAGTTGGCTTAAAGCTCAACATTCAGAAAACGAAGATCATGGCATCTGGTCCCATCACTTCATGGGAAATAGAAGGGGAAACAGCCAAAACAGTGTCTGATTTTATTTTGGGGGCTCCAAAATCACTGCAGATGGTGACTGCAGCCATTAAATTAAAAGACGCTTACTCCTTGGAAGAAAAGTTATGACCAACCTAGATAGCATATTCAAAAGCAGAGACATTACTTTGCTAACAAAGGTCCATCTAGTCAAGGCTATGGTTTTTCCAGTGGTCATGTATGCATGTGAGAGTTGGACTGTGAAGAAAGCTGAGTGCTGAAGAATTGATGTCTTTGAACTGTGGTGTTGGAGAAGACTCTTGAGAGTCCCTTGGACTGCAAGGAGATCCAACCAGTCCATTCTGAAGGAGATCAACCCTGGGATTTCTTCGGAAGGCATGATGCTAAAGCTGAAACTTCAATACTTTGGTCATCTCATGCAAAGAGCTGACTCATTGGAAAAGACTCTGATGCTGTGAGGGATTGGGGGCAGGAGGAGAAGGGAATGACAGAGGGTGAGATGGCTAGATGGCATCACCCACTCAATAGACGTGAGTATGAGTGAACTCCAGGAGTTGGTGATGGATAGAGAGGCCTGGCTTGCTGCAATTCATGGGGTCGCAAAGAGTCAGAAGCAACTTAACTGAAGTGAAGTGAAGTGAAGTGAAGTGAAGTGAAGTCACTCAGTCGTGTCCGACTCTTTGTGACCCCATAGACTGTAACCTATCAGGCTCCTCCGTCCATGGGATTTTCCAGGCAAGAGTGCTGGAGTGGATTGCCATTTCCTTCTCCAGGGGATCTTCCTGACCCAGGAAACCCAGATCTCCTACATTGCAAGCAAGACGCTTTACCATCTGAGCCACCAGGGAAGCCTTAACTGAACTGAACTGATGTTTATTTTAGAGCTAAGTGAATTAATTTAACATGACCTATTTAGCACAATTAAACTTTTAAAGATACTGAAATGGTGGGCAATGGATATTTGTATATTTTCTTGTCTGTATTTGACTCACATTTTCTTTAATGTATCATAAAATGTTAGATGCCATACTTTAGTGATTTATTTTTATATTGTACAAATTTCCTGATGCCCTTATTGCTACAGGCATTAGTTTTGCTGCTTCAGTGATCATCTGATATTATCTAGCTCCAGTATCAAGAAAAATTACTTTGCTTCCCAAGGCTCATCAAAGAAGATTGATTACACCTATTTATCATTAGAGCACCAGAGCAGTGACTCTTGCGGTTCAGCCTCTCTAGTCCATGACTCCTCCAGATTCTTTCTCCCTCTCTGGGAAGGCTCAAGCCACCACAACTAGTGTATACGTGGGAATACCAGACCACCTGACCTGCCTCTTGAGAAACCTATATGCAGGTCAGGAAGCAACAGTTAGAATTGGACATGGAACAACAGACTGGTTCCAAACAGGAAAAGGAGTAAATCAAGGCTGGATATTGTCACCCTGCTTATTTAACTCATATGCAGAGTACATCATGAGAAATGTTGGGCTGGAAGAAGTGCAAGCTGGAATCAAGATTGCCGGGAGAACTATCAATAACCTCAGATATGCAGATGACACCACCCTTATGGCAGAAAGGGAAGAGGAACTAAAAAGCCTCTTGATGAAAGTGAAAGAGGAGAGTGAAAAAGTTGGCTTAAAGCTCAACATTCAGAAAACTAAGATCATGGCATCTGGTCCCATCACTTCATGGGAAATAGATGGGAAACAGTCCAAACAGTGTCAGACTTTATTTTATTTTATTTTTTGGCTCCAAAATCACTGTAGATGGTGACTACAGCCATTAAATTAAAAGATGCTTACTCCTTGGAAGAAAAGTTTTGACCAACCTAGATAGCATATTCAAAAGTAGAGACATTACTTTGCCAACAAAGGTCCATCTAGTCAAGGCTATGGTGTTTCCAGTGGTCATGTATGCATGTGTGAGTTGGACTGTGAAGAAAGCTGAGTGCCGAAGAATTGATGCTTTTGGACTGTGGTGTTGGAGAAGACTCTTGAGAGTCCCTTGGACTGCAAGGAGATCCAACCAGTCCATTCTGAAGGAAATCAGCCCTGGGTGTTCTTTGGAAGGACTGATGCTAAAGCTGAAACTCCAATACTCTGGCCACCTCAAAAGAGTTGACTCATTGGAAAAGACCCTGATGCTGGGAGGGATTGGGGGCAGGAGGAGAAGGGGATGACAGAGGGTGAGATGGCTGGATGGCATCACCGACTCGATGGACATGAGTTTGAGTGAACTCCTGGAGTTGGTAATGAACAGGGAGGCCTGGCGTGCTGCGGGTCACAGGGTTGCAAAGAGTCGGACACAACTGAGCGACTGAACTGAACTGAAACAACAGTAATGTCTCATATCTGGTACCTGTGCACATCCTCTTTCCTTCCCACAGGTCACAGTTGGACCTGCCCCTTCAAAGCTTAAAAAGTGAAAAAGAAAACAGTTCTCTTACCACAGCTAAGACATACCATTTATGGGATACTTAGTCAGCAAATATTAACTCTCCACCATTGGCCGGGCACTTTAAATGTAAATTTAAATTGGAAGCCAACCAACCAACCAAAGAATAAACAGCTACCTAACTGACAAAACAGTAATGTGGTCGCACTGGTAAAGATACATACAAACATCATTAAGGAAAATGAAGTGATAAAGTTGAGAAGCTAGTAATAATGAATGAAATGAAAACTATTTTTGGCACAAATCTGCAAGCTACAGAGTACGAAATTCTTTACAGAAACATTATCACTGTGTAGCCTGAGGACAGGATGGTAAGTCAGGAATGTTTCCATTTGAATCCCATTTTCTTCTCACAGAGATGCTTTGACAGCAACTAATTAATATTTGTAAAATGCTTAGTGATGAGCTCAAAGTATAATGTGAGTCACAAATCAAAGAGCAGGCACATTTGACAAAATTTAGCGCCCATTTATGATTAAAATTCTTCAAAAAATGAACATAGAAGGAACTGACCTCAACATATTAAAGGCCATATGTGATAAGCCTGCAGCAAACATTATTCTCAGTGGTGAGAAACTGAAAGCATTCCCCTAAGACCAGGAACAAGACAAGAGTATCCACTTTCCACCACTATTATTCAACATAGTTCTGGAAGTCCTAGCTACAGCAATTAGAAAAGAGAAAGAAATAAAAGGAATCCAGATAGGAAAAGAAGCTCACATTTTACAGATGACATGAAAGTGGACATAGGAAACCCTAAAGATAGTATTAGAAAATTACTAGAGCTCATTAGTGAATTTAGCAAAGTTGCAGGATACAAAATCAATACACAGAAATCACTGGTATTTCTATGAACTAACAATGAAAAATCAGAAAGAGAAATTAAGGAATCAATCTCAGTCACCATTGCAACAAAACGAATTAAATATCTAAGAATAAACTCACCTAAGCAGACAAAAGAACTGTACAGAAAATTATAAGACACTAATGAAAGAAATCAAAAAGGACATAAACAGATGGAGAGATATTCCATGTTCCTGGGTAGGAAGAATCAATATTGTGAAAATGACTATACTACCAAACCCCATCTACAGATTAGGGATATCCCTATCAAATTACCAATGTCATTTTTCACAGAACTAAAACAAAAATTTCACAATTCGTATGGAAACACAAAAGACCCAGAATAGCCAAAGCAGTCTTGAGAAAGAAGAATGGAGCTGGCGGAATCAACCGTCCTGACTTCAGATTATACTACAAAGCTACAGTCATCATGACAGTATGGTACTGGCACAAAAACAGAAATAGAGATCAATGGAACAAGATAGAAAACCCAGAAATAAACCCATGTGCCTATGAGTACCCTATTTTTGACAAAGGAAGTAAGAATGTACAGTGGGGCTAAGACAGTCTCTTCAATAAATGGTGCTGGGAAAACTGGACAGTTACATGTAAAAGAATGAAACTAGAACACTTCCTAACACCATACACAAAGATAAACTCAAAATGGACTAAAGACCTAAATGTAAGACCAGAAACTATAAAACTCTTAGAGGAAAATATAGGTAGAACACTGGATGACATAAATCAAAGCAAGATCCTCTATGACCCACCTCCTAGATTAATGGGAATAAAAACAAAAGTAAACAAGTGAGACCTGATTAAACTTAAGCTTTTGCATAGCAAAGGAAACTATAAGCAAGGTGAAAAGATAAACCTCAGAATGGGAGAAAATAATGGCAAATGAAACAACTGACAAAGGATTAACTTCCAAAATATAAAAGCAGCTCATACAACTCAATACCAGGAAAACAAACAACCCAGTCAAAAGTGGGAAAAAGATCTAAACAGACATCTCTCCAAAGAAGACATACAGATGGCTAACAGACACATGAAAAGATGTTCAACACTACTCATTATTAGAGAAACGCAAATCAGAAGCACAATGAGATATCACCTCACACTGGTCAGAATGGCCATCATCAAAAAGTCTGCAAGCAATAAATCCTACAGAGGGTGTGGAGAAAAGGGAATGCTCTTGCACTGTTGGTGGGAATGTAAATTGATACAGCCACTATGGAAGATGGTATAGAGATTCCTTAAAAAACTAGGAATAAAACCACCATATGACCCAGCAATCCCACTCCTAGGCATATATCCTGAGGAAATCAGGGTTGAAAAAGACACATGTATCCCACTGTTCATTGCAGCACTATTTACAATAGCTAGAACATGGAAGCAACCTAGATGCCCATCAACAGATGAATGGATAAAGAAGTTGTGGTACCTACACACAATGGAATATTACTCAGCCATAAAAAGGAACAGATGAGGTGGAAGAACCTAGAACCTATAAAACAGAGTGAAGTGAGTCAGAAAGAGAAAAATAAATATCATATTCTAATGCATATATACTGAGTCTAGAAAAAATGGTTCTGAAGAATTTATTTACAGGGCAGCAGTGAAGAAATAGACACAGAGAACAGACTTATGGGCATAGGGAGAGGGGAGGAGAGGGTGAGACGTATGAAAGAGTAACATGGAAACTTACATTACCATATGTGAAATAGGTAGCCAACCGGAATTTGCTGTATGGCTCAGGAAACTCACAAAGGGGCTCTGTACTAACCTAGAGGGGTGGGATGGGGATGGAGATAGGAGAGAGGTTCCAAAGGGAGGGGATATATATATACCTATGGCTGATTCATGTTGAGGTTTGGCAGAAAACAACAAAATTCTGTAAAGCAATTATCCTTCAATAAAACTATAAATTAAAAAAAAAGCAAACTTGTAACTCATCAAAAAAGAAAAGAACAGGCACATTCTTGCAAAAAAGAAAAGTCACTGTCTGAGTAAACATTCAACCAAAATTCAGTCTCTTAAGTAATATTAACAGGAAAGTTTACACTGAACATTAAATACAAAACACATTTTTTTTTAATTACTTAAGATCAAAAACTGCAAGCCAAGTCTTTTGCAAATAAAGTGTAGTATAACTTACGATATTTACTGTGAATTTCATCTATTTCCTTTTCTGTTTGGTCCTTTGTAAAAACCATTACCTATAAAAATGAAATATTCTTAATTAAAAATTTTTTAGTGACAAAAAAGTAGTACAATAAACTTAAAAGTCTTTAATGTGGATGTTTAAAATTGAGGAAAATAAACTCTCATCTCTGTTTTATATAGACCAAGAAGATTAACTCCTATTTACTTCTTTTAATACTGTAATTAATACATGTTTTACTTACATCAGTAGATAATGCAACACTGATTCTACTAGAATATATAAAGTATTAACACAAAAATAAATTAAATTTCCTATGTTCAATATTTAATTTTTTCACATTTATCAGTACAACAGGTTACACAAGACCGAAGAGATATTTAGTAGATCATTAATAAGGCAGATCTCCCTGTTTGTCTTTTATCTTTTCCTAATCTAACTCCTAAGTCTACCACAAAGGTAATATGTAGAGAAGATGCAATACAAGACTTCATATGTTAAATTTCTAGTTCACTTTTTAAAATATTAAACTTCAAAGATCAGAAACATACTGACGCAATTCATTATAGTCTCCATCTTATAGTCAGCACATGGGTAATAACGAAATCAACAAAAATCTCATTTTCTTCGTATCTGGTTATAAACTTACTTGCCTAAAGTTGTTGCTTTCCTTACAAACATGCTACCAATGGCCTAGAGAATGTCTACATGGGAGAGCCCAAAACACCTCCTCCAGTGTCAAATGACTATTTCCTTCTTTGATACCCTTTCCTCAAGTTTTGGACCATCAAGCTAGAGAAGGCAATAGTGAAGGAATTTAGGTCTCTGATTCCCTCAGCAAGCTCAACAGATGCTCAATCCTCGTCAACTCTTACAATTACTTAACTTCTCAACCAGTATAATCATAGAATTGCAGAAAGCTAGCATTAAAAGGGGCCCTAGAGATCATACAGTTCAACCCCTGAATCTTACAGATGAAGATCCTAAAGCGTCACACAGGTTAAATGGTAAACACCTTATTAAATGCAACTGCCAGACAAAGGGTCAATACCAAGGTCACCTGATGTACAGGCACATGACTTTCCCAAAAACTATAATTCACTAATAAACTCTATTTTGGATTGATTTTGTGCCAGAAGACTGCTAAATACATTAGAATTTTGCACTAAAAATGAGCTGCAAGTAAATCATAATAAATTAAATGGAAAAGTATTCTAGTACATTTCCCCCTGAACAGATTCAATACCAGTTTGCTTTAATTTCTTGGGTATTCAACTTTTCTTTCCTTCATTTCTACCAAGATACTTAAAAAGACCATCAACATACAGTTTCATTGAGTTTACTAGCTTCAAAACTCATCCGAGTCTTCTCCATATTTTCAATTTCTTGAACTATTTCAGCAGCTGTTAAAACAAGAACATACAGCCAATATTAATTACATGACATGGCTCAATGTACTCTAGTTATATGATCTATTAACACTGAAGCTAGATGATGAGTATATGTGAACTCCCTGTTTGGTCTTTATAAATATTTTTCTGTAAGTCTAAAGTTATTTCAAAATAAAAGGGGAAAAAAAATAAGAACACAGAGTTAAAACATTTAACTTTTACACATGAAATTACAGTTTAAAAAATAACCAGAAGAGACAGCAATGTCATTTTGCTCTTTCCTTTGAGTAAACAAATATAAACAGCAGTTCAAGTGGAATATGAAAATTAATCTGTTAATGTGAATTCTATTCTTCCAGGATATCCACTCTAATGCCAATGTACAAAATGTTATAAGAAGCTACTTTTCAAAGAAAGTCAAAGGTCTATAAATAGCAGGGGGGAAATGACCCAAACTTCAGAATTTTTGTCAGTAGGTGTAGTTACCAATCATATACATCAAAGAGATCTGGACTATGCTCCATCTCATATGTAAATACCTTTGACTGCAAATACCATGAAATTTACCAATGCTATCTTTCTACCTACTAGGCCAATACATTAAGACTAAGGTACATATAGTGTAGGGGAAAGAACCACAAGCCCTGACACACAATTTATACATAAAAGGATACTATGTCTAGAAAGGAGTATAAATGACAGACAACAAACACACCATTAGGCATGGCTGACACTGTTTAGGCTGGATAACTGGTAAACAGGGGAAATCATCATATTCTTCACCATAATAATTTAATTTCTATATAAATTTATACAAAATCCCTATTAAAAAGTTTCTTACATAACCCACAGTCCTTAAAGGATCATTTAAGAATGCAATTATCTCAATTCAAAGTTTATTTTTCAAGGACTGAGAGGTACCCCTTGCCTCCCTAATATCATTAAAACCAGTAGAAACAATGTAAACAGTCTCTATGAGCTGAACAGCTAACATAAATTTATTGAATCATGGTATAACAGAAAAGCAAAGGGACCATTTGCATTCTGCCCAATCCACTCACCCAAGTATCACTCAAGATAAAGAACATCTGGCATACTGCTCTAAGATATTAAGGAGACTGTATTAGGATTAAATGCAACTCAGGAGCTTAAATCTTTCAGGGAGACTTCTGATTCTGTATATGCTATAAAGACCTAAATATAGTGTCACTCACACCCTAGTAACAAGAAAAGCCTGCAAAGCTTATAAAACTGTAACTCTTCTTGAATTCATCAGAGCTAAGTTCACAGAGAAACCAACTAGCTGGAAATCTAAGTCAGATGCCTTCTTGGAGAGGGTCATAAGTACTGGCTGATATAATTAAAACAAGGATCATCCTACTGCTGGGTAAGAAGATTTCAGATAACCTTTCTGATGGATTGTAAAACGCCAAGGGTGAACCACCATAACTGCATAAAAATCCTGGGAAGCTTAGATGTGGGGCTCACAACAAATTCAAGGTTATTTTCTATAGACTTAACTGGGAATTCTCAAGAACTACTGAAGGAAGGGTGAGAATCAGAAGAAGCATCCCTCCACATCCAAGCCTGGGAAAGAACAGCCTCCACTGCAGGAAGGACGTGAAGCCCTATTCCTCTAACCATTAGGAAACAAAACCGTTAAGCCACTGAGGGAAGGGCAGCAAAACTGAAGACCCCAGAGCACAGGTAAATGGAGACAGGAAACAAACAAAATCCTCTACTCTGGCAGAGAGGTCAGGAAACCCCGGGCCCTGATCTCTAGAGGACCCCTTGCCACTTGGGGAGGCACAGGGTCACTAAGTGCCCCACCCAAAACCCAGGATCAAGGGCCTGCCTAAGACAGAGGCTAAGCTAGAACAACAGAGAACAACCTCATGCCCCTACCATGAGCAGGACCTCCATGTGATAAGTAGCTGTAATCAACCACTGGAAGAGAAGTGAGCATGGAAAGAGACTTTTTCAGGTAAGGAATCACAGGGAAAACCTAAGTGTGAGTGAGGCAGGAACATTTTAAAAACAAACTTCTGGTAACTCAGGCACCAACCTAAGCACAGGAGATACGAAACTGGTGGTCAACTATAGATAACTACAGCAACAAAAAAACCCAAACCAATCAACCACACACACAGTAAAGTTCTAGCAGAAGAGGAAACAAGTCTATTTTTCAGTCATTCACACTACTTACTTCAGTATTTAGCATCTCAAATATTGTCTGCTTTTAATCAAAATTTACAAGATATATGAACAAGCAAGCAAACTCAGATATCACCGAGATTTTAGAACTACCAGCAATGAAATTTAAAATAACTATGATAATATGCTAAAATAGCTAGTGGAAAAGATGAACAACATACATTAACAGATAGGTCATTTCAGGAGAGAGATGACACCATCAAGAAGAATAAAATAGAAATGTTAGAAATAAAATAAAAAAAATTAACAGAGATAACTTGAACCAGCTAAGGAAAGAATTGGTGGACTAAATTGATGGTATTATCCAAACTGAAACAGAAAAAAGGGGAGAGGGAAACACACACAAAAAACAGGAGTAGAGTATCTAAAAGCTGAGGGACAATATCATCAAATGGTCTAATAAACATGTAATAGAAATCCCATAATAAAAAGGGAGAAGAAATATTTGAAGACCTAATGGCCAGAATCTGCTAAATATAATGAAGATATCAAACCACAAATGCAACAAGCTCAAAGCATATCAAGCAAAATAAATAACAACAACAAAAAAACAGCAAAAACACAACAATATAGACAGAAAATCTTGCAGCCAGTCAGAAAAAGGGATTTACTATACAAAAAAAGGCCAAGTATTACATCATGTTGCTCATCAAAAACTATTCAAGCCAGAAGAAAATGGAATGAAAAATCTGAAGTGCTGGGAGTGGGTAAGAACCCACTGACCCAGAATTCTATGTCAATGGAAATATGTTTTAGAAGTTAAAGAGAAATAAAAACTGAGACAAACAAAAACTGAGAGAATATATTATTAGCAGACCAGTACCACATTAAGTGTTAAAGGACGTTCTTCAAGCAGAAGAAATATAAAACTAGAAATTCATCTCTATAAGAAGAAACAGAGTGCTAGAAATGATAAAAATGAAGATAAATAGGAAATATATTTTTCTTATTTTTAACTCCAATACTTTGGCCACTTGATGAGAAGAACTGACTCATTGGAAAAGATCCTGATGCTGGGAAAGACTGAAGGTGAGAGGAGAAGGGGACAACAGAGGATGAGATGATTGGATGGCATCACCAACTCGATGGACAAGCTCCAGGAGTTGGTGATGGACAAGGAAGCCTGGCATGCTACATGTAGTCCAAGGGGTCACAAACTCGGACACAACTGAATGACTGAACTGAACAGAACTGACTCTTAACTGCTATAAAATATAATGGTCTGTTTAGAGGAAAGTGTCTTTGTTCAGATTTCTTACTAGGAGTACAGAGGAAACTACACAATGAAGACACTGACAAGGTGATCAAAACTGCCATCACAAAAGAAGGGCACAAAGATGTCAAATCCCTCTAGGTGAGATGTTCTGAGAAGGACAAAACATCACTTATATAGTATTCTGGCCACAAATGCCAGCCTGAATGTAATTATAACGAAACACAGGGCAAAGCCAAAATGAGAAACATTCTATTTGGGAAAAAAACCCAACAATAACAAAGACTGTATTCTTTTAAAATGCCAATGTCATAAAAGACCAAGCAAGGCTTAGGAATTGTTCCAGAATGAAAGAGATTGAAAGGATATTACAATTAAATTTAATATTGTGATTCAAAACTGGATCATGTACTGGAGGGGGGAAACAATCTATAAAGGCCATTTTTGGGTCAACTGCTGAAACTAGAATAGAGATGAAAGTTGATATTTGTACTGCAGCAATAAAACAGAACATCTCTTTTTCTAGGAAATACACAATGAAGCATTTAGCAGACAAGATTATACGCCCTATTCTCAGTTTAAGAGAAAATATGTGTAAATAAAGAAGCGCAGACATAAACACATATACATTAATACATAAAGCAAATGGGACAAAATGCTAATAGGTGAATCTGTGTACAGGTTATCTATGTATTCTTTATGATAATGTTTCAAATTTCCCATAAATTCAAAATTATTTCAAAATAAAGTTTTTTTAATGCTAAATTAAGACTTTCAGACAAATAAAAGCTGAAGGAACTTGTCTCAACAAAACGTGTGCAATACAAGATTAAATGAAGATTTTTCAGGCCAAAAGAAAATGACATAAGATAGAAACCTGGTTCTAAGCAAAGAAATGAAGAATAACACAAATAGTGAAAGTATAGGCATATAAAGACTTTCCTTCTCAATTTTAAAAATCTCTTTAAAGGAAAATTGACAGTTCAAAGCAAAAATGGTAAAGTATAATGAGATTTATAACAAAGAAGAAAAATCTATGACAATAAAACCAGAATGGATCAAGGTCAAAATGGTGGAACAGGAGGATCTGGGGTCCAATCTTTCCCTACATCAATAATACAACTACAAGTGGAAAAATTTGCACAGAGCACCTGCTGAACACTAGTAGAGGACCTCAGACACCTAAAACCAAAGACAGAAGGAGTTAGGTCCTTATGTCACACACATAGTATGTTATTTGAATGTGGACTGTGATAAGTTGAAGATGCAAATGGTAAACTCTAGAATAATCACTAAAAGAACAGAGATACAGCTAATAAACCAATAGTGAAGATAAAATAAGGAATTAAACAATAATCTAGAAGAAAGCAAGAAAATAAAGCAAAAAAAAAAAAAAACAAAGAATGGACAAGACAAATAGAAGAGAGCCAGTTGGTAGACTTAAACCCCACCAAACAGATTAGATGAAATGAAAAAGTTTTAAACTCTACAATTTAATGGCATATCTTGTCAAATTAAATTTAAAAAGCAGATCCAAACCATATCCTGCTTACCAAAAACCATAGTTTAAACACAATATGTTTAAACAAAAAAGTGAAATAAGGTTATTACTCACGGAATATTACCAGAGACCAAATCAACTATTTCATTATAATAGATTAATTCATCAAAACACACACCAATACTAACTGCACACGCACCTAACTGGTGACATTCAAAAATGTAAAGAAAACAGGATATACTGAAAGGAAAAATTAAAAACCTATAAATATCCTTTGAGATTTCAATAATGTTCTCGGTAAGTGACAGAATCACTAAACATAGCATCAGTAATGATGTAGAAGACTTGAGTTTAATACCTTAGCAACTTTACACAATTAACATTAGAGATCATTGAAAAATAAAGCAAAATTTTCCAGGGCCTAAGGAACACTTAGCAAGGAAGACCTAATGCTGTGTTATAAAACATCTCAATAAATGTAAAGGGTCCAAAATCATACAGAACTGCTTCAATGGAATCAAATTACAAATGAATAAAAAAAGATATCTGAGAAATACTCAGGTATTTGGAAACTGAAAACACTTCCAATAATCCATGCGTCAAAGAAGAGATCACAACAAAAATCAGAAAATATTTTAACTGAATGAAAAGGAAAACGCAAGAGAAATAAAAGCATATGGCTACATACAAATCTATAAGCCCATGTTCATAGTAGCTTTACCCAGAAGAGCCAAAAACTAGAGACAAGTCCAGTTGCCTATTAGTAGTCATTTATTCATCATTTCAAAATCTAGAACATTTCCTTTACCCTCAAAAACAACTTCTGTCCAGTAAGTTCCCTTCTCCTTACCCTTAAGCCCTGGGACATACTGATCTCTTCTACGCCCCCAAAGTCTTGTCTTTTCTAAAATGCCAGATAAATGTTTTCAAAATATACAGCATGTAGTCTTTGTATGTCAATGCTTTTGAAATTTATCCATATTGTTGCATTTATCAGTAGTTGATTCATTTTTATTGCTAAGCAGTGTTCCATTGTATGGTTCCACCACAATTTGCATACAACCATTCACCTATTAATAGATAATCTCAATAAACAGCAAAGCTGGAGGAACTACATTACCAGACAGCAAGATCTACTATAAATCACTCATTAAATAATTAAGACACTGCAGTAGTGGCACAAGGATAAATAAATGACCCAATGGAACAAAACAATGTTCAGACCCACACATAACACAGCTGATTTTCAACAAGAGGTACTAATAATTCAATGTGTAAAGGATGCTTTTTCAATTAATGCTGCTACATCAATTAGCTGATCATATGGAAACAACAAAAGAACCTCACCTCTCACCATGCAACATATGCTTAAACCAATTTCAGATAAATTGTAGGTTGAAAGGTAGATGCAAAAAGAATAATGCTTTTAGGGAAAAAAAAAAGATCATGTGGCAGGCAAAGACATAAAAAGTAGTATCCAATGGAAAAATGCAACAAATTTGATACAAAATTTAAAATTTCTACCTCTCAAATGAAGCCATTAAGAGAGTGAAAAGATGAAAGGAGATAAGCAAATATACACACCTAGGAAGATTTGTATCCAGAAAAATTCATGTAATAACAGAAATAAATTAAGAAGCAATAGATCCACAACATAGAAAAACTAGGCATAAAACTTAAATGGATATTTCACCCAGAAGAATATCCAGATGGCCAATAATTATGTAAAAATATGATGAACACTATAAGCCATTTTAGGGAAGCAAAAATTAAAACCATAATGAGATACTGCCATGGACGCACTAGAATGGCCAAAAGGAAAACTCACAACACTGATGATGAAAATGATGTGGAAAAACTGGAATTCTCATACTTTCCTGATGACAGCATACATTGGCACCTGGGTTTCTGTCTGTACCCAGGAAAGCTAAACGTCTGCAAAAACAACAATTTCACACATAGGTATACGTAATGCCTAACTCTGTGTGCCTATGACCACCAAGAGACCTGTGAAAGATTACTCATAACAGCATTATTCTTTAAGAGCCAAAGAGTGGAAAACCCAAGAGTCTGTCAACCATGGATATTTGTGTAATATGTCATATTCATATAATGGAATACGCTATAGCAACAAAAATTTTTTAAAAATCACAACTATACACAAAAACATAGGCAAATCTTATAAACATAATTCATAGAAAATTAAGCCAGACTCAAAAGAATGTATAAGCTACTTATTATTCCATATTTAAGATAAAATATAGGCAAAATGAATATATGGTTTTAGAAGTCAGGAAGATGGTCATCTGTGAGGATAAAGGCAGCAACTATTGGGAGGGGTGGGCTGGCCTTCTAGGATTCTGGCAGGGCTCTAAGGAGTTGTTACAAAGGCATCTTCTCTAAACTTTGTGATAACTTGTGTAATTTTCTGTTTGTATATTATACCTTATTTTTTTTTTAATCAGGCAATTCTATCCATATGTTAATAACTGAAAGAACTCCAAAATATTCTGTGCTAACTACCTGCTAAGGTACAATGCTAGGACTTTATATGCATTTCATCATTTAGTCTGCACAAAAACACTATGAACTAGTTAGTATTACAACCCTTACTTAATGGGAGAGAAAATCAAGGTCAGACATAAGTAACTTGCCCACAGTCACCCAGTCATAAAGCTGCAAAACTAGGACTATCTTATAGCCATGCTCTCTCAAGCAACCCTCATATACATGAGAAGCCGGTAGCAGTGGTTGCCTCTGAAAAGAGAAGGTGGACAGAGAGATGAGCTGAGAGAGGTTGGCTTATCACAGGACACTCTAGATATATCCCAAAGGAGTGTATCTGAATGTCTTAGCTATTATCAAAAATGTGTTAAAATTTTCTCTGTGGTTTATAACCTCTGAGTCATACAAAACTGCTTTATCCAATGGGTAAATAAAATTCATTGTTTTATTACTTTACCTGATTTAGGATGCAAAGCATCACACTGGGCATTGTACATGTGTACAAATTCTTGGTGCCTTTTAATGAGCTGCTGTTTATTTCCTTGAACAGATAATCCATGCTGTTTTAGCTTTTTCTTTAAATCTCGATCTGAGAGCAAGTTATATACAGTTTTAGGCAGCGGCTTCCTTTTGTGAACAGAACTAAAAAGGAGGAAAAAAGGGATCACTGAGGGTTACTGTGAATTATCAAATGCTTTTGACATAAAACAGTCATTTACCACCTGCTCAATACCAAGGTGACTGGGAGAATTGTAGAAACATTAGTATAAAAATGGAAAAGAGAAGAAGGATCAACTTTGTGAATCAAATTGACAGTATTTGCCTGACAGTGATGCATCTGAGGTGGTGGTGGGACATTCAGACAGAAGGGTCTAGGTGGCAGCCAATACTTGGAGAGTCAGGTCTCAGAGAGAGATCAGGCCTGAAGAAGCAGACCTGGGACTCATGCAGAAGACTATGGACTAAATGCTATGAGAACACAGCATCACACTTACATGAAATCATTCAATTCTTCGCTTCTTTAAAACATGTTTTCCCTAAAATCTGCCCATGGTTTCCAGGAAAAATCTCCATAAAAAGCTAGCTACCTCAGGTAATTAAGAGTATAAATGCTATCAAGGGTCAGGCTATAGATTTTAGAATATTATCATACACAGCTTTCTTAGAAAAAAATCTGATGCATAGGCAAAACTGCCCTCTTAAGCCCAAGGCAATCAATCATTTTACAAAAGCACTAGATGAAATAAAAGAAGACCTATTGGGAGAGTTAGGTTTACTAAACTTATTGTGCAGATGAAAGAAAAGAATTCAGAGAGTTGATGAGTGCATAGTATTCTCCTGGGATCATCCTCAAAAGAAGACAACTGAAAACAATGGCAAGAAACACAGAAGTGATTTTTTTCAACTTCAATTAGTTATATTAACAAATGCATAGGCATTATAAAAAGTGTATTAGCAAATGTAATACAGGGAGCCCAGCCTGATGCTCTGTGACAACCCAGAGCAGGGATGCGGGCATGGGAAGGAGGCTCAAAGGGAGGGGATAAATGCATAATTATGGCTGATTCGAGTTATATGGCAGAAACCAATACAACACTGTAAAGCAATTTTTCCTTCAATTAAAAAAAGAAACAAGAAAAGAATAAGTGTATAAGCAAAATCACCACCTGGGGACTTCCCTGGCAGTCCAGTGGCTAAGACTCTGCTTTCCCAATGCAGGGGGCCCAGGTTTGATTCCTGGTCAGGGAACTAGATCCTGCATGCTGCAACTAAGATCCAGCACAGCCAAATGAAAAATCAGTAAATATATATATTTTTAAATTGCCACTTGGCTCTTCACTGTATCTTCATGATGAACACAATGATAAGCACTGAGCTGCAATTATAACAAAGCCCAATCAAATGACTTTCTTCTACGCCCTCCAAAAAAACAATTAATAAACATTACTTTTTTCAATGGAATATGCAGAAGTCAAGCTACTTAAGAATATTAATGACTTGAGAAAATCTTATAGATAGGAACTCCTTAACGAATTTTAATCAATCTGATTATAACTAGTTGAGTACATCACCTGGCTCAATGCTATGGCAATTAGGTGCTTAATAAATATGTATTCAATGTAGACACTGTAACTGCAATCATTTTTAAATGAAATATCAAAATTTCAGGTAACAATTATGCTTATACAAAAAAACCCACAAGATTTTACAAAGGACTTGTGGGCACACACTAGTGGGCACAAGGCCATGCTGCTCAAACTTTAAAGCATCTCAGAACCATCTGGAGAGTTTATTAAAAATGCAGTTTTCAATCATTTTGCCACAGCAACTACCAATTCTGACTCAGTTCAGCTCTTAAATGGAGATCTAAAATCTCTATTAACAAGGTTCCACATGGAAATCTAATACAAATGGTCCATGACCATACGAGAGAAAACAGCTGAATACAGACTGAAGACAACCAAACATTTCTCCATTAACCAATACCACCATTCCCTGGCAAGATTAGCTCTTTTATGCGCCATCAATAAAGACTAAAAGTCAGAAGTAACTGTTTAATTGCAGAAAACCCTTAAAACCCTCAAGAGATTACATTTTTCTGAAGAGTGTTCTTCTAATGACAGCCTGCCTACTGGACTCACTGATTATAGTGATAGTGTAAGTCGCACAGACGTGTCCAACTCTTTGGGACCCCATGGACTATAGCCCACCAGGCTCCTCTGGCAGGCAAAAATACTGGAGAGTTGGGTGCCATCCCCTTCTCCAGGAGATGTTCCCTAACCCAGAGATCGAACCCAGGTCTCCTGTACTGCAGACATATTCTTTACCGTATTATAGCTGAATAAAAAAATCACATGAGGTAGCAAGTCTTAAAAAACATTTTGAAGGAGTTTATACAAGAATATTGTAAAGGACAATTCATTAAGTCTGTACCTAAAACATGTATTTTACTAAGGATACATGATGAAGCTGATGACTGTGAAATTCTAATGGAAAACTATTTGTTGACTGGCATTTTACATTGAAAAGCACCAGCAGAAATCAACAATTTCTGTCAAGAATTTTAAAATATGATGTATACACTGCTATATTTAAAACGGATAACCAACAAGGATCTACTGTGTAGCACAGAGAACTCTGCTCAGTTTATGTTACAACCTAAATGGGAAAAGAATTTGAGAAAGAACAGATACATGTATAACTGAATCACTTTGCTATACACCAGAAACTAACACAACACTGTTAATCAACTATCTTCCAATATAAACTAAAAGTTAAAAAAAAAAAATTTTTTTAATATGAAGTCTGATAAATGTTTCCTAAAACATGAAAATGACACTGATCTTTCTTCTATGATTTGGTGAAATAGTAATTCATTTAAGGGTCCTCAAAATCTGAGGACAGCAAAAGGAAAAGATTCTTTGATCACCTCTGATATGAATCTACCAAGGATGGGTTAAGGGCTGTCATCCACATTAAGAAATGGCCTGTTGGGATACTGTGGAAAAATTTTTTTAAATATCATATACTCTTTTACGTGACCAGAGTCCAAGATCAGGATGTCACTAAAGAGAAAGGTGGTTCAATGTCTCCCTAAGTGTATCTTCACAAAAGCAAACTTTGCAAAATGAGTTATGAGAACAAAAAGGTTTTAGGGTTAAATAAATTTAGGAATTACTGGATTAAACAAAATCCAACAATTATGTTTGATGTAGGAATTCTTAGACTTCAACATACTAACTTGTACAGTGAACCTTCCTTTAAGAGAGAGACAGAAAACGGTGCTCCTAAATTGTTCTAGAGTAACTGGCAGGATTACAGTAATTCCACAGAGCTCTTCAGAACCACAGCTGGAACCTGAACTTAATTATACATGGATGAATATATCTTTAGATAAACTAACAAGCTAAGTGTGTGAGAAGAAGTTATGATGGATGCGTCTAGAAAAAGAGCAGTCCAAGCAAAATTATCAGTGCTGATTCCTTACTCTTCAAAGAGAAAATGCCCAGCTTCTATATTTCGAACTCATTCTTTTAGGAAAAAAAAATTTCTAAAGAAATTGGAAATTAAAAGATTAATTAAATGAAGTAGAATGAAAGATTCTTCATTAGACCATTAGATTCTCACTGCTTACGGGAAGTAATCCTTGTAATGATCCAGTTTCTTTATCCCAAATCTCAACTAGGCAGCCTAAAAATCTATTCTCATCAACAAACTTACCCACTAGGGGTGAGTACTGTGCTTATAAGACCTCATAGACATCTGTCGCAAGGAGCTGAGGACCACAGTGGCTATCAGACAGGGATGCAGGGAGAGATGGGGGATGGGGACAGCACAATCCTCCATCTCCACTTTAATGGACAGGGCCAATTTTATCTGTTCTATATGTTATGGTTCACTGTGCATTTTCACTTGAAAAACAGGTTCTATTCAGAGGAAAAAAGGTTAACTATCATGCTTAAAAACACTACAGTAAGAACTGTCAACTGGTGCTCCTCACTGTAAATCAATAAACCATCGCTTTATATGTCAGCTTTTGTAAATTGTAACAGCAAGAGTTTGTCCCTCAGAACCTGCATTCACTGTCGATTTACTCATAAAATCTAAGTGACACTATTTTACCTTTAATCACACACACACACACACACACACACACACACACAAAACCCAACAACAGTCCTGCCTTATCAGCATGGTTTCTGGCAAATACTCTTCCAAGTTCTTCCAAACAAACCAGACATGAGAACCAATCATTCTGCTCATTCCCACATTCCACTAATTTCTCCCATTTCCTCCCTCTCCTCCCCAGATCTCTGAATTATCACCTATTCCCTCCTCTTTCCATCCTGTTTCAGAAGAAAGGCTCTTTCTGCATGTCAAAGACACTTCATTACTGGACTTTTGCTCTCTTGCTCCTTGTTATCATCTGCTCTCTCCCTGGAGATAGTATAAAGAAGGACGTTAAAGGCTTATATAATTTCCATTCTAAAAAAAAAATCTTCCCTGATCTTGCTCCTTATTCCTTCCCCAAACTGCCGTCTCATCTCACATCTTCCCTTCAGCATCAGATTCATCTAGTTTGTGGCTTCAGCTTCCTTATTATCTTCATTATCACAGATTCTTGATAGGTAACTTTGCAAGGTAACTTTGATTAAAATTTGATTAACTTACATGTGTAACAATAATGATCAAGTTTAATAACCTATCATGATTTTGATATATAAAGGAGGCAAAGTAGCCTGAGCTTAGGTAAAAATACGGGGTTGACAACTTAAATTATCTCACCCGGGTAGCTGGCAGGGGACATACCCATAGAGATACACACACACACACACACACACACACACACACACACACACACACTCACAAACTATATTTCACACGTTCCCTTTTGAATCTGCCCCACAGACAAACTATACAACTGCGAATGTACACATAAGCAATCACCAGGGAAAATCATTGCCTTCAAAATGCAAGCCTACTGATTGCATCCTTCCAGGAAAAAATGGGTATTAAGGGAAGGGTATCTGATTTTTATTCACCAATGCTTAACAGAGCCTGGTACGTGGTTATATGATTAACAATTATTTGCCGAATGAATAAATGATTCTGTATTTTCTAAAAAAAAAAAAAAAAAAACCCTTCTATACTATGTAATGTCATGTGAAAAGGCAATGGCACCCCACTCCAGTACTCTTGTCTGAAAAATCCATGGACGGAGGAGCCTGGTAGGCTGCAGTCCAAGGGGTCGCTAAGAGTCAGACATGACTGAGCGACATCACTTTCACTTTTCACTTTCATGCATTGGAGAAGGAAATGGCAACCCACTCCAGTGTTCCTGCCTGGAGAATCCCAGGGACGGGGAGCCTGGTGGGCTGCTGTCTATGGGGTCACATAGAGTCAGACACAACTGAAGCGACTTAGCAGCAGCAGTATACAGTATATCATGTGTATATAGTAATTATTCAGAATTTTTGAAAAAGCTAGATTTTACTAATTTAAACTTCTAAGATTCCTAAGAACCAAAAAGAGATTTGATGTCTTCTATATTCAGAGTCTAGCCTTGCTTTCTCAGGCCAAGGATCTATGGTAGTTCTAAAATTCTAAAAGAAGCAAATAAGCCTAAAAGAACTGAATTCTAAATCGAATTTCTTATTAAGTCAAATTATATTAGCATATAGTAAAGTTAGGAAAAGGAGTATGTCAAGGCTGTATACTGTCACCCCGTTTATTTAACTTCTATGCAGAGTACATCATGAGAAATGCTGGATTAGAAGAAACACAAGCTGGAATCAAGATTGCCGGCAGAAATATCAATAACCTCAGATATGCAGATGGGATACCACCCTTATGGCAGAAAGTGAAGAAGAACTAAAGAGTCTCTTGATGAAAGTGATAGAGGAAAGCGAAAAGTTGGCTTAAGACTCAAAATTCAGAAAACAAAGATCATGGCATCTGGTCCCATCACTTCATGGGAAATAGATGGGGAAACAGTGGAAACAGTGTCAGACTTTTATTTTTTGGGCTCCAAAATCACTGCAGATGGTGACTGCAGCCATGAAATTAAAGACAAGCTTACCCCTTGGAAGAAAAGTTATGACCAACCTAGATAATATATTCAAAAGCAGAGACATTACTTTGCCGACTAAGGTCCGTCTACTCAAGGCTATGGTTTTTCCTGTG
This sequence comes from Nanger dama, assembly GCA_917880005.1. NCBI lineage: Eukaryota > Metazoa > Chordata > Mammalia > Artiodactyla > Bovidae > Nanger > Nanger dama. Next base: position 43,404,440 of record CAKJTW010000016.1, read on the forward strand.
GTCATGTATGGATGTGAGAGTTGGACTGTGAAGAAGGCTGAGTGCTGAAGAATTGATGCTTTTGAACTGTGGTGTTGGAGAAGACTCTTGAGAGTCCCTTGGACTGCAAGGAGATCCAACCAGTCCATTCTGAAAGAGACCAACCCTGGGATTTCTTTGGAAGGAATGATGCTAAAGCTGAAACTCCAGTACTTTGGCCACCTCATGCGAAGAGTTGACTCATTGAAAAGACTCTGATGCTGGGAGGGATTGGGGGCAGGAAAAGAAGGGGACGACAGAGGATGAGATGGCTGGATGGCATCACTGACTCGATGAACTTGAGTCTAAGTGAACTCCTGGAGATGGTGATGGACAGGGAGGCCTGACGTGCTGCGATTCATGGGGTCGCAAAGAGTCGGACACGACTGAGCGACTGAACTGAACTGAACTGAAAGTTAACTATAGTTGGCAAGGTGGGAGTTGTGGAAAGAACAAGGAGAGAGAATGGACAGTCAGCTAATATTTTTAAAAGCGCAAGCTAAAGTGACTAACGTGGCTCAACAATCATGCTCCACTTTCTTACCTTCTGAGGCTTTCTTTCTTCTCCTCACGTGATAAACAGCTGTCCAAGTGCTTATTAATGTGATTTTCTGGAATTTTAACCCCACAAACAGGACAATCCACTGTATTTTTCAAAAGAGAAAAAGATATTATTATTTGTAGAAAGAATAAAAATAATACAACCAGGTATCTTTCAACAACTAACATTAAAAAATGAAACCCAACCTTAACATGCACTTAGAAAAGCAGAGAAGAGAAGGACACCTCAGGGCAGCAGGAGGGGAACAGACTGCTTAAGTGGAACAGCCCTTACTAGGGCTACATTGTGGAAAATCACGTAATTAGAATCCTGGCCTAGAGGACGAGATTTCAAAGAAGTCTGGAATTACTTTTATTAGAAAGTGCTTTAGTTAAATCTTTTCTACCAAGGCATGACCAAGCTATAAAACTAATCTTGAGTTTATACTAAGTCTTAGGAACCATTCATGTACAGCACTGAAGCAGTCATAACAACCGGAGTAAGATAAAAATATTTGCCAGAGGAGCAGAGTTGGGGAAGGCTATGTAGAGCTGATAGAAACATGAACTGGTTAGACCAACTACTGTTCAAATTATTAATGACTACAAATGTGTTCATTTAGCCCTCATTTGTAATGAAAGGCATACCTCATTTTATTGTACTTCACTTTATTTTACTTTGCAGATACTGCATTTTTAAAATTTTTAACAAAGTAAAGATTTGTGGCAACCCTGCCACATGATGGTCAGATGATGGTCAGCATTTTGTTTTTTAATTGAAGCACAGTTGATTTACAGTGTTGTGTCAGTTTCTGGTATACAGCACAGTGATTCAGGTGTGTATGTATCTATATATATATACATACACACATATTCTTTTAATGTTACTTTCCATTATGGCTTGTTACAGGATACTGAATATAGTTCCCTGTGCTACATAGTAGGACTTTGTTATCTTTTTATATTTAATAGTTTGTATCTGCTGCTGCTGCTAAGTCGCTTCAGTCATGTCTGACTCTGTGTGACCCCACAGACGGCAGCCCACCAGGCTCTCTCGTCCCTGGGATTCCCCAGGCAACACTGAAGTGGGTTGCCATTTCCTTCTCCAATGCATGAAAGTGAAAAGTGAAAGGGAAGTCGCTCAGTCATGTCTGACCCTTAGCAACCCCATGGACTGCAGCCTACCAGGCTCCTTCGTCCATTGGATTTTCCAGGCAAGAGTACTGGAGTGGAGTGCCACTGCCTTCTCCAAGTTTGTATCTACTAATCCCAAACTCCTAATTTATCCCTACCCTACTCCCTTCACCCTTTGGTAACCATGTTTGTTTGCTACATCTGTGAGTCTCGGAATAAGTTCACTTGTATGTATTTTAGATTTCACACATAAATGATATTATAGGGCATTTGTCTCTTTCTGATGTACTTTACTTAGTATGATAATCTCTAGGTCCAACTATGTTGCTGCAAATGACGTTATTTCATTTCTTTTTTATGGCTGTGTAATATTCCATTGCATACATGTACTATATCTTTCTTATTCATTTATCTGTCAATGAACATTTAAGTTGCTTCCATGTCTTCCATGTTCATGGCTCTTACGAATAGTGCTGATATGAACATAGGGGTGCATGTACATTTTTGAGTAAGAGTTTTCTCTAGATATATGTCCAGGAGTAGGATTCCTGAATCATATGACAACTCTTTATTTTTTGTTTACGGAAACTCCACACTGTTTTCCATAGCAGTTGCATCAATTTACTTCCCACCAACAGTGTAGGAGGGTTCCCTTTTCACACATGCCTTCCAGCATTTGTTACTTGTAGACTTTTTAATGATGGCCATTCTGACCGGTGTGAGGTAGTATCTCATTCTAATTTTGATTTGTATTTCTCTAATAATCAGCCCAGAATCCTAAGTCCTAAAAGAGGATGGTGTTAAAGTGCTGCACTCAATATGCCAGCAAATTTGAAAAACTCAGCAGTGGCCACGGGACTGGAAAAGGTCAGTTTTCATTCCAATCCCAAAGAGAGGCAGTGCCAACGAATGGTCAAATTCAGTTCAGTTCAGTCGCTCAGTCGTGTCCGACTCTTTGCGACCCCATGAATCGCAGCACGTCAGGCCTCCCTGTCCATCACCAACTCCTGGAGTTAACTCAGACTCACATTCATTGAGTCCGTGATGCCATCCAGCCATCTCATCCTTTGTTGTCCCCTTCTCCTCCTGCTCCCAATCCTTCACAGCATCAGAGTCTTTTCCAATGAGTCAACTCTTCGCATGAGGTGGCCAAAGTACTGGAGTTTCAGCTTTAGCATCATTCCTTCCAAAGAAATCCCAGGGTTGATCTCCTTCAGAATGGACTGGTTGGATCTCCTTGCAGTCCAAGGGACTCTCAAGAGTTTTCTCCAACACCACAGTTCAAAGGCATCAATTCTTCGGCACTTAGCCCTCTTCACAGTCCAACTCTCACATCCATACATGACCACAGGAAAAACCATAGCCTTGAGTAGACGGACCTTAGTCGGCAAAGTAATGTCTCTGCTTTTGAATATATTATCTAGGTTGGTCATAACTTTTCTTCCAAGGAGTAAGCTTGTCTTTTAATTTCATGGCTGCAGTCACCATCTGCAGTGATTCTGGAGCCCCCAAAATAAAAGTCTGACACTGTTTCCACTGTTTCCCCATCTATTTCCCATGAAGTGATGGGACTGGGTGCCATGATCTTCGTTTTCTGAATGTTGAGCTTTAAGCCAACTTTTTCGCTTTCCTCTTTCATCAAGAGGCTCTTTAGTTCCTCTTCACTTTCTGCCATAAGGGTGGTATCATCTGCATATCTGAGGTTATTGATATTTCTGCCGGCAATGTTGATTCCAGCTTGTGTTTCTTCCAGTCCAGTGTTTCTCATGATGTACTCTGCATAGAAGTTAAATAAGCAGGGTGACAATATACAGCCTTGAGGTACTCCTTTTCCTATTTGGAACCAGTCTGTTGTGCCATGTCCAGTTCTAACTGTTGCTTCCTGACCTGCATACAGATTTCTCAAGAGGCAGGTTAGGTCGTCTGGTATTCCCATCTCTCTCAGAATTTTCTACAGTTATTATGATCCACAAAGTCAAAGGCTTTGGCATAGTCAATAAAGCATAAATAGATGTTTTTCTGGAACTCTCTTGCTTTTCCCATGATCCAGCAAATGTTGGCAATTTGATCTCTGGTTCTTCTGCCTTTTCTAAAACGAATGCTCAAACTACCCCACAATTGCACTCATCTCACACACTAGCAAAGTAATGCTCAAAATTCTCCAAGCAAGGCTTCAACAGTACATGAGCCATCAATTTCCAGATTTAGAAAAGGCACAGAAACCAGAGGTCAAATTGCCAACATCCATTGGATCATCAAAAAAGCAAGACAGACCAGAAAAACATCTACTTCTGCTTTATTGACTGTGCCAAAGCCTTGACTGTGGATCACAACAAACTGTGGAAAATTCTGAAAGAGATGGGAATACCAGACCCCCTGACCTGCCTCCTGAGAAATCTGTATGCAGGTCAGGAAGCAATAGTTAGAACTGGACATGGAACAACAGACTAGTTCCAAATCGGGAAAGGAGTACATCAAGGCTGTATATTGTCACCCTGCTTATTTAACTTGTATCCAGAGTACATCATGAGAAATGCTAGACTGGATAAAGCACAGCTGGAATCAAGATTGCCGTCAGAAATATCAATAACCTCAGATATGCAGATGACACCACACTTACAGCAGAAAGCGAAGAAGAGATAAAGAACCTCTTGATGAAGCTTAAGAGGACAGTGAAAAAGTTGCCTTAAAGCTCAACATTAAGAAAACTAAGATCATGGCATCTGGTCCCATCACTTCATGGCAAACAGATGGGGAAACAGTGGGAACAGTGGCTGACTTTATTTTGGGGGCTCCCAAATCACTGCAGATGGTAACTGCAGCCATGAAATTAAAAGATGCTTGCTCCTTGGAAGAAAAGTTATGACCAACCTAGACAGCATATTCAAAAGCAGAGACATTACTTTGTCAACAAAGGTCTGTAGAGTCAAAGCTATGGTTTTTCCAGTAGTCATGTATGGATGTAAGAGTTGGACTATAAAGAAAGCTGAGTGCCAAAGAATTGATGCTTTTGAACTGTGGTGTTGGAGAAGACTCATGACAATCCCTTGGACTGCAAGGAGATCCAACCAGTCCATCCTAAAGGAAATCAGCCTTGAATATTCATTGGAAGGATGGATGCTGCAATTGAAACTCCAATACTTTGGCCACCTGATGCAAAGAACTGACTCATTTGAAAAGACCTTGATGCTGGGAAGGATTGAAGGCAGGAAAAGGGGATGACAGAGGACGAGACAGTTGGATGGCATCACTGACTCATTGGACATGAATTTGAGCAAGCTCCAGGAGTTGGTGGTGATGGACAGGGAAGCCTGGTGTGCTGCAGTCCATGGGGTCCCAAAGAGTCAGACACGACTGAGTGACTGAACTGGAGTAATCAGCCATTTTGAACATCTTTTCATGTGCCTACTGGCCATCTGTATGTCTTCTTCAGGGAAATTTCTATTTAGCTCTTCTGCCCATTTATTGATCCACTTGTTTGTTTTTTATTATTGAGTTTTATGAGCAGTTTGTATATGTTGGAAATTAAGCTCTTATTGGTTGCATCACCTGGAAATATTTTCCCCTAGTCTGCAGGTTGTCTATTTGCTTTGTTTATGATTTCCTTTGCTGCGCAAAAGTTTATAAATTTGATTAGGTCCCATCTGTTTATCTTTCCTTTTATTTCTGCCTTGGGAGATTGACTTAAGAAAACTAGGACATTTTACCTACATTTTCTTCTAGGAGTTTTATGGTGTCGTGTTTCATATTTAAGTCTTCAAAACATTTTGAAATTACTCTTGTGTACAGTGTGAGGGTGTGTTCTAATTTCACTAATTTACATGTGGCTGTCCAGCTATCCCAAAACCACTTGCTAAAGAGACTGTCTTTTCTCCTACTCTTGCCTTCTTTGGTGAAGAGTGAGACTGTCAGCATTTTTAAGCAATAAAGTATTTTTAAATTAAGGTGTGTACATTTTTTTAGACATAATGCTACTGCATACATAACAGACTACAGTATAGCATAAACATAACATTTATACACACCAGGAAATAAGACAGTTCAAATGACTCACTTTATTGTGGTATCAGTCCTATTGCAGAACCAAACCCACAATTTCTTCAAGATATGCCTACATAAGTGTAGCATTAAAAAGCAGAAACACAATCATTCTGAAACTGATAGAGCTCCAGGGACCTTTGGAGGTGCCTCAGGGCCTAGAGGTCACCATGGATAACAGGCAGGGAAGTGGGGGAGGTGAGGCCCTCCATCTCCACTTTAATGGAGCAGAGCAAATTTTATCTACTTTACATGCTATGGGTGAACTGCAAGATTTCAGGTTCTGCTCAGGGAAAAATGTTATCCGCTTAAAAACACCACAATAAAAACTGCCAACTGATCAAAAACTAACCAAAGATAAAATATGCTAGGAAATACAAGTGAAAAATTCACATATCTGTATGAAATGTAAACACTCAAGTACTAACGAATTAATTTCAACCTGAGTTTAGTACGCACTAACAGCCCCGCCATCTATGGGGTTGCACAGAGTCAGACATGACTGAAGTGGCTTAGCAGCAGCAGCAACAGCCCTGCACTGTGTGTGGTATGGGCATACCAAAGATGTCTAAGACAAGAGTTTCTGCCTAAAAGGTGTTCTGAACTTCACTGGCAATAAGATATGGAAACAAGAGGTTAAACAAGTTGACCTAGTCATCAAAAAAGTTAAGTAAACTGTCCAGAAAACAAGTGCGGCCAAGCTTTAGTGATGTGAGAGACCGATACTATATAACATAATTGAAGAATAGTTAGACCTACACAGAGTCTGGAAAGGCGGAATGGGGTTGGCAGACATTTTCAGTCAAGGCTCAGGTAGCAAAGATACAGGCTTTTGGGGGCCAGATGGTCTCTGACCCAATCAACAAACTAAGTCATTAGCATGAAAGCAGCTGTAGACAACAGGTAAACAAATGGTTGTGTATATGGGCATGGTTGTGTTCCAGTGAGGCTGTGTTTATAAAAACAGGTGACAGGCTGTAAGTTTTTAATCCCTGAGCATTTTCAAGGAATAAAGGGGAGATCAGCTTGGCTAGAGCAGAAGGATTTTTGAGAGGGAGAGATGAGAAACAAGGATGGACAGGCAGGGTAGCAGTCAAACTGTCCAAGGCTGTATCAGTGGAGTCACAACAGCTTGGAAATATTCAAGTGATGATATAATAAGATAAAAAGAGCTCTTCAATATTAAACTGGAGCTGATATGAAGGATGGAGGGAGGAGAAAAGCTGAAAAGACAAAGCCCTATGTGAAGCATAAACTAACTAAAAATGCTTAGTTTTTCCTGCCATCAGCGTGAATTCCTATTCTATGAGGAGAAAGAGAACGTATCTGGAAGCACTGCCTCCATCCATGTGCAAGGCTATTACGAGGTCTGCCCTTTCCCATCCTTTCCCCTCAAAAATCCTGCTTATTTATTATATCATGTGGAATAGGAAAGTTTCCACTAAGAAAATAAAACATGTGAAAATAATTTCCTACCTTTAGTAACTTGTTTCAAGGCTGATGTAGAGGGTGTCTCAGGAACACTGTCCTTTGAGGAACCTGGGGCTGACTTTTCTGCAGAAGGAGTCCCTCTGGTCTTTGCAGGAGAGATCAGCTTTTTCTGAGGGCTTAATTTGCTTTCATTCTCTTTTATCAACAACTCTGACACAGAACCACCACTTTCTCTGATCAAGAAACTCTCCATTAACTTGCTTCCTTGCTTTAATGAATGTCTGAAGGCCACAGCAGTGTCTGTTTTGGTAGCCAGGTTCTTTGAAGAGGAGGAAGCAGCAGAGATGGGTGGTGACTCTAAGGCAAACTGCAACAGACGACTCCTTGAAGCACAGAAAACACAACAGATAATAAAGTTGTCAGCTTACATATACACAACTTAACTGACATAAGCTGTTTTCTCAATTAACATTTGTTTCTGTGAAATACAGAACTTACTGCATAATGGCAACCAGTGTTTCTTCTAGAATAAAACACAAAGCAATAAATCTGACTTTAAAAGCAGTTAATCTGTCTATAAAAGATAACAGAGGGACCTGAGTTTCTGGCCATGGAGAATAGCTTGTATGAGACTTACTCTCCAATCACAAATAACTAAAATTTCAACAAAACATACAAAACCATTTATAAGCATGATCTATAATCAACACAAGGCTACTATCCCTGAGACAGAAGAGAAACTTGAAGTGATCCAACATTTCCATAAGAATTTCCCATGGAAGCATGCTCTGGGAGTTGGGTATTAAGTCAAAACAGGGACCACTGATCTCTCTGGGTAGAGGGAATAGAGATTAGAGCTCTGGACAAAGGTTGCTAGGACTGGAGGCACAGGGTGCTGAGCAGAGAGCAGCCACAAAATACCCTAAAAATCTGCTGAGAAATGTTCCTTAATTATTCATCATCTCCGGGGCTGCAGAAGCATAAGACGAAGTCACAGAAGACCTGACAGGAAGCAGATGTCATGAGGCTGAGATTCTCAAGGTCAGTACGGGGAAACTGTTGGAATCTGAGCCCAGCCAAAGTCGAGAGACTCTGATAAAGATTCTAGACATTCAGCTGAAACCCCACAAAGGCTACACTTTAAGAAGAAGGATCCTCCTCTAGAAATAGAAACAAAAGTGAAACAGAGCAAATCTAACAGAAATTAAACCAGGGCTTGACAGAATAAGTGAAGAGCTAGTAATTTAACCTGTCAGAACAAAATTCAACATCTTTCAAAGGAAGACAGTTCACAGCCTCTATAACATTTCATTCATAATATTCAACACACATTTAAAAATTACTAGGCGTGCAAAGAAGACATTAGCCTCTAACCGAGACAAAATAATCATTAGAAGCAGATCCAGAAGTGATCTGAGTAGCATCAGAAGAATTTCAAAAGAACTCTGACCAATATGTTAAAAAAGAAAAAAAGAAAAAAATAGGCAAATGAATAAAACAATGTATACTCTAACAGGGAATTAAAATCCATCCCAAAAGGATAAACAAAGAAAATGAAATCTAGGCAAACATAACTAAACTACTGAAAAAAATACAGAGAAATCTTTTAAACAACCAGAGAAAAATAAGATATACTACCTCTAAGGCACAGTTCCTCAACCTTGGCCTTACCAACACTGAGTCAAATAATTTTTTGCTGTAGAGACTGTTCTGTGCCTCATAGAAATGTCAACAGTATAACACCCCTAACCTCAGACTAGGACAACCAAAACATGTCCAGACATTACCAAATGTTTCCTGGAGAAAGAGGTAAAAGAGAGCAAAATCATTCCCAGTTAAGAACAATGGCTCTAAGGAAATAACAGTAAGAAATATCACTGACTTGTCAACAAAAGCTATAGAAGACAGAAGATAACAGAATGACATCTTAAAAGTACAGGTAAAAAATCAAACTGAATCCTATTCCTACTGAAAATATTCTTCCAGAATGAAAGCAAAATACATTCTCAAGCAAACAAAAGCGATAAGAATTCCTCATCAGCAGACAAGAAATACTGCAAGAACTGTTCTTCATAGAGAAAATGATTATAGACAGAGGCATATAAAGTGTCCACAAGAATCAACAGCTCCAGAAAAAGAAAATATGTGGCTAAACACAACAGTATTGACTTTTAAAATACACTAGCAATGTCTCCAGGAAATTTATAACATACATGGAAGTAAAATAACTCAAAACAGTAAAAAAAGAGGAATTAAATAATGCAAAAATATTACTGTAACCAATTAAATACAAGGATACATACTCCAACTGAAAGACAAAACTTGTCAGACTAGATTAGAAAATAAAATGCAACTATATACTATTTAAAAGAAATCATTTTAAAAAGATGCAGAAAGATTAGGAAAAAAAGGATGAGAAAATATGTACCACGTAAATAAATACAAACCAAAAGAAAGTCAATGTGACAACACTGACAACAGACAAAATAAATGTTAAGGCAAAAGCACTGAGAAAGAGGTGCATCTCACTTTGACAAAATGATCAATTTAATTAGAAGCCATAAACTCATAAACTTTATTAATTTCATAGCATAGCTTCAAATGTACAAAGCAAAAATTGACAGAACTAAAAAGAGATATAGCCAATTCACAATAATTGTTGGTTTAAATAAAAGCACATATGCATTTAAACACACCACTCTAACAAAACAGACAAGAATCAGTAAGAATACAGAAGATCTGAACCAATTCAATTAACCAAACTGATACAATTAACAAATTAAAAACATCACATTCACCAATGGAGAATATACAATATTCTCAAGTATACAGGGCACATTCATTAGCATAGACCATGTTCTGGGCCATAAAGTAAATCTCAAGAAATTTACAAGGAATGAAATAATTCAGTATATCTTCTGTGACCACTGTGAATTCACATAAAACTCAATAATGAAAAAATAACTAGAAAATCTCCAAATGTTAAGAAATGAAGCACCACACTTCTAAATAACTCCTTAAGTCAAACAACAATGAAGATCAGAAAATATTCTGCTGAACAACAGCTTTGGGGTTCACCAAAACAGTCATTAGTGAACAATTTATAAGTTAATAGAAAAACTGAAAATCAATGTCCTAAATTTCCAATATAAAAGTTTAGGAAATTAACAGCAAATTACACCCAAAGAAGATGGTAATAACAGATACTAGTGAAAAAGTAAACATACAAAAAAATTGGTAAAGCAAAAAGCTGGTTCTGTGAAAAAATGAACAAAATTAGGAAAGCCCTAGCAAGAACAAGCAAGAAAAATGAGTGAAAATACAAAACACAAAAGCAAAGAATTAAAAGGAGATATCACTAAAATCCTCACAGAAATTCAAAGATAATGAGAGGACATTTATAGACACTTCATACCAATAAAGTTATAATTTTAGATGAAATGAACAAATTCCTTGAAAAAGACTACTCATCAAAGTCAACAAAGAAACAAACAGAAACTTGAAGCGTAGTATTATATATTAAAGAAATTCAGATATAATTAAAAACAGTCCTACAAAGAAAATACATCTTTGTGACAAAACAGAAATAAAGTAAAAATAAAGAACTGCAATCGTTACAAGTCTTTCTCTTCTAGAATCTGGGTTTGGTTCAAAGAAGGTTCTCAGAAAAGCTTTCATCTCATTATAACAAAGTAAAAGGCACACAATTCAACTGCTGAATAAAACTGTCACTGATAAATCACTTCCAAGCTACTACAAGGGTACACTTTTCAGCAAAGTGTCTATACTAGAGAGAACTCCTTTTTGTTTTTATTCACAATTCAGATGCATATTTTACTCTTCCAATTTTCTCTCTTACTTCAATACATACCAAAAAAAGAACGTGGCAGAGAGTTGCACCATGGCAATAATAATGTTATGAGTCATGCTAAAGTCAAAATTCATTAACTTTTCCATGTTCCTGCTAATTTCAGCAGTTGAAGTATCATAGAGAACAAAACAGTTTCTATACTTTATATATATATATACTTTACTATAGTAAAGGAACAGAGAATAGATACTCTCAACATAGGTAAAAAGTACTATAGGGGGAAAAAAAGGAAGCCGACAATGAGGAGGGGATGACACTCTACAGGATGGTCACAGAAGATCTCACTGAGAAGATGCCTATGAAAAACAGAGTCCAAACAAAGTAGAGAATTCAAGGATGTGAACATGTAGGGAAACACTGCTTTGCTTTTTAAGTACAAAGTCTCTAAGATCAACGTGTGATCACCATGTTTGAGAAGCAGGGAGAGGTCACTGTGACTGGAGCACAATGACCCAAGTGGAGACAAGCAGGTGAATAAGTCAGGGAGCCTGCTCTGTAGGGCTGGGAGGACTCCCACAGAGACAAACAGGGTTTTTACTTCAATGAGACAGGAAACCACCTCTGAACAACATGCAGTATGACCTACTTTTTATTTTCAAGGATCACTTATAGGTTTCTGTCCTTAAAAGAATTGAAAGAGTACAAAACAAGAGTTAAGAAGGCCACTAAGAAGTAAATTATCACCATACCAAGCCTGCTGCTGGCTGGGAGAGGATAATGTTGGCACAGTGAGGGCAAGTTGTCAGATTCTGCAGCGATAGCAAAGATAGAGCCAATGAGATTTACTAATGAAACAACAGAGTGGGTGTGAAAGAGAGGGGTCAAGAATGACTTTAAGGTTTTTGGCCTAAGCAAATTAAAGGAGGGAGCTGCCATTTACTAAGAAAAGGAAGACCGTGGAGCAGCAGATTGGGAGTGGGGTTTGTGGGGGCAGCAGATGGAACTAGAGTTTAGTTTTGGTTTTAAGAGGTCCAAGCAGAGGTAAGTGAGACAAGCAGTTGGATACATGAGGCTGATATCTTGGAAAGAGATCTAGCTGAGAAGCCATTCATGGCTTTCGGCCATAAATCTGGAAGCCATGAATGTATAATTGATATTTATAACCATGAGACTGTTTATGGCAATTTACATAACTTAAAAATGAGCTGTGTGAAAATATTAATTCCAAAACTGATACTTAAAGTTGAACTGCTAATCTTTCTTTCAATTTCCATTACTCCTATATATTAAATTGAGTCAGCATTACAACACCTCACAGCATTCATCACTGACATTCAAACTGGATGAACTATGGACTTTCAAAATAATTGTGACTCAATAAAATATAGGAAAATCTTGCCTGTTAGTTAACTATACAATAACTTAACCTTTTCAAAATGTGGCTAAGAATCAAAAGTGAAAACAGGTCTCTGGGTAAACGTGAACAGCCATAAAACCCATGCAATCAAGTCCATGGACTTTGGTAACTAGTCAAAGTCCCTGCAAATACTTGTTATAACCCAGGACATGCAACCTGGGACCACTTGGTTAAACAGGCAGAGGCCCACCAAGCACAAGTTCTTACCAGCTCCACAGGGCATGCACATACATATATCAGAGCAATACAATATAAATACATAAAATACATAGGCCAGTAATGATAGGAACAGTTTCTTAGGTTCCTCTGTTTCAGATACAGTACTATGCTGGGTAACTTTTAATATATCTCTTCATTTCTAATCCTTACAGCAATTCCTCAAAGTGTGCACAATATTATTCCCATCTTTCAGATGTGGAAAAGAAGCTAAAAAGGATTAATATCTTGATCACACTCATATCAAAACTAGTAGGGTCTGAAGTCTGTGCTGATGTATGGCAGCACCCATTACAATACTGTAATTATCCTCCAGTTAAAATAAATTTTTAAAAAAAAATCAAGTAGGGTCAAGATGGAAACCTAGTTCTACCTGAATCCAAACCCAGTCTGCTTTAAACTATACAAGGAAAGGTGAAATTATATTGTACATCCTCTTTAAATTTTTAAACTTGAAATAAGCATCTGGAGAAAAATTCATACCTCAACAGTGGATAAGGCAAAGCAATAAATGATGCTCTACATGCTGAAGCTGTAAAAACTATAATACACATGCAGACTGGCTGCTATGCAAAAATATAAAAACAGCATTTTCTTACTTGGGTCAAGAATAAAGTTCCACTTAGATAATAACATTCTAAATAAATTTCCAAATAAATACATTCTAAATCTGTATTTAAAAATCTAATAAATATATTCTTAAATGTTGTATATAATACAACATTTCTTAAGAATGTTATTTTAAATAAAACTGAATCACAGTGGGGAATAAACTTGTTCCTTGAAAATAAAAGGTAAAAGAAGAAAATATAAGATCTCCATGTCAGCCCTGTTCCCAAAAACCTCTGGAATTATTTCCAATACTCTTTTGGTATTTGGTTTAGAAGATTAGATTTTCAAAAATCATAATATCATAAAATGGCAATGATAGATGGGAAAGAGAGGAAGAAATAAAATTAACAAACTATAAATATCTTACATTTTCTTCATAAAATTAAACTTCCTCCGTCACTGATCTTAATCGAGAATTCAAACAAGTAATGAAACTGAATAGTTTGAATTTTATCCCTACTAATTTTGCAAATGAAGTACCATAGCACTTTAGATATGACCAATGTCCAAGAAATGTTCACTATGAGGCGATTCCAAGAAGGCAGACAGAGAAGCAAATGATAAAATCCATCCCAAATCTACAGAGTGCTTCCTACCTCACTAAACTATAAAGAATACTTAAATACCCTATTTCTTCAGGGAGGAGAGAAGAGACTGCAATCATTCCAAAGCTTCCCTTTAAGTTACCAAAAGATCTATGAACCCAAAGATATCATTAACTTCTCTTCAAAACAGACGCTATTCTTACACTCCCTGTTTCCTAGCAAGGAGGTTAAGCTTTCAATACCAGCTGAGGAAAAAAAAGAAGCCATGAGATACAATTTTACCATATGAGAAAACAGCAAACAGTCCATCAATTCCTTTTCTTTTTAATCCCCAATCAGTTCCTTTCTAAATATACAGCTCCATCTTTTCTCATTGACTTCAAAATCTAACTGATGAAGGACTTTGAAATAAGAAAAGCAGGACTTCCTGGATGGCTCAGTGGTAAAGAATCTGACTGCCAATGCAGGAGACATGAGTTCAATCCTTGGTCCAGGAAGATCCCACATGCTGTGGAGCAACTAAGCCCATGCACCACAACTATTAAGCCTGTGCTCTAGAGTCCCGGAACTGCAACTATTAAGCTCAGGTGGCACAACTACTAAAGACTGTGCACCCAAGAAGCCAGTGCTCCACAACAAGAGAAGCCATCACAGTGAGAAGTCCACGCACTGCAACTACAGAGCAGTCCCCGCTCACCACAACTAGAGAAAGCCTGTGCAGCAATGAAGACCCAGCACAGCTAGAAAGAAATAAATAGAAATGAGAAAAGCTAGCCCTTTAATTATGAGCATCAGAGGATCTCAGAGTGTCTTAATCTAGGAAAGTATACATTCTCATGACTTTGCTTAAGGAAATAACCAGCCAGTCAATTTCTAGAATGCCACATTAGGCAAGTTCAAAGGAGTAAATCTGATCATCTTTAGGATGGGAATCCATGAATAAACTTCAATTCTACTGAAAGAAATTTCTTTACAGTTTTGGGAGCAATGTAATGTACCTCTAAGAATATTCCAACAAGCTTGGAAGTCATTGAACTTAAGTATGCAGGCATTTAGCCATTAACTAAACACAGTACATTTCTACTAAAATTTCTTGCTTGGCTTGAATGATTAAAACTAAAAGTAAGTCAACATATCATGTGATAGAACAAGTCTTTTAAATTCCTCTGGGTGACCACTCACTAAACACCATCAAGCATTTGACAGTTAAGAAGTAAAGCTACACATCATAAAGCACCAGCAATTACATATTTCACATTACACATCATTTTATACATGCTGAGCAAATCAGAATAAGAATTAGTGGATTAATATATAACAGACCCAGAAACCATAACACATACATGTGTGTACACATACACACGCATATGCCACCCAGCTCTGTCCACTGAGAGGCTTTAGAAGCAATGACACCCCAATAATAATGAGCATGCCCAGCTCCATCCAGATCCTGATTCCTAAATACCATTCCCCAGTGAAAGGAACCAGGGCTCCTTGGGAACATGGCTGATTCTAACGCTGGGCACAAAAACAAAAGATGAAGCTGAAGCATTTCTGAACTACTCAAAAGTAAGTGCCCAAATTTACATTCTAACTTGTTTTTCATACAGGAGACTTTCTGTTAAGAGACTCATTATGATCAGATTGTTCACATGTGATTAACGACTGTGGTCGCATCCTTTCTTTTACCCCTAAATATGCAACACTGCATTCCCTAATCCTCAAAAGTTCAAAGAGCAAAGGGAGGAACACATATCAAAGGCAAAAGCAGTTAGGGATTAGTCACAAAATTAAATCATACCGTGCAAAATTCAAGCTTTTTACCAGTTCATCTAAAACACGGTTATTTTTCAGGTCTGGCTCTGTGACTGTCTAGAAAAGAAAAACAACAGATGGAAAAAGGTCAGCAACAATAATTAACTTGTCATAATCTCATTTTTGAAGATGTGTGCCCCATCCTCCTGAGACTCCCCATCCCACTAAGTCTTCCAGGAAAGCCTCAAAATAAAGTTCATTTATCTCCTACTAATATGGAATTTTAAAACAGTGAATCACTATCTGCTGACTGGAAGTCTGATTCAAAACTCTCTGAAGCATCTGGTAAAAACATATGCACTCTGTACTGCCTAAAATAAAACCTAATATGAGCAAGAATCCTTCTTCAAAATGGCAGCACTGTTTCCCTCAAAATTTCTCCTTCAAAGAATAGAGATGCTCTTTTAAGCAGTAATGCAGGAGGAGCCTGAGGTGCTCAAAGAGACTTTAAAAAAAAACAAGACTGTTTTTCAGGAATGCAAGAGGAAAACAATAAACCCAGTAGTTATTTAGCATGAATAATGAATAGCATGAATATTTTGCATACAGTTAATCTCTGTGTTGATACCACCTTGAGGACAGCAGCATCCCTAGTTGTTGTAAAGAGATTAGACTTGAAAGCAGAGTGAATTCAAAGACATCCTGACACCAACAACCTACCAAACTAGAACAGAAACCCTTTAACTAGCCCGCGTCCTTTCCACCATATTCTACTACTACTTTTTCGTTCTTTACTCCTACCTCCACTTCCTTTCCTTTTTACCTACCTTTTCACCTATTTCAACTACATGGAATGTTTCAGAAACTTTAACAAATTTTCTGGTGTTTTCCCTGAAGGTCTGACTTGGGCAAGAGGTAAGGGCCCAGTTAAACTAAATCTCTGCCTGCTGCACAAATACTAAAATATCAATCCTTTGCAAATGAATGATCCTTCCATCAGATTTTCTACCCACGTTGAGAAATTTTAAAAAATGAGGAGCCATAAAAAATATAGTTCATTAAGTGTGCTATATCCTGATCTTAAAATTAGCTTTTTCTTCCTAAAAAACATTTAGGTTATCAGAAATCTTAATGAACAGTTGAACAAAGCCCAGTTCTCCATATATGTATTTTAGAAGTCTTTTCTGAAAATGTTTTTGATATAGCTTAATTCAATAATCATGCATCTTCCCATGGCTTATGTATATACATAAAGCAGAAATATCTGCACCAATCAGTTAGCTTTAAAGGAAAAAAAGGAAAGAAAAGAAACTCACCACACAACAAGTTGGACATTGTGTTTTATAGGACAGAAATTTTCTTATACAAAGAGAACAGTCTGCAAAAACACAAATGCAACATAATGAATTAGTTAAGCTGTATAATAATATTGGAACCTAACTTCTAACGTATTTACATGGTGGCTCAGACGGTAAAGCATCTACTTGCAATCCGGGAGACCTGGGTTCAATCCTGGGTCAGGAAGATCCTCTGGAGAAGGGAATGGCAACCCACTCCAGTACCCCTCCCTAGAAAATTCCACGGATGGGGAGCCTGGTGGGCTACAGTCCATGGGATCGCAGAGTCAGACACCATTGAGTGACTTCACTTTCACTTTCACTTTCAACTTCTAACAAAAGTTGATTTAAGCCCCTAGAATATTTCCACCATCTAAAGTCTGTCATTATAATCTTAAAATTCTAGTACATGGACTCTAACTATACACAGTTGCAAATACGACTTAGTAGCATTCTTAGGAAAGCGATACATATCAAATAATAGTAATCCAGAGTCCCTAGCACATCACAACTCTATAAGCAACATGTATCTCTCTCTGTATCTTCCATCTATAAAATGAAGGAAACATAAGGTAAGAACTAGGATAATTTTGTATAAAAAGGTCAGATATCTCCACTGCCTAACATTCTAAAATATAAATTTTGAAACAAGATCTATACGTGTGTTAAGAAATAATATACCAGATTATCAAATTAGGGATTTCTACATTCTAATACTTTTGTAGCAAGAGCTGTTATAAGGAAAGGTTTTTGACCTCAAGGAAAGCAGTGAGGCAATTACTTATAATTCGGTGTATTAAGGACACTGTACTAAGTTTCAACAATTTAAGTAGAAATTGGCATGAACTCAATTCTTCACACCCAAGGCAGTGTAAAATTATCTCCCAAAACCTGACAAATTGAATGGTACTGTACTAGTAGCTAATGTGCTAACAGCACAAATTCACTTTAGTGAAGGGGATCCATAGTGGCTCAGGCAGTAAAGAATCTGTCTGCAATGGGGGACACCCAGGTTCAATCCCTGGCTCGGGAAGATCCCCTGGAGAAGGGAAGGGCAACCCACTCCAGTATTCTTGCCTCGAAAATCCCATGGACAGAGGAGCCTGGAGGGCTATAGTCCATGGAGTTGCAAAAGTCAGGCATGACTGAGTGAAAACCCCCTTAGTGAAGTAGTCTAATAGGCTCTATCCCCAGTGATACTGAATCAATGAACTGTGACCAATAAATCACATCCATAGTATGTGGTTCTGATTGAATAACAATTATTTTTTAAAAACTAATAGTTTTTGTTACTAGGTTGAACCATAAGAAACTTTATGGTAAGTCAAAAGAAAAGAGACAAATATTGGCAATTTCATTAATATAACATTGTGCACTTAATGCGTGTTCTGTTTTAAGCACGGTAGATGTATTAATACTTTCAATTATTACAGCAGCTCTGAATCCCATTTTATGAGAAGGAAAACACAGCATAGAGCTTAGCCAACTTGCCCAAGATCATGGAGTTAATAGGTGGCAAAGGCAAGTATCAGAGTCCATGCTTTTAACATACTTCTAACTAATTATTTAAAATATTATAATCTGCTTATAACAACGTATTCCTAGGTGGCTTTATTTAAATCACCTGTGAGGTTTGTTTTTCCACCCCCAAAGCTCAACTGTGAGCCATGTGTATAGGGTGGAGGAGGGAAGAGTAAAACAATGAAATACAGGGTAGCTTCAAAGAAACAAGCAAACCCAGGGAAAGAGGTATTTCTTATCTCCAACAGGATACAGCCATCTGCCGGCTTTTATGTATCAGAAGAGCGTAGCATCCTGACAATAAAAATCAAGTTTCTAAAACTTAAACCAAACCTTTTGGCATGTGATCTTAAGGATATTATGAGAAAATAAACCATGTGAAAAGTAATTCTGAAGTGTCCAATCAAAAAGAGAAAATCCAGTTCCAAGTTTGAAAGGAATAGGAGATCCTTTCAAAGCTGACCTCTGCCTCCAATTCCAGTGTTAAGTGACCAGTAAGCTGATAAGAGAATAACATTCTTTCAACTAATGACCAGCACTTCAGCATTTCTGTAAGTGTGGTTCTGTATAATTGCATGTCCTTTCCGTATATGTAACTCTCTCTCTTCTCCCCCGTCTTGTTTCACAATGCTGCCTCATAAGAATGAAAAAGAAGAATAACACTGATTATTTGTCTGAAAGAATATTACATTGCCTCTTAATTGAGCAAACATCAATAAATGGAACACTTCACATTTCTTTTTTTTAAATAAAATTAAACTGCTTTTTATTCCAATATAAGCCTCAATTAATTTAGTGAGTCAAAATTCACAAAAAGAAAAGAAAAATGACTGCTGGTTCATCTCTAAAATAGTAGTAATTTAATAGTACCTAAAAGCCAATGATTTCATCTAGCAGTAAATATTTGAGCATCTCCCACTATCAAGTCAGAAAAACTGTGCAACTGCAAAGCAAACAGGCACTTGAGCAGATCAATCTATTTGTGAGAACATCTCTCACTTAATGGTGTTTTATGGACTGGAGTACGCCCAGGTCCTCTCCCCACAAAAGTACTCTTTAACAACACGAATTTGGATCAATTGCCCCACATTCTGCCACTGCACTTCACTCAGACCTTAATGGCAGCAGATATGCAAATATAGTATTTGTTACCCAAACTGAAAAAGCTAAACATAGGAAAACAGAATAAAGGAATTTAAAAAGACAAACCGTAAAATGTTTAAGGACCAGCAAAGTAGCTAGGATTCTGAGTCACTAATTCCAGTCAATCCAGGATGACAGCAGAACACGACAGCTAAGTCTGGCTCCTACTACACTCTGGGGGCTTTTGTGTCATTAACACAATTATAGACCCAGAGCAACTTTTAGTCTTGAGGGAACCTGTGACAATGGGTGATCAGTAGAAAAGCGTATTGAATCATGACAGGTAGAATATGAAAAATAACCACTCATAAAATAAATTATCATTATTGGAAGTACTCTCCACCGACTTCTTAGATAAAGAATGACATCAGTGATAACTGTATGTGACAAAGAAACAAGAAAAAAGAGAATAGAAGTAAAGACCAGTTTTTCAGCTAAATAGGGTTCACGAAACTCATTTAAAAAGTCATCTTTCTTTCCTAAAATGACATAATTAAAATCTACAGAGTAGACTTCCATGTCTGTCCAAGAGAAAGTAACCAATATTCAAAGTTACTCTCCTTCTACAAACACTAAAATACTGGGGGAAATATGAAAAAAAAAAAAAAAAAACTCTCTATTTTCAGACTTTGGACAACTATAGAAATGAGAGAAGTTCTACCACAGCTCAAGATACCTGCCCATGGCAATTTCTTGACCATAGCACAGGAAGGAAAGCCAAAAGCCCATCAGTCTTGCTAGTTGAGAAAACAAAGATCAGAGTTCAGGGCAATCCACGCAGCTATAATTCACAAAGCAGCATACCAAAAGAAAGAAGCTACATATATGTAAAGCCCTCCAGAAACATGCATACATATCTACTCAATTCTATGACTGAACTTAAATCTGCATATATACAAGGATCCATGAGGCTAAATAAAGATCAACTTCCAAGGAAAGAACCATAACTGGAGTGGTAACAAAGGGCCAAGAGTTCATAAAATTTCTAGCAGCTGGTTTGGAGAAACCTCATTAAACACTTGGCCACTGAGTAGACACCCCAGAGCATCATACCTTAGTATGAGAGTAGATTAGCCAGAGCGAGTGGGTGATGTCAGAAAGATGGCAGAACAGGAAGCCAGCCACTGTTTTCCCCATGGTAACACAAATCAACAAGACAGAAACCAACTCAATTTGTGAGAAATACGGATGCCAGTTCAGATGCTCACATACCCCAAGACAAGCACAAAATCGGCCACATCAAAGCTCGTAGGAAATACGTAGCCCTCATTTGCCAGAGTTCCTATACCTGGCTCAGCACCGCATAATCAGAGAGAGACTCACAACTCCCAGCTTTTCCCAGGGGAATGAGAGAGAAAGAAGACTGAATCACAGATGAAATGTTCAGACTTTTCATGGGGCTGCCCCAGGAACTGGTTTCTACCATGCCTGAATCAAAGCACTGATAAGAAAAAGAACCAAGCCTGAGTCACTGAGAACAAAGGTTTGGATGAGGACTCAATCATTCACCATTATTACTCCTTCCCTGGGAGTAAACAGGAGGAATTCCCAGCTCTCGGCTTCTCTTTAGGGAAGAACATGCATCCAACATTCCCACTTTTCAGCAGGCTGCCTAAGAGACTTGTTTCTATCTCACTCAACCCATAGCACTGAACAAACGTACTCTAGAAGCTGGGAGACTAATGAGGAGAAAAGAGCAGGCCCGCCGCTCCAGAGGACCCACAGTACAAATGGAGCCTCATACAGCTCAGTGGCTTCTCCTTTGGAAAGAAAGAGAAGAAAGAAGGATGCGACCAGTATCTCAGCTTCTCCAGAGACTGCCTGAGGAACTGCTTCTACTTTGCCTGACTCAGAGTGCTGATGGGTGCCTGGGGGCCACCAGGAACAAAAGACAGCTGGGCAGTTTGCTGCTGTTCCAGAGGCTGTGCAGTACCACAGATATAAGAAGAAGCAAAAGATTACATATTGAGGACAACACTGTTAAGATGTTCAGTTCAGTCAGTCACTCAGTTGTGTCTGATTCTGTGACCCCGTAAATCGTATGTTAATTATCCTTAAATTGATCTGTAGATTTAGTGCAATCAGGAAATGGCAACCCACTCCAGTACTCTTGCTTGGAAAATCCCATGGACAGAGAAGCCTGGTAGGCTACAGTCCACAGGGTCACAAAAAGTCGGACATGACTGAGCAACATCACTTCACAGTAAACATCCCAGCAGGCTTTTTTTTGGAAAGAAACTGACAATCTGATTCTAAAATTTATATGAAAATGCATACAAAATGCAAAGATCCTAAAAGGACCAAAACAATGTTGATAAAGAAAAACAAAGTTGGAGTAGTGACAATACCTGACTTGAAGACTTACTAAAAAGGTTACAATAATTAAGACAGTGCAATTCTGGCACAAGGATATAGACATAAAGAACAATAGAACAGAGGAGAATCCAGAAACAGACCCACATGTAAATTCCTGGGGCCATACTGACTGACATGGAAAGAACTCTAACTAGTGACAGAAATGTTCAAGCTTAACCATAATCATTATATGGTATAAACATTTGTTGAAACTTACTGACACTTCTACACTTTACTACACACTTGAAATGGATGCCTTTCGTTACATGTAAATTATATCTAAATCAAGAAGATTTTAACACAGATTTAGAAACAATCCCCAAAACTTCTGTTGGTTCCTAATACGAATCAACCCAAGAAGGAAACTAAGACTTATTAAGACCCTATAATGTGCCAGACCCTGGACTCTCTACATCTGACTCTCCCAACCATCTCCTAAGGCAGAAACTACTCTCTAAAGTTTCACATTTGAAGAAATGACAGGCATTTGCAAAGTCACCCACCTAGTAAGTGAAGAGCTAAGTTAAGCTTAGCTTATCTCTCAAGCCCATGTTGCTACCATAAGTCTTCTTCATGGAAACTTTCCCACCAAAGCTACTGCTACCCACTAAAGCCATTTTTAAGCCTAAATTTTTTTTTAACTTTCCAACACAAACCAACTCAAAGATAGAGAATAAGAAAATCATAAGCCTAGATAAGCCATAAACTGGACAGCCAGATACTGAACAGGACAAGTGCACCTCTGTGTACCAAATACATCGAACTACAGCATAAAAATGCATACATACTAGACTCACAAAGAGAAGTACAGACACATTTCAATATGTGAGTCTTTCCACCATCACAAAGCAAGTGATAAAACTGTAATACTCTTCAGTGGGGAGAACTTGTCCACCAGGGTTTTTAAACTTTAAAATTCTACACCAAGGACTAGTTGGTTGGACCACCTATCTCTTACCCTGTCAAAAGCAAAAATTATGAAATTTAAAATCTAAAAAGTGCTGGACAAATAACCATATGTAGTGATCAAAATCTTCATTCCCATAAATGTTATAAAAGGCTTAAAGTATCCAAGAGGGAGATAGTGGAAAGACCTTCCAAAAACTTCAAGACAGAGGAGCTAAAGTTGTAAATAAATATGTGTACTTATCTTTGGTGTCAAATTAACACTACGTTATGTAAAAATCACATTTTTCTAATTCATAGAAACAATACATACTTACAGTTATGTGAACACTGAGGAATCATCATTGCAATGTTGAAATATTCAAAGCAAATTCCACACCGCAGCAAATCATCTACTGTCTGAAATACAAAAATATATATATACCTATCAGAAAGCCACCAAGATTGGAACATCTGCCAACTGGAACATCTGCCACAGAATTCTTTCTCCATTTCCTAAAAAAATAAGTTAATAATACTTCTGTGTCATGTATATAAATGTAAAAGTTGCTGCTGCTGGTGCTGCTGCTACTGCTAAGTTGCTTCAGTCATGTCCAACTCTGTGCGACCCCACAGATGGCAGCCCACTAGGCTCCCCCGTCCCTGGGATTCTCCAGGCAAGAACACTGGAGTGGGTTGTCATTTCCTTCTCCAATGCATGAAAGTGAAAAGTGAAAGTGAAGTCACTCAGTCATGTCCGACTCTTAGCGATCCCATGACTGTAGCCCACCAGGCTCCTCCATCCATGGGATTTTCCAGGTAAGAGTACTGGAGTGGGGTACCATTGCCTTTTCCAATTTAAAAGTTAAGTCCATGTAAACTGCAAGGTAGAGAAAAACCTCCTCCATATGACTTATTTAGATTCCCACTCCATATTGCCAGCCCTTCACACAAAAAAAGAGGCCTACTCTCTTCTTGTTCCACTTGTCATGTGTTTCCAGCTTCTATCCCAAGCCTTCTCCTCTTCAGACCCCACTCCCAGGCCTACAGTTACTGCTGGGTGAAAGGTCCCCAAATCAGGGAATACTACAGACAAACATCAGAAAGTATTCAATTAAAACCCTTGCTTCACAAATGAGTCAATGTGTATCTAGAGCAGGTTACTACACAGTGCACATCAGTCAATCAGGACTAAACTTCTGGATTCCCTACTGCCTGTCAGTCCAGTGCTTTCTGCACGGTACCACATGGTGGAGTCTTAACTGCTCCATCACCAGGCAAGTCGCTGTTTCACATACTTTTGAAATATGTGCGTGTCTGACCTAAATTTAAAAGTTGTTGTTGTTAGTTGCTAATTCATGTCCAATTCTTTGTGACTCCAGGAGCTCACCAGGCTCCTCTGTCCATGGGATCTCTCAGACAAGAATACTGGAGTGGGTTGCCATTTCCTTCTCCAAGGGATCTTCCTGAGCTAAGGATCGAACCCGCTTCTCCTGCTTGGCAGGTGGATTCTTTACCATCTGGAAAGCCCAAATTTAAAAGTACAGACAAAAAGATTAATTGAAAAACAAATATACAACAATAATACATAACAACAGAACTATGTAGTTTAATAGTCTTAGGAGGTCTATAGCATCCGTATGCCAATTTTACAGATGAAGCCTGTAGAGATTACAAATGGAGTCAAATCCAAGAAGTTGACTCCACGGTGATTCCAAATTTTAAATACATATACACATTGTGGGTATGTGTGTACATAAGCAGACAGGAGAAAAACTGAAGGACGATAAGAGAAAACATTAAACAGTGATTCTCTCTGGATAGTAGGATGCTACATAACGTCATTTTTCTCCTTTATCCTACTCTAAATTTTAATTTGTTCTACTATCTACAAACATCTATAATCTGTCAAAAACAAATTTCTGGAACAGTAAAAGCAGGGAAATAAACATTCAAATGTCCAAATCTACAATTATTTTGGGTGGTAATCTACCACTGATGCAAAAGGCTAGAGGATTGGGCTGAAAATCAGTT
The DNA here is from genome assembly GCA_917880005.1 of Nanger dama. Taxonomy (NCBI): domain Eukaryota; kingdom Metazoa; phylum Chordata; class Mammalia; order Artiodactyla; family Bovidae; genus Nanger; species Nanger dama. The sequence goes on from CAKJTW010000016.1 coordinate 43,429,232, forward strand.
AAGAGCAGAGGCAGAACCAGAAGCCAAAGACCTGGTACCTGGTCTATCTGCTTCCTTCATTATTGCCATCCTCTCCTAGGCGTAGTTCTGCCAGATGTGCTGAGCAAGATCCATGGAAAGTGACACCACATCCGATGAGCTCTAACATTTCTGTACAAACATCCAGTTCATTGGATGCCCTAAGATTTCCTCAACTTAAGAGAAAGTAGAAGGGGGAAGTACAAAATAGGTGAGAAGACTGAATCATTCGAGCAATGGTGCTTAAGTTTTCTGGATCACAGAACCCTTTGAAAAATAAATGAAAATTGTGGATTCTCTTCTTTAAAAAAAAAATACGTACAGAAAACACTATACCAGTAATTCCAAACACCAAAGTTTTTCCATGGATCCTCAGGAATTATGGATTTGGGGTCTGATTTTTATTCATTATAAGAAAGAACTCCAAATAGAGCTACTTCTGGAAACAGCTAATTCTATGTCCCTGGAGGAGTTCAAGCAAACACCAGAAGAGAAATGGGTGGACACACTGTAAAAGGAATTAGAATAGTAGGGGGAGGGGGCGGCTGGCTTTCCAAACTTCAGATTCCAGATTCTAATATGGGCTCAGTCAGTTACACCACTGAACACTCTCTGGTGCTGAATCCTACACTCAGGGTGCTGTGCGACAGCCAACCCAGAGACATGGAACCTGCCACTAAAGGAAACTGTGGAAGTTTTGTGGGAATACATAAGATATGCTTAAATCTATGCAGGTAGCTTTACAAGTTACAGAGCTTTCACTTCCCGTATTCAATTTATAATCTTTATGACAACAAATAAAAAGCAGGGGGAGAAATAACACATTATGTGTTGATAATAATAATAAAGATATGTTAATTTAATGCTTACTACCTTCTAGATGGTCTTTCCAGATGGCTCAGTGGTAAAGAATACACCTGCCAATGCAGGAGACGCGGGCTCGATCCCTGGGTTGGGACGATCCCCTGGAGAAGGAAATAATAACCCACACCAATATCCTTTTCTGGGAAATCCCATGGACAGAGGAGCCTGACTGGCATAGCTCATGGGGTCACAAAAGAGTCAGATACGAATTAGTGACTAAACAACAAAAAAACCTTCAATCGATAAGCAAACAATTTTTGAGCGTCCACAATGTGCCAGGCATTGCGTTAGGCACCATGAATAAACCACACAGGATCCCCACCCACATACATCAACTCATTTAACCAACTATATGAACTCTTTCTGTCTCCAATTTATAGTTGAAATTCAGGCTCAGCGAAGTTAAGTATCTGAATCAAGGTCACACAGTTAAATAGGAGGCAGAGACTAATTTAACACAGAAGCACTGGAACTCAATATATGCTCTTCTCCACTGTACACTGGTGCCAAGGCCATCAGAAAGGCAGAACCACAGCTTTCCAAAATCCTTCCACGATGTCAGCTTTTCACTATGGGGAGATCTCAAGTCATCAGGCACTTCAGATGATACTGATGACAGCAGATATTAACCTCTTCCAAGTCCCTTCACTTTATCCTCAAACTCATCTTGAGTGAGTGGGGCAGATACCATAATTCCTAGTTAACAAAACGGAGCAACAGGAGAACGTGATCCTGCTCAGTCATACACTCAAATAATCACAGAACAAGGAGAAAAACCAGGCAACTGATTCTTAGCTAGTACAGCCCAGTGTATTCGCTTCGATCAAACACTGTAGGAATCCAGGACTCACTACTACTGTCCATGGAGCAAAAATCAATGTTATTTTAACAGTAAAAGACGTCAATAAAATGAAAGGCTGGTCTAAGTGAGAATCCAGATTTGTTTGAGAGAGAAAGAGATGCACAAGAGTTAAGAGTTAGAACACAGGGCGGACTTAACGCAAATTACCACTAGGCTTCTTGAGCGTAATTAAAAGAAATGAAAGAAAATGTAAACGAGACCACCTGCTTTGCTAGGTGATTAAATAAATGTTTTTGATGCAAGATCTACCCAAACTCTGTCCGGTGTCACTGTGGGAGATTCTCCACTAAAGTACTGGGAGAGTTTACATAATGCTTGACACGCCGTGAGCTCTAAGAAAAGATTAGGTGTCACTGTCGTTTCCACTGTTTGGAGTAATGTTTCTCTCAGGATCATTGTTGTTGTTGTGACTGAACCGCAGAGTATCCCGTTCCATACGACGGCCAATCTCGGCTCACCACCAGTGACCGAGGCCTGTTCCCGGCACTTGCCGGAGGAGGAAACACGACCAGCGTCACGCGCTGGCAAGCAGCGGGGCAGAGCAGAGAACCCTGGCCCAGCTGGCCGCTGGCGCCCGGTTCTTTCTCCTCAAGGTGGGGCTGGCCTCCCGCGGTCGCCCAGACGGCCCCCGACCTCCCCAAGGCACTCACCTTCATGACTGCCAGGGCCGGAGGCCACCGGGGCTCGACCAGGGAGTCCATGGTCTCCTCTAAAGAAACTGAGGGGGGTCCGCTACCCGCTTGCCTCCTGCGCTCCTCAGCCACTCGAAATTCCCCGCGCTACCGAGCTACGTCACCAGTCCGCGACGCCCCGACGCGTTTGCAGAGCATGCTGGGAGTTGCAGTACGTGGGCGGAGCGCAGCCCGCCCTTACTGCTCTTATTGCTCAAGCGCCAGGCTCCCGCAACGACTCTGTGTGCACCTGTGTGGTTAAAAAGCCCGCAGGCGGGTTTTATAGTGCACCCTTACTAAATGAATGCCTGTTGAATTTTAGAAAAAGACAGCCTAGAATCAAACCGCGTCCAAGCCTTGTCCAACCTTTCCAAGTCTAGGCTCTTGCCTCCTCATTTAGGTTGCCCTCTCTGATTGCCATAAAGATCTGTCCCTGCTCAGAGCCGGGGTTTTCACATCCATTTCTCCATCTCACTCCATCACAACATTGTGAGGTAAGTACTATCATTATTAGTTTACGCAGGAGAAAGCTTCGGCTCAGAAAAAGTGAATAGAGTTTCTTTGAGTTACACAATGTCTTTGACCCGGCTACAAATAGAGCCTCTGGACTAAAAATAGAAAGTCTTTTCTCACATAGGATAGTTAACCTAATTTAACGTCTTACCTTTGGAGCATAGCCTTCCAAATATTTCCTGTGCAGATACAATGTTTTTTCCCACAACTGTTGTTCTGTTAAATGCACACCTCTGTCAACTTGAATTTTTGTTTGTTTACCTACAGACATCCTGATATTTCTCCATGTTGATACATGTAGATATACCTCATTCCTTTTACTAGCTATGTAGTCCGTAATGCAGATATACCACAATTTATTTACCTATGCCCATCTGACAACCATTTAGGTTGTTGCCAGTTTTTCATTATTCCAAACAGTTGCAATTAACACATTATCTATATAAATCTTAGCATACCTGAGCCAGAATATCTGGGGATAATTTCCTGTAAATGGAACTACTGAGTCAATTTGTGGGCTCTTTTGACACTACAATAGCTAGCACCGTATGGCTTTCCAAAAAAGGGTGAACTGATACATTTATACCTCACCAAGTGAGTATGAGTGCTTGTTATCCAAACATGAAGCACTGACCAGCACATCACCCAGACTGTCTGCTCAACTCAGCACTCATGGATAGGCTGCCTGATGTTTGCCTGTCACATTGAGGTCTCATGAGCAGCAAGTCAGCACAGTTATATTGCTCAGGAAGACCCCTGTGGCTTGCCACTGCCACCACATGTGGTCCATGCATCCATTCCTGCAATCATTTTTTGAAGTGTTTACCATTGGCCAGTCACAGCTTCCCTCTGAAGTAGGCAGAAGTGAGGCTGCCATTGCCGTTTTAAAGACAAAGACACTGAGGCTCAGAGAGGTTAAGGCTTCACTACTTTGGACCCTCTTCATAAGAAACTCTGACCAGAGTTTGTACTTAATTGAGTCAGAGATGTACTTAATGATTTTTCCCAGTCTATGCCCAAAGACTCACTGGGCAGTAATGATATTAACAGCATTTGGACAGAAGACTTTAATATCCTTTATAATAATAGCTGACACTTATGAGGCGCTTGTATACAAAGTGCTGTTCTAGATGTTTTTACACATATTGACTTATTTCAGGCTCACTCCAATCAAATGAGGAAAGGGAAATATACAGATTAACTGATTTAGGGAATTCTGCCAGCAGTGGGAAGAGGAAGGACTTAACTTGGCCAGTCTAGGTTAAGAATCTCTATTAACCAGCACAGAATATTCTCGTAAGTCCCTCATCATGAGAATTATTCCCCTTTTATAGATATAGGAACTGAGCCTCAGAGAGGCAAAAGGACTCATTCAAGATCACACAGCTCATCAGTGGCAAAGTCCAGCCATGAATCTAGATCTTTTAGCACCAAAGCAGAAGGGATCACCCATTGACACTTTATGGAGGAATAACTGAGCAGACAAGGCCTCGGGGCAGAGATCTAAAACCCAGGATGCTGGACCTAGTGGGGCTCCAAAAGGAAGGTAGACAGTGGCAGGTTAGGGGGTGCAGTAGGTTTGTGTCAGCCAATCAGAAAAGGGAATGTAAATGAACTCCAGGATGCACTGGATACATTGGATCCAGGCTTCTTTGGATGCACTGCCTAGTCTAGATGCAGGGAGAGAGGGCAGGCTTGGGAAGATAAAATGAGACCTAAAGCAGATCCCAAGGCTGAGTGCACCAGTAACTGTTCCTTTATAGGACTAGTTGGTTACACAGTTTAAGGTAGCAAAGCACTGAGGAGGTGAGAAAAGGATAGAGAGATGAGAAAAGAGAAAAAGGAATGAGGAAGGAAGGGGAGAGAGAAGACAGAACGAAATGCATGCTTCCCATTCACCTGGACTTCCCTGGTGGCTCAGATGGTAAAGAAACTGCCTGCCATACAGGAGGCCCAGCTTCAATCCCTGGGTGGGTAAGATCCCATTGGAGAAGGGAATGGCTACCCACTCCAGTATTCTTGCCTGGAGAATCTCATGGACAGAGGAGCCTGGCAGGCTACAGTCCATGGAGTCGCAAAGAGTCAGACTCTTCATTCAACTATGAAGACAGATTTAAAAGCAGGCATCACTTGTTGAAACCTGGAGTCCAAATCCACCCACGGCTCTGAAGAGCCTGCAGGGCAGCACCCAATGCCATTCACCTCTGAGTTCCTGCCACCAGCTGCTTGGTGAGACTGAATGACTAAGTGAATCACCGGAATAAGCCCACGTTCCCATAAATGTCCTCCTTGGCTGAGCAGTTCCCTTCACATCCTCTTCAACAGCACCAGCTCAAGCCCGCCTCTGAGCCTGGGGAAGGAAAGTCCACATGAGGCCACAAGCAGGTTCTGAAAGCCACTTTTAGCTCAGGAAAAAAAAAGCATCTGTTTTCCCTCCCCTCGTGATATTTACCCACCCGTGGGAGTCAATCTCCTATAACAAGCTGCTGGTTCCACAGACATTCTCCTTCTGTTAGATCAATAAGGAGATGATCTAAGTATTCCTTATTCAGAAGTAAAGTAAAGTATTCCTTATTCAGAAGTAAAACAAAATGTTCTGTACAAAAACCTCAAGTCAGTGCTCAGTAGACTCTCCTATTGTGAGGATCCAGGACAGGGCTGCTAGATTAAGTACAGAAAGTGAAAGTGGCTCTATCTGTCCGACTCTTTGTGACCCCATGGACTGTATAGTCCATGGAATTCTCTAGGCCAGAATACTGGAATGGGTAGCCTTTCCCTCCTCTAGGAGATCTTCCCAACCCAGGGATTGAACCCAGGTCTCCCACATTGCAGGCAAATTCTTTACCAGCCGAGCCACAGGGAAGACCAAGAATACTGGGGTGGGTAGCCTATCCTTTCTCCAGCAGATCTTCCTGACCCAGGAATTGAACTGGGGTCTCCTGCATTGCAGGCAGATTCTTTACCAACTGAGCTATCAGGTCAGGGAAGCCCTTTTAAATATAAGTAGATCCTAAACATGGCATGTGACATACTTAGACTAAAAAATTATTCACTGTGTATCTGAAATTCAAATTTGACTGAGCATCTTGTAATTTTATTTGCCAAATCTGACAGCCTTAGTCAGGGGAATATCTTCCAGCTAAATACAGCGCCTGGTCTGGTTATATCTTGAGAGGTCTTGGCCCTCTCTGCACCTTCCTTTTGGAGTCTCTTCATCACACTCCTCTCTGTCCCCATTCTTCCTCCAGGATCCCTGCCATGCCTCGAATGAGGATGTGTGGATCACCTGGCCCGGGGACTCTGGGACACAGACAGTCCCACAGCAGAGCTAGGGACCACTGGAAGGAGGCAGGGTGGGAATCACTCAGGACAGAATTCTCTGTTGACTAAAGGAACAAGATTCAGAGTCACACAGACCTCAGTTTTCATCCAGCTCTGCCACTGACCAGGTGATCTTGGATGGGTCACTTACCTTTCAGAGCTTAAGTTTCCTCTTTTGTAAGATAAGAATATAATGCCTGTGTCCAAGGGCTTAGAATAATTTAGTTTTTGAAATGTTTTTTAAATGTTGGGAGGCACCTACCTAAGGTGTCTGACACATAGTGAGTGGCTGGTTATGGCAGTAGGAGTAATAGTAATAAATATGACTATTATTATCATTAATACCCATTGTTAACCAGAGGGCAGAGCAGTTAAGAGTACCAGCTCTGAAGTCAGACTGCCTGAGTTCAAGTCTCAGCCCCACCATTGACTAGTGCACAGGTTGGGGGTGCACTATGAAGAGGAATCAGGGCTCCTTGGAAACATGGCTCATTTTAGACCCGGGGCAGAATAGGTACAAGAGGAGCCTGGGAAATCTTATTGTGCCCAAATGAGGAAGTTGCCCAAAATGAATGGAGCCAGCTTAAAGCTGCCCCTGCTGACCTAAGCCACAAAAAGAATATTGACTGTAACACACTGGAATGCATTGACTGTTTTAAAATCCAGGAATTTATAATGGGTCTCAGCAGAAACAAAGAAAGTCCTCATTTTCTACCAATGGAGGTAGGGATTGTACTGGTTTCTTACTCTTACAGTTGATAAATAAGGAGAAAGCATTAAGGATTTATTCTTCTCTTCCAGAGTGAACTGTATTTTAAGCAAATACTAGCCTTTGTTGATGAAAATTCTAGTTGATCGATACAGAAGAAATAAAATTATAAAATCATTGTAAGACCATTGGGGTTCTTAGAGGGTGGGATGCTTAGGTTCCAAATGATCAGGGCACAGTGAAGGGCTGAGGGTGCACCCCCTGAACCTACCGACCCCCAGCAATCCTGAGAGGGGGAGCCAAACAGCACAGAGCCCTTGATGTGACATGATGTGGAGAACACACCCTCCAGGAAGCGTTGCTGCCCGGAAAGGGTGAAACTGGACCTAATCAAACATTGAAACCCAACTCTCATGTTACAAGACTGAATTAGATGAACTATTTGGGGAACACCCAACTGCTCCCTACTGCGTCTCTCTTGCCTCGAGTTTCCTTCACTAGACACACTGCTGGTCACCAAATGTGTGGGTTTTCCTCACAATAAGCAATCCTCTACAACCTCTGTAGAGTGTCCTACAAGCCGACATAGTTCCAGCACTGTCTACCCAGAGATGATGTCAGATCCTGAGGGTTCAGTTTTCCCAAGACTCCCTCCCTTCAGATGCCAATCTGAAGCTCAAGTGATCGTCACCAGGGCTGCTGACCAATAAATAGCCTTAGATGAGACTATGGATCCCACTTGCTATTTTACAAACGGCCACATGATGGCAGTAGGGTATTGGGCTGGATGTGGCCCCAAGCTTTGAGGAGGAGCTGCAGAGTCGAAATTACCCCATGCATTCCACAAGTATTCATTTCATCTGATCCTCGCATTTAATCGAGCATTCACGAAGGGGCCTGTGCTGGGCCTCTGAGCGTCAAAGCGTCACATCCAGCCTTGATCCTGCCATCCAGCAGCCACTCGACTAAGTAGTGTCTGTGTATCTGGGGGCCACCAGGAATCTTGAAGGGCCTGTACAGACATGGGTGTCTATGTGTTTGACATTGCTGAAGTGGATACCTAGGCTGGGCATATTGGAAAAAAGATAGTTTATATGGGGGCAGGGATGGGGGCCCAGAGGGTAGCCAGCCACCTCTGTTGTTTTGAGTTGGCCTCTTCCACAGGTATTCAAGTTTACTGTACCGTTTTTCAGCTGTGTGCTCTGCAGAAAGTAACTACTTCTTTGAACCTGATGGGGCTTAATAACAGTTAATACCCTATAGTTTCTCTGTGGGAGGAGAATGAGATCGTCCATGTGAGTTGCTTAGAATGGTGCGTAGCACACAGTAAGTGCTCAGTACGGATGCTTTATAAACATGTATGTTCTCATTTGGGGCTCTCCACTAGAAGCAGTCAGTCAGCTTACACAAAGGCCCCAAGGCCCATTGTGGAAAAGGACAAATTTGGCTTTGGGTCTGGGGCACTGGAATTAGGACTCTCCAGAAGGAAAGATCATCTTTATAGCAGCTACATGTATTGAGAATTTTCTCTGTGCCAGGCACTGTCCCAAGCACGTCTTATGTACTAACTTACCTACTTCTCACAACAAGCCTCCGCAGTAGATACTGGTACTGTCCCTGCTTTAGAGGTGATGAAACTTAGGGGCAGGACTGTAGAGAACTTTCCTGAGGCTTCTTGGCTGGTAAGGAGGGGAGGGCCAGGCGATCTGGCCTTAGAGTCCTCATTCACATGCATGGGGATGGCTGTACTCTTCTTAGGCCATGGGTACTGTGGGGAGGGAAAGCGTTTACCTAGAGATGGGGGGTCAGGGAAGCAGAGCAGACATGGAATCCTGGACTTAAAGCCCTGCACATCACCCTCCTCATGTGTCAAATAGGGATGCTCACAGAAATGAGCCCTGTGGGTGGTCTTCAGTGTTCAGGGAGGAGTGTGTGAAGTATTCTGCACTGTGTTCTGGGAAGAACATCCAGCATATGATCTATGAGTATTAGCTTTATTATGTACTAATGCTAAACGCAAAGTTGGAATGTATTTACATGAGTATTTTTCTAGTGTATCAGTTAGCGATTTTTGCATAACTATCCACCCTACAACTCGGTGACCATTTATTATTTACCACAGTCTAGAGTATGAGGACAACCCCCAGGATCTCCTGATAGAAAGTGTGGGTGGGGTTGACACCACCCTGGACATTGGGGCTTGCTTACCTCTAGCTGCTTCAGGGATGACCTGCAGGGCAGTTATGACTAAGGTGAATTAAACTTAAGACTCCTTGTGTTGAAGATGAGGAGGTACAGGCAGGAGACTGCCTGTAGCCATCAGGCAGTCGAGAGATATCAGAGAGTCCCTGGGCTCTGTTTAAGCTAACAGGCAGAGCTCAGCAAAGCCCACCTGAGAGGAAGGGATGGTGGCTAGGAGACAGCACCACGCTCCGAACATCTGTGCCTGGACCTAGTTCTAGCCTGGAGTTCCCAGCTGTGTGGGCCAATATATTCCCTTAAGGCGGTTTGGGTTGGATAGTTTGTCATTCACAGAATCCTAAACAGACATGCCCTGAAGTAAGCAGTCCAGCAATGGACTTCTTTGTGGCTGGCAAAGCCATCAGGTAGCTAAAACATGCCTTTTCTTTGTGCCTCTGTGGGTCGGAGATGCCGTCACTTTGAATACTGTCATAAGGGAGCCAAAGTTGATTTCAGGATTCTGGAGTGATCGTCTTGTGCAATTAGACTGTGAGCAACCTTAGGGTAGGAACTGTCTCATTCATCTGTTTCCCCAGCAGCCAGCTTGGGGCAAGGCTCACACAAAGGTGCTTCCCACATCCTTGCTGAATGGAGAGAGGCTTCTGCTTTGGGCTTCTCAAGTGAGCATGGTTGCTTTGAGCCAGTAAACAGATTACAGAATGCACCTCAAATCCAGCCCCTCAGCAGGTTTCACCCTGTCAGAGCCTGGAATTAGCTAGAGGCCGCCACGGAGTGTTGAGTAGTGATGGGTTACTGATGGACTCCCTGAGGCTGTCAAAAGATCTTGTTCTCTTCAAAGTCAAGATCAGTCAGAGGGCTCCTGGGAAAGGCAAGGCCCTGGAGACTTTCTGGACTTCTTCCCACAGAGAGCTACCTTAATCGTGGGAGCCTGCTGCTAACCCTGCTCTGATGAACTTGCTCCAGGGCAGGCAGGACCATGAACGTATAAGGCTGCAGGGTTAGATGGACTAGGCTTAGATGAGGGCTCCTTCACTTCCTGGGCTTCCCTGGTGGCTCAGAGGTTAAAGCGTCTGCCTGCAATGCAGGAGACCTGGGTCCAATCTCTGGGTCAGGAAGATCCCCTGGAGAAGGAAATGGCAACCCGCTCCAGTGTTCTTGCTTGGAGAATCCCATGGACAAGGGAGCCTGGTGGGCTATAGTCCACGGGGTCGCAAAGAGTCAGACACAACTGAGCAACTTGATTTCACTTCACTTCCTAGCCTGACCTTGGACAAGTTGTTTAGTCTCTCAGAGCCTCTGTTTTCTCTTCTGCAGAATGAGGTTTAAGAAGGGTTTGTTGTTTAGTCGCTAAATTGTGTCCAACTCTTTGCAACCCTATGGACTGTAGCCCACCAGGTTCGTCTGTCCATAGGATTTCCCAAGCTAGAATATTAGAGTGGGTTGCTGTTTCCTTCTCCACCGTATCTTTCCGAACCAGGGTTTGAACCCCTTGTCCCCTGCATCTCCTGCATTGCAGGCAGATTCTTTACTGCTGAGCAACCAGGGAAGCCAGTTACTTACCTTCAAGAGCGGTTTTGAGAATTTGATGAGAAAATGCACGTAAAGGGCTTAATCTAGTGCCTGGGCAAGAAATAGCTTCCCAGGTGACTCTAGTGGTAAAAAAAAAAAAAAAAACAGCCTGCCAATACAGGAGACTAAGAGACGCAGTTTTGATCCCTGGGTCAGGAAGATCCCCTGGAGGAGGGCATGGAAACCAACTCCAGTATTCTTGCCTAGAGAAACCCATGGACAGAGGAGCCTGGAGGTACAGTCCATAGGGTTACAAAGAGTCAGACACCACTGAAGCAACTTAGCACACGTGCACGGGGGCAGATGTAAGTGATCAACGGACACTTCACACACACATAAAAAGTCCAGGGGCTGTATCACATGTGCATAGACAACAGATGCTAAAATGCTTTTTATGCTCACAATGGAAGTAGTATCCTGTGGCCTCTGGTGATTTGTCATAAACTCTGGAAGGCCTCTCTGCAAATGGCAGCTCCCTCTCCTACTTGCTTCTGCTCTGACAGTTCCCAGCAGGCACCTCTCACTTACCTCTTCAGTTAGCTCTGCAGCGGACGCAGCCTTCCTTGAACCTTGGCCTTCACCCTGTTGGGTCTGAGCTAAGGGAGACTTCAGGGATGCTTCTGGTTGGAAGCACACGGACCACGAACTGGAGGGTAGGAACACCTGGCCCCTCCCCATCCTCGATGGGCCACCTCACTCTTCCAAAAAGCCACCGGAGTACATTTGGGAAAAGTTAAGCTGTTTTATTTCACAGGGTAGCTCCACGTCAAACCAGCAGGCACCATGAGAATACGCAACAGAAGATCCAATCAGACACTCTACGGCACGGGCGCTGGGTTGTAAGGGAGAGAAACGAGATGTCCGGGAGAGGGCAACACTTATCACCACATGGGGACAGGCAACCAGCAATTTCCTAGGGTGGTTTCAGTTTGATTTTCCTGACAGTATGGGGAGGAAGGAAACCAAAGGAAACTAAATAGACCAGCCACTCTGAAGCAATCAGAACCAAACCTATTGCCAAACCGTGTAAACAGTCACACTGCCGGGGACTAGAGCCTGAGCAGAAACCCTGGCCAGAAGCTACTTCCTTCCAAGGAAAGTAAAGTGCATCCTGGCCGTTCTGGTTCAAGGTCGTCGTTTGCCTCGGACAGTTCACACGGAGAGGAGGCATCAGCAAGGAGCAGTCCCAGAGGATGAGATGGCAGGACGCTGGCAGATCCAACCCGGAGAGGCGAAGAGGACCCCGAGCTGGCAGCAAAGTCCCTCGCCCGGCCCCAGCTCCCCCAGCAGCTTTGGATATGTGGGGAATTCTCTACGCAGCTGCTCAGAGGAGCGGGGACCCCAGAGAACCAGGGAAGTTGACATGAGACATCAGCACTAGCTCTGCACAGCAGAAAATCATCTCAGCAACGCCTCGGCTCACCCCTTCCTAGCTTTTCCTCCCCACCCCTCCTCCCTGAACCCAGCAGCCTTCCCTCCCCCCACAGTCATGAGCCGGCCGTGTCTTCTTTCTGGGTTTCTCGGGAGGATGAGGCATTTGCTCTAGTGTGAAAAGTCAGGGACAGAGAGACTAAGAGGAAGAACCATTACGTTAGTCCTCGTGGTTTTCCAACAGCCACGTCCACGCACTGAGCGCCAGGTAATGACCAGGACCCAGGAAGTCCTCTGCATCCATGCCTCCTGAATGAGAAAGAAATAACCCCCCGACAAGGCACTCTGAGGGCCTCCAAAGGGAAGCAAGCTCCGCGCCAGGCCCTTCCCCGCACTGGCCCCACATGGGTACCACCAACCAGTTGGGGAGTGTTTATAAGGCAGATCACTGAGCTGCTGGTTCTGGCCGGCAGCCGAGGGATGGCTCCACTTCCCTGCGTCTCTTCCCACTCAGATTTCTTCATGGGATAGGAACCTGGTGGGAATCCATTTCTCTCCTGCCCCTGAGGGCCCAGTGACCTCAGAGAAAAGACCCCCCACACACAAGTCTAATTTCCAAGCTGACAATTCCCTCCAGTTGTGCGCTCTGTCCGGGGGTTCAAAAGGCGCTTCAAGGTGAGAAATCGTTAGCACTGAAAACAAGGAAAGGCAAGAATTTTTCACAGAATCCCACAGTTCAGAGCAGCTCTTTAAGAGGAAAGGGGACTAAAGGGAGAGAGGGGGCGTGGGGTAGGGAAGCACGGCTCGTTCTCAATTTTATCCAAGAAAGGTCCTTAGCGGCCGGAGGCTGGGCCCCAGGCCCAGGAAACTAGACCAGGAATGAATTTGTTCTTTGGTCAGTTTTAAATGAACATCTTGCTGGTTCATTCCTAAAAGAGACTGAACACCGGTAACACAGAAAGACAAAAGGCTTGACCTCAGGGTAAATTGAAGGTTAAGAAATCATTCTGTGAAGAGCAAAAACGAAAACAAAAAAAAATTGCCCGTTATCAATGAACTGATCAGTACAGCTTTCAGTAATGGTGATGGACAGGTAGGTAAACACCACTTCCCCTTGTACAATTGGTTATACTGAGGACTACTAACTAGGTTACTACATTTCCCCCACACTCACTGTACAGTTAGGTTTCTGGTATTTGTTTTTTTACATTGATCTATCTACTAGGTGCAAAGATTTGGTGAGTGGCATTGGCTATAATTTCATTGTAGCCTTTTTAAAAATTACAGTTTCACATTTTAAGTTACTTTCCAGCATTTAAGCAAATACAGCAATATATAGTGGACTAACACAGGCAGGAGTCAGTAGAGAATGCCAATGCTCATGACGGTGGGCGGGCCTGGGTGTGTGTGGAGGGGGCCTGAGACATGCAGGGCGCCAGATGGGTGGGTGGGGGTGCAATATTTTTCCATTTGGTTCTGCGTCAAGGCTCAGATTTGGAGCTGGATGAGTGGGGTGTGAGTTTGCCTAAATGTGAGCTCATTGGCCATTTCCCAGTGGAAAAACAGGTGCTTAAAGAAAACAGAAAGGTCCTGTCCTTCAGGTAGGTAATTCGATGAAAGGCAGGACTATATTCAGTAAGGAAAATGAAGTTAGTCAGTTCAGAGGAAAACCCACATGACCTGACCAGTGTTATGTATATCAGGCAACAGATCTGTCAACTCAAATTTTCATGTTTCATCTGGTAGTCATGGCAGAGAATGTGATACTTTGCACAGGAGGCCACTGTATTTAAGGTCTGGGAGTCTCTCTGGGGTAGAAATGAGAAGTCTCTTGTCCTGGCTGGACGTCACAGAATCCTTGCCAATAAATGGCTTTAGGAGCCAGACCCAGCCGCACCCTCAGCCATCTATTAAGTCTTGGCCTAGTCATAGCCATCCTAAGGCTTTGTTTCCTTCACTAAGCTGTAATGGGGGGGGTATTTTATATTTTCTGTTTTATATAGCTCGATCTGAGGCTCTTTCATTTCCAACTCTAGGCAAAACAAAGAAGGTGGAATTTGTCACTAGCCTCTCCCTGGCATTCTCTTTTGAGCCCTTCTTATTCCTCCCTACTCTCGAGGCCAGTCCTTCAGCCAAGGCAGTGTGGCTCACCATCCCTACACACCCAGGTAAATGTGGCTTCATATGACTCCCTCTCTGGGGACCAGAGGAGAGGGCAAAACTTAATCCAATGGGCTGACATGGTAATGATGGAATGTCAAGAGGTGACTTATCTGCAGGATTGTGCTTCACGACTCTTATGAAGCTGGTAGGAAATTCCACTGCCCACTTCTCAAATGCCATTAGGAGGTTTCAAGAGGAAGGTGCTAGGTGGTTTTCACCTTACTGATGATCATGAAAAGAGCAACCGTGTCGGCACAGAGCTTCCGAGGTTGCATAGTTTGCTTGCTCACATTTGAGCAGGAAACTGAGGCTCAATGAGGTGACACGCCTGCCCCACCCAATTCTTTCCCCATATTTTCAATTGTGTTAAATGCGCTGGAGGAGGTGGGTGAAAGGGAAGGGAAGGGGGAGGAGGCAGCTATTTCACTGCATAAACTCCACCAAAGCATCCTCTTGGATGGCGGGTGACAAGGACTCCCTCCCCAGGCCTGGTCTGAGCTGCGTACTTACAGCCCTGTGTGCTTCATGCAAAAGGCCGCCAGCCAGAGCGCTTCACGGCCTGATTTCAAATTAAAAAACGATGAGACTCAAACTCTCCTTGCCTGTTTAGTTCCAGAATCTGACACAGTATAATTAGTAGAAAGAGGAAAAGAAAAAATTAAATATTTTGAAAATGGTATAAGTTAAACCTCTATAGTTACCACAGAATTGTTCCTACAGCGTTTCTAGGTTTTGAAGTGTTCCACACCACTGTGTTTGGTTTTTTGTTTTTTCCTTTTTCCCAACCACACATAATACTGTGCTACGATGGGGCTCAGGCTCTCACCATCCCCTCTTCTACTAACGAACACAGGCCGCTGAGGTCAGGGCTCTTCTTGCCAACGTCCTCCATGCTTTTGGGGGTGCAATTGGTCTTGGCCTCCGGGTGGAAAGGCAGGGTCTCTGGGGCTGGACGGGGAGGGGCTCTGTGAAGTGGTCCCCACCTGTGGGAGCAGCCTGCCCAGGGTGTCGCCTGCCCCACACTTCCTTTAGGGGCAGACTGTTCTGGAAGGCCACGACTTCTGGAGACAGTGGGAGACTGGTTTTGTTTTTCTGCAGGTTAGTGGTATATTGCTTCATTCGCAGTTACTGTGGGCCTTTAAATTCTCCCAGAAAAGTCCCTGCAAATCCCACCAAATAACTCAGCGGGAGATGTTTGGTGGCATGGGTCTGAGGTAAATCTAAGTTTCATAAAAAGAAAAAGGAGATCCTATATACATTTTGTATGTGTGTCCAGATCTAGTATATGTATATAGATGCATAAATATATATATATACACACACCTACAGACACATACATTCATACATACGTGTACATATACGGACGCATACATATACACGTATATATGCATGTAGAGAGAATGTCGAGAGAATAATTTTCCAGTGACGATATGCGGGCGAAGCCATTTAACACGGGCCGTGATCTCGGGAATCGCTCCAGCCGGGGTACCGCTCCTCACCGCTCGCTCGGGTGTCTGTGTGTAGGAGGGAGGGAGGCGGGGGAACCACGTGACTGAAGGCGCGCTGCGGCTCGGACCTGGGACTCAACTCCGCACAGACCCGCTCCCAGGCTGACCTTCTGGTCCCTGCCCAACAAAGCCAGGAGCCCTGGGAGGGCGCGGAAGTCACTGAGGCTGCCCTCAGCCACGGCGGGCCGCAGCGGGCCAGGGGCAGTGCCCGCCATCCCGCAGGTCACATTGTGCCCGACTTGTCGGCCGAGCTGTTGGGGAACATCTTCTCGGTGGGCGTCACGGCTGGGCTGCCTACCCCCGAGCTGCTGCTGCTGCTGGACCGATGCTGGACCACGGGTCGCACCGGCCGCATGGGGGTGGGCGCAGCTGGGCGCCGGCCAAGCGGGCAGACAGGGCTGGCTTGAAGGTGGTCATCATCTCGGTGGAGCTGCTGCTGCTGCGGCGCATGGCGGCGTCGGGGTCGCGGATAACGATGGTGTGCAGAGGGCTGGCCGGTTCTGAGCTGATGGGGCCTGGCGGGTTCTTCAGGGGCTCCAGGGTGTCCAGCACCACGTCTGGCGCCTGCTTGACCGTGTTCTGCCTCTCCAGCTCTCGAAGCTCGTGCAGAGCCGTACTCATGGTCTTCTCAATGTCCTGGGGACAGAGAGAGCTCTGGTTGGCACAGAGCTGGGAGCTTGGGGACTAACCCTTCCCGGGTGCTGACCGACTTGTGGGTTCCTTAGGGAGGCTTCCCCGCAAATCTCACTGGCTGGGCGGGAGAATCAGTCCCAGGGTGTCTCATAACCATAAGGGAAAATCAATATGAGCATTGTAGATCTTGCAGAGGCAGGCTCCACAGTCAGACAGACATGATCAAATCCTGACTCTGCGGCTTCCTTGTTGTGTGACCCTGGGCAAGTTACCTTACCTCTCTCAGTCTCAGAATTCTCATTTGAAGGTTAAGTATAATACTGAACTCAGGGAGTTGATGAGTATGAAATGATATGGCCCCTTTGAAGAGCATGGCATGGCACCTGGTACATAGTGTTGAAAGTTGAAAGTGTTAAGTCACTCAGTTGTGTTCGACTCTTTGCAGCCCCATGGGCTGTAGCCTGCTAGGCTCCTCTGTCCATGGGATTCTCTAGGCAAAATACTGGAGCAGGTAACCATTCCCTTCTCCAGGGCATCTTCCTGACCCAGGGATTGAACCCAGATCTCCAGTAGTGCAGGCGGATTCTTTACCATCTGAGCTACTAGGGAAGCCCCAAATGATATGGTCCCTTTGAAGAGCATGGCATGGCACCTGGTACACAGTACTTCCCAAATAATATGGAGGTAACAGAGAGCGCCAGTGTAAGCCCCCTCCCTAATAATTCATTTAATCCTCATACTTATCTGGTAAGAACTACCATTATGCTCACTTCACACATAAGGAACTGGAAACTCAGACTGGTTAACTTGTCCAAGGTCACACAACTACTTAGCGGCATAGCAGTCTGACCTCCAGAGTTCATGCGCCTAAGCATTAATATTAACAAATCTGTTAATATCTCTCCTTTGTCCATAGGAAAAAGTGTTCAGAGGTTATATATTAGAACATTCATAATGCTCACCCCAGGGTGATGGGACTGTTACTTTCTTCTATTATAATATGTTTTGGGTTTTGTGTTTTTTTTTTTTTAGAAAAAAAATGAAAAAAATTGAAAGGCAACAAAAATCCTCATCTGCCTATGCAGTTCCTGTGGATACTGAGACACTGAAGAGCTCATCAGTATGAGAGCACTTTGAATGACACTCAGAGATTCTGACAATGCAGAGGGTTGGCCTGGGGCTCAGCATTCCAGGAGGGGGCACTGGAGCTGGACTGCAGCATTTAACCCGAGAGCTCTGGGCCAGGATACAGAGCCGAGCCTGGGGTGGGGAGGAAAGACTGCTTTACCACTGCCACTGGGCAACCTCGGGCAAGGCCCAGTCACTCTGCACCACACCTGGCCCCTGAGCTGAAACGGCCCCACTGGCAGTGAAGACGGAGGAGACTGCTGACGCAGTGATGTGCGCGAACTGCCCGACAGTGACCTCTGCTCTCCCCCAGCCAGAGTCCTCAGTTCCTGTGGGGTTTCCCAGGGATGCCTCCCACTCCGGCTGAGCTGGGCCACCAAGGGGACAATGAGGGACAGTGCTTAGAGCTGGTAATGGAAGATGCTGGCCCCCTTCAGGCTCCACATCACTGTTGAGGCACACTAACTAGCTTTTCCGCCCTGGGGCACCTCTGGAAAAAAAATGGAAAGTGTGGTTAGACTGTTAGGGCTGGTACCTGGAGATGTCTTGGCCAGGCTCTTCCCCACCCAGGTCTCCCTTTACCTTCTTTCCTCCCCGTCCTCAGGTGGCTCTTGCCTGCTGGACCCCCATACCAGGCTCCAGTCCATCCTAGCTATCATTTTGCTTTGTGAAGAGACCACCAGCTAACAGCCAAAATTAGGCTGTGGGCTTCCCAGGTGGTGCTAGTGGTAAAACACTCGCCTGCCAATGCAGGAGATGTAAAGTGATATGGGTTCAATCCCTGGGTCGGGAAGATCCCCTGGAGGAGGAAATGGCAACCCCCTCTCCCCTGGAGAAGGAAATGGCAACCCCTCCAGTATTCCTGCCTGGAGAATCCCATGGATAGGGGAGCCTGGTGGGCTACAGTCCAGAGGGTCACAAAGAGCGGGACACGACTGAAGCAACTTAACACCAAACACAATATTAGCATATATGCTTCGCCAAGATACTTCATCCTTTGCCCACAACACTGTCTACTTTTAGAAGACACTGTCTGTGCCTTTATCCACAAGGATTAGTAGTGGGGGGGGTCCTGCACGACAGGAGAGAAGGCAGTCCTGTCCCCACTTTTGCTACCTCCCACCCCTGCAGAGATAAATGGCCGCCTTCCACTCCCCAAGCTGCTTAAATTAAGTCCCCCACTGATATCACTGCTCAGTCTGTTCTACTCCAGCAGCACCAAAAGGCAAAACTAAGAAGTAAAATATAGTTATCACCCCCTCTACCACCATCCCTACCATCCCCACCACTCCACCCTTGCAGAGTGTGGGCCAGAAAGACAGCAAGCTCAGAAAAAGATCAGCTGAAGTATTTAGGCACAAGCCTGGTGTTAGTCTGAGATGTGATGCCATGATCTCAAAGTGGAGCTGCAGAGAGGCGCCAGGAAACGTGGACAGTGTCGGGGCAGGGGGCAGGGGAGCAGGGAATGACCACTTTTCACTTTGTCTACATGAGACCTTCCCACCTTGGATGGATGTTTCAAGGTCCCCAACCCTGCTCTTCGCAATAGAATCCTTACCGCCCCAAAGATTCTGATTTCCCTCTTTTCCTAACAGGGAGAAAACACTGGGAAGGGGATACATAATGGGCTGCCAGCCAAATTCCAGGGAGAGAAGTGAAAACTTGAACTATGATAAAACTGTCAAAAGCACATGAAAGTAGTTATGCAAATTATTAAACAATTCAAACAAACTGTTTGGTAACAATTTCTTAAATTTGTGTGCTTTCTTTGGCAAGTGTAAGAATCACACAGGTTTCTCATCCAAATTTTTAAGAAGTTATCTAACAAAACAAAACTCTAAGCACTTTGGAAGAGCATGGAACATTTTTTGCTTCCAGCTTCAGCTACTTCGTCCTGCCTACCCTTTTGATCTTGGTACTGTCCCCACTAGAGACATCTCTCACTGCCTACAAGCAATCCGCACATTTTAGGCTCTCGGAACACAGAGTTCCACTCCTTCAAGAGTCCTGACCCAGCTGCCATTTTCACAGCTGTGTGCGTTGGTGGTTGCCAACCCTCTCTTCTCTAAACCCTAAGCTTCATGTGGGCAGGACCTGGGTCCACTTTAGGTCATCATTACTTTCTCAGTGCCAGCCAGTGATTGAGCACAACAGATGCTCCATCAGTATTCATCAATAAATAAATGAACAAATGAATCAGGGGATGAATGAAAAGATGAACAAATGAAAACATGACTAGCACAATCTTGCCATCTTATGGAGACACCTGCCACTACCACATCCCCTATCTGGGAATCCCACCTCTAGCCTAGACACTGGGGCCTTGAGTCTTTACAGAAGCCCTAGCCAGGAGCTACACCCATCTAGCTTCTGTTCCCAGGGGAGGCGAGCAGGGGGACAGGGAGCCAGCTCACTATCTATCCTGTGTCCTAGCTCAGGCTGACCTGGCGTGAAGGGCAAAGTGACTCTCCAGTCTGCAGGGGCCCACCCCTACCCCTCTGGGGGTGTCAGCTGGTGCGCCTGCTTCCTGCTGGCCCTTACTTCTGCCAGGGCCTCGGCCTCCAGGGACTTGTGGTCCCCCAGGCTGCTGTGCCTGGTGGAGCCACACGTCGACCGCATGCTGTGCCCTTCAGAGAGCGCCTTCTTGTCGGGGTAGTTGATGCTGCCGGGCGCTCCCGAACGTCGCCATCCGCCGCTTCTCGGGACTCTCGATCCTTCCCGGGTAAGGGGGATTTTGTGGGGGGCTGCTGGGACAGGCGGCGGCCCGGGGCGGTGTGTCTATGCTGGGGCCCAGGCCCCGGGGCGGGCTGTGTGCGTCGCCCCCACTTCGGCGCCTGGGGATGGCTGCTCCGTCAGATCGTAACCGCACTCTGCAAAGGAGCCAGGGGGCAGGGCATGGGGCAGAGGTCAACCCTGGCCGCTGTCACATGGGTCAGCAAATCCCCCAGAGTCCAGACATGCTACACACTAGTCTAGGGAGTGGGTATAGTAAAGCCTCATTCAGCCAGACTTGGCGATTCTGCAGTGAAGAACTGTCTGAGCACAGAACTCAGGCCCGCAGGTTTAACCTGCACACATGAAGGAATCGGACCTTCTGCTTCTAAGCTGCAGTCAGTGGTTCTAATTACACAGCGAATCTCGTCTATATGTTAAGTCAGGGCCAGGAGGATTGCAACCTGGGAACACTTTGCTCATGGTTAGTTGGGTTCATGATATGTTTTTAAGCGGTTTAGATGTCTCCATGATTCCAGAGGGCTTCTGATTGGTTGGATGCATTGAGGCTTGACTGTACCACAAGTCACCAGCTCCCTACAAGCACAGTAGGGCCCCTGGGAACTCAACACAACCCAGTGTTGTCACTGTCCCCAAACCTCCCCCAAAGGGCTGTTTTCCATGAGGCTTTTCCAGACCTTGAACATTTCCAATCATTAAGAGAAAAACCTGTATCACTGGAATGCTTTTTACACATTTGGATACCTTTCACCCTTCAGGGAGGCTGTGGCAGAGAGAAAAGGGCCCTAAAGTATCTATCTGGAAGGCAGATTCTTGTCCTGTCTCTGTCACTGACTTTCCAGCGACTTCTTTCAGACCCACTTTATTCATCCATTAAATGGGTCTAATATTCCTCACCCAGCTTCAAGGGAGGTTCAGTGGGTGGGAGACCACTCTGAAGCGGTTCTACCTACCGGGGATTCTGCTCCAGCCTAGGGAGGTCGGCAAAGACCTGAAGGCACGGTGAGGAGAGGAAGGCTGGGAGGGGTGAGGGGGTGGTGAGGAGGGAGAGAGTGCGGGGGATGGGTTGTGACGAGGACCAAGCTCAATGCAGTCAGCAGTGCTTTACACGCTGTGCCACCAGCCAAGCTAAGCATTGCCTGTGCTCACCCCAACAGGACCACAGCACTGGTGTTGGAGTGGAAGAATACTGGGAAAGAAAGGAGAAGAGGAAGGCAGAAAAGGGGGGACAGAGGGAGAGGGAAATTGAGGCAGGAGAAGGTACGGCCCCCTAGATGTCAAGGGACCTCAACTCTGTCATCCACCTACCCCAACCATACACTTCCCCTGATTCTATCTGCTGATTATCGACACCCTGAACTGAACAGAGTTCACTGAAGAGAGGTACTGGGACCTCTGCTGAAATAAATTCATAAACCCAGGTTCCTATTGCAGCTGATTTCTCTGGCTCTGTGTACAAGCACCCAGTGTATGGGTTGATCCCATGACCTCTCCACCGAAAACAGAGACTATGACATTTTGATAATCTGATTAAGAAAGCAGTGAGAAACTGCCAACTTTTCTTTTCTCCTCTTTTCCTTATTGTGTGTTTTTTTTTAAACCACCAAGTGCTTTGAATTCTACCTATAGACAGAGTGAGGAGTGCAGCTTCTTACCTAGCAGAAAGGTCATGTGACAGCCCTGCACACACGGGAGTGAAGAAATTGGCAAACACACTCCCACCAAATATGTGGGTGGAGCCGAGTGTCAATTCTCCCCCACCCCACGCAATGTGTGTGAGACTTCTAGTGTGTGAGATTTCTACTTACGTGGAGCGCTTCAGCGAGTAAGACAGCTTTACATTTTAGAATATAACAACTTAGGTTTTCAACAGAAAGTGGGGAGGAGGTTTAAGAACTGGAGAGAGAGGAAAAGTACTTGCCAATTTGTAACTCTCCCTCCTGCATGTTATTAGTTATTAGTATTTTAAGTAAAAGGATTGGTTGCCTGTATAAGTCTTTCCTCTCTCTCCACCTTTGTCCCAAGCTGGATTGCTTTTCTACCGGCCATTCGAGGCCAGTTCCAGCCAGCCCAGCAGGCGTGCCCAGCGTCACATCCTACGGGAAATAAGGGGCCACGACAGCCTCCCTCTGTCCCTCCCATGCCCTTCCTTCTCCCGAATCAGACCCGAATGGGCACTGCACGAGCAGGAAAGAATGAACCCGAGTTTCCTACCGGCCCATCACCCCCCAAAGCCGTAATCCGAGATGTGCTCCGTGGGGGACTGCAGGTCGTTTTTGGAGGAGGCCTTGTCGTCCAGCAGCGGCCCACTGCTGGCCTCGCTGTCGGCCTTTTGGCTCAGGCTGTCAGAGAAGGCGTCGTCCCTGGGGAGAAGGACAGATGTGAGCCGGGGAGCTTCACTCCCAACAACCCGGATGTATTGAGACCTGAGGGGCTGGATCCACACCCACAGCTCGCGGTTGCGCCGCTGCCGCTTTCCCAGCAGGAGGCGCTCTGGGGCACCACTCTCCCATCGACTACACTGGTCTCTCCAAGCTGCTCCTGGGCAAGGACAAGCTGAACGCCGGAGGGTGTGGAGGAAAAATGGGGGAGTGGGCCTGCAAGCTAAGCCCTGGGCACTGAGTCTCATGTGGCTCGGGGAGCAGCAGCTTGGGGTTCAGCCAGGGAAGAGGAAGGCATTGCCATCCCTCCGCACCCCTGGCTTTAGACAAATGTGAAGGGGCTGGAGCTTGTTGGGGTGCTCTGTCCACTGCCCCCTACGCCCTCTCCCTTCCTCTATCCTTCCTGTCCTTGTCCTCAGAGGCCTGGGGACGTCAGAGGGCTGCCTAGGGTTCTTCTGTTGTTTGCCTGACCTGGACTTTTCTCAGGCTCCAGATAAGTCTGCTTTGCCATCAAGATGTATGCCTTTGGCCCCCTCCCCTTGAGGCCCAGCATGCAGCCTGGTAAATCAGTTCAACCTGAGCCGGACTGGAACTCAGAAGGAGTGTACACAGGAACTGTCAAAGCTTTTCCAAGAATGGAAGGTGTCGACTTTCTGGGCCTGATGCTGGGGCTAGGTGTTTGGGATGTAGAGCTTTTTTTTTTTTTTTTAAGGCCTAAAGTTATTTTTTTAAAAAAATAGTACCCTCTTAGCTGGAAATGAGAGGATGATTGTTTCTGCCCCTCTCCTGGGAGAGCTATCTCAAGGTAGAGAACAGTGGGCAGTTAAGAGGGCAGTGGGATGGCCATTGGGTTACAGTGGAGGCCCTGAAGGGCGAAGGTATATGGCGAGATCCAGTGGACACTGAGAACCAGAGTGGGTGAGAAATGCCCCGGAGGCTATCAGGTGGGCCAGGATGGCAAGCCAAGAGCACCAAACACTGTCCCTGTGGACTGTGAAGTATGAACAATTTGTTTGTATGTTAAATCAATCACCATTCAAAGGGAGCTGAGACATAATCCATTCTCACAGAAGACCAAGTGTGTCACAGGAGGGAGAGCAAATCGCTGGCATATAATCCAGTGCTACTGTTCCTGTGCCCCTTCCAGACATCACTCATCCATCTTGACACTCTTCGCAGAAGGTCCCAACGCCCACTCACATGTCCTGCACAACTATGTACTGATGTGGGATGAGCCCGTCCACGCCGTTGTGACGACCCTCCCACCAGTCCTCGGAGGCTCGGTGGTACAGCAGCAGTGAGGCTCCCTTCTTGAAGGACAGCTCCCGCGGGACCGCCCCACGTAGTCAAACTTGGCGATGGCCTCGATCTGCTCCACTTCTGGAAGGAAACCAAGGGCAAGCGCATCCGTGAGGACAGCAGAAGGCAGCCCAGGAGCCTCAGTCAGAGGGCCCCGGCTTCGTGGGGCAGCGCAGACAGCATGCCTGGTGAGGGCAGCATGAGCTGGGGCTCAGGTACTGGGCTCTAGGCTCAGATCCGCTCCCTGTGCTGTGACCTCAGGCAGGCCATCTCACTTCCCAAGATGGAAAGTGGGGTTGAAATACCACATCCTTACTTTCCACTGCCCCTTTTTCACATTTTAAAAATAATATAAGAAATTTCCCTTTCTTCTGTCCCTTAAATACCAGCTCTGTTTCCATTTTCCCATGAACCCCTTCCCTCTTTGTTCATATATCACACTGTTGGTGCTTCTTACCTTGTAGGAGGTCAAACAGATGTTGTGTGTGGATTCTCTTCCATGTAAAATATCGTACACAATTTTTAAAGGTTCTCAGAAGCTTCTCTCCAGAGCTCATTGTTATAACTGAACTCCGTCCTCCCCCAAATCCATATGTTGCAGTCCTAACTCCCAGAGTAATGGTATATTTGGAGATGAGGTGTTTAGGAAGTAATTAAGCTTAAGTGATACATGATAGAACTGGTATCCCTCTAAGAAGAGGAAGAGACAGCGGAGAGCTCTCTTTCTGTCTCTGCATGGGCACAGGGGAAAGGCCATGGAAGGACTCAGTGAGAAGGCAGCTGTCTACAGGCAAAGAAGAGAGGCTTCAGCAGAACCCAACCCGAACGGCACCCTGACCATGGACTTCTAGTACCCAGACTGTGCAGAAACACATTTCTGCTGTTTAGGCCACTCAGTCTGAGCTAGTCCATGATGGCAGCCTGAGCTAACATGCATATCCACAAACTTAATTTGAGGGGAGGGAGAATTCTTACTGGGGCTACACGACAAGCGTATCTCTTTGCATACACACATCTCCCCATCAGGGCTGTATTCTTCTCTGGTCAGTGACATGCCCTGCTGGGGTTAACCAATGAGAACACACTTCTTGTCCTTGAAATACTCCTACTGCCCAGCTGTCACCTCTTGTTTGTGTGACCTCAGGCAGATTACATAATTTCTGTACATCTCAGTTGCCTTTAGAGGATTAAATGATAAAGCATGAAAGAAGACATAACAGATAGATAGGCAACAGGTATATGAAAAGATGTTCAACACCATTAATCATCAAGAAAATGCAAATCAAAGCCACAGTGAGATACCAGCTCACACCTGTTAGAATGGCTGTTATGAGAAAGACAACAAACAAGAGTGGTGAGAATGCAGAGAAAAGGGAACTTGTGCACTGCTGGTGGAAATGTGTACAAGTGCAGCTACGACAGAAAACACTACGGAGGCCCCTCAGAAAACGAGAATCAGAACTACCGTGTGATCCAGCCACTCCACTTCTGGGTATTTACCCACAGGAAATGAGCACATTTAACTCGGGAAGATACGGTGCAGACCCCTCTGTTCACTGCAGCACTATTTACAATAGGCAGGATACGGAAGTAACCTAAAGGTCCGTAGACAGATGAACAGACAAAGATCAGTGTATGTGCACAATGGAAAATTGTTCAGCCATAAAAGATGGAAATCCTGCCATTTGCAGCAACATAAATGGACCTTGAGGGCATTATGCTGAGTGAAATAAGTCAGACAGAAGACGACAAACACCGCACAATCTCACTTACATGTGGAATCTAAAATCAGAAACAAACAGAACTCACTGATACAGAGAACAGACTGGTGGTTGCCAGAGGTGAGAGGTGGATGAAATGGGTGAAGGGAATCAAAAGGCACACGCCTCCAGGGGTTAAAGAAGGCATAGGACGTAATACTCAGCACGGTGCCTAAAGTCAATAATACTATGTTGTATATTTAAAACGTACTAAGCAAGGAGATCCAACCAGTCCATTCTGAAGGAGATCAGCCCTGGGATTTCTTTGGAAGGAATGATGCTAAAGCTGAAACTCCAGTACTTTGGCCACCTCATGCAAAGAGTTGACTCATTGGAAAAGACTTTGATGCTGGGAGGGACTGGGGGCAGGAGGAGAAGGGGACGACAGAGAATGAGATGGCTGGATGGCATCACTGACTCGATGGACGTGAATCTGAGTGAACTCCAGGAGTTGGTGATGGACAGGGAGGCCTGGCGTGCTGCGATTCATGGGGTCGCAAAGAGTCGGACAGGACTGAGTGACTGAACTGAACTGAACTGAAGAGAGTAGATCTTAAAAGTTCTCATCACAAGAAAACAAAATGTAACTATGTGTGCTGATGGATGTTAACCTGACTTATTGTGGTGATCATTTATATATATATATATTATATATAAAATCATTATCCCATATACCTTATATTAATAAACTGTTATATATCAATATATCTAGATAAGAAGAAAGACTTCAATGTATTAAAAAAAAAGAGAATATGTGAAAGTTCTCAGCACAGCACAGACATACATTAAGTATTCAACTTATAGCAGATCTTGTGATTATGATTATAATTACTAATGGACATGAGTTTGAGCAAGCTCTGGGAGATGGTGAAGGACAGAAATGCCTGACGTGCTGCAGTCCATAGGGTCACAAAGAGTCAGACACGACTGAGCGACTGAACAACAAAAAAATAACAATGGCTTTAGCTTATGGGGTGGGACTAGACAAAGAAATCTACGCTGCAGAGAATTTAAATGTTTGTTCAAGACCATGCAGCTAGTGATCTTTGGGAAGGAGACTTTCAGGGGAGCAAGACAGTTATTTATGCCTACAATCTATTTAACTTGTGTTAAAGCCTGTACGCTAAGAGATGCAAATGGGTAGAAATGCTACATAGAAAATGCGTCATGTATAAGTGTTACTGTGCTTGTATTTTAAGGCAAGCACAAAGATGTTTAATACTATAAAAGAAGATACATGCATGTACCTATATAAATAGACAAATCTATTAAATGCTAATAAACAAAAGAGTGGTGGCCCCTACTCTCTCTAGCCTGAAGATATCTTCCTCATGCTGAGCATCCATCAGGACTGTGTCTTCTCTTGTCTTCATGGCTTATCTTGATCCTGTCCATGCAGCCATCTACCTGTCTAAGCCGACAATACCTGGCTTTACCACTTTTTTGTTTTTACCTGGGTGACCTTGAACAGTTTAGTTCTGTTTTCTAAGTCTCAGTTTTCTCATCTGTAAAATGGGAGTGATGAGAATAGTGCCCACTTTATGGGGTTGTCATAGGACTAAACAAGTTATTACACATTAACAGCTTGTAACAGTGCCTGGAACACAATTAGCTTCATACGAGATGCAGTTGTTGTTGTTATTAATACCAGACGTAATGACTCCTAAGGGCCATGGACAGCACGGAAGTCATCTCTCCCTGTTATTCCCCACCCCACCCACATGCATTAGGTCTCTTCTCTGTGAGTGAAGTGAAGTCGCTCAGTCGTGTCCGACTCTTTGCGACCCCATGGACTGTAGCCTACTACGTTCCTCTGTCCATGGGCTTTTCCAGGCAAGAGTACTGGAGTGAGTTGCCATTTCCTTCTCCAGAGGATCTTCCTGACCCAGGGATCGAACCCAGGTCTCCTGCACTGTAGGCAGACGCTTTAGCGTCTAAGCCACCAGGGAAGTCCTTCTCTGTGAGTAGCTGGCTCAAAAGACTGGGCCGGTGCCCCCGTGAGATGCAGTGGCCTTTGGGTGGACCCGGTCCTCAGTGCCTGGGACAGCCTGCTGTAGACAGCAGGCATCAGACAGTTAAGCCAGCTTTCCCCAGCTGGTTCCCTGACAAGTGTCTTTGCAAGCTATTCTGACAAAGTTGACGCAAAATGACAGACTGGCTAAATGGGTCAAATAAACTCAGATCCTGACTCAGAGTCACCTTCTCAGTAAAATGGAGAGATCCTCTGTACTCTCGGCTGCATCTTTGGCTCTCACGCCATCCCTATGTTAGCAGCACCTACTAACCTATGTGTCTGCCTGGCTTTAGAGAGAGAAAGGCCAGAGGGTTTGCAAGGCCAAGAGCTGAACCCCAAGGGCTGGGTGCTCCTGGGTGTGGCCCCACAGGCTTCTTCTAAGCCCACCCTTTGCACTGCTGAAGGAACTGCCCAGGGCGGAGACTTGCTCAACTCCATCAGCTCCAGCAGTCACTGGTGGTAGACTGGAGTAGGGGGCGGGCGAGTGAGAAGAAGTGGAAAATGTAAGGGGGAGAAAAGAAGAGAAGATGAGGAGCAGAGCTGAGCTGCAAGCTGAGAGAAAGCTCGTGTGTTTGCAGATGTCAGTGTGTAATCGTGTGGGGTAGAAACAGGGATAATAGCTACCATTTATTAGGAAGTCTGTCTTTGGGTTCATCACACCTAAAATAGAACAGCTTACCAAGTCTCCCACACACCCCTCCCCAAACTTGCTTCATCCCCTCATCTTCTCCATCTTAGGAAACAGAACCACCATCTGCCCACTCCCTCAGGCCACAGAAGCTAAGTCATCAGCATTTCCGTCAAATTGTCCCCTGAATCTGACCAGCCTCATCACCTCCAATGCCACCCCCTCCTCGCCCATCCAGACATTGCTGTCCTTCTACCTGGCCACCTTGCCTTCATTCTTGCTTGGTAGAGTCATTTCTCCCCACGGCAGCTGGAGGGATCTTTTAAAATCATAAATCACATCATAAGACTCTCTTGTTCAAATTCCTCTGAAGGCTTCTCTCTGGTGGGGGTGAAGCCTGCCGGCGGGGGTGTCCTATGGCAGCAAGCCCCTGTGCTCTCTGTCCATCCCTCTCCTTGGTCCTGGTGCCCACACACCTGCCACCTCACAGTGAGGAGACGAGGTGGCCACACAGCGCGTGCAGGCTGACTGACAGTGATCTGAGGCCCCAGGAATGCTGCAAGGGGGCACCTGACCTGCCTCCCCACAGACACATCTGCCTCCCCATGGACACATCTGCCTCCACCAGCAGCAGCCCCAACAGGTCTCGGTGCTAAGAAATCAGTCTATCTTGTTGGACAAGAGGTGTTTTCCCCCAGTAGAAGTGGAAGAAGAAAGCCTGAGAGCAAGGTCTAGAACAAGAGTTGCACATATGTGTACGCACACATGCACATAACCAGGAGTCAAAAAGCAACAGGTGGAGAGAACGAGAAGGGGGCTATTAAAAGTGGCAGAGCGAGAAGGAGGACGAGAGGTAGTAGGAAAGAGAGGACAAGAAGGAAAGAGAAGAGCAAACCACTGCAAGCAGACAGAAGGTGGCAGCCTTCACATCTCCTAAAGCAGGCTCTGCAGGATGTTTTTCTCAGCTCAGGGTGGCTTTAATCGCTAAGAATTCTAGCAGAGCTGAACATTATGCCCCAATTTACTTTCCTGCCCTACGACCCAGGCCCAACCCATCAGCGCCCTCTCAGGCCACAGTGACTGATTCTTGCCTGGCTGCATGACTCAAGGCAGTGCGGTGAGACTCCAACCAAGGAACTCTACTGGAATCATTTTGAAAAGGAAGCTTTTTGGGTAAAAGGACAATGAAAGCCTGGAACTGTCAGAGACCACCGCAAAAGGAAGATCCCCTCGGAGGATGAAGTCGACTCAGGGAGGCAGAAGAGCAAGGTGAAGACACATCCCTGACAAGGCCAACTAAGCCCCTGGATCCAGCCATGCCTGAAGCCATGCCTACCCTGGGATTTTCAAGTATATGATCTAAATCCCTTTTATGCTTACGCCAGTTTGAGTTGAAGGCTCTGTGACTGGCAACTGAAACAGTCCTACTAGAATATGAAAATCCACCTATGTAAGAGTCTTGCCTCTTACACCAACTCCCAGGAAACTTACCAGAGTACATCCCAGCTCTCCTGACCAAAATGGTGGCTAACAGGGCCTGGGACTGTCCCCAAGAAAAACACAAAGGTCGGTAAGAAAACTACTAAATAATGATTTTTAAACAGTGAAACTATCACAGGGAGAAAGGAGGACTGTGTTCAGTCAACACAGGGCAGCACTGGGAGTCTCAGGCCTGAGGTACCCTTCCTTGCCCAGGCCCCTTCCTTCACTTAGAAAATATCAAAATTATATCTTATGACTGCACTGATATAAAGATGAAAATAATCCAGGCTCGTATTGTTTTTAAAATTTAGTTTGAAATGAATTAGAACATTCTCATGTGCCCTGAAAGCAGCACTGTGGATCCTGGGCAGTGGGCCTGATCTGCCTAATGGAAATGCTGGCCTCAAGCCCAAATAGTCCAGACTGCTCGGCTACACAGTTCACACTCCCCAGAGGTAAGTCTGATGCCACTTCCTTATCTAGAAGCGGTGGAAGGTCTGAGGAGCCGCGCAAAGCCCAGGTCGGCCTTTCTCCCTCTACCTGCACACACTCGCCTGGGTCACCACTGTCTGGCCTCGTCTTCGGGAACCCACTGCACTGGTCACTCCTGCAGTCTGGAATTATCACCCTGCATGGTGGGGAGCTGCTCTCCAGCTGCCAGGTGATACGACCAGGAGCACCGTGATGACCGTGTCTGGTTCACTGTGTGCCCCACGTCCCAGCACATGCTGGGTGCAGAACAGAGCCCAGCACAGGGAGTGGCAGAGGACAGAGCCTGCTTTCCACTCAGGACACCCTGGTCACTTAGAATTTGCCCTCAGGCCAGGCAGGACACAGAAGGGGAGAAGGCAAGCCATGCTGGGATGTGGTGAACTGAAGGTCTTCCTGGGTCTCTCTCTCGCTGCTGTCGAGGATGATGTGCTGACTGGCAAAGCTGGCAAGGTGGGGGTGGAGTTTGCACAGATCAGTGCAGTAGGTGGACAGGCATGAGCGGGCAGGTGGGGACGCGGCATGAGAAGGCCCCCAGGTGAGCTCCTCGCCGACTCCCCCCACTCACCTTCGTCACTGGTGTGAGGCTCGGTGCCGTTATCATGGTCCACTTCATCAATGGTCCCTGGCTCGCTGTGCGGGCTGTCACTGCAAGGAAACACGGGGAGGGGTCTCTTGGGGGACTCTGTACCCTCACACTGCCCCTCAGCTTCTCACAGGCACCGGCCCAACCCACCTCTGAGGCTTGACCCAGATCACATCGAGCTCACTTCATCCCATCTTTTCCATCTGACCACCCACAGACCTTCCTAACAGAAAACCACTGCGGCCTCTCACCCATCAGGAAGCTTCCCTGAATAACCTCCTCCACTTGCCCCAGCTCTAGAGTTTGCTGGGTTGTCTTCTCGGTAATGGTTGCTGATGCCTGAGTGTTCTGTAAGATCTAGAAGGCAGTAAAGCCCTGGTGTTTACCCTTGAAAAGACCCCAGGGCTGAAAAGACCCCAGGGCAGAAAAGAAAAGAAAAGAACTTCAGAAGTGTACTGAGAATCATCCAAGCGGCCTGGCTTTCTGTCTTAGAGCAGAGGCGACATGCTCGGCGAGGTGGCTGAAGCTCCCAAGGAACAGGCTCCTCAGGGCTGCCTCTCAGAGTGGCCTGCAAAACCCACAGCAGCCCAGGCAGCCAGCAGGCTGGCAGCCATCATGGGCATAAGGATAGAGTGACTCCAGGCCTGGAAAAGTCAGCATTAATGCATTTGGATAATTTCATCAGCTGCTGCCCCTTCACTGGATTATAAGCTTCTTGAGGCCAGGGGTCATTCACAGAGTCAGCCGATCAGTTTTTTTAAATCAAGTCATTCATTGAGTTCTGATTTATTAATATATGCCAGGCATGGTACCAGGTAAGAGGCATGCATTGATGCATAGTACAGATACAGACCCTGCTCTCATGGGCTGAGAAATTAAAGTGCTGCAAGTTGAAATGTGTTATATAGGCACAAATGAGCTGAGACAAGAGCTGTAAAGGGACCTACACAGGGTGCCAAGGAAGGCTTATTGGAGGATGTGATATTTACAATACCATTTAAGGGAATATGAGTTTTATTGTGAAAAATTCTCTTGGATAAGGTCCAGACTGCACAATGGCTTAAGACCTTCCATAACCTGGCTCCTGCGGGCCCCTGGGGCCTCCTCCCTCATGGTCCCCTTGTCACCTGCAACACTGCAGTCAAACAGAAATGCTTTTTATTTTACTGCATGCTCCAGGCCTAGCACATTCTTTGCCTACTCTTGCCTGGCTGAGCCCAGTTCATCCTACAGGTCTCAATCAAGTCACTGTTTCCTTCAGTCAGCCATTCTAACATCTCTACGTTGGCTCCGGGACCCCTACTCCTAGAACTGCCTGTCCCCCCCACCTCCCGCCATGTCAGGGGTTAATTCTGGCTGAGTTACCTCCCTGTTGCCCAGCCTAGGGCCTGGCGCAGGACAGATTCTCAGTAACCATACGGGGAATGAATGAATGTTGTTCCCTTTGATGAGATCCTCAGCCAAATCCTCCTTTTGGGCTTTGAAAACTTGTCCAAAATTACCATGCAATTAATAGTTAATGGGGGCACAAATGGGGTTAAGAAAAGCATGGTTATTGTATGTAGTGCTTTGGTAAGTATGCTATGATCTGTAGGTATCTTCCCAGAACACTAATTATATATATATATACTGCAGAAGAAAAGAAAGCTGCTAATGGCTACAAAAACTATAAAACTGAAAAGCTTTTCTTTGTCCTAAAAGTATGCTTGCTGGCTGTTGGATCTCTGTTACAGAACAGGGACAGACCTGCTCCTGGGGCCTCAAATGAGATTAGAGAGCAGCGGACCTAGGTTTCTATGTAGCGAGGTGTTGCAGAGAAATGATGGGGCTGGAACGTTTCCTTTCTTTGAAGCAATTGCCCAAATGTGCCCACAGAATTAAGTGAGGCAAGAGTCCAGGAATGCTCTGATCATCAAAACACAAACTCCTTGTAGCACCTGGCTGAAAGCAGGGTGGGTAACACCTAAATAGACAGCTGAGTGTTGTCCTGGATTGGGAAGAAAGAAAGACTAGGAGCCCTTTGGCCTTTGTTGGTTGGTGTTCTGAATTTTCTGCCTCCATCTCATCTATAAAAAATGTCCTATTTTCACCACATTTTAAGGTTTTAGCTCCAGGAAGGTAGTCAGGCCTGAGTTTGGTAAGATTCTAAAATGCTCCTCCCAAGGGACTTTCCTGGTGGTCCAGTAGTGAAGACTTTGCCTTCCAGTGCAGAGGGTGAGGGTTTGATCCCTGGTTGGGGGAGCTAAGAGTCCCACATGCCTTACAGCCAAAAATTAAAAAAAAAAAAAAAACCACCATTAAAAACCCATACAGTATAGTAAAGTAAAATAAAAAAAATAATAAACTAACGAATTCAATAAAGACTTTAAAATATTAAAACCATCCTTAAAAAATACTGAAAAAATAAAAGAAACTATTTTTCCCAAGACCCAGCGTGGCACCAAGGCACACAGAGGTGGCCAACTAGCACCCGTTGCCCTGGTGTGGAGCTCTCCAAGAATGTGAACTCTTTCTGCCAGAAAAAGAGAACTCTAGGTGGGAGAGGACAAGTGTGGGAAGTGGCATTCTCAGTGCAAGAGGCTGCGATGGGGCTTGTCCACTGCCCTGCTGTCTGGGGTGGGCTTGCAGCTCACCTAGCCAATGGCAACACTGCATCCCCTAACTGATGTGATTAGTTCACCAGACCCAAGTTTCAGGAAGAGACATAATACTTGAGTTTGTGTTGAGGCATTTGGGGAAGGAAAAGCTTTTTCCCCACTGGGGATGCTGAGGAACAGGCTCTAAAAACTGGAGTTACCAGGTGCCTTCTTGAAACTATCAAGGAGAGGCTGCCTGAAAATGAAGCCAGTGTAGAAGAGAACAGAGCTGGGACTGAGAATTCCAGGACTGAGTTCTAACGATAACAGCTGAACCCCCAGATCCAGCTACACCCGTAGCCATGATCCCAGACTTTTAGTTAAAAATAAACTCCTATTTAGCTTAAGCCAGTTTGAGTTATATTTCTGTTCGTTATAAACCAAGAGAGTCTTGACTGATGTATCTATCCCTCATATAAGGCTACTATGAATCTCAGATGAGAAAATATATAGGAGTATGGACTAAAAAGCAGTAAGAAAATCAAAGGGTTTCTCACTGTTCTGGTGTAACAGCAATAATAACAAGAACAATGATGATAATAATATTAAGAAGAATGGAATCTTACCAATATTCTTCCCCTCCAGCCATGCATTTCTCATACACAGGTCCCTCTAGCTCCCGGGGGGCTGGGGAAGATGGCTTCATGATGGATGATGATGGTTTTGATGACTTCATTGACGTGTGCCTGGCAGGACACAGGGTCTTGCCCATCAGGGATGTGCATGAGGGTGGGCCCAAAGCAGATGGCCAGGTTGTAGGGATCCATCATGTTCTCGTCGCTATACTGTGAGAGGCTATGAGAGAGGAGTACCCATGAGCCAGGGAAAGGGGGAATCTTCCCCTGTACTTTCTTTCTTTGGGGGGCTCTACTCAAGTTCAGGAGGGTTCTATGTTCTGCAAAAGCCCCCAGGATACCCTGCTCCTCAAGGAGGCCAGGGCTGAGTCAAAGAGGGGCCCTTGTTGGCCAGGCAACTTACTGGTTGAGGAAAGCGAAGAGGTATCTCATGACCACGATGACCACGCGGGGAAGGGTGATGAGGATCTGTTGGATCTGGTGCACCCTCTCAGCTGAGTTCTCCAGTTCTGTAACAAAAGGGGCTTTTCAGGGCATCTTTCATCCTCACAGACCCGTGCAAACCACATTTGTGAGCCTACCCGCGAGATCTTTGTGGCTCAGACGGTAAAGAATCCCCCTGCAATGCAGGAGATCTGGGTTCAGTCCCTGCATTGGAAAGATCCCCTGAAGGAGGGCATGGCAACCCACTCCGGTGTTCTTGCCTAGAGAATCCCATGGACAGAGGAGTCTGGCGGGCTACAGTCCATGGTGTGGCAAAGAGTCAGACATCACTGAGAGACCGACACTTTCACTTTCACCTGTGAGATCAGCCCATGTGGTTCAGGGGGAGGCGATTTTACTTGGTTCGAGAGATAGAAATATGACCCTGGCATCATGATCCCCTGGGCATGGGGAGGGACCCAGGGAAGGGTCCATGGCCTAGTCAGAACCATCAGGGTTGATCCTTGGGACTTGGCTGGAGAAAACATAGAGAGAAGTTCCCTCTTGAAACCAGGTAGAGGAGCAGCTGGGGGTTCAGTGGGAAGAAGATGATTCCCAGCAGTGATGGCATCACAGACATGGAAAGGACAGACTCCTGCAGATGTCATATGAGGTCTGGGTCCAGCTGGGCCTAAAATTTTCAGGTATATGAGCCAATATATTCCCTTTTACAGGTTACATCAGTGTAAGTTGAGTTTCTGTCACCTATAAGCTACAAGTTTGTCACCGACAAACACAAGCAGGGACCAGGTTTTATTAAACTCTTTAAAGAGATCAGCTGCAGCACAGGCCCGGCACAGAGTAGGTGCTCAGGAAATGAACACTGAATAAATAACCACCTCCTGAGCTGTATGTTGTTCAAAGAGCCTGGTGATGCTTGGGATATCAACTCTGACCCGTTTTCAGGTCAGCCCTAGAGATACAGACATTTTATCAGTCAAGCCAGAGCTGGGGCTAGCAGATTTGACTTAGTAAGGAGAAAAAAGTGCTTTGCGGGCTTGTCTCTGGAGAGAGAGAGAGAGAGAGAGAGAGAGAGAGCGAGCTTGTGCTAAGAGTGAGCTACAAAAGCTGCAAGGATTATCTGCAGGGCTGATGCATAAACCCAGGTCAATTTCCTTTTCAGACAAAAACATGATTTTTCCCTCCCAGTGTCCCCTCCTCTCTCCAGCCTCCACATTTTGTCACCATGTTCCTTCAAAAACACAGTTCTCTGCCTTTCTCCTCTGTATCCAAGGCCCTTCATGATGACGCTTCAACCACCCTTGCCTGCTGCATCTCTCAGCTGCCACCCCTTCTCAAAGTGTCGGAGCCACGTTTCTCAGATGAAGTGGGAAGGGACCTCAGGGGCTCTTTCAAACATGCAGGACATTCTCTGGTGTTGTCAGTGACTAGAGGATGCCACTGATATCTGGAATCCAGGGGCCAAGGTGCTCAGTGTCCTGAATGTGTGGGATACACAAAAGGCACTGCTCTACCCTAAACGCCAGTGTTGCCCCACGGAGAAGCTGTGCCAGGCCACCTTATCTACTTTCCCCCGCCCGCCAAAGGCTCCCCTGCCCCAGGTCTTTGCACACAATGGTTCTCTCTCTTCTCTGCCCAGCACTCTCCAGCCTACTTTCCTCCACAGCCTGATGTCTCACCCATGTCTCCACACAGACGGGAAGACTCGCACACATATTGAGTCCACTGCCCCTCATTCGGGCCCCTCCCTGTCAGCGGCTTCAGTCACAATGTCCTAGGCCACCACCATCACCATTTCTTAATATTGTTTTCTTGAATACATTTCCTTAAAAAAGGAGACTTCACTTCACTCTGAAAATGAGAAACCAGGATCACTTGCCATAGTTAGAAGGTAAGATAAAAATAGATAAACAAAAGCAAAAAAAACTACCAAATGATCGGCAGACACTGTTTTACATACAAGTTTCTGAGCCTGAGGCCCTGCCCTTTCTGATCTGCAAGGAGACTGACTTGTACGGGTCCCTCCCTGACGCAATCAAGGCTTTAGGAGGGAACTGAGAAAGGACTTCCTCTCTCCTGTGATTCAAGGTACACGATGTCGTGACCTTGTACCAGAGGCCAAAGACCACATCTGCTGAGGGCCCTGCTCTGGAACTGGACTAGTGGGAGCTTCTGGAAACAGCGGCTGAGTGAGGGACACCGGGCTCAGACAGGGATGTGCCTTTGTGGCCTGGGATTTCTGCGAGGTGGTCTGGAGCCTGAAGTGGATCTGGAAAGATGAGCAGGAAGTATGAGGGCAGAAGGGCAGATGGAGGAAGCGTCTTTCACTCAAGGCAAATAAGAGGGTTCAAGCCTCCCTTGGCGCTTATCACCTTCTGGCACACCTTCTTGGCTGCAAATATCCCTCAGAACATTGTGAGAAGCATCCATATGTGAACCTGAGTGTGGGGTAACTTTTCTGCAGCTCAAATTAAAGAGTTTATTTCAAAAAAGAGTTTATTCCAAAACACTAACATTCTAGTATTCTAAAATTAGAAGTTTATTTAAATACATATATATGTATTTCCAAAAGGTTGCCTTGGATTTCAGCATCTTACAGTCAAGTGCCTTTACTTCAGCTCTGAGATTGGGCTCTTGCCTTTATCCACAGAAAATACCAGTCAAGAAGGACTCTGACGGCTAGCAAGATCAGAGGAAGGCCCCAGTCAATGTATTTTTTTATCATTTCCCTTGTTTATCAAGTTGTTGACCTCACTCCCAAACCTTCTGTGGCTCCCTAATGCCCAAAGGGAAAAGCTCTGGAATCCTTGCAAGGCATTCAATGTCTTCTCTTTCTTGCTGCATTTTACCCTTCCAGTCTCTTAATACCATGTACTGGGTGGGACACCCTCCTGCTGGTCCCACTGATCTGTGTGTCCCCAACCTTCCCAGGATCCCTGAGTCCAGTCCTCCTGGAAGACTCATCATTCCCCCTCGGGTGTGATCTGAGAATCCAAGGCTCCTTTGGCCTCTTCTTTTCTGAGCTCCTCCTATACCCAGAGGTGCACCGTGCCCATGAGCCCTTCTGCTACAAACCATCTTGTTATTTTCACAACTAGGTTTTAAGTTCCAGGAGGAAAAGAGCCATATGGCGTCTTTCACAGTACCCCTCCTGCAGTGATAAGCCTGGAGTGCCGCTTCGATAAAGATTTGTCAAGGAACTGATCATTCCACTGGAGAAATACTTACTAATAGTAGATATCAAATCTTGAAACCTTTCCTTAGGAAAGAGTGGGTTTTCCAGTCCTCGGAAATATAGTTTTAGAACACCAGCAACTGAATTGATATCTCGTTCATTTTGGTCATCCACAAGGGGGTCTTCACCTGAGAGGAAACAGGAGATGACGATTCAGTGTGGTTAGGAGGCAAGGTTGTGCAGATGGCAGGTGAGGGGACCTGCCCCAGCCTGAACTGGAGGACAGGCAGATGCAACAGCCTCCCCAGCACAGTGTACTTAGAGGCCTCCCATAACTGATTTTGAAACTGTTCAAATCTATTAAAATGTTATAGAATGAAAATAATGAACATCCATCATCACACTTAAACTCATCTTGCCATATATGCTTTTGCCCCCTTTTCTCTCACTTATTATTACTCAATTACTTGAGAGTATTCTGTAGACATTATAACACATCACTGCTAAATACTTCAACTCATTTCTCCTAAGCATAAGGATCTTCCCTTGTATAACCACACAATATACAACATTATGGCACATAAGAAAATTAACAAGAGTTCCAAACACCATCTCACGTACAGACTCTGCTC
The DNA here is from genome assembly GCA_917880005.1 of Nanger dama. NCBI lineage: Eukaryota > Metazoa > Chordata > Mammalia > Artiodactyla > Bovidae > Nanger > Nanger dama. Next base: position 43,467,598 of record CAKJTW010000016.1, read on the forward strand.
AAACGTTCCCTCAAACGTCTGTCATAGAATTTTTCAAAAGCTAAGATCTAATCAATGTTCACACCATTCATTCAGTTGTTATGTTTCTTTAGTCTTTTTAATGTAAAATAGACTCCAACATTTTTATTGTTAGTTTGCCTTTCATAATAGTGGCTCTTTCGAAGAGTCCAGGTCAACTGCCCCGTATAATGTCTCACACTCTGGGTTTGTCTGACTGCTTCCTCATGATCAGAGTCAGGTTAAACATCTGGGGCAAGAATGCATTGTGGATGATGTCTGATCATTGGGTTAAGGTGGTGGATTCCAGATCTCTGCGTTGTAAAGGTATAATTTCTCCTTTGTAATAATCAATACAAATAAAAGATAAGATATTTTTATAAACAGTAGTGATCTATATGCCTACCGCCATACTCAACAAATTTTGGCCAGTGTTCTGAGCATCCAATGATCATTTTTCCATCATCATTCCAAATCAGTTATTACCCTGGGGTTTCAACAAAATGGTGATTTTCTGATTCTATCATTTCATCTATAATTACTAGCTAACATTCTTCCACAAAGAAAACCTTTATCCGTATTCCTGCCACCTGCCTCTTTAAAAATAAAATAAAATCATTTTATGGGCTTGTTTTTATAATTTTTAATTTAATGTGTTTAACCCACTACCCAGCATTCATTGGGATGCTCATATTTTCCCAAAATTTGGCCAGGGGGAGTTCTTTCTTATGTCCTTTTGATGTGATCTCTACTGTGATCTCTTCCTTGCTTTCTGGCATAAAAGATGTCTCTGAATCCTTGTACTTTCCTTGACCCAGACCTGTAATAAAAATACTTCTTCAAGGAGCTCTGTTTGTTTTTTGTAGGGAATGGTATTTAGAAACCAAGATCTAGGTTTTATGTGTGTTCATTGCTACAGGAGTGTTATAAAGAACTTCTAGGCTCTTTCAATAGATATAGAGTGTATAGATATATATGTGTGCATATATATTTTTGCAGGGCTTTTGTTTTTATATTTTAGGTTCTCAAAATGTAACTCACTAAACATGTATGATCAAAAGACAGAAAGTAGAGGACTGCCTTGGTGGTCCAGTGGTTAAGAATCCACCTGCCAATGCAGGAGACACAGGTTCAATCCCTGGTCAGGGAAGAATCCACATGCCAAGGGGCAACTAGGCCTGTGAGCTGCACTCACTGAGCCTGCACTCGACCACCTGCGAGTGGCAACTACTGAAGCCTGCATGCCTTAGAGCCCATGCTCTACGACAATGCAATGAGAAGCCCACACACTGCAACTAGAGAAAGTCCTTGTGTAGTAACAGAGACCCAGCACAGCCAAAAATGTAATTGATGAATATGTTTATTAAAACAAAGAACACAGAAAGTAGATTAGCAATGGGGGCTGGGTATAAATGGTATATGGAGTAACTACAAATGGATACAAGGTTCATTTTAGGGATGATGATAATTTTCTGAAATTAGATTTTGGAGATAATGCCGTTGTTCAGTCAATAAGTACCATCCAACTCTTTGCAACACCATGGACTGCAGCATGCCAGGCTTCCTTGTCTTTCACTGTCTCTTGGAGTTTATTCAGATTCATGTCCATTGAGTTGATGATGTTATCTAACCATCTCATCCTCTGCCACCCTCTTCTCCTTTTGTCTTCAATCTTTCTCAACATCAGGGTCTTTTCCAGTGAGTCAGCTCTTCGCATCAGGTGGCCAAATAATTGGAGCTTCAACTTTAGCATGAGTCCTTTCACTGAATATTCGGGCTTGATTTCCTTGAGGACTGACTGGCTGACTGGTTTGATCTCTGGATTGACTAGTGATGATGTACAATTCTATTAATATATTAGAAACGACCGAAATGTACACTTTAAAAATAGGTGAGCCTTAAAGTATGAAATTCAATAGAGCTGTTAAAAACTGTATGACCAGAGCACCTGTTGAAAAGTTACTCTCTGTATGGTTCTCAGTCTGATATACAGCTTATTTGTTTCCGTTTCTATTCAATTTGGGGGATTTTATTTTTTATAAATCTTAAAAAAACTTCGCAATTTTGAAAAAACATTTATGTGGTCTAAGAGTCAAAACCAGATTAAAAAGTTGCTTGCAGAGATGCTCTATTCTTATCTTTCTCCCACCTACACCTTACATTTAACCATTTTCATTAGTCTCTGATTTGTCCTGCTATCTTTCTTTCTGCAAAAATAAGCAAATACAATCCACATATATAAAAAAATTTTTACATTCTCTCATTTCTAACACAATGGAAGTAATACCCTCTATTACTACATATACTTGTTTCTTCTCTTAACAGTAAATCTTAGAAATCCCTCCATGTCAGTTCACAGGAATCTTCCTCATTTTTTAAAAGCATGTTTTTATACTAAGATTTTATTGTATGCTGCCACCAGTGTATATAAAATAATTTCTTGTGAAACAGAAATTGATGAATATTCAGAAAGGTAGACGTTAAGGACTAACAAAAGTAGAAGTTTGTATAGTATGGCCATGTTACAGCGAGAGACGTTTGTACAGGCTTCAAATCTAGCTTTCCTCTGAATATTCACCAGCTTATGAAAAGTGGTTTTAGAAAACCATGTAAAGATTCCTTTTGCTGCAAAAAGGAACAGATTTTCTGGGGTCTGGAGGGATTTGTACTTGAAGATACTCCAGTCAGCAGAGTGCCTGAGCATTCAGCAGACAGAACTGTTTCAAATCTGCAGCTGCCTGGGAAACCTTCACCCAGTCGAGTCCAGCCTCCAGCCGGAGCTGTTGAACCACTTTCTTCATAGTGGCGATGCTGGAGAAACCAGGCCTGGAGTACTCAGGGCAGATCGGCGGTCCATCGGCCCCTGGGTTTACTGGGCCAGGTGCTGGGCCTTTGCCATTTGGTTTAATGGCTGCAAAGTATTCTGTTTCATGGATAGACTATAACTTAGTCAACCAGTCTCCCACGGATTGACATTACAATCTTTTGCTGTTACTAATAAACTGCCACAACAAATAGCCTTCTAACTGTGCTTCCTATTCCTACCACATGTCTCTGTGGTAGGTTCTTGGAAGTGGGATTGCTGGGTCAAAGGGTAAACTAATGTGTGGTTTCATCAGATAAAGCCAAATTCTCCTCCAGTGGGGCTACACCATTTTTCTCCTCCTACCAGCAACACAGGAGAAGGCTGCTTCTCCACAGCCCTGCTCGTGGGATGTCTTTTAAATTTTTGCCAACTGCAGAGGGGAAAACATTTCAGGAGAGCAGCACTTCTTAGTTTCATGGGGGCTGCTAGAGCTGGCAGCAATCTGATACCTCCTTCAACCTCCTCCTCCTTCCAGAACAGCTCAGAGCAATCTAAGACTGGTAAGCAACGAAGAGCAGAATGGGAAATTCATACTTGTATCTCTCTATACTCTGCCTCTGTGGGAAGAGAATGTGTGTGAGTGGCAGGCCTCTGCTAGCCCCAACATGATTTAGTACAAATTAGAGAAAGCACCCCCACCCCCACCTCTTTCTGAAACAGGACGTGCAGCTTCCAGGGCCTGAGCCAGAGTTCAGCTCCCCTCCTGTCCTCATGGATGAGTACCCTTGTGCAGTGCCCAGCCTGAACGACCATCCATGTGTGGCAGCCCAGGCACTGCATTCTACCTCTCACAGGAGGAGGAGATGAGAATGCTTACCCCACAAGACTTTCTCATGGGGAAAGAAGAGAGAAAACATTAAAAAATATATTGCTTTACTAATATAGCACTTTTCAAGTGAGAAGCACACTGGCACACATGATGTCTCTTAATCCTCACAACAGTACCACACAGCACCAAAGGAGGCATGGTTCCAGCACCACCCCCTCTCCTGGGAGAAAGCTGAGGCCACAAAATGAAACAACTTGCCAGTGGAGTCAAAAACAGACACCAGCAGCTCCCAGGTCGCATGATGCCTGGGAAATATTCCCTTCTACCTGTGGTTTTCAATTCTGTCTGCTGCCTGTCTGCACATGTGGCTATGTATCTATTTATGTATGTATCTATGTATCTATTTATCTATCTATCTACCCACACATCTGTCATCTTCCTTCCTTTCCTCCTTCTCTCTCTCCTTCCTTTATATAGAAACCCATTTTTTTTTTTCTTTCTCAAGAAAAAAGTTCCCATGGATGAGCAAAGCTGCCTTGATTGAATTTAGAGAAAGGTCCAAGCCCCACCTCCTCAGCTCCCCTCTCTAACCCAGCAGTAACCCTGAGGCCCCTTGGAAGGACCAGAGAGTATGAAAACTCTGTGCTATATTAAGCTGTTTCCTTATTGTACCATGCATTACTATGTGGTCTCATGATCCAAAAGCACATGGATTTTATTCCCTCCATATAAGCTACCTTTGTCAAGTACGGTTAACACATTGACTACAGACTGACAGACACATACACCATTCATTCTTGCTCTTCCTTCCAGAAGGCACTTCAAGAGCCACCAGGGAAGCCCCTCTTTCATAAAAGTGAAAATGAAAGTCACACAGTCATGTCCTACTCTTTGCGACCCCATAGACTATACAATCCTTGGAATTCTCCAGGCCAGAATACTGGACTGGGTAGCTTTTCCCTTCTCCAGGGGATCTTCCAAACCCAGGGGATCGAACCCAGGTCTCCCGCATTGCAGGCAGACTCTTTATCAGCTTAAGCCGCAAGGGAAGCCATCACTCATAAAAGGAGCCATCAAACATTTTCCCCTCCTAGCCCAGGCCTTCAGCTCTCTTCAAAGCTAGCCAGCTTGGCTCCAGAAGAGCTCGAGATGAGCAGGGTGGTGTGTGTGAATGACGGCTTCCTCCAGGAGAGAATTAGAGCTGAAATTCCAGGCACATATGAGAGAAAGTTGCTGTTCCAACTTTGCTAGCTAGTTTCCAGGGAGGGAGGGAGAATCGTTACCAAACAGCCCTGCCTGCACCCTGCTCTTAGCCAGGTCCCCCAGGCATTGCTGAAAGGCTGCAGGTAGGGCTGTACCCAGGGGAAAGTGAACACACAGCGTGTGCTCAGGGCTCTAGGGGAAAGTGCTGCTGGATGGGGACGTGGCAGGAAGCCCACGGGTGGCCTCAAGGGGTGGGTCTCTGCAGCCAGGGCCCTCCCAGCCCCATCTTGAGGCTCCACAATGTGACAACCCCCTCCCTGTGTTTCCTGCTCACACCTCTCTTCCTTGGGCAGGAAACAGATCTGAGAAAGACCAGGTCCTGAGTCTAGAATGTGTCAGACCCTATATGCAGTGATTGCAGCCTCAAGTCCCAACTCTATCTTGATCGGCACAGGGTGAAAGGGCCATTAACTCCTGTTCCAGCCACCCCTTCCACATAAGGAAAAATCACTGTCAGCTCTCTCATCTTTACATAGAAAGAGGAGATTGGTTTGGGGGAATCAGAGACAGAAGACTAGCCTGGGAGAAAACAGTGAACCACAGCTCTCTCCTCGGAACAACCACTGACTCCCACCTTTCCATGATGTCTTTCCTTTATTTTCCCGAAAGATTATAGGAAAAATCTCAGACCTCGGTGAGTTTAAGATGTATTGACGGCAAAATATAATAATTAAAATTATGTGTGTGTGTGTGTGTGTGTGTGTGTGTGTTTAGTTGCTCAGTCATGTCTGACTCTTTATGACCCCATGGACTGTAGCCCGCCAGGCTCCTGTGTCCATGGAATTTCCCAGGCAAGAATACTGAAATGGGTTGCCATTTCCTTCCTCAGGGGATCTTTCTAACCCAGGGATCGAACCTATGTTTCCTGCATTCTACATTGGCAGGTGGATTCTTTACCACCTGAGCCACCTGGGAAGCCTCAATAAAAACCATAATCCTAACTAAAACTGTGGTTGACTCATGTCAAAAGACAAAGAACGTGGGTTTAGGAATAATAAGCCAAGAGTGGATTTCCAACATGTAATTATTCAGAAACTTAAGGAAAAGAGATCTGTGCTCCTTTCAACAGGAATGTAGGTATGTAGGCAAGAACTTCACCCAGAGAGAAAGAAAGGGGCCAAGGAGGGAAAGACCCCTACCTGTTTGAACAAATGACAAAGGACAGGCACTCTGCAGGGATAAGAGGGTTCAAGATTTTAAAAATAAAAGGACAAACACACAATGCTCTGGCTTAGAGAGCAAGTTCCATCACACATTAGAGCACATGGGCCCTGAGGAGTGGGCTTGGGGCGCCTGGTTACGGGGGAGCTGCAGGGAACACAGCAACCAGGCATGGAGAGGGAAGCCAGTTTCAGGAGAAGGGGAGGAGAGAAGCTGCTCTTGAGGATCAGCCAGGTCAAGAACCCAAACCCAGGGTGGCGAATGTCAAGAAACAGAAAGTAATTTATGTGAAATCTAGGCACCAGCTGCCCAGAGAATCCAGAAGGGGCTTCTCTAAAAGAGACATCCCAGGGACTTATTTTAGAATAAGCCATGCTTTCAGGCAGGCTCAGGTGGAGCAGAAAGACAAGGCTGGCAAAAGAATGAGATTCATTCTGGAGTGAGGGTGAGAGGGAGAGGAGCCTCCCTGGACACACAAGGCAAAGAAAAAGCAGTTTCTGCAGCTGAAGTTCAGGTCAGGTGATCTCTGCGGTCCAAGGCTTGTTAGGACCAGAGAATTCTAATGTGCACATCACCCCTTCAAGGCACCCAAGCAAGTAAAAGGAAATACTGACCTTAGAAATCGCATTCAGGAAGGAAAGAAAGCAGGGCTGCTGGGATTGGGCGTGGCTGCCTAATACAACCGGGTACTTACTAATAAGACACTGGCAAGTAAGAAAACGCGAGGGGGTTGGGGGCAGTCAGCAGGCACCAGGCAGGGAGTTTACTCATGAGATGAAAGGAGTTCTGTATAGTGGGATGCTCCCAGCAACCAGCAAAGGGTCCAGAGGGTCCAGCTCTGCTCACTTACAGTGAACACAGGGCAGCAGAGGTGCTAAGGAGTCAAAGCAAATAAAGAAACCAAGCCCTGGCTGGGCTGGCCGGGTGATACCAAGAGGAGCTCAGGGAAACGAGGAACTTCCAGTCCTATCCGGGAGGATACCTCTTGCTCTGTGGGCTCTGCACATGCTGTTCCCTTGGTCCGGAATGCCCTTTCCCCTCTTCCCCTGACTCTTACTCTTCAAGCCTCAGCTGAGGCATATCCTCCTCCAGGAAGCCTTCTGAGGCTTTGCTATTCCTCCCTCTTCACCCAAGCTGAGCTCGTGGCTCCCACCCACCTCTTACCACATCCTTGCACTGATCATGCTGTTTACCTTCCCAGCTAGCAGTGACTTGTCTCTTGTTCCTATTGTATTTCCAGACCCCAGTCCATCACCGAGTGCACTGCAGGGCTCAATGGAGGCTTGTTGAGTGGATGAATAAATGCTTCCGTAGGAGCATGGAGCATGGAGCATGGAGCATGGCAGTTCTGGAGCTCTCTGGTTCTAAGTGCCCCAGATCCTGGAGTGGAATCTAAAACCTAAGCTTCCTGGGACCCTAGGAGGTCACTGAGAGTCACATCCAGCCCAACCCTGCTCTCCACACCCGGTTCCAAACCAGAGTGCCCAGGGATGCTAGGCTCTGTGCCGGGGGCAATGGGGGTGACAGGCTGGTGTTTCCTCCACCCTAGAGCTAGGTCTCAGGATGGAAGCAGGAGGACAGGGCAAGGGTGAATCAGGCCTGGCAATAAGGCAAGAGAATTCTAGGGCTGGAGCCTCGGAGAGAGGCCTGCTCAGAGCACAGCCATCAGGGACAAAGTATACACCTTCCAAGGCTATTTGTAGGATTATATGGAAGAATGGGTAAGAAAGTGCTTTGTAATTTGGGGAGTGGTGTACTGTGAGGAAATGGGTTTGGGATTGGGGTCCTCAGACCAAACTTGGTATCTAACCACTCAGAGAGAAAGGCAGCAGATCAGAGTTGAGGAGTAAACTATGGAGATGTGATGCCTCCAAATGCTGTGAGACTAGAGCAGAGGTCTGCTCAGGACGCCCCAGCATTGGCTTTTCTCTCCTCCCCAGGATGGACTTTGTTCAATCACCAGGGAACATGATGTTAGAAGTGGCTTCCCAGGTGGCACTAGAGATAAAGTACCCTCCTGCCAATGCAGGAGCCATAAGAGGCATGGATTCGATCCCTATATTGGGAAGATCCCCTGAAGGAGGGCATAGCAACTCACTCCAGTATTCCTGGAGAATCCCATGGACAGAGGAGCCTGGGGGCTACAGTGCATAGGGTTGCAAAGAGACAGACACCAGTGAAGCAACTTAGCATTCATGCACAATGTTTGAAACTATTTCTTTGAACAGAAATGTCCAGACTCTAAGTTTCACTATAGCAGCAAGATATGCACTAGTATCAAAACGGCAGAGCTTTTCCTGACCCTGTTAAGTCCTTACTTCGCACAGAAACTGCCACTGGCCATCTGTCCGCATCAGGGATCCTGAGGCCAAGGGAGGCTAAACCAAGTAAGCCACATTCTGGTGGACATTTGATTTCTGATAAGCTTTTATATAAAAGTGGGAACTAGGTAACCTCCCCAAGGGGAAGGAGGAGTGTATGATCTCTTCCTCCCAATGCATAGCTTTGCCAAGAACACTGCAAAAAAGTGAGAATTAAGATGTTCTAAGCCACTCCATATTATATATATGCTTCCAGCTTTTCTAAAACGCAGAAGACTTTACAGATTCGCATAGTTCCAAAGCCCTCTTTCCCCAGCAACCACTGCAGAGTTCACCAGAGAAAGTCACTCATGTGTAATTGTAATTGAAAGTCACCCTGGTAATTGTTCAACAGTGGGGAAAAAGAAAAATTAAAAGGTTTTAGTGTTGCCCAATTTCTGTGGTGTAAACTCCCGCCTTGGGTGATTTCAAGCTACCAAGGTAAAGTCCCTGAAGGTGAAGCTGGAAAGAGATGCTGATAAAAGCTGCCCCAGCAACACTGGCTCCAATAAACGCATTCATACCCACCCTGGCTTCCTCTGGACACAAGCTGGAGATGATCACTTCGTACTTACCTCTCTCAAAGGAATTTTTGATGTCATTGACTTCAACCTGAGATCCTGGCACTCTGAAGATGCCTTGCTGCTGGAGTCCTAAAAGAAACAAACAAAAAGAAGACGAGGAAGTGCCTGGAGCTCATCAGACCACTGAGAACATGGATGGCCCTCCCCACTGCTTGTCTCTCTCTCCCATCATCCTTTGTAAGAGCCATTCGCAATGGCCGTCTCCCAATAGAAGCCCAAAAGGAGCCTTTACAATGAACTTTTCAGCTGGTCCAAATTCTCAGCCACATTCTGCTTTATATGTCTGTGGCCTCTTGTTCAGGCTTGAAGGAAACAAGAAATTTATATCAACACTGGGCCAGTGAATAACTTCCACTTTAACTCCCAGGTTAGCTCAATCAAAAGCTGGGTAGTGAAACGTTGCCTACCAAGCTCATCAGTTGCACTGTTCCAGGTAGCTTGACCTGCATTAACAAATGCCACTGGGGTTTAACAGTCACAGAGATTCTGAACAAGAATGATTAATACCATTCCCTCAGTCATCCCCTCGCCCATCACAGACTTTGTCTTTCTTCAAGAAAATCTAGAGTCTAGACTGCATGTTAACTTGAGATTGAGGAGTTTGGGGAAGGTTAACTTATTAAAGAGACAACCTCATTTTTTACATGTTTCTGCAAGGCCATAAGGAAGAGCAGACCTAGCTATCTGACACAGCAGTAACGACAAAACAGTGACCTACAGGATCGAAAATTAGAGGACCTCGCTCATCTGAAAAGGAAATTAAGACGGGGATCCTTTCCCTGAGATTCAGTTTTCTATAGCAAACAACTCTCCATGTTATAATTTATGGAAGTGTTTACCCTTAAAGGCAGGCTTTAATGTTTGGTCTGTATACATAGTATGTGCTCAACAAACGTTGTTCATTTCTTTTGTTAACCAATGCTGAATTTCTACCACCTGGGTCTCTTACCCCATCCTCCTGGCTCAGTCCTATCCAGGCATGCGGGCCTCCCTCCCTGTATTAGGCCATGACACTCGCCATTCTCTCCACTTGGAATGCCAAGGTTGGCTTCTACTCAGATACCACCTCCTCAGAGATGGCTCTCCTCACAACCTTAGCCAAGTCAGCCCTGTCCTCCTCTAGCCATTCTCTGTCCCTTTAGTCAGTTCTTAGGCATTATCACTAGCTGAAATTAGACTATGTATCTCTCTGCTCATTCATTCCTTGTCTTTCTAATTGGTCATGAAAGCTACCGAGGGCTGGCAGCCTACTTGTCTTGTTTGTGGCTGTGCTGCCATTGTCAGAAACAGTGCCTGCTCTGCACTCTGGAAATATATTTTTGGAGGAATGAATAAATAAATAGACGGAGGCACACATTAAGTGCTGGGAACACCATGTAGCAAATCCCAGACACTCTTATTTCCTTCATGCAGCTTGCCACAGTCTAGCAGTATTAGCTGACTGGATGGCCAACCTCAGTCAGTGCTCAAAGCAGAGCTCTGGGCTTGGGTGGGAGTGAGGAAGGAACTAATATCGTGCTCCCGTGAACCCTCCCTGCTCCTCAGTGTTCCCAGTCCCTAGGTCTTCTCACCACCACCTTCAGTTCCCCGAACACAGAAGCCTCAATAGACAGCAGTCAGAATAGCAGCTGTTCTACAGAGCATAAGGAGAGAGTAGCGTGACATCTACCAAGATGAAAATCTGAGTCTCATCTCTTATGAGAACAGCCAGGCACCTGTCCTTGAAAGAGCTGAAACAGGGCCCTGAGATTAAGCTTACCATATAAATTGATGTATCGGATACAGCTCTCGACGACCAGTGGTATAGCTTGTCCTGAATCCTTAGAAAAAAAGTCGTGAGTTGTGTTGGACTTGGCAACCACCACAGGAGAGAAGACACAGCAAACACAGATTACGAGCTCAAGCCAAAATATCAGTGCCATCGGATTAGTAAGAAAACAAGCGAGGGACCACTAATTCTAAAGTCTCCACAGACAGTTAGAATAGGAAGTGTTCCGTTATTGCAGAAAAGGCATAGTTATGATAATTTTAAAGAAATGCTCTGTCTCCTTACTCATCTGGGAAGGAATCAGGGCTTGGGAGGCCTCACATGCACATGGCGGAAGGGGAGGGAGCCCTCCGCATGGAGGGAACTAGAGTCTGCTCTCCAAGACTTCTCTGCCTCCCACACCCCTCAGTCCCAACTCAACTCCATTCTCCCAGCATTCAGGGAAGGAGCAAGGACTCTGCCTAGGACTGTAGGACCTGCTGCTGGCATGAAGAAGGGCACACTATGGGAGAAGCAAGGCCGGCCCTAGGGGTCCTTCTGAGCTCTGAGAAGGGAATACTAGCTCTATTCATGATGTAACAACCTAAACATCCAGACAGATAGCTTGGTTTAACAGTATACATGTTACAAGGAAAACTTCTAGAAAAAAATTATTGTCAGCCACTGACCACTGAGTGGCCATCTTAGTCAGAAAGGTTGACTAAGATGTAGCTCTAAACACATGGATCTGGGGTGTCAATGTCAAGTTCAATGACATTTCCCTAGGCTGGCCCAAGGCTACAGAGACCTGGCAAGGGATCATTTTCCTTTGGAGTCCATCATTGGTTGACCCTTCTGCTATTGCAGAGCATACAATCTTAAAAAAAAACAACAACAACACAAGAACAACAACTCTTTTTAAAAATGGTCCAAATTAAATCCTAGCCTCCTCAGAAGGTGAGGAAGCAGAAGGCACATGTACTGGTATGCTCACATAAAAGGGCCAGGGGAAAAAAACATGAAATTGGATGGTTTTGTGGCTCTTCCACACCCCACCTGGGAATTCTTAACTAGAACACCTTAACTCTTAACTAGAGTCACAGAGAGGATAATAAAGTGGACTCATTGGCAACAGGCAAGGTGAGCCCAGTGCTACAAGTCAGGACTAAAGACAGTTTCCATCCAGTTGAATGGGGCTAACGGACCTTTCCAGTAAATACCTGGTTCCTGGTTCGAGCATTTCTTCTTCCTCTGATAACAAAAAATAAACAGGCAGCAGAGCAGGAAAAAAAAGAAGAGATTATGCAGGAGTAAGATCAATTAGAGTAAGCAGATCCTTCAGAGTCCGGGAACGCCGAAATGCAATGGCAGCCAGTGAAGGGGCAGGGAGATGGTAGGCAGCCTACGAGGCTCAGGAGCTGGGGACCTGCCCCGCCAGCCTTCCAGGGCGGCTGCCTTGGACACCAGAGGGCAAAGAGGCCTCCTTCGGTCCTTGTCAAAGTGCAGGACAGTGAGCACTAAACCCTTTCCTAACCTCAAGTCTACCTTCTCCTCACCGCAGCGGCTGTTGATGCACCAGCAATGAGAGCCCACCTAAGAGCCCTTAAGGTGAGCCAAGCTGCCCACGGAAAGGAGGGGCACACACTCTCGGGTGTCTGCTGGGACTGCCCCTGCAGTCAGCTCAGGGAACCTCGATCTTAGCTCTTAGTTAACTAAGACTGTATTTCGCAGGGGCCCTCTGGGTAGGACCGAAGGGCAAGCTGCCCGGTTCCAACTTCACATGGCGGACCGTGCTTTCCCACCAAACAGCTGAGGCAGCAGGTCCTGGGTACTCGCTCGACTTTGATCTCCTTTTGCCCGAGGACCCTCACCCTGGCACTGAAAAGCCCTCAGGGAACCCAGAACTGACAAAACCTGGAGTGAGGGAGGGCCATATGGTCAGAACACCTTCGTGATATTGCAGGCAGAACCAGAGCCTTTGCTTTCACTGAAACCGCCCATTTGTAGGGGAGAACTACCTTCCTCTTTCTTCCTATACAGGCAGCAGGTCAGGCTCTGGGGTGCATACTGTGTCTCATTCAGCTCCTGGTGGAGGCTACCTCCTGACTGAGAATCAACAGGATGTGAGCCTCTTCCCTGGTGTCACCCGTCCAGCCCCTGGCGTCTCAGCTACTAGGGTTTTCCTACATTGGCTAAGCCCACCTGAACCTAGGACAGCAGTGACAGGTGGTCAGATGGGGACCATGGGCGCCCTCCGGAAAGCCCAAGCAGCACTTGCAGCTGACAGTCCCCTGGTGCTTACTCTGCACCAGGCAGAGCTACTTATCTGATCCTCGTCACTCACTCACATGTGTGCATGTTCAGTTGCTTCAGTTGTGTTCAACTCTGTGTGACTCTCTATGGACTGTAGCTCACCAGGCTCCTCTGTCCGTGGCATTCTCCAGGAAGAATAACTGGAGTGGGTAGCCATTCCCTTTTCCAGGGGATCTTCCCGACCCAGGGATTGAACCCGGGTCTCCTGCACTGCAGGCAGATTCTTTACTGTCTGAGCCACCAGGGAAGTCCCCTTGTCCCTCTAAACCCTCATAACCATGGCATTTCCAGGATGCTATTTTACCGACAAGCCTTTCAGAAGTTTGGAATTTCAGAGATGGGGACTCTTAGTTCATGCTGAATCTTCTTTCAGATAGCATGGGAATCACAAGAGGAAATTAAATTCCGTTAGAGGTTTTTTGTATTTCCATACAAATTGTGAAATTATTTATTCTAGTTCTCTGAAAAATACCGTTGGTAGCTTGATAAAGATTACATTGAATCTATAAATTACTTTGGGTAGTATACTCATTTTCACTATATTGATTCTTCTGATCCATGAACATAGTATATTTCTCCATCTATTTGTGTCCTCTTTGATTTCTTTCATCAGTGGTTTTATAGCTTTCTATATATAGGTCTTTTGTTTCTTTAGGTAAATTTATTCCTAAGTATTTTATTCTTTTCATTGAAATGGTGAATGAAATTGTTTCCTTAATTTCTCTTTGTTTTCTCATTGTTATTGTATAGGAATGCAAGGGATTTCTGTGTGTTAATTTTATATCCTGCAACTTTACTATATTCATTGATTAGTTCTAGTAATTTTCTGCTAGAGTCTTTAGGGTTTTCTATGTAGAGGATCATGTCATCTGCAAACAGTGAGAGTTTTACTTCTTCTTTTCCAATCTGGATTCCTTTTATTTCTTTTTCTGCTTGATTGTTGTGGCTAAAACTTCCAAAACTATGTTGAATAGTAGTGGTGAGAGTGAGCATCCTTATCTTGTTCCTGCCTTTAGGGGAAATGCTTTCAATTTTTGGTTTATCATATATGGCTTTTATGTTGAGGAATGTTGGGCTTCCCTGGTGGCTCAAATGGTAAAGCATCTGCCTGCAATGCAGGAGACCAGGGTTTGACCCCTGGGTCAGGAAGATCCCCTGGAGAAGGAAATGGCAAACCACTCCAGTATTCTTGCCTGGAAAATTCCATAGACTGAGGAGACTGGTAGGCTAAAGTCCATGGGATCCCAAAGAGTCGGACACGACTGATTGATTTCACTTTCACTCACTCATAAAGGTTGAGGGACTGAGTGCATCACACTGCCTTTTCATTTTCTGAGAGTTAACCATCTTGAGATTGGGGCCCCACTACTGCAGTCTGTCCCCAAACTGAGCTCAGAGAGGACGCACAGAAGAGCTGGCTGAACTGCACTGATAACATGTGGTATAAGCACATGTGACTACAAATAAATGCAATCTCTTAACAAACAAACTTCGTTTCAGTCAAACTCTCCCCTAAGGAAGCTGTGCTCTTATTCCAGGGATGTGCTGCTGCCCAGCTCTCTAGGGTGTCCCTCTCTGGAGGCTCTTTTCAGAGCCAGTCTCCTGGCGCCCATTGCAGCCTATACCTCTTGCCATTCTGTGGCTCCGGTGGCTGCAAAGCTGGACTCTGAATGACACTTCTCATTCCAAAAGACTGTCCATTCAAAGACAAGGTTTTGGCACCGCTGACAAAGACGCTTGTTGCAGGCTTGCAGGAGACTGACCAAGTGCAGCAAAGCCTATAGAAGCAGAAGGACTGACTTCCTCCAAGGGGCAAACACCCCGTGGGTGTTGTGATTGTCTGGGGGATAAAGTCAGATGACTTGATTGTCACACATTTTATGTAGGAGTTCTCCATTCAGAAACTGTTTCACTAAACAAAACACCTTTGCTTTCAAATGCAATCAGGTGAGACAGCCTTCCAAGTGTCCTGACAAATCGCCTGTTTTCAAAACGCTAAGCGTATTCCAAAACATGTCCATGTCGCTGAGGTTCCACTCATTCTCTTCCTTCTCCCAGCAGCTCCTCCATCCATCCTCTCCTCTGCTGACACTTCCTTCAGTGCTGCCTCTGGCCCGGTGCTCACGGCTCTTCCTGGTCTAGAGTACTCACAGAACTTATTTCTGTACCGATCAGTCACCAAGCTCTCATCTTGATTTATCTTTCACGTTCAGCTTCTGTGTCAAAACCTCCTGCGTGACACGATAAGGTCCTTGAGGGCAGAGAGTAGCAAATGGGCCTCAGTCTCCCCTCAGCTCTGGAGTGCGATTTTTTGAGAAGGAAGTCTTGTAGGAGTGAGGACGGAGGATGAAGGAAGGGCTCTTGACACAAGCCTCTCTTCCCATGACCTTCTGGATGGCAAACTGCTCACTTGGGGTCACCCCCCAACAGTGCCCCTTTCCTGCTGCACCCAGCAACAGCACCCTGCCTTTTGGGGTCCTCCAGGCCTCCCTCCTCTGAGGCATCTGAGAGCAGCCGCTGCTGTTTCCCACCCCTTGGGCTCCCCCAACTGGGGCCCTCTTGTCCCCCTTTCCTTTCCCAGAACTCAGTTCACAGGCAGAGACAGCCCTGGGACCCAGGCTGATTCTGCCCACACCCCCTTCCCACACCTGAGGCCAACCCTCCCTGCCCAGTAAGTCCTGTGAACGTCCTGTCTAGGGATGGAGGGAGAGAGCTGGAGCAGAGGCAGCCTCTAATACTCCAAACGTGTCTCAGGCAGGGCCTGGGAGCCTTCAGGGCCTTTTCTCCCGACTAACATGAGTCTTATTTTCTGCACTGAGTATCTTTGTTAGATGGTGGTGGGCTTCCAGTAACTGGTAGGGACCTTCCTCTTGCTCCCCTAAGTAATGTTCAGAGTGCATCTGCCCTTCCCTGAGGATATTTCCCACCTACTACCCTTTCCAACTTCATCACTGTCTTAACTTGCCTTGAGCTGTTCTATCTGGGACAGTTTGATCCTGCACCCTTTGCAGCCGAGAAGCAAGAACAGAGAAACTCACTGAAGTGAAAACCTTCCTTTTCAGTTTAAGGTGTAAAGGATTAACCTGAAATTCTAAAGGGACTACTTCATCTCTTTTCCCTTCTCCCAAACTGCCTCACAAGAAGCAAAACAAGGTGGAAGGGTTGTCTCTCACAGAAATTGTATGTGTTTCCTTTGTTGATCTAGTCTCAACTTTTAGAAAAAAAAAAAAACTTGTATAAAAATATACTGTTATACAAAGCAGGGTTTTCCTTTGAGTTGCTTCCAACCAGTCTGCTCCTGGGAGACGTGTGTGTGACGGGAGGTGAGGGGGGTTTCTCTAACTGTCCCTCAGCCTGGTCGGGACTGCAGTTCCTCAAGCAGGGGAGCAGGGCTGACAGGCCTCCCCACCCCCACTCAGCCAGGGCTGAGAAGCAAGGGGAGGCACTCTTAGAAGCCACTGGCCAGAGACAAAAGTGCCTCTGAAGCTACAAGCAGGCCACCAGGAGGACCAGCCAGCTACCCAGCCTGGCCAAGGGCCCAGATGGAAAGTTTCGGTTGGTCAGATGCCAGTCTGTCAGTAGGCTGGGGCGGGGCTGTTGGCCGGGGTATGAGGTGGAGAGAGGCTGCCATTACATTGGGCACGTTCGCGGACTCCGTGGCTCCCCAGCAAGTACCTTAATGAACGTTTCCATACAGCCGTTAAATAGTTTATGGCTACACACTGAGAGAGGCCTAGGTCTCCTCATTTTCTGTGGTTTAGGGGGAAGACAGGGGGCCTAGGGGGAAAACGGAACAAAAGAAATCAAGAAAGCAACCAAGGTAAACATACAATGGGGGAAGACGCTATTGTAACCCACAACAGAAGGAGAACACAAAATGCAAATGGAAGGCCCGAACCCCCAGGACATTGGTGCCCAATGCTCCATCTGAAGGCCTCTGGATGTTCAAGGGTGTCTTAACTGATCCACCATGTCAGGCAGGACCAAGACTCATGTAACACAAATGCATTCTACATTATGGGGGTGAACAGCACGTGTCCGGGAAACCACTGAGACTCCAATCAGAGGCTGCCATCCTGCAAAGCTAACCAGATGGAGGGGGAGTCAGGAGTGAGATGTAACCTGTAGCCGAAGAAAGCAAGAGACTTTCAAAGATGATTGGAAGGGTTAATTTTCATTGTTTTGGCTTAAACACATCACCGAGTCTCAGCTCCCAATGTATGGGGCACTGATCTTCCTAATGCTGCTAAGTATTTCAAATGCACTTGACTAATCTTTATTCCATTGATCTAAGACCTGGGCAGTTATTATTCTCATTTTAGAGATGAAGAAACTGATGCCAGGAGGGAGGCTGCAGCTTCTTCAGGGGCCCCCAGGGACCCAGAGTGAGGACTATCTCCTGTCCTTTAGTCAAGTACACTTTCAGTTAGTGTTTTCAAATCCACTGTCATACTTAACATCAGCTTAACCCTGCATGTGTGGCCCCATTTTACAGAGGTCTAAGCTGAGCTCTAGAGGGGGAAAGTGGAAGAGCTAGACCCCAAACTCAGCCTCTTTGGCTCTAAGCCCAAGATTTTTCCCATTGGGTAAGTCATGGAGCCTTAGGGCACTTTCCCATATTCAGCCCAAACTCATTCATTCCATTAACCCTTGCCAGCAGAGGACTGGGGGGTCAGGTTGAAAGTGTCTTGCTTGACTTTAGGATCTCCATTCCCTGTGCTCACTCCATCTCGGACACAGGGAGGGGCGATCACACCACAGTTCTCCAGCAACAGTGAAACAGCCACAAACACTGAACCGGTCTCCAGAGTTGCTCACATGCATATGCCTGTGTTGGCTTATTTGCTCACCTTTCACCACCCAAGTTGGCCTGACTCAGTGCTGCCAGCCTTCTAGGTCAAAGGACTTTCAGAGGTTAGGAGGAAGACCCTAACCAAGAGACACAGTTCACTTTCAACTGGCTGAGCTCACAATTTGGGAGGTACTGAGGGGGGACCCAGCCTAACACAGATAATGTCCATGTGTGATAAACAGAGACATGGGCCCCCACGTCTTGATTGATTTCTTTGAATGGGCAAGAAATCATACGTGCTGCGGAGCCCATCAAGGAGATGAGACTCATGCTGCCTTGCTCACTGGCCTTGTTCGCCTGTCTGCTTCAGCAGCCCCACCATCAAGGGAACTCAGATCAGCTTTCTCTTGGTGTCTGAATACTGAGCAAATACTGCTAGCTCCAGGACATGCATGGGCAAAGACACAGTAGACTCCAAATCTCATGCCACCCAAACACTGGAACCAAAAATAACAGCACAGACCAAAACTTCGAAAAGAAACAACAGGCAAGGTTATTTTGAGCCCATCTTGGATCTATGTCAATTTGGTTAGCTAAGTCCATGTCATTTCTTTTTCACAAGTTACTTATTTTTTTGAGGATAAGGGCATGTGAGAGTATTTCTTATTCTAGATCTGCTTTTGAATTTATATATGCCAAAGAGGGTGCCAGAAATGTAACTGGGGGCCATAGGTTTTACATTTAATAACTGGAGGGTAGCAGCTAAGCCACCTTATTTCCATGGTGATTTGGGTTTCTGTTTTTGAACATTGTCCGATCATTTCATTTTCTCACATTGCACGATATCCTCCACAACAATCCTGAGAAGTAGGCAAGAACTATTAAACCTACTTTAAACATAAGGCAAATGAGCCACTGAGAGATTAAGAAACTTGCCCAAGATCACAGGAATAAAATTCAGCTCTTCTTATTCCAGGTTCTGGTGTGAGTATGGACATGGGGAAATGGGTTTTACCACAGAACACCCAGAAATAGCATTAAATTATCTATTAAACTCTCATGGTTAACAAGAGTAGAGACTCAATGCAGTTGTTGGACACCAATACCAAAAAAAGTCTAGGGTGCCTTTAAAATTTATTTCATAAAGTTAAGTCCTAAGGATTTTTTCTTCCTGTGAGTTATAAAATTTCTCCTGCCCAATCCAGAAAGCAAAGGACTGTTGGAATCACATCAGGATTTCTTCCTTTAGTGTGGTACTCTGGGGACGGAGCAGAATCTCTGACAAGGAAACGTAGCTATCCCAACTTCGCATGACATCAAATTGATACCGACTTACTGAAGTGCTGGGTGGGGCACAAAGTGGGGAGCAGAGGGGCAGCTCAGCCAAGGAAAGTGGGGCAGCCTAAGCCTTCCATCTCTTCTGCTGCTCAGTTGCAGAGCAAAAAGGAAAGAAAGAGAGAGAGAGAGGCAGGGAAAACAGGAACAGAGAAAGCCACGGAGAGGAAGAAAGAGAAACCAGAGACCAATGTCCCCTTTCTGCCTTTCAACAAAGATGAAAATTAACACACATTAGCAACACAGAACTTGGCCTCAAAATTATTCTGTGACCAAAAGGATGGTGATTTTCCTAGACAACCTCACAGACGTGGGAGTCAAAATTCAAAATGGCAGCAATATTATTGTTGGATGGTGGTCAGGCTCTTGGAGGCTGCTCATGGGTGTGCATGGGGTTGCATTTGTGTGGACAAGAAAGCTCAAATGATTCCACTACTGATTCAGACTTGGAGCAAGTTCTAGGTTAGGGAAGCCAGTCAATGGTTTGAAAAATCATAATCAAATCTTCTGTTTGCATTTGGCTTAGCCATTTACCATACATCTTTCAAGTGCATTATTGTGTCTGGTCAGCCTAATTTATTTTATTGTTTAGTCACTAAATAGTTTCTGACTCTTTGATACCCCATGGACTACAGTGCATCAGGCGTCCTTGTCTTTCACTGTCTCCCGGAGTTTGTTCAAATTCATGTTCATTAAGGCGGTGATGCTAATTACAGGGTTATTATGAATTGGGGCTATTCTAAGATAACATTCTAAAGTGTGAGAAAAAAATACAATGTGTTGCAGCCCATGTGCAAAACTAGTCTATCTCAACAAGGCCAGTGGCAGCTTGTTGAGAAGATCTGCTCAACCAATCATCAAAAATGACACTGACCTTTGACAAGTAACTATGCCGAGATGAGAGGGCCACAGTATAGAAATAGCTCACCCAGGGCATTTAAGATTAATTTCAAAAATACTTCCAAGTTAGCAATGCACTCTATGATAAGTTAAAAATGATTTTTAGAAGTAAGAGGAAGCTTTTAGTTTACTAAGAGAGTTGCCTTTGACCTTGGCCAAGGGCCAAAGTACAGATATCTGGATTTACAGTTTAGTACAGTGCAGTGCAGTATATCTAAGTGGGAGGTCTGTAATCCTAGCTTGGATTTCCCAGGCCCTAGGTCCATGAGGGTGTGGAAGAAAACATCTCAGGAGACTTTATTTTTAAAAAAGCAAAACCCCTCAACTTTTCTCTAAGGAACACCCTGGGACCTTGCCAAGGGTTTGATGACAGATCTCTCCTACAGTCTGCTGGAACCACTATTCCCGAATGAGTTCTAGGAATTAGGAAGAAGTGAGGGATGGCTCAGTTCATCCCCCATCTGTTGCACTATTTGCAGACTTTGGTGTAAAATTTAGCTTCTGTTGTTTGGGGACTATGACAACACTCTCTCACCACAAATAAATTTAAAAACAAATTGTTTTTAAGGGACAACACTCTCTTGCCATAAATAAATAATTTTTTAAAGGCAACACTTGCCATAAATAAATTTAATTAATTAATTCATTTTTTTAAAAGGAATTTGTTTCTAAAAGATTCTTAGAAAGTAAGCCTGCACATCTGCTGGCCCACCTGCTGGGAAGGCCTCCCTTGGCATCACGAATCATCCCAGTGTTCCCAGACTGCCAGGTCCGAGAGGAACAGCTGCACAGACTAAGCTTCTGGAGAGTCCCTGGTCTCCTGAACCCTGGGCTCAGTAAACTGAAAACCCCACAGCTTTCCAAGCCTCTTCCCAGCCAACTCCCTTCCAGATGAGGAGGGAGTTGAGGGTTCATCCTTCTTGTTGCCAAATAGGACAGCTTTCCAGGATTCTGAGCCACTGGGAAGAACTTGTGGTGAAAGGATGTCACTGGGTCACTGGGCCCAGGATGAGGCAAAACCAGACCTCAGCGGTCACATGATGGAAAAGTGCAGGCCTTGAGGCCACCGGCTAAATTCATGTTGGATGGTGGGATACGCATTGTTGGGGACGGGAAAATGGATGGGCTCTAAGGTACGCAGGCAGCTATGGCGCTGCTTAGGGACCTAAATTCTCTGCAGTTAAAGGAAAGGTCCAGTCCTGAATCCAGACCCTCAGCTATCCGCTGCTGAGTGAAAGTGTTCACTGGCTCTGGTCTGCTCAGGGGAAAGCGCAGAGGGTAATGGTGAGCAAGCTGGAAAGAAAGCAAGCTGTCCACTGTTACTTCCCGAGCAAGGGGCTCCGCCACCAGTCCATCCCAGTGCAGTGAAGTCGGGAAGCCAGTGCGGGCAGCGGCTGGGACTGTGCGCGCTAGTGTGAATATGCGCATGCGTGTGCCCGGCGGTGCCAGTGCGGGATTCCAGCCAAACCCAGAGCTTTGGCAAACCGGGACCCGGGCTACTGCGTCCCACCCCGCACCTCCCCCACCAACCCTCCTCGACAGTTTGCTCAAGCAGCCACAGAACGGATGGGGAGACAGGTGGACAGCAACCTGATCGCCTCTGGCTTCTGGTTGCCCTCAACCACTCTGCAATATATATTATGGTCCCTTCCTCCCACCTGATGGATAGCACCGCCGAGGGACCACACCCACTTCCCAGAGCAGCTCTGAAAGGCTCCCTTCCTGTCACAGTCTAAAGCTGGAATGAGCGGAGCAGCCAAAGGCCTTTGCCTCCCCTCTCGGCATAGTGGGGAGACTGGTGAGGCGCTGCTCCCTAAGACTATGCCGCTCCTGCTCCAGCACCGTGCTGCTCCCTCGCCCTTCCCGCGTCTCCCGCCTCCTCCCGCTCTCCGCCTCAGGCGGCGGCAGGTGCAGGAAACAGGATCCCGGCTCTTACCTGGTTGTACCGCATTCCGCTCTCTCGCCTGGAAAGAAAAGTGTACATTAATGTTTAATTGGTTTTGTTTTTGTTTTTGCTTGCTTGTTTATTTTACTTTTGACTGGTGCACATTCGTCTTTTTCTAAAAACATGAAACAACTCACACTTGAACTTAATTATTTATGAAATGGGAAATCTAATTATGCCTAAGGTGTGGTCTGCTGGGAAGAACTGAGTCTTATTAAACCCTCCGTGGCTCCTATTTGTAGGGCCATGTTCACACATATTTTATTTCTTATTGTTCACATAACTAGGCTTTTGAGGTTCACCCATAGCATGACTAATTCATTTTTTTGTGTGGTGCTATAATACAGAACCTCTAAGTCAGCGCTGTCCCATGGAAATAAAATGCAAGCCACAATTTCTAGTAGCCACATTACAAAACGTAAAGAGAAATATATATATAGTGAAGTTGCTCAGTCGTGTCCGACTCTTTGCGACCCCATGGACTGTAGCCTACCAGGCTCCTCTGTCCATGGGATTTTCCAGGCAATAGTCCTGGAGTGGGTTGCCATTTCCTAAATAGGTGAGATTAATTTTAATGATATAGTTTATTTAACTTATGTCAAAATGTTATTTCAATATGTGTCAATATAAAAAATTAATAAGATGTTATAGGTATATGCAGGCATGTGTGCCAAGTCACTTCAGTTGTGTCTGACTCGTGTTATCCTATGGACTGTAGCCCATCAGGCTCCTCTGTCCATGGGGGATTCCCCAGGCAAGCATACTGGAGTATGTTGCCACGCCCTCCCCCGGGATCACCCCAACACAGGGACTGAACCTAAGTCTCTTATGTCTCTTGCACTGGCAGGTGGGTTACCACTAGTGGCACCTGCGAAGCCCATTACAGTTACATATACACATATAAACACATGTGTATAGTACTAACTCTTTGAAATCTGATGCTCATTTTACACATTTCAATTCAGGCTAGCCACGATTCAAGTGTTCAATAGTCACTTATAACTCGGAGGCCACCATATTGGATCACATTGCTCTAGATTCTAGAATCACATTCAGTATTCACATGAAGAGACTTTCTAGAAGAAAGAACTGAGTATTTATGCTTCTCTATGGAAAATAATGCTGAATGGAGCTGGGGAGGAAAATGAGAAGAGGAAGAGAGTGAGAGAAGTCTGAAAATAAAACTTGGAGCAAATCAGCACACAATTCCTTAATTCCTGACCAAAGCCACAGCAGTTACAAGAGTTACTGCAGATGGTTGAACTGAAGCCAAAGCAGGAAAGGAGAAAAGTGAGGTAAAACAAGAAAATTTGCTCTACTTAATTTGACTGTGTGTCTGGGGTCTGAGGCAAATTCCTGCCAGACACCAATTTGAATTACATTTTCACGTAGACCTAAGACCCCCAGTGAGAACTAATGGCAAGCCACCTAGGAAAGGGTCAGCCAGTGGCCTGGGTTGACGATACAACATGTCATTTCCCTTAAGGATGTAGTTAACTGTGCAACTCTGACTGACAGAGGGGGCCTAGGAAGCAGCTTCGGCCCCACCCCTTCTTGGACTGGCCCCCTCCTCTGTGTACTCACTGTGGTCTAGGCACACTGCTCTTCTCTTCGTTCCACCTCCCCTCATCCCTTCCTGCCTTCCCATAGGCTGTTCCCTCTGCCCCATCACTCTTTCCCCAGGTTTTCATGTGGCAGACACATTCCCACCCCTCAGAAGTCTTAGCTTAAATGTCCCCTCCCCTTGGAGACCTCTCTGATCACCTACATTAAAGCAGGTGCCCCATGCTCCTCAAACCTATACACAACTATTCTCTATAACAGCCCAAATTTTCTACTCAAGGACACTTACCATAGTTATAATTCTTTACCTAATGGTTTGTTTCCTGTTTGAGGTCTCCCAGGAGGACAGGAACCTTGTCTGTCTTATATATACTGTACCCCCAGTCCTAGCCAAGCACAGAGTCTGTGCTTTTGATGGAGGATGGACAGATGAATGGACAAATAGGGGCCAGGAGGGAAGAAAGGGATAGGTAGGAATCAAAGGGTGTGGGTCCCAGAAGTAGAATGTCAGAACACACTCAATTCAGACTTTGCTCTGGCAACAAATGGAATCGATTCTCCTTCAGCTTTGACTCACATTCCAGCTCTCAAGAACCACTTTACTAACATCTTTTGAAATATGGTGTTTCAACTTCTAACAGAGATTAAAAAAAAATGCTATGCCCTTTACTATCTGAGACCTCTTGGGATTGTGAAAATATTCTTTATTGTTGGTGGCTCAGTCATTTTCTAGAAGGTCAGACTGTCTGGTCCTGGTGGACATTTTGCTCCATAATGGACATTAAATCTTGGCTTGAAAAGGTTATGTCTCATTCCTTTTTATAGGCAACGCACCATCTACCCTTGAGCAGCTAGAGTAAATTGAAAAACCACTGTATCTTAGGTGTAAACCCTGGAACTTACTGATTACCCAGAGCAATATAAAAGGTCAGAAATCTAAGGCTCAGAGATGGTAAACTAAGAATTCTCTGGCCAATAAAATGATGTAGCAACAGCCAAAGGCACATAAGGGTGTGTGCTCTTGTTTCCAAGATGTGGCAGTCACATTTGTAACAAGGAAGGCCAATTTGCAGGGCACCTAGAAGCATTTTGACTTGTATGCCTGGGGTCAATTATGTTCAAAAATTCGCCTCTAAGTGAGGGTGACCCGAAAGACCTAGAGTTTCCTCCAGCTTGTGGTTTCTCTGAGGCATGCTGTCAAAAGAGTACTCGAGAGAAACTGAGGCACTAGACATGCCATTTCATTTCATTTTTTTGAAAAAAACCTTGTATCTTTTTAGCCAAAATATTTCACTTGGCCCCATATTTCTCACCTGTTTTCAAACAACCAGATTATTCCTCCTAATACAAGACAGCTCTCAGATGACAGAAAAAGGCCACTGATCCAGGCGTCACTCTACCCTAGCCCCACTCTCACAAGAACTTTCTGCTGAACAGAAGAGTTAACACGTCCAGGTAGAGAGGACTCATCTGATGACTCTCAGAGGAGTAAATTAGAAGGTTCTGAGCTTTATCAAACTAAATCAGTGCAAATTCTTCCCTGTCCCTCAATGCCCTAGGAATCCACATATATCCTTATCGTGCAGGGAAATACAAAAAAGACTGAAGATTTGGTCTCAGCTTCAGCTTTTTCAGTAATTCAGTAATTTATTAACTTTAGTTAGTAATAATTTATCAGTATATATTAATTGTGACAAATATACCACATTCATGTTAAATGAAGATGTTAACAATAGGGAAGTTGGATGTAGAATATATGGAAACTGTACTGTCTTTGCAACTTTACTATACATATAAAACTACTCTAAAAAGTTTATCAAAATAAGAAAAAACTTCCCCAGAACTGACCAGTCTAACAAGACCTGTGCCAGATATCAAAAGCACCACAGTGGACTTTACTCACTGTTGGCTTACAAGAAAACAGGACTATGGAAATTTTTCTAGATGGCTCTTTTTTAGCTGCCATCGTACTTCTGAAGTTGCATTTGCTGTTTTTGTTGCTCTTCAGCTCAAAACTCAGGAGAAGGACTCATATATCATATCTCAGAGCAAGACGCAGCTGAAGTCTAAACACACTTGGAAGACCAAATGGGTCAGGAGTCATACCAACCAAAACTAATTATTATTATTATTTCATTAAGGCCACTCAGGCAGGGGCAGGAATAAAAGCTTGCATCTGATAGCACTCACAGGGAAGCTCGAGAGAAGCACTTTCTCATCTGGGATCTTATTTTTAAAAGAACATCTTGTTCTCTAAATCTAGGGTGTCTGATTTCGAAAACACAAGTAGTCAGCAACTCACGTGGACCTGCCTTCTGTTAAATGGCTCATGAGAAACACCCCTCAGCGCCCAGTCCCATGACCAGAAAAACCGATCCTGCAAGCTGTGAAAGCTGCTCCATCACACACTCATCCAAGCTGCTCTCTAGGACTTTCTGTCTTGTCCCGTTCCCTCCATTCTCACTGTTTTGGTTCCCTCTGTGTTATCCACAGTCCCCCATGGTCCCATTCTCCTGGTCCAATACTAAAATGTCAGGATGAGCAGAATATAAGAGTTGCTTGGCGGTGGGGGGTGGAGGGGTGGGGGGGTGGGGTGGGGGCAGGGAATGAAGAAAAAGCTCATTGCAACTCACTCTTCCCCCCTCTTCCCCTCAATCAATGAGTTCTATCAAATATAAACACCCATGTCTAACCTTCACCCAAATCAAGAAACAGAGCGTTTCTATCATCCCCAAAAGATTCCCAGCTGTTACCAGCTAGAGCACACAAATCCAGTCTATGGCAACAGAAATCAAGTCAGTGGTGGTTTCAAGCGGAGATGGGGGGCGGGGGTGAAGGTGGACTGCAAAGAGGCACAAGAGAACTTTTGAGTTGTCGCTTTGGGGCTGGAGCTTTTGAGTGCTGGTTATACCTGGGTATATGGGTTTGTCAAAGCTGATGTCTACACATAAAATGGGTGCATCTTATGGGATTTCCATTATATATCAATAAAGTTGATTGAAAAAAATTCCACTAGTATTAGTTTCAAAGTCCTGGCTATTCCTTCAAGCCCTCATTATTCATCTTCCTAGAAGCCTTTCCTGCTCTCTTAGGCCCACGGTGAAACCTCCCTCTTGGGACTCACAGTCCTCAGAGCCCGAATTGTTCACCTGGCAATTCATTCAGTATTTCTGTGTGACAACGCTATCACTATTTAATTTTTTAATGAATTCATGAGTTGTCTCCCAGCTAGACTGCAAATGACGTGGGGTTGGAAATGGTTTCATTTCTCACCGGTTCCTCTAAGGCATGGCACTCACACATGCCAAGCACCTGCAGAGCCTGGCAGCCCCCTGGATAGCTGCTGAGTGAACAGGACTTGTGTGGCTCGGACACAGCCACTAGAATGTGCACGCACAGGGAGAAGAGAGCAAGCCAGTGAAGGGTGAGGATGTACCGTGGATGGCAAGCCCCCAGCAGCAGTGCCCACCAGCCCCACAGCCCAGCACAGCTCTTGTCCTGTCACACTCATTCCCCAGAAGACTCCTGGGACATCTCTAAAGTGCTTCAAGCTGTCATCTCAGGATCTAGTGGCACTGACACCTTGGGAAGTCCCTTCACGTCTCTGATATTGGCCCCGTATTTCCCAGATCCCATGACAGTCGAGCACATCCTTCAGCCAACAGCCCTCTCCAAACAGAACACGGGTCTATTCTGAATGTGACCTAACAGCTTCAGAAGCCCCAGGTCAGCTCCTCTGCTCAAAGTTAAGCCTCATACCAAGCTCCAGGGCCACCAGGACTTGCTCTAAACCACCTGTGCACTAAAAATGCCACCTACTATATCAGGGAGTATGTTGTGCCCATCAACCACTACAGCCAACTGTGACGGACAGCCCCAAGGGAACTCAGGATGGAAATACTATGTCCACCACTGAATCATCAGACACTGCAGCCACCAGCCCTGGCTCCCTGCAATTGTGCACCCTGAGGACACCAGGATGAGAAAACACAGGATGCTGGCCCCAGAGAGCTGAGACACATATCAAAGGAGTGATTTCAGTGAGCCCAGACTCTTGCACCTTCCCATAAACAGAAGAGCCCAAATTCCTTAACTTAAGATGTCAGGTTTTCTTCAATTAACACCAATCCTTTGGTGTTCTGTCTACCTTGTCTTTGTTGCAAAACTCCTAAATGTCCTGGTTCCTCACTTTGCCTCTACAAAACAGTCTCTCAGAGTTATCTAAGATACTGCATCCTGGGCTTAAGGCCTCAGTTTTTTCCACCTAGTAAAATATAATTTTCAATTCTTAGGGTGTGCCTTTTTTGTCAGTTGAAACATCCTTGATCTTGACTGGTTTCTAGTTCATGTTCTGGTGATCTTTCCGTTCAACATTCATTCAGTGACTATTAACTGAGTGCCTACCATGAGCCAGGCATTGTCCTAGGCACTACAGATAAACCAGTGGACAAAACAAGCAAGGAAGTTCCTGCTCTGGATGGAGATATGATGCTACCGGGTGTGGAGGTGTGATCAATGACAATAAGCAGGTGAACGGATGATAAAGAGGTTGAATTCACATGATGACAACCAAGATGAAGAAAATCAGACAGAGAGAGTGTTGGGACAGAGGTGGTGATCCCCTGAGGCTGGGACAGCAGAGTCTCACTGAGGAAGTGATATCTGTGCTGAGCCAACCACACAAAGATATGGGGTAGGGGGGCATTTCAGGCAGCAGGAACAACAGATGCAAAGGCCCTGAGGCAGGAATAAGCTGGACAAGCTCTGAAATGCAGGAGGGAGCTCAGTGCAGCTGGCGTACAGTAGGAGAGTGGAGGAGAAGTAGATGAGGTTAGGGCAGCACGTGGAGGTCAAATGATTTCAGGTCTCCTGTGCCACTGAAACAGATGGGATTTTATTCCAACAATCGTTGGAAGCTTTTCAGGAGTTTAAGTCTAGTCTGCAGGTCCCTCAAGGACCCCACTCTGCCTTACATATGTGAATTCTTCTTGGACCTAGAATCCTGGCCAGGCATTCCAATAGTATTCCTGGCAAACAGAATCTGCTAAAAAGGCATCAGTGCAGAGCCCTGTGCCCTGGATCCCACCCTTAACCTATCGGGGACCCATTATCACTTTTTCTGGGACTCTTCCCCACAATTTAAACTCAGACTTGTGTTGGCCCCATAGTTTCAGCAGCCAACCTACACACCCCCTCAGCATCTGTACAAGGCTGTTTCCCCAGCTGGCTTGTCCCAGTAGGTGGCACCAGTCCCAGGCCGCATTCTACCAAGTGCCTGAGATCTCCATCTGTAACAGCTCAAGGGGCCACACAAGACCCAGCAGGGAGGACCCTCCAGTGCTCACCTCCACCGCTCAACTCACCTTCGCCCAAAGTCTGCTTGAGTAAGTCGTGCTTGGCTTGCAGCTTAGTGATGAGGTTACTGCCGTTCACATACTCTTTAAATTTCTGTAAGACATAGGCACAAGGACATTACAGATTGCAGGGCCAAGTCCTGGCATCTCTGCCTCTGTAACAGATCTCGGGGTGGGAGGCCACCCTCAAGGCCCCAGGCATGGGTGAAGCAGGGAGTGGTCTCTGCATCAGTCCCATCAGCTCCCCACCTCTGCCAAGAGTGGCTGTCCAGTCCTATGAAACATTTCAGGTCAGTTTCGGATCACAAAGAAAGCTGGTGGGGGTGGGGGGATGGGCAAAGTAAAAGGGGCTTTTGTCATGTGAGGCTGGCAGGAGCTGGGGCAGAGGGCTTTTTAGCAATCAAAGTTCCTCTGTGCTTCTGGGCCAAGGGCATGCAGCCGAGGCAAGAGTGTTGTTATCGGATCTGTCAGAGAGGAGCCTCAGAACACGTCTTCTTTCATCTGGCTGAGAACTGAAGGAGGAAGGGCACTGCAGGCCTCTGGAGACGTTCCTATTAAAATAACCCAAACTGCACTTCAGGGATATGATTTTCTTCTTTTTACAGATGAGAAAAGTGAGGCTCACACAAGAAGTGATTTGCCCAAAGTTCCTGGGATCCAGGCTGCCTCCCGGTTCAGGGGCCTGGCCAAACACAGTGCACTCGGGTGCAGTCCGGGGAACAAGGCACCCAGAACAGAAACACATTTACCTGCCCCCAGTTCAGCACGGACTCAGCCACACCTCCACACAGGTACCAGCTTCCCTTGGCCCCCCTCGCCCCACGCTGCCCAGTCACAGGCTGGGAGCCCTCTCTGCTGGGCCAAGAGGCACCACAGGCGTGGTCCACACCAGTTCCCTTTGGGTCCCTGGTGCTTACAGCTGCACCTGACATGTAGTAGGTGCCGAGAAATTCAGCTGAACCCCTGACCTGGCGGCACTGACATAGCAGAGTAGGAGCAAGACAATGAGCTAACAAAAATGTAAGTAAAATATACAATAGGTCAATGGTGGTGAACGCTAGGGATGGAAACAAGGCAGGAATGGGATCTGGGAATGGGAGCAGACCTCACTGCAAAGCTGCCATTTCAGCCTCGGCCTGAAGGAGGTGAGGAAGGGGCCACGTGGGTGCACAGAGGGAGGGGTTCTCAGCAGAGGGGAATGCAATTACCAAGGCCCTGAGGGGGAAGGCACAGGGATGGATGTGATCGCCCCAAATCTGCCAGCTACTTTCTCACCAAAAATCCATTCTATGCCTCAGCCAGGAGGCTCAGATGGAGCACAGAGGAGCAGAGAGGTGAGCCTCAGCAGCTCAGGACATATGGAGTATCGCTCTGCCTGCAGAAGACAGGTCTGGGGTGAAGGCCCACATGTGCCCAGAGAAGCCTGAGCTCGGTGAACCCTGACCCCCACCCCCCCCCCCCCCGGCGGGTTTCTGGAGGGTTGGGCATTCTTTATTCTTGGCCTTGGTCTTTCCTAGCTCCTAGGGCCTTGTCTTGTGGTTGTTAAGCCATCCCCAGTGTATCTGTAGATGGTTTTCCAACAGGTATATTTGGTCCTCACTGCACTCTCAGATGATAAATGATGGAAGCATCGCTGTTCTCATTCTACACAGAGGGAGAAACCGCTTAGAGTGGTGGCCACTCGGTGTGTGACCTTGATCAAATTTCTGAACGTTTCTGGGCCTCATGCCTTCCTCAGGGTAAAATGAGGAGACTCATGGTGCTTCTCCCAGTGTGGTGCAGGCACCAGCTGGGGACAGTGTCCACAGCAGATTCCTGCTCTGGACTCCTGTGAGTCTAACCCTGGGAGGACACCACCGAGGCCTAGGTGTCCTCACATTTCCAGAGTGCCACCTCAGGGAGGGTAGCAGTCTGGGAACTTGCGCTTTTAAGAAGTTTCTGACATAATTCAAAAACACACTTCCATTTGATAGTTACTCACCGAGAGGCTCTCTCTGGATGTTTCCAGTAATATACGCCCTCTGATTTTATCCTGTGTTCAAGAATTCACCATGAAAGCTAGAGCTGAGGTATAAGTAAGTAAGTGTTCTCTCATCCTGCCTCAGTGCCCCAAGCAGGTGGAGCTCTAATCCCAAACTTGTAACTCATGCTTTGGTGGGTGACTCACTGTTGAGTGTAAATTGCCGCCTGGGGCTTTTGGGTCCCTGACTACTGCTTCTATGCTTCACCTAGGTTTCATGCGTGAAGAAAAATATTACCATTGATTCATATTGATGTTTGCTTTAAAAGGAGTATTACATCCTTAAAAATACCTAAATAATGTCACAACATCAAATCATGAGGTGCACTAGCCAATCAGGTTGGTAACTTGAATATTCAAATCTAAGTACAACATCCAGGACCTCCATAATGGATGCTGTCTTTTCATTTCAAGCAGGCTGAACTCTCATCTTCGACTCAGCTGCCAAAGTGACTTAATGCCCATCCATTTTCCTCCCTTATCTTTGTAACCTATGAATTCTCTACAAACACCGTATGCCCCCAGTGGGAGTGGTGAACCCCAAAATTGGCATAGACTCATTCACTGAGTCTCACTTTGCGTTCTTTCTTGAAAGCAACAAAATTGATCAAGGAAATGGAGTATGCGTCAACCACTGGCTTTCAACAGATATTTGATGAGCAAGAAACAGAGCTGGATGTTAAAACTGGGTGGGTTTGGCACTGGTTGGATGAACATAATCTAAAACTGCTAATTAATGGATTAATATCAGCCTGATGGCATGTTTTGAACAACTTTGTCTTTGGCCTTGGCCTAGCAATTCATTTCTTGTTTGTTTGTTTGTTCCAACTGATAAACTTTAAGGTACAGAAGCCACACTTACTGAATCTCTAGACACGAGGTCTGAAGAGACAGCAACTGTGATGAGAAACTGGATAAGGCTTGTGACAGTTGGATCCATGAGCTGAATCCATCAAGAGGAAATCAAACTGGTAATAAACGTACAATCCACCTAAGACATCACCTACACATCCCATAGGAGGACAGTTTAATGGCGGTATGCTGCGAATAGAGATTTAACTGATACTAGCTTAAAAAAAAACAATAGAATGTAATCTTAGGATGTATGAAAAGAGAAGCATAGCCCCTAATGTTGAGGGAGGGGAAAGTTTAGCCCTCTTCTGTGCTGGTCACTCCACTGCTGGGAGTCTCTTTTCAGCAGGAGCGCTGAGAAACAGAACGTGGTCAGGAAAGAGCTGATGCTGAGGCCACTCAAAAAAAAAGCTTAAGAGGCCAAATTAAAACAAGTAGATGTGTTTAGCCTAGAGAAATAAAAGCCCAGCTCCTTGCAACCTTGCCAGACTGTCAAGTAGAATTAGCCTCTCTCTAGGTTGCCTCAGAGAACAAAATTAAGATCAACGACCAGAAATCCTTGCGAGGAAGCTTTTTGAAGATAACGGAGATACGGGAAAACATTATAATGTCCATAGCCAGCCACAAGCCAAACAAAACAGTTGTTTGGGGAGGGAGGGAGCTTTTAATCTGGGGCTGTTCAAGCACAATCTGCATGACTCTGGGGCAGGAACAGGGTGGAATAGGATCCAGTGTCAGATGGAACATCCTCTCCAACCCAACATTGTGTATTCACTAAACACC
The DNA here is from genome assembly GCA_917880005.1 of Nanger dama. Classification (NCBI taxonomy): domain Eukaryota; kingdom Metazoa; phylum Chordata; class Mammalia; order Artiodactyla; family Bovidae; genus Nanger; species Nanger dama. The sequence continues at coordinate 43,500,202 of CAKJTW010000016.1, forward strand.
CGTTGAACCAAAGCCCCGATGCCTCTCATCTCTGTCCCTCCCTGGCCAAATGGAATATAAGTAATCTGGGATTTTACATGAAGGGCTGGCAACTTACCAGCTATTTGCAAAAATCACCCAGGGCACCGTTTGCAGAGTCCAGGCCCAAATTTGACAAAACTTGACATGACAACCATACACTTAACTTGGGGGCTCTTACTTGGGATGTGCATCTGGCTCTGTCAGCCCTTTTCCTCTCACCCTACTGAGCACAACCCTCTCTGTGCTGTTTCTAGAACAGGAAAGTTGCAATAACTGTCAATCCAAGATCAAGGCTGATGCTACCCACTGGTTAGCTCACTTTCTGCACTTCACAAAGCCAAGGCAGACACCTTATTCTGAAGAGCATGTTGGAGGAACTGTAGGTCTAACTGACCCATGCGGCTCCTCTGGCTGCCACTAATTTGGGCTGCTCCCCAAAGTCACTGCCAGCAGGGCTGCAGACAGCAGGTTCTCAGGATGCCACTTACCGTAAAATAGAACATTTCTGTCTCCTGCTGGTTGGCTCTCCTCTTGGCGATGTTGATCTTGCTCATATAGGTCTCAGAGGCAGCCGACTTCACAGACTCCGTGGACCGGCTGTGTTGGAAGGCGTCAGAGACGTCAAAGTCCTCCACGGTCAGCATGTCTTGCAAGGTCTGCATGGTGGCATCCAGAGTTTTTCTAACCTAGAGAAACATCGCATGTCAACAAAAGTCTTTTAGTCTCAGAATGTCTGGACACCTCAAAGTCCTTTCCCAATCATTCCTTTATTTCTTCCATGTAAAGCCCCCAGAGATGGGCTGAACAAAGGTGCTCACTTGTTAATGGTGATGTGGAAAATAAGGCTGGCACTGGCTGCGAGGAGAAGCCAGGTCGCCTAAAGCTCAGTCATGTCATGGGCCTACTTCTGCCAGTGAGAACCTTGAAGAGCACTGTGACCAGCAAGAGACTCAGGTTTTGAGGTCTGTGTCTCTCTGTGGTTACACAGCCCCAGAGAAGCTGGGGGACCCAAACTTGAATGGAGGGTGGTTTCAAACACAGTCCTGGGAGAGCCTGCATCCACACTCACTGCACAATGATTGCCACTCAGAGCCTCTCTTGGCACCCAGATCTCAACTTAAAAGTCGCCTCCTGGCCACAACCGCATTCTTAACTTAGTGGCTAATATTTTATGTCCTCAGTTTACTGTTTGCTTGCTTTGTGTTTCAATTCTCACCTGCCTTTTCTCACCAGAATATAAACTCCATGAGAGAAAGTACTCTACACTGTCCCATTCACTCACTCAACACGGCACTGGACACAACATTTAGAGTATGTGCTGAATAGGGCTTCCCAGGTGGCTCGGTGGGTAAAGAATCCTCCTGCAAAGCAGGAGACGCAGACAGGCATGAGTTCAGTCCCCGGGTTGGGAAGATCCCCTGGAGAAGGGAATGGCAACCCACTCCAGTACTCTTTCCTGGAGAATCCCATGGACAGGGAGCCTGGCGGGCTGCAGTCCCTGGGGCTGCATGAGTGAAGCAACTGAGATGAGCACAAGCACGTGCTGAACAACGATTTGTTGAATGAATAACTGAGTGACTCAGTTCTTTCCTACACAGCCTCTCAGAAGCCCAGGCTCAAAATTAAGCATTTCCCCGGCCGTGAACAGCCTACCCAGAGGAACATGTGTTTCACCCTCCTTTCTGTGGTCCTGACTTCCAACCTAAATTCCATTAACATTATTATACACATACACCACATGCTGTTCCATGTAGACAATTTAAGACGCTGTGGGGGGAAGACATAGGGCATAAAGAAAGGAAGAAAATACTCTGTCCATATCCTCTCTCTTCTCAGGTTGGAGAAACAAATTCATAGTTTGTCTGTAACCTCCCCACAGGGACTTATTGATTTGTTCATCCTGACCTACACTCTGGTTCACATCTGTCCTGGTTCCATCCTCTTTCAAGACACAAAGCAACCTGCCCTCTCTGTACAAGACAGCCCCTTAAAGGTCTGAAGACAGGGACAATGACTCCCTGTGTCAGCTATGACTGCACTCCTCACAGATGGACCTGCCCACAATCTTGGGTGACACCCCCATGTCCTGGTGTCCTCCAGTTGGGTGACATCCTCCCTTCATGGGGGCATCTGGGCTGGAACAGGAGGTCTCCAGTTGGCCCCATCAGTGCACATCAGAACGGAGCTCCCAGCTGGTGCTTCCACTTGTGCCCACCTGGTGGGCGCCCTGAGCCACCAGCTGCAGGGAGATGTGCTGGCCACAGTGAGACAGAAGCTCCGTGGAGCTCAGAATCTGTGACACGTTTAGTGTGCCCTGGGTTGTTTCGCTGTGTGATTCAAAAGACCTACTCTTATTTCTGATGATAAAAAATAACATAAACTCATTGCAGAAAAGAGAGAAAAGCACAAAGAAGAAAACAGATATCACCTATATTCCTGTAACCCAGACAAAACCACTACCAGCATTTCAAAGTATTTCCTTCCAGTCTTCTTCCTACACCTGTGAATACATTCAGAAAAATGTACACATACTTTAGTATACCCTGGTTAGAATAGTACTGAACACAGAGTGCTACTTCCTCTTTGCTTTCCTTTAACATCTTGTAAGCATTTCCTGGGCTTCCCAGGTAGCTCAGTGGTAAGAATTTGCCTGCCAATGCAGGAGACGCAAGAGACAGGGGTTGGATCCCTGGGTCAGGAAGATCCTCTGGAGAAGGAAATGGCAGCCTACTCCAGTATTCTTGCCTGGGAAATCCCATGGACAGAGGAGCCTGGAGGGCTACAGTCCAGGGGGTCGCAGAAGAGTGGGACCTGACTGAGCATGCATGCACAAGCATTTCCCATGCCATTAAAGGTTCTTGGTGGGTGTGGTTTTAATGGTTGTGCATCTTACAGATAAACCCTGACTTCTCACATCTTCCAAGGCAAGAGTGGACACCCCCGAGCAGCCAGGCCTCTGTAACGAAATCCTTCATGGGGTAGTGGGCTCACTCACCTCCTCGTTCTCAATCTTGAGAGTGGCCAGTCTGGACTGCAGCTGGTGGTACCGCATGAGCAGTTCTGTCTGGACTGGCTGCTGGGCACTGACCTGGCACACCTGCAGAAACGACAGCCACCGCCTGTGGTTGCCCCAGGCCCTTGACACCTCTGCAGAACTGGGGCCAGGCCATCACTAACGTCCCCATCAACAGCTGTGGAAACAGGCCTGGAAAGGTTAAGCGACCTGCCCAAGATCACACAGCTCGTACTGGGCAACAGCAGAGCCAACCAGGAGCCAGGGGCCGCCCTCTCACAACTCATAGTCTGTGTTTGTGAAGCACTCGATGGCTCACTACTGACATGATGCCATTAAGTGAAACTAACTGGCTAATTTCCAGGCAGGAAGCAGTGCCTAAGAGTAGCTAATGAAAAGAAGGAAGGATGCGAAACAGTGGAATGGGCCCAGCAGGAAGGTGCTCCAGACAGGCAGCCGTGCAGCAGTGATCGTCTTGCTGTGCTTCTCCCCACGTGGGCTGACAGAGAGGAGTGGGGGAAGAGAGGAAGACAAGAGAGAGATACAGTTCTCCTACCCCCAGTCCAGCCAAGGCTCTGACCACTGTGGGCTGGGCTGCCTGGTGTCACCTGGCTGAGCTCATAAGAGACAGTGGGCCTCTGTTTTTAACCCAGCCTCCAGTCACTAGACCATGAGTCAAAGGGCTGGACACGAGGGGCTGGGATGGTGCAGGAGCTGTGGGGAAGCCCGGCAGAAGGCATCTCTTGCAAACGAAGGAAGTCGGTAGGGCCGTGGGAGGGTTCAGCTAAAGGCACCTTATAAGGTGTCTCCAGGCTCCTCCCTGCTACACAGGTGCAATAACAGCCCAGATGAGCTCCCACCTGGATCCAGAGGCTGGCTGGGCCCCTCTCTCACTTGCCTGAGTGGCGTATCTTAGGTGGAGGGATCGGGGCCACTAGGAGAAAGTTCTGGGCACCTATCCCTGGAGGTAGAGATGGGGAGCCAGATATGACACTGCGGCTGTCCTCTGTTGTTCCAGGGACCAGGGCCTGAGCCCTGGAGAGAGGGAGCGATGACGTGGAAAAGCTCAAGGAGATTTTCGTAAGAAGTTTTGTGAAACTTGGGTAACTAGTGTGCTACTTTGGGGCTAGTGACGAGTGTCTTTTCCCATTTTTTTTCCCCCAGAACATCATGAGGATGTGAGCAGCATAGGCCCTGAAGGGGACTCAGCTGGCGAGTGTGCTGAGGGCTCAGGGTACTGGAGCCCAGGCCAGCGAGGCTCTGCTGAGACCCCACCTTCGGTGATCCAGGACCATCTGAGGGGAGAATGTGAGATGATGGTCTAAGGGTACGCGTGGGGCTCCCTTGGGGTCTTCTAAACACAACTGTGAGGGATTTTATGGGAAGCTAAGGTTCTGCAATTCTGCAGGCAGGGGACTTGAGGCACCAAGATTAGGGGATTAGTGGTAAACTCCTCCGCTAGGGAAGCCCACATGCCAAGAACTTGACCCCAGGCCTCTGAGCTGACACTCTCCTCCCCCAGTACTCTGGAAGCTCACGGCAGAGGGACGGAAGCAGCCTCAAGCAGGGGCTCCTGGGAGAAGCCTACCTCGTCCCCCATGTGGGGCTGAAACTCGAACTTGAGCGGGGGACAGAAGACCTGGTTACACATGTCCATGACCGTGTGCTTGTCGCTTCGGGAATCTAGGTTGTCCACGGCATTCTCGATGACGTCCAGCCCCTCGTGGCGAGAGGTCTCCAGGTTGTACTCGGCTGAGAGGTAGGTCCGGAAGGTGCGGGCCAGGCTGGCGTGAAAGCCCAAGTCACAGCACTTGGAGAGAAGCACAAGAGAATGTGTGGGTGAGGGTGGTGATGTGGAGAGGGGCTGCCACAGTGACTTAGGTTACCTCCTGCTTCACAGCCAACCCTTCCATGCTGGAAGCCCTCGTGCGCTTCGGAATCACACCACACATGTCACGCCGAAGCCCTCGGGGCAAGCAGTGGGATTACAGTCTGGGCAATGACAGTGCTTTTCTCAGCTCCCCACACTCACCATGTTCTTTCTAATCTCCATGCCTTCACACACTCACACTATCTGCCTGGAAGCCTCTTCCTTTCTCTTCCTGTCTAAATATTCTTCCTTTGGGTTCCAGTTTAGAGGTCATTTCTTCTAGGAAGCCTTCCTTGATGTTCTCCCCCACTCAGAGTTTACACCAGGTGTCCCATATCAGGGGTCCACAGCTCCCTCTACTTCCTTCAGTGTTTAACACCTGCCACTTGGCATTACATTTGCCTCTAAAGCAGCAGGGTGATGCAAGTTGAGATTCATGAGAACAAACCCACTGGCTCTTGATCCCTGTTGCATCTCAAGACCTAGAGCTAGCAGGTACTCAGTAAAAACTTGGTAAATAAATGAAAGGCCTGTGCAAAAAAGAAAGCTGAAAGGGAGGGAAAAGGAGGGTTCCAGCCTTGGAAGCAGGAATGGTGGGCATTTGAAGGCAGGGCCAGGCAGCTCCCTCTCTTGGAGGTGGTGATAATGACACTAATGTGTCCCTTTGCAACTGAGGGAAGAGCAGTGAACCTGTGACTTCCTGATGGGGTGCACTGGGGCCAGAGGAAAAGGATGCCCTCACAGAGCCTGACCAAGCACCTGCTGGGCCGGATACCTGTCTTCATGAAGACACACCAAGCAACTCCAGCTCCATCACAGCTGACACAGGAGCTGCCCCAAACCTGGTGCTCACAGCATTCCCGCCCAAATCTGGTTGTCCTACCAGTGCATTCTGCACAGCTGGCGCTCAGGAGCCAGTGTTCCATTTTCCTTTACTTCAACTGCCTGATTTCTCCCAACATAACATCCCTAAGTAAAGCTGATCTGCGTAATTCTGTCTCATTCATTATTTTCTTCCCTATGTCTGGAGGACTGGACCCCAGGGGTGCTGAACATATAACCATCTTTACAATCGTGGGAAGTCCCAAGGGCATGAACTGTGTACAGTCACCCCTCTATCCCCAAAACCAGTAAAGGGCCTGGTGTAGAGGAAGGTGTGCCTGGAAAGTGCACGCTGAACTACAATTGCCCAGCCCAAATGTGCAAGGGCCGCCAGAGGCCCACTCCCACTTGGGGGTAGAAGCCACGGGGTGATACTCCTCTCTCAAATGCTCCCTGCCTGTCTCCTCCATCAGGGCTCCCGGGGCCACCATCCACCCCACACATCAGCAAAGAATAAGGGCCAGCCCTCCCACAGCTGATGACTCTCGCCAGGCAGGTCATCAACATAGACTCCCCAGGAGCTCACATCGATGAGGTCGGAGACGTCATGGATGTAGTATTTGCTTATAGCCGCGTTGGTGGCTGCCAGATTTAGCAAGTAGTCGTTCCGGGCCTTGGTGCACTTCAGCTTGTTCTCAGAATATTTTGCCTGCCTCTGGAGGAAGGAAAAAATGGATGTGAGAGCAAAGCCACTGATGGGAGGGATTTGGGATTTTCTGCATGGCCAGTATCTGCAGTCAGCCCCTCATATGGCCCTGGGATGCCTTATTCCACGTGCTGGGTGAGTAAGATCTAGACCCCATACTCAAAGAGCTCCACCTTATACCACACACGTGCAGCTGACAACAGCACTGCTGGGTAAGCTGCAGGCTTTTCCTGGGTTTGCCAGAGTGGAGTGTAACTCACACCTCCAGGGGCCCCTACTCAACATCCCCCAGAGGCTGCTCAAACCCTGATGAGGGCCTGTAAAGCCCTCCTGACCCGGCTCTTCTTCCATGTTCCCATCCTTTATGAGGCCCTCCTCTGTCCAGCCTTTAGAGGCCAGGTCACTCCTGCCTCTAGACTCAGACTCCTTCTCTCCACATGGCAGGCCATCCTTCCAGGTCCCTGCATGGCCTGCTTCTTAACGTTATTCAGGTCCTTAGCCACGGTCACATGCATCAGTGTCCCCGGCATCTTGCCTGCCCCTTCCCATGCTCTATTCTGCCCTATGTTTCCCATTTAGTTAATCTTTATTCAATTTTTAGTGATTATTTTAATTTTTAAAAGACTTTTTAGAGCAGTTTTAGCTTCACAGCAAAACTGAAAGGAAGGTAAAAAGACTCTGGGCATGCCTCCTGGCCCTCACACACTGCCCCCAACCCTCAGCACCCCCTACCAGGTGGTACATTTGTTACAATTGGTGGACCTATGCTGACACATTGGCATCACCCAGAGTCTAAAGTTTACCCAAGGGTTCAGTCTTAGTGTATATTCTGTGGATTTGAACAAATGTATAGTGACATGTTTCCATCCTTACAGTATCAGAGCAGTTTCCCGGCCAGAAAATTCCTCTGTGCGCCACCCCGTTCATCCTGCTCTCCCACGTAATGATTGTAAGCACTGATTTTTTTTTAAAATGTCTCCATAGTTCTGCCTTTCTTAGAATGTCATATAGTTGGAATCATATAGTATGTAGCCTTTCCAGATTGGTTTCTGTCACATGCATTTAAGGTTCCTCTATGTCTTTTCATGACTTGATAGCTCATTTCTTTTTAGTGCTGAATAACATTCCATTGTCTGGATCTACCACACTTAGCCACTCAACTACTGAAGGACATTTTGGTTGCTCAGTTTCTTTCATGAGTCCTTTTCATCACCCCAAATTGTATTTTTTTACCTCTTTGCTAACTTGCTGATTTCCAGTGTCCCCTGTGAAGTCAGGGGCTTAACGGTCCCTGTTCATGGCTGGGTCTACAGCACCCAGAACAATCCCTCCCATACGGGCAGCATGAAGTGATTGGCACTGGCTGGATGTGAGTGGTGGGGTGAGGTGGGGTGTGGCAGCCAGAGGTGCAATCTTGACCCAGTCTGAGCTGGACCGCCCCCTGGGAAGCTGCTTCTGTCCTGGGCCATCCTGGGCAGGAAGCAAGAATGAGTCCATGGGTTAGAGAGCTGTCTCTTTGCCCCCTTCAGACAGATGAATCCCCCTTCTGACAGATGAGGAGGAAGACAGCCTCCTTTAAGAAACAAGGCTACTTCCTACCTAGGCACTCTCAACCTTCCTTCCTGCAGATCACATTCTCCTGTTTAGCGGAGACACTTCATTGTCAGCCTTTTAATTCTCCTCAGACATCTCTTCTGACCTTTATTCAGGGTCCACTTATTCTGGGAACTTCTAGCAACAAACTTCTGGCAGTCACACCCTGAACCAGCCACACATCCAGCCTCCACAGAGAGTTTTTATATTCTTGGCCCATTTCCAGGGGGTTACTATGACCCTGAGACCATTTTCAGCCCTTCATGGGCTCATAAAAGTTTATACCTGGAAAGGATATTGAAGATATCCTAGTTTAATTCATCCATTTTATAGGTGAGGAAATAAACATTGAAGAGAAGTAGGTTGTCCAAGAGCCAAATGACTGATCAGCATACAATCCTGAACTCAAACTTAAGTTTCCAGACCTCTCTAATCAAAGCTGTCCCTACCTCTCTACAGGACCCATTACCTTGCAGCTCTGTAATTCCCTGCCTGGTTATCTTACTTTTGAAAGTCTATTTTTAGTGTATTCTCAGACATATTGTATCAAAGCATATTCCCAGAATATTGTATCAATACAGCCAGCACAACTAACTAAATTTAGAGTATTTTCATCACACGAAGTTCTATACAATAAATAAAAACAAGACCAGGAGCTGACTGTGGCTCAGACCATGAACTCCTTATTACCAAATTCAGACTTAAATTGAAGAAAGCAGGGGGAAAACCACTAGACTATTCAGGTATGACCTAAATCAAATCCCTTATGATTATACAGTGGAAGTGAGAAATAGATTTAAGGGTCTAGATCTGATAGATAGAGTGCCTGATGAACTATGGAATGAGGTTTGTGACACTGTACAGGAGACAGGGATTAAGACCATCCCCATGGAAAAGAAATGCAAAAAAGCAAAATGGCTGTCTGGGGAGGCCTTACAAATAGCTGTGAAAAGAAGAGAGGCAAAAGCAAAGGAGAAAAGGAAAGATGTAAGCATTTGAATGCAGAGTTCCAAAGAATAGCAAGGAGAGATAAGAAAGCCTTCTTCAGCAATCAGTGCAAAGAAATACAGGAAAAGAACAGAATGGGAAAGACTAGGGATCTCTTCAAGAAAATTAGAGATATCAAGGGAACATTTCATGCAAAGATGGGCTTGATAAAGGACAGAAATGGTATGGACCTAACAGAAGCAGAAGATATTAAGAAGAGGTGGCAAGAATACACAGAAGAATTGTACAAAAGGATCTTCACAACCTGGATAATCATGATGGTGTGATCACTCATCTAGAACCAGACATCTTGGAATGTGAAGTCGAGTTGGCCTTAGAAAGCATCACTACAAACAAAGCTAGTGGAGGTGATGGAATTCCAGTTGAGCTATTTCAAATCCTATAAGACGAGACTGTAAAAGTGCCGCACTCAATAGGCCAGCAAATTTGGAACACTCAGCAGTGGCCACAGGACTGGAAAAGTCAGTTTTCATTCCAATCCCAAAGAAAGGCAATGACAAAGAATGCTCAAACTACTGCACAATTACCCTCATCTCACATGCTAGTAAAGTAATGCTCAAAATTCTCCAAGCCAGGCTTCAGCAATATGTGAACCGTGAATTTCCTGATGTTCAAGCTGGTTTTAGAAAAGGCAGAGGAACCAGAGATCAAATTGCCCACATCTGCTGGATCATGGAAAAAGCAAGAGAGTTCCAGAAAAACATCTATCTCTGCTTTATTGACTATGCCAAAGCCTTTGACTGTGTGGATCACAATAAACTGTGGAAAATTCTGAAAGAGATGGGAATACCAAACCACCTGACCTGCCTCTTGAGAAATCTGTATGCAGGCCGGGAAGCAATAGTTAGAACTGGACATGGAATAACAGACTGGTTCCAAATAGGAAAAGGAGTACGTCAAGGCTGTATATGTCACCCTGCTTATTTAATTTATACACAGAGTACATCATGAGAAATGCTGGGCTGGAGGAAACACAAGCTGGAATCAAGATTGCTGGGAGAAATATCAATAACCTCAGATATGCAGATGACACCACCCTTATGGCAGAAAGTGAGGAAGAGCTAAAAGTCTCTTGATGAAAGTAAAAGAGGAGAGTGAAAAAGTTGGCTTAAAGCTCAACATTCAGAAAACGAATATCATGGCATCCGGTCCCATCACTTCATGGGAAATAGATGGAGAAACAGTGGAAACAGTGTCAGACTTTATTTTGGAGGGCTCCAAAATCACTGCAGATGGTGACTGCAGCCATGAAATTAAAAGATGCTTACTCCTTGGAAGAAAAGTTATGACCAACCTAGATAGCACATTCAAAAGCAGAGACATTATTTTGCCAACTAAGGTCCATTTAGTCAAGGCTATGGTTTTTCCAGTAGTCGTGTATGGATGTGAGAGTTGGACTGTGAAGAAGGCTGAGCACCGAAGAATTGATGCTTTTGAACTGTGGTGTTGGAGAAGACTCTTGAGAGTCCCTTGGACTGCAAGGAGATCCAACCAGTCCATTCTGAAGGAGATCAACCCTGGGATTTCTTTGGACGGAATGATGCTAAAGCTGAAACTCCAGTACTTTGGCCACCTCATGCGAAGAGTTGACTCATTGGAAAAGATTTTGATACTGGAAGGGATTGGGGGCAGGAGGAGAAGGGGACGACTGAGGATTAGATGGCTGGATGGCATCACGGACTCGATGGACGCAAGTCTGAGTGCAGTCCAGGAGATGGTGATGGACAGGGAGTCTTGGCATGCTGTGATTCATGGGGTCGCAAAGAGTCGGGACATGACTGAGCGACTGAACTGAACTGAACTGAACTGAAAAGGAAACCCTGTACATTAGCAGTCACTCTCCATTCTTTTCTGCCCCAACTCCTGAAAACCAGTAATCTGCTTTCTGTCTATATACATTTGTTTATTCTGGACATTTCTAACAAATAGAATCATATAACATTTGGTTTTGTGACTGTTTTCTTTCTCTTAGCACACTTGTTTTCAAGGTTCATCCATGCTGTATCTGTATTCATTCCTTTTCACGGCTGAAGATTCCATTATAGGGATTTGCCATATTTTATGCATCAGTTGATTGTTTCTATCCTTTGGCTGTTATGCATGAAACTGCTATCTAGTTCCAGGAGTGGAATTTCTGAGTTATATGGTAACTCTATGTTTAACATTTTGAGGAACTTTCAGACTATTTTCCATAGTGGCTGTAACAGTTTACACTCCCTCCAGCAATGTATGATGCTTCCAATTTCTCTACATCCTCACCAACACTTGTGGTTATCTGACTTTCATATTTCAGCCACCATGGAGGGGGTGAAATGGTTTATCACTGTGCTTTTGACTTGGATTTCCTTAGTAACTAATGATGCTGAGCATCTTCTCATGACTTATTGGCCACTTACATATGTTGTTTAGAGAATTGTCTATTCAAATCCTTTGCCCATTTCTTAACTGGGTCGCTGCCTATTTATCGTGGAGCATATTTTCCCCTGGCTTTGCAAATAACTCTGATATTTTATTTGCCTCTGGTTACTTTTCCACTTACCCAGGTCCTGTTGGATTTTATTCCCACTCAGTCTCCTATAATGAGAGCTGTAGGATCATATAATCGTCAGTCTCACAGAATTAGTCTCATAGAATTAGTCTAATAGAAGCCCAAATAAACATCTGATGCAATGTTTGGCAAACAGAAAAAGCTCAGAAATGTATGTATGGAATGAATGAATGCAAAGAATTCAACAAGAAAATCATAGCCCTTTAAGAAGATAGGAACCTAAGAAGTAACCCAATCCAGGATGAAAGACAACAGGATGCACACTGCCCCTTTAAATTCCCTGGCCATGGCAGATGTCATTAACTGATCACCATACTATCTTTAACTAAAGCCTCGAGGGGGCTCATGACCCTCAATGTAAGGCTCTGCGTGCAAGTGTACGTGCTAAGTCACTACAGTCGGTCTGACTCTTTGTGACACTACAGACCATAGCCCACCAGGCTCCTCTGTCCATGGGATTCCCCAGAGAAGAATACTGGAGTGGGTTGCCACGCCCTCCTCCAGGGGATCTTCCTGACCCAGGAAGTGAACCAGTGTTTCTTAGTCTCCTGCGCTGGCAGGCAGGTTCTTTACAACTAGCGCCACCTGGGAAGCCCAGGGCTCTGGGTAGCCACTACCAATTGACGACAGTTCATATGAGAAAGTCTGAGTGCAGGCCGGGAGATGGTGATGGACAGGGAGTCTTGGCGTGCTATGATTCATGGGGTCGCAAAGAGTCGGGACACGACTGAGCGACTGAACTGAACTGAACTGAAAAGGAAACCCCGTACATTAGCAGTCACTGTCCATTCTTTTCTGCCCCAGCTCCTGACAACCAGTAATCTGCTTTCTGTCTATATACATTTGTTTATTCTGGACAGTGATTTGTTGTAATCGCTGTCAAATTTTAAAACTAAAGTTCAGAGGGTTGTTATAAATGTGGCATCTTCAAAACTCAGCCTGACTCCAAAACTAGCACTTTCACCATGTCCCACAAAAGCACTTCTCCAGCATCAATACACAAGGATTCTGTATGGCCCAGCTTTGGCCTGGCAGTGGCAACTTCTTCAGAATGGTTCTTTAGCTGGTTCCCAGGTGTTGGTTGGTACCCTAGTGCTGTTGCCTCTTGTTGGGACACATTAAGGCCCAGTCAGCACCACCGGCCACTAAATCAACCTCCAGGGCAGGCTCCACCCACACTAATGCCAGGTGATTCTTGCCAGAAGATGCTCCCTACACAAGAGTCTCATCACAGTTCAGCTCTCCAGCTAGCTGAGCATGTCTCCTTCTGCTGACCTTGGCCAGAGGCCTAACAAGTGCTAGCAGAGGCATGGTCAGCCCTGCCTCCACCGTGGCACTGCCCCCTCCCCCAGGGAGCAGCTGCAGACAGCATGAATCCACCCCCAGACACTCGGGGTGCAGAGCAGGAGGCCCAGGCTGGAGGGAGCTTGACCCTCCCCTTCCTGCCCCGTCCCAATCCCCAGGCCTCCACTCACCTTCTCCTTCATCTTCTCAATCTTCTTCACAGAGCTGCGGCGCTGGGGCCGGTCCTCGTGCCGGAGCAGGTTCATGCTGAGGTCTCCCGACTTGTTGAACTGCTTCTCCTCCTGCTTCTCGGCCTCCTTCAGCTTGCTTTCCGCACTGATGCTCTCTGCATGGTACATGTGGTAGGTTTTCATGACCTGGGGACACATGGGCGCAGGCCATCAATAGACTGTTACAGCCCAGCATGGGTGGCCCTTAGTGCTGCCAACGCCCTTCCAACTTCAGTGTTCTGGTCAGCTCTGCCCCTGCCCTCTTCCCGTGACATACTCTGAAACCTCTAGGCTCTTCACTTTTATACAAACTGTTTCTGAGGACTGGAGATGATGACCGTCATCATTAAGGCCTTACTGAGTGCCAGGAATGAACCAGTAAAGAGGAAATTAAAATGGCCACCGCAGACCCTGAGCTTCTAAGGGCTCTGGGAAGTGATGTAATGAATGTGGCCTTCCTCAACTGGCCCCCCACCCACCCAGCCCTGCCAGCTGTGTGGCTTGCCCCCCATCCCATCCCAGTGTCGTTGGAAAAGGCCCTCCTTAGGTACTCGTGGGATTTCCATGGGATCATCCTTCTTACTTACACACAAATCATTTTTTCAGATGTTTCCTTAAGTAAATTTGGCCTGCAAATGGCTCTATTCCCAAAAGGAATATTATTGGGCAGCCTAATAGATATTCTATGCTCTCAGAGATAAACTCATCCTTAGCTACTATAAAATTAATTCCTTTAAAGAAAATTGCACTGTGCTACCCTAATTCCATATTAAGAATTAGATATTGCTATAACAAGGGAATTTTTGAGTCAGAAGAAATTCTACACATCATCTACTCTAACCATCAAGTTTTACAAACAGGAAAACTAAGGTGTAGAAAAACAAAGTGGCTTACCCAAGATCATACAGTATTATCAGTATGGTTTCCAGACTTTATATCCATGTGATCATCTTAAGAATCAAGATACTGAACACTCCCATCACACCAACAAGATCCCTCATGCCCTTTTTGGCCTGTCCCCACCACTTACCCCAGCCCCTTGTAGTCACTGATTTGCTTTCTGACACTGCAGATTGGTTTTGTGTGTTCCAGAACTTCATATATATGGACCTGTAGAGTATAAATTCTTCTACAACTACCCTTGTTCACTCAGCATAATTTTTTCGAGATTCTCCCATGTTGCTGCATGTATTAGCAATTATTTTTTATTGCTGATTAGTATTCCCTTATATGGCTATATCACAATTTGTTGATCTGTTCACACGTTGATCATTATTTGGATTGTGTATAGTTTCCGGCTATTACGAACAACACTGTTGAGAATGTTCACAGACAATTCTTTCTGTTGATGGATGTTTTCATTACTCCTCATCCAAGGTAAGGAGCAGCGGCTGCGCTTTGCTGGAGCAGCCATGAAGAGATACTCCATGCCCAAGGTAAGAGAAACCCAAGTAAGATGGTAGGTGTTTCAAGAGGGCATCAGAGGGCAGACACACTGAAACCATACTCACAGAAAACTAGTCAATCTAATCGCACTAGGACCACAGCCTTGTCTAACTCAATGAAACTAAGCCATGCCCACGGGGCAACTCAAGACAGAGGGGTCATGGTGGAGAGGTCTGACAGAACGTGGTCCACTGGAGAAGGGAATGGCAAACCACTTCAGTATTCTTGCCTTGAGAACCCTATGAACAGTATGAAAAGGCAAAATGATAGGATACTGAAAGAGGAACTCCCCAGGTTATTAGGTGCCCAATATGCTACTAGAGATCAGTGGAGAAATAATTCCAGAAAGAATGAAGGGATGGAGCCAAAGCAAAAACAATACCCAGCTGTGCATGTGACTGGTGATAGAAGCAAGATCCGATGCTGGAAAGAGCGATATTGCATAGGAACCTGGAATGTCAGGTCCATGAATCAAGGCAAATTGGAAGTGGTCAAACAAGAGATGGCAAGGGTGAACGTCAACATTCTAGGAATCAGTGATCTAAAAGGACTGGAATGGGTGAATTTAACTCAGATGACCATTATATCAACTACTGAGAGCAGGAATCCCTCAGAAGAAATGGAGTAGCTATCATGGTTAATAAAAGACTCTGAAATGCAGTATTTAGATGCAATCTCAAAAACGACAGAATGATCTCCGTTCATCTCCAAGGCAAACATTCAATGTCATGGTAATCCAAGTCTATGACCCAACCAGTAATGCTGAAGCTGAAGCTGAACGGTTCTATGAAGACTTACAAGACCTTTTAGAACTAACACCCAAAAAGATGTCCTTTTCATTATAGGGGACTGGAATGCTAAAGTAGGAAGTCAAGAAACACCTGGAGTAACAGGCAAATTTGGCCTTGGAATGCGGAATGAAGCAGGGCAAAGACTAATAGAGTTTTGCCAAGAAAATGCACTGGTCATAGCAAACACCCTCTTCCAACAACACAAGAGAAGACTCTACAAATGGACATCACCAGATGGTCAACAACAAAATCAAATTGATTATATTCTTTGCAGCCAAAGATGCAGAAGCACTATACAGTCAACAAAGACAAGACCAGGAGCTGACTATGGCTCAGATCATGAACTCCTTATTACCAAATTCAGATGGAAATTGAAGGAAGTAGGGAAAACCACTAGACCATTCAGGTGTGACCTAAATCAAATCCCTTATGATTATACAGTGGAAGTGAGAAATAGATTTAAGGGTCTAGATCTGATAGATAGAGTGCCTGATGAACTATGGAATGAGGTTTGTGACACTGTACAGGAGACAAGGATCAAGACCATCCCCATGGAAAAGAAATGCAAAAAAGCAAAATGGCTGTCTGAAGAGGCCTTACAAATAGCTGTGAAAAGAAGAGAGGCAAAAAGCAAAGGAGAAAAGGAAAGATGTAAGCATGTGAATGCAGAGTTCCAAAGAATAGCAAGAAGAGATAAGAAAGCCTTCTTCAGCAATCAGTGCAAAGAAATACAGGAAAAGAACAGAATGGGAAAGACTAGAGATCTCTTCAAGAAAATTAGAGATATCAAGGGAACATTTCATGCAAAGATGGGCTCGATAAAGGACAGAAATGGTATAGACCTAACAGAAGCAGAAGATATTAAGAACAGATGGCAAGAGTACACAGAGGAACTGTACAAAAAAGATCTTCATGACCTGGATAATCACGATGGTGTGATCACTCATCTAGAGCCAGACATCTTGGAATGTGAAGTCGAGTGGGCCTTAGAAAGCATCACTACAAACAAAGCTAGTGGAGGTGATGGAATTCCAGTTGAGCTATTTGAAATCCTGAAAGATGAGGCTGTGAAAGTGCTGCACTCAACAGGCCAGCAAATTTGGAAAACTCAGCAGTGGCCACAGGACTGGAAAAGGTCAGTTTTCATTCCAGTTCCAAAGAAAGGCAATGACAAAGAATGCTCAAACTACTGCACTCATCTCACACGCTAGTAAAGTAATGCTCAAAATTCTCCAAGCCAGGCTTCACCAATACGTGAACCGTGAACTTCTGGATGTTCAAGCTGGTTTTAGAAAAGGCAGAGGAACCAGAGATCAAATTGCCCACATCTGCTGGATCATGGAAAAAGCAAGAGAGTTCCAGAAAAACATCTATCTCTGCTTTATTGACTATGCCAAAGCCTTTGACTGTGTGGATCACAATAAACTGTGGAAAATTCTGAGAGAGAGGGAATACTAGACCACCTGACCTGCCTCTTGAGAAATCTGTATGCAGGTCAGGAAGCAACACTTAGAACTGGACATGGAACAACAGACTGGTTCCGAATAGGAAAAGGAGTACATCAAGGCTGTATATTGTCACCCTGCTTATTTAACTTATATGCAGAGTACATCATGAGAAATGCTGGGCTGGAAGAAACACAAGCTGGAATCAAGATTGCCAGGAGAAATATGAATAACCTCCGATATGCAGATGACACCACCCTTATGGCAGAAAGTGAAGAGGAGCTAAAAGGCCTCTTGATGAAGGTGAAAGAAGAGAGTGAAAAGTTGGCTTAAAGCTCAACATTCCGAAAACAAAGATCATGGCATCCGGTCCCATCACTTCATGGGAAATAGATGGGGAAACAGTGGAAATAGTGTCAAACTTTATTTTTGGGGCTCCAAAATCACTGCAGATGGTGACTGCAGCCATGAAATTAAAAGACGCTTACTCCCTGGAAGAAAAGTTATGACCAACCTAGATAGCACATTCAAAAGCGGAAACATTACTTTGCCGACTAAGATCCGTCTTGTCAAGGCTATGGTTTTTCCAGTAGTCATGTATGGATGTGAGAGTTGGACTGTGAAGAAGGCTGAGCACCGAAGAATTGATGCTTTTGAACTGTGGTGTTGGAGAAGACTCTTGAGAGTCCCTTGGACTGCAAGGAGATCCAACCAGTCCATTCTGAAGGAGATCAACCCTGGGATTTCTTTGGACGGAATGATGCTAAAGCTGAAACTCCAGTACTTTGGCCACCTCATGCGAAGAGTTGACTCACTGGAAAAGATTTTGATACTGGAAGGGATTGGGGGCAGGAGGAGAAGGGGACGACCAAGGATGAGATTGCTGGATGGCATCACTGACTCGATGGATGTGAATCTGAGTGAACTCTGGGAGTTGGTGATGGACAGGGAGGCCTGGCATGCTGTGATTCATCGGGTCACAAAGAGTCGGACACGACTGAGCGACTGAACTGAACTGAACTGAAGTAAATAGGAGTGGAACAGAGGGTCATAGATTAAGTATAAATGATATTCGTAACCACAGTAAAAATTTGGTCTCAGACTTTTAATACTATCATATCATACTGTCTCCTTCATTCATTACCATTTGCTCAGCAGATTTATTTGGAGCAGCTTTAGAGCAAGCAAGGCCAGTCTATACCAACAGTATTCTGTCTCCCAGTTCCCAACTAGGCGTATACTTTCCCTTTGCAATATCAAGTTTATGATCATCTTTCTATGCTAAAAACACAAGAGATTTCTGGAATTCATGGCTCCTGAGTCTTGTTGGTCCTTTTCTCCTGCTGTTTGGACAATTAACAGCAGCTAATGGAGCAGAGGTGATCCCCTGGGGATGGGACATGCTTCTGCCTAACCAGGCCCTTTAAGTCAAAAAACTCCAAATGAATTACTGGCCAACGTTATTATCTCCTTCATGTCAAAGTCCTGTGAAGTTAGATTATTAAAATGAGATTCTAATAAGATTCTGTTATTCTTACCAGGAAATCACAGCATTGATCTGTTGTTAAGGAAATTTGTCATACATCGGGAGTCAGCAGGGTCAATACCTATTGTAAAGCAGGTTAGGTAAGAATGTGGACTCTGGCCTAAATATCTGGGCTGAATCCTGATGCTGCCACTTACCAGTTGTGTGATCTTGGGCAAGTCACATAACCTCTCTGACCTCTGCTCCCTCATCTATAAAATGGGGACAATAATAGCACCTATCTCATAGGTTTGCGGTGAGACTAAATACGTTAATTTTTTAAGATACTGAAATCAATACCAACTACACAGTAAAAGCCATATAAGCATAAGCCACTACCATTGCCACCACCATCTACATGTTTAATTTGGGCTGAGGATTTGAAAATCTTGAACTTACTTATTTGACTTCAGAAAAATACAAACTCTAGAAAACATTAGCTAATGTGGGAAAAAATGTTATTCTACACCACATTTCTCTCTCCTTTCATCCTGAAAACGTCCCCCAATTTCAAAACAATAAATGAAAACTTGCAGTCAACTTGTCTTTGTGGAACTTGGTGATAAGACTTCTCTGCATACAGCTCCTTTTTTTTTTTTTTTTGCAGTTGCTCTAAAACCTCTAAAGAGGCCCTTCTTGCTGGTTTCATCCCTTCCTTCATCCCCTCCGACTTCTCTCAGCTTACTTCTAAACAACTCAGTGTATTTCTCCATCTATTAGTGTCCTCTTTGATTTCTTACATCAGTGTTTTATAGTTTTCGATATATAGGTCTTTAGTTTCTTTAGGTAGGTATATTCCTAAGTATTTTATTCTTTTCGTTGCAATGGTGAATGGAATTGTTTCCTTAACTTCTTTTTCTACTTTCTCATTATTAGTGTATAGCAATGCAAGGGATTTCTGAGTGTTGATTTTATATCCTGCAACTTTACTATATTCATTGATTAGCTCTAGTAGTTTTCTGGTCGAGTCTTTAGGATTTTCTTTGTAGAGGATCATGCATGCTCATGGGTTGGAAGAGTCAATATAGTGAAAATGAGTATACTACCCAAAGCAATCTACAGATTCAATGCAATTCCCATCAAGCTACCAGCAGTATTTTTCACAGAACTAGATCAAATAATCTCAAGATTTGTATGGAAATACAAAAAACCTCGAATAGCCAAAGCAATCTTGAGAAAGAAGAATGGAACTGGAGGAATCAACTTGCCTGACTTCAGGCTCTACTACAAAGCCACAGTCATTAAGACAGTATGGTACTGGCACAAAGACAGAAATATAGATCAGTGGAACAAAATAGAAAGCCCTGAGATAAACCCACACACCTATGGACACCTTATCTTAGACAAAGGAGGCAAAAATATACAATGGAGTAAAGACAGTCACTTTAACAGGTGGTGCTGGGAAAACTGGTCAACCACTTGTAAAAGAATGAAACTAGACCTCTTTCTAACACCATACACAAAAATAAACTCAAAATGGATTAAAGATCTAAATGTAAGACCAGAAACTATAAAACTCCTAGAGGAAAACATAGGCAAAACACTCTCCGACATAAATCACAGCAGGATCCTCTATGATCCAACTCCCAGCATACTGGAAATAAAAGCAAAAATAAACAAATGGGATCTAATTAAAATTAAAAGCTTTTGCACAACAAAGGAAACTATAAGCAAGGTGAAAAGACAGCCTTCTGAATGGGAGAAAACAATAGCAAACGAAACAACTGACAAACAACTAATCTCAAAGATATACAAGCAACTTATGCAGCTCAACTCCAGAAAAATAAATGAACCAATAAAAAAAATGGGCCAAAAAACTAAATAGGCATTTCTCCAAAGAAGACATACGGATGGCTAACAAACACATGAAAAGATGCTCAACATCACTCATTATCAGAGAAATGAAAATCAAGACCACAATGAGGTACCATTTCACACCAGTCAGAATGGCTGCGATCCAAAAGTCTACAAGCAATAAATGCTGGAGAGGATGTGGAGAAAAGGGAACCCTCTTACACTGCTGGTGGGAATGCAAACTAGTACAGCCATTATGGAAAACAGTGTGGAGATTCCTTAAAAATTGCAAATAGAACTGCCTTATGACCCAGCAATCCCACTGCTGGGCATACACACCGAGGAAAACAGAATTGAAAGAGACACATGTACCCCAATGTTCATTGCAGCACTGTTTATAATAGCCAGGACATGGAAGCAACCTAGATGTCCATCAGCAGATGAATGGATAAGAAAGCTGTGGTACATATACACAATGGAGTACTACTCAGCCTTTAAAAAGAATAAATTTGACTCAGTTCTAATGAGATGGATGAAATTGGAACCGATTATACAGAGTGAAGTAAGCCAGAAAGAAAAACACCAATACAGTATACTGACACATATATATGGAATTTAGAAAGATAGTAATGATGACCCTATATGTGAGACAACAAAAGAGACACAGAGGTATAGAACGGACTTTTGGACTCTGAGGGAGAGGGAGAGGGTGGGATGGTTTGGGAGAATGGCATTGAAACATGTATACTATCTTGTAAGAAACAAAGCGCCAGTCTATGTTCAATGCAGGAGGCAGGATGCATGGGGCTGGTGCACAGGATGATTCAGGGAGATGATGTGGGGTGGGAGGTGGGAGGGGCTTTGGCATTGGGAGATCGTGCTCACCTGTGGCTGATTCATGTCAATGTATGGCAAAACAAATACAGTATTGTAATGTAGAATAAAGTATTAAAAAAATAAAATAAAATAAACAACTCAGTGGGCCAGAAAGTGTGCCAGATCAAAGTGTTTTGACATCTAGTGGCCAAAGGCGATGACTGCAGGTTTATGGATGACCGATGTAGCTGCCTACTTCAAACAGTCTTTAAGCCGTGGCTCCTGGAATGGAACGTGACTCGGAGCTGGGAAGCCTGCTGAAGGCTGTCTCTGGGCTCCTTTCCCATTCTCGAGCCTTTCCTTGGCCCCTCCACTTTCACAGACACCACTGGCCTCTGCATTCCTGCCCTGTGCTGCTGGTGCTGTTCGTTCTGAACTCCATTTCCTTTCTGGGTTCAAGGATTCCTGCAAAATCTTTTTTTTCCCCCATTTCAGCTGCTGAGGTCTGCTTATCTCAAGCACTGATTTATCATGTGTGTTGGGTAGTTCAGAGGAAGAGACAGCATTTCGATTTGCACCTAGAGCTTCCCATCCAATCATTCATGCATCCATTCATCCAAGGTCAGCATCCTG
This sequence comes from Nanger dama, assembly GCA_917880005.1. Lineage (NCBI taxonomy): Eukaryota > Metazoa > Chordata > Mammalia > Artiodactyla > Bovidae > Nanger > Nanger dama. The sequence goes on from CAKJTW010000016.1 coordinate 43,521,747, forward strand.
GCTGGGCTTTCTCAGCCTCCCACATTTTCCTTTGGTTACTTTTCTACTCCTCTTGAACCTGTGATATTTAAAAATTCTGTTCTTGAGTTGGGTATTGGATTCAGTGATGCTTATTACTCAGTCCAGTTCAGTCGCTCAGTCGTGTCCGACTCTTTGCAACCCCAAGAATCGCAGCACACCAGGCCTCCCTGTTCATCACTATCTCTCGGAGTTCACTCAGACTTGCGTCCATCAAGTCCGTGATGCCATCCAGCCATCTCATCCTCAGTCGTCCCCTTCTCCTCCTGCCCCCAATCCCTTCCAGTATCAAAATCTTTTCCAATGAGTCAACTCTTCGCATGAGGTGGCCAAAGTACTGGAGTTTCAGCTTTAGCATCATTCCGTCCAAAGAAATCCCAGGGTTGATCTCCTTCAGAATGGACTGGTTGGATCTCCTTGCAGTCCAAGGGACTCTCAAGAGTCTTCTCCAACACCACAGTTCAAAAGCATCAATTCTTCAGAACTCAGCCTTCTTCACAGTCCAACTCTCACATCCATACATGACCACAGGAAAAACCATAGCCTTGACAAGACGGACCTTAGTTGGCAAAGTAATGTCTCTGCTTTTGAATGTGCTATCTAGGTTGGTCATAACTTTTCTTCCAAGGAGTAAGCGTCTTTTAATTTCATGGCTGCAGTCACCATCTGCAGTGATTTTGGAGCCCCCAAAAATAAAGTTTGACACTATTTCCACTGTTTCCCCATCTATTTCCCATGAAGTGATGGGACCGGATGCCATGATCTTTGTTTTCGGAATGTTGAGCTTTAAGCCAACTTTTTCACTCTCTTCTTTCACCTTCATCAAGAGGCCTTTTAGCTCCTCTTCACTTTCTGCCATAAGGGTGGTGTCATCTGCATATCAGAGGTTATTCATATTTCTCCTGGCAATCTTGATTCCAGCTTGTGTTTCTTCCAGCCCAGCGTTTCTCATGATGTACTCTGCATATAAGTTAAATAAGCAGGGTGACAATATACAGCCTTGATGTACTCCTTTTCCTATTTGGAACCAGTCTGTTGCTCCATGTCCAGTTCTAAGTGTTGCTTCCTGACCTGCATACAGATTTCTCAAGAGGCAGGTCAGGTGGTCTCGTATTCCCATCTCTCTCAGAATTTTCCACAGTTTATTGTGATCCACACAGTCAAAGGCTTTGGCATAGTCAATAAAGCAGAGATAGATGTTTTTCTGGAACTCTCTTGCTTTTTCCTTGATCCAGATGTTGGCAATTTGATCTCTGGTTCCTGTGCCTTTTCTAAAACCAGCTTGAACATCCAGAAGTTCATGGTTCACGTATTGCTGAAGCCTGGCTTGGAGAATTTTGAGCATTACTTTACTAGTGTGTGAGATGAGTGCAGTTGTGCGGTAGTTTGAGCATTCTTTGGCATTGCTTTTCTTTGGAATTGGAATGAAAACTGACCTTTTCCAGTCCTGTGGCCACTGCTGAGTTTTCCAAATTTGCTGGCCTGTTGAGTGGAGCACTTTCACAGCCTCATCTTTCAGGATTTGAAACAGCTCAACTGGAATTCCATCACCTCCACTAGCTTTGTTTGTAGTGATGCTTTCTAAGGCCCACTTGACTTCACATTCCAAGATGTCTGGTTCTAGATGAGTGATCACACCATCATGATTATCTGGGTCTTGAAGATCTTTTTGTACAGTTCTTCCATGTATTCTTGCCACCTCTTCTTAATATCTTCTGTTTCTGTTAGGTACAGACCATTTCTGTCCTTTATCGAGCCCATCTTTGCATGAAATGTTCCCTTGATATCTCCAATTTTCTTGAAGAGATCTCTAATCTTTCCCATTCTGTTCTTTTCCTCTATTTCTATGCACTGATCGCTGAAGAAGGCTTTATCTCTTCTTGCTATTCTTTGGAACTCTGCAGTCAGATGCTTATATCTTTCCTTTTCTCCTTTGCTTTTCGCTTCTCTTCTTTTCACAGCTATTTGTAAGGCCTCCCCAGACAGCCATTTTGCTTTTTTGCATTTCTTTTCCATGGGGATGGTCTTGATCCCTGTCTCCTGTACAATGTCACGAACCTCATTCCATAGTTCATCAGGGACTCTATCTATCAGATCTAGGCCCTTAAATCTATTTCTCACTTCCACTGAATAATCATAAAGGATTTGAGTTAGGTCATACCTGAATGGTCTAGCGGTTTTCCCTACTGCCTTCAATTTCCATCTGAATTTGGCAATAAGAAGTTCATGATCTGAACCACAGTCAGCTCCTGGTCTTGTTTTTTGTTGATTGTATAGAGCTTCTCCATCTTTGGCTGCATAGAATATAATCAGTCTGATTTCGGTGTTGACTATCTGGTGATGTCCACGTGTAGAGTCTTCTCTTGTGTTGTTGGAAGAGGGTGTTTGCTATGACCAGTGCATTTTCTTGGCAAAACTCTATTAATCTTTGCCCTGCTTCATTCTGCATTCCAAGGCCAAATTTGCCTGTTACTCCAGGTGTTTCTTGACTTCCTACTTTAGCATTCCAGTCCCCTATAATGAAAAGGACATCTTTTTGGGTGTTAGTTCTAAAAGGTCTTGTATGCCTTCATAAAACCGTTCAACTTCAGCTTCTTCAGCGTTACTGGTTGTGGCATAGACTTGGATTACTATGATACTGAATGATTTGCCTTGGAAACAAACAGAGATCATTCTGTCGTTTTTGAGACTGCATCCAAGTACTGCATTTCGGACTCTTTTGTTGACCATGATGGCTACTCCATTTCTTCTGAGGGATTCCTGCCCGCAGTAGTAGATATAATGGTCATCTGAGTTAAATTCACCCATTCCAGTCCATTTTAGTTCGCTGATTCCTGGAATGTTGACGTTCACCCTTGCCATCTCTTGTTTGACCACTTCCAATTTGCCTTGATTCATGGACCTGACATTCCAGGTTCCTATGCAATATTGCTCTTTCCAGCATCGGATCTTGCTTCTATCACCAGTCACATGCACAACTGGGTATTGTTTTTGCTTTGGCTCCATCCCTTCATTCTTTCTGGAGTTATTTCTCCACTGATCTCCAGTAGCATATTGGGCACCTAATAACCTGGAGAGTTCCTCTTTTGGTATCCTATCATTTTGCCTTTTCATGCTGTTCATGGGGTTCTCAAGGCAAGAATACTGAAGTGGCTTGCCATTCCCTTCTCCAGTGGACCACGTTATTACTACATAGCTTAAAATGAAAAATCAAATAAGTTGATAAATAAAAAGGATTGCAGCTTTTCTACCAATTATGAGAATGTGATATGATTCAAGTTTATGATTAATCTGGCAGTGCAAAGCTCACATCCATTTAAAACCATCTACTGTAGACTGCGTAGAACTGGCTTTTCCTCTACTGCATGAACATACCACAGCCAACTCAATTATTCTCTAATGACCAATCTCTTAGCAGTTGCCATTGTCAGTAAAAAGCACAAAGATCAATATAAATAACTGTTGAAGTTCATGTTCTCAATTTGGGAAGTTTGTTTATGGATTTTCAAGAAATTTTTTTAAACTGGTTTCACATATATAAGTAAAATTAAGGAACACCAAATGTTGATCAAGGGGGGATGTTATATACCAAGGTTCATGATTAATAATTTTTAGGGCCACATAATGTCCCATTTTGGAGAAGGCAATGGCACCCCACTCCAGTACTCTTGCCTGGAAAATCCCATGGATGGAGGACCCTGGTAGGCTGCAGTCCATGTGGTCGCTACGCTAAGAGTTGGACATGACTGAGCGGCTTCACTTTCACTTTCATTTCCTGCCCTCCATCAAGCCAGATTCCCAGAGTAGTCTCTGAACTGCATTCCAAAAACCCTATGATTGGAGAACACAGCCCAGTGACCCTGGGGTCAAACTATGTGATTCAATTGGTAATTCCTGATCCCAAGAATTATGGTGAACTGGACTGCCCAGGGACACTTATGTTAGACAGCTGCTACAAGAAAGTTCACCTGGGGACCTCTCTGAAGTGAGTCCATTTATGCCCAGAACCCTCTAGATGCTTCCTTTATTTGATACCTGAAACAGGGGTTTCGGCATGAAAGGCCGTTAGCTCAATGGTCAGAAAAGTCTGCTTAATACTGCCAGTCCAAGAGGTGCTGAATAATATTTAAATTTACCTATTACTTCAGACTTTGCAAACCTCTCTTTTATTACCCATAAGGAGCATTTCCATTAATCCTGGGAGGCAGCAGAATAATAATAATAGCCGCTAACATTTACTGAACACTTACTACATGCCAGGCCTACTTCTAAGCACCTCACAGACATTGATTCACTTATTTTTCACAAAACCTCTATGAGGTAGACTATATTCTGCCTGCTTTACCAATGAGGAAACCACGACACAGGGATAAAAGAGTGCTCTGCACCATGGAGACTCAGGAGACCTGCTTCTGAGACTTGACCCTCCCACCACTTGCTGGTGGCTGTGTGGCAGAGGCTTGACCTCTCTGTGCTGCCTGGCAAAGACCAGAGGGGGGCCTTGCAGAGACCTGGGGAAGCTGTGACTGCAGAGTGGCAGGCTGCCAGCAGTGTGGGGGGTGGGAAAGGGAGCAGAGGAGAATGCAGGAGTTCAGTCAAGTCACTGGGACACAGTCTTCAACCTGGGATCTCTGGAGGGCCTTCAGAGACATCCAGAGGCTTACTGCCAGATGGGAATTCCCTCTCCAGCCCTCGAGGTCCTATCAGGGACAGCGTTTCAGAAGAAGTCTAGCACACGTTGAGAAGTACTAGGCAGGGATATGTAAGTGGAGACCACTGTTCTTGGCCCCAAATCAGTTTCATAGGTTCTCAGAGACGCTCCAGAAACCTTGATATATTATCCTATCACTGAAGGAGACTGAGGCCCAGAAATGGCAAGTTTGGGGCCTAAGTCATACAGCAAGCCAGATACGACTTAGGCCCCAAACTTGCCATTTCTGGGCCTCAGTCTCCTTCAGTGACAGGATGTCAATATTTCCTCTTCTGGTGATCATGCTGCCTTTGCTGTGCATGCTGTGCCTCCTGCATCTTCCCAAAGCCTCAAATCATGAAAATGCTGCTGCTAAGTCACTTCAGTCATGTCCGACTCTGCGCGACCCCATAGACGGCAGCCTACCAGGCTCCTCCATCCCTGGGATTCTCCAGGCAAGAACCCTGGAGTGGGTTGCCGTTTCCTTCTCCAATGCATGAAAGCGAAAAGTGAAGGTGAAGTCACTCAGTCGTGTCCAACTCTTAGCGACCCCATGGACTGCAGCCCACCAGGCTCCTCCGTCCATGGTATTTTCCAGGCAAGAGTACTAGAGTGGGGTGCCATTGCCTTCTCCAGATCATGACAATAGGAAAGTATTATCTCACAGTTCTTCAAATACAGATTTAGATGCAAAAGAAGGCAAAGGCAATCTGGAAGTTCACATCATTAATAAAGGGACGGGCTGGGGCAGGATAAGGATCAGTTTTTAGAAAAAATGGTTCTCAACAATGCAATTCTGTGTGTGTCCTTCACAACAGGAAGGGCCATCCCTGGGCCACGCAAGAGTTGTGAACGAAGTGAGACCCTGGGCCAGAGCATAACAAAGACATCCTTAAGGAAAAGAGAAGCATCCAAACTTCAGTCCGACCACCACACTCTGTGCTGCCTACGTTCTCTGTAGAACTTCTAATCACTGTCTTATTCATTTTGCACATTTATAAACTGTCTCACCCAACTTGAGTGCAAAGTCCATAAGGGCCAGGACACTGTCCATGATCATAATCCCTGTATTAGAGCAGAGATTGGTACCTAGCAAGTATCAGTGTATATTTCCGTGAATACATGAATGACAGCTAGATGGCTGGCTGGATAAAGTGGTGGCTGGATAGGTAGATAGGTGGGTGGGTGGAAGGGTGCATGCAAAGATGGATAGATGGGTGGCAGGTGGATGAATGGATGGATGGCTAGATAGATGGGTGAGCAGGTGGAAGGATGGGATGGACAAGGATAAAATAGAGTTCTATTGCCTTTGCTCTAATGAATGGATCATCTTTGGGGGTAGGGCAACAGCTACACCTTCAATTGTTAAATATTTATTGAACAGCTCATGATGGGCCTGGTACTGCACTCGGACCTGTACGAGGAAACACTACAATGTATAAGACAGAGACAGTCTCACTGAATACACACTCTAGTAGGGAGACAAACAATTATGCAAGTGATTATCACAACATATGAGAAGTGCTATGATGAGGGAGTACAGGCTGCTAAAGGAAGGCTTCTTAGAGGAGAAGTGATATCTAAACTAAACCTTGAAGGGAGAGCAGCTGTCAGATGAGTGAACAGGGTGTGGAGTGGGGGAGGATTGTTCCAAACAAAGGGAGCAACGTCAGTATTAAGCCCGGTAGAAACCTGAGCCAAACAGGTTTGAGGAACAGCTTATAGGTAGAAGAACACCAGGTGCTTGTCTGAAAACCAGCCAACGGAGCCACTTTCTTCTTCTGCCGAGCTTCTCCCCCTCAGCAGACATCTGCTGTTTCTCTCTGTCGAGGATCATCCAGTCCTCCTGGAATGTCTTCCTGATTTTCTTTGAGGAAATCCCCCAAATTCCCTTCCACCGTTCTCAGCCCATGTGGTTCAAGGGAAACTGACACTACCCTCCAATCCTTGCATGTGGGCAGGAGACCCAGGCCTGACCTGTCAGTAAACATGATGTTAATCTGGCTGCAGCGATGGGCCCCCAGCCTGGCCAGTTAGAAACAGCCCTGGGGCTCTGCTGGAGACAGGGGAAGGCAGTGTTTGCTTTCCACTAGGGGGCGCTAAGCTGATAGGACGTGAGCCTGCGGGGGTGGGGATGGGGGGGGATGGACGTGGGCCAACTTTACCTCCACAGGAGAGAAGCCTCCTGCGGAGAAAAACACCACCAAATGAGGGAGGGGATGGTGGAAGGAAGGAAAGAAGGAAGGGAGGGGGAAAGAGAGACAGAAAAGAAGAAAAAGGGAGGGAGGGAATAAGATAAAATGGAGATGTCCTTCTGCTGCCTTTGCTCTGGTGGAGGGGGAGGGGCAGCTACACTTTCAATCATTAAGTATTTATTGAACAATTTATTATGTGCAGGCACTATATACCAGGTGCTGCAAATTCTACTGTGTGGAAGACAGATAGGGTCTCTGCCCTTCGATTACACACTCTGCTGGGGAGAAAGACGATGCAATCAGTGGGTCAGCCTCCGAGACTCAGTGCGTTGCCATTTCTACATGTGCCAGGTTGTCCTGGCTTTCTCTCTTGCTCCTGAATGAGTCCCAAAAGGCGGCCTTCCTTCCCCACTAGGTTTCCCACCACCCAGATCAGCCCTGGCCCCTCCTGGCCAGACTTAGTGTCTGACACACTGACTGGCTCAACAGGGGCTATCATCTCGTGTCCTGGCTTCCTGCTTCTGTGCCTCCCTCTCCACCCAGGAAAGACCAGTCATTCAGCTCCAGTCCATCTCTTCTCCGCTCACGCTGTGTCCATATCCCTGCTGACACCTGTCACAGGGCTTTGCCATGACCCATCCTCTGGGCACACAGATCATCAGTAAACGTCAGCTGCATGAAGGAATGTCTCCGTGGGAGAGCTGAGAGGGGTGGGGAGGTTGTCTAGAGGGAAACATTATTGCCCTCATTCTTCTAAAGACCACTGCCAGCCCTAGATGACACTGGGCACACGCCTGGGCAACAGGCTGTGACAGTCCAGCAGGGACTGCCCTGCCCTGCCCTAAATCAGAGCCGTGCCCTGGTCTCCCTCCCAGGGTGGCATGAAGACAAGCCTGAGAGGATCCTCAGAGTTCCTCTAGCTTCCTGCCTTCATCCTGCAGATGTAGAATCGAGGACCAAGTCCAACTAACTTGCACGGCATCAGGGTTTCCTAAAGTGTGCAATGGGAACCACTTACTTGTGTTAGAGAAGTGATTTCAGATGTTACAGACATGTTATTAACTCTTTTTAGTTCTCTTGGAATCCTTCTGATTATCTTAGGGGGAAAACTCAGCTCGGTGCTCTCATATCTAATGCCTGCCTTGCAGGCAGCAGCAAGAATTAATATTGGAAGGGATAGTGAGGGAGTTTGGGATGGTCATGTACACACTGCTATATTTAAGATGGATAACCAACAAGGATCTACTGAATAGCACAAGGAACTCTGCTCAGTGTTATGTGGCAGCCTGGATAGGAGGGGAGTTTGGGGAAGAATGGATACATGTTTAGGTATGGTTGAGTCCCTTTGTTGTTCATCTGAAACTATCTCAACATTTGCTGATCATTATACTATAATATAAAATTAAAAGTTTTTTAAAATAATTAACATTGTTTTTTCTCCATTTAGCTAATGGAAACCTTCTGTTATGCCAGTTTGTTTTCATTCACTAATGTGAAGTGTCATTTCCTTCCAAAATAAATATGTGTGTGTGTGTGTGCGTGTGCTTGGCGCTCAGTCATGTCCAGCTCTTTGCAGTCCCATGGACTATAGCCTGCCAGGCTTCTCTGTCCACGGAATTTTCCAGGCAAGAATACTGGAACAGGTTGCCACTTTTTAATATGTGTGTGTTTATATAAATGTTTGTGTGTGTTTATATAAATAGTTGAATGTATTTATGTAAGCAACTTCTGTGAGTAGACTTGGAGCAGGCCCTGCCACTCCCCACTGGGTGGCCTTGGGCAGGCTACCTGGTCTTTCTGTGCCTCACACTGCTTGTCTCTAAAATGGGGTGGTAACAGCACCACCTACCTCAAAAGTGAACTAAGAATGAAAAGAATTGAGACACTGGGCGTTGAGACCCATTTCTGGCATGTGATAAGCACCATGTAAGAGTGGAGGCTCTAACAACTAATGACATGAAACAATCTCCAAACCATAACTATAATAGCAAAATGCAGAGCAAGCTGCACAAGGCCCAGCTGGTGTCCCTCATGCAGGATACGTGTGTCCATGTAACTTGGTGATGAATTAAATATCTCTCCAAGGAGTCACCCGCTGAACTGGAAACTAATAACTGGGCATGTATGGGAGGAGGGGGAGAGGTGGGTAACAGGAGACACACTTATCATTTGGTTGGTTGGTCTCTCTGGCTCGAGCATGAAGGATGGGAGGATGGGAGATGGGAGAGAGCAATCAGGATGGCTGAACTTTTTAGGCAAAATATTCTCTGAGCTCGAGCTAGCCTAGTGGAGCTGTAGGCAGGAGGAGAGAGGGAAGGAAAAATGAAAAATATTTATGCTTCACTTTCATAAACACACAATGGTTTAACACTGATATTTGCCAGGCACTGTGCTATGCTCTATGCCACTCACTCATGGAATCCAGAGGATGAGGCGGTGAATCCCCATATTCTATGGGGCTGAAACTCAAAGGGTTTGAAAAATGACAGGGCCTGGAACCCAGGTCCATATGGTTCTAAAAACCTGTATTCTTTTCAGTACACATGGCTGCTTCTCCACAAATTAATTACAACAGGGAGAGGTTGTGTTGTTTTTTTTTAAGAGTTGATTTAAAGAAAACCATTAAGTAAATGGCACAGGGCCCAATGACATGATGAAAGCACGATGGTTATACTTCAGTGATGACAGATGTCAATCCAGAAAGATACACAGTGAGGCTGGCATGGAGCTGAGGCCAGAACCCAGGTTGCAGGATCCCATCTCAAGCTCTCTCTACAATTGCATCCCTGAGAATGGTCATCAATAGGGAGACAGAGAGACGCCACTGCAAAAATTCATCTGAGGGCCCAGAATTGATTTCACATGACTAAGCCCAGTGCAAATCAAATAGAAGACGGAGTAAGTAAAAGGTAGAGCCCTTCTGTTACTCCAATCAGTGTCCACCTGTCACCAGCAGTGGGCTCGTGTGGATGCTCCTCAGGCCCCCTCCACGTCGCCCTGAACCAAGTCTCAGGGCCCCGCTAGCAGTGCTGGGCTGGGAAGTCAGACCCAGCAGCCCTGCCTAGGACAGCCTCAAGCAGAGCTCCTGAGCTCGGAGGAGGGGCCGGGTGACAGATGCTACAATGTTTGTTAGTGCAAAGCACAACAGGTGCATTTTGTGATGTAGAACTACTGAAAATCTGAACATATTTTTAGCTGAACAACAAAAACAGAATGTGTTGTTTCTGTTTTGTTTTGGCTTTGCTTCTTCCAGGAAGACTGGCATACTGGCCCACATTCTCAACCTCTGCCCTTCTTTCCTCCCAGGCCAAAACATGGTGAGCAAGAGCCATATTGCGTCAGGCTGATGGGAGTCCAGGGGAAAAGAGGTGAGGTGTGACACGGGGTGTGCATGTGTGTGTGCGTGCGCCCTGGCACATTTTAGAAGGAAGGGGACCTCAAGGTGATGAGGACTAGGCAGAGGGAAGCCTTGTCAAGTGAATGAATGAATGAATGAACCAATGAACAAATGAAGTAACAAAACACCCAGCCCCACAGTCTTCTCGGTGTCCTTCCTGATCCCAGATGGGGACAAGTCTTTTCCCTGAAGTGGGAGATGGGCGACCGTAAGCATTCATCTCTATCATCATTGTGCCCATACCATCTCTTCTATAAAACATTACAAGAAAACACATGGGGTTCCTGGACAATCCTTTCTCGACATCATTTCCTTTTTAGTCCCTGTGGTCATGACTCAGGCTAGGGGAGGAGGGAACATCTAAAGGCTTGCATAATCAGGCATGGTACCCAGAAAGAAATCCCCAATGACAAAGCGTGGAACTGGGGTCCAGAGCGCCCTCAGTAGCAGGGTGCTTCGGTAGATTGTTTACGAAGCTGGCCACAGCAGGGGCTCGACGGCCTCAGGGAGATCACTTTGCATCGGCACTTCAGAAGCAGTTTACCTCTCCATTCTACAACTATGGACTTGGCTGTACAACTTGATTTGGGCAATGAGCTGTCAGCACATGTGACACAAAGGCTTGAAACCCCACTGGTGTTTTCCCATTTGGAACTCTGTGTTTTTTTGATTGGTCAGGAAATTGTAGCCATATCACTGGATCCAGTGGAACCCAGCCCAAATCACCAATCCACAGAATCATGAGCAAATAAAATACTTGTCATTTTTAGACACTGAGTTTTGACATAACTTGTTACACAGTCATTGATAACTGATAAAGCCTTAAGCAAGGCTTTATTTCTTTGTGCCTCAGTTTCTTTATCTGTAAAATGTGTGTTAATTAATGATACATATAAAGTATCTAAAAGTGTGAAATACATTCTGGCCATGGTTGTTATTACTATTCTTGTTTTGACAATAAGGAAAATGAGGTCCAAGGACGATATTTGACTTGGCTGAGCTGGGAGGTCGTGCAGCAGAAATTCAAACCCAACTCCTCCTGTAATGTTTGCTCTGCTACGATCCTATGTTATCTCCCCTACTGAGAATTCCTTTTCTCTTCCACGCTACCTGTCTGCTTTGCTAATTCCTACCATCTAAAGGAACTGGGCTCAGAACACCCTGGATTTCAGTAAGCCACTGGGAGCCAGCCCTTCACCTTTGAATCCTCAGTGAGTCTCTCATGAATGCCCACACTCCCCTGTCATTACCTCACTCAGCCAGTCTGTACCGACTGCCTTCTAGGTGGCAGCGCCACCCTTGGGGACAGCGGTGGGGACACTGCAGAGAACCTGGAGACACCTCCGGGGACCCCCAGTCCAGGCGCCCTTCCTCTGAGTCCACGTATCCAGCACACGCTAGGCTCTGACCAGTTCGCAAGCTTACTTGCATCTTCCTGTGCAGGTTCTAAACTCCTTGCAGACAAAACCAGTTTCTTTCATTTATTCACAGATCCCTGCTTTCATCCTCCAATAAGTACCCTGGGGATAACAGGGATGTACAAGACACTTCAAAGACCATCTCTTGAAATGTTCACAGCCTGCTGCTCCTCCTCCAGTGGTGCTAAGACCATAGAAGGCAGTCCCAAGTATCTGAATTTAAGTGAATTTCTGGTCAACGACGGAAAACTCAGTACAGACAACAAATGCCCTGATGGGGATGGGGGTGCTGTGGGCACTGCCAGGGTCTCACTTTTCTGCAGCAAGTGGCAAAAGGAAAGAGTGGGGAGGGGCTGCCCCTTCCTTCCCCACCAGTTCTGAGGCCATCGAGAGGCAGCTGGGAGATGGGAAGAGGGACCAACCTGCCCACCTGGCCTGTTTGTCTAATACCAAGGGCATGCACTTCTGCCCAGCCACCCTGCCCCACGGCCAGCAGGATACACGTGTGTAAGCATCACCCTCTTGGTTCCTAACAACTGCCTGCCCGATCCAGCCCACAAAGCGGAGAAAGCTCCTGTTGCCAACCTGATTTCACTGAGAGCTGAAGTAGCCAGGTGCGATCTGAGGCTTTGGGCCTCAAGTATAGTGCTTCTCACCAAGATCTGACTCCAGGGAGTATATATGCCAGCTGAACAGACAGGGCAGAGAACTTCAAGATAACACAAGGAGTTTTTAAAACAGGCCCAGAAGTGACGGCTTTCTTAAGTTTGTGGAGCTTGGTCTGTGTTTGCAAACTGAGTATGATGCAAGTAAGTATAAGAGGAAAGAGGGCAGCTGTAGGCAGGGGGAATAACAGGGGTGAAGGAGCCAAGGTGGGGGAATTGGGGGTGAACAGAGAGCACCGAGGAGGGGCGCCCAGCGGAAGCCCAGAGGAAAGCTTCGAGATCTGAGTGGGAGCAGCCAGGGTCCCAAATACAGACTCGGGTGCTGGAATATGCTGGAATACCATGGAGGTTAAGTACCTGAGAACAAGAAAAGGTCCTGGATGGGGAACAAACCCTCTGCAGAGAAATATTTCATCTGGTTCCCAGTCTCGTCCCTTTGTCACCATGCTTCCCCGCCGCAGGAACGCACAGCCTGCCTCACTCTCACACGCTCCAGGGAGGTGGAGACAGAGTGTGAGAGAACTGTGGGCTCCGACATGCTGTGCCTCTGGGCTCTCTTTCTTCTGGGTGTTCTTCACATATCTTCTTTTTCATTCTCACAACGGGCTATAATAAGCAGGCATTGTTACTTCTGCCTGTCAACTGGATCTGAAGCCAGGTGTCCGGCTCCAGAGTCTGTGCTGTAAACCACGAGGTGGTTCTCCCCCACAGTCCCAGCTGCCTCAAAGTCAAGTCATGTTTTCTTCATCAGCAGTGCCTCTTTTCACCCGAAGCAATGATCTAATTAAAAACTGTCAGGGCTCAAATTTTTCTCCTTAACTTGGAATCATAGAAAATATGTGTTTCGACATTGGTAGACCAACCACTAGGAAGTCTCATCCCCATTTTTCTGATTGGGAGACTGAGGCCCAGAAAAGGAACTGCCTGGCCCAGAGTCTCACAGCTGGTTGGAGCCTGGGCAGGACTTCCTATCTGAAGTCCAGGCTCTTGGGCAAAGGCTCTTAGCCCCTGAGGGGTCCACCAGCTACTAATCACACAGTATGTGGACTGAGAAAGATAACAATATCAATGAGACGGGCCTTCTCACAGCCTGCTCTTGGTCCTCTCATACCAGGGATTTTCAAATATAATTTTAGCCTCAGAATCCTCCCCTTTTAATGAGACACTTGATAAGTAATCTCCACATACTTAAAACATAACAATTTGATTCCGGCCTGGTGGCCTTAGGGTTGGAAGGCCTGCGGTTCTGTCTGCTGGGCCTCCCCACCCCGGGACCATCCCTGGGGCTCTCACTCCTCCCCAAGGAAGCCCATGGCTCCTTAAATGGTGCTGTAACTTCCAGCACCATTAACCAGTGAGCTTGTGTTCCCCATTCCCTCACCTTCTTGGATTCTAACACTCATCCCAAACCCAGTCAGATCTCAAGCCCAAGGAGGCAGCAAGGTTAGTTCTGGGCCAAATTGTGCACATTCTGAAATTATTACCCGGAGATCCCTGAGATGGCAAGGCATGCTTATCAACCCCACCTCGGCCTCATGTGACCCTTCAAATAGTGCTCCATTTTGCAGATGAGAATACTGAGACCCAGATGAGCTCCACGCCCCACAGTCAGTAAGAAGTGGGCCTCAGCTTCTTCCTGTCCTACCTGAGCCTGGCTCTCCCTACCTCAGCTTGGCATCTTCTGCTTTGAAAGGTAACATGTTCTCATGGCTGGCAGGTAAGCTGAATTCTGTGAACTTTTACAAACTAAATGTGCCCAGAGCCCCTCCCCAGATATTCTGAAACAGAAGCTGGGGCTGTGAGCCATTTTATCCCACCCTGATAATTCTGCTGTCACTAGGGCAAAGGACAGAGCAAAAGGGCCCAGGGTTACCCCAGACCACTGGTCAGCCTCCCTTCAGTGCTGGGCATGGAAGCAAAGGGGGCTCAGTCCCAAACAGTAGCGGAACCCAGGGTAAGACTTACTGTGTAGAGCTCGTTGGTGACCTTCAGTAGCTCCTCATGCATCTGCAGGCCAATCTCCTTGCTCTGTAACATGGAAGAACAAATGTCAAAGGGGCAGAAGGTTTCTGGCTGCACTGACCAACTTCCTTTTCAACACAGAAAGGGCAGCAATGCTTGGGGTTGCGTGAGAAGGGGTACAGAAATCCACATAAACCTCACTGACCCAGATCTGAATTCTTCAAGTCATCTCCATGAAACAAATCTCTCAGAGAGAAACTCCTTACAACAGGAATTCCAACTCCTCACAATCTCTCAGAGAGAGACTCCTTACAACAAGAATTCCTGGACCATGTAAGCTGGGGAACTCTATATATCACCTCCCTACCTTGGTGATTCACAGGGACATCATACTAAAAATTCTGAGGCGCTCCACAGCCAATCAACCTGTTCATCTTTCTGTAATCCTGGATATCCTAAGCTGATGTGGTCAGAATGTGTATCCCTAACTCAGCATTCCTTAACATCTTATGAGACTGGGGTTCCAAAGAACCTGGTTTAACAAATAATTATCTAGCCTTTCAATTCAGTGAACACCCTAAGTAAACAGAGAGTCCACTGGAGCATGAGGCAGGGCACATGGGTTCTAGCCTGGCTGCATCACTGTCTGGCCCCATGGCCTTGGAACTGAAGTTACTGAATCTATAAGATATATATATATATAAACTTTTATATATATATAAACTTTTAAAAGTTGCTTGAACAAAATGAGACAGGTTTTCTTACTGCAGAACTTTTCAGAGGCTTTCATCCCCTCATGTGCATGGACTTTCTAAGGCGGGGGGGGCATATAGCATGCAAGTGTAGTTGACCTCAACCCAAACCACAAGGTGACATATATATTTAATACATTGAGGGACACAAGTCAAAGAACAATGAACAAATAATTTCCAGGTCCTCTCCAGCCTGAAGAGTCCAAGATTCTGTTATTTTCTGTATTATTATTATTATTACAGTCAGCCAACTGTTCTGCATCCAAGGATTCAACCGTGAATTTAAAATATTTGAAAAAAATAATCTAGAGTGTTCCAAAAGCAAAGCTTCGATTTGCCTTGTGTTGCCAGCTATTTACACATAATTCTATTCACATAGGATTAATAACTATTAACATGGTATTTACATTGTACTAGGTATTGTCGGAGAAGGCAATGGCAACCTATACCAGTTCTCTTGCCTGGAAGTCCCATGGACGGAGGAGCCTGGTGGGCTGCAGTCCATGGGGTCACTAAGAGTCGGGCACAACTGAGTGACTTCACTTTCACTTTTCACTTTAATGCATTGGAGAAGGAAATGGTAACCCACTCCAGTGTTCTTGCCTGGAGAATCCCAGGGACAGAGGACCCTCGTAGGCTGCCGTCTATGGGGTCGCAAAGAGTCGGACATGACTGAAGCGACTTAGCAGCAGCAGCAGCAGCAGCAGGTATTGTAAGTAATCTAGAGATGATTTAAAGTGTATGATTTAGAGAATGTACATCCTTATATGCAGATGCTATGCCATTTTATACAAGGATCTAGCGCATCTTTGGATTTTGGTATCCCCTTGGTGGGGCGGGGGAGCGGGGAGTGGGGAGGTGGTGGTGTTGATGGTCCTGGAACCAAACTCCCCATATTGCTGGATGACTGCATTGTCATTATTATTTGAGGGGAGGGAAAATGCTCTCCCTGTTTTCCCAGGCCATCATGTGAAACTTCCATATTGACAAAGGGACTCTGCTCCTTGACAGCAGAGCCCTCCTGTCCTTTCTCTCAGCTCCCTCGGCCTCCAGCATGGTCAGCAACTGACTTGCAGAGACCAGCCTTCCTCTAGTTCCTGCACAGATCAGAGCCCTGGACGCTGAGGTCGCTAGGAAGGTTCAGCACCAGACATCATGCCTTCCTAGGCTCTGCTTCAGGCCCATCTCGTTACCCTCAGCTTCTAGGCCTGGCAGGGCCAAGAATCACCTCTCCAAAGGCAGTGCTTACAGGTGTCAGATTGCCTAACAGAGAACAAGAGCTCTGGGGCAATTCCAGAGATCTGTTTAGACCTCCCTCCAGCTCTGCTCTTGCTTTAGCAAGGGGACCCAACGCAGAAGCTCAGGACTATCTCAGCAGCATTTTCTGTGTAGAGTTCCCAGGGAACCTTCTGTCACATCATGGGCATCTACAGAGGTACCCAACAAGCCATTCCCATCTCCTTCCACTCTCCCTGAGTCTCAGCAGTTGCCTCAGTTTCTCCTGAAGCCCCTCCCCGTGACGTTTCCTTCCAGACTCTCTGACACCCCTCAGTGACCTCCTCTTGGTCTGGCCAATGCCTCTGACAACCAAGACTTCGTTTCTTATGTATTTATTTTTATGATATAACTTATTGCTAGGTAACAAGTGCACATGGTTAAAGAAACTAACTCTAACAGCCAGCACAGTAAAAAGTGAAAAATAGGTCTCCTGAGTTCCAGAACCCCACTCAGAAGCACCCACTATTAAAGGTTTCTTCTGGTGCCTTCTAGAAACAGTCTATGAATATACACACATACAGCTGGATAGCATATGTTCTCTTTTAATATAAATGAAAGTAATCTACACAAGCCTTTGCATCTTGCTTTTCTTCACTAAACAACATATCTGACAGATTTTTTTCCTTGACAGGCCATGTAGCTCTTGCATTCTCCTTTTCTATTAATAATAGCACTTGGGGTTCCATACACCAGATATGTCATAACTAATTAACCAGCCGGTTGTTTCCAGTCTCTTAACATTCCAAACGAGGATGCAGTGAACATCTCTGCACTCCGTCACTGTGCACATGGGCAGGGACCCTCGTCAGATACATTTCTTGAAGCAGCTCTATTGGGAAGAGCCTGGCCTTCTCAGCTCTGCCCCAGCCAGCTTCCCACGCACTGCTGACTTCAGCTCCCACTTCTCGGTGATTGGCAGCCATGTCATCACCTCCACGGCCCTCTCTTGGGCTCTGTCTGCACAACCCCAAAGACCCTATCTTCAGCTGTTGCAAAACAGTATCATGTGGATGACCCCCTCATCACATCAAATTCAAATTATCCAAAAGAAAATGTCTGATGTTTCCTCCATCTCCTCAGGTTCAGTCAATGGGATAATATCTTCCCAGACATGGTGACTGGAAATTTGGAGCCATTTTTGACACTTTAAAAAAATTCCTCCATCCTCAATCCAACTTGTCACCACATCCTACCATCAAACTGCCCAGTACTTTGTTCTCTGCAGCAGACAATGCCAGCTCCCTCCCCAGCATCCTCCCCAGTCTTGCCTTTCCTGCTTCCTAACAGAGCCATGAATTTGGCCCTGTGTTCATCTCTCCAGCCAAGTTCTTTCAAGTACATAGCCTACCCCATCCCGACTCAAGCTGGTGCATTCTGTGTGTGTTGTTAGTCCAGGGGTATGTGACAACTGCATGGAAGAGGACTGAGAAGGTTGAGGGGAAGGTTTTAGCTCTTCTACTGAGTGGTAGCAAAAGTGCCGGGAGCCTCAGTGGCTATCAGCAGACCTCTTAGGACCAGGAGAGGAAGCAGATTCGGGTGGCAGAATGAAGACCTAAATCCTAATGACCTCCCTGAACCCACAGGCTGTCTCCTGCAGAACTTCCACTTTTGTGGCTTCACTAGTTAAGTTATTTAAAAGCTGGATTTTCTGTCACTTGCAGCCCAAAGCAACCCACATTTTCCACCCCGAGTCCCAGAGCAACCAATGGCATCACTGTAGGGCCCAGATTCCTGAAGCTGCCCCTCAACAAAGCCCTGACTCTAGCCTGTAATTCCCATGCCCATCCAAGTGTCATTTCTAGAAAAGTATTTTACTGTGTTCCTCCAAAGCTGCCTCAATGCCTATGGGATCGAGACCCAGCTCTTTAGCTTGACTTTAAAGGCTCTATGTGACTAGCACAGGGTGGTGTGCTTGTGTGCTAAGTCGCTTCAGTCATGTCTGACTCTTTGGGATCATAGCCCACCAGGCTCCTCTGCCCATGGGATCTCCCAGACAAGAATACTGGATTGGGTTGCCACGACCTGCTCCAAGGGATCTTCCCAACCCAGGGATCAAACTTGCATCTCCTGCACTGGCATGCAGGTCCTTCACCATTAGTGCCACCTGGGAAGCATAGTTACTAGGTGGAGAGGGCTCAAATTCAGAGCCAAAGAGACGGGGATTGGAGATAGGATGTTAAAAGCCGTATAACCTCTCAGCACCTCTGCTTCCTCGCCTGTGAAAGGAGTGCCTGTTGCTGTCCTTCGTTGCCCTTATAATGGGAAGCATAGTGGTCTACTTGTTTATGCACTTGTCACTTGTTTTCCCCATTTGAAGGTAAACCTCATGGGGTCAAAGAGACTTTCTCTCTGATGATAGATGCTCAGATCCCCTCGCTGCTCGGACCACTGGCAGCAGACAACCCCCGGCTGAGAGCATGCTTCAGTGATGGCATCAGAGGGCATGGTGACAAACCCTCCAAAGACTGACGTCTCATCCAAAGATACGGGGCATAGAAACCAGTCTCTCCTGTTTCAACCTGGACAGCTTTAAAGGGCCGTTCCTAGCTTTAGAACTCCTTGTAGGGCTGGCGAAGACCTCGAGTAAGACGGCCTGCATCACAGCTTGACTTCACTCTGCTCCCTCCTCCACCCTCCCTAGGGGTGGATTCCAAGTATCTCCCTGTTAAATTTATCTGCTGTTAAATTTAGGCCTCAGAGTCAGTTTCCCGGTCCCCAGCTTGCAGTGTCTCACTCTGCCACTCTTCCCGCGAGGCCACAGAGCTTGTCACCCCGTGGGTGCTCATTAAATACGCTTGCTGAGTGAACCAATGAATGAATGTAGTGACAATTCCACTAAGCCTTACTCTCCTTGTGCATAAACATGGAACGATGTCATGGTGCCATGAAGTCCTTGTGAGGCTGGAAAGAGGTGAGACGTATGGCAGCATGGGCACCATACCAGACACAGGTGAAGAGCTTGGGAAATCATGTTACAGACTGAATCAATACCCACTGGATGCCAGGGGCAATGTGAAGAGGTTGCCCAGGAAAGGGAATGCATAACTGAATTTTTTATCAACTCTTCCCAGGTTGGTGGGATCAAGGGTCAAGAACTAAAATGGCATGATGTGGAAAAGGCTTCAAAAGAGTGAAAGAGGTGATATGGGATGAGGGGATAAAGAGGCTAGAGGGACCACCTCACCTTGCATGGGTGGCCAGAGACGGCATTCTAGGCAAAGGCCACAGCCTGAGCAAAGGCATGTTTCCCCAGGAACAGGGGAAAGTATGATTTGCAAAGACAGTGAAGGCACGCTTGACATGGACGCTGGGCCAGATCACAGATGCGGAAAAGTGGATCCGGGAGCCTCTGAAGGTCTGCAAGCAGGAGTGTCTAATGGGCAGTCTGTGCTCTTTCAAGAAGATGAAGCTGTGGGTAGATGGAGGGTGGGCTGGATGGAGGCAGTAAGTTTCCAGAGGGAAATTGCCTGAGTCTCTGCTCTCTCCCCATCAGCACCAGCCTGGGTGGGGCTGGCCACAGAGAGTGCTCAGCCAATAGTTACTGAACTGTGAAGGACTAAAGGCATTTTATTTTTTATGGTTGGGTTTTGTTGGGAAAGGAAATAGTCTCAACTACAGTTCCAGAAACTACTGAATGAGGAACCCAAATCAAACATTCCATCATGAACGAGAGGCCAAATCCCTGATCATCCCCGGCAAACATTACGCCCAGCCCTAGGGGACCCCAGGGGCAGTGTATTCACACTCTGTCCGCATTTCTCGCAAGACTTTCATGTCTATAGAGGCTGGGGTGGTGTGTTGCTTCCTTCATGCACAGCAAGTATGCAGACTGTAAAATATGATTATATTGGGCCAACGCAGGTTCAACCACAGCAGCCCTGGTTCCTTGGGGTTGGAAGGACAGAACCCTGTCTCTTTGACCCCAAAGTCTGTAAAATCAGGTGGCAGGTGGCCCTGGCTCTGCCCTCTTTTTTTGCCCATGGCGAAGAACAGTTAAACTTCCCTTAGGACCAGATAACTCTGAAGGGGGTTGGGGAGCTGTCCTGGGCTTAATTATAAGATGCTTAGCAGCCTTCCTGGCCTCTAATCTCTAGATGCCATAAGCACCCTCTACCCCAATCCCAAGCTTCAACAACAGAAATTATCTCCAGACATTGCCAAACGTTCCCTGGGGGACAAAATCACCCTGGGTGGAACCGCTGCCCAAGGGCTCCAAGTGGCAGCCTCTCTGGCCTACAAATGTGTTTTATTTGGCCATTCAGACTGTTCAAAAAATCTGACTCTTCCCAGCATTTAAAAATAAAAATTCTCCTTACATGTCCAGATTTTCAGCTTCTCTTGCAAAACTAAAAGATCCAGAGAGGCTGAGCTCCCCAAATTGGAGAACCGGGCCCCCTCTGGATGGGTCATGCTCTCCGGTTGGCCACAGAATCTCCATTCATTTGTCCATTTGAGTTTATGACCCAGAAACCAGTGGGGTCTCCCTGGGGCAGCTGTCTGTATCCTCCTGGTGCTCATCCAGACAGCCATCCCTGAGCTGCCGAATCTGAACCTGTGAGAGGATCTTTACACAAGCGCCCTTCTCGTGTCCCCACCTCTGAGAGCTGCCGAAGAGTCTGCTTCCTGAGAATGAACTTCCTGACTCCCCCGTGGACCCCAACACCACTGCCTTTGTAGAATCCCCACACCCCTGAACCCATCCTCCTGTTTGTACTACTGTTTCCTGGAGCTCTGTGGCCAGGTCCTCACCTGGCTTCAGTTGGATTTACACAAGCATTTGTTGAATGGCCTACTAGATACTAGCCTCCACGAGGCACTAAAGACTCAAAGCTGAATGAGACCTGGCCCCCGTTCCATCAGCCACAGCCAGCATTTCTGGAGTACATTACATCAGTAAATACCGTCCAAAGTCACCTCCATACGTTATCTAATGGAAACCTTTAAGACAGGTACTATTATACCTACGTGGCAGAAGAGAGCTGGCGGCTCAAATGAGTTAAGCAACTTGCCCCAGGCTATACAGCTAGGAAGGGGGCAGAGCCAGGCTCAGGTTTTGGTTGGTCTAACCCCAAAGCTGGCAGTCGTAAGGACTTTCTGTGGCCTGTTTCCCCAGCACCTAGACGAGATGCGGGCACAGGGGTGAAGAGAAGCCACTGCAGTGCTGTCACAGAGACAAGTCCAGGCCAAAAGTCCAGGCTGCAAAGGAAGGCATGCCCTCTGGACTCCACCCGCCCAGCATGTGCACGCTCTCACCATCTGTGCAAAAATCTGCATCCCCGGTCCTTGCCCTCACCTGCAGGCAGCTCAGGTTCCCCTTGACTTGGTACTCCTTGGCTCACTTGCCCTGCTAGGCCTAAGTCAGCCATGCTGATCATCTCTGGCTTCTTCCTTCCCCCTTGCTCTGATAACAAAAGATGAGACATGGGTGGGACTGACTGCCACTTGCCTTGTCACGCCAGATGGTCCATGCTGCATGGGACCCGGGATGACCAGGTACTCTAGCGCCTTGTGTCTAGTGACTGGGTCAGAGATGGAAACATATTTCAGGCTGAGCTGATGAGAATCTTCCCTGAAGTTTTCTAAGAACCATATTCTCAGATCCTCTCTCTTCTGGGGTTGCTAAGCTAGGACGTCAGGTGTCTTGGGCTGCCCACCACAAGGATTGTCAGGGTCTTGACAACAGTATTTGTGTCCTGATCTCGTGATGCTTAGATAAGATCTACCTGTGGACTTTTCCAGCTTATAGAATCTCGTGAATTTCCACCTTGGCTCATGTGAAAGAATACTGATGCATTCTGTGCTTATTTTAGCATGAAGACACCAAAATGACCAGGGGGCGAGACAGTTTTCTGAAAACTCCACCAAACACCAGCTTTCAAACATTTTCTGTAAAAGAACCACTTTCCAACCAAGTAGAGAGAGTGTAAGCCCCTTAGAGGCTGGGGTTCTGGCTTCCCAGAGTGTTGATAACAAAGATTGGCGACGAACAAAAGGAGCTCCATAACACCCGTGCATGAGCTAAGCAGAACACAAGACACTAAAAGGAGTCCACCTTTGACTCTCACTTTTTGCAAAAATAAAATAAAACAAAACCACATACATTCACATCAAGATGGCACCAGCTGACATTTTTTGACACAATAATTCTGGAGTGAAATCAATGTTTTCACTAAAAAGTCCTGCCATGGATGATTGGATTTGGTTTTCAATGCAGAGCTAATCTCACTTTTAAGAGGAAGCCTCAAAACTGTTACTACAGATCCTAAGACTTTATGAATGATATTTGAAAAGTCCTCTTCAAGGGTATGTCTCTGTCTCTCTCAAGTTAACTCAAGTGTGGAGCTGGTCACTCTGAACATTTAGAAAACATAAAAATGCTGAGTTTTAATCACAGGACTCCCTCTCACTTCTTCAGAGGACATGGTTCTAAAAAATGCTTCAGGAAGCTGCAAGGCAGGGAGTAAGGTGGAGCCATCCTCAACTCCAGCCATCTCATCAGGAGCTGAGTCAGCAACATCTGTCTCCCTTTTCTCTTTGCTTGATGTTCTCATGTCCGGTTTTCCCCCCTCTGGGAACATTCCACGGCTTCCCTAGTTCTGGGGTTCCAAACAAACAATGGGAAACCAATACACAAACAAAACAAAGTAAAAACCAAAAACTCTGTCTCTTTTCATTCTAATCCACTGCTTTTCTACACTCCAGCTTGTTTTCTCATCAAATAACAAAACTGGAGACGCACAGATGTTCCCTATTTAAATAAATGATATATGTGAGCACTGACCATCTCCCAGAGAGACTGTGTTTTTATTTCTAAAGCAAAGGTCTTAAGGGTGTGTCTCGGAGGGATGGAGCGTTTCCAAATCTGTCCTGGAAGGTTGGCTCATCCCTGAACACAGCCGCTTGGACAGCTGACTGGCTGACTTCTCCGAGTAATGTCCTAGCTGGCTGGTACCCTAGCAGCCAGTGCTCTGGCATGAACCCACCCCCTTACCTCCCAACATCCTCCTCAGCCTACACTCTGCCCTCCTTCCACCTGGACCTCTGTTATCCTCCCCTCCCCGACCCTCTTCCTTTCCCTGCTCCTCAAGACCTCTCTTCTTTCCTCCCCTTTGCAGACTGATGTCTGTCTCCTGCGGCTGCAACTCCAAATGTTGTCACCGACTTGTTTTCACAAGGAGCTGAAACATCCAGGCTGGGAGGTCGGGCTTCAAGGAAACAGAAGCCCTGCACCCATTCATCAAATGCCCTGGACAGAGGTGGGCCCCACTGGTACCTCCCCAGGAGCTCCGCGATGGTCTGAGGCAATAAGCCTGGCCTTGTGTCTGTCTAACCCCCTAATTACTCCCACCATCTCTCTGGGACCCTGTTTGTGCAAAAGCCTTAATTTTCAGAATTGCTTAAAATGACAGGTCTGAAAAAGCCCAAGGATACCTTGGAAAGGCATGACCAAGTAACCTGATATGGTTAAGACAGGAGTTTCTGAATCGTTCCTAATAATACTAAATATTATTAATAATAAATTATCACCGTTAGTAACAATGCTTAGTACCAGCACTATAATACTTATCATTAAGGATAATAACAACAATAATAGCTATTGTTCCTTTGATCTCTTAGCATGTACCAGGCCCAATGATAATTGCGTTACAGACAATACCTCACATAAGCCTAATATCAGGAATTTATGGGATATAACCCCTATTGTAACCCCACTTTAAAGAGTAGGACACACAGCCTCAGGGAGGGTGAAGAATTTGCTCAAGACCACAGAGGTAGTAAACGTGATTCTCTCTCAACCATTCCACTCTGTTGCTTCCACTCTGTTGTTGGGAGAGCTATGACTCTATGTGCCTTTAGAATTTTTTCCCCACATATTCCAAAGTAATTATAAGACACACATATTCCTCTGCCTTACTATAAAAAGCACGCTGCTGTTTAAGAGGCTCTCCCTTAGGTCACTGTCAGGATCTGACAGCACCATTTAGTAGAATCTCCTGTTTTCTGTGACCAAGAAATCTCCTGTTTTCTGGCCCCGACCACTGACTTCCCAGCCAAGGCAGGAGAACAGGGCATGGACCCCTGGGCTGAGTCTCTGTGAAAACAGAACATACTCAGGAACAGTCTTTCCTGACTATGTCTCAGACTTTATTTTTTTGCAAGGGTGAAGGGACATGAATCTCTCGTAGATAAGCATCAAAAGGCTCAGGGGATGGTCGAGGGTCTCTGTGTCTTAAGGAATGTGACAAACCTGTCTTTCTGAAAAACCCATAGCTACAAAACCCAAAACATCCCTCAGCCTTGAGCTGTTTTCTCCCCCTCTGCTTTCTCTTCAAGGCGGATATGGATGTTATCAGGATTATTTTTTGGATTTAAAACAATACTGATCATTTATTCCTGCTGAATCACTGACCTGAGACGACTCTCCAAACTCCTTGTCATTTTTTAATCTGATCTTCTACTTTATTTGCATTGTTTGTGTAGAGGATGTAACAGAGGATTGTATTAGCATTTCAAAATGTCTGCACCCATGTATCCACCCATCAATCCACCACCTTCCCACCCATCCACTCATCCATCCATTCACCCATCCACCCATCCATATCAACCTCCCTGACCCAGGCCCCTGTTACCTTTCACCACTAACTTGTGCGTTAGTGTATATGTGTAACAACTGAGTCCAGCAACCCTCTTTTCAAAGCCATCAAATACACCAAATCAATCATCGTTAAACTTGGCTCTGATCACATTACCCCCTATTCAAGAACCTATCTTAGGTCGTACTTAGAAGTGGAATTGCTAGGGTACAGGGTGTCTACCTCTTCCTTCTCTGTCACTGGGCACTCCCACTCTTCTCCAATTTACATGCTTATTAGGAGGACGGAAGTGGCTCTGCTGCGTCGCATTCTTGCCAGCACTTGGACTGCTTGACCAACCTAAGAGGAGTCAAACTGTGCTTCATTTTATTTTACCTTCTCCTAATTACCAGTATGAGCATCTTTTCTTATACTTTTAACCATTTAAATTTCCTTTTCTGTGAGGCACTTATTTATATCTTTAACCCAAGTTCTTACTGGGTTGTTTGCCCTTTTCTGATTTTTTTCTGGTAGGAGCTGATTTTTATATTCTGGTTATTAATCTTTTATTAATTCTTTGCATGCCAAACATCTTTTCCTTTCCTAGTTTGTATCTTCTCTTTATTTATTTGTTGCAGCTGTTATTGTATAGAACATTTAAATAAAATTTATATAATGAAATCTATCATTATTTTCCTTTATGGTGTATGCTTCTTTTGTTTTGTGCTTTATGTTTAAGCAACTTTTTCCTACCTGTAAGGTTTTAAATAGAACTTTCTACTATATCTTCTTCCAAAAGTATTTAGTTTTATTTTTTACCTTTAGCACTTTAACCCATTTAGAATATTTTTTTGTTAACTAAGGTGGAGGTCTAATTTTTTTCCATATGAAAAAAAAAAGTGTGTGTGTGCGTGTGTTTAAACCAGTTCCTAAAAAATAACAAGAAATGGACAAGAAACCAGTGGAATCAGCCCCATTTTCTAAACAAGCCATCCTTTCCCCCAGTCTGTAATGCACTGCTGCCATACTGCGTTCCCATTTCTGGGGGGCTGTATTTCTGAGCACTGATCTGGACCACCTGTTAGTCTGCCTAGCACTGCTCTAGCACTACCCATTGTACTATCACGTAAGAGGAAGTCTTGATATCTGATAAGGCAAATGCTCCAACAAATACCAAAAAAATATAACCTACTTATTTTCTTTTTATAAGAAAATATTTTCTTATATATACTTTCTTTTTATGGGGCAATCAAGTTAAAAGTTTAAAGCAAGTAGATGGTTTCAAAGAAAATCTTTGAAAAAAATCTTTGAAACTAAAATATGAATAATTCTGAAAAATTTACAGGGCAAAGAAGAAACTGCAAAATGGAAATTATGAAATATTTATACCTGAATGACAATGAAAGTATCATATCAAAATTTCTATGATGCAGATAATTTATAATGGCATTAATTTTCAATCATTCTTGTATTCTAATATATGCATTTTTTAAATTACATTTTCTAGTTGGCTATGACAAGCATACCGGAACATTATTAATTTTTGTATATTTATCTTGTAATCAGCCATCTTGCTGAACTCTTCAACAGGAAGTACAATATTTACTGGTGGTTTTGGTAAATATTCTTTATCAGGCTAAGGAAGTTTCCATTTATTCCTAATTTGCTAAGAATTAAACGCTGAAAAGTTAGAAGCATGCTTTTTAAAAGTCAAGAATGTATTGAAAGGACTACGAGGGTGGTCCAGTGGTTAAGAATCCGTCTTGGAATGCAGGAGACTCAGGTTTGATCCCTGGTCAGGGAACTAAGATCTCCTGTGCTTTGGAGCAACTAAGCCCTCACACCACAACTAGAGAGTCTGTGTGTTGCAACAAAAGATGCAACAAAGATGCTTGATGCAACAAAGATCCTGCATGCCACAACTAAGACCCGATAAGCACTAGGTCACTTCAGTCCATGGGATTCTCCAGGCAAGAATACTGGAGTGGGTTGCTATTTCCTTCTCCAGGGGATCTTCCCACTAAGACCCAATACAACCAAATAAACAAAAAAATATTTTAAAAGAAATGTATTCAACATCCTGTGATAAAACATAATGGAATATGGTTTATGATGGAATGGAATATGAAAAAGCATGCATATAAATATAAATATATATATATATATATATAGTTGGTATATGGCACAAACCAAGACAATATTGTAAAGCAATCATCCTTCAATTAAAAATAAATTTTTAACAAGAAGATATATATATATGTATAACTGACTTTTCTGTACAGCAGTAATTAAGACAATACTATATAAAAAATAAATTAAAAAATCAGTAATTAACACAACACTATAAAAAAATAAATTAAAAAATTAAAATAAAAGTTAAGAATGCCATTTCTCTCCCCATTTTCCTCTACTGAACCTATTTACGTCCAAAAGGCAAGTAAAGGAAATAAGAGTTTATTTAAATTAAAAAAAAAAAGACAATAAGTTAGAAGTAATCAGTGAATGATTTCCTGAGCATATTTTATTTCTGACCCTTTATTTAATCTGTGTGCCCTGAATGTTTCTTTATCCCATCTCTGAACTTAATTCTCACTGTGTTTTTCTCAAAGGGTTATTATTTCCCAATAATCATCCTAATAGTAGTTAATATTTAATGACTACTTACTGCATACCAGGTAGACATTTTATATCATCACTTTTAATCCTTACAATGACCCTAAGAAGGATGTTTTTAATTAGCTCCATTTTAAAAATGTTGAAACCATGAGAATTTAGGGATTAGGTTGAGTTCACGCAGCTAAAAAGTAGCAGAACAGGGACCTTGCAGTCTGTCCCTAGCCCTAACCATTGCACCACGCTGCAAGGCTGGCCGACCTGCTCACAATACAGTACCAGACTTTTCTGCCAGTGGACCTTTGCTTCGGTCTAGAATCCTCTGACTTTTCCCAAATCTCCGCATGTCAGCTGGGGACACAGTGAGGCACCCTTCAGAATCCCTTCAGGATAGGGGAACATATTCCCTCACCTGTGGGGGAGTACTGTGTGCAGACACCCCACTGTCAGCCCTTTTGGAACGGCCTCACAAACAGGCATCTGCCCAAGGTCACATCTCCCAGGAGCAGCATGAAGGTAGAAAGGCCCAGCTTCCTCCCCACAAACCAGGACAACCTGGAAGGGCCACCCTCACCTCAGAACTCCCCAAGGAGTTATTTGAGGCCTTTGTTGTGACTGCATATTCCCTGAATCCTGCCTCTCTCCCTTCCTTCTGCAAGGGGTGGACTCCAAGAATACTGGCTAACATATCCCTGCAACATAATCCCTCTCTTGGAGTCAGCTTCCCAGGAACCCAAGCTGGTATAAATCCAAAGCCTCACTTCGAGATTCACTACAAATGCTGCATCCCCTACACAAAACCTTCCCCAAACTGGACCCCCAGCCCAGATTAAAAGTCCCCCTTCTTCTGAATACTGATATCACGCATACACACCTGTCTTCGCTTTCACTGTTCACTGTGAGCTGGGAAGGCACTATGTCTGACTCATCCTTCTGCCTCCTTTAACGCCTGCCTTTTCCATTGAGCGTGGGCTCTGGGATCAGACAAAGATGGATTCAAATCCCTTCTTCACCTTTATTGGCATCAGTTTCCTCATTTGTAAAATGGGGGTGATGACAGCATCTTCCTCTAAGGCTTTAAGAAGTGAATGTTTAGCCCAGAGCCCAGCACACAGTAGGCAGTGATTGTTTGTTATCTATGATTATTGTTTATCTATTGTGATGAGAGCAATAACGGGTGTTTTCTGAGTGAGCTGGGAACTCCTGACAGAGACCAGGTCAGCAGGCTGCACTAGCAGGGCGAGTGCTCACAACTCATCTCCCTGGGAGACAGTGGAGACAGCTGAAGGCTCCGAGCCCCTGGCAGTCTGCCCGCTTCGCTCGCTCTCCGTGTAGGCCTCAGAGCTGAACCCTCCAGCATGCAAGCCCTCACTCTCTCCTGCAACCCAAAAATTTTTTAAAAAAATTAAATAAATAAACTTGGCTTTGAATCCAAGGCTATTGGTACTTTTGATCTTGGTTACAAAGCAAGGCAATTATTAGATACAAAAGCCCTGATTTATTTATGAAATGCGACGGACATCTTCAAGAAGGGAACGAGAAAGCTCACTCTAGACCAAGCCTTTATTGCCACACCGTGAATGCCTGCTTTCAAACACAGGGCCCCCGAATGCCCTCTCTTCTCTGCTAAGAGTCTTTCCTCATTAGCGCTTGCTTCAGAACACCACAGCTTCCAACAATCAAACTCACTCCAGGGCTGGGACAAGTAATTAAATTCTGCAGGCATCCGAGCAGAGGATAATGGATGGCTATTGTTAAGGAAGCTGAGGCTGGAAATGAAATGGGCTCCAGTGCTCAACCTCAGAAATGGTTGAGGCGGAAAGAGAGAGCAAAAAGGACGCAGATGGACCCTCCCCAATGGTGCATCACAGGGGGCAGTGGAGTCAGGGCTGGACCCGGAGTAGGAAACCTGCGTCAGGGGCCAAACTCTGCTCTTACTGGAAAACCAAGAGGTGGGACTAGGTAAATCATTCCCCATGTGTGATCCCCAGGTCAGCAGCAAAAGCAGCACCTGGGAACTCATTAGAAATGCAGGTCTCAGGCCTCACTACCACCTGGTGCATCAGAAGCTGTGGGCTTAGGGCTCAGCAATCCACGTGTAACAAGCCCTCCAGCTGATTCTGACGCTAGACTTGAAGAACCACTCCTGTTTCAGAAGGAGGCCAAAACCTCAACTGCACAAAGGACCAAGGAGCTATTAAAATAAAGGGGTTGGGGTGTGCGCCAGACAGTGCGGGGGCTGTGAGGCAGTGGAGTGAGTGTGCCCTGCCTGAAAGGCCAGCAGCTTCTCAGCTCTGGACAGCCACATATGGATCTGGGACTGTCAGAGCTGGTTTTTCGAGAGAAATACAAAATTCTGATTTTTATGTGAAATTTCACAATTTTAAAATATTGGTTGAAGTTTTCTTAACAAAGTGAGGGCCAAGCAGATTACACTTGAGAACCAAGTTCAGCTGGGGACCACCATTTTTCAGCATCCGTTCTAAGCTGCCTTGGACCCCCATCGTTGACATTCTGTCCACTGTGCTCCAGCCCTTGTCCTAACACTCAACTCCTAACCTCCTTTCCCCACTTGGGAGACTCCTATTCATCCTTCAATGCCCAAGTCAAGCATCACCTCCACTGCTGAACTCATTCTCAATTCTCTGTTTCACTTTCTATCGTCTCCACTATGAAAGTAGAAAGGAATCAGATGGGGTCAAAGAACTGACATGAATAAGAAGGTAACGCAGAGGAGGAAGGCATGGAGAAGTTCTAAAACAGCCTTTTCCCACAGAGGAGGAAAGAGGAAACTCCTGCAAAAGTGACCATTTTTGCTGTTTGAAAAATCACTTAAATAAGGACACTGATCCCATATGGCCAGAATCTAATAAAATGAAGTTTTAAAAGGGCAAATATAAAGAAACACAAGTGCAGCATTCATAGGATAGATTAAAAAACATTTGGTACAAAATCCCCAGGAGATTTGAGCTGACAGTTCAGAGTGAGTCAACCATGTGATGAGACGATCATGAAAAAAGCAAGTGCCTTCACAGTTTTCATTATTAGAAATAAAATGTCTAGACAGCCCTGCTCTCTTCCTTGCAGCTCAGAGCTTCCTGTAGAGTTCTGAGTGGTTCTGAGTATTAATTTCTGTAGGTCAGAGAAGCCCTGACGTCTGACCCAGGAAGAGAGAAAATGCAAAGCCAAGTCACAAGGGGTCAACTGAAGGAACCTGGTGTGTTCACCCAGAGGCAGGATGGACCTGGGTATGTGATCATGATTTCTGTCTTCAAGTAACAGACAGATTTCCATGTGGATTGATGTAGGTGGCCCACAGGACCTGTGAGTGAAAACCCTGGAAGATTTTATCTCGACATTGGGAAGAATTTTCTATTGATCTCAGTTGTCCCTGAATGGAATACAAGATAATGAATGCCCTTTGCAGGGGCCGAGTGGAGGATGATCTGGCAGAGAAAGAACAGCTCAGGAAGAAGATAATAAAAGGACTGGAAGAGAAGACCTAGAGGACATCCATTGGTTTATTTCACCCCTTTTGTAAGGAAAAGCATTCAGTTTTTCCTGGGGAACCACCCTCAGCCATTCTCTGTCTTCTGCATCCAGGGGAGCTGAGTGTACACCCAATTTCAGGGATGTGTTTCCCAGGCCTGGTGGGTCTGCACTGCATCTCGCCAGAACAGGTCCAGGTTCAAGAGCACTCATGTGATCCACGCTGGGTCAGTCGGAACCTGGGAGACCCAATTATGAGAGAAGGGACCTCTCATTTTCTGCTGGACTTGAAGCAGGTAGGATGTAAGCCTGGGGCTGTGGGGGCCATGCTGTCATCACAGAGAGAGACTGACTATACATCAGCCTTTCTCCCACCCTTCTTAAAACAAAACAAACAAACTGGAAAACAGAAAACATTGGAGCAGAGTTGCAGAGAGACTAAGTTCTGACAAGACCCTTTGTACCCTTAAAGCCCACATGCCTGAAGACAGTCTTGGCTCGGAAGAGCAGATAAGCTCCCTTTCCTCCCTCAAGTCAGTGCAACTGGGTTTCTGTTGTTTGCAACCATGAGTCCTGATGACTACGGTGAGCACTAAGATTTCGTACAGTTCTACTCTGGTGGATCCACTTCTCACACTTAAAGCAATAGCCATCTGTGCACAAGTCCATTTGCCCAGAAGAAGCCTAGAATGGCTATAGAATGGGAGCCGCTGCCTCCAGGCATAACACACTGCACTGTAGAAGGGAGAATGGAGAATCAGGAAAGGGTGAGTTATTGAGTCAAAGAGCATTCAGCACTGCTGAGAAGCTGGCAGGGGCCACTGCCCCACGCCCAGGCCCAGGAGGGACGCCTGGCCTGGAAGCCCCTCCTGCAGAGGCAATGTGGGAATGTGACTTAGCAGATGGTAAAGGAATTCCATGCTGCCATGTGGCACTGTCTCCATCTCTACTTCCCCCATGAGAAAACTGAGTCTCTGAAAGACCTACTCAGGGTCTCACCACCAGTGAGAGGCAGTTCTGAGACAGATCCCAAAGCCCAGGGGTGGTGCCTCCTGCAGATGATGACAAATGGCCATTCTCAGGCTTTACCTTCTCATCTGTAAAATGGGCTGAGTGATGATCCTGTTCCCTAGTCTGACCAGAGACTAGCCTCTGCAGAACTATCCCTCATGTAAGGATACGGGCCTCGATGCTAAGATCATCCATAACTGATAGGATACACGGGGCCACACTGTGCTAAATCAGCCCATCAGGCTCATCCTCAGCTCTCTCCTGGCCCAGAGGGGCCGGGTCATTTCCTTTGTTCTACAAGCACAGGCCTGGTAACAAGGCAGCCAGGAGCTCAGCTGTAGACATTTCTTCATTATTTTCCACCCTGTTAACCTCCATCACAAGTGAGGCTGCTGTCAGCCTAAATGAGAGCTGAAAAGATTTATCTCACTTGTCCAGGGCTGAGCTCAGGAAAAGACCCTTCATTTCCTAAAGGCCCTAATGACCTTTCTCTGTGAGTCCCTCTCACCCAGGAAAAAAGATGTGATGGTGGCGGCTGCAGGCAAGGGCCTGTGATGGGACCAAGTAGTGTGAATCACTTCTATATGGCTTTGCAAAGCGCTATGTGAATGTTTCTTATAATACTGTATGTACCTTCCTAATTATGTTTGCTTATGCAAATATTAGTTAGACTACCCTTCAAATAAATAGAATAAAAACAACAGAATGGAAAAGACTAGAGATCTCTTCAAGAAACCTGCAGGATATCAAAGGAACATTTCACGCAAGAGTGGGCACAATAAAGGACAGAAATGGTAAGGACTTAACAGAAGCAGATGAGATTAAGAAGAGATGTGAAGAATACACAGAAGAACTCTACAGAAAAGGTCTTGATGACTCGGATAACCACAATGGTGTGGTCACATAGCTAGAGCCAGACATCCAAAAGGGTGAAGTCAAGTGGATCTTAGGAAGCATCACCATGAACAAAACTAACGGAGCTGACAGAATTTCAGTAGAGCTATTTAAAATCCTAAAAGATGATGCTATTAAAGTGCTGCACTCGATATGTCAGAAAATTGGGAAAACTCGGCAGTGGCCACAGGACTGGAAAAGGTCAGTTTTCATTCCAATCCCAAAGAAGGGCAGTGCCAAAGAATGTTCAAACTATTGAACAACTGAGCTCATTTCGCCTGCTAGTAAGGTTTGCTCAAAATCCTTCAAGCTAGGTTTCAACAGTATGTGAATGGAGAAATTTCAGATGCACAAGTTGGTTTTAGAAAGGGCGGAGGGAGCCAGAGATCAAATTGCCAACATTTGCTGGATGATAGAGAAAGCAAGAAAATTCCAGAAAAATATCTACTCCTGCTTCATTGACTACACCAAAGCCTTTGATGGTGTGGATCACAACAAACTGTGGAAAATTCTTATACAGATGGGACTACCAGACCACTTTACCTGTCTCCTGAGAAACTCATGTGCATGTCAAGAAGCAACAGTTCAAACCAGATATGCAATAATGGACTGGCTCAAAATTGGGAAAGGCGTATGTCAAGACTGTATATTGTCACTTTGCTTTTTTAACTTCTATGCAGAGTCCATTATGTGAAACACCAGGCTGAATGAAGCTCAAGCTGGAATCAAGATTGCCAGGAGAAATATCAATAACTTCAGATATGCAGATGACACCACTCTAATGGCAGAAAGCAAAGAGGAACTAAAGAACCTCTTGATGAAGGTGAAAGAGAAGAGTGAAGAAGCTGGCTTAAAATTCAACATTCAAAAACTAAGATCATGGCAACTAGTCCCATCCCTTCATGGCCAATAGAAGGGGAAAAAGTAGCAGCAATGGCGGACTTTATTTTCTCGGACTCCAAAATTGCTGCGTATGGTGACTGCAGCCATGAAATTAAAAGACTCTTGCTCCTTGGAAGGTAAACTATGACAAACCTAGAGAGCATATTAAAAAGCAGAGACATCACTTTGCTGACAAAGGTCCATCTAGTCAAAGCTATGGTTTTCCAGTGGTCAAGTATGGATGTGAGAGCTGGACAATAAAAAAGCTGAGTGCCAAAGAATTGATGCTTTTGAACTGTGGTGTTGGAGAAGACTCTTGAGGGTCCCTTGGACTGCAAGGAGATCCAATCAGTCAATCCTATAGGAAATCATTGCTTGATGTTCATTGGAAGGGCTGATGCTGATCCTGAAGCTCCAATACTTTGGCCACCTGATGCGAAGAGCTGATTCATTGGAAAAGATCTTATTGCTGGGCCCAAAGATTGAAGGCAAAAGGAGAAGAGGGCAGCCAAGGATGAGATGGTTGGATGGCATCACCAACTTAATGGACATTAATTTGAACAAACTCCAGGAGATAGTGAAGAACAGGGAAGAGTGCTGCTAAGTCACTTCAGTCGTGTCCGACTCTGTGCGACCCCAGAGACGGCAGCCTACCAGGCTCCAGGGAAGACTAGCATGCTGCAGTCCATGGGATCGCAGAGAGTCAGACACAACAGCAACACTTCATCAACACGGCCCCAGGAAGAAATCAGAGCAGACTGTGTGGCAGGAGGGAATTAGCTTGCAGTTACAATTTTGCCATAGAAGACATCCTCAAAGCGGACAATCCACATACAGACCAGGGAGAGATGACTGTATTTCAAACCAGCTTGGCATCTTCCTCTGTGTGTCTGGCAATCCCATGTCACCTCTTCCCTAAAACTGGCACCAGGCAAGAACGGATGAGCTGTATCATTTTAATAGTAATAGTCTCCTACACTAGCATTATAACAGCCAGCTTTCCTCAGCATTTATTCAGTGTCAGGCTCTGCTTTCCATGCTTTACAGGGATTAACAACCCTCTTAACCCAAGCAGCTGCCCTGTGGGTATTTCAATCCCCATTTCACAAATAAGGAAACTGAGGCTCAGGGAGTTTAAGTAACAAACCCAAAGACAAACAGCTAATAAACGATGCACCCAGGAAAATGAACCCTGAGATTTAAGAATTCTGGACCCAAGATAACACCCTGAACCACTTATCAATAACAGCCCCCTCCTTCACATGCACCACTTCATTTAACCCTCACACTGTCCTGGGAAGTAGATGATCTTAACCTCATTTGATAGACAAACAAATGAACAAACTTTGACCTTAAAATTCCTGTTACAGAAATTGATCTTAAGAAAATAGCAGTAGCCCATCAAATGATGAACGAATAAGAAACTTGTGGGTATATATATATATATATATATATATATATATATAAACAGAATATTATTCAGCCATAAAAATGATGAAATTCTGCTATTTGGAACAATGTGGATGAACCTAGAGAATATCTGCTTAATGAAATAAGTCAGAAAAGACAAATACTGTATTATATCATTTCTACGTGGAATCCAAAAAATAATACAAACAAATGTATATGCAAAAGAAACAGACTCACAGGTACAGAAAACAAACAACTGGTTGCCAAAGGGGAGAGGAGCAAATAAGTGGTAAGAGATTAAGAGATACAAACTACAATAAATGAAATAAATAAATAAATAAGGATATACTGCATAGCACAGGAAAATATAAACATTATCTTTTGTCTTTTAATCTACTTTTTATTTTTTATTATTTTTTAATTTTTATTTTTATTTTATTTTGCTTTACAATACTGTATTGGTTTTGCCATACATTGACATGAATCTGCCACGGGTGTACATGAGTTACAAGATAAACATTATCTTATAATAACTTTTAATGGAGTACAATCTGTAAAAATACTGAATCACTATGCTATATACCTAAAACAAATATAATGTAAATAAACTATACCTAAATTTTTTAAAAATAGCAGTGAATATGACAAAGGTCTATATAAAAGAAGCTCATAGCAGCAATATTTAAAATAATATGGAAATCACTGAAGTGTTCAACAATAAACAATTGGTTAAATAAACTAGGGTATATCTATATGATGAAATACTATGTAATCTTTCAAAATGTTATGGAATTATATTCATTGATATGGAAAAATTTTATAATACAGTGGTATCCAATTTGTTAGGTAACATAAGGAATAAAATCATATGCAGTCTGACTTCATTTGGGAAAAGTACACACATATTCTATAAAATGTATAAATACAAGCAGTCATAGAAAAGGTATTTACATATGTACATATAAAGAAATTCCTTTGACAACCAAAGTGATTATGGTTGAGAGATAACATTTCAGGTGATGTTATTTTCTATGTGTGAGCTCATCTGTGTTTTTCCAGATTTCCTAGAAAGAATGTACAACTTACCTAACCGTGCAAAGGTTTTTATTTTTGTGGTGGTGGTGGTGGTTGCTGAAGTGGCTGAGACCCCAGCCACATCCAGGACTCAAACTTGGAGCCTGGGGGCCCAAGTCCGACCCTCAGCCTCTTGTCCCTTCAACACGCCTGCCGCTTGGCCCCACGCTCCCCCATGGCAGCCTCACCATGGCCAGCCTGGGGCAGAGACCCAGCTGGCCCAAGTACCCACCTTTTTGAAGAGTCTGATGACATCCTCACTGATCTGGGAGAGGCGGACAATGACATTGTTCATGAAGATGTCGTTGAGGGTGGCATGGTCTCGGCTCTCCCGCCTGGTCTGGTGCAGGACTAGATACCAACAGTTCACGGGCGAGAGGAGATACTGGTCTTTCCTATAGAAACCAAGACAGCTCATTGGAATTGCCATCCACAAAAGTTCTATGTTGTCACCCACCACAGCTCTTTTGACCTTAGTGGGGGCTCTTTCAAATTCATCTTCCTATAACACATTTAACAGCAACAGAGACCATGAGGGCTGAAGCAGTCTTCCCAAGGTCACAGAGCAGTGCTGGGGCCACTTTGCATCAGAGTTTCCTTAGGAGATGAGATATTTCTGTCTTCTCTGTGATTTACCAAAGACCCCTCTGTTAGCCTCAGTAAAGTGTGTATATACCCTGGTGTCCAGGAAGAGTAAAGGACAATTAGAAACCACTGTCAAACCAATAACCCCATGTTGCCACACAGGGCATCAGGGCTGTGTTCTTGACCTATAATCCTTACTCCACTTTCCAAGGTGGGAAGGTGATGTTGAGGCAGAGGCTCATTCATCACCTTAGGGTGCCTGGCCCAAGGTCCAATCCCCCAGGCCTGCCTGGCTCCCCCTGGGAGCCGGCCAGGGTTCTCTCAGGAAACGCAGCCTCCTATCAGCACTTTTGAGGAAGGGAACTCAGCTGACTCCCAGTATGACCATACCATCTTCCCAAAGTCAAGCGGAAGTAAGGGAGAGGGGAGACCTGAGGGCCTCTGGGCAGCTGTGACTTCCCCCCGCTTACTCTGCCCAAACCCTGGGCTTGGGAAAGATAGGTGAGGAGAGGCCAGTTGACTTTTCTGTCACCAAATGGGCTAAAAATCTGTCCAGAAAACAGGAATCTGGGAGAAGGGAATTTGGTTTAAACAGAGGATAGGTAGGTTAAAAACCTCTAAGAGAAAGAAAGGAGACATTATGCTATAAGATAAATTAAGCATCTTCTCTCTTTGCTTTCAGCCTAGAGAAAAAGCCGGGACACTGAAAGCCAACAGCCCAGGCTCCTATCCTCCTAATCCCTCGGCATTTGCTCCACATCAGGTCTCAGGTGACTATGGCACAAACCTGCCTCCCAAGGGCTCCTAATAAGGCAGTGAGGCAAAAGGATTACAGTGGAAGGTGCTGAACATTATGATGGAGACGTGCAGGGCATCTGTTCTGCATGAGAAGTTGGAGAAGACACGGAGTTCCGCCTGCATCCCCATCACATCATCCCCTGTGCTTTCTTGCCAACCTCTCCCCACTGGGGACTTCCGCACTCTGTGCCTCCGGAGTGCATGAGCCCCACTTTTCTCCCTGTCTCTGGGTCTCAGCCTAAATGATACTCTCTGGAGAGCTTGCCTCTGACCTCACTCTAGGACAGGAGTTCTCAGAGGTGGAGCCCAGCCCAGACGCATCAGCTCCACTTGGAAATTTGTTGTAAATGCAAATTCTTGGGGCTACCCTAGACCACTTAATAAGAAGTCTTGGCCCTGAGCCCAGCATCTGTGTTTTGACCAGCCTTCCAGGGGACTGTGATGCATGCTCAGGTTTGAGGATTTCTGCCCTAAGGAGCTTCCACTCCCCACCCATTGCCCTGCTTGAAGTTCTTTGAGAGCAGGAAGTGTTTCTCTCTTAGTTACCATAATCAGTGCCCAGAAACATGCCTGACACATAGCATATGCTGTGGAGAAGAAAACCCAACAAGAAGATCACATTTGTGTTGGGTCCTGAAGCATAGGTAGGAGCTTTCAGAGGGGCAGAGAGAGAAGGAATTGTAGGCAGAGGGACCTGTGGATACAAAGAAGTAGCTCCGCAGAGCTAGGAGCAGAAGAGCAGAGCTAAATGCTGAGTGTGTTAGGGGAGGATATAAGGATGGGGAGATCGGTTAAAAGCTTGACTGTGGGGGAGCTGAATGCCAACCTAACGAGTTGGGGTTTTATCATCTAGGCCATATGGTTCTCAACCCGAGTTGCACACTAAAATCGCCTGGGAAACTTTTTAAAAACACCAAGATTCAGGCCCCTTCCAAGACCAATTAAGCTGGAATCTCTGGGGAGAGAGACTTGGTATTGGTATTTTAAAAACATTCTCCAGAAGGGTCTAATGTGCACCCAATGTTAAGAATGCCTGCTGCGGGCAGTGGGGAGTCATGGAAGTTACTTAAGCAGAGGTATGATCTAACCAATGTGTATCTTACAAAGATCACTGAGGGCAGACTGGAAGGTGGTGGATGGATGGGTGGATGGATGGTTGGACAGACGAGTGCAAGGGTGGGTGGGTGTGGACAGAGGCATGGTGCTTGAAGCAGCAGGACCAATCAGGAGGTGACTCTAGTCCGAGAGAAGAGAGATGATGAGGGCCTGGGCGGTGGCCAGAGAAGGGCAGACTTAAGAGACTGCTCACCGGGAGAGATAAGAATCTTGAAGACTTCCTAGAAATAGAGAGGAGGTGGTGGCTCAGATGGTAAAGAATCTGCCTCCAAAGCAGGTAGGTCCAGATTCAATCCCTGGATTGGGAAGATTCCCTGGAGAAGGTAATGGCCACCCACTCCAGTATTCTTGGGCTTCCCTCATAGCTCAGTTGGTAAAGAATCTGCCTGCAATGCAGGAGACCCAGGTTCAATTTCTGTGTTGGGAAGATCCTCTGGAGAAAGAAATGGCAACCCGCTCTAGAATTCTTGCCTGGGAAATCCCCTGGACAGAGGAGCCTGGGAGGCTACAGCCCATGGAGTTGCAAGAGTTGGACATGACTTAGCGACCACCTCCAGGAAGGGGGCTGTGAACGGTGATTCAGAGGTCTACATCTCAGGTGACTGGGTAGATGCTGATGACATGAACTAAGATAAGAACTGCAAGGGGAGACATGGATTTGGGAAGGAAATAGTTTATATCCTATTTCCACTGCTTCCTAGGTGGTAATGAAAATGGAAAGATTAAAGGTGAGATGAGATAACTGAGTTGTTACCTAAATTACTTCAGGGGCTGAACTCAGCCTGGGGATTCAAGAATTGAACAGTATCAGGGAAAGAAAAGTGCAAAATTTATGGAAGTCACACCAGAAGGTGAGTTTCAGGGGGAGGGAAAAAGATCTTGAAAGGGCGCAGAAGTGCTGGGACAGCTTGGGGACCGTTAATTAGGTCACCTGGCCAGGGAGGCTGGATAAGAGAGCAGAAAGGAGCTGCTTTCCTCGGCTGTGGACAGGAGGCAACACAGCCTCACACAGGATTGCAGGGGTGGCAGAAGGAGCGGAGGCAAGGAGAGAATTACCTGGAAGCAACCAAGGACTTGTCAAGCTAAGGTAAGAGGCTGCTGGGAAGATGAAGGCCTTGGTTCCTTCAGGCTTTCATTCGTTCATTGTCTGTCTCTGTGCAGATGCACCAGACAGGCAGGTGAGGGGCTGGGCGTGCGCCAGTGACCACAGCAAGCAAGACTCAGCCTGTACAAGCCTCTCACTCAGGTAAGGAAAAAGAAGGAGACGATGCAGCCTCACAAACGTAGTGACAGGAAGGAGATTATGGGGCAGAGAAGGCCCCCTCACCCAGATCTAGTGGAACGGTGAGCGTGGGTGGATCCTTAGGGAGGCCCTTGCTAGACTGAAAACTCAAGGCTGGAATGGAGTTTGACAGGCAGAGTTTCTAGGTGGAGAAATATAATGAACAAAGGCCTAGACAGAGCAGATTAGTGAGTCGAACCACAGTAAAGGAGGTTCGAGCATGGTGTCCTGGAGTGATGGCGGGGAGAATGAAAAACGAGGCTGGAGAATTAGGCAAAGGCCACACAGGCCTTTAAGTCACAATAGAGAGTTTGATCTTCATCCTGATGTTGGCCAGGATTCATTGAGAGGTTTAGGGCAAGGGAGTGAAAGGGTAAAATTTCACTTTCAAACTCACTCTGGCTACGTGTGAGGACGAACTCAAGGGGGCTGCAAGGGAAGTTGAGAGATTCAAGAAACATTTAGGTGGTAAACTGACTGCACCCTGAGATTGACTGGTTGGATGAGAGAAGAAGATGCTCAGAATGATTCCAAGTCTTCCAGGTTGGACTCCTGAGAGCGGGGGTTGGCATTTACTGTGATGAGGGCACTTATAGAAGCAGAGCAGGAAGGGAAGGTGATGGGTTCCTTCTAAAGGGCGTATGGTACACCCAGAGGATGTATCTGGCCTAGAGAGACAAATGTGGATGCTGGCAACAAGCCCTTGGATGATATTTGAAACCACGGGGTGACCTGGAACTCTACAAATGCACGTGGCCACGTGGCAGAAGAGGCCAATCCTCAGGAGGCTATAGCTAGGGGGTGGGGCAGGGCCAGCCTCCTCCTGCCCTGGTGACCTGGAAAAGGCGCAGGATGTGGATGAGGGGCCAGCCCATCCTCTGCAGAGACACTGTCCCAGGCCTGCCTTACAACCAGCAGGCCCATCCTCTGGGTCCACCCCACACAGGAGGCTGCTCTGGCTCATCCCGCCTTCTCCCAGCCCTGGATCCCCTCCTATGGGGCAGCTTACCTGTAAGACTAAAAAGATTGGCGTGAACAGGGCTGTCCACAGCCAGGGTCAGGGAAGAGTTGACCACTCTGTGGAGAGCTGCCATCTGTGATCCTGCCACAATGGCACCTGGTTCTCACCACATCAGAAGGAAGAGGGAAAGGCCAAAGACTGGGGCCTAGTCAGTGAGATAGAAAGACACAGTAGAACAGAAGCACGCCTGGACCTGGCCGGGGTATGGGTCTTCCCCTGCATCCATGCTGCCTGTGTGACTATATGTAGGTCCCTTAACCTCTATGGCCTGGCTACTCAGACTATATTGTCAACCTTGCTGTTAAACACCAGAAAACGCCTCCACCATCATTCGCTCACGGCCATTCAGCAGTTCATCCACTTGATACACTCTGATCGAATACTTCACATGGACCAGTCTCCAGGGACATAACATGGAGGATAAGAGACACAGTTCCCACCTCCACTGGGCTCACAGTCCAGCAGGGAGACAGGTAACCCTCAGAGCGTTCAATACGTGCAGATGAAGTCACAGTTGCACAAAGTGTTAGAGAAGAGAGTGTGGTGCAAGAGGGCCCACAACAAGGGGACCTGGCCTGATTTCGGGGGTCACTGAAGTGTCCCTAAGGGAGAGGACCTTTCAGCTGGGCTCTAAAGGAAGAGATGGGGGAGCCAGATGAAGGTGGGCTCGGGGGAGAGGGTTCCAGGCAGAGGGAACATGACAGGCAATGGCTCACTGGGGGACAAGGAGCTTGGGGCATTTAAGGAACTGAATAAAGGCCAGTATGGCTGAAGCCCAGAAAGCAAGGCAGAGGCGAGGGCAGGAGCAGGGTCCCAAGAGTTCTGGCCAGTGCAATGGCTACCATTCCACTGGCCACCTGCAGTGTGCCTGGACCGCAGGAAGAAGCATGCAGGCCACGGGTGGCAGAGCTGGACACTGACTTTCTCTTTTCAGGGGACACTGACTTTCTCTTTTCTCTTTCCTTGTCCCTTTTGAAAACAGGATCCCTTTGACCTGAGACCCAGCTCTCCACATTTACAGCCATTTCGCCTGCTGCAGCCACACTTCAGGAAGATGCCAAAATTAATGTGGGCAGGCACTCTGTCCTCTATGGTACATCCTGAGGGCTTTTCTGCTTTCCCAGTCCTGCATCTCTGTGTCTACACAGCATGTGGAAGCTGCTGAGCTGAGGTAAAATCGAGAACTTTCACATATACGTGTGTGTTTTCCTTTTTACAGCCAGAAAATAGCAATGACAATTTCTGGTGAGTCACAGCTTTCTTTCCTTGGCTAAGAGAACTAGGTATGAGGCTCCAAGCAACTGCAGCTAGAGGAGCAAGGCCTTGCCAAGCTGGCGAGTTGGGAAAGTGAAATCAGCAGTAAGCCAGCTTCTCCCACTTCCCAGCTGGGGGCCGAAAAATTCTGCTTAGCAAACAGAACCCACTTTCAGGCCTGCTGAGCCCCACTTTGCAGATGAATCCAAATCCACTGCCTTGGGATGGTGGACCCTCTGGGAGGGAGGGGAGCCCCTGAAGCTCATCCCATCCCGGAGATGCCAAGTCCCTGCCTCTGGCTTCCTGCTCCCTTCCAAGACATTCCTGGGTCTTGCACCGGGCTCACTTGGGTGGCTGCCAGCAGAGCTCATGAAAGCACTCTCTCAATCAGTTCTTGGGCCCAAGAAGTATGCTTAACCTCTTGCTACCTAAGTTGCCCCAAGGAGGATTTGGTATTCCTTGTCCTTGCTGGAAGCATAAATGATTAATTATGCAAATATCAACTGGGTACCATCTTTTGTGCCAGACAGTGGGAAGTAAAATGAGTCATGCTCCCTGACTGATGGAGCTTACAGCCCAGTAGGGGCCTCAGAAGACAACCAAATAAGCACATAACTAGATAGGAAATGGCATCAGTGATAAGAGCTACGAAGGAGAAATGCATGGTGTCTCCCCAGTCTATAATGGCAGAGGGGGGTGCGCACCTCACCCAGGGAAGGTGGTGGTTCCTCCTGTCACTGAGACCTGGTCCCTCTTG
The DNA here is from genome assembly GCA_917880005.1 of Nanger dama. Taxonomy (NCBI): domain Eukaryota; kingdom Metazoa; phylum Chordata; class Mammalia; order Artiodactyla; family Bovidae; genus Nanger; species Nanger dama. The sequence goes on from CAKJTW010000016.1 coordinate 43,564,881, forward strand.
TCACTGAGAACTTAGCTGAGAAGTTTCTCCTCATTGAGGCCTTCTCTGCCCCCCAGCGGCTCCCTGGTCTCTAGCACACCACCCTATTTTTACTGTTATTAAACCACTACCATTCCTGGCATCCGCCCACTTCATTTATCTTTTGTTTCTGTCTTTGACTCCTTTATAGCTTATGTCTGTCTTTTTCTTTCTTTTTTTCTTTCTTTTACAGCAATATCCTTGCTGTCTTCTGCCCTTCCTCAGATAAGACTGATACAGGCAAACAAAGTTTAGGTCTATCTTGTTCACTGTTTCTCTGGTGCCAGGAAGGTCTGGGCACACAATTCTAAGATAGGTGAAAAGTGCCTAGAAGGATGCGCTGGGACCAGAAAAACGGGTAGGGTGTATGGTGGTGGCCGAGGGATCAGGGAGAGAATCCCCAGAAGTTCCCGAGGGCAGAGCAGGTGGATGAGGGGTGGAGGCCTGGCCGGGGGGAGGTGGGGGCAGAGTGGACCAGGGCTGGAAGGGCAGGATGGGCATCTGGGTGGTATATTGCTAGACACCAGGATGTTGTGTGGACAGCACCACAAATGGGTCACTTCAACAGCAGAAGTGTACAGCCTCCCAGCTCTGGAGGCTGGAAGTCTGGGATCGAAACATTGGCAGGGGTGGTTCCTTCTGAAGGCTGTCGGGGAGCCTCCCTGTTCTGTGTTCTTCCCACAGCTTCTGGAGGTGGGCTGGCCATCTTTAGTGTCCCTTGGCATTTGGCCTTCACCTTCACGTTCATATGATGTTTTCCCTGGATGTGTGTCTATGTCCAAAATCCCCTCTCTTTATGTTACAGGGACACCAGTCATGTTGGATTAGGCCCCGCTCTAATGCCCTCATCTTTACTTGATTACCTCTGATAGAAAGACCCTATCTCCAAACAAGGTCACACTCAGGTACTGGAGGGTTTATGACGGCAACTGTAGATTTTGGGAGGACTTAATTCAACCCATCATAGGCTGCTACCCCAGGTGGATCAAGAGTCTGAGGAGAGTTTGAGTAGTAACTTAGGCATCTTCCCTGGGATTCATGAGGGAAGCAAATGGACCTTGACACAGAGGATAAAGTCTGACCTCCTCTGCTGACATTTGAGGCCCAGCCAATCTGCCGCCAGTCCAGCTCTTTCCCTTAACCCCCTCTCTGCTCCAGGCAGTAAGTAGGTGAAGCTCTGGGCCAGGAATGGGCTTCTTGGCTTATTTATTTTCCGCCCTTAAGGAATCTGAGGTCATTTTACTGGGAGTTGAGGAGCATGCTTCAGCTTGTGGCCCTACTTTGCTACCTGGCTGTGTGTTCTTGGGCTTGCAGCTCAAACTCTCTGAGGCTTTCCTGCCTCATCTATGGAAATGAGTGGGTGAGTGATGGAGTGGCCAGTGAGGACCTTTCAGCCCTCTATGGCAACAGCCACTATATGTTTCAAAACCAAATGCACACATGTGATCTCACAAAGGAATTTTTTTCTCTAATCCCACAACTTATTTGATAACAAGAAGCACAAAAATGAAAATGGTGAATGGCTATTACCTCCCTATTTATGTATCTAGCCTCAAACACAGGAAAGGGAGGCTGCTGAAGCCTGGGAAGAAGGGTAGCTCTTTGGGGTCATGGGCATTCCTGCCTCTCTTCTTTGCCTTCACTCACTTGGAATGCCTTCCCCTCCTTATTCCATGCAGCAAAATCTACTTCAAAGGCCTTTCCTCCAGGGGTCATCTGAGAGCCACTCAATGTTCCGTCTGAACCGCTCAAGTCAATCTTCTTACATAGTTACTTCCGGATGACATTTTATCTTCTTGCTTAATTCACTCGTCAGTTGTCCTTCACGTGTGTGGGCCTGTGTCATCACTTAGCCCCTTTGAGGGCAGGAACCATCTCTCGTATCTCCCTGTATCCCTCTACAGCCATTCACTCAGTCTTCTAATATCCTTTGAGTATCTGCCACGTGCTGGGAACTATCCAATCCCAGGCAATTAAAAAGATGACTGGATGAGCCTTGAGAAGGCTCACAATCTAGCAGCCAGACTTAAGCCAAATCAAGAATTCTTCTGGCCACTGTCAGAACTCCTTTAGTTGAAGTGACAGAAAAACTTACTTCAGACTGACTTAAACAAAAGCAGCAGTAATGGGAGGAAGAAAAATTTTAAGGATCAAAAATTGTAATAAAAAATTGTAAAGAGGCATAGCTACATCCAGAGGCTGAAAGAAGTCAGCAGGACTGCTCTGTCTCGGGGCTCTGCCTTTGTCTCTGCGCTGGCTTCATTCTCAGGCAGACCCTCTCCAAATGGCAAGTACTCTGACTGCTAGTAATCCATAAAAAGAAAGCTTTCCCTCAGTCGTTCCTGGAATTGCATGTTGCTAGATTAAAGCACTGTGGCCTAGAGGATGCAGTGCTGGTCACAGACTCACCACTGTTGAGGGATGATTCCCCAGAGGAAAATCAAGGTCTTGTTATCAGGAGAAGAAGGGAGGGATGCTGATCAGGGGACAGTACCAGACGCCTCCTTTGTTATGTTGTTAAGAAAGGGGACCTCAGAGGAGGTGGGGAGGGAGAGGCTCATTCTGCCTCAGGGTGGATGGGGAATCATGGAAACATATGCAGTGAGCTTGTAGTACATGTGAGAGTTTGCTGAGAGGGACATGCAAAGACAGGCACATTCTGCAGGCAGAGAGAAGGCTGAGTGTGAAGCTGTGAGGTCAGACAGGACATAGCTGTTCCAGGGCCGAAGAAGTTCTGTCAGGCTTGGGCAGGAGTGATGCAGGATGTAGTGAAGAGGAGGCAGCTGTGGCAAGAAGGGAGGAGCCAGACCATGAAGGGCTTCGAAAGTCAAGGTCAAATGAAGGTTTTGAATGGACCAGTGGTATGGTCACTGGGCGGGAAGGCCAGGTGGGAGGCAGAGCAGCTGCCCAGGTGAAGGGGCAGAGTGTGACTGGGGCTTTGCCTGGGAGTTGCCTGGTGGCAGACAACCAGTGTGAGGCTTTAGGGCTAGGGGCAACCCCTTCACTCAGCTGCAGTCTGCTGACTTAGAAGCTGCCTTCAGCTGACGCCAGCCCTGAGACAGTCGATCCAAAAGGGAAAAACTAGATTAACTGAGTCACCTGGCTGGAGCAGGTTCTGCTTACCCACGCTGGGTGCTATGGCATCAAAGGCTGGGGTCCAAATACCCAGTTCTGCCCTCACCACCTTGGGAAGGTGGACTTGGGAAGCTGGTTAAACCTTTTATTTTCCTTATCTGTAAAACAGAGTGTATAACACCTAACTAAATTTAGGTGCTTTAAGGATTAAATGAGGAAATTCATGAGATACTCTCAGCATCAAACCCAGCATCTGGTACTAATGATAATTATTATTGGCATCACTGTTATTACAACCAGCATGTCACCAGGTCACTGGGGAAACTCACTGACTGATGTATGTGGATGTAGAGCCCACAGTAGGTTTGCTATAAATATTTATTTTCCTCCCCCCATTACTACCTTCTCCCCTATGAAACCCTCACGGGGCCAGTGGCCTAGAGATGCCCCACCTGCCTCCTCCACCCTAATGTAGAATTAGTCATCTGCTTGCTGGCTCAGTCCTCACACCTCAGAGTGCAGGCACACTGAGCTGGTGCCCGGCAGCACTGCTGAGCTCCCTTTTGACTTGCTGAATGGATTCTGAGTACCAGTACAAAGTCCCCGCCTCATTAGGCAATGTCTGAGCAACCTCATCTTCTCCTTCCCTGTGAGACCTTTCGCTTTGGTTTGTCCACCTGCCAAATGGGTGCATCCCGTAGTGTGTGTAGCACTCTGCAGACAAAGGGTGCGGACCCACAGCTCCTCTGGTCAGCTCTTTCACCGATCACTGTGGGATCCTAAGCGGGGCCCACCCTGGCTGGCCTTTGGGTCCCTTGCCTGTTAGACGGGGATGACAACACCATCCCTGACTCCCCAAGCCCCACCAGGATTCTTGGGAGTATTTAAGCAGCCAAAGGCTGGAGAAGTCCTTTCCAAAGTGTAAGGTGCTATATAATCTTGAAAGGTCATTATTATCCACTTTGCTTAATGGAATGGAGTCAAAACTAAACCCCTGCATACTACTGCTTGTTAATTATTAGTAACAATAGTTACTGCATACTACTTAATTACCACAATATCTATTTTACCTTTACTACAATATCTACCGTTCATTTTAAAAATAAAATTGAAATGATAGGCATGTATCTACGTATATTAAGCATTCATGCATGTGTACTAAGTCACTTCAGTCATGTCTGACTCTTTGCGACCCCATGGACTGTAGCCTTCCAGGCTCCTCTGTCCATGGGATTCTCCAGGCAAGAATACTGGAGTGGGTTGCCATGCCCTCCCCCAGGTATCCAAATATAAGTAAATCATGTCCTGTTAATACTTTGGAAGTTGCTGATGAGTCTCTGAAGATTCCAGGATACTGGGTGTAGGATCCGGGGAGGGCCCAGAAGGAAAAACTAGGAGGAAAAGGGGATATAACCACTGCAAGGACTACTCAAGAGTCTGACCCTCCTGCCTTAAAATCCCTCCCAGCAACAAAGACAAAGGTGGAAGATGGAGAGAGCAGAGATGAAAGATGTTCACTTCCCAAGAGCCAGGGGCCCTCAGGGTGTCTCATGCTTGCGTCTGGATTTCTGCCACCCCTGCACCCACAACATACCTCCCTGCTCATTGCTTCTTTTTACTTAAATGGGTTTATTTACAACGGGCTTTCCCCAGTCTTGGTTAAAATAAAAAGTTTTTAAAAACAGCATCACTTGCCCTAAATAGAAGGTAACTGAAAAAGGAAGTTCAAAACAGTATCATTCAATCCTAGGCAGATGCCGATGCCCTGGGTTTGCTGTCTGTTAGTTAAAAGGGGAGTTAGAGAGGCGTTAGCAACACACTGGAAACAAACTGTAACCACAAAGAGTAGAAGAGGATTGACTAATCAGTCAGTATTTATGGCTCATGGGCTATGGACGATGCCTCCTTCATTTTGAGAAACACCAATCTATCTAACCAGCCTTCATGTTACAGACTTGTGTTCCTAAAACACCTGGCCTTTGTGCACACGCCTTCATGGATTGGGAGCTCACACCTCCCAAGGCAGCCCCTTTAATGCTGGACAGTTCTGGCTACAGGAACATTCTCAAGGTTGAGTGAAAACCTGGTTTTCTGAAAATGTTATCCTTGGACCTCAGTCTCCCTATGCAGCCACACGAGGTAAGTCTATTTCCTTCCGTTTCTGAAGGAAGTTTTTGGTAGTATCTTGGTCTTTTCAGTTATTCCTTCAAAAACCTTTGATAGAGCTTCTATCTGTATGTCAGAGGGAGAGGGGGAGACTGCCTAGAAATGGTCCCTTGCCTTCAAGCAGCTGGCAGTTTCAAGTGGGAGAACCAGACACGTGAACTGGATCATTCCTTGATAATCTGACCCGAGCCCCAGGACAGCCTCCTGTGGGAGGCCAGGGGAGGAGCTGCTGACTATGGGGCTGTGCAGAGGAGGTGAGCCCTGAGCTGGCCCAGGGGTGACAAGCATGAGCTGACCAGCAGGAGAAGAAGAGGCCCTATGATACCCACACAAGGAGGATGTGGTCTGGACTGATGGGTGACTCTCAGGAAACATGAACCCAAACCGGAGCAGCGAGGGGCACAACCAGAGGCATGCAGCTAGAAGCAGTTTTGCATTATGGAGCTAGTTAAACTAAGATTAGAATCTTAGCTCTGCCACTTACCTGCTCTGGCTGTGTCCCTCTGGACAAATTACTTAATTTCTCTAAACCTCAATATTTCCAACTAGAAAGACAGAGATAGTACCTACCTCAAAGGGCACAATGTCTACCATGAAGGTTAAATGAGATAATGCATGTAAAACATCTAGTAGAGACCTCACATATGGTGATATGGATGTGGGGGTATCTGAAAGATTAAACAACCTGCACAGCACAGACACAGAGCCCTCGGGAAGGACTCATCTGGCGACCCAGCCCAGGAGAACAGCAGCTCTGGACAGCATTGCTGGAAAGCCATCACTGGTGTGACAGGAGCCATAGTAACGGCAGCAGCTACGAGATGCGAGTCCCACCTGGAGGACCTCGCCCATCGCCCCCACCTCAGTCTAAGCAAACCTTTCAATTCTGAATCCTTTGCACATCGATAGGCTCAGTTTACTCACTACAAAAGTCCTTCTGTCCCCAGGACTCACCTGGAAGGTTAAGTCTAAACTGTATCATCTTTTTCGGGAAATGCTACATCTGTGGAAACAAAACATCCTCCCGAAGAAGCATTTTATTGGCAATCAAGTTGGTTACTCACTGAATCCTCCTTCTCAGCTCCCCTGTGAAGCTGAGATGCTCCAAACCTACTTCACAGAGAATATTAAACATCATTCATTGACTGGCCAACCACCTTCCAGCTTTTTCCACACTCTGAATTTCCCCATCTTAAACATATTTGAATAGAATTCCCTGTTCCTTTTATCACAGCTGTCCAAATACTAGCAACCCACACTTAACTTCCGCAGGGAGCATTTTTATCAGGTATTTCCCCAGAAGGTCAGGGGTTTCAAAAACTGAGGGAGTCAGAAATAGAAGGGGGCTCTCTCACCTCCCACGCTGTTTGCATGGAGCTCCAACATTCCAAAGGGGAATCCAGAGTTTGTCTCAACAGAGCTTTTCAAACTGGGTCCCAGAGAGTGCTAGTTTGGTTTAAAAAAGGTGGCGTAGTAGTAAAGAATCTGCCAGCCAACGCAAGAAACACAAAGAGACACAGGTTGGATCTCTGGGTTGGGAAGATGCTCTGGAGGAGGAAACAGCACCCAATTCCAGTATTCTTGCCTGGAAAATTCCATGAACAGAGGAGCCTGCTGAGCTATAGTCCATGGGGTCACAAAGAGTCAGACATGACTGAGTGACTGTCCACACATGCACACAGTGGGGAGGGAGAATTCTGTGGTCTAAGAGCTTCACAAAGAAATCAACAGGCTTATCTACTATAAAATCTCTTAGTCTCCCATGTCCTAAGGCCCATCAGGAATCTGTGCGGGGAGGTAAGAAGCAGGCAGTCTTTCACCTCTAATCATTTTTTCTCTCCTCCCCCTCCCCTCCCTCTGACCAGACATCTCAAAGTGTTGGGGTTTCAGAAAACACTTCTCTGCAGGAAGGAGTCCTAGTTCCAGGAAACCTCTAGTTTCCTAGAACTACCCGGGTTGTTTGGAGGATACTCGCAAATATTCAGAGGAAAGATTTAAGCCCCCGTGTGCCACCTGCCATGCTCCTGCTCAGGAAGGGCTCCCAGCTCTAGGCCTCAAAATGGACAAGGCCAGTCTAGGTCAGGCCTGGCTGCAAAAGGGATTATGGATTTTACCCTGGGGGAGCTGAGGGATGTGGAAGGCTGGCATAGGTTGACAGTGAATTGTAAATAGTTTATCACCTAGAAAGTCATCATCTTGGGCAACTCTTCAACGTGAATGGCCATTGGGATCCCCTGAAGGACTTGATAAAATACAGGCTGCTGAGCCCCACCCCCTGAGTTTCTCATTCAGCACGTTTGAGGGGAGGCTAAGGGCTTCACATTTCTGACAAGTCCCTAGAGGATGGGGATGCCAAAGCTGCTGGTCAGGACCATACTTGGTAAACTAGAGTGCAGGCCCTGATTCCTTAGTCAGAGAGACCACTGTAAGTCCACGCTGTCCTCTCAGCAACTCTGTGCCTATTCCAGCTACTAAATAGCCTCCCCAAGCTCCTAATGCAGCCAGAAGACAAATGTCCCCTTCCTTGACTCCCACCACCCCCAGCCCAGAGCCACTCTAATTACCATCTGACCTTCATTCATTCAATAAACATCCAGTGAGGGCTGGTGCCAGTTGCTAGAGACCCCAAGTCAACGGCCACCCCTTCTGCCATCTTGGAGCTGGCAGCCCAATTGTCAAAAGAGGGGCAGACAAGGAAAATAGATAATTACAACACAGCATGGCATCTTCTGCCACATCTCCTCCTGAAGTCCCTTCATCTCAGGTCAGATATGGATTCCTGTCAGTTCTACCTGAGAGAGTTCCCAGCACCTGTCCACTTTCTTTCTGCTCTGCTGGCGCCCAGGCCACCATCATGCCTCTCCATCTGCCTGGAGAGCTATACTCCTATCAGCCTTCTGGTCTCCTCAGCATCACTCTTGCCCCCTCCAAGCCAGGGTGACCTTTTAAAAATGGAAATTAGATCATGCTACTCTCTACTGAGGATGCCTCAGTGGCTATGGCTTCCCTCATCACAGTTCCAGAACCATTGGCCTTTCTTCCCTTCACACTGTCCCCGGCTGCTGCTTCTCAGCCCTCAGCTCCTGTTTCTGCTTATACGCCACTTCCTCCAGCAGCCTTCCCTGACTGCCGTTCTAGCTCAGTGTGGAGGATTCAAGGGGCTGCAGATCCTCTGAGGGTCCTCCAGTGAAAGCAAGGCTTTGTTTTCCCTCTTCCTGAAGCTGAGCTTGAGCTCAGACCACTTTGATCAACAGAATCTGGGCAGGGGATGGAGGTGGGTGTTCAAAGAGACTGCAGCTCCCCCACTGCCACCTCGGGACCCTGAGCTCCCATGACTGAAGTGAGACTCTGACCCCATGTGGAGAAGGTAGCAGCCCAGCTGAGCCCAGCGGATAGCTGTCTTCACCAAAGTGCCAGGAAAGGTGGGGGGAAGCCGCCTTAGACCTTCCAGCCTGGACTCTAGCAATCATTCCATCCTCGCAATCCTTTGATGGCACGCTGTCTTTCATTTATTTGCATATGTTTGATGCCACATCTCACTCCTCCACGAGATGGTAAATCCCACCAAGGCAGGAACCAAGTCTGTCTTGTTTGCCATTGTAAGCCAGCACCGGGCATTGGTGGGTACTCAGTAAATACTGGCTGAATAAGCAAATCAACAAGTGCAGACTATCGCGGACACACACAGGAGGGCACCAGGTTAGACTCATGGAAGCTTTGCAGAGGAAGTGACACCTAAATGCTAGGCCTAAGGAGCAAGCAGATGGCAGGGTTCAAAGAGCAGCGTCATAGGGACTGGGAGTCTGCCCCCAACCACATCACCTATGGACAGTGCCCAAGCTGTGTACTCATAAGAGAGAAAGAGGAGGGATTGTGTCTCGTTCATGTGTGTGTCTTCAGCAAGAAGCATGGTCTAGGAAAACAAGAGATGCTTGATATACACCCATGTGACTTCTTGGAGAGAGAAGCCTGAGCTGAAAGTCAGGAGCCCTGGGTTTTCTCACTCAGAAGCTCATGGTGTATCCTTTGGTAACATCCCACTTAGCTTGCCTGGTGATCAGATGGTTTGAGATAAAACCAATGACTCCCTCACTACATCCCTAGGTTATCATGAGGATTATAAGAGAGCAAAGAAGTCAGAGTGCTTTGAAAAAGGTGCATTAGAACAGAAATATGTGATGGTGGAAGAAGACACACGTGATGGTATTGTTTTCTGAAAGTTCAACCTGCTGCAGGTGAACCCTCCAGGCCGTAGGCTGAGCTTTTCCTTCAACGGGGTTGCCACATGGAACTCAGCCTGGGTGAGTCTAGCCCAGACTCCTCTTTGGCTTTCCCTGGGGAGCTGGAAATTTTCAACTGCCCAGGTGGAGAGGAAGCAGCTGGGGCCTTAGAAAGACAGAACCCAAGGAGCAAAGTAGGAGCATTAGACTTGGCGTCAAGAGACATGAGTTCCTGTTAAGGACTGAGTGTCTGTATTCCCCCAGAAGTCACATGTTGAACTCTATTCTCAGTGTGATGGTGTTAGGAGGTAGGCCCTTTAGCAGATAAGAAGGATTAAATTAGGTCATGGGGGAAGAAGGGAGCCCTCATGATAGGATCAGTGCCCTCGAAAGACTCTTTAGAGCTTGCTTCCTCTCTCGGTCCTCCACTCCATGAGGACACAAGGAGGATCAGCGTCTACCAGCCACAGGAGGGAGCTCACCAGAACCTCGCCATGCCATCACTGGCACCCTGATCTCCAGCTTCCGGCCTCCAAAACTGTGAGAAAACCATCGCTGTTTACAAGCCACCCAGTCCAGAATACTTTGTTATAGGAGCCCAGATGGACAGTGCAGTGGGAATAACATGACCAGACCTGGGCCTGGGCACTGCCCCCTCACCCTGAGAGGCTACCTGGCAAATAGGTAGACCTTCTTAATAAAGGGCCCACAAGATGGCAGGACAAGGCTTCTCTGGACAGCCAGGATGAAGGACCCAGAGCACAGTCCAGACCTGGTGCACTGAGCTCCAAAGAAGAGGCAGCCAGAGGTCAGGCTGGTTGGCCCTGGGGTCAGAGCGCAAATCCAGGCATTCCCTGGAGACTCCCGCTTCCAAAAGGAATGTGAGACTCTGCGGACACATCGGCCTGGTGCCGAGGGCCCACAGCAGCTGCACTGGCCTGGCCACACCCTAATTAGACTTTCATGGTGTGTCCAGCAGCCTGCTGGGCCCGACTGCCAGCTGGGGCCCCCATTCTGTCTAGTGGCCTCAGTTAATGAAGCCATGAGGGGCTGACTGAGCTCATTACAGGCAATGCGAAGGAACAGGGTACCCCTGCACATGCTCCCCCAGTGCCTCCCTCCCCCGTGTCCACACTGAGAACAGGAAGAGGGAGCTGAATCCAAATCAAGAGGAAGGAGAGGGACGGAAGCTGAGCTCCAGCCCAACCACACAGCCTGAACGGCTCCCGTGACAGCCCAGCTAGAGACGTGGGTTTCTGTACACGTGTCTGAGTCTGTGGTTTTAGCCGAGTGTTCAGAGCCCATGGCTGCACACCCAGGCCTTTCTCATCTCAGGCCAAGGAGGCAGAATGAGAGTGAAGGTTCAAATTTGTCACTTCCCAATAACTGGCCCACAAGACATGTTTGTACAAGCCTTTCTGTCATCTCTAAGATGGGATACTGATCTGACTCAAAGCAAATGCTCAGTCAATGTGCTCAATAAATCATTACCGTTGTTACTAAAAGACAGTCACGAAAAGGAACCAAAGCATGAGCTTCTGAATGGCAGGTGAGTGATTATTTTCCTTCTACTTTTCTGCATTTGTAACAAAAAGTGTTTTACTTTTATCTTTTAAAAAGTACATGCTTCTTCCAAAACATCAGAAAAATGAGATTATGTATGAAAGAGCCCAGAGAGTGCCTGGGAGGAAGTTATTAACAGAAGTATCCTCCTGCAATGAAAGTTTGAACAGATGTGATTGGGTGGGAAAACGTGCATGGCATTTGCAAACGTGTAATAAATTGTTGCCCTTTAATAAGGCATTTCTTCTCCCCAAAGGTCAAGGGAAGAAGGCACAAAAGTTGAGAGCTCACAATGCTGAGGCGCCCAGGTAAGGAGATGTTGAGGGGAGCTTGAAGGAAGAGCACTCCCTGGCCAGGGTAGAAGGCAAAACACATAGAGAGAAGGGGGGACACAACTAAACAACGTGTAGTCTACACACAACAGAGTCTCATTCACTCTTAAAAGGAGGCCCTTCTGACACATGCGACCACACGGGTGAGCCTTGAGGACATTATGCAAAGTGGAATAGGCCACAGTCACAAAAGGACAAACACTGTATGCTTCACATACCTGAGGCCCCTAGTGCAGTCAGATTCATAGAGAAGAGAGCAGAAGGGTGAGTTCCAGGATGGGGAGGGGGAGGGGAAATGAGGCATTGTTCACGGCGTGCAGAGTTTCACATTAGTAAGATGAGCTCTGGGGAAGGATGGGGGTGATGATTACACAACAGTGTGGATGCACTTAATGCCACACACTTGTACATTTACCACAATCTAAACCTATGTAGAGAGAAAAAAAGAGATTGAACCCAGAGGAAAGAGGAATGGAACAGACAGGATGGAGCAGGTCTCTGGACTCCCGGGGTTGAGGGCCCTTCACTGGAGAGATGACTCACAGAGGATGGAGACCTCCAGGGAGCATGGCCGAGGGGGGAACAGATGGAGGTGGGGGGCGCAACCTGGTAAGGTCATGGCTTCTATCTTTACTTGGCCGCTGGCCCCTCACGGTCCTGAGCTAGGGGGCATTTATAGCTTGAGGACTCAGCCAGGGATGTGCCCAAGAGGATCAAGCCTCCTTCCCTCCTCAAAATCCGAGCTTGGGGTGTGAGAAATTAGGACCTGGAGGATGTGTGTATATAAATAAGCAACTAAGCCTGGCACCATCCTCCAGGGGAGGAAGTAAGAGGAATACTTTGAGCATCTATTCCAAAGAGAAACAATTCTGAGGCCACTGTGCTGAAAGAATGCAGACATGGGCTGGCTGATCCCCGGATAAACAAGAACTGGGTGTAGTCAAGATGTCCTGAAAGGTGATGGGCTGGCACCGGGGCCCAGATGGAGGCAGAGCCTGGTGCTTGGTGGCATAATAACAGAACCATTTATTGAGACTTCCTGTCTGTGACAAGTGCTTCTCTTGGTCCATCGTGTATTCCTTTCAGCATCTTTATGGGTAACAACACCAAGAAAGGCTGAGGGCTGGAGATGAAAGTCACCTGCAGACCCTGGGCCTTAAAAGCCCACCTTAAAAGCCCAGGGAGTCCTGGTTTCCTTGCTGCTTCCCCTCCCAGCATTGCCTCCCACCGCCCCAGACCCCCAGCCCCTTCTCACTTGAACTGGTGCTCCCGGGAGCTGCGGATCTTGGAGGAGAAGCGCTCAGCCAGCTTCTCCAGGCTGCGGGAATACTCGAGCTCGATCTCAGCTTTCCGGCGGAAAAACTCCTGGAGGTCCTGGAGCAGCTGCAGTCTCGACTCCGACTGCTGCTCCAAGCACTTGAACTGCTCCACCAGCTGCGTGCGGATCTCTGTGGGCAGAGGCAGGAGCGGGCTGTGAGGTGGTGGTGGGGACAGCAGGGGGACCAGTCTGGCCCACCCACCACCAGTGGCCCAGGCACTGCGATGCCAGCAGCCCCCTCCCCACCACCCACCACCCAGAGCCTCTCCAGGCACTGGCAGGACGATTGAGCAAACGCCAGGTTTTGCCACAATGTAACACAGTGTTTGCCAAAGCTGAATCACTGCATGTCACCACCACGGTTTTTGCCATACCCACACATCACGTGCATCATTATTTCTTCCATATGATCTAGTAAATTCACTCATTTTTCTTATTGAAAACAACTCACCTAAACCATACAGTTAAATGTCATTATGGCAAGGGTAAAACTAGAACCACGTGCCGTCTTGGTACACAGAAACTTGATTCAACAAAAACAAAACTTTTGTTAAAATTCTGTCCAATGACTATTGCTTACCAAAGGCCCTAAGCCTAAGCTGCTGAGTCTCCAACAAGAGGAAAACGGGAGCGTGAGAGGAGTTAAAGACAGACTTCCTCCAGGTGTAGTCAGGACTGAGCGAGGGCTGAAGGGATGCCATTCACCCTCAGGTTTCAGGGCTATTTAAGGGCATGTGTGTTTTCCTCTCTCAGTCACCTTGAGATTCCATGCATCACCATTTCAGGTGCCACCGGAGACTGTAGTCCAGGCTTCAGGAAATCCTGACAGAGCAAACCAGGCCTGTGCACCCAGGGCAACAGTTCACAAACAGGAGCCCGAGATGAAACTCACAGCCGGATCCCACTGGCTTCGCCACTGCTGCCATCACCACACAGCAGCCTCTTCCCCACCATCCCACAGGCTGCCCAGCAGATGAGTCTCTCCACACTGTGCTCACACCAGCTCCCTGCTCAAAACTTCCCAAGGCCCTCCTCTGGCTGAGTATTAAGTCCAACTCCTTAGCACAGAATTCAAGGCCACCCACTATCTGACTCCAAACTTCTCTGTATCTCTCTCCAGTGAGCTTGCTATTCCTTTAAACCAGTCTCTGAGATGTCCAATCCTATTGTAGAAACGGGCCTCCTGTCTGAAAAGGTGGCCAGTACCATCTCAGCATCCTTCGGAAAAGGGGTCTTTAGAGCGTGCAGCGCTACTTTGGGGCACTGGAAGCCTTGCCAGGGGGTGCACGGCAGGAAATGTTACAAAGGCATGGGTTTGAGATCCTACGTTCATTCCCACTCTTCCTTTGCCTGACAATGTGCCTCGGCATCTCTCCTTTCCCACCTGCCTCTTCACAACCATCCTCTCTATTTGCAGACAACCATCTTCTCTCTTATTCAGAATCTGATTATGGTGCAGTTTCTCAAAGAATCAAGGTAGAGAACAGTTAAAAACGTTGGCGCTAGCAAAACCTCTTTAATCTAGGGACCACAAACCCTTGCTACACAGTGTGGTCCATAGACCAGCAGCATCAGCATCTTCCATAGCCTTATTAGAAACATAGCCCTTGGTCAGTCCTCACTATACCTGGAGAAAGTCTGTCTTTAACTTCCCTCCCACTCCCGTTTTCCTCTTGTTGATGCAGACAGAAGTCTTAGTCCTAGAAACAACACCCACAGACTAGAAACCTTGGGTCCCAGCCCAGACCTTCTGAATCACAATCTGCATTTTAACGAGATCCCTGGATGGTCCTTATGCACCTTAAAGCCATCCTGTCCATCTCGTTCTGAGAAGCACTTCCCATTCTGTCTTAGTTTTTATTTTTAGTAATTATTTATCAAATTATAAAACACTGATATTATTTTGATGAACTGAATGATAAATCAATATGAAATAAAGATACTTAGGGTTTTATGGTCAAAGCAAATTTTTAAATGTCCGTTTCAATTTACATACATATTTTGGACAAAAAGAAAAGAGAAATCAATAAAAAAGTTCAAGCATGAAAACATATTATGTAAAATTCTGTGAAGGAAGTAGAAGGGAATTATGAGTTCAAGAAGGTAAAGATAGGAACAACATAGCAATACAATTTCTGACTTGCACAGCTAATTTTTGGTGAGTGGTGGTGGATACAAATGTTTTGTGGTATTTATCTTCAGTTCAGTCGCTCAGTCGTGTCTGACTCTTTGCGACCCCATGAATTGCAGCATGCCAGGCCTGTCTATCCATCACCAACTCCCAGAGTTCACTCAAACTCACGTCCATCAAGTCGGTGATGCCATCCAGCCATCTCATCCTCTGTCATCCCCTTTTCCTCCTGCCCCCAACCACCATGCAATTCCACACACAGATCATATCCAGAAGAAATCAGTGTTTATGTCTACCCCCAAAATATGGAAAATACTTGCAGCTTTATAGCTAAATATTTTAGAAACTACCCAAAATGTCCATTAATAGCACATAAGATTTTTTTTCAAAGGGGCAGTTTATTTCAAAATGCTTGTCAGTCTTAAAATATTAATAGTAAAGTGAATTTATGCAAGGAGTAGATAAGATTTTTTTAATGTGAGATATTCATTCAATGGAATACCATATGATAAGGGAAAAATGATCTACTGCTACCATGCTGATGTCAAGAAACAAGGGAAAAAATTAGATCATGCAAAAAATAACTTATGGTAACTGAGTTCAGAGAAATTATCACCTTTGAGGGTAGTGACTGAGAGAGGGTGCAAAGTTGCATTCTGGAATACTGGAGATAGACCATTACACCTTCATCTGGTAAAAATTAACTGAGCTGCACACTAAGATCTGAGCATTCTACTACACATAAGTGATACACCAATAAAAAGGCAAACTAAAAATTGCTGTTATTCAGTTTGCATTTGATACAGTTAAGAGGGTAGAGTAACTTTATTCTACAAGGTTAATATTTACAATATGGCAGAAATGATATCCTTCGTAACTGTTTAAATTTCTGGTGAACATTTCAGATGTCAAGTTAAAATGTGTGAGGCAAAAGAGATTTTTTTTCCCCCTCAAAGTTCATGTAGAGGGTAGGCAAGCAAAAAGTTTTAAAACCAGTGTTTTAGAGGCCAAGCACTGCTCCTCCCAGGAAGTCCTGGTTGGCTCAGCCCTCATGACCCCACTCTGAACTCCCAGGGTACTTGCAATTAGTCTCAGAGCGCCTTGTGCTGTTTGCTTTTCTTTCGTGGACACGTGTCATATTAGCTCCTCAAAAGTAATTTAAGATCTGACAGTGGATTCTCCCAGCACAAATATCAATATCTATATAGCAAATCCCTATTTACCTTTACCAAAGTGCTTTTACCCAAGGACATCAAATGTTGTGATTATGGGAATCTCATCCAACACACATCACATACGCATACACACACACATACACACTACACACACCCACATATAATACACACATCACATTCACATGCCACATGACCTCACATTTACACACATCACACACATCTACCACACATACACATACCAGACACACACTGCATCCATATACCACAGAAACTCACATACTGCACAAATATCACAGTCACAAACACCACACACATTCACACACACATACCACATACCCACACCACTAACACACCACATCCCAAACACACACCACACACATTCACACACGCCATGCATATACTATACTCATACCAGACATGGATGTATTATTATTACTTCCCTGGTAGCTCACACGGTAAAGTGTCTGTCTAGAATGTGGGAGACCCAGGTTCGATCCCTGGGTTGGGAAGATCCCCTGGAGAAGGAAATGGCAACCCACTCCAGTACTCTTGCCTAGAAAATATCATGGACCGAGGAGCCTGGTAGGCTACAATCCATGGCGTCACAAAGAGTCAGACACGACTGAGCGACTTCACTCATTTTTACAGTTGAAGAAACCAAGACTCTGTGTAAACTAATCAGGAACTTGTCCAAGGTCACATTTTGCTCTGTTAACAATCTACACAGGCACTCCTTGATAGGCTTACTTGTTAAACTGGATTGAGATGCCATCACTCCCACAAGTGCAAGCCCTGCCATTATTAATACATAGTTATAAAAATGTTTTCTAAATATTTTAAAAATTACTTTTAGACCATCTACTATTTGGGACTCAAAATAACCTTAATAATAATTGTGAGTACTTACAGAGCACACCATGTGTTCCATGCCTGATGTTGAGTTCTCTGGATATTTATCTCACATAATCTGTATAATATCCCCTCTAAAGTGGGTGCTACTAGTGTTTCCCCACCTTTTCTCCATAGATGAGGAAGTGGAGGCTCAGAAATAAGTAGCCTCTGGTCATAACAGCTGGTGTGTGGTAATTAAGCTTAGGAATCAAGCCTAGGTCCTCAGTTGAGAGCAATGACCCTCCAGACACCTCACTAAGAGGAGGCCATATTATTTTCTTTCAAGACTGGAATCCATCTGTATTCAATTTCTTGTATCCTTTTTGTAACAAGATGGTGGGTTAAAGAGATAGTATTTATCAAAAAGGCTGCAGCCACTCCCTTCCTCCATTACAGGGCATTATCAGGAGCCAACATGCTCCTATTTTAGAGGGAAATCTCATAAATCACACTTTGCTGACAGAAGACGATTTGGAGAGAGCAGAGAAACCTCCCTCAGTTCACACAAGCAGCTGGAGCCCGGAGCAGCTTGGACAGCTCACAGTCAAGCCTCTCTCACAGGAAACGCCCTGGCAGGAGCGACTGCTGCCTGCCTGCCGCCTGCCTGCTGATGCTGTGGAACCTGCTGGGATCTGATTACCCATCTCCTTATTTCTAACTCCCTCCCAAGTTGCTTCTCCTCAGAGCCAGCACAGATTTGGCTTTTCTCGTCAGAGATTTCAAAGAGAGAGAAAAATAAATAAATAAAACAACTGCTTGCAAGGCCTAGACCTCATTCAGAAGACGGTCCCCCTAGGAATGGTTCCTATCTCCGCACAGCACTGAGTAGCAGAAAAATAATGGGGGTTGGACAGGGAGGATAAGGGGCTTAGAGAGCTGGGAAAGGCCTTGATATCAGAACTTTTAGGGCTGCAGGTGACCACCCTGACTCCTGGCACAGCCTCCTCGTTTTACAGAGGCGTGAGGCCCAGAGAAGTTCTCCTGAAGCACAGCTCTCCCGGTGTCACTCTCCAAGGAGTAATAGGAGAGAACAAATCTAACTCCATATTGCATCTGTCTCCTTTACTTTTTTTTTTCTCGTCAAAAGACCAAATTTATTTATTTTAATTGGACGTTAATTACAATATTGTATTGGTTTTGCCATACATCAACATGAATCCGCCACAGGTATACACGTGTTCTCCATCCTGAACCCCCCTCCCTCCTCCCTTCCCGTACCATCCCTCTGGGTCGTCTCAGTGCACCAGCCCCAAGCATCCAGTATCATGCATCAAACCTGGACTGGCAATTCGTTTCATATATGATATTAGTATACTAATGCATATATATGGGATTTAGAAAGATGGTAACGATAATCCTGTATGCGAGACAGCAAAAGAGACACAGATGTATAGAACAGTCTTTTGGATTCTGTGGGAGAGGGCGAGGGTGGGATGATTTGGGAGAATGGCATTGTCTCTTTTACTTTAACCTTTGTCTTCTATTGCTTTTGCTATAAGTTAATTGCAAGTTTATTAAGTTAATAATGCTTAAAGCCTGAAGTATACAGGATAGGCCATTCTCAAGGCTCTGCCCCCAAATCCCTCTGTTCCACCTATTTATCCTTTCCTCCCTCCTTGCCCACTCCTAACAAACTACTCTTTTTGTTTGTTTTACTATCGCTGTGGTTCGGTCTTTTTCTGAATGTCATATAGGTGGAATCATTCATTATGTAGGCTTTTAAAACTGGCTTATTTTACTTAGTAATAGGCACTTATAGTTCTTTCATGTCTTTTCATGGCTTTTTTCATGGCTTGATAGCTCATTTCTTTTTATTGCTGAATAATATTCCATTATCTATAATAACATTAATGGTTTCTTTATCCATTCACCTTTTGGCAATTATGAATATTTTGGGCAAGTTTTTGTGTGAACATAAATCATAACACTTCCCTTATGGCTCAGCTGGTAAAGAATCTGCCTGCAATGCAAGAGACCTGAGTTTGATCCCTGGGTTGGGACGATCCCCTGTAGAAGGGAAAGGCTACTGACTCCAGTCTTCTGGCCTGGAGAATTCCACAGACTATATAGTCCATAGGGTTGCAAAGAGTTGGACACAACTGAGTGACTTTCACAAGTCATCCTCACTTCATCTGGATAAATACCTTTTGTTAACTAATAAGCAGACGCTCCAATACTTTGGTGTGAAGGGCCAACTCACTGGAAAAGACTGATGCTGGGAAAGGTTGAAGACAAAAGGAGAAGGGGGCAGCAGAGAATGTGATGGCCAGACAGCATCACTGACTCAATGGACATAAATCTGAGCAAACTCCAGGAGACAGTGAAGGACAGGGAAGCCTGGCGTGCTGCCATCCATGGACTTGCAGAGTCGGATGTGGCTTAGTGACAGAACAACAACAACAAGACTAAATTTAACAGCAGCTTTAGGTTTATAGAAAAAGGGGAAGTTCTAGTTTTTAAAATTAGTACAAAATTCAAAAATTAGAAAGGGTATAAAGAGAAAATTCTCTCTCCCACCCTTGTTCGCCAGCCACCTGGTCCCTCTCTAGCAAGGTAACCAAGTTTCCAAGTTCATGTTTCTAGAAATAATGGCACATTTGAAAAATATTATCTCCCCTGTTTTTATACATATTATAGCATGACATTCACAGTGTCCTGTACTTTTTTTCTTTTAAAGAATACTTCAGGGCAGCAGGAGTTGGAGACTTCCCAGGTGGCCCAGTGGCTAAGGCTCTGTGCTCTCAAGGCAGGGAGCACAGGTCCAGCCTCTGATTGGGGAACTAAGAGTCTGCATGCTGCATGGAGCAGTCAAAAAACCGAAAGCAAAACACGCATGCACACACACAATACACTGGGGAATCAATCCATGTAATTTTATAAAGAATTTTCACATTCCTTTTAAAAGCACTATAGAATTCCATATTCTATATTCCAAATGTTAATTTTTTTAGCCAGCCCCCTTTCCTGGACCTTCAGGTTGTTTGCGATCATTTACCACCATAAAAGTGCTGGAATAAACAACCATATACAAGCCTCACTTTGCACACATGCAGAGATGTGATCTGTGTGATGAATTCTTCACCTAGCAGTGCCAGATCAAAAGGCAGTGATTGGTCTTAGTATTCTGAGACTGCAAAAGTGCCCTTCCCTAAAATTTCATCAACTTGCACTCCCACAAGAAATTTATGAGAGGGTCACCAGCACAATTAGAAAGCTGACATGCTGGGATTTACTTCAAAATAACCTTGATGGGGGACCAGGGAATGGTCATACTATGCGTAAAAACAAAAACAAAAAAAAAACATGATTGGCTTTGAGTTGATTGGAGAAGTTTAGTTGTGGTGAAGAACATGGGGGAGAGGCTTCTTATACTATTCTCTCTACTTTTGTAATGTTTGAAACTTTCCACAATAAAAAGGAGAGCAAAGAAAGTCAGTCAAAGCAAGAAATGTGATACACATCCTGCAGCTCTGGTGAACAGGTCTGACCAGTTAGAAATTAAGAATGCCAATAACTTGTCCCCAGAGGCCTCTGCCCCTAGCCTGGGGAGGGCTCTCCTGGGCTAGAAGGAGGGGCCAGAGAATGACTGTAGAGCAGGCCCCACTCAATTTTCATCCATGCACCCTGTCCTGAAAATGTGGTAAGTTTTTTGACACTCCCTGGGGCAGCAAGACCCCACTTTCACAGTCTGTATCCATCCTAAAAATCAAGATCCAGTGAGTGTGTGTCCCTCTGGCCCACAGAGGCAGCTGGTGTATCTTCCTCAGGATGAAATTTCAGGAGCAAACAAGGAGAATGGTATGTTACACAACTGCACATTCCTGCCTGAGTCTGGTACTTCTCATTCCTACTTTATAGATGAACAATGGAGACTCAAGGAGGGGGTGCGAGTACCTAGGGTCATCCAGAAAGTGGCAGAGCCAGGGCTCAAATCCAGAGAAAGGGGTAGACAGGAACCAAGATGACCCAGTCTCCAGTTTAGGGTGCTTTTCCTGGGGTTCTCCATGCCTTCCCTTTCAAGGATCGTGTACCACTCCATCTCCAGTCTCCACCCCACACTTCATCTGTCATCTCAGTGCCATTCTCATTGGTTCTGGCTGTCACCATGTCCCCTCACTGCAACCTGACCTTGACCTCAGGCCCGCCTGTGGTGGAGAGAAACATCAGTTCAAATCCTGGCCCTGCAACATACTTAGCTGGTGGACTTGGGAACATTTCCTCATTTCTCAGAGTCTCATTTCCCCCTGTAAAAATGGAGATGTTAATAATATACCTCAGATTGTGGTCTTAAGTGTTGATAAGTGACCAAGGAGAAAGTTTTTCACATAGTGCTTTGTATATATTAGCACTGCACCTAGTGCCTACTAGCCACACGTGGCTCTTTAAATTTGATCAAAATAAAAAATTGATTCCTCAGTTGCACTTGCCTCATTTCCAGTGCTCAAAAGCATGGCTACTATATTGGACACTACAGAATACTTTCATCAACTGCAGAAAATTTGACTGGATAGCGCTGTATGAGAGGCTCAACAACGGTTAGCTATGATTCTCATTCATTATTATTGCTTTCTGTGGCCATTTCTCATCTTCTCAGGTGGCATGAAGACCTAAGGCGAGAGTGACATTCATGTTTTATTACTCAGATTTTACGCTCCAACCCCTCCAACTAGAGCAGTGTAATGGGGCCCGAGAGGCCCGCAGAACAGCAAGATGGAGATCCATTCTCATTGCTGCCAGCCCAGTGCACAGCATCCTGAGGGATCCACTGCCATCCTCCTCCGGCCTAACGAGAGGTAGCGTGGCAGAGAGGATGGACAGACCAGAGCCTGGAGCCCAGCTGCTCTCATGAGGTGGACTATTGTCTCTGACAGAGGCCATTGTGAGGTGTTGGGCAGACAAGTCATTTTCTCTGAGCTGTTTTCCAGTCTGTAAAAAGCAGGTAACTACAGATATCCTGCAGAGCTGCTGCAAAGATCAGACTAGAAATAACGTGTGGAATGTGCCAGACGCCTAGAAGACCCTCTGCAAACAGCCTCCACTGAGAGGTGGCAGGACATAGCAGGAAGGAAACAGCCTATAGGCTTTGAGGAGAACCAGCCTGGGTTCCAAACCTGGTTTTCTTCACTTTGTGTTAAGTCTCTTTGGCTCTCTGAGTCTCTTTTGTAGTCTATAAAATTGGGAATAACAATGCCTTCCTGGTGGATGTGTCAAAAGGGCGAGAGGTGGTGTGCACACGAGGCTCCCTGTTCCTGGTACCCTGTGCTTGGTACCTAGCGGGTAGGCAATAAATGGCAAGAAGGGGGTGTTACTGCCGCTGCAGCGCGCAGAGTGAGCAGAGCTAGCTGACTCTCAGGTCCAGGCCGCGCCCTCTGTCCACAGGCCCTCAAGGACTGTGTATTGCCCCGCGACAGCCCGGTGAATCATCCTTCGGCCTCTTGGTGCTGGGTTCCCCCCCTCCTTCCCCGCCTCCTCGCCAGCGTGGGCCCACGGTTCTTTTCTTCTCTGAGTTCTGCACCGAAAGCTCCACGGCCCCGGCGCGGGCCCTGCACTCTAGCCGGGTCTCCCAGCCTCGTGTACCTAAAAAGGCACCTAGTCATGGGGCCCCGAAACCCAGAGGGCGCCCGGGTCCGCGCTCCGCGGGTAGGGGGCGGAGCGCACTGGCTGCCAGGTCAGAAGCAGATCCGCGCCGTTTCCCTGGCAACCACCGCCGGCAGCGCGCCCGGCCCAGCGGAGCCCGCCTCCCCTCTAGAAGCAAGCTCCTGTCTGCAGACTCCAGCAGGCTCACAGCACCTTCTATTAAATTATCTCTCTCATTTTGCCCAGGACCCCTACCACTGACATCAGTCCAACCCTGATTAACTTTGACCAGGCCCTTTCGCATCCTTCATCACTTCTGACCACAGAAATGGGCGGCAAGGAGCGGGTGGGTATCACACCATTTTACAGGAAATTGAGGCCCACGAGAAGGTAAAGGACCTGTGGGAATCGCAGGATTCAAACCCCGCTGGCCTGACCCTGCTAGGCGTTGCCGGCTAGCTCTGCTCCCCACCCACACAAGGGATGAGACCCAGAATGGAATTGTTTCTCAAATCTTATCGCTGCCTCAGCCCTGATAAATGGGCCACTGGGTGATGCGGAGCCAAGAGCTGAGTCTGGGATCAGACTTGCTGAGTTCAGAGCCTGGCCTTGAAGCTTGATAGCTGTGTGAACTTCAGCAAATCAGTTAGCCTCTCTGGGCCTTGGCTTTCCCATCTGCAAAATTCTGGAAGGAAAAACAGCAGAAAATGACAGCTTAGTGCTTCCCACAAATTGTCTCCTTAGGAAGAAGTCCCTACTATTGTTATTCCCTTTGCAAAAAAGGAGACTGAGGCACAGAGAGGTGAAGTGATTTGCCTAATTTCATCTAATCGTTAAGCTCTAAATCATGTATCACATGCCAGAGATGTTTCCTGGGTGCCTGTGTGTGTGTGTGTTAGTCACTCTGCTAAGTCACTTCAATAGTATCTGACTCTTTGCGACCCCATAGACGGCAACCCACCAGGCTTCCCCGTCCCTGGGATTCTCCAGGCAAGAACACTGGAGTGGGCTGCCATTTCCTTCTCCAATGCCTGAAAGTGAAAAGTGAAAGTAAAGTCACTCAGTCGTGTCCGACCCTTAGCGACCCCATGGACTGCAGCCTACCAGGCTCCTCTGTCCATGGGATTTTCCAGGCAAGAGTACTGGAGTGGGGTGCCATTGCCTTCTCCTGGGGATCCTCCCAACCCAGGGATCGAACCCAGGTCTCCCGAATTGCAGGCAGATTCTTTACCATCAGAGTCACAGGGGACTCCTGAGCACTTTACTATATATACTATTCCAAGTCAGCCAAGCTTTGATACTCTGTCTTTATCCATCTCACAGTTACTCAGGGTATTGAAGGCCAGGCTTAGAATAGATGATCAAATCACACTGACTCAAGTTCTCCTTGAAACAAATTATGTCCACTCCCAGCTTACTGGGGGGTGAAAAACACATATGCTGGAAAGGAGCTGGGTGAAGTGACTGGCATTTGCCTCTCTGCTTCTCATCACCAGACCCTCCCCCAGAAAGAAAGCACAGTACATGGGCTAATGTTTTGGAAAAAATAAGAATGATTTAATATGGTGATGACCATGCTATTTGTCAACCAGGAAAATCTTCCTCTAAGAGGAAATTATCCGGTTCCAGACAAACTAAGGAATTATAATCATGGTTGACAAGATGAGAGATGTGACTGCCACTCCCCACTGTGATCCAAAACACAGACCCAGCTCTGCAGCATTGTAAGCATCCCTACCTCAATTGTTAAACCAAGTCTCTCAAGCAGAGTTCAAAGCCAGGTGGGTGGGAGAGGGGTTTCCCTACAGCATCTGGGCCGTGTCCAAATAGCAGCCATTCCTTCTCAAGAAGAATTTAGACAGAAGTTGCCTACCCACCTTCCAGATGTTCAATGAAAAGCAAAGAAAGGTCAGAATAAGGCCATGGCTCCTCCTACCAGAAGCTGTGAGTTAAAATGGGACATGATCAATTTTCAACACGAGGTTAATATTCACAGCTTTGCTGCTCAATGGTCCTTGAAAGATCAGCTGCATTTAAATGGGGAAAAGATCAGGAATCATTAATTCCTGAATTTCCAGCTGCATCCTCTGACCAAGGGCATTTTCCTTTATGATTCCAATCCTACCCTGCTCCTAGAATCCAGAAGTCACAGAACTAGGGACCCCTGGAAACATCTAAGTGCTCCCCAAAGTTCAGAGTCATTCCCACATTTCCCATTCTCTAAAAACCCTTTATCCTGTATTTTAAAAAATATATTTCTCTACATCACCTCACGGGATACTTTACAGTATTACCATAAATGGAAAAACCTGAGTCACTCTCCATTAATGGAAGGTAACTGTAAAAATAAATACAATGACCATAAAATAATGTTATTAAAGTCTACCTAGAGTCTGTAGCTGAGACCAGTATTTTTTTTCTTTTAATAAAAAGAGTTTGGTAAGTATTAGAGGAAGTGTTGAAGACACGCTAGCACCTAACAGCAATTTTCTCCTTAAGAGGGGTTGAAGAAGAATTTTTAAAAATAAGTATCTATTTGTGTGAGTCAATGCTATTTAATTCTGTCTCTGTGAACCACCTAGAATTATCCTATATATACACACCATCAGTGGTGCTCGTCTCTCACTTCAGGAAACAATAATTGGTCTAGCCCCTTAACTCGCTAAAGGGAAACCGAAGAACAGAGACCCTTACCCCAATGTGGTACCAAAATCTATGTCTCCCAGCTTTTTGACCACTGCTCTTTGGTTACAGTTCTTCATATCCAAGTCCTTTCTTCTCTGTTGTGACGACAGGCACTAAGCACAATGTCAGTGTCAACCACCAAGTTGGTTCCTCGCAAATAGCCATTCAAAAGAAATGATGTGTTGTAGAAGTCTGAATAATGAAATCCCCTCTAGGGATTCACTTCCTAATTCCTGGGAACCTGTGACTATCACCTTAAATGGCAGAAAAGAAGTGTGCAGATACAATTAGGTTAAGAATCATCCAAGCAGACTCTAAATGGAATCACGAGTGACCTTATAGGAAAGAGAAAGAAAGAGACTGGCACAGACAGAAAAGCAGGAGGTGATGAGGTTACCGAGGCAGAGACTGGAGTGATGTGCCCACAAGCCAGGGAATGCCTGCAGCCCTGGAACCTGGAAGAGGCAAGGAACGGTTCTCCCCTAGCATCTCTGGAAGGAGTAAGTGGGGCCCTCTGACACCATCCTAACTTTGGACTGGTGATACTGACTTCAGATATCTGGCTTCTATAACTATGAGAGGATTAATGTGTGTCCAGTCACCAGATAAGCAGTAATTTGTTACAGCAGCCATGGGAAATTTATGCAGTGTACATTACACCATTTTGAAAGCTCTAAAGAATGACGGAATTTGGTCTAAATAGTGAGTGATATAGAAATTCAGATGACCAGAAGGAGGAGGGACCTTGGGGTGCTGAAGAGTCAGCTGAGACCTCCCAAAGGAGAAGAGCTGAGGTGGGATTTATAGGATCCAGAGAAGCAGAGAGAAGTGGCTGGGCATCTATTATACAAACCCATAAGCATTTACTGAATGCCTACTATGTCTGTGTTAGAGAACAAGAGGAGCTGTGGTGGAAATATGTTTACAACAGGATCCCTGCCTTCAAGGAACTGCCAGTGTACATGAGAATAAGGCATACCTAGGTGAAAAAATAACTTGCAACATGAGATGAAAAGTTCCCTTTTTAGGATCAGAGGCATACACCAAAAGAAGTATGTGCAGAAATTTATATCACAACATTATTTATAAAAGTAAAACCTTGTACATAACATAATCCAACAACAGGATATTGGTTAAATATCCTCATACATCCATCCAATAAACTTCTCTGCAATTTAAAAATCATGCTGTTTACTGTTTGCAGTAGCCAAGATATGGCAACCTAAATGTCCATCGACAGAGGAATGGATAAAGAAGATGAGGTACATAAATACAATGGAATATTACTCAACCATTAAAAAGATGAAATAATGCCATTTGTAGCAACATGGATGTACCTAGACACTGTCATACTGACTGAAGTAAGTCAGACAGAGAAGGAGAAATATATCCCTTATTTGTGGAATCTAAAAGGAAATGATACAAATGAACGTACAAAACAGAAACTCAGTCTTGGAGAATGAATTTACGGTTGCTGGGGGAAGGATGGTAGAAAGGGACACATAGGGAATTTGGGATGGACCTATAGAGTCCCTTGGACTGCAAGAAGATCCAACCAGTCCATTCTGAAGGAGATCAACCCTGGGATTTCTTTGGAAGGAATGATGCTAAAGCTGAAACTCCAGTACTTTGGCCACCTCATGCGAAGAGTTGACTCGTTGGAAAAGACTTTGATGCTGGGAGGGTTTAGGGGCAGGAGAAGGGGATGACTGAGGATGAGATGGCTGGATGGCATCACTGACTCGATGGATGTGAATCTGAGTGAACTCCAGGAGTTGGTGATGGACAGAGAGGCCTGGCGTGCTGCGATTCATGGGGTCACAAAGAGTCAGACATGACTGAGTGACTGAACTGAACTGAAATGTACACTTGAATATTTAAAACTGATAACCAACAAAGACCTATGGTATAGCACATGGGACTCTGCTTAGTGTGGCAGCCTCGATGGGAGAGGAGTTTGGGGAAGAATGGATACATGTATATGTATGGCCGAGTCCCTTTGCTGTTCACCTGAAACTATCACAACATTGTTAATCAGCTATACCCAATACAAAATAAAAAAATTTTTTAAATAAATAAATAAATTGTGCTGTATAATAGTTAATCATATGATGATCTAATAGTTATTATAGTTAATATAGTAGTTAACATGTAAGTTAACTGAGAAATGCCCATAATATATAGTTAAATAACAAAAGTGGGTTACAAAAATAGGAGGTATAGTTTAGCCTTCCTAAAATATAACTATAGCTATTTATAAACAGAGAAAAACTAAAGAATATACACCAAAGTGTGAACTGTGGTTATCTCTACATGGTGGGATTACAGATTAATTTGTTTCTTTGATAAATATTTCCTGAGCACCTAAGCCATGACTTTCTAAACTTTTTCATAAGGGGCTAGAGAATAACTATTTTAGGTTTTGCAAGCCATACATTCTCTATTGCAACTACACAGTTCTACCCTTGTAGCAAAAGAGTAGCCGCAGACAGTATGGCAATGAATACAGATGGCTGTGTTTTAGTAAAACTTTATAAAAACAGGCAATGGGCCATATTTGACCCCTTGGACCTAAGTTTCCAATACCTGTAATAATGACTATACTTTCCTATTTCTGTATTTTTCAAATCCTCTACATAATGGGCCTTATACCTCTAATATAGGCAGGGTAGTAAATTTTTTTTAAATACTATCAATAGGCCCTGGAAAGGCCATGGTTGATTCTAGTAAGGTAGCATCTCCTCTAGGGTGACAGCCTCAAATATCTCCAGGGGATAGGCAGGTAACAAAAACGTGATTAGAGAACTGGTATAAAACAATACAGAGAGCACAGATCTGACCAAATATATTAACATTCACTCTTTGATGTTAAGCTGTATCTGCTAAACAAAAAGGATCTATAAACCTCTAGTTTATGACTCTGGAAAGTCTTCCCAGCAAATGTCACTTTAGCTAGTGGCAGACCTGATGGATTGAAACCCAGAGCAGGGCAGATCCCACTCTGCCATGGCTGTCCCCACCTTGACCCCATTAACTCATGTTGAAATGACCAGTCAGGGCCAGAGTGCTAATCTTCATTGAAAAGGTGCCTCCAGCCATGTGTGCCTTCACCTGACAGTAACAGAATGCAGGATGAATTTCCTTGATCTTCAAATGAGAATGCCACATGGAAGAACGTCCAAGGCCTCAGTGAAGCCCAAATACTCTATGCACGTTGCAGCTACTGCTCACCGAGGCTTGCCTGGGATGGAAAGGCACTACATCAGGCTGAGTGATTTATGTTTCTGAGAGGCGCATGAATTATTGCCCATTACCTCATCCTGGCAACTTTGCAACTTTTTGCCAATGATTTTTAGAAAGGAGAGAATGAGAAACAAGATGGCTTGGGCCAGTGTGCATCTGTGTGGTGGTGTGTGTGTGTGTGTGTGTGTGTGTGTAAAATTCTGCAAGTTTTCAAAGGGAATCTTTGTCCATTCCACAACAGAGGCAGAGGTTAAATTTTCAAGGAGGCTGGAGAGGGGGCCTGGTTATTTGAAGGAATTTTATTTTTAAGGTGTACATCAAGCAAGTCTTTACAATCACCACTCTCAGTTCCTGTTGTCAATCAGGAACCTTCAAGGGAATCTCTTCAGGAGACTTTCCATGCCTCAGAGGACAGAGGGGGTGCATGAGACATGACAAAAGGAGTCCAGTTATGTATCTTCTCAAATGCTGAGTCCAGAGAACTTCTAAGAAAAGGCCCAGAAAAAAAAGTACAGAATTATTACGGTTGCCAAATGGCTTAAAAATGGGTTACAAGCCTGAGTACGAATAATGTTAGCATATGTACCGGCTGTGGTTCTGGTAAGACTATTTCTTACTCAAACATAAACTTGAAAAAAATAGATTCTGAGTTAATTCTAGCTCTGTTTCAAGGTATTAACCTTATCCATAAACTGGGATTTATGAGACTTACCTATGAATTGTGGTAAAAATAAAATTAGAAAAAATACACATACATGAAAGAGTTCTGTAAACAGTAAAGTTAAACAGGTATGATTTTTCTTCGTGGAATGATTATTACTACACCTTATAAGAGTCCATTACCTGCAAATTAGAACAAAATGTGGCTGCATGTCCACCAGCTGCAATAGTGACTCAAGCTCAGCCACAGGAGGAGGTTGTGGTGTCCTTAGCAGACACGCCTCCAGTGGCACGGCAAATACCATCAGGCTGGAATCCCATCATTCACACCTGGGCTCAGAGCAAGCACTTACTGCCTCAGTATGAATCCATTTGTCCTTCTAATGCAATATGGAACTCTCTGCCAAGTACATATTTCATGTCTTGGGTCCTGTTACCAAAGAGGAAAAACACTTCATGTTTATTTGCCTGCCACTTGGCAGCAGAATGTAGTGGGTTCTTTCTGTTCCCTGCTGGGGCCATAATTCTTCATGAGATGTTGGCCAAATAGCCTCACTCTTCTCGGTCAGTGGGTCAATGAATTGCTTTTTTGGTCCTACTCTTGAGAGTCCCTTGGACTGCAAGAGTAGGACTGCAACCAGTCCATCCTGAAGGAGATCAGTCCTGAGTGTTCATTGGAAGGACTGATGCTGAAGCTGAAACTCCAATACTTTGACCACCTGATACCAAGAGCTGACCCATTTGAAAAGACCCTGATGCTGAGAAAGACTGAAAACAGGAAGAAAAGGAGACGACAGAGGATGAGATGGTTGGATGGCATCACTAACTCAATGAAGATAAATTTGAGTAAGCTCTGGGAGTTGTTGATGGACAGAGAGGCCTGGCATTCTGTGGTCCATGGGGTCGTGAAGAGTCGGACACAACTGAGCAACTGAACTGAACTGATGGATCAAACTCTGGGCTTCAGTGAAACTCTGGGCTTCAAATTCCACAGAAAGCCAAATGGTTGTATTAAGGTCTGCTGCTGCTGCTGCTAAGTTGCTTCAGTTGTGTCCGACTCTGTGCGACCCCATAGATAGCAGCCCATCAGTCTCCTCCGTCCATAGGATTTTCCAGGCAAGAGTACTGGAGTGGGTTGCCATTGCCTTCTCTGGTATTAAGGTCTATTTCAGCATTAAGAGCTTACTGAATATTAACCAAGTGGGCAATTTCTTAGTATAATACCCCTCTGTGGCCCATTTGGGCATAACTCAGGTTATGTGCTCTATAGTTCTATGAGAATCACCTCCCAGCCAAGTGCCCACCATCTGTACCCATTGCATACAGACAAGCTCCAGCCCCTTGTCCTTCCCCTTCCTCTTCCCTTGGCCTCTAGTGATTTATACCAACAGTGAGGTGAATTGCTGGCAAGAACACAACAATAGCAGACTCTAACTTCCAAAGCACTGCCTGTTCCCTTCTGTTCAACTCCTAAATCCTCCTTCTTGAACGAGAGTGGCTACTGTGGGTCACCTTCCGTGGCAAATGAACATAAAATGTCATCTTTGGATCCTGCACTTCATGGTAGGAAATATATAAAATGTCATCAAGGAATACCACAAAAACACAAATGCCAGTGGTGTTGATTCCTTTTCAGTATCTGTCTTGGAGAGGTTGAGGAGTGCAAGGCAAAACCAGTCTTTATGAGGCCCTGGGTCCACTGCTTCCCATAAGAAGGGGACATAATGGATCTATAAGCGCCTGCGAGGGAGGGGGATGATCTGACCTGGGTCCTACTTTCTGGAATTCCAGGGACCTCAGTGATCATCAAAGCCAGCGTTACCTCCCAGGGAGTTCCACACTCCTGTGCCCATGAGCTGTCCCTCACTCCCACCCTGAACCTTCTCTCCTCACATATCACCTAAGTGAGGACACAGCACGATGAATCCCCTACTCATTCAAGTTACAAACTAGCCATCACCTCACCTCTCTCTTACACCCACACCCCATCCCAAGTCCTTCTGCTGCCCCAGGACTTCTAAATTCATCTGCTTCTCTCCACCTCTACCACAACCCTGGTGAGAGCCTCTATCATCTCCGACCTGGAGAACCACAACAGCCTTCCCACCAGTGTCCATATCACACTTGTCCCATTTCCAATGTTTTCAAATCAGTTCTTTGGAAAGTAAAAATCGCATGCATGTCACCAGCAGCACGTCCCTCTCCTCCCCACTCTTCATCTCCAGCCTAAAACCCTTCAGTGGATTTCATCTCTTTAAGGGTAACAGACCAAGCCCTGGAGTGGCTACAAGACTCCCTAGGATGTGCTCTGTCCTTCTAGCATCACAACACCTGGTTTCTCTGCCCCTTGTTCACTGTTCTCTGGCTCCCCGGCTTTCTCTGTTGCTTGAGCACACCAACACCTTTCCTGCCTCAGAGCCCTTCACTTGCTATTCTTCTGCCTGAAATGCCCTTCTCTTCTCTCTAGTCCTCTCTCTTATCCTCACTGTCTCCTATTTATCCTCATGTTTGGAGAAACAGAATAACTCCTTTATGGTGGTGTTAAGATCGTTAAAGGAGGTTACGCATGTAATGTGCTTGGCCTGAGTATCCAATATATGTTACATATGCACTATCCATATTTATTTATTTATTTTGAAGCTGAATTTTTATTCAGAATACAATTTAGAACACACTGCCGAGAGAAATACATAATCATTAAGACATAAGGAAATTTATATTGAGTGGTATATTAGGGCACTAAAGTGAAAGTGAAGTCACTCAGTCGTGTCTGACTCTTTTCGACCCCATGGACTGTAGCCTACCAGGCTTCTCCATCCATAGGATTCTCCAAGCAAGAGTACTGGAGTGGGTTACCATTTCCTTCTCCAGGGAATTTTCCCAACCCCGTCTCCCGCATTGGAAGCAGACACTTTAACCTCTGAGTCACAGGAAAGCCCTATTAGGGCACTATCCATATTTAAATCTGAAAATTCATCCTTATTCATGCCCATGTATTCTTCTTTTCTTTCTTCTTTAATTGCTTTAGCTTCACCTCCAGCAAGTCTCTTCAGAATGCTCAGAAAAGAGATAAAAAGTTTCTTGTTTCTACTTAGACAGGAAAATCTCATGGTTACTTCCTTTTCTCTCAATCTTATATAAAATTTTATGTTTTACTCAAATCAAATCAAAATCCTCCCTTCCTGCTAAGATGTGGATGACCCAATTCATATCTAATTTCCTATTATTATATTCTATCACTCATTTACACTTTCATTCAACATCAGTTAGCATCTCCCAGGCTCCTTGAGAGGACAGGAAGATATAACAACAGACCTGCCCTTGAGAAATTCAGTGGAGACCAACAAATACAAAAATTACAGCAACAAGCTAGGATAGAGATATGTGCAAAAGAGCTTAGGAGCCCATTAAGAAGGAAGCAGGGCCTCTGCAGGGAAGATGGTTAATGGCCAAAGCCATCAGAGGCTTCACTTGGCATCTGAGCCTGGCCTTGAAGAGCAGATGGTGTTCACCAGGTGAGGCAAGAGCAGAGACAGTAGCAGGAGTAAAGTCAATGGGTGAGGCCCAAGGTCTGGAAATGGCCAGCATATTCAGAGACTGTCAAAAGGCTCAGCGAGCCCACAAACTAAGCAGTTCTCAGTATGCAGAAGCTCATCTGGGAAGGGTTCTTCTGAGCCAGGTCGTGGATGACCTTGAAGGCCACATCTGAGGCCTCAGACTCTACCCCACAGTCAGTGCAGCCTGGGGAACAGGTGAGAGGAGATGGGAGAAGAAGAGACCAGTTAGGAGGCTACTGTGATCCTTCACTCAAAGACAGGGAGGCTCAGCTGAGAGAGAGATTAAGTTCCTTCCACAAAGTAGGCATTGCATGTGATGACTGACAAATCCTTCTTTCTTAACTTTTTCAGAGCCCTGGGCATGCAGTGGCACCAGGCCACTTTCAAATGCGGAGTTCTGGCAATAGCCACCACACATAGCCTCTCCTTTACTGTGTCCAGCTCAGAGTTCCGCTCCAGCTTGGCTGGTGGTGATGAAGGCCAGGATGTGATGTGTTGCCACTGCCACACGAAGGCAGTTCTGAGCCAAAACTGAGACCAAAGATGTCAGGCAGGCAACCCCACATCTGCATGTGTAGCTGAGTTCATAACCCTGCGAGAAGAAGGACAGTCTGGGAGAAGAGGTAACCTTTAAGTAAAATATGGGTATTACATTTACTCCTCACTCTGTGAACTCCTACTCATACCTCAAGGCCCAATTCAAATGTCTCATGGGAGACCCTGTGAGACTCCATGATAAAGCTTAGCAGAGTGAGAGAAAAGAGCTTCTTCCACTCACTGGCTTAGAACAGAGGTGGCTCTGGGAACAGAGCAGCAGGATCACAGGGGTGCCTAAGGGGATGCAGCTCAGAGAGCACTAGCACCAGCCTCTGGAACTGAGATGGTAATCCCACAAGGGCACCCTGCTGGGGGCAGGGGGTGACGCTTCACTCTTGGTTGCTGGCAGGAAGCAGATGTCAACTACAGCACGAGCACACACTTGTTCATGGCACACATGAGGGACCTTCTGGATATCTGGCCCTGCTGGGCCCCTGCCCGGATTTCCCCTTCTGTAAAGAACTTGAACATCACAGGAGTCACTGGAGAAGGGAGATAAGGAATCCAAGGTTAATCCACCTTGAATCAAATTCAAAATCTATCCGTTTAGAGGAGCAGATCCACTTAGAGGAGCTTGTGGATGAAGAAACTGAGGCTCATTAGACAACCTCCCCAAGGCCACAGGGCCACCACGTGCTGTAGCCAGAAC
Organism: Nanger dama; assembly: GCA_917880005.1. NCBI lineage: Eukaryota > Metazoa > Chordata > Mammalia > Artiodactyla > Bovidae > Nanger > Nanger dama. The sequence goes on from CAKJTW010000016.1 coordinate 43,598,738, forward strand.
CTGAGCCCAGGATGTGTGAGCCCAGGATGTGTGAGCCCAGGAAGGCTCATTCCCCTAGTTTCAGCGCCTCGGCTTCTCACTTACCAGAGTACCAGGGTCCCCAATTCCTGGGACAGAACCATAAGCCAAATGAACCGCTCCTGGCTAGATTCCAGGCACAATGATTCATGAGAGAGGGAAGAGAAAGATAACACTGTGCTGTCAGCAAGAAGTGTTCAAGCGCTTCCTCTTGCACTTCTGTGGGACCTGGACGTGCTCTGAGCCAGGTGCTTCCACATGACGAGCCAGAAGCGACAGCCTCCGGAGAGACGTGAAGCCTCTTGAAGAACTGCAGCCTACGCTGGAGCCACAGCAGCAGATGTCAGAGTGCAACCCAGAGTCGTCGTGGGCTCAGAGGGGCACCCAGACCTTGCACCCAGATATTGCATTACTTTCTTTGACCTCTTCCTCCCATTCTGCAAGGCCCATTTTTCAGAAGCCCCCTTTTCCAAGTTCAGCAATAAAGGTCCGAAGCCCCACCTCCCACCCCCGGGACTGTATCCAGAGCCAGAGAGGGCTGCTGTTTTGATGGAGGTTTTCCTCCCAAGCCAGTGGGAGAAATGCCCATGGATCCAGTTTAGCTCCAGTGTCCAAGTGTACCTCCCATTAGCATTTCAGAGATGCTGATTACCAAGAGCCACAAACTCAAGGGAGGGTAGGAGGAGAGATGAAGGAAATGTCTGCTTCTCCTCCAGATATATGGACTTTTATCTGAGGGGTGACTATGTAGGACTGAAAAAAAGAAAATGGGGAGAAAGCACCAACACAGCATGTCTCTACTCTGGGCAGGTGGCAGGCAGGGGAACCTGGGGCACAACCACCAGCAATTCTGCAGGTAGAGCTGCACGGTGCTCATGCAGAAAAAGGACACCCAGCAAGAGTCACTTGTCATTTTCTTGGGCTACGGAAACATCTTTATAGAACAATTCAGTCCCAACCATCTCATCTCCTGGGGAGACAGAGGAAGTGCCACGGGGTGAAGCCAGACTCATCAAACAGCTACTTTGGCAAAGGTGGCCCTGTGTCTAATAATACCTTACAACCACATAATGCTCAATGCTTTTCAAAACCCATTTACATCCATTATTTATTAAACCCCACGTAGCCTCCAGTTCACAATGGAGAACCTGAGATGTGGGAAACCGAGGATGTGGGGCCGGCAGGCAGGTTCCTGTTCTTGCCACCAACCCCTCCTCTGCCCCACCTTCCTCCCCAGTTCGGTTGGGCCAGTGCCCAGGGGAGAGCGATCCTGCTGCCCACATCACAGCACTGTGAAGATTAGAAACTGCTTCCCAAACTCTGAGAGTTGGTCAAAGAAAGAAAGAATAAACTCCTTGTAATTATGAGACGGGCAGGGAGGACAGCATCATTCCCATTTTCCAGGTGAAACACACCTGACAGGTGTGACCTCCCAGAGGCCCCAGCTAGTAGTGAACTATGCCCAGCCTGCCAGGTTTCATTAAATGCCCCAAACTTCTTTAGCCCTTCCCTGCACCCACTATCTTTGTCATGTGAATTGACAGTTCTTTTCTCACTACGGGGTAAAGTCTATTTCCCCACCCCCTTGGGTCTGGGCTGGCCTATGACTTGCTTTGGTCGAGAGAATGTGGTGTGTCAGGTCCAGCCTGGGCTCCAAGACCCTGGGTGTTTCCACCTGCTGTTACACCCCTGCCCTTGCCAGGAGCACGTGCCCAGGCTAGCCCGCAGGATGACAGGAGACATGGGAGTGCAGCTGCATCGCCCGGGTTGCCCTAGTCCCAAAACATTGCCCCAGTTGTGCCCTTGGCCCATGTGAGTGGGCCCAGCCAAGATCAACAGAGCTGCCTAATGACATCCAGCTTACTCCAGATGCACTGATGCTACTGAGTTGTGTAGGCGGTTGTCGTGCACAATTCTGTGGCAGTGGCTAACAGGTACACAGTGCCTGTTCTATCTGCCCATCCTCCTATGCCTCCGTCCTTTCACTCAGCATTTATCTGTTGAGTGCCTACTATGTGTCCAGTGCTGTGCTCAGCACGGGGACACAGTGGTGAGCAAGGCAGACCCTGCCCTACCTTTGTGGAGCATGCAAACCAGGGAGGAAGCCTGATAAGCAATTAGAATTCATGGAGAAGAAGGAGGTCCATGAGGCTAGAGGGATTCCTGGAAGGAGTGACATCTCAATGGAAATCTAAAGGCTGAAGAGGAGCCCAAGGGCCTAGGAGGGGTGTCATGGAGAATGTTCCCAGTGAAGAGTCAGCCTGGCAGAGGCCTGACGAGGTATCTGGTGCTGGAGCCTGGAAGTAAGAAGGTCAGGGAAGAAAGTGGACTCCAGAGGGGCCAGCATAAAGAGAGACCCAGCCATCACCCCAGACATCTTTTCCATATTTACTTTCAAGGCCAAGTGCAACCGGAAGAGGAAACAGGAGCATTCTCCATGCACAGATGGAGAAACAAAGGCAAAGGCCACAGAACAGTTCTGGTGCACACTCAAGGAAGTGGGGCCCATAGACAGCCCGCTGAGGGCAGCAGCCGGCAGCAGCAGCAGCAGTTCTTGAGTTTTGACTGTAAGGTATGTTTGCTTCCTGCCGAAAGCTGTAGGTTTGTTGCTGTTTCTCTCACAAGACAGAGTCAGGAAATGAAAGCTTACTACTGAAATCTAGAGCACTCCTCTAAAACAGTCGATCAGAGGGAGACAAAAGTGTGCTCATCTCCATGGAGAAAAAACGGAAAATCTCAGGGGAGGTTGTACGCTGTGGCATTCATTCATTCATCCATCACCATCGTTTCTTCAGCCAAGTCTTCCCTAAGTGGCCACATTCTGGACCTTGAGGAGAACTGAAAGATGACTGGCTCTTGATCCTGTCTGCAAAGACCTCCAGTACAGAAAAAACTGGGGCAACTCCAGACTTTCTGTACAAACAGAGCCTCGAGGTGGCAATCTGCTGGAAGAGGACACATGGAAAATTCCTTTGAAGCTGGCTGAGAATAAGGAAAGCCTATTTTCATTTAGATTATGTATTTATGTGGGGTGACTTGGGGAGGAGAGGCTGAAGCTACCCTTTGGCTCAGAAGAGGACACATGGAAAATTCCTTTGAAGCTGGCTGAGAATAAGGAAAGCCTATTTTCATTTAGATTATGTATTTATGTGGGGTGACTTGGGGAGGAGAGGCTGAAGCTACCCTTTGGCTCAGCCACTAGGTAGGGGAGATCAAGTACGCATGGAAGGGCCTGCAATACAATTAACAAGTGGGAAGGGGTGGCAGTGAGATTTAGATAGAATTTGAAGAGTTCAGAAGAGGGCAAGATGAGCCATTACTGGCTGAGTGAATCAGGAAGAGCTTCTAAAAAGAAAGACGAGTTAAGGATCGAGCAAAATAAGAGAAAAGTTGAGAAGAGGAAGGAACCACCCAAAGGTGTGCAGGTAGGGAAGCCTGGAACCAACCTGGGGACTCTTTCCAGGTGCCTGGAGCATCAACAATAGGGAAAGTAGAAGGTCAGCTGGACAGGCAAGCTGAAGCAAAATGAAGGAGGTTCTGAGATACCAAGAGAAGGAAGCTGAACTCTATCCAGAAAAGAATTGAGTCAAAGAATGTGACATCAGTAGTGCATTTCAGGAATATTAATCTGACCAACTAATGGGTTGGAAAGGAGAGACTGGAGCCAAGAGGAGCAGTTAAGAAGATCCTGCCAGAACTGGTTGGAAGAGACAGATGTGAGAAACAGACTCCAAATGACTGTACAACTGGCTGGATGGAAAGAGCAGAGCTGAAGGTCATCCTAAGGTTTCCGTCTGTGAGGATGACTGTGAACTCCACTGCAGGAGGGAAGATGGGAAAGCTGCTGGTTTACGGGCCGAGGCAATCAGACACGGTGGGGTTGCACTTCCGGAAGGATGGCCAGCAGGGAGCTCAGGGGAAAGCAGAGGTAAGAAGGATGCTGCTACTGAAAGACAAGCCAGGTTTGGAAATGAGGAGATGGTATTTAGCAATGGGGAGCCAGTCGGAAGGAAATATCTGAAAATGCAAGGAAGAGAGAAGATAACAACAAATCAGGAGCTCATCTCCTTGCTCCCCGGGCACGTCATCAAGTGTGCCCCATGGGAGTGCTGTTCAAGGTCCCCAAGCCCTGCCTGGATTAGGGTCTTATTTATTTCTTCAGTCAGTCTCCCCTCAATAGAACATGTCTCCATGAGGCTGTCCTCAGCTGGATTTTCCGCAATAGCCTCTGTACCTCGAATACCACCTAGCACGTTGAAGTTGCTCCTAAGTGTGCCATAGACATGTTTGATGGAGCCTACCTTGGCCACAACCCCTGGATAAAAGAGGTACAACATGCCAGCTCGGTGACTGGACTGGCAGTGGACAGTGATCTAAGCTGGAGGTGGCAAGAAGGTGTTCACTGACAGGCTGGTCGAAGCCAGCCAGTCTCTCTCATATATTGAACTAAGACACAGGGGTTGAGGGCAGTCATGATGGGCACTGGAACCTTAAACTCATGCAGGCTCTGAGCTGGTGGCCGTCGTGGACCTTAAGCAAAGTGCACACATAAGAAAGCCTATGGTCAGAGCAGCAAGAGAATGGGGCAGAGAGAAGCAGATTCACATGATTCCTGAGAAAGGAGCAGCACAGCCTCCCTTCCTAACCTCCCTGCTCCAACCCTGTAAAGACTGGCTTATCTTAGCTCTCAGCCCCTGAGCACTGGTAGGGGCACAGAATCAGCCAACAGACTCTCCTGAAAGAAAGGCGGCTTCATCTCCCCCAGCAGTTGGGAATGCTTCTGGAAGACTATTCTTGGCTGCCAGCCCCTCTGAAGACTGAAGAATACCCCCTCGTTCCAGGTCACGTTCCTTCCAGTGGCAATCCATGTCCATGACTAGTCAACATCCCATGTAAAGGTCTGGGCTCCTTGCTCCAGCCTGCAACAACACTGAACGGCCTCTCCAAGTTTCAGAACATCCCATGGAACAGGCTGAGGCCTTCACTGGGACTGCACCAGAGTTTAGCTGCTCCCTCTGGCCAGTCCCACTGTCTGGGCCTCATCTCCACAGGGGATGACCCCAATCAGACTCCTCAGTAAATGCCCTGGATACCAATCTCCATCCCAGTACCTGTTTCCCAGGGAACCTCACCCGCGATAGCCCTAATACCGCCTATTATATCCTTATAATAAACTCTTTGTATACTAGCCAGCACAAGTAAATCTTGATTAGACTAAGCGTACCAGTTCTTTTTTATTTGTAAGAGCACTTCCTATGATGTTTTGCAAATAATCAAAACACCATAAGAAGAAGGAGAGGTGAGAAGGAGGAAGAAGAAGAAGAAGAAATCTTTATTGAGCAAAAACTATAGGAAGGCCTGGCGTGCTGCAGTTCATGGGGTCGCAAAGAGTCAGACACGACTGAGCCACTGAACTGAACTGAACTGAATGTCCTGGGCATTCTTCTAAGCATGTACCAGAACCATTTAAGCTTCACAGCACCCTTATGAGGCAGATACTATTATCCCTACTTTACAGATTTTAAAAGAACAAAACCAAGGCATACTTTTCCAAAACCACCCAATGAAGTAAGAGTAAAGTCAAAATGAGAATGCAGTCAGCCAGACACAGAACCTGTGTCCTTAACCACAATCAACCCTGCCGCCTGCATCAAGGATACACAGTCACAATGTAAAAAAATAAGTCAATGGTTTTGAGCTGAATGGGGGCCTGTAAATTATCTGGGCCACTCATTTTACTTTACTGAGGCTCAAAACAATGATTTTTTAACACTCAAGGTTATACAATCCAGTTCAAAATACACATGCAGCAAAAAAGGATTGATAAAATCATAGTTTTAACAATGTAATTTTCTCCATAATTAATGATTTTGTTACATGGACTCTACTCATGGTACTTTACTATATACATTAAACATATACACACATTACTGCATAATGTTACACATACTAAATCATATACATTCTATTTTAAGGGCGATATCAGGGACTGACATCACCCAGCATGCTGACTCTGGGACCTAAACCCCTGTAAGATGGGTTTCTCCTCGGAAGGAGCTGATGACAAGAACCAGACTAGAACTGGGGTCTCCTGATTCACGATCCAGCTTCTGTCCACCATTCCCACCCACATCCCCTCTATTTGTCTGGCTGGTGTTATTTCAAAGAAACCAACTGGTTCAGAGCATTGCAACAACTACCATTTAGAAAAACTCAGAGCCGGAGACTCAAGCTATTGAGAAATCCACGTGAATTACCACACTGAAGCCATGCTTTCGAGATCACTGTTTCTAATTAGAAGACCGGCTGACACATTACGTAGCTCCTTGGGAAGCATCCCATCACACCACATAATCTCCCAGATGTCCCTGGATTTCTCCTTCTTGCCTTTTCATTGGTGTTCTCACCCTCATTACCAAGTAGTGCTCATTTACTCACCACTGCCATCCCTGGGGAATGATGTAAGACAGTGAACTATGTGATTCAAAATAGACCCAGCTTCCCAGTCTGAAGGAGGACACAAGGATTAAGACAATAGTCAAATATCTCTGGCCCCAACCAACCTCATCTCCTTCTCCCAAACCCCACTGCCACTGAATTATTTCCTGAGCCACTACAGATGCATTCACACCTCAAGGTCCCAAGGGACCTTCCTGGGACTTCCCTGGTGGTCCGCTGGTTAAGACTCCATGCTTCTGATGCAGGGGAGTGTTCTCTTTGCAGGAATAACAACAATCCGTGGTTGGGGGAGCTAAGAGCCCACATGTTGCACAGTGTGCCCAAAAAATGAAAAGAAAAAAAAAATCAAGTGCCATTCCTGCTCTTCTCCACTTAATTAACTCATATCCATTCTTCAATTTCCAGTCCAAGCACCGGCTCCCCTGAGAAGGCATATCTGCTCATGTGATACAGACAAGAGAGCCAAAGGGACATTTAAGTATTGCCTGTACCTGAGGTCACCAATTACAGACTGAATGGCTGTACAGCGTCATATATTATACATGGCTGAGGTTTTCTTGAATCTTCAAAGTGTTAAAGAGCTTGGTGTGTTAAAAATTACTGAATTTGTTGCAAATCCTTAAAACTCAGGAGACTTCACATAGAAGTTCTGGCTTTGTGGCTTGTTTTAGAAGACCAGAGATCTGGAAACACTGGCTTGCTTCCTACATGGCAACAATCAGATGAAAGGGAGTAGAAACTGCCCTCTCTGCACTTCTTCTTCTTTTTTTTTTGCACAACAGTTCTGATTTTGCACTTTGTAAAAACATAATCAATGGCTATGTGGATCTGCAATCAAACTATTTCACCAATTTCTAGATTCAGGTTTTTTCTGCATGCAATTTTTAATCTCAATATTTCATCTCACTTTTCTTCTCGATAAAGTCGGGATTTCTCTCAGCAAGAACCAGTGTGTGCTAAACCTTCTTCTTTCTGTATACCTGAAAATGCCTATCATCCTCACTCTTGAGTGCTGGTTTAGCTGAACAGAGGCTTCTGCACTGACAGTTGTACTTGCTCAGCTTTTTCAAGGTGCTTCTTCACTGTCTTCTGGCAGCTGCTGCTGCTGCTGAGAAGTCTGCCATCGGGCTAGTTGTTATTCCTTTACAGGTAGTTTGTCTTTTCTCTGCAGAGCTTTTAAGAGTTTGTCTGTGTTCTTGAGGTTCTGAAGTTGTGCTACAGTATGTTTAGATGTGAGTTCATTTTTATTTGTCACTCATGGCTGCTTTTTTCAATGCTAGAACTCACATCATTCTTTGGTTATGAGACAACGTGCATTCACTACCTTATCAAATATTGCTTCTCATTCATCTCCTCTATTCTCTTCTTCTGAAACTCCGACATACATAGAGCCTTTTGATCTATTCTCCTTGTCTCTCAACTGCTCTTTCATATTTTTAATTTCTCACCCTGGATTGGGTCACTGATGAACTCCTCCGTGCGCAAGTGCATGCTAAGTCGCTTCAGTCATGTCTGACTCTTTGCGACCCTATGGACTGTAGCCCACTAGGCTCTTTGTCCATAGGATTCCTTAGGCAAGAGTACTGGAGTGGTTTGCTGTGCCCTCCTTGAACTCCTCAGTACTGACTTTTAATTCACCAGTCCTTTCTTCAGTTATGTCCAGTATTGAGGTCTGTCCAATTTCCTGTGGTTGTATTAAGAAATTCAGAACTATTTATTTCCTGATTTCTAATTGGTTCTTTTATATTCTATGTTCTTGTTTTGTTTCTGTTTACTTTTATTTAATTTATTCTTTTTCTTTTTATAGATGCTATTCCTTTCTTCTGTCCTTGGCTGGTCTTCCTCATATTTTGCAGACATCATTAGCTTTAGCTCTTATTTCATATAGTCTAAAGTGAATTCATTTCCCTATTGTTGACTGTGCCACCTATATTCCTTTCTTTCTTCCTTTTCTTAGGAATAGCGTTCCTCCTTGGAATTTGGAACCGCAGGCTTACCTTGAGCGGGAGTTTTGTTTTATGTCTGTTGTATTCTCTAGTTATATATCTATCTGGCATTTTACACTCAACTTTTTCGGGACCACTAGCGTCCCCAGTGCAGACCAGACTCCAGTGGGAGCTCGGGCCTTAAATACCATGGTGATACTGGGGACACTCAAGCTTACCACTGAGTACTAGGGGACTTGATAGGTACTGTCCGCAAGGATATATCAGTGTATCACTTTGTATTTGACAAACCTTCAGCCAGCAATCAAGAGAAGTTTTTTCCCAGTCTACTTTTCTAGGTGAGGGAACCACACTTCAGCTCCAGATTTCAATAAACCCTGCCTCTCATGGAGCACTTTGCATTTCCCATTTCCTCTCCATAATATATTCCAGGAGAATATTCCTGGAGAATATTCCAGGAGAATTGGTCTTATCGCTGAAGCACTGAAGCTCCAGCCAGGAGTGGGGAAGAACTGTACTGTCAAAGGAGCAAGATCTATTAACATATTTCCCAAGGCATTTCCCCTAGTTCTGGGAAAGTGAAGGCAGCAGAAAAAAATCCCAGGTATGTATTTAAATACACAAGATGCAGCCAGGGAAAACAGCAGGGCCTAGCACCTCAAAGGGGCATCCTGTTGTACCCTTCAGTCCCAAATAAAGGAAAATATTTATTAAGACTGTACTCTGTACCCCCAAGTATACTGTTTTCTTTAGTATTCTAAGCATGGACCCATGGTTATCTGAACTTTCCAATCTGCTTATATTTCAGGGGCACATATTTTTCTTGAGGGTAATGAATACCATATGTGCTACTTGAAAAAGAAACCTAACATTCATTGAGTGTTCACTGTGCACTAGGTACTATCTAAGTACTTTAAACACATTAGCAACTTTCAGCCTCAAAGCAACCCTGTGAGTCAGATATTGCTGTATTCCTTATTTATTAAAGCAAGGAAGGAAGCTTGGTCAAGACCCACAGTTAGCAATGGTAGAGGCTGTCCCCAGAGCTCCCACTCTTGGCCATTACATGACCAGCCTTCTCTAGTTTGCACTGGAGGACACCAGAAACTAAAGTAAGAGGACCCTGAAGAAAATGAAATCCAAATCAAAGGGTGGAAGACAACTTCTACATCTCTAACCCACACATATATAGACACCAAACAATTAAAACAAAAACTACTGTTGGCTAGAGGGACAACTTCCTGTTTCTTGGAAGCACGCGGGAAGTAATCCTACAGGAGTATTTTTAGGCTCAAGGGAAAATTCCTTCAGGGGAAACTCATACTCAGAAGTTGCTTGTGTATCATTTAATGAATAACAGCCATTGTCATTCTCACCTAATCCTTATGTCAAAGTCCTAATCTGTGAAAGTCCCACTAAAATAACTCTTTCAGGTTTTATTAAGAAGTAGTTAACCTGGGACTTCCCTGGTGGATTCTTCCCAGTGGTAATGAATCTGCCTGCCAGTAAGGAAACACGGGTTCAATCCCTGGTCCAGGAAGATCCTACATGCCATGAAGCAACTTAAGGCCCTGTGCTACAACTATTGAGCCTGTGGCTCTAGCGCCCAGGAACCACAACTACAGAGCCCATGTGCCGCAAATACGGAGGCCTGGGAGCCCTAGAGACTATGCTCTGCAACAAGAGAAGCTACAGCAGGGAGAAGCCTGTGCACAGCAACTAGAGTTGCCCTGTTCATCACAACTAGAGAACAGTCCGTGAAGCAGCGAAGACCCAGAATAGCCAAAAATAAAATAAATAATTAAAATTTAAAAAAAAGAAGAAGAAGAAGTAGCAAGCCTGGCTGGACCTGCCAGAGCTACCCAAAAACAAAGCCCCTTCTGATCTGGGGTGAAACCATGGGGCCCAGGCAGGGATTCTATGCTCAAACCTGGGAGTGTTCTGTAGGACATTCTCACAAAGAACACTGGTCCTTGACAAAGAGGTAGAGGGAGGTAGGGAGGATTCCAGTCAAACTGGAGGTTGTACTAACCAGGATCATCTTGAGTTTTTGCTCCCTAAGCCAATACATTGTGTCTGTAGCTCCCCTAGGACATCAATTCCTATGTACAGAGGTGCCTGGTGACAATATTAAGATCTTTCAGCTCCCACTGGTTTCAGTTTGTCTCACAGTAATACTCCCTTAGGTTCACATAGCACTTTGCTGTTTGAACAATTATATTCGCATGTCTGACTGAATTGATTCTCTCCAGAACCCCATGAGGCACATATCAACCATCCCCATGTCCCAGATGAGGAATTATCCCATATCACCTGCTGAAAGTCTCACAAGAAGGAAGTGGTAAGACTGGGGCTCAAATCACAAACTTAAATCTCCTCTGCAGGGTAATTTAAGAATTTATTCCCTCTCTTTGCACAGAAGGAAAAGTACAGAATTGCAGACAAGATTCTACAGCAGTCATGTTCACTGGGTCTCTTTTCTGCAGTGTCAGACTGGGTGTCTCCTAAGGAAGGAATTCAACACTAAAAACTCCTGGAGAACAGGAGTTCGCCTTCACTCTAAACTACAATTTGGACAAGTGAAGCCCTCAGAAACCTGCAGGACAAATTGCAGGGGTTGGCCCAAGTGAAACCCTCTCCCTTTTCCTCAGTCCTTGGACATCGCCCCTTGGCAGCCTAAACTCACTCCAGTTCTTTCCTATTCATATCCTTAAGAGTGAGCCCCTCAGACACTAGTTTAGGCCTAAATGAGATTAAAAGATATCAAAGGGCAAAGCGTATCTGTCTCAGAGTCTGGTCCACATCTGTGCTCTTATCCTGGGGTTATCACCCTCTCTGCCTCTCCATTAGATTCCAGGTTGTGATACGTGCTATCTAGATTCCCTTCTCTAGACCCCTCCTAGTTTCTGGTATTTCCCTGTCCTTGAGTCCTCAGCCCATTTCTCGATGCTTGTCAGTCTTCATAGATCCCTGATGACACCTGCTTGGCTGTTGACCTCTGTTAATTCTCCTACCTAGTCCTGTCTTCTGAAGCCAGATGCTTTATAATATTCACCTCCCCTGGCCGGTTTGCCTGGCCTCACCAGCCACCTCCTTCTGTCTCTGCCACCCATGCCATGGTAGGGTAGCTACATTCATTCCCTTCATAAACAATCAGTAGGCAAAGCCAGGCAACCTGCTAGGCACTGTAGTGGAACATGAGGGCCACCAAGATACAAGCCTTGATTCTGCCATTTAAAAGGTAATTACATGTAACCCAGGTTTTAAATAATTTTATTTTTACGTTCTTGTCTTCCAAATGAACTCCTGAGGGTAAAGACCATGTCTCATATGATCCCATTTTTAGGTGCCCCACGCCAAACTTGCCCTAACACAAAAGAGGCCAGTTACCACCATCCTTCCCACTTTTAAAAATTATGATTTACACTGCTTTTCTCTACCTACTTGCAAAATGAGCAGATGGAAAGCACTGGGTGGAAAGCCAGGCCTCCTAGCTGCACAGGGAGAAAAAGGATCCACATACAGGCCCCAGCAGAGAAGGCAGCGGGGTTTCCCATCACCCGTCACCCTGCTGCGTGCTGCCTTCCACACCTAGGGCGGATGCACCATGTCTCTCACCCCTTGAACACCTTCAGGAATTCTCCGGTTCCTTGCTTCATCTTAACAAAGCATCCAAGACCCTGCCAGATCAGGTATTGGCTGAGAACGTGGGCCTTGGAGCCAAACTGCCTGGGTTTGAATCCCAACATTGCCACTGGCTTCATGTGTGACCTTCGCCAACTGGTTAGAGTAACATCTACATTACAGGTTGATGGAGTATGGATGAAAAAAGTCCACAGGAGTTTATGCATTTTGAGGTAGTTTTGTAATACGATCACAAATTCTTTGATTCTCCTCTCTTCAAAAGGGGCCTACAAACATCCTCTATTTTCCCTTCAGTGTGGGATATAGTCAGTGACTTGCATCTAAGGAATGGACTGTGGCAGAAGTGACAGTGTATGACTTTCGAGACGAGGTCGCGCAAGGCACTGTGGTTTCCTCCTTACTCTCCCCTGCGCGATCGCCCTCTCTGGAAGCTAGCTGCCACGTTGTGAGGACACTCACACAGCCCTGTGGAAGGGTCCCTGTGAAGAGGAACTGAGGCCTGCAGCCAACAGCCAGGTGAGTTCAGTTCAATTCAGTTCAGTCACTCAGTCGAGTCCGACTCTTTGCAACCCCATGGACTGCAGCATGCCAGGCTTCCCTGTCCATTGCCAGCTCCCAGAACTTGCTCAAACTCATGTCCATCGAGTCAGTGATGCCACCCAAGCATCTTATCCTCTGTCGTCCTCTTCTCCTGCCTTCAGTCTTTCTCAACATCAGGATCTTTCCCAATGAGTCAGTTCTTCGCATCAGGTGGCCAAAGTATCAGAGTTTCAACTTCAGCATCAGTCCTTCCAATGAATATTCAGGACTGATTTCCTTTAGGATGGACTGATTGGATCTCCTTGCAGTCCAAGGGATTCTCAAGAGTCTTCTCCAACACCACAATTCAAAAGCATCAATTTTTCAGTGCTCAGCTTTCTTTATAGTCCAACTCTCACATCCATACATGACTACTGGAAAAACCATAGCCTTGACTAGACGGACATTTGTGGGCAAAGTAATGTCTCTGCTTTTTAATATGCTGTCTAGGTTTGTCATAGCTTTTCTTCCAAGGAGCAAGTGTCTTTTAATTTCATGGCTGCAGTCACCATCTGCAGTGATTTTGGAGCCCCCAAAATAAAATCTGTCATTGTTTCCACTGTTTCCCCATCTATTTCCCATGAAGTGATGGGACCAGATGCCATGATCTTCATTTTTCGAATGTTGAGTTTTAAGCCAGGTGAGATAGGTATCTTCAAAGTGAATCCCCGAGCCCCAGTTAAGCCATTACATGGCTGCAGCCCTGGGATCTCAGTTGCAAGCCTGTAAGAGAACCTCAGCAAGAACCACCCAGATAACCCACAGAAACTATGTGAGACTGTAAATTTTGGTTGTTTCTAAACTGCTCTGTTTGGGGATAGCTTGTTTCACAGCAATAAATAACTAAAACATACGTGAAGAATTTATATAAAGAGTTGACAAAGAAACTTAGAACAGTGCCTGGCACACGGAAAGTGCTTAATATTATTATTATTTTGTGTTACAACCACAGGAGTTTATGTATTATTCTCCGAGCAACATTTTTAAATTTATAGAAAAACAATCTGAACATCAAATAATGACTGTTGTGGATTATAGCCCACTGAATAAAATAGAAATTCATGAGTTTGTGCTGATATAAACGAACGAATGGACAAACAAATAAATAAAGGAGGAGTGAAGGCTCAAGTATGTAGTAAAATTTCAAATAATAAAAAGAGAAGGAATTATAAAATCATCATTTGGCAAAACATGATGCTAAAACTAAAGGGTCAAAGTTTGATGAGGAACAGAATATGTACAAGGTCTCAAAGTAGTTTCCACAAAATGCTTTTTAAATACTAATTTATTAATGAGTATAAAATACTCATTAATCAACTTTGTAATAGACAAACCTGGCAAACACCATCTTAACTGATAAATGTCAATACCCACAGTAATAGGACCAATCAACATCATGTGCCTCTTGACAGGATGCACTGAGAACTCCCATAGGCCAGAGCCTGTCTTGTTAATTTCTTCATCCCCAGCGGTGCCTCCCAGAGCAGCAGCTCTTGCTCTCTGGCTACTGGGCGCCTGATGCTGCCCCCTGACGCAATGGACACATATCATCCCATCTGATCTCCACAACGACCCTAGGCTCTGAGAAGCAAGAAAAGGACAACCAGTGAGGCAGAGAGGTAGATACACACTCTGCTCTGCCTATCTCCACATTGGGACTGCCTCCCATGGGCACTCAATAATTGTTGAATCCAGTCCTCTCTGCAGCTCCAGGGGATTTCTGAACACAGGGCAGTTGCCCCCAGGCCATAGCTGCATTCTCCTCCCTTCTCCTTCTAAATATCAGAGCCAACAATCAGAGGGAGAGAAAGCACTGGACACAGAGCCTGAAGGCTATAATAGTTTTAGCTCTGCCCCTCACCTTACTCATGCTTGCTGCTACTGCTGCTGCTAAGTTGCTTCAGTTGTGTCCGATTCTGTGCGACCCCGTAGACAGCAGCCCACCAGGCTCCCCCATCCCTGGGATTACCCAGGCAAGAACACTGGAGTGGGTTGACATTTCCTTCTCCAATTCATGAAAGTGAAAAGTGAAAGCGAAGTCGCTCAGTCGTGTCTGACTCTTAGGGACCCCATGGACTGCAGCCCACCAGGCTCCTCCATCCATGGAATTTTCCAGGCAAGAGTACTCATGCTTACTCATATCCATTTCCCTCAATTTTGGTCCAATGCTGTGGTTTTCAAATTTCTTTTAGCCACCTCAATATATCATTGCAGTGTCATTTGCAATAGTCAAAAGGGAAACAACACAGATGTCTATGGAGGGATGAAGGAATAACAAAATGTGCTCTATACATACAGTCTTAAAAAGGAAGGAAATTCTGACATATGCTACAACATGCTGCTGCCGCTGCTGCTGCTGAGTTGCTTCAGTCGTGTCCGACTCTGTGTGACCCCACAGACGGCAGCCCACCAAGGCTCCCCCCGTCCCAGGGATTCTCCAGGCAAGAACACTGGAGTGGGTTGCCATTTCCTTCTCCAATGCATGACAGTGAAAAGTGAAGGTGAAGTCACTCAGTTGTGTCTGACTGTTCACGACCCCATGGACTGCAGCCCACCAGGCTCCCCCGTCCATAGGATTTTCCAGGCAAGAGTACTGGAGTGGGGTGCCATTGCTACAACATGGATGAACATCAAAAACATTATACTACGTGAAATAAGTTAGACAATTTTATATATTCTATGATTCCACTTATATATGAGGTTCCTGGAGACAGAAAGTAGAATGATTGTTGTGGCGGGGGGGGAGATGAGGAGATAGTGTCCAAAGGGTCCAGAGCTTCAGTTTGGGAAGATGAAAAGCTTCTAAAGGCGGATGACGATGATGATGGCTGCACAATAATATGAATATAATTAATGCCACTGACGTGTATACTTGAAAACAATTAAACAATTTAAACAATTAAAGGGCTCAATTTTATGTTATGTATCTTTTGCTACAATTAAATAAATACCTCAGTGTATGCAACAGATAAAGCAAAAATAAGAGAATGGAGTACTAAGATGCTCCCTTACCACCCCACCCCACCCGCTTCCGTGACTGCAAAGAATCTCAGTCCCTGAGGAGCACGTGGACTATTTTAATCCCGGTATCTGGGGTTCCTGGAGCGAGGTCTGTCCATGGAGTGTGCTACCTACGATTTCAACCCTGAACAGCCCCTGCTCCCTCTGTTGCCTTTGCCAGCTGCAGTGATGAAGCCCAAGAGTTAAACCACAGTGAGGACAAGCCCCCCCAACACAGGGGCAGAGGCTCCAGGAGGATCCGGCAGGTGGGAGCACTCCCAGGGAAGTTGGCTGTAGGTGAAGCACATGGGGGTGGGGGGTGTTGAGGAGGCAGGAGCTTGACAGCCTAGCGGCACAGCTGTACTCATTCCACGGTTTCCCATCCAGAGCCTCAGCTTCCACTTTTGTAGAAAGGGAAAACAGTAATAGCAGTAGCTGCCTCAGAGGGTGTGTTGAGGATTAACTGAGATAGCATACATAAAGGTGCCTGGCCTAGTAAGTGATTCAAACAGGGTGATGGTAAGTGACAGGAGTGGTGCCTTGTGGCGGTCAAGGGCTGTGCTTTGGAGGCAGGCTCTGTCACTCACCAGCTGTGTGGTTTTGAAAGAGTTCCTTACCCTCTCTGTGCTTCACTTTCCTCATCTATAAAAGTGTACCTACTTCTTAGGTTATTAGGAAGATTAAATGGGCTGATTGAAATAAGACTGTTAGGACAATGCCGGGTCCACAGCAAGTGCTCAATAGATGTGAACCATCTCCTCAGGCCCGTCTGACCAGATCTCCAAAGGCAGCAGGCCTGGCTGAACTGAGGGGGATGGAGCCCCTGTAATGAGGCTGGTGTGACTGAGCCAAATGTAGATTAGACCAGCCAAACCAAACGCAGGCCATGGGGGCCTACTCCACAGCCTGGGGCCCCCACTCCTGGGAGACAGAATGGCTCCAAGCTGCACAAAGTTGGGGCGGTGGGCAGGTCGGGGGGTCAAGGGTGAGTCAGCTGGGAAAGCAGAGGAGAAGGAAATAAGATTGCTCTCCAATCTTCCCTCAAAAACAAGCAGAGGGCGTGGACCAAGAGCCTCAGAGCTCAGATTTGCTGTTCACCATCCTAATCAAAGGTATTTTGAAAGCGTGGCCGCCTTTTTGTTTTCCCCTTGGCCTTCACCTGTGGCTCACCACTGAAGCCAGAGGGCTAAATTTAGGCTTCTCTGCTGCTCAGGCCCAGCGGGAAGGCTACTGCTTTCAGAGTAAAGAAGGGAGGGGCAAGAGGGGGCTGAGGGGGTGCACAGGAAGAAGGAGGCAGACTCCACCAAAGGCTCCTGGATGCCGCTGGGCTCCAGGCCATCAGCCTGGCCTGAAGCACGGCAAGGATCTTGGTTCCAGGCCTCCAGCAAGCCACAGCCTGGGGCAGGTTGTAGACCTGGGGCCTGTGCACAAGCAGGGCTGGGGTGAGTCAGAGACCCGAGATCCCACCCATGGAAAACACTCAGAGGAAACTCTGAGACTCCCAGTGGAAACCCTCGTCCTTGTCACCACCATGATGGACTCATCTCTTTATGGACGAGGAAGATGGGGCCCACTGAATGTGCACCCACCATTCCAGCACTGCATGAAGCACCTTAGGGTGCATCCCCTTTAACTCCCAGCAGTAACTAGTATTTCTATATTATTATAAATCTAGAGCTGGTAAACAGCTCAGCTGATCTTGCTCATGACCTTGTGCATTTAAACATCATCATCTACCGTATATATTGGGGAACCGAACTGTTCAAACCTCCCAGCAAGTACCGCTGGTGCTGAGCTTGGATCCCAAATTCCCTGACAACCAGACCAATTTACATGCACTAATACACAGAGATTTATTCTGAAAAATCTCCCTAACGGAGACATTGGGTGTGGCCACTGCTAGGCCTCTCTTTGCCTGTTGAACTCTACCATCTTCTTCCCACACAATGGAGGCATTTCGGATGGATGGCATAGCCACGCCCTACTCCATAGTCTAGATGGTTATTCTCAGTATCCACAATATTTATACTGCACCTCACTTTAAGCAGACCTTCCCTTTGATCCATAAAAACTCTTCTTTTACAGACAGGAAAACAGGTAAAGTCCCAGCCTTACTAAATAACCCAGATGGAGACGCACAGTTTCACACCCAGTTCCAGATGGAAGCCTGGAGTTAATGAGTCCCCTTCCTGTCTTTCCATCTGCTCCCCACCCCTCCTGTCCCTGTGAGCCACCAATCCTGCCCAAGGCGTCCCTCTGTCCTTCCTGTTCTCTAGCCCTTCTGAACCCTTCCCAATCCTTGTCCTGAACCTTCTGTCTATCCTGCTGCAAAGACACTACCTCGTGGGCTTAGCTCTTCCCAGGGTTCTGATCATGTCACTCCTGCTTCAAATCCATCTGCTTCAAATTCATCCTTAGGATAAAGATCAAAATCCTTAAGAACATTCAGGTCCCGTGTGTGCTTGCCCAGGTTACCTTTCCACTGCCCCTCCCCAGCACCACCTCCACCCTGCCTCAGCCACTCTGGCCATCTTTTGAGTCCTCCATCCCAGGGCCATGCTTTTCCCTCAGTCTGGCCGTTCCTTATCTGGTTAACACCTACTCATCTTTCAAATCATCATTCCTCCTTCCCTGAACCCTCTGTCTGGATCAGATCCCTTTGTTAAACACTCTCACAGATCTAAGTTCTGCTCCTTCAAAGTCTTACATCAGGTATAATCATCCATTCCATGCATGTGATTACCTGATAAATGTGGAATAAATCCTATTAGGAGGAAAATCCAATGAGAGTGGGCACTGTAACTGTTCTCACTTAGCACTGTATCCCCATCACCAAAAGACTGTTGAGTGAATCACGGATGAATGAAGGAATGAACAAATCTCCCTCTCCCGACTGCCTATGCCCCAGTCTCGCCTTCCTTGACAGCATTCTTCCCTCACAGCTCTCTCCTGTAAAGACCACCCACCTCCCTGCCCTCACTTGGTTTGTCCACAGCTGTCGCTCATCAGCTGTCTTTTCCTCCTCTGAAGACCTCACCA
This sequence comes from Nanger dama, assembly GCA_917880005.1. NCBI lineage: Eukaryota > Metazoa > Chordata > Mammalia > Artiodactyla > Bovidae > Nanger > Nanger dama. Next base: position 43,617,424 of record CAKJTW010000016.1, read on the forward strand.
CCTAGTAGGCTGTGTGCCCCATCATTATGTTTGTCTCCTTCTCCTCTGAAATTTCAGGACCCAGCACATAATAGATGCTGAATAAATATTTGTTGAATGAATGGCTGTCCATCCTTAAAACCACCTGTGCCAGACTGCTATATGGTCCCACAAATTTTATTCCCTCCTTCGCCTGTAGGGATAAAGTACTAACTGAACTCATAACTGCCCCAGAGAGAAATTTTCCAGCCTCCCTTGCAGTTAAAGGTGATCTGTGACTAAGTGTTTTCCAATGGAATGTGAGTGGTTATCATGGGGTCCAGAAACAACTTGTAAGTAAATACAACATCCTAGAAAATGGCAGAGCCATAGTATAGAAGTCCTGTGCAGACTTCATGGAGCAGAGCTGTGCTGACTGCCAAAGCCAGCAGGGTTGTTACATGAGAGAGAAAAGTACTTAAGCCTAGTATATTTGGGTGTCTCTATCCTAATCAAAGGGATTCCCGTTCCATCCTTGGGTTGGGAATGTCTTTTGGAGGAGAAAATGGCAACCCACTCCAGTATTCTTGCCCGGGAAATCAATGGACAGAGGAGCCTGGTGGGCTCCAGTCCATGGGGCCACAAAGAGTCAGACATGACTGAGCAACTGAACACGCACACACACCCTAACCAACACGCCATTATTTCCAGACCTCCAAGCCAAATCCATAAGAGCAAATGTGCACTTGGTTGCTGGTACACAGCTTCCTCATGACGTGCCCTGTTGCCCTTATCTGAAACCAGTTGAACACCCACAAGGATGACCAATTATCACTCTTGACTTCAGTTTTGCTCTCACTAATCTAATAGTCTGTTCTGCAACTTCTCAGAGCCCACTCACACAGCCCCACCCCAGCCTTGTCAGCTCCCAGGAACTGCCCTGCCTCTGAAATCCTCAACTGGAAAATTCCTCTTTCTAGCTGCAACTCATTCATTATTTCTGCTACTACCTGACTCCCAACAACCCCAGTTCTCCAGTCTCCTAGAGACCTCCAGTCCTGGGTTCTCCTCTTGTGAACCATAGCCTTGAGAGACACATTGCACTCTCACTACTAATGGAAGCTCACTGACAGCAGTGATTCCCACAGGCAGAGAGAAGGGGGCCATTGGTCCTCAAGGGAGGACCTCCAGGAAGGTCCTCCAGGAGAACCTTTCCCTGGCTGTACTCCTCCGTGTGCTCTTTCCAGCATCCATCTGCCAGCCCTCTCTGTGGCCCCTGCTAGGCCATCATTTTCTCCCACCACTCAAACCACAAGAGGCCACTGCTCATCTTGCTGGCTTTTGTCTACTCCCTCTCTACTCTCCCCCTCACATTCCACAGCTAGTTCCCTTCTGAACTTGACACTTGGTTCCCTGGCATCATTTCTCTTGCTCTTCTCTACTCACATCTCATGTTCTCCTTAAGCAACCTTGCCCATGCTTGTGCCCCAGCTTCACATACTTGCTGGCAACACCCACATCTGTGCCCCATCCTCTGACCTTGCACCTGAGTTCCAGAGGCTGAATTCCCTGCCTCCAAGATCCAGGCTACCAGATGCTCCTCACCCTTGGCGTGCTGAACAACACTTAAGATCCTCTGCTGTTTCCCTAAATGTGAGCCTTCTTCTCCTATGTTCCCTTGTCTTGAGGAATGGCACTTAGTACATATTGTGGAATGAATGGAAGTGTGACTAGTTCTGCAGCACGGATTTTATTTGGACAGGCGTAGGAAGTATGTGCTGGATGGAGGGAACATCAGAGCTAGAGTGCGGAGGTGGCTGTGAGCATGAAGCAATCGGCAGACGGCAAAGAGACCAGCCTAGAAGGAGAAGTGAAGGAGAGGGAAGCTGAGATCTGCATGGCCTTGCCAAGTCCCTCGCCTTGGGCTGGCTTCAGCCTTGGGATGTGCTGATTTTAAGGAACATCCTTGGACAATCAGGATGCAACATAAGGAAGAAAGAGAATCCAGCTTCCAAACTTGCATCTTCTGAAAACCATCAACTTTCCCACTTGAGACTGAAAAAAGCAAAACCTGTTCTCTCCACCTCTAAACAAAAGCCCCAGCCTAAAAATCTCCCATCTTCTGCCTGCCTTGCTGTTTTCTTCCTACCCTCCTCCTCTGTCGACACCACCTCTGAGCATATTCAGTAGAGGCCGCTGGGAGCAAAATGGCCCCAGGGAATGGCAAGAAAAGCCACCTAATGACAAATAATGGTAGTCAGAGCATCTGCACAGCCCTTTCCAACTCACAAAGTGTGTGTGGTTTTTTTTTCTTTAACAAACATTAGCTCATTGACTCCCCACTACAATCCTCTGCAGGAGGTGACACTCCTCCCCTCTGCTTGGAAGCAAACAGAAGCCCAGAGAGGTCAGGAGACCTGTCTAGGGATGCAAGGAGCAAGCGCCAGGCCTGTGTCAACAGGAGGTGTTACAAAGTCACAAGGCAGGAGCAGAATACACAGCTCAACTTTTCAGCCCAGAAGTGCATCACAGAGAACTTGGCCCCAGGCCTCTCCAATCCCTTGCTTTCTCTGTACAAACTCAGATATATGTATAGGCATTTCATCTTAAAGACCCATTTTTGCCTGTCACAGAGGCGCAACCATCAGCTCTACCGTTACCAGCTGCTCCAGGTTCACTCAGAGAGTCAGCAGGTTGGGCAGCAGCCAACGCATCCCATTAAGGACCTGCCAAGGCCCCTGGAGAACTGAGTGCTCAGGCATCAAGACTGGAACCAGGACCACCATTCACGCACCAGCAGATGTGCAGCTGCTGCAGCTGGTTTCAAAACCAGCCTTTGTTTCAGTTCACCTGGGGCTTTTCAAAACCCATTTAATAACTGTCAAAGGTCCACAGTGGGAGAATGGACTTATTTAAGAAAACTGTATGACACTTAAGAGGTCCAGATGGAGATTTCTTTGGGGGTTTTCAGCCATTTCTTTGTACCTGCTACAAGGTAAGTCAACTAAAAGATGTGCTTCTTAAACCAAGTAACCTGTCACATGATGACTTCTTCCTGCAGTAAAAAGGAAGGAAGAAAAAGGAAAACCTTATTGGTTCATAATCTCCCTTTCATTTACATTTGGGCTCCTACTCTGTGCCAGAGACTAACAATATGAATATGCATGTTTATATTCCTGGAATGGCTCAGTGGGTAAGAGCCCACACTCTGGAACCACACCCCACAGTGTCTATGTGCCCCTTCCTCCCAACATTTACAGCTCTGCATCAGGGAGACAGAAAGATTTCAATCTCAACTGGCCCCTCCCCTTGATGCCCCTGGGCAGTGCTCAGCCACAACCGTACACGAGAGCACTGATTTGAATCCTGACTCAGCTGCCTCCTGTGTAACCCTGGGCAAGATTCCAAGCCTCTCTGGGAATCTCGGAATTAGGACAAGTAGTGGCATCTACCAAATAATGTCATGAAGGACGAAATGAGATAATGCGAGGAAAGTGTTAGCACAGAACCTGGCTGCAAGGAAGCACTTATATATTTAAATACTATTATTGTGTATATGCCAAGAAATTTGGAAAACTCAGCAGTGGCCATAGGACTGGAAAAAGTCAGTTTTCATTCCAATCCCAAAGAAAGGTAATGCCAAAGAATGTTCAGACTACCGCACAATTGTACTTATCTCACACGCTAGCAAAGTAATGCTCAAAATTCTCCAAGCTAGGCTTCAACAGTATGTGAATCGAGAACTTCCAGACGTACAAGTTGGATTTAGAAAAGACAGAGGAGTCAGAGATCAAATTACCAACATCCACTGGATCACAGAGAAAAGCAAGAGAATTTCAGAACATCTCCTTCTGCTTCATTGACTACACTAAAGACTTTGACTGTGTAGATCACAACAAACTGTGGAAAATCCTTCAAGAGATGGGAATACCAGACCACCTGACTTGCTTCCTAAGAAATCTGTATACAGGCCAAGAAGCAACAGTTAAAACTGGACATGGAACAACAGACTGGTTCCAAATTGAGAAAGGAGTACATCAAGGCTGTATATTGTCACCTTGCTTATTTAACTTATATTAAGAGTACATCATTTGAAATGCCAGGCTGGATGAAGCACAAGCTGGAATCAAGATTACTGGGAGAAATATCAATAACCTCAGATATGCAGATAATACCACCCTTATGGCAGAAAGTGAAGAGGAACTTAAGAGCCACTTGATGAAAGTGAAAGAGGAGAGTGAAAAAGTTGGCTTAAAACCCAACATTCAAAAACGAAGATCATGTCATCCAGTCCGATCACTTCATGGCAAATAGATGGGGAAACAATGAAAACAATGACAGACTTTATTTTCTTGGGCTCCAAAATCACTGCAGATGGTGACTGCAGAAATGAAAATGAAAGACACTTTCTCCTTGGAAGAAAAGTTATGACCAACCAAGAGAGTATATTAAAAAGCATAGACATTACTTTGTCAACAAAGTTCCATCTAGTCAAAGCTATGGTTTTTCCGATAGTCATGTATGGATGTGAGTTGGACTATAAAGAAAGCTGAGCACTGAGGAATTGATGCTTTTGAACTGTGGTGTTGGATACGACTCTTGAGAGTCCCTTGGACTGCAAGGAGATCCAACAAGTCCATCCTAAAGGAAACCAGTTCTCAGTATTCATTGGAAGGATGGATGCTGAAGCCGAAGCTCTAATACTTTTACCACCTGATGCGAAGAACTGACTCATTGGGAAGGACCCTAATGCTTGGAAAGACTGAAGGCAGGAGGAGAAGGGGACGACAGAGGATAAGATGCTTGGTTGGCATCACCGACTTGTTGGACATAAGTTTCAGCAAGCTCCAGAAATTGGTGATGGACAGGAAAGCCTGGTGTGCCACAGTCCATGGGGTTGCAAAGAGTTGGACACGAATGAGCGACTGAGCTGAGTGTGTATAAGACATTGTTCAGGCCCTCATGGAGTTTACCGTCTAGTGGGAGATTGTAGAAATATTGCAACTATTTATGACCAGCACTGGGAAGAAGAGCAGTAGGACACGAATCAAGAAGCTGTTCTTGAAGGATGAGTAGGAGTTCACCAGGCAGAGAATGAAAGGAGGCTGGGGTCAGGAGGGAGAACACCAAAGGCTTTGAGAACAGCACATACAAATGAAATGAGGTGTTACATGTCATTACATATTCAGAGAATGGTGAGACGTTTCCACACTATTAACTACTAATTAGGATTTTTGCTGAGCTCAGGTGCTTGGTAGCAGAGCAAATAACTCCCTCAGGGTGAAAAACTTATGAGTCCAGACACTTGATTTTGAAACTCAAAGTAGCTATGCTTAGGGCTAATTAGGCCAAAGCCTTTTGAAGCAGACAATGGCGTGGATTAACCAATAGCACCTTTCTCGAGTTTAACCAACACCTGGGATGTAACCGCAAGAGCATGACTCAGTGAGGGCTCCTGAAGGTACTCACTGGGCTGCTCCTAGCAGGGGAGGAAGGGGCAGAGGAGATGCCCTAGAAGTCAGGGCACCTGGGGTCCAGTTCATCCCTCCAGGAAGTCACCATCCCCCTTGCCAAGCCTCAGTCACTCCACCTGCAGGATGAAGGGACTGGGTGGGAATTTCTTCAAACAGGAGGTTATACCATAATTGCTTAGAACCTGGACTTTACAGTCAGGTGTCTGATGTTCAAGAGGAATAAAAGAAGGATTTAATATATGTAAAACACCTCACACAGTGACAGACCCATAGGAAGCACTGAAGAAAGGACAGAGGGTTTTAATCACTGCACTGAAACAGGGCTGGCATGTGCTATGGATGTGCCAACAAAGGTTTTAGAACAAACAGCCCCTCGGTCTCACCCCTTGGAGAGTTCTGCAACCCGCAGAAGCCCCGTGCCAGGGCAGTACAACCAGCTCCATCAACTTCAGACTCAGTGGTATCATCTTTCTGTTTGGCTCGAATGGGTTTTCCAGAGTTTTTTACATGGAAAACACTCACATGACAACCTCAGAGCTGTGTGGCGGTGGTGGGAAGGGACGAGGAAGACGGAGTGGAAAGAAACTCTCTGGTGATAGAAACCAGAGGAGTGTTCTGAAGAGGCCAAAAAGCTGCAGAAGAATGTGAGTCACACCCAGACACAACAAGAGAGGCAGAGAGAGCAGAGCAGGACCACTGGTTAGGAAGTAGCCAGTGGGCCCTCACAGGAAAAAAGGACTTACGGTCTTTGCCCCAAATACTCCAGGACATTCTCTGTTCTCCTTGCTGTGAGCAACACTGAGGTCAACATTAGGAAGAGCTCGTATTTGTCCTTGCTTCCTCGCCTCTGCCAATGGACGCTCTCCTCCAGCTGCTTCACAAGTGTGGGCCCTGCAGGGCAGCGAGGTCAAAGGAGACTTGCCCGGGGTCACATTGTGCGGAGGCTTGAATGCAGGCCTCAGACCCACACCTTATGGCCATTCCTCTTCCCCCAGGCTCTTTACTTATTAGAGAGTAGTTGGCACTTTCAAAGTCCCGAGAGACTGCCAAGTATCCTGGGACCACAGAGTCTCTGCGTTCCAGGTTGCTAGGAGCCTGTGAGACATGGAAGGGGACCCCTCACCATGCGATGAGAGGCAATCCCACCCCTGGGCAGCCAGCTCCACCTGGAGCCTCTCCTCACCTGCCGTGAGCTGTAAATGACCCAGCAGGGCCCACTCTCACAGTGGGACCTTCCTCCAGCTGAACCCCAAGAACCCCTGTGGTCACCACAAAGTCCCATGAGATCCCAGGAATGTCCTGGCAGGTTCATGTCCCCTCTTTCTTGGTCTTGAAAGAGGATCAAAAGACTGTGTTGATCCTTGGGCCTCCAGGCAAGGGCTCAGCTGCCCTTGAACTGTCCCATCTGCTCCAAGTTCAGGGGCAGCTGTGAGGGCATGGAAAGAACATGAGAGTCAAGTCAGAAGGCTGACATTTAAGCCCAGCTCTGCCGCTTAAGACAGTTACGGACTATCTGCGAGCCTCAACTCTCTCCTCTCCAAAATGGGAGTGCTCACAGTGCCAACCTCATAGGGCCACTCTGATGGTCAAATGGGGTAGTAAATAAGAAAGCTTTTCATAGACTGGAAAGCCCTATAAAAGTATATGTGGGATTATGGGTTGTTTTATCCTTTGCCCAGCTCTACATCAGCTGGAAGGATATTAAAAAGTTCCTTATTAGAATCTTATTAAGAATTCTCATTAGTCTTATTAAAAGCTTTTATTATTATTATATATTATTATATTTATTATTATAATATTATAGTATAATATAACATAGTTATATTATTACACTCTGCCCAGATACTTCACAGTAGTCCCCGTATGTTCAAACTAAATAAGATGGAAACAAACTTGATAGCCAGAGCATATTGACCATAATCAGAGGTGAGAAGCTCAGAGGGTAATCAGTATTCGTTTCCTGGGGCTGCCTTATGAAAGTGCCACGAGCTGCGCTGCTTAAACAATAGAAATGCCTTGCCTCTGTTCTGGAGGCTGGAAATCCGAGATCACAGCATTGCGCAGGGCTGGTTCCTTCCGAGGGCTCTGAGAGAGCCTGTCCCCCAGTTTGTGGAGATTTGCTGGTGACCTTTGGCACTCCTTGGTTTGTACATGCATCATCCCTTCTCTGCCCTCGTCTTCACATGGCACCCTCCGTGTGTGTGTGTGTGTCTGTGTATGTGTGTCTGTGTCCAAATTTCCCCTTTTTATAAAGATGTAGAAATACTGGATGCAGGCCACCCTAATGACCTCATCTTAACTTGATCTCTGCAAAGACCCTATACCCAAATCAGGTCGCATTCACAGTTCTTGAGGGCTCAGAACTTCAACGTCTTTTGGAAGGACATGATTCAACCCATAACAAACATCTTCCCCAACTCTCTGGGGCTCTCAGAGCCTGGATACCCAGCTCATGTCTGCCTCCGCCTGTGTCTATCCACTCATCTGTTTTCAGTCAAGCTCTGGGCTAGGGTGCTATGGAACATTCATCCCATGACTTCAAGATCAACCCCACAGGAGCTGGTTCCTTCCTGGGCACTTGATGGAGGAGCCCCAGATACAATATCATGGGTTTCACATGAAAAAGTACACTGATCCTCCTTCACAGTGGTAGAGAGTGCTGGGGGTGGGGTGGGGAGTGCGGGCTGGGAGGGCAAGCCAAAGACAGCACACGCTCTGGAATGAGGCCGCCAGGAAGGGCCCAGTGCAGGGGCTTCGTCTAGTGCAGCAGATTAGACTGGAGGTGGCACGGGGACGCTGCAGGCAGGGGAGGCCAGAGACCAAAGTAAACAGAGACAGAAGTCATGTGAGAGGAAGCTGGGAAGCTACCAAGCCCAACAGGAGAGGTGGCGGGGCCTGGTTCCCGGCCACCAACCCCTGAATGCTGTACGCTGTGGCCGGGCCGAGCTGGCCAGGCTGGTGCCGTGAGGCTGGACGTCCGTGGGCCGGGGCAAATGCCGCTGGCGAGGTTTGCCCACATCTGGCCCAGCTCTGGCAGGATGCTTCCCAGACTCCCTGCTGAGGAGGCCACAGCGCAAGAAAGCTTCTGCCTGCCGACACAGCCAGCCCTACACACTGGTGCTGGAGAACGTGAAGCACATCGGGATGGTGGAGAGCCAGAGGGAGAGCGTCCATGCTGAGTCAGTGTGCGCATGCTTGTCCCCTGCCCAGCTGACAGGCCCCGGATGGTGGGGGCGGGGGGGCCTCCTTGTTTAGACGGTCTGGGGGCACTGCCAGTGAAACAACTGACTCCTCCAGGGGAGTGTCTGATGGAGAGTCGCTGACATCTACCAGGATATCCAAGGCAGTGAACAATACTTCCTGCGTCAGGCAGCTTACTGACCGAGAGGAGAAACAGCTGAGCAAAGGGGCAGTTTGAGTGCACTGGAATAGTCCCAGGTGGAGAAAGAGATGGGGGAGAAGAAATAAACCAGTCCTGGAGGTTGCCAGGATGCTCACCAGAGGAAGGTACAACCAGGTGACATTCTAAGGACTGAACTTCTTTCAACTCCTCCAACTTGCCACCTGTCACCCTTCAGCAGCTTCACACATTCTGTGTGGACCTGCCCTGCTCCCCGCCCCCACCTCCCCATCCTTCAGGCCACTTCCTGAGGAGAAATCTTTACTCCCACTTGGTGGATGAAGAACCCCAGGCCAGTGAAATGAAAAAACAACCTATGCTTGTCCCTGAGGACTCAGGTGAGTCATCTGGGGAAATGGGAGTGATCTGGCAACACTGGACACCAGTAAGGCTTCCTTCTGTGGGCTGGGGGACAGTGGGCAGGGGCAGTGGGAGATGGTATTCTGTGCACATGGACGTCTGCTGCCCAAGCATGGCTGGCGTTCACAGCCTGAGGACATGTGTTAAGCCAGCAACTCATTCCCACGTCCTTCCCCACCCTGTGGGGCAGGTGGGCAGGAATCCCCTGGGGTGCTTCGGAACACATGGCTGCTCACTGCTGTCAGCCAAACATCTGAACTTGTCCAGATGTTTCAACACCATTTAGGCATGAGCTTAAATCCCAAACCAAAATTAATTATAGTCAATTTTTTAATTGCTTTTATCTCAGAATTTACACAGCACTTCTCAGTCTATCTTGTACACTTTGTATGATTTCGTATGCATTGATCTGTCTCCCGCACTAGATAATGGATGTCCTGAGAAAAGGAGTCACTATTTTATTTGCCTGTGGATCCCCAGTCCCCAACACAGGTCATGGAGCACAGAAGGTCTTCACTAAACATTTACAGAATGAACGTGTGTTTAGCAGTGAACTAACTCATGGACGTGACTCGGGACATTCTCACTGAGGGAAGACACAGCTGAATGGTCCAAGGAAGACCCAGAGCCAGGCTCCTGGTGGGGCAGTCCAGGAGCAGGCTCTGGGCAATGCGGGTGTGGCTGTGTGCCCACATACACCAACCCTGGCACAAGGGGTACACTGGGAATATTTGTGGAATTGAGTCTGTGCCAGGTACATTCTTCTGGTCTCAGTCCTACTCCACACAAATTAAGACTTCACCAGCATGTCCCAGATTACAGGTGCAGTCCTTGATATCTTCTGAGTGTTTGCAGAGAAAAGGGGTTCCATTATCAACAAATCCAGATTACACAAAGGTAAAGTATTTCCCCATAGGACTTCTCATGTCTTCAGTGATTAAGAAGACTGGACACCTATCAGATCCCTGGGATTTGAGTTCCACATCTACCACTTCCTAGAAGATAATCTGGGATTCTTAATCCATGCAAGCATTCTTTTCTCTTCTGTAACACGGGGTGGTGAGGGCATCTGTTGCATAAGATTATGGTGGCTCAGCAGTAAAGAATCCACCTCCCAATGCGGGAGACACAGGTTTGGTCCTTGGGTTGGGAAGATGCCCTGGAGGAGGAAATGGCAATCCACTCCAGTATTCTTGCCTGAGGAATCCCACGGTCCATGGGGCCACAAAGAGTCAGACACAACTTACCGACTAAACAACAACAACAACATTATGAGATTACGTGTGAAAATACATATGAAGGACCCAGTAAGGGACCTAACACACAGTAAGTCCTTGATGAATGAGTTACACTAACGATAATTTTAAATATATTACTATTATTAATGTATGTTGTAACTCTCCAAGAGGAGGAGGATATATCAGATGAGACAGTCTTCCCCAAATTTATTAATATTTGAAAACAGTTTCACCCAAACTAATCATCCACGGCACTCCACTTAGAAGACATCAACTTAAGTCAATGGCACCTAGATTATCAGGAAATCTGGCCCAGGTAAGGGGGAGGTCCTCATTTGCAAGGCCCTGCTTTAAGTGAGCTGACTGTCCAATGCCTTTATTTTTCCAATTTTTTTATCTTTAGGTTCTTTAATCTGAGGTTCAGAGACTGACTCTAGGAAGGTGTACGCCACTAAGACCACTCAGGGAAAATCTCATCTTTAAAGGTAAATATTAATCTGTCTACTAATAAGCATCAACTATGTGCCAGACACTCACTCAACTGGGTACCACAGATATAAAGGGAAACCAAATCAGCGCCCCTCCTCCACAGAGTCTCCATTCTGCTGCAAGAGACAGATATCAGCCAAATAACCATTCAAAAAATTTTAAACTGCTCTTGAATTAGGTACCAAGGACAGGTTTACGATGCAGTGGAATATACACAGGGGTAACATTAACTCAGAGGGAACAGCAAGTCCAAGGCCCTTTGGAGGGAAGCTGCATGGTGAGAACAAGGAACAGCAAGAGGCCAGTGTAAGCCAACTAGGGGTCTAGGGGAGGCCAGAGAGACCAAACCAGCAGCACTTCAGAGTCTAGGCTATAGAGTTCTGTGTGCCTTTCTGGGGTGGGGGCATGTGTCAGGTGTCTCACGGTAGTCTCAAAGGGCTCCATGACCCTAACATGTTCCCGTTGTCAGCAGCTTCATTCAGAGACGGGCAGGCCAGCCCTTGGATGCTGAGGAGGGCTTCTGCAGTTTCTGCCTGCCTGACATTCATCCCCCCGCCTTCTGGAATCAACCCTTCTCTGTTCCTCTGGGGAAATCATCCGCTCCCATTCTCCCTCCATGTGATTTCTGTGGGACTAACACTATCTTCAACTCTAGGAGAGATCATGTGACCCCTTCTGGAGACTTAAGAGGCAGGCATCCCGGCCACAAGACCACACAGACCAATGGGCTTCTGTAGAAATTTCTGACAGATGCTTTCCTATTGTGGGTTGCAAGGTCTGTAGAAGAAAGCCTAGGGATTTGGGCAGTCACCTTGAGATCCTGAAGGGTGAGCCTGCCTGTGACCCAAGGCATCTGAGTGGAGAAGAGAGCAAAAGATGGAGAGAGATAGACAGCTGATGATACCATCTGAACCTCCAGATCCAATTATCCCTAGAATCAGAACTATTCCTGGACTTTCCAATCACATGAGTTGGAATATTGTTTCTGTCACTTGCAACCAGTAATTCTTACTGATACATCCTTGAGTCACAGTTTAGAAAACTGAGGCCCAGAGAGGAATCTATATTCCAACCTCACAGTGCTATACAGGGTGCAGCATGTGAGTTTCTAGACTCACAGAATCAGTGCTGGCATGCCCGGCTCTCCCGACCCCTCCCTAGGCCTGGGTCCCCTCCACTTTTCTTCCTCCTCCCTGACTGTAGGAGAAAGCAGCTCTGCTCCTCGTCTTCTCTAGTTTCAAGGCCCAGACTGAGAAATAACAAAGAGGGTATGAGCTTTGTTCCTCCCTAGACCCAGAAACATCTCTGGGTATTAATTTCCTTCGATGGCTATGGCATGGGCAGCCTGCAGCTGCTGGAACAAACTTCAGCTCCTTTGCTGCAGGTAAAGCCCATCTTATCTCTACTGCTCCCCCAAATGCACCCACCAGCCAGAATTCCCTCCTTGTCTTCCTTCCTTCCCCAAGTCCTCTATTCATAGCAGCCTCTGCTCTTCTGCGCTTCCAATTCTGTCCATTGTTCAAGATGCACTTTCTCAATAAATCTCACCTTCAGGAAGCCATCCCTCCTGAAGCCCACAGTCTCCCACTGCATGGGGCATATCTCTCGGGGGTGGTGAGGAGGATTGTGATTACTGCCAATCTACCCTCTTCCTACTATCTTGTATAATTTCTGGTTATTTTGGGCATGCTGGATAACCAATAGCACAGAGGTTACAAGTCCAGACTCTGGGGTTAGACACATCTGAGTTTTGAACCTTGACTCTGCCTCTTCATAGAAAAGAGACCTTGGGAAAATAACTTATCCTCACTGAGCCTCAATTTTCTTATCAGGAAAGTGGGACTAACAATAGGCATGTAAAGGATTTAGCTCAAAATTTGACAGATAGTAAGCAGTTGACGAATGTGAGGTTATGAAGACCGTGCTGTTGAAAATGTCACTGAACACTATCACCGGTGAACTCCTGGGCAACAGTACACAGTAAAAGAGAATCAAGCCACAGCTAAGTAGCTGAATATTAGTTCCTGTTCCTGTTCCTGCTCTTAAACCCCTGGGAGGCTTTGATTTCTCACCTGTAAAATGGGTATAAGAACTCCTGCTGTGCCTACCTCACAAAGTAACTAAAAGAATGAAGTGAGGGGATAAGAATTAGCAGTACTCCCTCCATAGAGCTTATAATTTACAACACGCCTACAAAGTGTTGTAGTCAGTCACTGTAAGATGTGACTGAGACACAGAGGTAAGGTGACAAGCTCAGGGTCACCAGCAGGGGTGGCACCAAGGCTGGGACATAGTCCTCTACTGTTCAGTGCTGTGCCCCTGAGTCCTGGCACAGGGCCAGGCACACTGCTACTGATGCTGCTAAGTCGCTTCAGTCGTGTCCTACTCTGTGCACCCCGTAGACGTCAGCCCACCAGGCTCCCCCATCCCAGGGATTCTCCAGGCAAGAACACTGGAGCGGGTTGCCATTTCCTTCTCCAGTGCATGAAAGTGAAAAGTTCAAGTGAAGTCGCTTAGTCGTGTCTGACCCTTAGCGACCCCATGGACTGCAGCCTTCCAGGCTCCTCCATCCATGGGAGTTTCCCGGCAAGAGTACTGGAGTGGGGTGCCATTTCCTTCTCTGCAGGCACACAGGAGGCGCTTAATAAATACCCATTTTTGTCCACATCCCTGGGCTGCCTCCTGGACTGAAGCCTGCGAGGCCATCATTTCCAGCCATCCCCATGGTGTATGGCACCGGGGTTAGAAAGACCTCTTAAACTGAAGGGTGCTCCAATGGGCAGGAGAAAGGACAAGAGAGAAGAAGCTTTTCAGATCCAGGGAGTTCAGGCTTGGGGAAGGTATACTCTATGTCACCTCAGCCATGCAGGGGACAAAACTGAGGAAGGGATGCCCCAGGTTCAAGAAGCACAAGTGGAAGATTGCTAAGGACCCTTTAATAGGAGGGCAGCTGCCCTCAAAAGACAGGCTATTTGGTTCCCACCCACAAAAAGTTAATAAGAGTTACAGAGGGTTAGCAGGGAAGCCACAGGAAGCCAGGCTGGGCAGGAAGTTATTCTCCGCCTGTGTTTCCCTTACCCCCTGCTCTCCCACCACTGTTCTTTTGGGTGCAACCGCAGGGTGTACCCTCAGCCACCACGATGCACTTGGATGGGGAGGGTGGCCAAAGGCCATGAGGTCCGCTCACTTCAGGTCTGACCTAGTTCTTGCCTGAAAGCTTCATCAAAGGAACTGGAATCCAGAAGCCATGGGCAAGAGGCATGCCCTGCAATCATGCTGGAAATCTAAACACAGCCATCCCCTCCAAGTCCTAGCGCAGATCAGCCTCCTCTGCAGATCTTCTCCAGGCCAAGGCAAGTTCCAGGGAGCTTTCTCTCATCTGAACTGCGGTACCAGAAGCTTATCCCACCCCCCATTTTAGATCCTGAATTGAAAAGGGCAGCAGGAGGCACCTCCCAGTATCCTTCCACAGAGAGCAGGTATCCCTTGCTCGGCATCCCAAGTAAATCATCCACCAGCTTCTGCTTGACCATTTCTCACCAAAAGGAAGCTCACGCTCTCACACAGGGCTCAGGCCATCCGACAGCTGTAACTGGGTCCAGACATCAGGTGTTTGGGAAAACAGAGTCAGCCATGGGTTGTGGCAAAAAGCGCCTGTGATTTGGAAGCAGGAAACCTGGCCTGTAATCCCAGTTCTGTGAGGTCTTGAGCAAATCACTTCCTTTATTAAATCACATGGTTTCCTGCCTTGTAAAAGGGGAGAATAATATCCCTGGATCTCACAGGTCTCCTGGGAGAAGCAAAGTGAAATCTTGTGAGGAATTCACTGGGAAATAACACATTCTGAATGGAGTGACAGTATTATTCACAGACCCAAGAAAGTAAACATGAGGTGCCAAGAATTTCTATCACCAAGTCTTTGGTCTTTGGCTTAAGGCACTGAAGGGCCAGGGAAATGGGAAGGTAACTATTCCTTTTCTATTACTGCTAGAACAGATTCCTACTAACTCAGCAACTTAATAAGCACAGATTTATTATCTCACAGCTCTGAGGGTCAGAAGTCCAGGTTGACCCAGCTGTCTTTCTGCTTAGAGTCTCACAAGGCTGAAGTCAAAGTATTAGCTGGCTGGGCTCTTATGGGAAGATTCTGGGAAGAATCCATCTCCTTTTGGATTGTGACTGTGGCAGAATCTAGTTCTTTGTGGTTGTAGGATTGAGGTCACCATTTCCTGGCTGGCTGTCAACTGAGGAGCCTAGTTTGTGTCATCTAGTCTTTGCCCTTGCACAGGCCCCTATGTCTCAGAGCCAGGGGTGGTACAGTGGGTCATATCTTTCTAATTTCCCCTCTGGGCACCTCTCTTCTGCCCACAGCCAAAGATAGCTCTCAGCTTTTAAGGGCTCATGTGATTAGACTGGGCTCCCAGATACTACATGATAATCTCCATTTTTTTATGGGTTATATTGTGCCCCACCAAAAGAAGTCCTAAGCCCCAAATATCCCCAAATGTGACTTTAAGTAGAAATAGGGTCTTACTGAAGTAGTCAAGTTAAAATGAGGTATTTGGGTAGACCCTGATCCAAGTTGACTGGTGTCCTTATGAAAAGGGGAAATTTGGACACAGAGACAGATATACAACAGGGGTAAGACAATGTAAAGACACATGGGTGAAGACAGCCATGTGACTGGAGTGCTGTGTCTACAAGCCAAGGAATGCCATGGATTGCCAGCAAACACCAGAAGCCAGAAGAGGCAAGGAAGGATCCTCTCCTAAAGTTGGCAGAGAGAGCATGGCCCTGCCAATGCTTTGATTTCCAACTTCTAGCCTCCAGAACTGTGAACCAATAAATCTTTGTTCTTTTAAGCCATTTTTTTTTTTTTTTTTTTTTTTTTGGTGCTTTGTTAGGGTAGCTCCGAGAAACTAATGCAAGGATCTTAACCATAATGACATGTGCAAAGTAATTTTGCCATGTGAATAACACAGGCTCCTGGGGTACCAGGGCCCTTTCACGGGGGAAGCATTATCCTGCCTACCAAACTAACTCATCCAATGATGATGAATCCTTATGCTAAAGCATGCGTTCTTATCAGAAGAACTGAGAGAGGAGAAGATGGTGAAGGGGCCAAGAAACAACGTGAACATGACCAGCGGGTACACATACGCATCTTGCAGTCGCATTTCCACCCACCCACCCCAACTCGCCCCAGGGACCTCACTAAGTCCCACTTCCCCCACCTTGTGAATGGGCATCATGATACCCACAGTTCACAGAAATAGAAGAATGAAATGAGGTCATGAAAATAAAGAACAACCTCACACTTACTATCAATCCTCATACATAGTAAGCATTCAACAAAACTTAGCCACTCCAGTTACATATCTAGTACACAAACATTTAATTATGTGTCTAGAACAGTACACACACACATATACACACACACACACACAGTAGTCTGGGAGACTACGTCAACAATGTTAACAGTGAGGATGTAGGGTGGGTGGCAAGAGCTTTCAGTGCTTTATTTATAAGTCTATATATTTTGATATTTGAATTTTTACAGTAAGCAGGTATTACTTTTATAGTTTAAAACTATTCTTCATTAAAAACATATATTTCCCTGGGAAACTAGTTTTGAATGCCTTTCCACATCACACACACACACACACACACACTATAATGTTCCTTAAAGACCTTGTCCCTCTCATGGGCCTTCACCCCCAGTCCCAGCCCTGGCCCCTCAGCCCCACAGCGGTGCCCCAAGATGAAATTCAACGCTCTTTAGCAAGGCTTAGGCAGTGGCAACTCCAGGCCCTCCTGCTCTGCTCTCAGTCTGCAAGGCCCACACCCCTTTGAGGCCCTCACCTCAGGAGCTGTACTCTGAAAGGCTCTTTGTTGCTCAGCAGACTGCTTTTGGAGGCTGTTTGAAAAACATTCTCTGCAGATGTTTCCATCCACTCCCGGGGCGAGGAAGGAAAGCACACTAGTCCTGGTACCCAGGTAGTGCAGCCCCTGAATCTCCAGCCCTGTCCCCATTCAGTCAATCAATTAATTCACATACAGAGATTATAAGCAAAGTGATGCTGTAGCCGAGGTGAGGAAGAAACGTGGTAATGCACTTCTGAGCTATGGCTTTTAACAAAGACCAATATTGACAGATTGGAATGATTTATTTCTCAGCATAGCACAGGAATTAAAAATACAGACTTTGCACGAGACTTCACTTTAATTTGAACTGCAACAGTGACTAGTGTGACCTTCAACACTGAATTTTAAATTCTTAGAGCCTCAGTTTCTTCAATGGGGATAAATTTGCCTCAAAGTTTTAACATGAGGACTGAATCAGTCAAACATATAAATCTCCCAGTACCTGAAAGACCTGCTCAATAAATGGACACTGTTGTTGATGTTCTTCTTCTTACTAGACATGTAGGCACAGATCCTGCCCTGTTGGGGACCACCTGTGGTGGTCTAGGTGGGAGCTAGGTAGAGCCCCCTGAAAGTTCAGTGAGGACTTGGCTACAATGTAAAAGACATTTGGAGACCAAGGGTCTAACAAATAGGAACAAATAGTAAAGAGGAGCTAGTTGCTATGCAGGAGAGATTAGAAGAGGGAGCTTATTCCTTTTGGCTTGGCTCCTTACCTTTGCATCTCTCCTCCCGAGAGCCTTTACCCAGCTCCAAAAAGACCCCTACCAGATAGAAAGTATGAATCAGCTCTGCCCCATCTTCTCCTTCCTGAAAGGCTCCCAGGAGGATTAGATGGAGGAGCAGGGAGTGGGCCAGCACACAGGGTTCAGGGAGGCAGAGTGCTGAGAGCCCTCCACTTTCCAGCCACACCAGACAGCACCTCATTCTCCAACCCCGTCAACCCTCAAATGCTGGGGCTGGTGCAAACAGTCAACAAGTCTGTTTCACTCATGCCACACCACACCAGTGGATGCTTCCTCAAAGAGCACCAAGCTGTCTCCAACCTCACTGCCCTTCAACTTGCAGTGTCCTCTGCAAGGAATGTCTCTTCTCTGCTCTTCTGTTTTCAAGGTCTAACTTGAGAGACTCCTACTCTAGGGAAGCTTTGTCTGTCTTTCCCAGAGAGAATCCATTGTCCTCGCCTCTGTGTTCTAACAGAACTCAGAGTGCCCCTCTATTACAATGTTTATTACACTGCCTTGTGATCATGTCCTGAGTATTATTTATATGACTCTTTATTGCTGCATTGCCAGCTCCTTAAGAACAGGAGTTCTATATTATTCATTCCAGAACAGCACCTGGGACACTCAATAAATGCTTGCTTGTAGCATCACCAATACCACCTCTTATCAAATGCCTGCTACATGCCAGAGATGACACTAAATTTGTGAGATAGAAAATCTCATTTAATCCTCATATAACTCTGCAAACTTAAGTATCACTTATCCCCATCTTACTGTTAAGGAAGCTGTTCTTTGGACAACCTCGGAGAAATGTGTGGGGGAAAGCAGGAACCTCAGCTAAATGTGTGCTGTGTCCTTAGGTAGCCCAAAGTAGATGTTTATTTCCGGGTATTGAAATCTAGTCAATTTGACTCAGCCCAATCAATAAGCAGCTCTTGAATAAACATCGGGGGCATCTGTTATTCCACAGAGGAGCAGCTTGTCATGTGGACAGCCCCAGAGCAAGGTTAATTAGACCTTTCTACAGGCAGTGGGCACTAAATTCTCCCTATTTCTTACTTTTTCTTCAATGAAAAGGCAATGTGCTTCCCAGATAAAATGTGGAAGCAAAGTGCCAGTTGGTAGATTAACTGAGGAAGAGGCTGGGCAGGATTTAATCATTGTCATCCAGTAATTGAGGGTAGATGAGAGGTAATTAGGGGGAGAACCACACCAGCACACACATAAACTCGATGCCAAGCGCCTCTCATCTATTTTTCTCTCCACACATCACCTCCCTTTCACCTCTTCAAGGAAGCAACATTTCACCACCTTCCTAATCCTAAATCCAGTGGGCTGTCTGAGCCCTGGTCCTCCTCACCCTCTCTCTTCCTTGCAGAACACACCACCCTCTGTGAGCCCCACCTCCACTCCATGGTTCATATGAGCCTGGCTGCTGCTTCTTTCTGTTGCTCCTTCTCCCAGCATGTGATCCACTCCACCTCACTCTCCTCCTTGGGTCTCCTTTGCCTTTGCCACCCTCTTCAGACAGGGCCTCTGTTTCATTTCACTGGATGTCTGCTCCCTGGAAATCTCATCCAAGCATGTGTGAGATGAGGCTTATACCAATCAGTGACACCTTCAGAACACTTGCAAATCTTCACATTAACCATAATGGAGATTAGCAAACAACTCCCTGCCAGGTGCCTATGGAAGCAATCGATGGAACTCCAATCTCTTTCAGTGTCCATCCCAAATTAAAAGACCGTCGAGGGAGGGGAAAGAGGACATATGATCATAAAAGCAAGGGTCACACTGTATGCTTATTCAACGTGCTTATCTGTATGTATATTACACTTTACAAACACAGGTTTTCAAAGACCTCCCAAATAAAAAAACAAACAGCTGAGAAATCCCTAGCCTAGATCAAGGTCACTGAATAACTGAAGCAGGAAAGAGAAACAGAAATATTAATTCACTTTCCTTTTCCTATTAACGCCCAGGAAAAGCCTGAACAAGTAAAACCTTGTAGAGTAGGAGCGGGTAGCTAATATGTCCATCTGTAATGTCACATAACTATAAGTCTTCAAAAAAACTTTGGCAGAAAGTTGCAGACCTAGAGGGAGGAGCCTGAAAGATCACTAATCCATCTTTTCATTTTACAGGTGAGAAAACTGAGGCTCAGAAAAGGAACAAGTCTTGTCTCAGTCCAGTGATCATCTCTCTACAACTCTTGCCTCCTCTATTATCTGATCCACGGAGATATTGACCAAAAGTGTGACAAACAGGCCCACAGAGGTCCCAAGAGAGCTGAGATGCACCTGTCAGTATCCCCTGGGCTTAGAGGAAAGCTCACAGCAGCCTGACATGGCCGGTTACAGCAAAGCACATCCCATCTCTTTGGTGCCATGTCTTTTTTTTTTCCCTTTGATGTATGATCACTTAATTCCCTCCTTGATTGCTTTTCAAAAGCAATCTAAATTAATGCGAACCCACAAAGGGCAAGGCTCTCTGTGAATAATTAGTGCATGATAATAAATGCAAGCAGGGAAATTTGCAAAGTGGGGCTAAGAACTAGTGCTCCCAGCTCTCCCCACTCACTTTCTTCTCATTGGGAATTCTCTTTACACCATTAAAGAAAGGGTTTTGAGCAAACTTGAGAAAGGGTGGTGTTTTTAAATAGGTCACCGAAGGAAGGCCAGAAGAAAAAAAAACAGAAGCTGAAAGAATCAGACCACTGACTGCTACCTTTTTCATAGCTTCTACTGACAACAAAACACTTGTCCAAATTTCTGCCATCTAGAGAGGAAATATCACCACATTCAAGGATCTGCCATCACTTGTTCCCATCCTTGCAGGATTTCCTCCCACAAACCTTTAGTCCAGCCTATCTTGTCTCCTTTCTATCTCAGCCTATAAGGCCAAATGGTTCCCACTTTATTCCTGCTTTTAACCCTGTCTGAAAGACCTTCCCTACTATTTTGGACAAATTCAAATCATATACATCTTTTCAGAGCCCTCTCTGACAACTCCAGACTTTTGGGAGGGAGTTCCTGTGATTCCAGGGTACAAGACAGAAATTGCTAGAGCCTACCAATATATCTGCATCTCTTCCCTCCCTCTTGGGCACACAGTTGTCTTTCCCAGCCTTCCTTGAAGTTAGGTGTGGTCATGTGCCTGGTTTCTAGCCAATAAAAGGTGAGCACAGTAGTGGACGCCTTTCCCAGGCCTAACATATACAGAACTCTCAGACATGGTCCTCACTCACTCTTTCCCCATCTATGGCTGAATGGAAAGGACTTGACGGGCCTCAAGGAATGGCCAGGTCACAAAGATGGAAGAAGCCTGGGTCCCTGAATGACTGTATGGAACAGATTTCCCTACCAATTCAACATGAGTTTGAAATAAACTTCTATTGTGCTTATATTGTTACTTTTAAAAATATTCTAAGAAGATAGTATACCATATGTACAAATGTGTCTGATAATTTGTTATGTAAGAGGGTATCATGAAAATGAGAACTTTTGGTTTGATCTGTTTTTCTCAAAAAAGAAATAACTAGTAACATTTTGCATTAAGTTTACAAAATTTGAGTTTTTTTCTCCACGAATGCAACTAATTTTTATAAGTAAATACTGGGTTTTATGGGCTTCCCAGTGGCTTGGAGCTAAAGAATTCACCTGAGGTGCAAGAGACATGAGACCTGGGTACGATCCATGGGTCAGGAAGAAGCACTGGAGAAGGAAACGGCAAACCACTCCATTATTCTTCCCTGGAAAATCCCATGGACAACAGAGCTTGGTGGGTTACAGCATATGGGATCGCAGAGTTGGACACAACTGAGCAACTAAAAACAAAAAGTCACTGAGACTTAGATTTATCCGTTACAGAAGCTAGCTTTACAGATTTTAACTACTCAAAGGACATATAGATTTTACCACACATGCCAACTCTGACCTATGGTAGTGGCTGCTTGGAACCCAAGTAGAAAAGGATTATTGAGCTTACTAGGAAAACTACAGTGACCGATTCGTTATGTCTGCCATGCTGTGTTCTCTTTGATTCATAATGTATGTTTTAGTACTAAACTTAGCAACTGATTGCATACAACTTGGTGCTGATTTTTCAGCCTCAATCCTACCTATAAAGTTACAAACTCCTTCAGGCCAGAGGCCAATCCCTGTCCACATTTGCCTAAAAGAGGACATATAAATGCAAATATTTATAAATGTGACTCAAAAATCAAGTTCAAAGTGTGTTCAGAACTTCAGCTGCTGCTGCTGCTGCTGCTGCTAAGCCGCTTCAGTTGTGTCCGACTCTGCTAACCCCCAAGATGGCACCCCACCAGGCTCCCCTGTCCCTGGGATTCTCCAGGCAAGAACACTGGAGTGGGTTGCCATTTCCTTCTCCAATGCATGAAAGTGAAAAGTGAAAGTGAAGTCGCTCAGTCGTGTCCGACTCCAAGCGACCCCATGGACTGCAGCCCACCAAGCTCCTCCATCCATGGGATTTTCCAGGCCAGAGTAATGGAGTGGGGTGCCATTGCCTTCTCCGGAACTTCAGCTAGACTACCTTGAATATTATGCAAAGAATACTGAGGTTTAGGAAATACTGCATCCAGTAAGCACCTGCTCATCCCCAGCTAAATGGGGATGAGCAGGTGAGTCCCTTTGGAGGTGAGTCCCTTTTGAAGGTTAGTTTTTATCTAGTGTCATACTTAATAAACAGAGTTACATGGGACAGGGATGGACTATTTGTGGAACCTGAAAATTTGGCTCCATGCACCTCCTTTATTTAAGATTTTAGATAATCAGAGCTGGAATATCATCTAATTCAGGGACAGAAAACAGATTTCAAATCAGGTACCATCTAATCAATTCACAATGACTGCCTTGAAAGCTGTATGAATGAGAAAATCTGGATGCTATATGCCCTTCCTGTATCTGTTATTCCTGGATCTAATCCACCCTCATCATTTTACCATGACCAAATCAAGTCCCAGGAGGAAGAAATGACTTACCCAATGTCACAGAATAAGTCCGTGGAAGAACCAGGACTCAAACCCAGGTCCTCCTGCATCTCCTATTTTCCTAGTATTCCAAGGTTTCAGATAGGACAGATGTGAGAGTGTAACTTAGAGCTACAGGTAATCATAATACTCATAATCATTTATTAGCACTTAACTATGTGCCAAGTACTGCTCTTTATTTTTCTGAGCTCCAAAATCACTACAGATGGTGATTGCAGCCATGAAATTAAAAGACACTTATTCCTTGGAAGGAAAGTTATGACCAACCTAGACAGCATATTAAAAAGCAGAGACATTACTTTGCCAGCAAAGGTCTGTCTAGTCAAGGCTAGGTTTTTCCAGTAGTCATGTATGGATGTGAGAGTTGGACTGTCAAGAAAGCTGAGCGCCGAAGAATTGATGCTTTTGAACTGTCGTGTTGGAGAAGACTCTTGAGAGTCCCTTGGACTGCAAGGAGATCCAACCAGTTCATCCTAAAGGAGAACAGTCCTGGGTGTTCATTGGAAGGACTGATGTTGAAGCTGAAACTCCAATACTTTGGCCACCTGATACAGAGAGCTGACTCATTTGAGAAGACCCTGATGCTGCCAAGGATTGAGGGCAGGAGGAGAAGGGGATGACAGGATGAGATGGTTGGATGGCATCACCAACTCAACGGACATGGGTTTGGGTGGACTCCGACAGTTGGTGATGGACAGGGAGGCCTGGCATGCTGTGGTTCATGGGGTTGCAAAGAGTCGAACATGACTGAGCAACTGAACTGAACTGAAGTACTGTTCTAAGTGTTTTCCACATGTAATCTCTTTCAATCCTGCCAGAGCAATGAGAAAGGTGCTCTAATAACCTCCACTTTACAGATGAAATTGAGGTGCAATAGAGGTTAGGTATCTGCTCAAGATCCCAGGATTTAAATACAGAGGGAAGGAAAAACTCAGAGAAGAACAGAACTAGATTTAGAAATATCCTCACAAAATCCATGGATGAGTCAGTAATTTCACCAATATTTACAGACTCAACTGACATTGGAAAAATATCCCAGGAAGCCTTCATGATCTTTTCAAAGCTCCTAGAGGCTGCCGAATTAGGAGTGAAAAGTCCTGTCGCAGTGACAGGGAGCAGCAGAGAGTGACTGAGAAGACAAGACTCATGTGGGACACTGAGCTCCCGGCATGAACACACAGGCCTCACTATGATCTCAAGCATGACAGGCTGGCCCCTAAAGGTCTCATTTTGCTCAAAAGACCCCTTGAAAAGAAAAATGTGGTGCATGGAATAGCACTGACTGGCTCCATCTCCAGGGCTGTTTCAGAACATAAAGAGGTGCCCGCCAATACATTTATAGGCTTAAAGATGGCATGTAGCTACGCTACCTGGGGCTGCTCGACATCTGTTTCAGTGCACATTCCGCCCCCCTCCTTTTTGTTGTTGTTTGTTTCACTAGGTTTTAATCAGCCAGTTATTTTGAGCCTGAATTGCAGATTTCACACATATCCAGAGCCAAATGACATAAAAAATTAAAGAAAGAAAGAAACCCCATGACCAAAACAGAACTCGGGGCCAGCAGCTCAGCAGGGGCAGTCCTCTGGGAATAACCCCTGCCTAAGATCAAAAGAAAGGCAAGTGGTGTGTCATATCTGAGGGCTGGGGGTCTCTGGGGGAAGGGGGCCCTCAGTCTTGAACTAGCCAGCACATAGCACATAGCTCATCACTGCTTTGTTCTATGACCTTGGCCTGGAAATTGTTTTCCTCCCCTCCTAAACCCTCCAGTTGCTTTAAGGCCTCAGCCCAAACGTCAACTTCTTTAGGAAGTTTTCCCTTACTCCATCCCGACCTCCTCCTCCTCCTCCCCCATGTTGCCAGTGAACTCCTCACACCACAGTGAGCTGTCCAGAGCCCATCTCCCCCACCACGCTGAGCTCCCCAGGACAGGGCCTGCACTTTCCTCAAATCTGTGTCCTCAGCCCATTCCCCATGTTTCTGCACAAAGGAGAAAGGAGGAGAGAGCGAACAGCTGAGAACCCCTCCACTCACATCCTTACAGAGACTGAGGCAACACCAGGCAGCAACTTGGGGGGCTGAGGCAGGTCCAGACCCTATGGTCACTAGGGTTATCAGTGGAAAGCACTGGAGAAAAAGGGGAGAAGCAATGTGTGTGCATACTTAGCTGCTCAGTTGTATCCAGCTCTCTGTGATCCCATGGACTGTAGGGCACCAGGCTCCTCTGTCCATGGGATTCTCCAGGCAAGAATACTGGGATGGGTTGCCATTTCCTCCTCCAGGGGATCTTCTTGAACCAGGAATCAAACTGAGTTCTCCTGAGTCTCCTGCATTTGAGGTGGACTTTTTTTTTGTTTTTTAACCACTGAGCTATCAGGGAACCTGAGAAGCAACATACTGCCCCAGTTTTTCTTCCCTAATCAAGTATTACTTTTATCAACAGAAAAACACAAAATAAACATTATTTCTAAGGGACTATGTGTTCTCTATTCTAAAAGAACATACAGTGTTTCCTACTGTGTGGGAAGTGGGCACTGAATGACCCATGATAACAGAGACATTCACAGAGTGGTATGGGTGCAGAAGTCGGCCTGCCTGGGGGCATCAGGGAAGACTTCTCAGGGGAGGAGATGCTTCCCTGGAAGCTTGAGGCTGAGTGGGAGCATGGCAGGTAGACTAGGGAAGGAGAGGTGCAGCAGAATGCCAGGCAAAGGAACAGTGCCTGCAAAGGCACGGAGGCATGAGAGTGCAGGCTAAGTGATACAGCTGGAGGGCTGGCTGCATGGGAGAGAGTGGTGGATGTGCGTTTAAATGATGTGCAATAAAGGGTTCACTCAGCAGGCCTGAGGTGCTCCAACCCTGCACATTCCAGAGAACAGACTCATTCCTGACCAGCTCCTAGGAGCTAACCTCTGAGCTCTTAGAATATCCTACCTGTATTACAGGGGCTTCGGGCCACACCAGATGGTCTATGCTAACAAGGCAATTTACAGTGAAGGCCTGGGTTTGCTTCCTAAGTCAAGTCACATGGGTAATCCATGCCTGTGTGATGGACCCCCAATGCAAACTCTAGACCCCGAGACTTGGGTGAGCATCCCTGCTTCGCAACACTTCATATGTGTGGTCATACATCATTGCTGGGAGAATGAAGTGCTGCCGCAGGACTCTCCAATGAGAGAGGATCACTGGAAGCTTCTGCCTGGTGTCCCCTGGGGTCCCCTGCACACAACTTTTCCTTAGCTGACCTATCCTTCTGCTGTAATAAACCATAACACGGGAGTAACAGCTTTTCTGAGTGTTGGGAACTCTTCTAGAAAATTGTCTGGCTGAAGGGTGGTCTTGGAGACACTCAGTACACAGGGTCAAGCAGGAGAAGAGCAAGAAGAGCTGTGTCTAAAAGGCTAATGACTTTGAACTTCATCCTGGAGGCAGTCATTAAGGAACTGAAGGGTTCTGACCTGGGGCTGGCATGACAAAATCAAAAGCACATTCCAGCATCACTTTGCACAACAGGTGGGGAAGGATGGGAGTAGGGGACATGGCTGGAAGCAGAATAACCAACACCAGTGAGGAGACTGCTAAACCAGTCCAGGCAAGAGCTAGCAAGCCCTTGGTAGTGGGCAGTGGCCATGGAGAAGGACTGACATCAAGACACATTCAGAGAACAGATGCCACAACTAGACTCCTGGGTGAGGGAGAAAAGTCAAGGCTGACTCCCAGGTTTCTGACCTGAGCAATGGGATGAATGATGGTACTACTGTCTAAAATGGAGGATCCTGGAGGGAAAAGTCTGAGGGTGTCTCAACTGCCTACATGGCTTCTCTCACTACTCCTTTCTACCATCCAGGGCGGACAGACTGCCTTGTCCATTCTTTTTTCTCTTCCTCAAGCCATCTCTTCAGCCCTTTGCCTTCAGTGATCACTTACAGATCGCTCCTCCTGAAAAGCCAACAAAAGGTATACTTGGCAGATCTCCCTGACCTCAATTTCTCTGCTGGCAGAATCACAAGGAAGGCATTAGTGCCTGCTGTAAAATGGGGAGCCGGGCAGAGGAGACACCCAGGTTGGGTGGCAGAGGCCTAAGGAAACGAGGGACACATGAAGAGACTTCAAACACTGAGATGGAATCTTAGGTCAGACCCCTGGGAGGTGAAACTCAGATTCCTGTTATGTGGAGTGGGGGTGTGGGGCTGAAGGAAACAGTGAGAGGGAAAATCTTGTTGGTCTGCACAGAAAATCTCCCCTTGCCTGGAGCTAAGTTGCACTTTACAGGTTTCCAGGTGGCAAGGAGTAAGTGTGAGTTGTGGTCCCTCCACACTTGGTCCAGGACCAGACTTCACAGAGAAGCCGGGCCTTCTGGGTGCAAGTGATCAGAGCCATTCCTAAGTCAAGGGTGAATCCCACATCTCCTGGCCGTGCTCTGCTGGCCCAGTAGCCACCATCACAGCACAAAGCTTGCAGCGCCCTCGGGCAGGCATCACTAGGAAATGCTCAAAACCAGCCTTCTTTGCTCCTATGCCCATTGCTGTTGTCCCAGACAAACGGTGGAGAGCACAGTGGGCTTCCAGCCTCCTGGCCTTCCTCCTTCATTTGCTTATTCAACAGTTACAAAGGCCCAGGCTGCAAAGGGCTTACAGCTCATTCTACCCAGAAGAGGGTTCAGGAAGAGAAAGGCAGAAAGTAAGTGGAAAGGAATGGAACTAACCAGTCTCTAGGTTCCAGGTGGGGACCCTGATACAGCCAGAGCCACGAAGAAATACTTTCCCAATAAGGGCATGCATGAAACGACTGAAAGCACAGGCACTGGAATCCAGTAGACTGGGCCTGGAATCCCAGAAGCCATTTACTAGCTATGTGACTGGACAAGTTACTTAATATTTCTGAACCTCAGTTTTCTCATCAGTGAAATAAAAAGAACAAATGAATCCTTTGTCACAGGGCTGGGACATGGATTAGATGAGCTAAGATCTAAAATGCCTCGTATACAGTAAGTGTTCAATAAATGCTATCTATCGTTACTATCTAAGCCTGGGGATCAGAGAGGAGACTTTGGAGTGTTGAGTCCTACAGTACTACAATGAGACAGGGTTCCTGTAAGGCTCCCAATGCAGGCCAGGTGGTAAGAGGATCACACCTTTGAGGCTGTGCAAAGCAGGTCATATGATTCCTCGTTCCATAGATGAAGGAGCAGAGATGTCGAAGAGCTTTTCCAAGGTCATACAACAAAACAGTAGCAAAGCCAAGACCAGAACCCAGGGCTCCAGGTTTCTATTCCATTTCCTTCTCCTCCGTGAAAACTTATATAAACAAAAGAGAGGATGCCACAGGTTAGATCATGGATAAAACATCAAATGACTTGCTGTTAGCACCTGTCCAGATCATCTTGTCCAGGCCATCCTTCATTTCTCTGCTGCTATGAGTGCTGACTGCCAGCAGCTCACTCCTGCCTCCTTCTCTCTGGACAGTCACTCCTGCCTCAGAACCCCTGTCCTTGCCCTGTTGGTGGGAGCTGCCTCACCCAGATTATAAGCAGTGCTCTCTTTTTGGTGGCGGGGGAGAGAGGGGCCCCCGATTGTGCATTTGCTACTTTCTGTGGTGTTAATACTCCCACCGTGGCTGATGTCACTCCCACCAGCATGGCATGAGTGAATGGTGAATGTGGAGCTCTGAGGAGATGCACAGTAGCTCCCCGTGATATGGTATTTCCACCCCAAAGACAAAATAGACAAAAATAACCAAAAGAGCAAGGGTAAAAGAAAACTAGAAAAATAAGTGGGAAGTGATGAGGTTTGAACATATATTGCCATTGTTTTTATTATTGGTGACTTAGTTACATTTATATACCTTTAATAGTGGCTCATACAATTCCTGAAACTTTGACAACTGGTTCCTCTGAGGCCGGTTTTAGCACATCGCTGATTAACATTCTGCCCCATTCCTAACAGCTCAAGGCCAGCGACTGACATGAGGATGTAAAATGCTGGCCCCCCAATCTCATCTAGGGAACAATTCTGTAGTGTGATTCATTCCAGAGCTGCCAGTGGATCAGGCTAAGGCTAGACCTTACATGCCGCCACTTTCCCCACTGGTTCCTCCTCCTCTATCTGGGTCTCCTCATCCCTTACACATTTCTCCTGATGGGTACTCCTTCAAGAAATCACTTGCACCCAAGTCCCATCGCAGGCTCCACATCTAAGGAACCCAGTCTAAAATGCTACAGAATAAAAATTTAGCGAGAAAGTAGACAAGATCACTTGACTTTGCAGGAATTCCAGGAGACTCTCTGAAGGAGGTAGGATTCAAAGGGTGGGTGGGATTTAGGTTTGGAAAAGAAAAGTAAGAAGATACTCCAAATGAAGGAAGTGGTTTAATCCGGGTTACACCAACTACCATGCAGATGGCAGACCCCTCTACCAAGCTGGGCAAAGTTCTCACAGGCAGGGACCCTGAGACCACCAGGAGAGCTGGAGGAGATGGTGTTTACATGGCTATGGTTGGATGGAGAAAGTTAAACTGTTACTCTGTTAAAATGGTGTGGCTCTCCAGAAAGAACATTATGGCATCCTGCTCGGCACTAAAACATGAAGCTACAGGTTGTTTTCAGACCATCTAGTCACTGATGAAGGAACGATTTGAAGTGGTACAGGGAAAATATTACTTATTTTAATAGTTATATGGTCTTCGCATTGGATTTTAAAAACCTTAATTGTGGTAACATAGACATTAATGTAAAATTTGCCACCTTAACCATGCTTTTTGTTTTTAGCTACCTTCACTATCTAGCAACAATGCTCACTTTTCCTTTGCAGAAATATGTAATGTGGGTCTTTAAAATAATTTCTACAGAATGGATCTGTTTAAAGAAAAACACGCAGAAAAAGGTGACACAAATATGGAAAATTCACAAAGGCAAAACGCAAAAACCATACATTTCTCCAACTAGTCCAACGCTCTCATTTTAAGATAGGAAAAGCGCACCCAGAAAGGGCAAAGGAGCTGCTAAAAGGATTGCACAACTAGTTAGGTGAAGAAAGATGACAAGAACCAGGTCTTCTAATTCCTGCTTCTGTGTTTTTTACTCTGCACCGTGTCTCCTTCAGAGAAGGAAGACAAAATAATGTGTTCCTTTCCAAAGTTTCTGCCCTCCCTCCAAAAGGTACATTTCAGAGAACCCACCCGGTTCTTTGTCATTCATGAAAGAAAAAAGCCACCTTCCCTTTACAATCAACCTCACTGATGGTTTTCTGAGTAGAGAGGGGATCGAGTGTGCTGACCTGGAAAGGACACAAATCCTCTTGAAATCTGCCACCTCTGAATTCATCATTCTGCTAACATCAGATGTCAAAGCTGGAAAGGAAAGTTGGCATTTTGATGCCAGCATCTGCCTCCAGCTGTTCCATGGGGCATGCCTGTCAAAGAGGTAGCCTATTTATTTTCTAAACTAAAATGTACAAGCAGAGTTGGTTTAAAATCCTTCTTGATAAGAACTGTGACACAAGAAACTGACTACCATTGCCATTAAATATGTCTGGAACTTTAGGCTCCCTCCTTAATTTCTCCAGGACTCAGTCTAGCCAGTTTCAAACACAGAAAATCATTCTTATTTATCTCAGTATTGTTTCAATAGCCACTAAATGCTTTTCAGGATGACATAAGAGTTAACATAAGGTTTCCTCAGACATTGTCTCATTTAAACTCTATCAGTTCAGTTTAGTCACTCAGTCAAGTCCGACTCTTTACAACCCCATGGACTGCAGCATACCAGGCTTTCCCCGTCCATCACTAACTCCTGAAGCTTGCTCGAACTCACATCCATCGGGTCGGTGATGCCATCCAACCATCTCATCCTCTGTCATCCCCTCTCCTTCTGCCTTCAATCTATCCCAGCATCAGGGTCTTTCCCAGTGAGTCAGAACTGGGATCAGAGTATCAGAGCTTCAGCTTCAGCATCAGTCCTTCCAGTGAATATTCAAGACTGATTTCCTTTAGGATTGACTAGTTGGATCTCCTTGCAGCCCAAGGGACTCTCAAGAGTCTTCTCCAATACCACAGTTCAAATTAATCTGTATAATTGTTATTATTTAATGGATGGGAAGACAATGTCCAAAAGTGGCCATGTAACTTGTTCACAGTTGTGAGTCAAATCCAGATCCTGTGTCCCTAGACCACCCATTTTAAAAGTTTAGAAGTATATCACCAATGTTTCCCAAAGCATGTTTTTCTGAATCTTTATTGATTAACAGAGTCACTAGTTATTATTTTTTAAAAGAGTTATTTTTTTATTTTAATAACTAGTCATTTTTAAAATAACATTGTACTGAAAGTGTTAAAGGCTTCTTTGCTGTCATGGGACTTTCATATGAATAGTAAATCTCTAAGAGGGAGCAAAGTATGAAACATTTCTAAAAGTGATTTGCCAAATTACCAATTCTGTTCAATTCCCTCTCTAAAAACTAATGTTCTAGAGGACATTTTGGGAAATGTGATGCCATCCTATTGTATTCTTAATTCTATCATTATTTTCATTAGGTTATCTGTTGCTTTATGGAAAGTGCTAACCTCTCTACTCCATGTTAACATACAGAAAACAGGCTTTCTATAAGACCTTTCAGTCCAATAATAACTAGACTGATCAAAGCCTATCCATTGACTCCACAAGGCAAAACCTGGAATGACAAAGCTTCCTGTCATCATATTTGATTACATCCAGATATTTTCAGAGAAGTTGAGCATTCTGTGTATGTCTGTGTGGTCTAACTGCTTGTCTCAAGCAACTGATATTTATTTAATATTTATCGTGCCTTTTATCGGCATTCAATTGTCTTTCTGTAGGCCCACTGAGTCAAGGAAGACATCTTCCTCTTCTGAGGCTGCTCAATTTCCACACATAGTGATAAGAGGACTGGGGTAATAAGGAAGGAATACATTTTTAATAATTTTTTAATAAGGGGTTCCATATTTTTTATTTTGTAACAGGCCCTGTAAATTATGCAGCCAGTTCTGAACATCCAGTGTTTAAATGTAAGCTCTGTGAAGGGAAAGACCATATTTGTCTACTCCCTCACATCTAGCAGTGTGCCCAGCACAAGGGGCAAAATATGTATGTACTGAATGAACAGGTGCAAGGAAAGGGCTGCAGAGAGGAGAGTCCTCTTTCTTCCCAACCAGGCATAGGACCCTCTCCCCTTGAATTTTGAAGGACATTGTAAAACAGGATCAGTCATTGAGTCAGAATGAAAATTCATACACAGACAAGCTGGAGGAATAGACCAGCACATGAAATTAAAACCCAGCCTGTACGAAAGCAAGCTAGCAAAAGACAGGAAGCAGGCAGACACACTGTCCTCTCCCCAGATAATGGGACATTTTCCACCGCTTTGCCAGGCGACAGACACTATCAGAGAAGAACGCTAACCTGAATGTGATGCATTTTCCTTCCAGTCCCCATCCAATATCTGTCCCCCCCTTCCTTTCCTTTCTAAGCCAGCTATCTCCGATCCCCAGCACCTCTCAGCTGCTAAAAGCCTGAAAGGTTTAATCTCCAAGAAGGATGCTCCAGGGCTCTGTTATCAGAGTTACTTAATTCTGCATTTGCCACAGGCTTAATCATCTGCATCAGACCACACTCTCGTGACTCATGCACACATACCCGCTTTCTGGGAGCTGAGAGTTGTTCTCACTTCATCAGCACCTCAGAAGCATTAATAAAGTGCAAATGTGCAGTGGCAAAGGCAGGGGACTGGAGGGGTTCAGTTTTGTGTTTTTGTTTCCCAGTAGTATTGATGTTCTAGCTAGCAATAGTCACTGAAATTTTAAAAAAATTCATGGCATTTCACCCCAACCACAAACTGAAAGCTATTCATTGTTTCAAGTTTCCTTCCTTATTCATCCTATAACATTGCCATGAAAATAAAATCTTTTACATGTTGCTAAAATATTGCATAGGCCCATAGAATCTTAGGGTCCATGAATCAAGGTAAACTTGAAGTGGTGAAACAGGAGATGGCAAGAATGAACATATACATTTCAGGAATCAGTGAACTAAAACGGACTGGAATAGGTGAATTTAATTCAGATAACCATTATATCTACTAATGTGGGCAAGAATCCCTTAGAAGAAATGGAGTAGCCCTCATAGTCAATGAAAGAGTTCAAAATGCAGTACTTGGTTCAATATCAAAAATGCCAGAATAGGCAAACCATTCAATATCACAGTAATCAAGGTCTATGCCCCAACCACTAATGCTGAAGAAGGTGGAGTTGAACGGCCCTATGATGACCTATAAGACCTTCTAGAACTAACACCAAAGAAAACATCCTTTTAATCATAGGGGACTGGAATGCAAAAGTAGAAAGTCAAGAGATACCTGGAGTAACAGGCAAACACCCTCTTCCAACAACATGAGAGAAGACTCTACACATGTACATCACCAGATGGCCAACACCAACATCAGATTGATTATATTCTTTGCCACCGAAGATGGAGAAGCTCTATACAGTCAGCAAAAACAAGAACGGGAGCTGACTGTGGATTCAGATCATGAATTCCTTATTGCAAAATTCAGAGTCATATTGAAGAAAATCGGGAAAACCACTAGACCCTTCAAGTATGACCTAAATCAAAGCCCTTATGATTATACAGTGGAAGTGACAAATAGATTCAAGGGATTAGATCTGATAGACTGCCTGAAGAACTATGGACAGAGGTTTGTGACATTGTACAAGAGGCAGTGATCAAAACCATCCCCAAGAAAAAGAAATGCAAAAAGGCAAAATGGTTGCCTGATGAGGCCTTACAAATAGCTGAGAAAAGAAGAGAAGCCAAAGGCAAAGGAGGAAAGGAAAGATATGCCAATCTGAAGGCAGAGTTCCAAAGAACAGCAAGGAGAGATAAGCCTTCCTCAGTGATCAATGCAAAGAAATAGACGAAAACAATAGAATTGGAAGGACTAGAGATCTCTTCAAGAAAATTAGAGAAACCCGGGGAACCCTTCTTGCAAATATAGGCGCAATAAAGGACAGAAACGGTATGGACCTAACAAAAACAGCAGATATTAAGAAGAGGTGGCAAGAATACACAGAATAACTATACAAAAAGATCTTCATGACTTCCACGATGGTGTGATCACTCACCTAGAACCAGTTATCCTGGAGTCTGAAGTCAAGTGGGCCTTAGGTAGTATCACTACAAACAGCTAGTGGAGATGATGGAATTCCAGCTGAGCTTTTTCAAGTCCAAAAAGATGATGCTGTTAAAGTGCTGCACTCAATATACCAGCAAATTTGGAAAACTCAGCAGTGGCCACAAGACTGGAAAAGGTCAGTTTTCATTCCAATCCAAAAGAAAGGCAATGCCAAAGAATGTTTAAACTACCACACAATTGCACACATCTCACACCCTAGCAAACTAATGCTCAAGATTCTCTTCTCAAGCAAGGCTTCAACAGTATGTGAACCAAGAACTTCCAGACGAACAAGTTGGATTTAGAAAAGGCAGAGGAATCAGAGATCAAACTGCCAACATCCATTGGATCGTAAAAAAAAGCAAGATAGTTCCAGAAAAACATCTACTTCTGCTTTATTGACTGTGCTAAAGCCTTTGACTGTGTGGACACAACAAACTGTGGAAAATTCTTCAAGAGATGGGAATATCAGACCACCTGACCTGCCTCCTGAGAAATCTGTATGCAGGTCAAGAAGCAACAGTTAGAATCAGACATGGAACAATGGACTGGTCCCAAACTGGGAAAGAAGTATTTCAAGGCTGTCTATTGTCATCCTGATTATTTAACTTGTATGCAGAGTACATCATGTGAAATGTCGGACTAGAAGAAGCACAAGCTGGAATCAAGACTGTCAGGAGAAATACCAATAACCACAGATATGCAGATGACACCACCCTTATGGCAGAAAGTGAAGAAGAACTGAAGGGCCTCTTGATGAAAGTGAAAGAGGAGAGTGAAAAAGCTGACTTAAAACTCAACATTCAAAAAATGAGGATCATGGCATCCAGTCCCATCACTGCATGGCATATAGATGGAGAAACAATGGAAACAGTGACAGACTTTATTTCCTTGGGCTCCAAAATCACTGCAGATGGTGACTGCACACACAAAATTAAAAGATGTTTGCTCCTTGGAAGAAAAGCTATGACCAACTTAGACAGCATATTAAAAAGCAGAGACATCACTTTGCCATTAAATGTCCATTTAGTCAAAGCTATGGTTTTTTCCAGTAGTCATGTATGGATTTGAGAGTTGGACTATAAAGAAGGCTGAACATTGAAGAATTGATGCTTTTGAACTGTGGTGTTGGAGAAGACTCTTGAGAGTCCCTTGGACTGCAAGGAAATCAAACCAGTGCATCCTAAAGGAAATCAGTCCTGAATATTCATTGGAAGGGCTGATGGTGAAGTTCTGATACTCTGGCCACCTGATGTGAAGAACTGACTCACTGGGAAAGACGCTAATGCTGCAAAAGATTGAAGGCAGGAGGAAAAGGGGACAACAGAGGATGGGATGGTTAGATGGTATCATCCACTTGATGCACATGAGTTTGAGTAGGCTCCGGGAGTTGGTGATGGACAGGGAAGCCTGGAGTGCTACAGTCTGTGGCGTCGCAAAGAGTCGAACATGACCTAGCAACTGAACTGAACTGAACTGAAACTTCTCCAATCCCTCTGCACATACTAACCTTTAAATCAATCGTACCAATGACACAATCGTACTTACTAAGCACAAATCAATTCACAGCTGCACTTTGAGGTAATCATCTGCCAATGGTCTAGAAATGCACCAACAGAGGCCATGAAGCAGGAGAGGGATGAACATGCAGGTACCTCCTTCAAATCACTTCCAAAGACTGGTCCACCCCTCCCTTGACAGCCAGCCAAGGCTGGCCCAGACAGATATATTCCCTAAACAGGCAGACACCATCTTGTTAACTTAAAACTGGTTTTCCAACAGGAAGACTCAGTAACAGCAGACCAGACATGAAGGACAGTGGCAGGAGACAGCCATGTCCCACACTTTTCCTCAACCACCAACTCTCTCACAAATCAGACTGGAAGACCTCCAAGACCCTGAGTGAGGAAAAGGGACAGAGGTCCTCTGATGTCCATTGGTGGTTAAACCAGCGTTGAAGCTCAGGTGATGGAAAAGCCTGGAAGCCAAGGCAGTTGTTCGGCCAAATTAAGTGGCTCCAGGAGAAAATGAAAGCTTGCCGGCCGAGACATCTGGTGTCCATTAACTTCCTAAGCAGAGCTGCAGCAGAGCCATCTGCTGGAATAGACTCTCTGGAGGCAAGGAGCCTCCCCCACCTCCGTGTGCCTCAGCATGCTCCCAGCAGAGGCCTGGGCTTAAGAAGAGAGAGAAAGACTCTGGTCCATTTGATTCCTTCAAAACTTGGGGGCCAGCAAAGACAATGGTCAAGAGACACCTTATGAGGCTGCAGTCATCGGATGTGATGCTTGCCGTCAGGCAAAGTATATTGACATCAAGGAGAGCTTATTCACTATCAAGTGTCTGTGATACTCAAGGAGATGCTGTACCAAGCCTGAGTTCTACTGGAGAAATGTAATTTCTAAGTGGTGCAATTAATCAATACAGAGAGAGGAAAGAAATGAACATCTAATGAGGACCCACCATGGGCCAGGCAATGAGCTAGGCATCTCCACATACATTTATCTCATTTAATCCTTACAACTCTACACCCTAGATGTTATTATTTGCATTTTACAAATGACAAGACTGGTATTCAAACTCACCTCTCCTAAACTTTGAGGAAAACTTCAATACTTCTTTTGCTAGACGACTGTGCCACAATTAAGCCAGTTTCATTGGTTGGGAGGATGGGTGGGAGGGATGGGGGAAGGGCTATAACAAAAGCTATTTGTGGGACTATAACAAAAGATTATGCATGGATGAGGTTCGCTGCTTTTGATGCTTTTGAAGATGACCAGACTGAGGCTTGAAATGTATCCATGGAAACAGCTATGGTAGGAGCTGAGGCCAAATGAGTTCACCCTGAGGCAGTTGGGCTGGGGACTCTGGAGACTTTTCCCTGATGCAAGAGAGAGAGCAGTGTCGGCTCCCACTTCATCTTCCAGGCTCTGTCTCCCCTGTCCCCACAGCTGGACCACTGGAAGGCACAGTCTCCTCGCAAGACACCAGCCAATCCAGATAGCAGGCTTTCTGTGAAGCCAAGCCTTAATCGCCTCAGAGCCCCCCAGTTCCAGGGGGCCAAAATCCCCGCAGGGAGGCCTGAGAACAGGCTGCCACTCCGGCTTGTGCTAGTCTGCCCTGCTCCTCTAGCAAAAACCTGGGCCCCACCCATGAACTCTTGTCTGGAAAAGAGGATTTTACCACACCTACTCAGACCTCCATAGAGAAACTATCTGCCTCACCTTGAGTCCCCTCCTATATTCCTGCCTCAGTTCTGTCCAGCCCCTAGGAACCCTTCTTTCTCTCTGTGGGAACACCCAAACTGACATTTGACCTGATTTTCCACTGAGTACACAGGCCTTGGGCTTTGCCTTTGCTCCCGAGATCTCTATTGTTTCTTCTGCATCCACTTCCCACACCAGGATGGTGTTACAGTTACCAGCTGCCCGCAGGGTTGGCAGCCCAAAGTCCTCAGCTGAGCCCATCTCCAGATGTGTTCTAGGCCTCTCCAAAGGTCATGGCCTCTTTTGGGAGAAAACCAACCCCAGCAACAGGTCACTGTAAGGGTATAAGTTTGGCCACCTCCACAATTCACAACTCTGCAGCCCATTCCAATTTCCATGCTCACTGTGAGATCAACTGAGGCTTTTGATATGACTGCAGAGCAGGTCAGGTTCTCTCTCTGCTCAATCCTGCTTCCTTCCCTCCTGTACAGAGGTGGATCCTAAGCACAATCCTCAGAAAGCTTATTGCACAGAAGTCTCCGACTCAAAGTCTGTTTCCCAGAGAACCCAGGCTCATAAAGACATTTGTGCCCTCTTTAAACTAGAGAGCACCATGTCCCACGCCTTTCCCAGCTTGTCTCTGCGGCTGCAGTCTGTCCCTATACTGCAACAATCACCTGTTCTCCCAAGGTCATCAAGATCACCTTGGGCACTGAACCTAGATTCTGATCCTAATTCTGCATATACTTGTTGGGCCCCTTAGGGAATTACTTAACCTCTCTGGCCCAGTTTCCTATCTATAAATTAATAAATGAATATAAAGGCAGTTATTCTTACAGCTCACAGCAATTTTTAATTATTCATTTAATTATTCATTCATGTATTGAAAACTGACCACATGTTTTCACCCCTCAGACCCCAGGCTGGATGTCACTTCCTCTAAGAAGCCCTCTCAAACCGCAAAGATGAGATATATAGTTCTGTGTTCTCACAGCCCCTGATCTTACCTTTCCTGTACTTTTTACCCCTTTAGTTGTAATTACCTACTTTATGATTTTCCCTCCACTGGACCATGAGTTCCATGAGGGCAGGAAAGGTATTCATTCACTTTTATATCTTCTATGCCTAGTTCAGGGCCTGGTCCACAGAAAGAGTATAAAGATATTTATAAATTAACTAATTCGGTCATTAAGCTCGGGGCTGCAGGAAAAGCAAAGACAATATCCTGTGTTCACATGGCCCTTCATGGTGTGTAAATTGCTTTCATACTCAGGTCTCATTTGGTCCTTGTAACAACCCAGCAGGTTAGGCAGGGCTGGAACAGTCTTCCCAATTTGTAGATGAAGATGCCGAGGCCAGCATGTCCAAACTGACTTACACCCTGCTGGTGTGCCTCTTGACTGCTCGGCTCTGTCTCCCTTCTATCCCTTTCCCCCACAAAAGCACAACGTGATGGACTTCCCTCATCTGGAGACCACCATCATAACAATGAGTGAAGGGAGCCATGAGGCATCCCAGACCCTTGGAAACTATGAATATTTGGGCCTCAAGGCAGAAGAGCACATGTGACAAAAATCCATGTAACACTCAGGAAAGCTGGTGAAAGCAGAGCGCTGCCCCAGGAGTGGAGCCTGGATGCCCGGTCCCTCAACTCTGGACTAAGCATCAGGATGAGGAGCGCCCGGGAATGCTGGTGTGGGGGTTCTCGCCCCACTCCCCCATTCCCCAGGCCTGAGCCAACTGTGCCTTTTCTCCCACTGGCTTCGCCTCTGAACTTATCTCTCTCTCTGTGGAACACTCACTGTCTCAGCTGCCTCAATATCCTATCAGCCGGGAGATAAAATGAGGAAAGATGCAAGGGCGTGCTCACAAAAGCTCTCTTGCAGCTGCAAAATAGAAATTCTTTTCTCCTTTGCCTCATAGGGGAAAAGAATTCTACACCCAAACATGGTACCAAATGAATCTTAACTCTCCCTGCAGTCTTTTTATTTTTAAGTCCTAAATAAATGCATGATTTTTCCCTAAAGAAACTGTGATAATACAATTAGTGATACACAGAGGCTTTAGCTGGGAAATCACTGGCCCTCCCCACAGCCCAACCCTGGCCTCTGTAGGAGTCAGGCTTTGAAAAGAAGAACTCTATTGTCACTGGAGAACACGGAGCTGAATCACCAATCCCAGCAGAGTGGCGACACTGAAACCTCCCTTTGTGGGGGAAACCGGGAGGCTGCACGTTAATGGCTGGATGTTATTTGCAGCGACGAGGGGCCAGTTCTCCTCTCAGCCTGTTTAAGCTTCCATGGGCCAAAAACATTGATCACCGTTTAGAGTGCAGCACCTTTGTGATGTAAATCACTTATCTGCCTGGAGCTCTGGGCGAGAAGCTCCTTTCAGACCCCAACCAAGGAACTGCCGTTCGACATCTGAGAATAGGTGGCAAACCAGACCAGAGCTATCCAATCAAAAAATCTGAAGTAAGCCACAGTGTCATTTTAAGTTTTCTAGTTTTAAGGAATCTCCACACTGTTTTCCATAGTGGCTGTACTAGTTTGCATTCCCACCAGCAGTGTAAGAGGGTTCCCTTTTCTCCACATCCTCTCCAGCATTTTTTGCTTGTAGACTTTTGGATCGCAGCCATTCTGACTGGTGTGAAATGGTACCTCATTGTGGTCTTGATTTGCATTTCTCTGATAATGAATGATGTTGAGTTTCTTTTCATGTGTTTGTTAGCCATCCGTATGTCTTCTTCGGAGAAATGCCTATTTAGTTCTTTGGCCCATTTTTTTATTGGTTCGTTTATTTTTCTGGAGTTGAGCTGCAAAAGTTGCTTGTATATCTTTGAGATTAGTTGTTTGTCAGTTGTTTCATTGCTATTGTTTTCTCCCATTCAGAAGTCTGTCTTTTCACCTTGCTTATAGTTTCCTTTGTTGTGCAGAAGCTTTTAATTTTAATTAGATCCCATTTGTTTATTTTTGCTTTTATTTCCAGTATATTGGGAGGTGGATCATAGAGGATCCTGCTGTGATTTATGTCGGAGAGTGTTTTGCCTATGTTTTCCTCTAGGAGTTTTATAGTTTCTGGTCTTACATTTAGATCTTTAATCCATTTTGAGTTTATTTTTGTGTATGGTGTTAGAAAGAGATCTAGTTTCATTCTTTTACAAGTGGTTGACCAGTTTTCCCAGCACCACCTGTTAAAGAGACTGTCTTTACTCCATTGTATATTCTTGCCTCCTTTGTCTAAGATAAGGTGTCCATAGGTGTGTGGGTTTATCTCAGGGCTTTCTATTTTGTTCCATTGATCTATATTTCTGTCTTTGTGCCAGTACCATACTGTCTTAATGACTGTGGCTTTGTAGTAGAGCCTGAAGTCAGGCAAGTTGATTCCTCCAGTTCCATTCTTCTTTCTCAAGATTGCTTTGCAATCCCACTGCTGGGCATACACACTGAGGAAACCAGAATTGAAAGAGACACATGTACCCCAATGTTCATTGCAGCACTGTTTATAATAGCCAGGACATGGAAACAACCTAGATGTCCATCAGCAGATGAATGGATAAGAAAGCTGTGGTACATATACACAATGGAGTACTACTCAGCCCTTAAAAAGAATAACTTCAACTCAGTTCTAATGAGATGGATGAAATTGGAGCCGATTATACAGAGTGAAGTAAGCCAGAAAGAAAAACACCAATACAGTATACTGACACATATATATGGAATTTAGAAGGATAGTAATGAAGACCCTCTATGTGAGACAACAAAAGAGACTCAGAGGTATAGAAAGGACTTTTGGACTCTGAGGGAGAGGGAGAGGGTGGGATGATTTGGGAGAACGGCATTGAAACATGTATACTATCTTGTAAGAATGAAGCGCCAGTCTATGTTCAATACAGGATGCAGGACGCATGGGGCTGGTGCACGGGATGATTCAGGGAGAGGATGTGGGGTGGGAGATGGGAGGGGGCTTTGGCATTGGGAGATCGTGGACACCTGTGGCTGATTCGTGTCAATGTATGGCAAAACAAATACAGTATTGTAATTAAAAAAATAAAAATAAATTTAAAAATTTAAAAAAAGTTTTCTACTAGCCACATGAAAAAATAAAGAGGTGGGAGGGGGACAAGACAGGTGAGAGAATTGAGAGGTCAAAACTACCAAGTATAAAATAAATTACAAGGATATAAGTATAGCACAGGGAATACAATCAATATTTTAAAACTTTATAAGGATAACTATCCATAAATATAGTGATTACCATGTTATACACTTGAAACTAACATAGTACTGTAAGTCAACCACATTTTTACTTTAAAAATAATTTTAAAAGGTAAAATTACTTTAAATAATATACTTTGCTTAAGAAGAAGAAGGAAAAGGCAATATATCCAAAATATTATGTTAATACATAATCAATATGAAAATTTATTACTGAGATATTTCACACTCTCCTTATCTGATATTTCACACTCTCCTTATCCTATACTAAGTATTTTGCCTTCACAGCATGTCACAATTCAGACTAACGGCATTTCAAAGCTCAGTAGTCACATGTGGCTGGTGGCTACAGGATTGGACAGTATAAGTCTGAAGTTTGCAGAATATAACTAATTTGATCTTTACAACAAGCCCCCTGAAGTAGATATTAGCATCCTCATTTCACAGATGAGAGAACTGGAGCTCAGACAGAATAAAAGAGTTGGCCTGTGGTATATGCATACAACGGAATATGACTCAGCCTTAAAAAGGAAGGAAATTCTGACAAACGCTATAATATGGATGAACCTTGAAGACATTACATGAAGTGGAATAAGCTGTCACGAAAAGACAAGCATTATATGATTCTACTTATAGGAGGTCCCAGGAGCAGTTAGACAAGGAGACAGAAGTGGAATGGTGGCTGCCAGGGTCTATGGGATGGTCATTTGATGGTCATTATTGTTTTAATGCAACCTGACGGGAAGATGAAAAAAAGCTCCGGAAGTGGGCGGTGATGATGGTTGCATAATAATATGGATGTATTTAATGCTACCAAGCTGTACACTTGGTCAACTAAGACTCCAAAAGTCAAATGGCCCCTCCCCTCCAAAAACAAAACAGTTTAAATGACCAATTTTCTGTTCTATTTTACCACAATTTTAAAAATCAGCTATGAAAAGAAAGGCAAGTGCTGTGCTAAACTATGACCATTATCACATCTCTCCCTCATAACAAGCCTGCTCGTAAAGTAGATGGGTTATTATCGCCAAATTACTGAAGGAGAAGTCAGGACTTAAACACATAAAGCAAATAGTTCAAGATGCTATGGCCAGTGAGTGGTGCAACCAGGATTTGAACTCAGGGAGTCTGATTCTCAAGCCTGTGGTTTTAAATATGACATCCTCCACAACATCCTCTCTGATGGTACCCAAATAGAAACAGAAATATAAATAATCCAGGAAGGAAATGGAAATGACATTTGTCACAATCTATTCCCAGCATATAACAGTCACAAATCCTCCTCTGAAACATAAACTTGATTGTGCCACTTGCCTTCTCCAAACCGACTTGCAATAAAACCCAAGTTCTTTATTCCCAGCCCCCAGGCCCTGCAGGATTATGGTCCCTTGTTGCCTCTCCAATCCCCTCTCCCCTTGGCACATCATGGGCCTGCCACTCACCTCCTTCATCTTTCTTAAACCTGCCAATGCCCAGGGTCTTGGCACATGCTATTCTGCCCTCCTGGAAGGCACTTCCTCTGGCATTTGTACGGCCAGTTCCTCTCTACATTCAGGTCTTTAGCCCTTTGGTTTTCTTTGTCCCCTGACCCTAAACTAGGATGCTTACTCACCCAGGGCCCAGCACCTCCATCCTCCCATTCTCTTTATTTTCCTTCATAGCATCTACCATTGCTTGACATTATAGTGTGTGCTTAAATAAAAGAACAAATGTGGTTCATTGCTGTCTGCCCCAACCCTGCTGAAAGGCAACTTCAAGAGGGCAGGAGCTTGGCTCTGTTTACAGCTGTATCCCTGGTCCCTAAAGTGGGCCTTAGCACACAGCAGACACTTAATGAACATCCGCTGAATGAATGAATGGGTTCATTGAGTGCTTGGTCAGTCCTCACATGGAGTGACCTACCATCCTGGTCCACCAGGGAGTAAAGGGGTTCCCAGGACAGGAGATTTTAGTCCTGGATCTCAGAAACTCAGATCCAGAGGTTAAGGAATGGTAGCTCTAACCAAACGATCTTTGAGTTCCCTTCCAGCAACCTGACTTTAAAACCCCACGGTTGTCATTGCTAAAGGCCCATGCCTACAGAGTGGCAACATACAAAGATTACACATTGAGCATAGACTCAGTTTGAACCTCAAACTTGGTTTGAGATGTGCCACATACTGCCCCTGGGCAAGCCATCCAACCTCCCTATGACT
Organism: Nanger dama; assembly: GCA_917880005.1. NCBI lineage: Eukaryota > Metazoa > Chordata > Mammalia > Artiodactyla > Bovidae > Nanger > Nanger dama. The sequence continues at coordinate 43,660,796 of CAKJTW010000016.1, forward strand.
GAGTTATTTTATCCTTAAAACAGAGTACGTAATCCAGCTCTGGGGTCTCTCACGAAAACAGATCATCTATGTGTCGTGGATTGAGCTCCCTGGGAAGCAAACTCTGAGACTGAGATCATCATGCAGGAGTTTTTTAGGATATGTGCTTCTTTTCAAAACCTGTGACAGGAAGGGGGAAGGAAGTGGAACTGGGCAGAGTGGGCCACAGTACAGTCTCAGTGAAGACACTGACGCTGAGTAGACTCTTCAGGTTGTCCCAGGAAGGAACCTAGGGCTGGGAACAGGCCACATGCAGCTTCCTTCATCAGAGGCAGTTCTCAAAGAGGGCTGACAGCCAACCATCCTGGAGGGACCAGGGGACAAGCCCTTCAGTTCTGAAAGGGACTTCCTCACCCACCACTCCTTGCAACACACATGGCACGTGCTCAGTAAATGACACTGTTGTCATTATCATAGGACTTAATTCAAGGTCAGGTCTATCTCACTGTGACATCGCTGTTCCTTCTGCTCTGCCTCCCAGGCTCTTTATCTGCAATTCTCGTTTCGCCACTTCTGCCTGAATTCGAGTAATGTCTGAATAGATTCCATTTTCCCTATCCAGGTAGTGAGTCTCCCTGAGAGCAGGCCCCAAACTGACTCATCTTCGTACCATCTCCCACAGTTGCCCTTGGCACCCTAGACTTCCTAGTTAACTAATACATGAGCAAGAGCATATCCATACTTTCTTGGATCCCCAAGATTTTTAGGGTCTTTAGTACCCCATTGTCTATCCAGGTTAGGCAACAATATCATCCAGAGCCAAATGTCCCAGGCAGAGCCATTCTCATCTAGACACCATTTGACTTTAGAGCTGGAGTGCAAAGCACCTCTTCACCCACAACTCCCATCTCCCTCCATTGGGCCTAGATTTAATTACCAGTAGCCAGCTCACTCCTACCATGGAGCAAATAGAAAACTCAGAAGGGTCTTAGGTTCCACTCTTCCTGCCCACACCTCCCCAGACTCTGCTGCAAATACATGCCTTCTCTCCTTACAAGAGTTTTGAAGAGTTAAGACTAAAACCCATAGATCTTGCAGCTCAAGTTGGTGGCCTTCTCTCTACACCATTCCACTTTCCTGAGGATCTGCATCCTTTTAATAAAGGCCTCCTCAAATATCTCCTCACTGGTTTAGAGTTAGGTCAACTCACTGAATGCTTCAGAAGGAAGGATGAGGGAGTCCTGGTTATGCACAGACTCTAGGGTCAGGCAAACCTGAGCCTGAATCCCAGCACAGCATTTGCCAGCTGTATGACTGAGCAAGTTATCTGAAGATATTTGTGTCTTTATCCCTGAGGAAATAACTGCCTATATCATAGAGTAACTGCAAACATGAGCAGGAACAAATGGCACACAATAAGAACTCTATTTATGTCAGCTGTCATAATTATTACTAGCAAGGGGCTGGGAGCAGAAAATATCCCTGATTTAGTTCTCAGGTTTTGCACGAACATGTGGAGGCTGTGCTTATATGACACCAAAACAATTATACACAGTTGAAAAAAAATCTAACCCATTTAGTTCTTTGGTAGATGAAGCACATATTACATTCCTCAGCTTTCTCCCTTATCTCCTTCTGGGAAGGAATGATACTTGTAAAATGTTCACAGATCCTTTTTCCCTGACAAGTGATACTTTACAAGTGATACTTGTAAAATGTTCACAGATCCTTTTTTCCCTGACAGATACGGGGTACTTAAAAATGTAAAATCTCCATATAGCACCATTATCATGAGGAAAGTTTTTGGGGCAGGGGAAAAAAAAGGATAAGCTGAGGAATGAAAAATCTGCAGTTCATTTTACAATCCAAGAGCCAATTTCCTAAAATACAAAGGGTTGTTTCAAAGTTTAGAGAAAAGATAAACAACCTAGTAAAAAATAAAGAAACTGACATATAAATGGTCAACAAGTTCCCAATAAAGAAATACCAATTTAAATGACAATGAAACATTTTTCATTTATGAGACTAGAAAAAAATGAAAATATTCATTCTTGTACATGATGAGTACATGGGAAAATAGTTACTCTCATATACTGCTGGGGGTGGGAGGTATAAATTGGTACAGCTTTTCTTGGAAGACAGCTTGACACCAGCTATTGAAATGTCAAATGTTTACATCTGTTGACTCAGAATTTCCCCTTCTAAATATATATCCTTCCAAAACATCCACCCATATGCACAAAGATATATGAATAAGGATCTCCAATACAGCATTATTTATTCATCAAGAAAATAAAAATCCAAGTAAATGGCCATCAGTGGGGTTTGGCTAAACACATTGTGGCACAGACATAAAATGAAACTCTATACACACACTCAAGAAGAAAGAAATATATCCACACAGAGATCTGTACACAAATGTTTGCAGAAGCATTATTCATAGTAGCCCAAAACTGGAAATAACTCATAATTCACCAACTGGTAAATAAACAAAATGTGGTATATCCTAAAATGGAATAGTCTTGAGAAGGAACAATGGTTTGCTACATGCTACCACAGGACAGAACCTCAAAATATTATGCTCCCTAAAAAAAGCCTAGGGGACTTCCATGGTGGTCCAGCAGTTAAAATTCTGCACTTCCAATGCAGGGAACTTGGGTTCAGTCCCTTGGGTTGGGGAAGTAAGATACCACATGCCTTGCAATGAGGCAAAAAAAAAAAAAAGTTAGACACACAGACACTATATATATGTCTAGCTTTTTTATTCTATATTATATATTTGTATATATATATACACTGTGTTTACAATTCCATTTATGTGCAAACCCATAAAAAGGCAGAAAATATATTACCTTATAATAAAGATGAGGATGGTGGTAACAGCAGACTGACAAAAGGAATCTTTTAGGGGTAATGAAAATGTTTTAAAATTGGACTGTGGTGTTAGTTGCACAATTCTAAAATTTTACTAAAAATGTAATGACTGTACACTTTGTTAAATTTGATGGCATATAATGTATACCTCAGTAAAGCTACTTCAAAAATAAAATGAAACAGAACAATAAATGATCATATGCAAAGATGTCCAAGATACATTGTTAATTTTTTTAAAGAAAAATAGTATGAATGATACTATATGATTGTTAAGTGAGTGAAAGTTGTTCAGTCATGTTCAACTCTTTGCGACCCCATGGACTGTAGCCTGTCAGGTTCCTCCGTGCAGGGAATTCTCCAGGCCAAAATATGGGTACAGGTAGCCGTTCCCTTCTCCAGGGGATCTTCCCAACCCAGGGACCAAATCCAGATCTCCCATATTGCAGGCAGATTCTTTACCATTTGAGCCATGAGGGAAACCAATATTATCGTTAAGGCAATCATAATAATATATCTTCATGTATGCATGCCCAGTCACTTCAGTCATGTCTAACTCTTTACGACCCTGTAGACTGTAGACTGCCAGGTTCCTCTGTCCATGAGATTCTCCAGGCAAGAGTACTGGAGTAGGCTGCCACGCCCTCCTCCAGGGGACCTACCCAACCCAGGGATCAAACCAGACTTTCTTACATCTTCTGCATTGGCAAGAGAATTCTTTATCACTAGTACTGGCTGGAAAGCCTAATATATCTCCATATGTATAGAGATAGAAAAAAAATCTGAAGGAATATATATGGAACAGGTAATATGATTGTGAGACCCTTTCACTCTCTTTATGGGACACTTCTGATACATGGTTTCTTTTTACTAAGATATTTTTGATGTACGTTTGAATATTTTCTCAATAAAACGTTGAGGGGAAAGAAGACATTTCTTTTATAATCTTAAAAAACAATATAAATATGAAAATGAATAAGTAAATGAAAGAGCATTGTTTAAAACTGTTTTGCTGATACTGCCAAGTCCCAGTTTAAGATGCCACATCTGGTCACAAGATGTATGGAATCTCTCATTCTTCTGGCTCTACCACTGCCTGGAAAAAAATCTGAAAACCACCCAGCTCTCTTTCATTCCAAGCTTCCCAAACAAACTATGACTAATTCTGTTTTCCAGCCACCTTGAAGCTGGGGAGAATGAATGCCCAAGAGAGGTGATTCCCCCGTGTTAACCTATTGATGGATGCCAGGGCTTATAAAGCAATTTTTGTGACTTTGGCTGGCAAAAAGGATTCCTCAAAGGCAGATAAAATCATCTGATTATTCATGAAGCTGAAGAATTGAGTCAAGGGCCTGAGGACTCTCTCAAGACACAGAGACCCCTAGGAGACCTGACTTATATGCCTGACCCACCTCCCTGTCTTTATTTCTCAAAACCCAGATCCTGGAAGCTCAACAAACTTAAGTAGCTTTTCCATAACTTTTTATTAAAGTGTCATAAACATACAGAAAAGTGTACATATTTTATGTGGAATATTTATGAAGACTCTAAGGCTCAAGGGTAAATCTTATCCTTTTCCCAGTGATGTTTTCCTTTTGGCTTCTCCTAACAAGAGGTGAACGAACTAGCATAGCCAGGCTGGACCCATCTCCTTAGAAGACTGGACTCAAGTGCATGTGCGCTGTGGGTGGTGGCCATTGTTTCCCAACCCCAAGAGGTGCTTCCAAGTCAGAGGCCAGCATTTCATGTCTCTGAGAACAAGGGCCGAGATCAGCTCAGGCTTCCCCAAAAGAAGCTCTCCACAGATGCCATGAAGAAAGATGGAATGACCTCCACTAGACTATAAACTCTGGGAAGACAAGAAGCATGTCTGTCTCTTCATTAATAAACCCAGTGCCCAGTACATAGTAGGTACTCAATAAATATTTGTTAAAACAAATGGTGATTGACTGGAATAGAAAAGGCGAAGACAGACCTTGGAAACTGGGCCACAAAAGCAGAAACTCCAAGGGCTGGGAAAGGGCTATAGCTAACCCAGCTGAGCCTTGGTGTCAGTTAGAAAAGGGCAGTCCTTTCTCCCTGCTGATACACTTCCACACCAGGGCAAATGCTTAGTGAGTGGAGTTTAAACTGGGTTTCAGGCCACATCTCTCAGCCAAGTGCCCTGCGCAGGGGACAACCTGCACTGCCATACAAGTGGCCTTGCGTTGGTATCTCTACTGCTTCTTGTGCCCACTGAAAATACAAATCATGTAGACTGTTCCTTGGGTTCCAGGAATGGTGGCTCAGATGGCAAAGTATCTTGCCTGCAATACCAAAGGCCTAGGTTCGATCCCTGGGTCAGGAAGTTCCCCTGGAGGAGGGAATGACTAGGCTTCTAGGCAGATGCCCAGTTCTGTCCACAGGAAAAGCTGACCTGAAGCGAAAATCAAAGACCTAGAAAAACCTTCTTCTTAGTCAATAAATGCTTGTTGATTAATTATAGTAACATGTAGCCCCAAACCCTGCATCATTTGAAAAGAAATGCAGAATTTCCCTGTGCCGACTTCAAAGCAGATGGGAAAAGGAGAGAACATCCCGCTTCACATCAGAGACTGTCCTTTCCTGTGGAAACAGTTGCGTGAACCTCATACCCAAACGCCTCAAGGATGACTTCAGCTGTGCATCTTCTGCTGTGCAGGCGATCCTCTCTTGCCTGGATAATGCCAACAGCCCCTAAGTGGTCTCGCTGCTTCCTCTCACCTAACCACAATCTATTCTCCACATTCTAGGAGGAAGGATTTTCTAAAGGAGAAAACTGATCATGTCATCTCCCTGCTTAAAATCTCTAATTGCACACAGAATAAAAATACAGGCTCTTAAGGTCCACAAGGCCCTCTGTGACCCCATTCTGGAAAGTCTCTCCCAGTTCTTACAGCATTCTTTATCTTGTTCACTTTATTCTTGCCATACTTGATTTGTTACAGTTCCTTCCCCGCTTTTCTTTTTTAATTCTTCTGACTTCTTGTTCCTGCCCCAGGGCCTCTGCATTTGTTGCTTCCAAGGCCTGGATTTTCTTCTCCAGCTTTTCACATGACATCCAGGTATCAACTTAGGCTTTTCCTGATCTTTTATCAGAAATTCCAACAATCCCCCTGCATTCTCTATTCTATTACTGTTTTGTTTTTTTAATGGTTACTATTACTTGAATTTATCTTGTTTACTAAGTTAACCTTTTATTGCCAGTCTCCCTGCCTTCCCTTATCCCCCAACAGCACCCCCATCAATACACTTAAGAATATAAGCTCACTTCCCATTCTATCTCTGTATCCAGAACACAATAGAAGTCTAATAAATACTCTAAAAACTTTACAATGATTATAACTGCAAGGTTCTTAACAGGCTTCCCAGGTGGTTCAGTAGGTAAAGAATCCACCTGCAATGCAGGAGCCACGGGTTTGATCCCTAGGTTGGGAAGATCTCCTGGAGAAGGGCATGGCAACCCACTCCAGTATTCTTGTGGAAAATTCCATGGACAGAAGAACCTGGCGGGCTACAGTCCATAGGGTCGCAGAGAGTTGGACACGACTGAAGCAACTAAGCACGCATGCAAGGCTCATAACAGTTTGCAAAGTATACGCACACTCGTTGCTTTATTTAACCTTAAAAACAGCCCTATAGGGCAGGTAGAGCTCATTTTACAGATGAGGAAACAGAGGTTCAGAGAGGCCAAGCAGCTTGCCAAAAATCACACAGCTACAAAGCAGCTTATTCTGTACTCAAACCCAGGTTTTCTCCCTTCCAAGTCCAGAGTTCTTCCCTCAATACATGTTTAACATTCAACAGGGCTTCCTACTCCATGAGCAAACTTGGAAACACCCGAAGAGGAACAAAGCAGTTACTTGCTGTATTGAGTTAAGCTCCAAGACAAAAGAGAACATAAGGATATGAAACCATTTTGGAAATCATCAAAATAGACAATTATGTAAAACAAGCCCCCTCTGAAATCCATGGAGGGAGAAGCTGCAAGGCGTCCAGATGTCATATCTTAAGTTTGATCTGTGCTTATGGAATTCCATGATTCAAATGAAGGATGGGGAACTTAGGAGTGGGAGAATATGGAGAGAGATGAAAAGGGTTGTATCTCTACCCAAGAGTGGCAAAAAGAAACTATGACTAATAGGGAAAATTCATTGTAGGAAACTAACCACATGCTGTAGGAGGATCAAATTTCTCACCCTTCAGACCAGAAAGTTAAAGGCATAACAACCAAAACATGTTCAAAACTATCTGCACAGTCCCAGCTCCTAAAGAATGAGAGTAAAAATCTCTGGGAGGATAAGCTGAAGTGGCCTTCGGGGAAGGGGAGCCGGGTGGATAGGACTACTTTCCACTGTATTTATAGCACTTTATATGTATCTCTATTACATACTCAAAAATGAACTAAATTTAAACAGTTAAAACGAATAGAATGAGAGAGTTCAGGAAGGAATGTCACCAGGTCAGCTCTTCCCATCCATCTTTCCTATCAGATTTCATCTTTTCCAACCCAAACAAAGGTAAGCAGCCAGGTCTATCCTTCCCTCTTCAGAGTGTGACATGTAGGAAGTTCTTCCTTTGGTCTCAGTCAAATCTAAGCCAGCTCCCCTTAGAATCCTGGAGCCACATTCTCCATACCTCTTTTACAGAGATAGTCTCACAGTCCTCCAACTAGTTAGTAGCAAAACCGGAGCTTTAATGCAGACCCTCTGCCTACCGGTGCTGTGTTCCTTCCGAGACACCAAGGCTCCCTCTCTGTGCAATACCCAGAGGATCCAAACACCAACTGCTAATATGTGCAGGTTAAGGCTATCACTCACCAGGCCATTCTCTACAGACCCCTCTTTTCCATAGTGTATCCACTTCCACCTCTGACCATTCCAGATCACTCAGCTGGTGACTCTCACCTACAGGCAGGCTCATCTCCGCCAAAGGCAATGCAAAATCTGTGGGGCAATGTCACAAAACTGGGGTGCACTGCCAGCATTCAGTGGGCAGGGGCAGGGGACATCTGTGAAGTAGGGGACAGTCCACGTAGAGACCTGTCCCCCAAAATGCCTCATGGGGCACCCCTGTCCCATCATCTCTGCATCAGTCTCTGAATCTTCCCCCACCCTTCAAAAGCTGAATGTCCACAGGGTAGCCAAAGCCCGAAATAATGACTGGATTGGCCGAAAAGTTTGTTTCAGTTTTTCTGCAAGGAACTTTTAGCCAACCTGATACAATCATGGGCAGTGTTTGATCAGTCTCATAGCTAAACACTGTCAAAGACAAACATTTCTTACAACCTCGGAAAAAGAGCACAACTGTTCCAACTCAACACACAAGGAAACTGAGGTACTGAGGGGCTAAATCAGTTGCCAGAACCACACTGAAAATTGACAAGGCTGGCACTCATCAACTGAGTCTTCCAAATTCATGATTCCAAACACCTTTAAATAACCTGGGCTGTGGGAAATCTAAACTACTGACCCAAGCCACCCATGCCCAGTCCCGTGCCTAAGGGGCCTCGCTGGGATGACAGACTGGATCTTCCAGACTCTCCAGAAGGCATGTTGAGTCCTAATGGGCCTCACCTCAGACAAGCCTCTCGTTTTCAGACAAGATTTCACAGTTCAGTAAAATCCACCCCTTCACCCCACAAAATGGGAGGAGGGTCTACAAAGGGTGGGCAACACTGCAAAGTGAATTAAGGAGAAAAACTATCCCAACTGTTTAAGAAAGGGTAATTTCACACACACACACACACACACACACACACACACACACACACACACACACACCCTAGAAAAGAAGAACATAAATTAAAATAAAGGATAAAGGACAGGTCATCAATTACACACAGTGAGTTTTACAAGGAAATCCCTGAATCTTCCTTAGGTTTTCCATGTTGTTGCAGAATGGGAGACACTTTAAGGACTGACAGTGGTCCAGGGACCTTTAGGCAGACAACCTCACAAGGAGGCTTTGGACCTAACTGTACTGGCTGCAGGCGCTAGTCCACTCGAAGCCAAACCACTGAGAGATTCACAGAGGCAGCAGAGAACTCTGATGGCAGAAAGAGGCCGTGGGGCCCTCCCATAGCCTCACCTGAAGCTCCCTCTCCCACCCCAGCAAGGAGCCAGGTACCAGTGGTCTACCCACGAGACAAAGGGAGGAGAGCAGAAGGGGCTGGCTGGTGCGGCAGGGGCAGAAAGAGATGTTGCCTCAACTGGGTCTGGCTTTCCTACCCTTTCCCCTCTGCCCTCTCCCATCTCCTCCCACCACCCTCGGAATCAGGAGAAGATTATCTGAACTTCAGCTTTATAAACACAGAGAAAAAGTTAATGCAATCTTTCAGCTGTATTAGCAGTATCAACAGATGTGTGATGAGTTTTGCTGGCCTCCATATTGTTCCAAGTACCTCTGAAAGACAGTGCTTAGGTTGGGCTACATATTTTAAGGGATATTAATAATTTGGAAGGTTTATCAGTGGGCTGTAGACTCAGACATGGTCCTTCTCTATTTAGAAAGAGTTTCCAAAATATAGTGCTCTACTAAAAACCCCAGGCCGCCAGCCCAGTTGGTTAAATCCACCCTGGAAATGAAATAGGTGGAAGATCTGGCAGCCAGATGGCTTTCAAATCATTGATAAGTAGAAGTGTGGCAGGAAAAAGAGAACAGAAGGTGACGGAACAAATCACCTCAAGCACAAAGGAAGAACCTAGCCTGAGAATGCTTCAGAGAAAATGAACATCTTGCACATAACCCACCACTGCTCACCGGCCCCCAGCAGATGTGACCTTCTCCTATCGACCCTGGAACACAGCATCAGAATCCGTATCAACACAACCCTCCAGCGGCCACCACCAACCCATCCTTACTGGCACTTGGTTGGGCATCGTTCTCGTCCCAAAAGAGAGCTCTCCCCACAAAGGGGCACAGATGGCACACAAGATATGAACTAGTCCCCATCCCTGATTTAGGAATACATGCAGGCTGTCCTCACATCATGGAACTGTTACCATGGGAATAAGCTTAGACTTATTTTGGTTGTTCCAAAGGAGGTGTCTTACAATTCTATTCAAGGAAGATCCTTCTAGCAAATCTTTCTAAAAAAGGGGATAGTGTGATGTATGAGGTGGTCAGTGCCTTGCTACGGGAAGTTCCAATCAGAAGCTTCATAGTTATTAAGAGATTCCTGCATAGGGTGGGATTGGGGCAAATTCTGGGATTCTGAGTAGGAACTGAGGTTTAGATAGAACATGTATGCACTGAGCATCTAACGTGTGGCAGGGCTGTCATGGTGGATACCGTGACCCCATTTACAGAGGAGGGCACTGCGGCTCAGAGGGACTGAGAACTTCACCCAGTGAGGGAGGAAAGGATCAAGAATCCAAATCCCTGTCTCTCAACCCCAAATCCTGCACGCACACACACACACCCATCTTTCCCACCACCTCTCCCCACATCTTTTAGCTGCAAATAAACACCAAGACAAGGGCTCCTCTGAAGCTAACTGATCCTCAGATAGGACCTATGCTGGCTGCTTTTTCCTCCTAAAGATGTTGCGCAGTTGTTATGTGATGGCCCCACATGTGCTGATCTAAAGGGCTCAGTCCAGGGTCAAAGCACCTGGACAGCTGGCATCTTCTTTGCACATTCTATCCCCAAACAAAGGGGCATCAATGGAACCTTTGATGTTGCACCTAGTACAATATCTCTGTCTTAAAATCCCAGGCACTTTCTGCCTCTTGGTTTGAGGCATTTGGGGCCTCTGTTCCAATGCAAACATCTCTAAAATGGGTGACACTGCTTTGATCACTGACTCCCCAGATGAGTAGCTGATCATCAACTGTTGAGGTCCTGAGCAATGAGAGGGAGAAGAGAAAAGTTTCAATGAGAGAAAGGGAAGAGGAGAGTTTGAACTCTGTTCTCATTGCTGGCTCTGCTCTGACATCACGACCCGATTCAGATTCCCTGGGATTCTGTCTGGCACCTCAGTCCCCGCTCTCTCAAGTCCTGCCTTGTCTCACCCTCTGGCAACAGTATCTGCCTTATTCCCTAGTGCAGGGGTGCTGTCTCTGAATTACTCAATCCCTTGGTCAGGTCTTTCCTTTCACACTGTCTTGCTAGTAGCCACACAGAACCCCATTCCAGATACCCAGGACTCCCACCTAGGTAGACCCACACCTGCTTGGATTCCCCTTGCCCCTGTAGAGCTGGTGGCCCCTCCCCTCAGTGGGGGGACTTCTAGCTTCCAGGCCCTCCTGTTACAACCCCACCTGCCCCCTCCTGCTGCAGTGAACCAGACCCGTGGACCATGCCTCCAGCCATGTTTCCCACTTTCCTAAGTGTACTTTGCACTGCACTGAAGTTGCCTCCCCAGTCTTGTTAAGGAACCAGACCACACTCATGTCTGTAATTCTATGTCTTTATGTATGTCCTTTATGTACGCATCTCCCTAGTCAGAATTTTTTTGCTTCCCACTTGCCCTCAGAGAACATATACTTGCTGCCTAAAACCCTTCCTGGTGATGCCAGCCGATGACAGCTCTTTTCTATCTTTTTGCACTCAACATCTGTACAGTAAAATTAGTCCCTTATTTATACTATTACCTTCTTCACTGCCGAATGAAACAGTTTAGCACATCTGCCATCTTCATTGCCACTAAGTGTTTTACTTTCCGACTAGTTTATAAATGTCAGTGAATAAAAATAGTCTATTTCACCTTGAACCTACTTCCAGGGCAGACTGTATAGACCACTCATCTTGGGAAAGTGCCTGCCTCATCAACAGGAATAGCATCCTGACTGGAGTTCTATTGTTAACCCCACATTCCTGGTGACAGTGACTGGTTCAGGGACCACCTAAGCTGGGTCAATCAAGTCTCTTCCCCAGCAACACTGAGGGAGGAGGAAAAGAAGGCAAATGAGACAGAGAGACAATCTTTGCCCATGTTCACGCCAGCTAAAACATGAACTTTGGAGCTGTCTACCTGTCATGTACAAGTATCAGAAATTGCCAGTTTGCTAAGAAGGGAGAATGAAGCTGATGCACAGAGAGAAGCCAAAATGAGAGAAAGTACATCAATTAACGGGCTTTCCTGGTAGCTCAGCAGTAACGAATCCATCTGCAATGCAGGAAATGTGGGTTCAATCCCTGGATCAGGAAGATCCCCTGGAGAAGAAAATGGCAACCCACTCCAGTGTTTTTGCCTGGGAAATCCCGTGGACAGAGGAGCCTGGTGGGCTACAGTCTAGTCCATGGGGTCGCAAAACAGTCAGACCCAACTGAGCGACTAAACACCACCACCACAATTTAATTTCTAGAACAAACCAGGGCTCCCTAGCACCCCGTTTCTGGTCCCAGGTCAGCTCAGGGCCAACTGCATTCCACAGAACATCCTGCCTCTTCATAATAGACTCCATTTTCACTGCCACCAGCTCCATCTGGCTCTAGTTGTGCAACCAAAAGTTCTACTTAAAGTGAGAGCACATGTTAGGTGTTTAGTCTATTCTTATACATTAATTGGATATATTCCTGATTTCTCACCAGAGACATATCTGACGACAGTTGGAAGTTATATACTGGGCAAAGTGTCCAACCTCTATGCCACATTCAATGAGACACAGGCACCATGTCACCTGTTCTGCGGGTTGGGAGGAAAGTTCCTACCTAGGACTCTCTGGACACTTCAAGCAGCTTGTCCTAAGGATGTCTGTTCTAGAACAAGGATCAGCAAACTACAGTACCTGAGTCAAATCTAACCCACAGCCAATTTTTGTAAATAAAGGTTTGCTGGAGCACAGCCATGCCCACTCATTTCTCTATTGTCCACGGCTGCTATTGCACTCAAGAGCAGAGCTGAGTAGTTGAGACAGAGATCATATGGCCCACAAAGCCTGAAATGTTTACCATGTGGCACTTTACAGAAAAAAGTTTGAACATCTAGAGAATGACAGTATTCTGTAAAAAGAAAAGGAGGGGGGGAGAAAGTACCTCAGCTAATGAGTTTAAGAAACAATGCATTAAATATTTTCTTTTTTTTTTTACAGAACTTATCAGAACCTTTAATGTGTAGCCAAGTGCTATAACTCTCTTAAGGAGGGAACACACTAAAATGCTTCCTATGCTTTTTTCAATACACAGTCCTTTTTAGAGCAGGCGTCTTGAGGGACTGGTGTTCCGGGGTGTAGAGAGTTCCTCAGCTGGAAAACAGAGATAATAATAACTCAGCTTCACCTGCTCCACAGGATGTGGAAGATGAAATGCAACAATGATGTGAGTGGGTTGAGCAAACCACAAGCAAATGAGAATTACAACTTCATCCCAATAACTTGGAGGCATTTTCTCTTCATTTCCCACCAGCCACTCTGAGGACAGACATGAATGTCTTTAAAGAGTCAACTGTTTCCAAGAACTTGCAGATTCTATGAAAACTTGCCTGGCCTCCATAGAAAAGTGAACTACTAGAAGCCTAATGGAAAGGGTTGCTGAGAGAGTCGATTTGTTTCCATTAGCCAACATCAATCAATCTTGATTCTGGGGGAAGACAGTCATCTCTCCTCATGAAGTTTTGATTAGCTCCCCACATCACAAGAACAACATGGGCTCCAGACAGGTTGTTTCCTCATGCAAAGCCGTTCCACAAGCCACGGTGTTCTGATGGGGACAGACGCACCTCCAGAAGGAATCTCTGCTCTTCTACTGCAAGAGACTCCTCCTCATAGTCCACATACACGTGCTCTGTGTACCAACTGGATTTTGTCACCAAATATTACCCAGGGTGCCCAGTTCAAGGAACAACTCTTTGAGACACAGGACCTCTCTACTCCTGACTCAGAAAAGGAAGTATCCAGGGAAGGCTGAGCAGGTTAGGAAGGGAATGGTCAGGGCCCCAGAAAGAATGATGATGTTATAAGAAACAATGACAATGTTATACGGAGATGTCATGCTATTTACAAATGGATGTAGCCATTTCTCTTTACAAAACAAGAAGTGAGAAATGTGGGGAAGCAGATAGAAGGAAGACAGTAGAAAGAGAGACAGACCTTAAGGAAAATCCCACCCACTCACTCACCACCCTGCACTGCTAACCCTCTCCAGGCAGTTCAGATGACATCTTCTCCCCTACCATAGAGATCCAGCATCTTCCAGATGCCAAGTAGTCACAGACAGTCCCTGGCATTCCCAAGAGATAACTCTTCCTAGAATTTCCACAATTCACAGAAATCACTTCTATCTGTGGAAGAAAGATCCCAAGAAAGGGCAAGTCTAAAAAAAAAATAGGGAAAGGTGAAAGGAAAATAACAGGCAAAGATGACTCAGTAAAAGGATACACAGAGGCAACTACAGTAAAAACAGAAAACTGGAGCCAGGTGATTTGTACCGCAGAGAACCAGACAAGACCCTTTGTCTACACTAGAAATACTCAGACCAGAAGTGGGGAGTGGCTTGTTCTGCAGTGAAGTGGTCTTGTAGGGAGTTCCTAAGGATTTTGAAGTTCTAGGTTGGACAATTTTGGTCTGAGTTCCTAAGAGCAGAGAGACAGGCTCAAGCAGGGTGAGGGTCTAGCAGATTCCACCTCGGGGGTGGGGCAGTCAACCATTAAGCCCACAGTGGACTTCACTCCCCTGATTTCTAGCAGCCCTTGACCATCCTCTGCTTCTGGTGAAGATATTGCAATTTCTACCACCAAATACCAAAGTTTCCTATGAAGATTCAGTTATTCTCAGTCTCCCTCAGACCCCACCAGCTGGCAAAGTTTCTAAGGAGCCTTTGGAGAGGAAGTTGCTTCATATGAAACTCAGGCTTCCAAGCAGAAGCGGCCTAGCTTGAGAGCCATGTGTGAACATCACTTCATCCACCTCCACCTGTCTGTCTGCTCCCCCACCCCTAACCCATATCCTCCGAGCAGGGAAGCTCAGCTAGCTCAAGAAAGAGAGGAGATGACTAGGCAGACATCTACAGGGGTGCTGTGGGAGGGAAAACTATCATTCTCCATGGCTCCAGACTAGGCCCGTGGAGTGGAAGATACGAGGATGAAGATTTGGGTCAGTAGAAAGAAAACTATCAGAAGCCTTGCATGCGTTCCCGCTCAGTTGTTTCAGTCATGTCCAACTCTTTGTGACCCCGTGGACTGTAGCCCACTAGGCTCCTCTGTCCATGGGATTCTCCAGACAAGAATACTGGAGTCGGTTGCCATGCCCTCCTCCAGGGGATCTTCCCAACGCAGGGATCAAACCCATGTCTCCTGCATCTCCTATACTGCAGGTGGATTCTTTACCTACTGAGTCATCTGGGAAGCCCTCAAAAGCCTTGGAGCAATTCAAAAGAAGAGTGAAGGCTGTTTGCTGAGATGCAAGAAATGGGGGCCAATGATATATGAACCACAGTTATTCTTTAGGAGCAGTTCCAAAGGCATCTCAGCTGCCTCCACCCAACTCCCAACCCTCCCCCATGACCCCCAGCTCCTCACCACACCACTAGGGAGATGACCAACAGGCATCCAGGACTCCACCTAAAGGATGCCTCTGACCATGCAGGGCATTTTGATGTGGCCTTGAAAACAAACTGCCGCCCAATGTGCTGGTCATGCTTATATAAACAAATAAACCTCTTCTGCTTCTCGGAGTAAGGCATCCTCTGCAGAGTTAGGAAAATTTCAGTTTGACACTGACGGTGGTGTTTTTGCATTCCTGGTCTGCACTGTCTTAGAATCTATAGCAAGCCTTTCCTGAAACTCAGATTTTATTTTATCTTGGTTCCAGCTGCTCTGAAGATGTCTATTCCTCTTTGAGGTGCCCTTCCCAACCCACATCCTAAAAAGTGAAACCCAGGTAAACCACAAAGGCCATATTTTAAGTGGGACCATCCCAAACAGGATACTCCCTTCAAAGTTGGAGAAAATCAGTGGCTTTTCCCTAATGAAAATAAAGTTTAATGACACTTTGATTAAAATAAACAACCACAACACTGTACCAGGGGTCACTAACGGCAGGACCTACAGGGGCCTAGGAGTGGGGCAGTCAGGTGAACTAGCGGAGCAGGCAAGGTTAGGGGATAAGGAGAGTGCCCAAGTACAAGACAAATCCTGTCTAGGAAGGGCTCTGGTCCTCAGCACCATCGCGTGCTGCCACGTGGGAATACAGGCCCAGAGCTGCCAGACCTTCTGACTTTTTAAAAGGTGCTGGAAGTCCAGATTTTATGTGAAATCTCATTTTTACTTGTTGGCATCTAATTCACATTTTTCAAAGACACAGTCCAGGCCAAATCAAACACATCTGAGGACTGGATCTGGCCCGTGTGCCGTCAGTTTGCAAGCTCTGCATAAAAGTTCAGCTTAAACAAATTAGCAGAATGTGCAAAACAGATCCTTCCCCACCACCCCCTCCTTCTCTGAGAAATGAGACGGGGTGTCAGGATGGTGCTGCAGGTGAGATGAGGTTCAGGGATGAGGCGGGGCCAGGGACACGTGCTGCCCAGATTGCTAGGTGAGAACTAGGTGTTTATATTGCCATTTTGACAGAACCTGAGCGAAATGGCTGCCTCTTCAGTACCTTCTGCTTTTCTCTATCAGAAAGCAAGGTTTTTACTTTTGTTATGGAAATTATCTTCTTCCACTGGGCTGCAGGAAGCAGAATCACAGAGTTGGCAGAGACCTTGTCACATAGAACAAACCTCCCTCTGATGCCTAAATCCCCACTCTGACAATCTTTTCCAGGGGCATGTCACCCAGCTTCAAACACCTCCTACACCAGGGAGCTCCAGGCTTCCTGAGGCTGTCTGCCTGTCCTTTCAAGACAGCTCTAATTGTTAGAAAGGTCTTCCAGACACTAGACTTTCATAAACCCAGCCCCAAATCAGATTAGGTTTTTGGCAGCTGCCTCCCCTATGACTCACACCAAACTTAATGTCAACGAGAATCTTGAGTCTTTTTCACCAGTGCTCTGCTAAACACACCTCTCCCCGGTCTGTACTTGGCCAGCTGGGTTCTTAGACAGAGGGCAAGCTCTACACTTTCCTCCTTCTTAACTTTCAGCCCAAGTATGTGTTGCAATAAGGTGGGCATCCAGTCACAGGTACAAATCTTTGTCAGTGTCCTAGTCTTTTAAGTTTGTTGTTTTTTTTTTTCCTGATTCATTGGTTTCTGCTTTTATCTCAATTTCTGTTGCAGTCCCTCAGTTTTTATTTTTATTTATTGCATTTTTTGGCTATACTGCACTCTATAGCTTGTGGGATCTTAGTTCCCCGACAAGATATCGAATCCATTGGAAGCAAGGAGTCTTAACCACTGGACTGCCAGGAAAGTCTTTCAGATTATGTTAAGAGAAACTTGACCCTACCTGTGCCCCACAGATTTTTGGAGCTGAGGGCCCTATGCATAATAGATACCACAGAAGGGACTGGGGCATTTGCCAGGAAATATGACCTGTTGTCTCCTTCTCCAAAGCCTGGTTGCTAGAAATACTTATGGAAGATTTAAATGAAGGTCAATCCATTCCTCCAGATCAAAAAACTAAACTGCCCAAGCAAGTAACAAAAATGAGTGAGGTGGGCCAAGAACAAAGTGGAGCCCATGCCCCAGTTGAGGGGGCAGCCAAATCTTGTCTCTGTCTGAAAATAGGGGCCCAGTGTTTCTAGATCTTCCCATTCATAAGAAATGCCAGAAATCTGGATTTGTATGTAAACTCTCTTGATTTCTTAAAGACTTTCTTAATTTTTAAATGTTGGGAATTCATCCACCTTTGTAAATGTTCCAAAGGCCAAACAAAACACACTAGTGGATTTAAGTTTGCCTCCAAGCTGCCAGTTCTGCCATAAATGTTCTAGTCTCACTCCTGGATCAGATCAAGCCCTCAAGATCTCGGGAAGTATCATAACAAGAGTTTTGCCCACGCTACAGACACTGAGCTAAATACTGAATGAAAATTATGTCATTTAATCCTCACAAGAGGTACCCATTTTAAGAAGGTGGAAGCTGAAGCAGAGGGGGTGAGATGACTTGGCCAAGGTTAAGTGATTAGTGATGAGGCTGAAATTCCATTCTAGGTCTGTCTGACTTCAGAGTTCAATGTACAGTTTCTGGACCACACTGTTTGAGCAGAATTTTGCTTTTAGTGAATTGTGCTTTGGTGTGCAAATTATCAACTTACATTGAGGGATTTTTTTAACTACTAAAAATGTGTTGTGGTGACAACTACAGGGGTGACTAAGGCCACCATCTACCACATCAGCAGGTCCTTAACAGCCTCCAGCAGCTGAAGGAGCCTCCAGCAGCTGAAGGACCCTCCAGCCCACCTGTCCCCAGTTCCCCTCAGGGATGAATCAAAGGCAAACCCCACAGCACTTCTCCTTGGAGGACAGTGTCTTGCCCTTGATTCCAACTTTGAACTCATCCTTGAGAAGTGAAGAAGGAAAAAAAAGTAATGGCAGGGAGTCTCGATTGTGAAATTTGAAAGGATGGTGGCAAGTCAGGCATTTTCATTTCATAGACATCAAATCATTTGTTTCATAGATACTGAATCATTTGATTCTCATTGTACAACCCTATCTGATGAACATAATTTGAAAGACAAGATAGAATATATCTTCTTGGCCTTATTGCTGCTGCTGCTGCTAAGTCACTTCAGTGGTATCCGACTCTGTGTGACCCCATAGACGGCAGCCCACCAGGCTCCCCGTCCCTGGGATTCTCAAGGCAAGAACACTGGAGCGGGTTGCCATTTCCTTCTCCAATGCATGCAAGTGAAAAGTGAAAAGGAAGTCACTCAGTTGTGTCCGACTCTCAGCGACCCCATGGACTGCAGCCCACCAGGCTCCTCTGTCCATGGGATTTTCCAGGCAAGAGTACTGGAGTGGGGTGCCATTGCCTTCTCTGCTTGGCCTTATTAAGAAGTGGCAAACCCAACTGTACATATAGAAACCAGGGAGCTTGGGGAAATGAGTGAAGCAGTGGGTGTGAGATAAGGGGGTGTGGGGACCCCAGAGCTCCTGGCCCAAGAAGTTGTGGAGACAAGAATGCAGGCCTCACCTAACAGTGGCACTTGCCACTCAGGGCTAACTGGCTGCCATGAAGTAACGGAGGCCCAGTGCACCAGATCATCCAGTTTGTCTCATAAGAGTCAGAAATACAGAAATACAACTTCTTTTCTATGAAGTTGCTCAACTTTGTTATGCATCTCAATAAAATTCATCACTGGTCTGCAGACCACCTCTTACTTGTATGGCGATCAGTGACAGTCTAGAAGAAAACAAATTGACTTTTTTAAATTTAGTTTTGAGCTGCTTTAAACATCTGGAGAAAGAGTAAGGACATCAAAGAGGCATTCTTAAATCCCTGAGGGATAAATACTCAGCTCCTGGCTGCACAGCACGCATGCTGTGGAGCAACACTGAGGATGCAGGCAGGGTGTCACTGTTTCTCCATTGATTTCTTCCACAGAGGAAGATAGGAAGGAAATTATATTATGGACTTTCCAGGTTCTAGGCACTTTCATGGACCAAAGTTCCAAAAGGTTGTTTCCAAGGAGGAAAAAGAGTAAGTCTGAGTGGGTCTAGGCTTTTGACTGTCTCTGCTCCCTTGGGTCTGGTTAGGCCTGTTGGCATCTCAGAGAAAAGGCAGGAAGGTTGTTCAGACTGGTCCCTACAGGGAAGAGGCAGAGGTTCAAGCTCCAAATCAGCTTTGGTTACTCTGGAGCAACAGAAACAAGATTCACATATGGCCTTGGAGGGGGAGGCCTATATGCCCAAGCCACCTGGGCCAAACAAGTTCACATACAGCACAGCTCGCCAGACTTCTGCATTAGGGCACTGAGTCACAGCTTTGAGACAGGTGTTCATTTCCTAGTCCATGGCCTCTATCATCTATTTCCCTGGAACCTTCTGGAGAGGGGCTAAGAACCACTTGGATAAAGGACCAGGCTAGAACCAGGGTCCAAGGTCTGGCATCCTAACCAAAGGCCAATTTGTTAGGCTTCACACTGCTACCTATTCAAAGGAGAAATCTCTTTCAGGGCTCAATATTCAAAAATGTTTCCTTCTTTTGAAGAGCTGGAGGCATTCTCTTAAGGATACTATTAAACTTACATTTTTAGAGTTGGTATCCCATCCCATTCTCTTAAGACTGCTCTGCTTCCTGGTTCTGTTTGCCACACGATGTGCTGTTTCTCTTCATGGCAACCACTGTTTATGGAGCATCTCCTGGGTGTCTGGTCTGGCCTGAATTCTTTACAGAAATGCCCAAGGTAGGTATTATTGTTCCTATTTTACAGTGGTACAGAGAGCTGAGCCTCAGAGAGGTTCAACAATTTGTTTACAACTAATAAGTGGTACAGCTGGAATCTGAGCCCAGATCTACTGGACTCCCAAGCTGGCCATACTACTCATAGTTATGATTACTAACAATAATAGCTAACACTGAGTTTTTTACTATGTGCCAGGCATTGTGTAGAGGGCTTTACTTCCCTTATCTCACTTAACCCCCCAGATAACTCTTTGAGGTTGGATAGTTATCTCCACTTTACAGATGGGGAAACTGAAGCTCAAAGAGATGAAAAGACTTGCCCAAAGTCACACAGTTAGAAAGTACAGAATCTGGGCTGCAAACCTTAGATAGTTCAGTATCAACAACCATGTCCTGATCACTAAGCCTGCATTCCTTGGTTTCCTGACATTCTCAAATTGGATAGGCATGCTCATGTCCTCAACAAAACACTCAGTTAAAACAATGAACAGGACAGAGCCTTTTGGCAAGCCACTAGAGACTTCACCTAGGCTGATGATGGTCCACGCAGCAATCAGTACTTGTTTAGACAATTATGAACCTATGTAATGGTTCTCTCCAGCTGTTCTGGCCTAGGCAACTGGTACAGGAAAGGCAGAAGACAGTGCAGATTCATGGCAGTACTGGAAGATGGTCCAGATTACCAGAGCTGAGACTGGTCCTTGCTGTCCTTACTACAGATCTAGAACAGGGCTGTTTCCAGTCTTGGCCCCAGTCCTCCCCTCAGCCCATTCAGATGATAATTATCTGGGTCTTGGAGGTACCAGAGCCCCCTAAATTGGGCCTCAGATAATCCTTCCAATTTTGTCAAGCAATTTATTTTCCAGGGGAAATAAGGGACTTTGTGGTTCACAAGAGGCCGAAGAGGCCCTTTGTCTGGAGGATTCCAGAGAAGGCTTATTCTAGGGCTCTGACAAACAATAAATGAAACTGGCAATCCAGGGGCATTTCTGTTTCTTGGGAGACTTTTCTCAAGGAGTATCAGGATTTTCCTTTTCAGAATCTTTTTCATTCATGTTGTCCTCCCTGGAAATAGCCATCCTGCACTTGACAGTAATGAGGATGGAGAGTTGTGGCCATCTCTTTAGAAATCGGGCAATTAAATTTTCCTTAATAAAATTCTTTACCTTCTGTGAGCAGTATCACTGCTGTTGTGGACTTGAGTGAATTTTTTAAAATTCCTTTAAATAGAAGTAGAAGACAGCATTTCCTGGAAGGACATCTTAATATTTTCATAAGCTGAAACCTAACTGTGCATGTATTTTTCTATCCTTGATAGCTATTCCAGAACTTGCTTTGAATGCCTCTTGTGTGGCAGGCACTAGGCATAAGAATTTGGGGAATGAATAAAACAAGGCCCCTGCACTCAATGAGCTCACAGGGAGACAGACACATAAACAACCCTGCGGTAATAGCAGCATGAGGGGGAGGGCACTAGGCAAAAATAGAAATAATTAACATTTCTGCAGCACTCTAGAGTTGACTCTCTCATAAAGCACCTCATTTGATCCTCACAGTGACTAGCCTTAAAGGTAGGTAACACCCTCATCGTACAGATGAGGAAACAAGGATGCAGAACAGAGATGTGCCTTATTCAAAAGACAGATCACAGATGGAAAACCGGGTCTATGCCTCTGAATCCTTGAATCTGGACATAGCACCACAATGGCTTCTAATTTAAATCCAATAAATTAAATGGTTGGGCTTGACTATTCCTCCTCCATGCCTATCTCTTAAAATTTTGAAAGAGAAGGGAAAAGCACTTTCCTTGCTACATGGGGGAATAAACCAGTAAAATAATAATTTCATTTCAGCAAGCATTCTTACACTACATAATGAACACCATAAGAAGTAAAGCATAACGTAAATCTCTTACAGGTGCCTTCTTTCTCCTTCTTTCTTTCTTTCTACCATTCTTTCTTTCTTTTGATAAGAAAGATGTTTGAACATCTTCCATAGCAGGAAAATTTGTCAAATGCCTTACTTATTATCAAGTTGGTGGGTTTTTTAATTAGAAAAGTAATCATGCTCATTACTTTAGAAGTGAATCAATACTGACCAATATAAGGGGAAAAGGTCTCCTCTTCAGTGTTCCCTGTCGATGCCATCCTGCCCCTATCCCTGACCTCCACCTCAATCCTAGTTCCCAATAGTGAACATCATTACCAGTCAGTAATAACTATGGGACTCTTTACACACACGTAAATATATAAAGACACGTTTTTGGTTTTGTTTTTTAAACACAGGATTTTAATACACAAGCACATGGTGCTCAGGTTTGGTTCTTTTTCTCAATCATCAGTAGTCTATATGACTATTAAATGTTCTTTTGCCTTCAAAAAAGATACACAAACAGTCAAGTTGGTGAACTCACTACAGACCAGATTCAAATATTCCAAGTTCATGAAAACTGGGACACTTGTAAAATGCAAAGGTATCAAACCTTTGCATTTTACCTTTCCTAGGTATCAAACCCCAGAGATTCTGATGTGGGTGGCCCAGGAGCCACACTGGGGAAAAAAAAGGCAATAGGGCAAGAAAAAGCATCATGCCTACTTAAGGCATGGTGCCTAAGACTTACGGGAGCCTTCCTCTTCTAGCTGCCCATACTTGTAACCCATCATCTCCTGATGGTTTTCCGGTACTGCCTCACTCTCTTCTCCCCTAATCTGGTGCATTCACTAAGGGTTTCACCTGTAGGCTCGGGTTCACTCTCCAGGACTCAATGCTGGTGACCTTCTGACAGGCTGAGCTAACATTTCCACCATTCAGTGAATGCTCGTATGTGCCAAGAAACATGCCAGAAATTCTGATTTGTCTTGTTTCGACTAATTCTCTCTCTCTCTCCCACCACCACTCCCCCGCTCTGTCACACACACACACACACACACACACACAAATGAAGGATTCAGTTCAGTTCAGTTCAGTTCAGTCACTCAGTCGTGTCCAACTCTTTGCGACCCCATGAATCGCAGCACGCCAGGCCTCCCTGTTCATCACCATCTCTTGGAGTTCACTCAGACTCATGTCCATCGAGTCCATGATGCCATCCAGCCACCTCATCCTCGGTCGTCCCCTTCTCCTCCTGCCCCCAATCCCTCCCAGCATCAGAGTCTTTTCCAATGAGTCAACTCTTCGCATGAGGTGGCCAAAGTACTGATGTTTCAGCTCCAGCATCATTCCTTCCAAAGAAATCCCAGGGTTGATCTCCTTCAGAACGGACTGGTTGGATCTCCTTGCAGTCCAAGGGACTCTCAAGAGTCTTCTCCAACACCACAGTTCAAAAGCATCAATTCTTCGGCGCTCAACCTTCTTCATAGTCCACCTCTCACATCCATACATGACCACTGGAAAAACCATAGCCTTGACTAGACAGACCTTAGTCGGCAAGGTAATGTCTCTGCTTTTGAATATGCTATCTAGGTTGGTCATAACTTTTCTTCCAAGGAGTAAGCGTCTTTTAATTTCATGGCTGCAGTCACCATCTGCAGTGATTTTGGAGCCCCCCAAAATAAAGTCTGACACTGTTTCCACTGTTTCCCCATCTATTTCCCATGAAGTGATGGGACCGGATGCCATGATCTTTGTTTTCTGAATGTTGAGCTTTAAGCCAACTTTTTCACTCTCCTCTTTCACCTTCATCAAGAGGCCCTTTAGCTCCTCTTCACCTTCTGCCATAAGGGTGGTGTCATCTGCATATCTGAGGTTACTGATATTTCCTCCCAGCAATCTTGATTCCAGCTTGTGTTTCTTCCAGTCCAGCGTTTCTCATGATATACTCTGCATATAAGTTAAATAAGCAGGGTGACAATATACAGCCTTGACGTACTCTGTTTCCTATTTGGAACCAGTCTGTTATTCCATGTAATGAAGGATTACTATCCCCATTTTTCAAATAGGGGAACTGGTAGGATATTATCTGTGTTTTCTTCTCTTTCTTGTATCTAGAAAGACTTATCATTCTGCTAATAAGCCACAGGCCAAGACTCAAACCCAGGTCTGTGCAATTCCATCCAGAGAATGATCCCCACCCCATCACAGCTGCCTCCTTTTACAATCCGTATTCTTGTCTCAGCCATTTTCTCTGACTATAGCATAACTCTATCCAACCAAGATGGATTTCAATCCTCTTCAGTTGATCCCTGGCTTTAATTTCACCTTAAAAGCATTTATCCAATGATTATATTTACCAACTTGAGTATAACTATTATGAAATTCCCTTTCTGGAACCATTTTTATCTTTTACACAAAGAATTGTGTGTTTCTCTTAGAAGTACCCATCTTCCTCACCCCTTAAGTATTCTGATGACTTCTGATCCTCTCTAATGGAGAGATGGCTCAGTCTGAATATTATATAACTCAGAAAATGGACATGGTTTTGGGTGGACTCCGGGAGTTGGTGATGGACGGGGAGGCCTGGTGTGCTGTGGTTCATGGGGTCACAAAGAGTCGGACATGACTGAGCAACTGAACTGAACTTTCATCAAGAGGCTCTTTAGTTCGTCTTCACTTTCTGCCATAAGGGTGGGGTCATCTGCCTATCTGAGGTTATTGATATTTCTCCCGGAAATCTTGACTGTAGCTTGTGCTTCCTCCAGCCCAGCGTTTCTCATGATGTACTCTGCATATAAGTTAAATAAGCAGGGTGACAATATACAGCCTTGATGTACTCCTTTCCTGATTTGGAACCAGTCTGTTGTTCCATGTCCAGTTCTAACTGTTGCTTATTGATTTCCTCAGGAGGCAGGTCAGGTGGTCTGGTATTCTCACCTCTTGAAGAATTTTCCACAGTTTATTGCGACCCACATAGTCAAAGGCTTTGGCATAGTCAATAAAGCAAAAGTAAATGTTTTTCTGGAACTCTCTTGCTTTTTTGATGATCCAGCAGACATTGGCAATTTGATCTCTGGTTCCTCTGCCTTTTCTAAATTCAGCTTGAACATCTGGAAGTTCATGGTTCATGTACTATTGAAGCCTGGCTTCGAGAATTTTGAGCAGTACTTTGCGAGTGTGTGAGATGAGTGCAATTGTGCAGTAGTTTGAGCATTCTTTGACATTGCCTTTCTTTGGGACTGGAATGAAAACTGACCTTTTCCAGTCCTGTGGCCACTGCTGAGTTTTCCAAATTTGCTGGCATATTGAGTGCAGCACTTTCACAGCATCATCTTTTAGGATTTGAAATAGCTCAGCTGGAATTCCATCACCTCCACTAGCTTTGTTTGTAGTGATGCTTCCTAAACCCCACTTGACTTCACATTCCAGGATGTCTGGCTCTAGGTGAGTGATCACATCCTCGTGGTTATCTGAGTCATGAAGATCTTTTCTGTATAGTTCTTCTGTGTATTCTTGCCATCTCTTCTTAATATCTTCTGCTTCTGTTAGGTCCATACCATTTCTGTCTTTTATCGAGCCCATCTTTGCATGAAATGTTCCCTTGGTATCTCTAATTTTCTTGATGAGATCTCTAGTCTTTCCCATTCTATATTTCTTTTCACTGATCACTGAGGAAGGCTTTCTAATCTTTCCTTGCTATTCTTTGGAACTCTACATTCAAATAGGTATATCTTTCCTTTCTCCTTTGCCTTTAGCTTCTCTTCTTTTCTCAGCTATTTGTAAGGACTCCTCAGACAACCATTTTGCCTTTTTGCTTTTCTTTTTCTTGGGGATGGTCTTGATCACTGCCTCCTGTACAATGTCACAAACCTCTGTCCATAGTTCTTCAAGCACTCTGTCTATCAGATCTAATACCCTGAATCTATTTGTCAGTTTTTAAGTGTCATTAACTGGGGCTTATTCCCCTCCCCAGGGGACATTTGCCAATGTCTACAGACATTTTTGGTTATGACAACTTGTGGGGGAGGGAGTGTTGCTGCTGACATCAAGTGAGTTAGGTCAGGTATGCAGCTCAACATCCCACATGGTGCAGGACAGCTCCCACAACAAAAAATGATGCAGTCCCAAACATCAGCAGTGTGGGGGGCAGAAAAACTCTGAGATAGTGGGATATTGCCATGGTCCCAGCAAGAGGTGGTGATGGACTGGGCCAGGATAGTGTAGATAGGGATGGAGTATTGAAGGTTTTTCTCTCATATTTCCTTAGATTTCCTGAACATTACTGAGGCTGGGAGGGCATTCTCTGTTCAGTGCCTCAGGGATAATAGAGGGAAAGAGTCAATTCTTGGCTTTTGACTTTCAAAACCCTAGTTCTCAGGGAGAAGAGAAAGAATGTGGGTTATGGACAAAAGATCTGAAAGAAAGTCTGATGACAAAGAGCCAGGGGACCACCCCTATTAATCCCCTTCCCCTCCCCTCCCCTCCTCCTCACACAGATACAGATTTCAGGAGACTGTAAGGCAAGGTGTATGTAGCTTTTATGGATCTGTAAGAAAATAATCCCCACCCTATCTCACCTTAGACAAGCCCAGGGAGAGTGGGTGATGACAGAATGCCCACATATATTTGCAGAATCTGAGGCTGGAGGGGCTGGGCCACTTCCCCAGGTGGCACCCTAAGGAGGCCTTGGAGGAGAGGTAAGTGGCAACATGAGCCTGGGACAAATGTCCAGAGACTCTCACGAGCCAGCATGGCATGGGAGCCTCAGGATGACTCCTGTGCCTGCATATCTCATAGAAGGAGCTGAGGAGGGAATGGGCAAAGTGGCCTCTCGTTTGGAACAAAGAAATATCAGTGCAGGACTGACCACGGCGGATCCTGCAGGAAGGAGGCTATCTCAGTAGTTGCTAAAGTAGGCTGATGATAAACCACAACAGAGGTCCCCTTGGCACTACCCCAGCCTCCCTGGACCTTGCTGGAGAAAGCAAGAAGAAACCAATCCCCTTAGATTTATTTCTGTCATTTCCAGCAGAATAGAGGTATGAAATGTAAGTCAAGTTATAGAAAAATAAAGAAAATCATATTTTTATTGCACCTGGATTTGGGGCTGAGACTGCTTCCTCTGGAGGCTCCACAGGCTGTGGGCGGCTACGTGTCCATCTGCACCATTATCACCTGGCATCAACTGCGCTATCCCAGGGGTGGCACCCAGGTCCATCCAAGGCCCCTTGAATGCTGCCTGCAGCTGAGGGCACCCCCTAAACTGTCACACACAGTCAGGCACACGTGCACATGCCACACATATTGATCAGAAAGAGCTGTCGCCAAATTACCATTTAAACCAATGGTTGAGCGCTCAGTAATTGGAAATGTCAAAACCCACATTTTCTAAGTGACCTCAAAACACCACATTGAAATCATTTATCTGAGCTGGATACACATTTGTTTTATCTCTTCCCTTCTTTACACTGCCCTGTTAGGAAACTATAAAAATTAGGGAACTGGGTAAAAGGCAAAAAGAGAAAGAAACTGGATAACCCACAAACTATAGCCCGACACTGTCAACCTTCAGAACACAGTCTTGTGGATATTCCATGAAGGTTTACAAGATTGAATACAGTTTGAGGAACATCTGTGGCCCCTTCTTGGCAGTTCATACTTAACACATTCAAGGTTCCCATAAGTCCTGTGGGAAACAAGCCTATTTAACTGACTTCATACTAGAACTTCCAAAACCTATCTGACCACAGAACTATTTTTTTCCACCCAATTTCTCTTTACATCCAATTTCATGGAATACACCTCAGGGAACACTACTCCAAACATAAATTGGCCTAATGATTAAACAAATTAAGAGAACAGAGCCAAAACCCCACTCCTGGGCCAGCCAAGAAATTTTATAAACACCAACAAGCCATCAGGAACAAATCATTTACAAGGGAAATAGAGCCCAGAATACAGCCTGCTGTGGCCTGTATTAGGCCAGAGGTTCTGAATTTAAACTCAGCACCTTTAAGAGTCAGCCCCTATCCCCTCAACTTCCTGGTAGCTACAAGGACAGGACCCAGTTTCTGAACCAGCCTAACCTCGTCCTCCTGACCTCTCCAATCCTTACCCTCTTCTATCCTCACCTCATTGTGTTTTCCAAGGCACTGCTCTGCTCTGCCTCCCAGGCAACCACCACCAGCCGGACTTGCCCCACCCACCAGAGCAACTCAATGCAGTACCATTACTGATCACCAGTGAGATGCTAGGCACAAGGCTACAGCAATGAACCAAGCAAAAGCTTTTGTGTTCATGGAAATATGGTCTAGAAGTGCCTACAAGCCAGCACTCTTCTCTGAACATCAGTCTGCACATCTGGAGGGAAATACAAAAGTGGGAGCAATGGACTAGCAGACATCTAAGATTTCTGGTTCTGTGTTTCCAGGTTGGTGGAGCCTCTATCAATTCTCCAGTAGGCATTTTTTCAAAGATTACTTCCTGGGGTGGGAGAGAAGGATCTCACACAGCTAAGCAGCCTCAAGTTGGGGGATAGGCAAGGTTTCATCAAAGGGATTGTGGAAGGGCTAGGAAAGGCAGGAAGTCAAAGACTAAGACCCGTCCCAGACTGGCTCCCAGCAAAGAAACCACTGGGTTTCAAAGAAGAATTGCCCTGGCATATTTCTTGCCTCCTTGCACAGCTGGAAGTCAGACCCTCCAATTTAAACCTTAGTTCTGCCACTATTCACTGTGCAATCTAATACAACATATTTCTCTGGATTTCAGGTTTTATCTATAAGATAGGAATAATAATGGCTATTTTCCAGAATTTGGGGATCACAAAATGAGACATCATATGCATGACTGAGACTTAGAGATAAATAAAAATTAATTACATCCCATCACTAAACAAAGCTGTATAGCCTGAAGCATGGCTTGTAACAGTCATTGAATTAATGGGTGAGTGAGTGAATGAATGAACAAATAATAGAGGTTTCTGGAAAGGAAAAGTAGCCCCTAACATATAAACTCTGGTGGTGAGAACTCCAATACACACCCCAGATCCACTGATTTCCCTGACTGGGAGGCACCTGATGTGCCATGCTCCCCAACCAACTTCCCACCATGAATATGATAGACATCACCTTGTCAAACATCACCTTGACTTTAAACACATCAGCCTTCATCCAATCTTCATAGATAAATATCTCCCCTATCAGGGACAAACAAGGATATTCATCAAACCATGAAGAATACCCTTAACAAATAAAACCCCTACTTTCAATGGCACAGAAAAGATGATGTTGTTAGGGGTTGAATGCTTGGTGTTTCCCCTAAAATTCACATGTTGAAGCCCTAACCTCCAACGTGCTGGTGTGTGGAGATGGGTGGGGCCTCTGGGAGGTGATTAGGTTCACAAGAGATAATGAGAGTGGTGCCCTCATAATGGGATTAGTCCCCTTCTAAGAAGAGGAGGACAGAGAGCTCTCTCACTACTCACAGAGGAAAGACCGTGTGAGCACAGCAAAAGGCTATAAGCAGGAACAGCATGCTCTCAACCGGAGCCAAATCTGTGGGCACCTTGATCTTGGACTTCCCAGCCTCCAGAATTGTGATAAATTAATGTCTGTTGTTTAAGCTTCCCAGCTGCCTGTGGTATTTTGTTATAGCGACCCAAGCTAAGACAAATGTCAAAGAAAATATAACTCCAACTTGAGCTTGGCTGTGAGTTAGAAAAGTAAAACTTCTTGTTAATAATTATTAGCCACTGCTTCAACTGACTGTACACCAATCACATGGGGGAAATGAAAATGATCATAAGCATTTCTCAAGAGTTCGTGGCCAAAATACTGAACACAAAATTGTAATGAAGGATAATGAAGTCCAGAAGAGAAAGGCAGATATGATTCTGCCTGGAAGAGTTATTAGGAAGGCATCATGGAAGAGGGATCATTTGAGCAGGCAGTGAAGGATGGTTGGGAGTTGGCCAAACCAAAAAAGTGGGGGTGGGGTGAGAAGGAAGATATTTTAAGCAGAATAAAGGCACAAATGGGGAAATATTTGCAGGTGGGAGAAGGTATGGAGGAGTCAGAGACAAGGAATCATTCTAATGTGGTTATGACAGTACAGGCCTATTATAGAGAAAACACCTGAAGATGAAACAGGTAAACTGGATGAGGCCTCATTAGCAAGACCCTTTATGGACTTCAACTTGTAGGCCAGAAGTTGAAGACTAGTGGGCATGGCTGAAGCTTTCCTACTGACAGATTCATTCAGAAAGCAAAGTATTTCTTATAAACTGGCACTACCTCTTAAAAATTTGGAGATTTTCATCATGGCCTTGGATTTGGCAAAGAATCCTTAGATATGACACCAAGCACATGAAAAAATAGATAAAGCTTCATAAAAATTAAAAACTTTTGTGCTTCAAAGGACTCCATCAGAAAAGAGAAAAGATAACCAACAGAATGGAACTCTGCAAGTCTTTTATTTCATAAGGAACTTGTATCCAAAATGTAGAAAGAACTCTTACAGCTCAATAATGGAAAAGACAACCCCATTTTTTAAATGTTTTAAAAGTTAAATTTCTAAATATTTAAAATAAAAATTAGGAGATTTTGTTTTGAAATAAAGATGCTCTGGAAACACTGAAGGAACTAACCACTCTGGGCTTACATCCCCTCACGGTAATGACAGGAGAACTGAGCAGGGGCTGCCTCCTTTAAATGATCTCCCTAGTCAGCCAAAGTCCCCACTACTCCCCACTGTTCCCCAACCCAGCCTACTTTCCTCACTGAAGCCAGTGAAGGTGCTGACGGCTCTTAAGGTCATTGTCCAATCACTCTATGGCATAATCTCGTTAAGATTAAATTCATCCTCATGCTAAATTGGGAGTTTTTTAGATTTCAGATTTTTCTTTCTTTTCCTTCACTGATTTTATTGCCATATTCCAAGAAAACTCTTGAAATTAAGGATGTATCATATATTTTGCATCTCTCACAACACTCAGCACAAGGCTAAGAACAAAGCCGACATTCAGTGTTCACTGAGTGAATGTATAAGTGAGTGAGTAAATAAATGCTTCTCTGTGGTCGTCTTCGCTACCTGCTCTTCTTCCCCTCAGTTCTAGATTTATGCCATTCAAAAGATGGCCTAAAATGAATATGGATGTGTAATTAAAAAAACAAACACTGAAGTCAATCACTGAATTTCTATTTTCATTTTCTATTAGGATGAAATGGAAATTTGAACTCTGAATACAAATGCAGAACAGACCATTATATCTGACAGCAAGATGAATTAGAACCCAGGTTACTGGAAAATGCTTGTGAATAAGATTACTAAACACTGTCAGTGATCTTTGAGGATACTGTGAAAGATAGAATAAGTGCCAAAAAGCTGGAGATGGGAAAATGTTCTGATTTTCAAAGGGGGAAAGAAGTTTGAGTTTGCCAGTTGCAGACTGGAGAACATGGTGTCACTCTCAGGCAGGGTTCCTGAACAGGTTCATAAAGGAACACTTGTGAATACCTCAGACAAGAAGCAATATCCATTTGGAGACAGCACAGGGTCACCAAGAACAAGTCTTATTAAACCCATTTCATTTTCTTCTCTCTGATAAGGCTCCCAGCCCAATGGGTTGGAGAAACATAGCAGATACCACGTATATATGGTGCAATGAGAGAGCGGGCAGTGAAAAGGGCTAATTCAACCCTTGGGCTGTATTAATAGAAGCATTACATACACCATAAATTAGGAAGTGATGTTGTTTTCCTTCTCTGACCACATTTAAAGAGTCTCATTTAGAACTTAGTATCACGCTTGAAGAAGACTTTTGACAGTACAGTCTTCTGCAGGTCCATTTGGCAAAATCTCTTTAAAAGCATAAAGCTCTAATCCAGATTAATGGCATCTGTTGAAAAACTGAAAGATCTGGCTGGGCCTACATTCTAAATGGTAACAACTGGTTGAACCCAAGTAGTGACTGCCCATTTGGACAGGACATGTGTTCTCAGGTCAGTCATAATCACCACCCCACTTCTTATATTGCCCTGGCTGAGGTGGCAGGCCAACTGCCACAAATAATCTTACTTGGGCAGCTTCACTCACTTATTCTCTCTGCCAAGCACTCAAAGGCCTGGAGTTTGCAACCCAGGATGCAGAAGATCCAAAAGAGAGTTAAGACGATAAAGCAGCAGTGAACCACCTTGCATGAGCAAATGAGAATCAAGGTTCAGGGTGGATGATCAGAGTCTGCAAATATCCAATGTGCAGTCATGGGGGAAAAGCATCTATCTCCTTCTATGAAGTCCCAAGGTATAGAACCAAAAGGTGGATGAGAGACATTCTTAACGCAACATAAACTCCTTACAACAGCCAGAGTGGTCTAAAAATGGAATATGTGGGCTTGGGAAGTGGTGAGCTTCCCATCACTGGGAATGTGCAAGCATACGGTATCTACTGTGTCACAGGTATATAATCAAAGGGATTCAAGGGTCTGATTAGGCAAGAGAAGGCATGAGTCTGAAATTTTTCACAATAGGAAAAAGAACTTTGAAAACAGTCCCCTTTGTTCCAGTCAGTAAATTCTTCAAAAAGAGAATAAAAAGGACTAAGCCAACAAAGAACTCAGTATCACTTTTAAAAATCAAAAGCCCCTCACAAAATGCACAGAGGACAAAATCCGTCAGACTAGGTGGAATGTTTGTGCCAAATTGGCCAAATGATACCCAAGGTAATTGGTGTCAGGCATTATTTTTGATGACTGGACAAACGCTCTTCAGAGGCCAGCAACAAAGGCAAGGGAGGAAAGTAAGAGGGTAAACAATGGACTGTGACTGGGAGGCAGCCGGTCCCACCACAAAACTGCCATCTGCTACTGACATCAGTCCTTCAAGGGGCAGCTTCAGGCAAACAATGTATCGGGGACACTGGGCCTGGAAGGAAACCAACTGCCTTCACACTTCCCACCTTGTGACCTTGGGTAAGTCATTTAACATTACAAGGCCTCCGTTTTCTCATCTCTAAAACTGAGCTCCTACAAACTCTGTCTGTACTTTGCATAAGCCAAGAGGGGCGAGGTCTGGGAGTGAGCCATGGAAACTATCAAGCCCTAAACACACATCAGTAGATGATGATGATGATGAAAAACAGAATTTTGACAGAAAAGATTCCAGTTTCAAGCACAGTAGCATCCTGACCTAAATGGTGTGGATTTCAACCCTAGAGGAATCAAATGAAACTCTTTTAACCAGAATGCAGACATTTAGAGTTTAGAAGAGATAAGATCATTTGGACAAATTTCCTGCTGAAATGCATTACCCTGCCCTTGCTATTTAGATGTTAAAATAAACACAAAAAGTAAAAAGTAAAAGAATCACTCAGAGCTACAAATGCCTAATTGATCTTCAAGCAGAGTTCACGGTCCCAGTGGTAGCAATCCTTCAAAAAATGAAATAAGGACATTTCCTACCAAGCCGATGCTTATAAAAACCCAAACTGCCCCAAACTCGGCCTACCCTTCTCTCAGATGGCATTTTTCATGGGAAACTCAGTTTTTAAAGAAAAAAATAAAAATCAGCCTGATTAGTCTTACAGAACATAAACTCCTTAAAAAGTGTGCAGGCTTTTGTACTGAGCAGTCAGAGAATTCAGATCCCTGACCAATAAAAGGGTGGATTTCTAAATCTTCAGCAAGACTGAAGCATTGTAAGTTGCTGTTTCCCACACTGAACTGAAAGCTGCAGAGGAGGAGCCCAGGGAAGAGCAAGGTTTTCCACTCATTGCTCCCTGGGCTCTACCGAGAGGTGATCTGCATGCTGGGTTTGACCAGAACTAAAAGGCACAAGACGGTTGGCAAGGCTGGAAAAAAAACAAAGCTCTCCCCTGATGGGCTGCTCCCCTCCCAAAGTTTCTCAAGCATCTGAAGCGTGGACAGCAGCTGTGATGCGCGACCTCCCAACGCTCCTGGGGAAGCCACTCGACTTCCTGGGTCACTGAGCCTTGAGCAGCAGCGGCACCTAGAAGCAGGTGTGGAACCTCAGGCCACCAGAGCAACAAATAACCAACTTGCTCAATAGTCCCTGGGTCGCGGCAGGCATCAGCACCCTCTGAAGATGTACTCGGTCCTTTCTTTCTACAAGAGACCACAACACACCCTATGTCACAGCAAGGAGAACCATGACCAGAAAGAAATCAGATGCCGAGAGGCCCAGGCTTCCCTTGGGGTATATCCTAAAAGAGAGGGTAAGCATGCTGGACGGTGCTTTCGTGGTTTCCTTGCCAAAGCTGAGCCTAGGACTCACAAGGGTGTGAGAAGCCCCAGTCTGGCCTGAATAAGGAATCTACCTGAATTTGTCTATGCAACTGTGTCTGGTTTCCTCTTTCCCCTTGCTAGTGTGGATTTAGGGAGCGGCTTCTGAGAGGAGTGTGCACCCCGTGAGTGGCACTAAAGCTGGAACAAGCAGCCAGAGGTCATCTCACCCTCTTGGCAGGCTTTCCCTGACACTACGGAAGCCAGGCAGCATCTACCAGCCAGCACACTGAACTGCTGCTGGCTTTCAATGAAGGCTGATGACCCTAAACACTAGCGCACGGACGGTGATGGGGGCCGCACACTGCGAGACAATACATTTTCTGCACTGAGCTCCCTCTTGATGCCTAAATGCCTGCATTAGTTTGGATCAATATGCTCCATAACAGTTAATCCATGGCAACCCCGACAAAGAAGTGCAGCCCAGGGATGCTGCTTCCCACAGTATATGCATGTGAATTCCAGACCAGAGAAAGGGGCTGAGGCAAAGCAACGACAAAAAACAGAAAGGAGAAAGAAGGGGAAAAAAAAGCAGATCATAAAAATATACATCCTATTATGGGGCTTTTGCATGGCGGGGGAGGAGGTAGTGACTGTCTTTGGCAGTGACTGTCAAAATGGCCTGAGAGTAACATGTCGCGGCCAAGATGATGGAGTATCTGAGACACTCCTAAAGCCGGGTGTAGGATCCTCCTCACACACCTGCAATGCAGTGATCGCCGCCCGTTCTACAATCCGTACTCCCAGCGCCAGCGCTCTCTGCAGTCGAAACCAGTCCGGACTTGTGCAGCTGCCACTGTTCCTCCTCACAATAAGATTATTGATGCATAACAACAATTCATGATGGCAGGGAGGAAAAAGAGGAAAAAAAAGCAAAGCAAGAGAAGGAAAGGGAGGGGAGGCATGACTCCCCAGCCCGAATCTCACCTTTTATTTGGGCTTCATATTCGGCAATGATCTCTTTGTCTTTCTTGAACTTAGTTTGAGATGACATCTTCCAATGTGGCCAAAGGCACTGACAGGCTGTTGGATTTATTGCTCCTTTTCTTCCCGAGTCCTCGCTCCAACCCTAGTAATCACACGGCTCTGGTCGATTTCACAGGTGTAGGGGGCTAATCTCTTTCACTCAGATGCAGAGCCAGCGGAAAAATCCCTCTCGTTCTCACAGGAAATTTCTCTTTACTTGGCGAGAAAAATGTCTCAAGTAGCTTGGTCTGGTCAACTCCTCTTGCAGAAGAACCACCACCCTAGGAGCACAGTAACCTGCCCGAGATTTTCAAGATTTTTCTTCCAAAAAATAATAACCAAGAGCACTCACTCTCACACTCTCATACACACACACACACACACACGGTCACACACTCACGCGTGCACTGGTGCACTCATCCAGCCATGCACACACGCAGTCATGATGCACACTCACACACCCTCACACCCGCTCACCCTCTCAACACACATTCACACACACAAACACACATCCACAAGAGGCGCGGCGCCTCCTTGGTCCTGCAGTCAGCCTCCGGCTGGTTTTCCAAGGCTCTGTTAAAGAGACGGTCAGGTTGCCAAAGGGCCGGTCATCTCGCATCCTCCCTCCCTTCGGCGCCTCTGGTCCGATATACAGTGAGGCTCAAAGCCAGGAGAGCGAGGTAGAAGTTCTCCTGCTGCAAGGCTTAAGCTCCGGTGAACCGGAGGCTGGACTGCACGCCCTGCAGGGCTGGCTGAGCGCCTCCCCCGCTCTCGTCATCAAGCTCCACCTCCCGGATTTTATAACAACTGACACATTGTAGCCTACAGGAGAGCAGAACTCACTGCAAGCAAAAAGAGGAAGAAAGGCTCACAAAAGGGAAGGAGGCAGGAAAAAGAACTGGGCTGGGAAGGACTGAGAGGCCCCTGAAGACTCCTACCATTGGCAGTTGGGTTAGGAATTCTTCCTCCAAATACTCCAAAAGGTCCACCTTTTTTTGCAACATGCAATTTAATTCAATTTCTCAAGCAAAGGCTATGTGACAGTTTGTCACTCTGCCTGATTGTCTAGCAGAGGAGAGGGGCTGGATCCATGTAGGCAAGCTCATTAATATTTGTGGAGCATTATGGGGCGGCAGGGACAATGCCAAGTGTCTCAGACATGCAGCTTTGCAAAGCCGTTGGGAGCAGGCTTGCTGGAAACCCAGCCACCTCACAACAAGGGTTTAGCAGGACGCAGGGCAAATCAATAACTCACTGAGCCTCAGTTTCCTCACCAGTAAAATGGTTCTTTTTCGAGGATTTTTTCATTCTTTCTTTTAACATGTATTTCAGTTTAATATAGGTCAGGCATCGTTCTGGGTATGGGGACATGGCAATGATCAAACTAGGCAAAAAAAAAAAGATTCCCCACTTTGGAGCTCCACAGTCTCCACATCACCCAACTCTGGGAAGTCAGCACTAGTCATGGTAATAATCTCAGTAAAATCAGCCCCAAGCAGAGCCCCAATGCATCATGAATGGTGCCTTCTGGAACTGTGCAAAGCAAGAGGCCCTAGGAGGGGAAGATGAAAGATAAACAAAATGAGAAATTTATGTACAATAGAAGATGATAAGTGCTGTGAGGAAAAAGTATTGCAGGGTAGGGGCCTTCAGGAATGAGGGAGCTCTTGGGGGCTCAAGTAAGAATGTGAAGCTGCTTAGCACGGAGCATAGTAATAATCACTCAGTAAACCCCTCAGCAAACCTATAACATAGTGCACGTGAAGGAACAGGCACAGATACGGGAAGTGACTTGCCCAAAGTCACCAGCATTCACTCCTGTGCTGTATGACACCAGATTCTGCCCATGCATATGTGCAAAGGTTGCTGCATTCAACTGGAGATTAAACGCATTTCACACGCACTCAAGGCAGAGTGTTCTGTAAAAATGAAATCAAGCACTACAGGGTTGCTGCCCCTGGAATTTCACATGTTAAGATAGTCATTAATATGTTCAGTTCAGTCGTTCAGTCATGTCCAACTCTTTGTGACCCCATAGACTGCATGGAGCACACCAGACCTCCCTGTCCATCAGTAACTCCCCGGAGCTTACTCAAACTCATGCCCATCGAGTTGATGATGCCATCCAACCATGTCATCCTCTGCGTC
Source organism: Nanger dama (assembly GCA_917880005.1). NCBI lineage: Eukaryota > Metazoa > Chordata > Mammalia > Artiodactyla > Bovidae > Nanger > Nanger dama. The sequence continues at coordinate 43,698,172 of CAKJTW010000016.1, forward strand.
CCCTTCTCCTCTTGCCCTCAGTCTTTCCCAGCATCACCGTCTTTTCCAGTGAGTTGATTCTTCCCATCAGGTGTCCGAAGTACTGGAGCTTCAGCTTTAGCATTAGTCCTTCCAATGAATATTCAGGACTGATTTCCTTTAGGATGGACTGGTTTGATCTCCTTGCAGTCGAAGGGACTCTCAACAGTCTTCTCCAACACCACAGTTCAAAAGCATCAATTATTCAGTGCTCAGCTTTCTTTATGATTCAGCTCTCGCATCCATACATGACTATTAGAAAACCATAGTTCTGAACAGACGGACCTTTTTCAGCAAAGTAAGGTTTCTATTTTTTAATAACATGCATTGCCCCCCAAATTTGGTATTTTCACAAATTTCTAAAAATAATCTTTGATTTGCCTTTTTCTGAGTGTATAATGAATGATTTGATTGGGGTTCAAAAATTAATAAGTTATCCATGCTAGTCCACTGAGGCTTCCTAGACAAAGTGGCAGTTATAGTGAGTCTCCACAGGTCTGCATGGGAAGTGGAAGGGCATTGCTATGGTGCAAACAGTATGAGCATGGTTGGAGACACATGGGGTATGCTTGGAGAAAGCAAGAGAGAAGCCCAGCTGGTGAATCATGGGGTTTACTATAACTTCATGCCCAGAGACAAGAGATTACAGGGTTCACGAGTAGATGCCACTGGCCCACAGTCAGTGCTGTCACCCTCTGCCTTTCCCTTCCCATAGCACACTCCAGGCCCTCTACAGCGACCCCGCTTTGGACCGTTTTAAAACAGTGAAAGCCACACTTGTTACCTGGAGACAGATGTGCTCTGAGATTAGCACCCCTGCCTCAAGGCTAGACTCTCAAAGGAAAATCGGAGTTATTAACATGCATTTTGGGATGTGACAAACTAGATTCCCTGCCTGCCTCTGTCATTCCAGCTCACAGGGACCTTAGGTAGCTTCTGTGCCTTCACTGAGTTTCAATTTCCTCATTTGTAAAATGGTGGGGATCTCACTTTTTGCATAGGATCTAACAGGAAATTTCAAGTGCCTAGAACACAGCAGAGGTCTATGGAGTATTCCTTTTAGCATCCAACCATTTGGGGTCTAGGACCAGAGGTGGGGCTCCACAGATGCCCGAGATAGGTGCAGGAAAAGAGGAAGAAGAAAGGGGTTGTGCCCCCCTGAGAATACATCAACACATACTATGAAACCACAGTACCCAGAATCATCCTTCCCCAAGATGAGGTAGTGTGACCTGGGCAGGCCTCTTGCACAATGCCCTTGCTCTTTTCCTTCCAATCCTCTGCACAGTTCACGCCAGTCTCCCAGCTGCCCTCTGTGACCACATGAAGTTACCATTCCCTTCCATGTGACCTCTTCTTCCTCACTTATGAGAACCAACTGCCATTCCTGGTGATTATCCTTCACATGGTATTAAAGGAAACCAGATTGCTACAAAAATAAATGTCGTAAGTGGCAAGGTCAGGGGCTCTGCCATGTGCTTTGATCTGTGCCACCCCTCCTCCAAGGATGGGAATACCCCTTGGAGGGTATATTTCACTTTCCTCAGGCTCATTTCCTGGATTCTTTTAAATATTCCTGAATTATACTAATGTTTAATATTTATCGAGCCCTCATTCTATACAGTCACTGGGCCAAGTTTTCTACAGAAATGTTATCAATGACATAGATTTTATCAGTGGGTCAGGGGCTATAATCATCCTTGTTTCGCAGATGGGTAAACAGGGGGACAGAGCAGTGCAGCAATCTGCCCAAGATCACACAACTAGCTAATAACTGAATCACTTGCAGGCCCACATCCGGCCACATCAGAGCCCAAGGACTCAACCAGCAGACTATTATATCCCAGAACAATAAGCGTAGGAATAATTGCTGTCAAGTAGTGACATTTTTCTTCAATCAATACAATGTTCAATCTGAAGTTTGCCATTAAAAAAAAAAATGTAGAGTTTAAAATATAAGGCAAACATGTCACAAATGGCCATTGATGAGGCTTAAATTACAATTACAGCTGAATAACATAAAACCCACTAAACTGGTTTCTTTTCCTGGTAGGGGAAAAAAAGACTCTACTTGGAGGAAGAATGACCAATAACTTTTGGTTTAAGGCATTTTTATTTTTCTGGTCGAATAGGAAACACTCCCAAGATAACTAATAAGAATTGATATCTTTTGTGACATTCTCCAATGCTACCAACTAATGCATCCTTGGCTGACTTGGTGAATAATTCTGCCCTTCAGTCTCTGCTCTGGAAAATGAAAGCAACAACAGAACTCAACTAGTTAGTGCCAGAACTGGATACAATTAATAGTGATGATGACAACATATCTTGTGTGTATATACTACTTTACATTTTAGGAAGCCTTTTCTCTTATTTGGTCCTCACAGTAACCCCAGGGTAGGGTGGGGGCCAAGTGCAGCCGTTTTTAATCCTTGTTTCACTGATATGAGTAGATAAGTGTCAGTTTTAATGGAAGAATTATTTTATAACCTCAAGCATAATAACATTCCTGTGTCACAAGACACATAAGCCATAAAACCCTGACAGATTCAAAACTACAAAGCAATTTTTTCAAAATTCTACTTGGCCAAAACCATCATAAACAAAGTCAAAGACAAACTGAACACTGAGAAAAAATAATCCCAATACTTATCATAGACCAAGGACTCATTTCCTAATATACAATTCAAGCATATATTTGTACATGAATGTTCCAGCAGCACTGATCACCGCAGCCAAAAGGTGGAAATAATCCAAATGTCCACCAACGGATGAATGGATAAATAAAATGTTTTATCCATATAATGGAATATCATCTAGCTATAAAAGGAATGAAACACTGATGATGCTACAATATGGATGGCTCTATTACACATTATGTTAAGCTAAACAAGGCAGACACAAAAGGTCATATATTGTATGAGTCCATTTATATGAAATATCCAGAATAAACCCATGGAAATAGAAAGCAGATTAATGGTTTCCAAGGACTCAGGGAAATGGGGAATGGGGAGAAACTGCTTAACAGATCCAATTTGGTGATGATGAAAATTTTTTGGAACTGGATAGAAGTGATAGTTGCACAACACTGTAACTGTACTAAATGCTACCGAATTGCATACTTAAAAACGGTTAATTTTATATTCTGTGTATTTCAGTTCAGTAAAACAAAAACAAAAAAAGATACCAAAAGAATTTCCTTCAAATCTATGAGAAAAACACCAACAGTATGTCAGAAAAACCAAATGAAATGCTAATCCACCTCATTCACAATGAAATCAGGGCATGGCTGGGTCCAGGGACTCTAGCAATTTTAAGAGGACATATCTTACTCCAGCTCTCCATTCTACTTTCCTGTATGGTGGGAGGCTCTCCCCATAAGATGGCAAAGGTGGCCCCCACCAATCTTATATCTCCAAGTTCAGCAATTCTGGCAAGGAAGGTAAAATCCTTCCCAGGAATTCCAGCAAAAGCCCCAGGAATGGTCGATTGGGCCAAGCTGGGTCACATGGCAATCCTTGCAACTGACTGTATGGCCAGAGGGATAAAATATTCCGCTTGGTCAGGACTGGATTGTGGGCCTGCCCCTGGAGTTGTTGGATGGGTCAGATTCGAACAATCCACATGGCCCAAGAGATTCCCCAGAAAGAATCAGAGTACTGTTCCAGAAGAAGAAAGAAAGGATACTGGATGAGCAATCAACATGTGTCTACCATGAAAAGGATATGGGAAAGAAGAAAGGGAGATTCACAGAAAAGATTCATGAAAAATATGATAAAGCTGCTTGGAATTATCTGGCTTTGTTGTTTATAAAGCATGGTCTTGTCCATAATCTTGATCCTCACACAGTCCTTTGAGATAAGTAATTTCACTGCCAATTTACAGATGAGGGAATGAAGGGAGAGGGAGGCTGAATGACTTCTCCAGCCTCCTACGGCTAATAAATGAGAGCCAAGCACGAAACCAGGACACCTGACCCATCTGATGTTCTTTCCCCATGCATGTAGGGAGCCACACTCTACTGAGAGACAATGAGGTACACGCCGGAACTCTCAGGTCTTGGACACATGCCCACTTGGCTCTGTTAAGAAAAAGGACACAAATCAGTCTCTTAGCAATCGAGATCTGTCACTAAGTCTGAGGAGGGCTTCCAGTGATGCTACAGAAGTCCTCTGGATTTTAAGAAGAGCAGTTCCTGACATGCAGCCCAGAGGTCCTCCTGTCCCTCCAAAGGAAAGGCAGTCACAGGCACAGTGATTCACAGCTAGGCCTCAGAATCCCAACTCTGGAAGAACAGAGAGAAGGACTTGAAAACCCCTGAACCCTTGACTGCACTGCCAGCAGAGTTTGCCCACTTCCAAGGATGATAATGCATTGTCCTCCATGGGTTTCAAGGGAACATTTATTCCACCATTTATTTCACCCTATCTCAATAAACATTTTGGCCATTCTCCCCATCTCTCACGCACTCTTCCCTGGAGGATGAAAAAGTAACTTAGCAGATTGGTGAATATGGAAGGCGAGACTGAGCTCACCCTCTTAATCTTCTCTTTCACGTCGGCCTGCTTATAGGAAGGGTCACCTGTACAGAAGGAGCGGCGGTTAGCTCTGCCCCTGTAATATGCCTATGAGAGCTGAGACCAGCTAAAAGAGTCAATTCAGCAATAGTTAGTTCATCATTTCGGACATGCACCTAATTCGTGTTCTCCACTGTAGTTTTATAATAAAGCTTACAATTTAAGAATCAGAATAACAAGAAGTTTCTGGAGCTGGGTTGGAAGCCTGGTGCTGCCACCTACTAGCTGTGTGGCCATGGGCAAGCTGATGGCTGGTACCTAGGGAATCACCTATGTGCTTGTTATATAAATAACAAGATCTCCCTCTGTGTTTCGCCTTTATCTACTGATACTTCTCAGTGGGTTCCAAACTTGAAAGGGGGAAGAACAGGGTTTGATATACTGACCCTATGAAAGTCCAACACTAGAGTACTTAAGTCTTTTAAAGGTTTTTTAATTCTAAGGTGTGGGGCAAGTCACAACAATGCATAGTCACAGGTGCTTGGTGAGGTAGCCCAGAGTCTTAGTCTGTTCAGGCTGCTAAAAAAAAAAAAAAAAAAAAAACGGACTGGGTGGCTGATAAACAACAAACAGTTCTCTTAGTTCTGGAGACTGGAACTTTGAGACAGGGGCGCTAGTCTGATCAAGTGAGGGCCCCCTTCCTACTCAGCCTTCTCGTGTATCCTCACTAGGTAGCAGGAACTAGGGAGATTTCTGAGGTCTCTAACAAAAGGACACTAAACCCATTCCCAAGGTCCCCACCCTCAGGACCTAATCACCTCCCAAAGCCCCATCTCCTAATAACATCACATTTGGTGTTATGATTCCAACATGTGAATTTTCAGGAGACACAAACATTCAGACCATAGTACCAATCTACAAGGACTTGGGCCAGAGGTAATGATCAGTGCAGATTGGAGCCTGAGCTCAAAGTGGAGCCTGAAGGAGATGATCCCTGAAAGAGACAAGGGCCACAGAGTGAAGAGCCTCCTAAGCCATGTTAACAGGTTAAGAGTTTAGCTGAGGTTCAGTCGGGAGCCTCTGAAGGGAACTGACCTCTTCAGATTTGACTTTCAGAAAAGGTGATTCCATTGACAGTGTAGAAACTGGGCTAAACGAGGCAAGACAAGAGACTAGAAAGCAGAGAGGCTGTTACCATCATCCAGGAGAACTATAAAGGGGGTTAGACAAGATAATGCCACATACTATGGTGCTGTGAAGACTAGGTTCATCACAAATGTTGCCTCACTCTATCCTTGTATCAGTAACAGCATACAGTGGGTACTATTATTGTCCCCATATGAGGAAATTACCTCTCGCAGAACTACCTTTCTGGGGTAGAGGCTGACCTTAGCCCCTCATGCCAAGACCCAGCTTCTTTCACCTGAACAGCTTTAATAGCCTCCTTCCTGGTCCCTTTGCCTCCAGCTTTGCCTTCTTACAATCCATGATCAACCCAAAAGCCAGAGTAAGCTTTTAAAAATAAATCAGATCCCAATTCTTCCCTTTAAAGAAGTCTCCCACCACACTCTTCCCCATGACCCAGGCAACTGGGACTCAGCCTTGCCCCTGACCCCATTTCACACTGCTCTCCCTCTGGTTCCCTACTCAAAGCCACAGCAGCTTTCCTACACTTCTAGAACACTCCAAACACTTGCTGTCCACCCCAGCTCCTCCAGGCTCTTGGCCCATGTGTCAAGGCAAACAGGGGCTCAGTGAGCACTTCAGTAATTCTCAGAGAAGCCCGCCCAGACCACCCTACTCAAAAGGCAACTCTAGCCCATTCCCTGTTTTATTGTCTTCATAGTACCACTACGTCCAACATTACCTTATTTACTTATATGATTGTTTACTTAATGACCCTCCACACCCCACTCACTTTATTATGGTTGGATGGCATCACCAACTCGATGGACATGAGTATGAGTAAGCTCCGGGACTTGGTGATGGACAGGGAAGCCTGGCATGTTGCAGTCCATGGGGTCACAGAGTCAGACATGACTGAGCGACTGAACTGAACTGAAGTGATGGACCTTTCTGCTATGACAGAAATGTTCTTTATCTGCACTGTCCAATACAATGACCATTAGCCTGTGAGCACTTGAAATGCACACCTATGGCTAAATAACTGAATTTTCAATTTGATTTTGTTTTAATGAGTTTACATTTAAATTTTGTGGTTACTGTATATTGTTCTAAAACATAGGCTCTAAGAAGGCAGGGACCATGTCTATCACTATATCCCCTGTGCCTAAACAGTACCAAACCTCCAGTAGATGCTCAATAAAAAAAAAAATCTTTGAGTGAGTGGACAAAGATAGAGCAAGTGAACAATGAAATCCCTTCTGACCTCCTCTTGGCTCTGCTCTCCCCGTCTCACTAGAGGCCCTGAGGCCTCCCTCCTCCCAGCCCAGGAGAGGGGCTTCTCTGCTGCAGTGACCTCAGGGATTTGGCAGAAACACCAGGTGCCAGGGAAGCAGAGTCAATTACTCCCTCCACTGCACTCCATTTGGAGCTGAACTCTCCCTGTGAGGAGGTGGGATGGTAATGATGCTTAACCAAGCCCCAGCAAATACTGCAGCTGTTTCCTATACAGCCATTTGGGCTTTACGGAATGTAGAAGTGGCTCGGCCTAAAAATTCATGTGAATCGCTTTATTTGTCTATTCCTCCTCCCTCCTCCCTTGTCTAATGTTGGAAGGCACTGGGAGGGAGAACCAAGTCAGTGTCAGGTCAAGAGGCTGAATTTAATTAAAGTCTTATTCAGACCCAATCTCTTTTAGGAAATGAAATCAGCATTGGGCTGAATAATATATTTTTGCAAGTTAGGATCCCTCTTGGGCTCCGTTTAGGCAGAAAAATAATTCAGAACAGACATTCAGTCTGATCTTATTTCTGCAGAGCGAGGATTAGGACATCTACATGATCCCGTGACAATAAGACAAAGTTATACATCCCCCTATAATAGCCCTAAATGATGACTGAGAAAAATATGGCTTCCAAGGTCTCTGGAAAGCACCACTTCACCTTGTTAACTGTGCCCAGGGTCGGATGGGAAAGGAGCAGACACAGATGCCTTGAGATAGTACCGAGAATGAGTCGAAGAAAAGACAATGACTTAAGAGACAAGATAACTGAGCTGAACTGAGCAAACATGGCTCAAGTTTAATTTCCCGGAGACTCCATGTCATTTATGGTCAGTAGATGCTTTCAAGGATCTGGTTATTAGGGGTGTAAAAAACAAGAAAAAAACACTCTTGGGCCTGCTCTAAAAAGCTGACATGGAGGGACAACAGAACGTGTGACTACAGTATACTTCAAGGCACATCTCTGAAAACTGCCAGTCCCATGGTCTGAGATACTCCAGGAAATAAGTTGTATATTCTCTGAGGTTTATGAACTGAGCTTATCCTAGAGAAGACTCTGTGTTATATTAGGGAAAGGGGACATAGGCTTATACGCAATCTGGACAATAACCAAGCCCTAGAATATCAGATGCCTAAGGAATTATAATAGTAATAATAGTTACCATTTAGGAAGCCCCAAGAAGGCGCCAGCCTCTGTGCAAAGCTATTAGGTTGGTACAAACATAATCACTGTTTTGGACCATGAATTTTAAATCATAATAACTAAGCTCAAACACATCTTTATTAATCAAAATAGGAGCCATTACAAACAACAGATTTTTGCCAACAAGAAATAAGTTTGTTTGTTCCTGTAGCATAAAAACCTGTGCTTCCAGACTCAATGGACTCTTGGAAAGCATTTTCTGTATCCTGCTGGTTGTGGAAGCGTTTCCCCTTCAAAAAGCTGTTGAGATACTTAAAGAACTGGTAGTCGGTTGGCAACAAGTCAGATGAATACAGCGGGTGAGGCAAAACTTCACAGCCAACTCGTTTTACTTTTAAAGTGTTGGCTGTGCGACATGTGGTCAGGTGGTGTTGTGGAGAAGACTTGGGCCCATTCTGTTGAACAATTCAATGCATCAAACTGCTGAGCATACTTTTCAGATATAATGGTTTTGCCAGGATTCAGAAAGCTGTAGTGGGTCAGAGGAGCAACAGATCACCAGTGACCATGACCTTTTTTGGTACAAGTTTGGCTTTGGAAAGTGCTTTGGAGCTTCTTCTCCGTCCAACTACTGAGCTGGTTGTCACTGGTCAGTACTTAAAATTCATTTTTTGTTACGTGACACAATCCAATTGAGAAATGGTTTGTTGTTTTTTATGAAGAATAAGAAAGACATCACTTTGAAATGACGATTTTTTTTTTTTCAGGCAGCTCATGAGGCACCTACTTTTTCACGTTTCCAATTTGCTTCAAATGCTGAATGACCAGTCATCAAGGTTGAGTTCTTCAGCGACTTCTCATGTAGTTCTAAGAGGATCTGCTTCAATAATCCCCTCAGTTGGTCATTGTCACCCTCCAATGGCCAGCCATGGTGCTCCTCATCTTCAAGGCTCTCATCTCCTTTGCAAAACTTTTTGAACCACCACTGCACTCTACGTTTGTTAGCAGATCCTGGGCTAAATGCAAATTGAAATTGCAAGTTGTCTCTGATGCTTTATGACCCATTTAAAATTCAAATAAGAAAATCGCTCAAATTTGCTTTTTGTCTAACATCATTTCCATAGTCTAAAATAAATATAAAATACACAGCATGAGATAAACCATTAGCAAAAGAAACACAAAGAAAGAAATGCACATTAAAATTATCTATACTATAACCACATTTATTTAAGACTGCATTCTAATATAAAATGGCAAGTTCAACAATGCAAAACCTCAACTACTTTTGCACCAACCTAATATTTTATACATTATGTCAATGAATTATCATAGTAAATCTCAGGAACTAAAACTATTCCCATTTTATAGTGTAGAAAGGAGTATGATTCAGAGAAGTCAAGTCATCCAACTTATTGAGAGGCTCATGTGGAAGGAAAAGAGGGTGATGTCTGACTGACAGGCAGCAGAGAACTGAGGCCCTCAGTCCAACAACCCGTAAGGAACTGAATCCCACCAATAAGCACGTAAGCTTAGAAGCAGATCTGCTATGAACTGAGCTGTGTTCCCTGAAAATCCATATGCTGAAGCCCCAACCCCTAAAGAGATGGGACCTTTGAGAGGTAATTAATCAGGTTTAGATGAGCTCAATTATGTAGGGTCCTCATGAAGAGACTAGTATCCTTATAAGAACAGACCAGAGATCTTGCTCTATCCCCTCCACTACATGAAGACAAAGCAAGAATGTGGCTGTCTGCAAGACAGGAAGAGAGCGCTCCCCAGAGCCCACCATGCTGGCACCCTGATCTCAGACTTCCAGCCTCTGGAACTATGAAGACACAAATGTCTGTTGTTTAAGCCACCCTAGTCTGTGGTACTTTGTTATGGCAGCCCAGGTTGACTTGTAAAAGTCCCTTCCCTCTCAGACTTAAGGTACCAACTGACACCTTAATTATAGCCTCATGACAGACCCTGAAGCAAAGGACCCAGGGAAACCAGACCTCAGTTCTTGACCCACAGTAACCATGAGATAAGAAATGTGTGTATTTATGCCACACGTTGGGAGGTAATTTGTTACTCACCTAGAGATAGCTCATACAGTCACACAGCCTGTAAGTGCCTTATCTCTGACTCTACATCAAATCAACCCACTCCCAAAACCCACCCACACTGCCTTCCATGTTTTCTTCCATCACTTTTCCCCAGAAGTGTCAACATAGGCAACTATCACTCTGAAATAATCTGACACTGACCCCTTTCTAATGCCCTGTCCACCATGCATAAGAATAGGACCATACGCACTCCAGGAGGCAACACCAACAGTAGAAATCAAGCTTAATCCGGAGTTAGGTGATTTCAAATGGAAATACAACATTGCCAGCACACGTCAACTCTGTGACCTAAGTTACCACCCCAATCTGAGTCCTCACAAGCCATCTCCTGAAAGATGTTTTTTGTGAGATGACTATAAAGCCTTTCTATGGAAGGACATTCTCAGGACAATTGTAGATAAGGTTTCTTGCCCTTTCAGCCTAAGAAATAACATCTCAAGACAAAAGATATAATGGGCATTTTGCCAGGTAGACCAAAGTCAGGACTGTCAGTCTGGAGTCCCTCAGTAGACACAGTGTTTATTAGCAGAACTGATTCATGAGGCAAGATGGAGGGTTATTGTTCAACCATCAGCAAGGGCCTAGACAGTGTCCCCAACAGAGCCAAATAGCTACTTTTCCTTCTAGATGTCTCTCTCCTCTTCTATTGGCATGTCTGTGTCTGACTGCCAGGACTTCTGAAGACCAACTCTTATTTGGGAACCAAGTGTCAGCCCTCTGTATCATTCGCCTGGATAGAATTGTTATTCACCAGTTCTGTACCAGATGAGGTTTGTTTGTAAATCTTCCCAAGTACAACTGGAATCATTCCACCCAAATACATTTCCAGCATCATCATTGCTAAATGGTGATGAGAGCCAGTAAAGGAAGCTGCCCACAAATGTGGTCAACTTGGAAAGTAGTTATCCCAAGAGATGGCAAAAGCCAAAACAGGCCATAATTAGCTTCTTTACTGCACTTACAGACCATACTGATTTTTCTTAGTCTGGATAAGTTAACTCATTACCTATCATGACATAGTAATGTTTCTGATAAACTGTTCCATGAAAAGGTAGACTGTAAAAATGTGAGCACATCTAGGAAAGAAAGGAAAGAAAAACATTCTGAGGAAATGATTCTCAAATACTCATGCATCAGAAACACCTGGAAGACTTCTTTAAACACACTCCTGGACTCCAACTATAAAGTTTCCAACTCTGAAGGTCTGGGATGAAGCTGGTAATTTTGCATTTCTTACAAGTTTCCTGATGTTGTTAGTCTGGAGACCAGACTTTGAAAGCAACTGTTGTAAGGAAATATGCTAAGATTCAGCAGTTATCTATGGGGAATGGATTGAAGAACAATAATTTTTAATGCTGCCTAAACCAGTCCATCCTAAAGGAGATCAGTCCTGGGTGTTCTTTGGAAGGACTGATGCTGAAGCTGAAACTCCAATACTTTGGCCACCTGATGTGAAGAGTTGACTCATTGGAAAGACTCTGATGCCGGGAGGGATTGGGGGCAGGAGGAGAAGGGGGACGATGGAGGATGAGATGGCTGGATGGCATCACTGACTCGATGGACATGAGTTTGAATGAACTCCAGGAGTTGGTGATGGACAGGGAGGCCTGGCGTGCTGTGATTCATGGGGTCGCAAGAAGTTGGACATGACTGAGTGACTGAACTGAACTGAATATTATTCTGTATTTTCAGATGTTGATAATAAAAGGATATACTTTTCACATCCAGAAAGATACATTAGTATCAAAGAAAGGGGAAAAGGTAATTTTGAAATATGTGTGTATTAAAAATGTCAATCCTCTGTGCTTCCTTTCATATAAAATTCAAAAACAGACAAAACTAATCCATGATGATAAAAATCATTGTCTTGGCAATGATTTTCTGGATATGATACCAAAAGCACAATCAACAAAGTAAAAATTAAAGAGAGGCCTAAAACTGCTTCTGCACAACAAAAGAAAACCATCAACAAAATGCAAAGGCAACAAAAGAATGGGCAAAAATATTTACAAATCATCTCTCTGATAGGGGTTAATATACAAAATATATGAAGAACTCATACAACTCAATAGCAAAACAACAAACAACCCAGTTAAAAATGAGCAAAGGACTTGAACAAAGATTTCTCCAAAGAGGATATACAAATGACCAACATGAAATGTGCTCCAACATCTTTAATCATTACAGAAACACAAATCACAACCACAGTGAAGACTTTCCTGGTGGTCCAGTGTTAAGAATCTGCCTGCCAGTGCAGGGGACACAGCTCCCTGGTCTGGGAAGATTCCTCATACCACAGGGCAACTAAGCCTGTGGGCCACACTACTGAGTCCAGCACCTAGAACCCATGTTCCACAACAAAAAGAAGCCATCACAGTGAGAAGCCCATGCAACTCAAAGAAGAACAGCCCCCCTCACCAAAACTAGAGGAAGCCCGCATGAAGCAACAAAGACCTGGTGTGGTCAAAAGAATAAATGCAAAAATTAAAATTAAAACCAAAAAAATCCACAGTGAGATACTACCTCAGGCCTGTTAGAATGTTAGAATGGCTGCTATAATAGCTATCATAAAATAGCCATTTAGAATGGCTATTTTACAAAATATAATGGTTATTATATAAAAGATAAAAGAGAACAAATTTTTGGCCAGGTATAAAGGAAAGGAAACCTTTGTGCACTGTTGGTGAGAATGTCAATTGGGGTAGCCACTATGGAAGAGAATATGGAGGTTCCTCAAAAATTAGTAATAGAACTACCATTAGGACTTCCCTGGTGGCTCAGACGGTAAAGCGTCTGCCTACCATGAGGAAGACCTGGGTTCGATCCCTGGGTCGGGAAGATCTCTTGGAGAAGGAAATGGCAACCCACTCCAGTATTCTTGCCGGGGAAAATCCCATGGTCAGAGGAGCCTGGTGGGCTACAGTTCATGGGGTCACAAAGAGTCGGACACGACTGAGCGACTTCACTTACTCACTCATATGACCCAGCAATTCCATTTCTGGGAATGTATCTGAAGAAAACAAAAAAGCACTATGCCAAAAAAAATGTGCTCCCACCCCACCCCACCATGTTCAAAGGCCAAGATCTGGAAACAACTTAAGCATCCACCCACGGATGAATATCTGTGGTATTTACATAAAATGAAATATTATTTGGCCATAAAAAGAAACAAATCTTGGGGAAAACTAAAAACAACAACAAAACCAAACTCAAAAAAGATCAGATTTGTGGTTACCAGAGACACAGTGGGTAAGATGGAGGAGTTGAAGGAAGGTAATCTAAAGGTACAAACTTCCAATAAGATAAATAAGTACTGGGGATGTAATATACAATATGATTACTATAGTTAACAATGCTTCAGAATATATATGAAAGTTAAGAGAGTAAGTCCTGAAAGTTCTCGTTACAAGGGGAAAATTTTTTTCCTTTTTTTGTGTGTGTGTCTGTATGAGATAACTGATAACTCAACTTACTGTGGTAATCATTTCACAATGTACGTAAGTCAAGACATTATGCTGTATTAGTTCAGTTCAGTTACTCAGTCATGTCCGATTCTTTGCGGCCCCATGGACTGCAGCATGCCAGGCCTCCCTGCATTGAGTCGGTGATACCATCCAACCATCTCATCTTCTGTCGTCCCCTTCTCTCCGCCTTCAATCTTTCCTAGCATCAGGGTCTTTTCAAATGAGGCTGTTCTTTGTATCAGGTGGCTGAAGTATTGGAGTTTCAGCATCAGTACTTCCAATGAATATTCAGGACTGATTTCCCTCAGGATGGACTGGTTGGATCTCCTTGATGTCCAAGAGATTCTCAAGAGTCTTCCTCCTAGTTTTTTAAGGAATCTCCATACCATCTTCCATTGTGGCTGTATCAGTTTACATTCCTACCAACAGTGCAAGAGTGTTCCCTTTTCTCCACACGCTTTCCAGCATTTGTTTTAGACTTTTTGATGAGGGCCATTCTGACCCATGTGAGGTAATACCTCATTGTAGTTTTGATTTGCACTTCTCTAATAATGAGCGATGTTGAGCATCTTTTCATGTGTTTGTTAGCCATCTGTATGTCTTCTTTGGTGAAATGTCTGTTTAGGTCTTTTCCCACTTTTTGATTGGGTTGTTTTTCTGGCATTGAGTTGTATGAGCTGCCTATATATTTTAGAAATTATCCTTTGTCAATTTTTTTCATTTGCTATTATTTTCTCTGAAGGCCTTCTTTTCACCTTGCTTATAGTTTCCTGTGAATATTGAAGCTTGAGAAAACAGCAAAATTCTGTAAAGCAATTATCCTTCAATAAAAAATAAATTAATTTTTTAAAAAAGTCTTCTCAACACCACAGTTCAAAAACATCAGTTCTTCAGTGCTCAGCTTTATTTATAGTCCAACTCTCACATCCATACATGACTACTGGAAAAACCATACCTTTGACTAGACAGACCTTCGTTGGCAAAGTAATGTCTCTGCTTTTAATATGCTGTCTAGATTGGTGATAACTTTTCTTTCAAGGAGCAAGCATCTTTTAATTTCATGGCTGCAGTCACCATCTGCAGTAATTTTGAACCCCCAAAAAAAGTATGCTATATACCTTAAAGTTATACAGGGGTGTATGTCAATGATATCCCAACAGAACTGGAAAAGAAATGTTTAATAAACCAGAATACGAGTTGCCTATGGAGGTAGGAGGGCTTCCCAGGTGGCACTAGTGGTAAAGAACCTGCCTCAGTGCAGGAGAAGTAAAAGATGAGGGTTCAATCCCTGTGTCGGGAAGCTCCCCTGCAGGAGGGCATGGCAACCCGTTCCAATATTCTTGCCTGGAGAATCTCATGGACAGAGGAGCTTGGAGGGCTCCATAGGATCGTGGTCCATAGGGTTGCAAAGAGTCAGACACAACTGAAGCAACTTGGCACATGGAGGTAGGAACTGATCAGGTGGGTCACCAGGAACTTCTCAGACTGATAGAAATGTTGTCTCAGCTAGGGTGATAGTTACTCAGGTATATACATTTATCAAAACTAATTAAACTGTATAATTAAGATCTTCACATTTCTCTGCATGAAATTTAACTCATTAAAAAATAACCATTGTGATTAGGAAAAACTGTCTTGCTTATACACATATAATACAAACATCACCCAAAAACACACACACACACACACACATATATAATATCTGTAATCTTAATTATATAAAACTGGTATGTGCATAAGGATAATCTGACCAGATAACAGCACAGCAAGTGAAAACAAGTAATTCATAAGGAAGACAAGGGTTTAAATTTTTATTTCAAGTTAACAAAAAATTCAACTCCTGTTTTTTTCAACTGCTGGTATTTTGTGCTACCTTTCCAGGAAATTGCCTAAATCTTGCACCAGGAATTCCTGAGGACCAAAGCAGAGTATCCACACAGTGCCTATGAGTCTGCTGTGCCACCCGATTCCCAGCAGGACTGATTGGACTGATTGGACTGATTGGAGTGAGTGGCTGTTGAGGAGTGGTGGTTGTTGAAGGCTCCCAGCTACAACTTGCTTCAGGTCTTGATCTCACCCAAGGGGACCACTCATTCCAGGTTATGCCCTCTCCTCAGGGACTTGCATTAGTGCGTGTGGCACCCATGGTCCCATCACACTTTGGACAGCTCTGAAGGACCATTCCAGCTTCAGAGCTTCCCAAGGATTGATTCTGCTGGACTCACTCCCTCAGAGGTGTTGCTGCTGAGAGCAATCCCATAAATCTCTACACAAGCCTCCAAAAAGCTTAGGACAGATGGTTTCCCCACTGAATAAAAGGTACCATTTTCCAGGGTCAATTTCCACCACATCAGTTTTGCTAATAAAGCAAAATGAACCCTACCGCCAAAGCATGATGCCTGAAGAAGAAAGCACAGGATGTCAGAGGATGGAGAGAAGAATTAGGAACATACACCTCTGTCTTATCTCCTAGAATACATGAAGTCCATAGAAACTGTCTCAAGATTGAGTAAACAAATAGGTACTATACACCTATCTCTTTCATGGCACTTCTCATATTGTAATCACAGTGAAAGATAATTTGCATAGAAGGATTCAGACCTGCTTCACTCTGACCTGCTCCATTCTACTCACAATAGCTCTGGGGTTTGGATATCTCAATGCAAAAATCTGTTTGGCTTGACAATGGTCAACCTAAAGTCGCTTTTGCCTGCCACAACAGATAAATGTTTGAAAACAATCACAATTTCAGTAGTCACAAGCCCATTGCACTGCCATGGCCATTGTCTCCAACAGTTTACCTCTGGGCAGCCATCATCAGTCATTCATTCACAGTTCACTGGATCACACCATCTCTTCATAGTACAGTGTTTTCAGTCTTTACAATGGTGTGATTTTTGAGTGAGTGGTAACTTTTTTATTAAAAAAATTTTAACTGCAGTAAAATACACTTAAGGTTTATCATCATAACCATACATTTCCAAGTATGCTGTTCAGGGACATTAAGTATAGTCACATTTCTATGCAATCACCACCATCTATCTCAGGAATATTTTCATCAACCCAAACTGAAACCCTGTACCTATTTCCCCAGCTCCCGGAAAACTCCATCTTACTTTCTCTTCTCTGATTTTGACTGCTCTAGGTCTCTCATGCATGTGGAGTCATGGAGTATTTGCCCTTTTGTGACTAGAAAATTTCGCTTAGAATAATGTCCTCAAGGTTCATCCATGTGGTAGCATGTGTCAGAATTTCATTCTCTTGTTAAGCCTAAATAATATTCCATTGTTTGTATAGACCACAATTTGTTTATCCATTCCTCCATCAATGAACACTCGAGTTGTTTTCAAATTCTGGCTATTGTGATGAATGCTGCTATGAACATTGTTTTATAAATATTTGTTCACTCCCTGTTTTCAATCCTTGTGTAAATATATCCAAAAGTAGAATTGCTGGATCATATGGTAATTCTATTTTTACTCCTTTAAGAAACTGCCATACTGTTTTCCACAGTGGCTGTACCATTCTACATTTCCACACAGTGTACAAGGGTTCAAATTTCTCCACATTCTCAGCAACACTTATTATTTTCTGTTTTTATAGTAGCCGTCTTAATGGATGTGAAGTGGTGCCTTATCATGATTTTGGTTTGCATTTCTCTAGTGATTTTGTGGTGTTGAGCATCTGTTCATGAACTTACTAGTCATTTGTTTTTCTTCTCTAGAGAAATGTCCTATGTCCACTTTTTAATTAAATTGTTTTTAATGCTGTTTTTCAGTTATAAAAGTTATTTGTATATTCTAGATATCAACTCCCTATCAGATAGATGATCTGCAAAATATTTTTCCATTTTGTTCATTGCTTTTTCACTCTGGCTCTTTGTTTCACAAAGTTTTAAATTATGATGTAGTCAAATTTATCTATTTTTTGCTGTTGCCTGTGTTTTTGATGTCATATTCAAGAAATCACTGCTAAATTCAATGTCATGAAAATTTTCCCTATGTTTTCTTCTAAGAGTTTTATAGCTTTAGCTCTTATATTTAGGTCTTAAATTCATTTTGAGGTATATCTTTTATGTATAAAATAAAGGTTTATTTTCATTCATTTGCATGTCAATATCCAGTTTTCCCAAAATTCTTTGTTGAAAAAACTGTCCTTTCCCCCTTGGCTGGTATTGGCACTCTGGCTGAAAATCACTTGACCATATATATGAGGGTTTATTTGGGGCTCTTTATTCCATTGGTCACATGTCTGTCTGCAAGTGAATGATCACATTTAATATCCTTTTAGAACAACTCTGATGTTCAGTCTCCCAGATGAAAATCTCCCACTGAAACTGTTTCCAAACATTCTCTGCCAAAAGACCGTACACTTTTTAGGAGCCAAGACCAGTGCCTGACACTATATCTGGCACACAGTAGGTGCTCCAAAAACATGTTCCAGATGTGGCAAGATCCTGGTGGGCAAGTTTTGCTGATCATATGCCCAGCTTGACCTGGGACTCACATTTCAATGCATTCTCCAAAGAGGTTAAACTCTATAACACATTAATTGGTGGGGAGGCAGAAAGGAACATTTACATGCATATAATATGATGGGATTTCATAAAAGGGCCTTTAAATATTTTTCTTTTCCCTCAAAATCTTCTCCCCTGCTAGTTAGTTCATTTTGCTCCTTCTCACCCTCTTCCATTTTCTCCAGCCTCTAAAAGCATGTTCCATTTTCCAAAGCTTTCAGTTCTTAGCCTGAGAGTGCCAACCCACTCAACTTAATATGAGCCTGATGGTTAGGCAATACAGCAAACCTATCTACATATTGTTCTTCAAAGCTTAATACATAGGAACTCATCTTTACCTCCCACCCCAAGCAGCTGATCAAAGTGTTCACCCATCTACATGGATCTCCTGAAATAAGGAAGGATGGACAGTGCTAAGAGGAAAGAACCTACTGCTTAGAAAATAAGACTCTTCTCCATTGCGTTATAAAGACTGAGTGAATGAAGCAAGATTATCACTATCAAGTCTCAGTCAATGTTAAGATACAGCTGCCTGCCAGAAGCTGCAGTTCTACCTAGTCCTAACCCCTTCTTCTGTAGGGCCCTGGTCAACTACTCTTAACAGAAACCACAGCAAAGCTCTCAGCTTGAGATAAAGAGCCTCCTAGGTCACTGAGGTGTCTCCTAGGGTGCTTTCTCTGGCCCTGTGGGTCTCTAGTTCCTGAGCCCACTTGTCTTGCTAGGCCCTCCTTTATTGGCAGTCAGGCCCCACTTGCCTTCCTGGTCTCAGATACCCATAAGTGCTCTGACCGTCATTACCTCTCTGGCATAGCCTCCAGCCCACTATGATCTGTCCACCCAGACATGGCCTTATTCTACCCTAGATCCACTGCTTCAGTTCTGTCCTGAATGCTGGATGCTGAGCCTTTCAGAGAAATGGAAGCAAGGTAGAAAATAATTCTGTTATCTAGACACTCACACTATGATTAAGAGTTCTTAACCAGCACGTTTAGGTTGAATGGTGCTCTGTCACTCATGAGATATGTGACCTTGGGCAAGTCATTTACCTTCCTATGCCTTGGTTTTCTCATTTGAAATGCAGTGATAAGAATATTAAATAAGACAGTAAATACTCAATTCATGTTCACTGTTTATATTATTATTACTACTATTGCTCACATGCATTGACTTCATTTAATCCTAACAAAAATCTTACAAGGTAAGTATTATTCTTCCTCATAGGTTTTACAAAAGAGGAAACTAGAGTTCAGATACAGTGAGTAAACTTGCGCATGTTTATAGGGTCAGTAAGTGGTAGAGCCAAGATCTAAACGTGGAACCGTTTGACCCCCAGACCCTATGCCCTTGCCATTGTTCAGACATCCTCCAAAGGCAACTACCTCCAAGGTATAGAGTGGTCAAGGCTTCTTGGGGGCTAGTAGGAGACAAGAGGCCAGCAGCTGGGGCAATTCAGGAAGTAATGGAGAGAAAGGGAATGATTAAACCAGACTTAGAATAAGCAGCTCCATGTAGTCACTCACATGCAACCAGTGTTCAATACTCTTATCTAGAAAGTGGGAATGATAGTATCATGTTTATAACAACAAAATTAAATAGCCCTGTGGTGGGAGCAGTAAATTGGTCTGTGGTACAAGTCCTGTGAAAGAACTCTGCATATTGTGAAATGTGTCAAAAATATAATACTATTCAAAGTCAATATGGGACAGCAGAAAAGACAGTCTTTAGAGACAAGAAAAATGGGGTCACATTGCAGTAGCTGGGTATCCTACTCAGGTTATTTCACTTCTCTGAGACTTAATGTCCTCTTGAATCTTTAATAATATATCAGACTCTGTCCCTTATGTCAGAAAACCCAACTCCAACAGGCATTTGCATAAAGGGAGTTTATCCTGACTCAAGTATTTGGATTACAGTTGAGGCACACAAAAACGTCGCCTTGCTCTTTGGTGGAATGGATGCTGGGTCAGCAGCAACAGATGTCCATGACAGAGGATGCTGTGGCCACTTGATGGAGTTGCCTCTGGGTTTAAAGGAGCTGTGTACATAAGTAGGAGATTGTAGTGGATATAGTGGAGGACAGGTCTCTACAAAGTAACATCCAAGCTACTGAGAAGTCAGTTCTGATGAAAACAAAATGAGTGCTCTGATGAGGCCAGTGGGAAAGTCCCAGGACAGGCAGTAAGGTAGCAAACCCCACACTGGACTGGCGCTGGGACAGAAGTCAAGGTCATCCCACAAGGGACAAGGTTTAAGGCTCAGAATGGGCAGGTAATGTGATGTGGTTGGGATTGTGGCCAAAAAGCCAATGCTGGCAGAGCTGTGCCCCTGGCTTTCGGTTGAGTGGAGAGCTTGTCCCCCTAAAAGGCCAGGCCCAGCAGGCGAAGGAAACCATAGCAACCACAAGTTAAGGAAGATGGATGAAAAGCTTGTAAACACAGCTTCCAGCCATGTGGCATAGCTTTGGGCTCCTAGGAGACAGCCACATAAAGACCAGTCTGGCTCATGGAGACTAGGCATAGGGGACTATTTCTGGACTCAAATGTGGGCTGGACACAGTCTGCAAACCAGACAAGCAAACAGGCAACACAAACAGACACCACTACTACAAAAGCAGAGTTTCTGTGTACCGCACTTCCAGCTGCTCATGGGTGCCAGCGGCAGGTTGCTCTCTTCACCCTCCTCCCCTTCCTGTCTCCATGCAAACTTCTGACCGAGCCTCAGCGCTGGGTGGAAAGTCACTGTTTATAGAGTGGAGGCAACTAGGAAACCTACTAAGAAGCTCTGTGTTTCTCTGTCATAAATAACCAGCTGTCTCGTGCAATTTCCTGAGCTACAAAACCGACAATGACAACCTGCCTTTCCATCCATCATCAGGCAGTGATTGTGGGTCCTCAGCAGGACGCTGACAAGTCCATTTCTCAAGGCTGTGGCCAAGCCTGCTTTTCACCACTGGAGGGTTAACTATAACTCTGCAATGCTGGGTATGACAGTACCCACCCAGAATGGACATATAGTAGGAAAAAATCTTTTTTTCTCCCATGTGATGTTCCAAACAGAAAAATCAGCAAACTCTTTTTCCTGATAAATCCTTGAAATTTTAGGTGCACAGAACCTAAACGGTAACTATGGCAACGCAAGCCACTCCAATAAGACTAACACAGATTATTTCCAGCACAATAGCTTGGCTTGTGCTCAGAAAGCAGAGGTAATGTTGGCTGAAAGCAATTCCTGAATGGGGGCGGCGGGCGGGGCGGGGGTGGGACGGTGGCACGGGTAGAATGCAGGGCGGGGATAAAATCCACTGGCGGTGGAACAGGAACTAGGTTTCTGGTTTCAGGCCTCTAGGATTCAGTGGCAAGATGAATTAACTACTGGATTAATATCTTGCCACTCCACAGTAATGAACTGGCAGTCTCTTCATCATCTGCTTCAGTTTCTTCACTTCCAACCACAAAATCATTCAAACTCCAGGACTCATAAGAACAGTAAAAAAAGAACACGTGCTGTGAAAATTATAGAACTGGGCAGTTTGAACAGACATTAGAGATCACCTGGACTGGGAGCCTCTGGAAGACAGGAGAACAAGCTACATGTTTTGCACAGAGCTGAGGACCTAATCCAAGGTGGGTGAAGCTCTCTCTAACCTCATTTGTTTTACACAGAGAGAAACTGAGACCCAGGAAAATTAGGAAATTTGGTCTTGCTCTCTCAGAATCAGGGAGACAAAGGGACTTCCTGGTTAAGACCAGGACAGAGTGAGGTTTGCATCATGGCTATTAAATTCCAGGCAAGTCACTTAACTTCTCTAAACCTGGGTTTCCTTAAAATCAACAATATTTACAGTGACAAAAATAAGAATTAAACCTGTTTAAAGATGTTGTAGGAATAAATGAAGCATTTCATGTAGATTCATGTAGTATATTTAGCTTACAATTTCTGAATGTGTGCTCAGTTGCCCAGTTGTGTCTGACTCTTTGCAATACCATGGACTATAGCCTGCCAGGCTCCTTTGTCCATGAAATTCCTCAGGCAAGAAAACTGCGAGCAGGTTGCTATATTTGACTTCAGGGGACTTTCCCAACCCAGGGATCGAACCCAAGTCTCTGGTGTCTCCTTCACTGGCAGGTGAATTCTTTACCACTGCGCCACCTGGGAAGCCCATGTAGCATAAAATATAGGCACCAAAAATAACTATTACCTTTAATGGCAAAGCCAGAACTAGACCCATTTCCTCCCAGAAGACTTGTGCATAATGCAGGAGGAAATTCAGCTTCATCTTAACCTACAGGACCACCTCTTTCCATACCCTGTCTTAACCTGTTCACATTCAATAATCTTTCTTTAAGGCCATGGTTCTCAAACATTTCAGTGTCAGGATCCTTTTCCACACTTAAGAACTATTGAAGATTCCTGAAGAACTTTTGTTTATATGGGTTTTCAAAACTATATATTAGTCTATTTTAAAATAATAATAACCTCATTACCCTTGAACATTAATACATATTTTCATGAAATATTACTATTTTCTACCAAAAAAAAAGTTTACTGGAGAAAAGTGGCATTGTGTTACATTTATGTGAATTTCTTTAATGTCTGGCTTGATAGCAGCTGGGTTCTCATATCTGTTTCTGCATTCAATCTATTGTAATAGGTTGTTTGGGTTGAAGTATATGAAGAAAGTATGATCTCACAGAGATATATAGTTGGAATAGGAATATTTATTAGACTTCAGAAAATTGTGAATTTTCTTCTTTGATAATCAACTACATCAAAACTCTGCAAGTGTCAATTTCTTAAAGATTAGTTGTATGTACTATTTAAAATTGTATCAGTGAACTCTGTTATATTAAAATCTATCAGCTATCCTTTTTACCTATGCGTGATTTTTTGACATCATGCATTGGTCATTTGGAAAATACTGGCCCACTGAGTTATGCAGACCTTCCAAATGTTGACACATTTCACTATACAAGATCACATTCATTAACATCACTGCCAATCTCAAGAGATGAGTCTTGAAGTGTTAGGAAGCTGTCAAGTTCATAGTGGCAGATATTCTAATTTTCACTTGAATGCTTGAATTTGATCTTTTGCAACAAATACTGTCAGTGTTTTCCTTGACAGGCTCATTTCAATTATTTTTTGAGAAATTCTCTACTACATATCTAAGCTGGAGTAACTACAGTTTTTTGTTAAAAGATAGTTTTTTTAAAAAGGTCAATCATAACTCCTCATGCAGATATAAAACAATCACATTAGAGATTTTCTTTAAGTCCTAATGAGAGAGAGCCAGGCAGATGTTTGAACCTGTTCAAAGGAGAAAGCCAAAGAAGCACAAATCTGTAATGAACAGAAGAATGCTGAAATGAATGTGCACATGGCGCAGAATAGAGGGGGATGGGGCATCCTTCCACCAGACACAAGGCATTTGCATTTCTATAGAAAAGAATTATTTTTCAGTTATCTACAACTTACAGAGTTGTAAAATAGCTCCATAGAATCCTAAGCAGCAAAGCATGTGGTATAGGCAACACACAGTTTTCCTTGAAGCACGAACCTTCCCGCAGTCCTCTGTCACTCATTCTTTTGAGTAAAAAGAAAAAAAAAGGTGTTTTGTGTGAAAAAAGCAGCTTGTTCAACTCACAGCTTAACAGTTGCAGGAGTGCTCTTCCTAAGACAATCATGCCACTTTGGCACGCAACACAAGTAATACCAAGAAAGACTGGTGTCACCACCCTGATTGCTCCTAAGGTGCAGACAGCTTCTGTCACCATGTTTTTGCACCATTGGGGCTTCCTAATGGCTCAGACGGTAAAGAATCGCCTGCAAAATAGGGAGACCAGGGTTCAATCCTTGGATCAGGGAAGATCCCTGGAGAAGGAAACAGCTACCCACTCCGGTATTCCTGCCTAGAGAATTCCACAGATAGACGGGCCTGGTGGGTTACCATCCATGGCGTGACAGAGTTGGGCACAACTAAGCGACTAACACTTTCAACACACTGAAATGGCAAATGATAGATTAATATTAATCAAAGAATAGTTTAGATCTTGAAGATCCCCTGACAGGTTTATGAGAGTCTGTGAATGTTCTAGAATCACTGCCCTAAACTATGTTGTTGATCACGGTAATGGCCTAAAGAAGAATGAGCAAAAGAAGCAGAGAGGCGGATACCTGCAAACTGAAAATCAGGCCTCACATGGGTCACTGCTTGAGGAGGGGAAAGTAATCAGTGAAAATCTGGGAACAGTGGCATGGAGTTGGGGGAACAGAGAATGTAAACAATGATAAAACCCACCAAAAGTTGGGGGACTTTGTTGTTACATGTACTGGCAACTCCAAACAATGCCATTGATGAAATACTCCTCTCTCCACACGGGCAGACCATTCACACTGCCCCCTCTTGTTCATCGCTAACCAGAAGTATAGCCCTGAGTGAGATACAGGAGTCCACTCGCTTTAGAGCTGCAGACTGTACAGGGGAGAGATGGCAACCATCCTGTTCCTACTCTTCTAGT
This sequence comes from Nanger dama, assembly GCA_917880005.1. Lineage (NCBI taxonomy): Eukaryota > Metazoa > Chordata > Mammalia > Artiodactyla > Bovidae > Nanger > Nanger dama. The sequence continues at coordinate 43,722,861 of CAKJTW010000016.1, forward strand.
AACTGACAAGAAATCTGGCAAGCACGGGTACTTGTCAAAATCCAAATCGATCAGTATTGTGATCCTCCTCTCCTCAAAATAGAAGTATTATAACACTTCAACTTTAGTCACATCCTCCCAAATTCTGAACATTCTACTTCAGTTTTTTTTTTTTTAACCTTATAAGACCTTCTTTTTGTCTTATAGAGTTGAATTTTTCTGTTCATGCTCATATATAATATTTTGTTTGCTCTTCATTTCTTCTTGCATCTCAGACCAACCTTCTGCCTAAAGTATATTCTTGAGAATTTCCTTTAGTGAGAGTCTGCTAGCAATGACTTCTCACAGATTTTGTCTGCAAATCCTCCTGTAAAAATATTTTTTGCTGCATATATAATCCTAGGTTACGTTATTTTTCTCTCAACATATTTCAATGACAGAGATATTTCAATGATGTCTTTTATTGCTGTTGAGAGGACAACTGTCAGGATAAGTACTATCCTTTAAAGATAATCTTTATGATTGCTTTAAGGTCTTCTCTTTGTGTTGGTGTTCTGCAGTTTCATGTATGCTATTTGCAGGTGTGGATTTCTTTCATCTTACGTGAGATTCACGAGGTTTCCCGAAAGTGTAAATGGGTGTCTTTCACCAGTACTGAAAAATTCTCAACTATCACCTGCCCAGATATTGTCTCTGCAACATTCTTTCTCTCCCCTTCTTCTGGAACACCAATTATATGTGTATAAAATTATTTCATTTTACCTTCCAGATCATTTAACCTCTCTTTCATGTTTCCCATCCTTTTGTCTCTCTATGCTACACTCTGTACATATTTTTTAGAACTCTCCCCTAGGTTACTGATTTTCTCCTCAGTTGTGACTAGTTAACTGTTGAATCCATAATTTTTATTTCCAGAAATTCTCTTTTAAATATACTTTGCCAGTTTTACAGTCTGATTTTTATTTATAATTTTATTTCTTATTTCTTTAAACGTATTAAAATACTTTTTATATGTGATAATTCACTATCTACAGTCTTTATGGGTCTGATTCTGCTGTCTGATGTTTCTGTTGTCTGAGTACTCATATCACCTCATTTTCTTAGGTATTTTTATCATTTTTGAGCATGAGCTAAAATTTCTTTAAAACTTTATCATGAAGAATTCCTTAATTCCTTGAGGGTTGGGGAAGACAAATTCTTCTAAGGGAATGTACATTTGGTTCTGCTAGGCACCTCGAGGATACTACCAATGTAAGTCACTTTGGTTGTGTGAATTCATGTTATAGATCCTCATAAGAGTTGACTTGTGATCACAGATTTTCAGGGAAGATATTTTTTTGACCCTCTACCAAGCCCCAATGTTTAAGACAAGCAACTACTTTTATTCTTCAGGTGACAGGTTTGTTTCTAAATTACCCATGCACTAAACTGGCCTATGGACATTTGAAGTCCTCACTTTATAGAAGTGGTCCTCTTAGACTCCTATCTTAGTAATATTCTAGGCTTCACCTTCTGTTTCCCCATGAAAAACCAAAGTTCAAAAATTAAGTCAGTTCAGGACTTCTCTGGTGGCACAGTGGATAGGAATCTGCCTGCTAATACATGGACACGGCTTTGATACCTGGTGCAGAAAGATTCCACATGCTACAAAGCAACTAAGCCTGCACTCTACAGCCTGTGAGTCACAACTAGTGAGCCCATGAGCTGAAACTACTAAAGTCCATGCACCTAGAGTCTATGCTTTGCAACAAGAGAAGCCACCACAATGACAAGCCCATGCACCGCAAGGAAGAGAAGCCCCTGCTCAGCTCAACTAGATAAAGCCGACTTCCAGTGCAGCTCAGTTCAATTCAGTCACTTAGTCGTGTCCAACTCTTTGCAACCCCATGGACTGAAGCACGCCAAGCCTCCCTGTCCATCACCATCTCCCAGAGCTTACTGAAACTCATGTCCATCGAGTCGGTGATGCCATCCAGCCATCTCATCCTCTGTCATCCCCTTCTCCTCCCGCCTTAAATCTTTCCCAGCATCAGGGTCTTTTCCAATAAGTTAGTTCTTTGCATCAGGTGGCCAAAGTATTGGCGTTTCAGCTTCGACATTAGTCTTTCCAGTGAATATTCAGGACTGATTTCCTTAGGATTGCTGGTTGGATCTCCTTGCAGTCCAAGGGACCAAGAGTCTTCAACACCACCACAACTCAAAAGCATCAATTCTTTGGTGCTCAACTTTCTTTGTAGTCCAACTCTCACAACCATACATGACTACTGGAAAAATCATAGCCTTGACTGGACGGACCTTTGTTGGCAAAGTAATGTCTCTGCTTTTTAATATGCTGTCTCGGTTGGTCATAGCTTTTCTTCCAAGGAGCAAGCATCTTTTAATTTCATGGCTGCAGTCACCATCTACAGTGATTTGGAACTCAAAAATAAAGTCTCTCACTGTTTCCATTGTTTCCCCATCTATTTGCCATGAAGTGATGAGACCAGATGCCATGATCTTCATTTTCTGAATGCTGAGTTTTAAGCCAGCTTTTTCACTCTCTTCTTCCACATTCATTAAGAGGCTCTTCAGTTCTTCTTTACTTTCTGCCATAAGGGTGGTATCATCTGCATATCTGAGGTTATTGGTATTTCTCCTGGCAATCTTAATTCCAGCTTGTGCTTCATCCAGCCTAGCATTTACCAAAAATTAAAAGTAATTAATTTTTATAAAATAAGCCAGTTCAACAAATATCTCTGAGGCAAAAACGACCTTTGGGCTCTCCTTACTTTATTTACTTAGTTTTTGGTCTTTTAGGATTCTTTAACAACTTGCCAACTCATCAGGAACACATTTTTAATGGCTTTTTATGTCATTGAGCACATTTAGTTGTTTTCAGCAGGAGGATCAGTTAAGAAAAGCCACTCCACTATACTGCAAGAAATGAAAGCCCCATAAAAGCATGTGGTGCATTAACGATGATTTATCTGATGCAGTTTGGTTGCGAGGAATAGGAGTGAGGGACAGGAGCAAGGTTGCAGCTAGAGATAGACTTGAAAAGCTCATCAGAACTAGCCAATGAAGGGCCTTGACTGACATTCTATAACTGAAATTTATCTAGCAGGTAATAGAGATTCTTCCAACTTTGGACTACAATATCCATAAAGCTTTTCACATACTAACATCTTAGGCTTCTATTATTTGTTAATATTTATTTTTATTTTTTATTTGGCTGTGTCGGGCCAGGCCTTAATTGTGGCACACAGGATCTTTAGTTGCAGCATGCAAATCCTTAGTTGTGATATGTGGTGGTTCTCAAAATGTGGCCAAGTTCCACTGCCAACAGAATCTTTTAGTTCACTTATCAAAATTTGCCCTCCCCTATACCAAACCTACTGAATCAGTATCTCCGGAGAATAAAGGTGGGGAAGAGACTACTAAAAGATTAGAAAATAATTTTTAATGAGATAAAACTGAGGGAGAGCATCTTCTTGCAGAGCAAATCTCTTGTTATACAGATGAATGTTACTTCCTTAAACCTTTGTTTAGGTATTAAAAAGTGTGTGTGCATGTTTGTGTACCTGTGTGTGCACACACACTGGAACAAGCTGTAAAATGTGTTTTACGTGTTGAAGTCAAAGAAGTTAGAGAATCATCGTCTTAGAGGATGTCTTTTATACTGCTTTTCATCAGGCTTTACCTGTAATTAAAATGTTGTGAGAAAAGGAATGCAGTATAATTTCCCCGTGAATAACCTTACCCATAGCATGCTGGGACACATTTATGTTTGTACATAAATCAATTAACTTGGGCACTTCTTGAATCAAAATCAAGTGATTAAAAAGCATCTCTATGAATCTGGTATGGGTAGAAACACGATGTTAATTGTCACCTATTCAAGAACTGTTTTCTTCTTTTTCCTCAAGAGATTACAAAGCCTGTGTTACAGCTCTCATCATCTCAGCAACTCTATACTTCAGGAAATGAAGTACCACAAAAATCCTGGCACAACTGACTCCAAAGAACTAAGTGGGTCCTTTTGCTGAGAGATACTAAGTATTGCTCCCACAAGTAGTCATAGCTTGTTGGCTGAACGCCTTTGCTATTTGGATACTTTTTCATTACATTTGTACTTGCTTCAATCTGTGGCTTATTCTTTCAAAAAACAAATAAACAAGAACAAATACAAAGTCATCCATTCAAACATCACCAAACACAGATACACACACAAACTGTTGTCTTAAATATACTTTGCAATGTCATTCACCAAATGCCTTTAGTATGTTTTCCACTTCGCATACCTCTAGTACTTTTTTCTTTAATTTCAATCACATTTTTACATAAAGAAGTTTTCAAAAGGAACATTTTATACTTCTTTTGCAAAAGGAAAACAAGCACTTGCCAAAAGGGAAGATAAACATAAAAATAAATGTGAGAGAAGGAAAACCAAGTTATTAGAGTCGTTAGAGTTATCTAAAGGCCAAGTTATCAGAGTCAAGTTAGATTCCATTACTTGCCGGGCCTCTGAACCTGAATGCAGTTTATTCTTTTGGTTTAAAAATAAATAAAAGCAACTTCATGAAGCCATGAAAATAATTATTTTTTAAAAGACCTCTAAGGACCAGACTCTTTTTTCCTATGATGCTATCAAATGGTATGAGCAATGGGAAAAGGAAATAACTGTCTTGATAGTGGTTCATTTTGTTTCAAGGCTGAACAGGTATCTTTGGAACTGTCTCCCGTTTCCGTTAGTGTTTCAGACTTTAGGAAAGGATGGTATAGACTTGGTTCTCAGGCTGCAGTGTGCATTGGTGTCACCTAAGGGCCATTAGAACGCAGATAGCTGGGCCTCATTCCCAGTTTCCGATTCAGCAGATAAGGCCCCAGAATTTGTATTTTTAACAAGTTTCCAGGTGGTGCTGATGCTGTGGGTGCAGACCACACCTTGGGAAATACGAATCCTGCACATCTTTCACAATCCTGTTTAACAGGGTCCCTCCTTCTCTGCAGTCTCTGTCCTAATCACTTCCTGTCCATCTTCCTTATTCCCAGTCTTTTCACCCAGTTTACTGTATTATCCTCCCTTCACAAATCCCAAGCTTTGAAATACTTTTTGTCTATCTACCAACACACACTTATCAAGTAATAATTCATTTTCTCATGTTTCATTAACCAAAGACAAGGGTAACCGCCAATCAGAACTCCCAGTCAGCATGGAGTAACTGGTGTTTTTATACTGGCTTGCTATAATTCTAGCCCAGAAAAAAAGAAACCTGATGTTTTAGTTTAAATAGACTATACATCTAATCTCTGATATATAAGAGCTTTTTTGGTCCATCTTTTGAAGTACTGAAAATAGCTCACAGACACCCCCGCCCCTTCTTCCCCCAATACCCCCGTGAGGCTGGGAAGCTCAGGTTGGGACCACCTGGCATCTATCACTCACCTGGTAAATAATCACTGATTGTCTTCTATCATTTGTCCTATTGTTATCCCTTAACAGCATGAAGGGACGCGTCTGGCCCTTCTTTGTAAAGTGCACAGTACCTTGCTTAGGGCTTTAGAATATTAGCAACTGCCCCTCAAAAATGAAAAAAAAAACTTTATTTAATGTTTGACTATACTACAAAAATATCAGGGAGAGCAACATAATGAAACAGTATTCGTAGTGAAACAGACAGTATAGAAGACAAACTCAAAAGTTACCCTTTGGGGAAGGAAAATGAGTCAACAAAACAATTAATTTCCAGGGTTGGTAAAGAGACTTGAAAATAACTGCTTTCCTGATTAAGTTCACTAGGATATGATTCCATTGCATTGCTCTGCCTGGGGCCTCCTGGAAGGCTGTTAGGAGGAAATGCTGGAAATGAATCTGATTTCATCACAAGCAGACAAACTAGGGATTTGGAGTGATGGTAAGGTCTTAATGAATTAGACATAATTATGCCTTCTTCAAGAGTATGTGACTCTTCCTTTTCCAAAACTCCACTTAAAACTCTCATCCTCTTAGACACCATCCCTGGTGATGAACACTACCATCCCACTCTGACCTGATTCTGATCACATTTCTTTCTGAACTCCCTTAGCAATATGGACTCCCTGCATGTTCCACTGAAATTACTAATCAAGCTTTTTCATGTGTGTGTGGGGGGCGGTAGGTGGGTGAGTGTGTGTGTGTGTGTGTGTGTGAAGAAAGTGCCCTTCTTCCCTACAAAAAATAGCCCCCACCCATCTGTGACAAAGAACTAAAGCTTGCCTGTGATAATTTCTTTATTGGATGACCTTATTTATGCCAACCATCTTCTTTCAAAATGCCAGCTACAGTAAGCTGTTATCCATCATTAATCTGTTTATGCCCCTTCCTGCCCTTGCTGATGATGCTCAAAGAGTACTCTAGCACTGCTTTGGATAGTTCCACCAAGGGAATTGCAAGGAAATCTTTCGACTACTGACAACTCCAGAAAGATGCAAAAGCAGTTTTAGGTTGTTGTTTTACATATCCCAAAGACGTATTCAGTTCAGATCAGTTTAGTTGCTCAGTCTAGTTGCTCAGTCATGTCCAACTCTGCAACCCATGAATCGCAGCACGCCAGGCCTCCCTGTCCATCACCAACTTCCAGAGTTCACTCAAACTCATGTCCATCGAGTCAGTGATGCCATCCAGTCATCTCATCCTCTGTTGTCCCCTTCTCCTCTTGCCCCTAATCCCTCCCAGCATCAGAGTATTTTCCAGTGAGTCAACACTTCGCATGAGATGGCCAAAGTACTGGAGTTTCAGCTTTAGCATCATTCCTTCCAATGAACACCCAGGACTGATCTCCTTTAGGATGGACTGGTAAAGACTTATTAGATATAGCTAATTACACAGCTTATCAAAGTAAAAATCTGGGTGCTATGTGATGGTCTACCCCCTCATTCGTGCTTGATTTAATAACACAGTTCAAATCCAAGGAGCTCCTCCTCTAATGAAGTTCCTGCTTTGGTCTGTTGCTACAGCAACTTAGGGCCATAGTCCAAGATGACAGCAAATGTATCAGCAAATCCATTTTCTCCCTGCTTTAATGACCTCAGAGCCAAAACTGTATTTGATACAAGTTTAGAAGAAGTATTGTGCCTATAATTTTTTTTTCCTTTTCCAACATGGAAATCAATCGTATTTATATTCCTGAACACAGTGCCATCCATGTAATAGGCACTGAAAAAATACTTGAGGGAAATTAATTATACATGATGCATTGACTACACAGATGTACTATCTCTTTTTCCTGAGACCCCACCAAAAATGACAGTGAAAGAATTTAAAAGGAATATATTCACATAAATGAAGAAAATGGGAAATTACACCACAGTAAGCAAGTGTTTTCCACTTTTTTTCAGCTTTTTAAAAATTGTAGTAAAATATATACAACACAAATCTTACTATTTTATCCATTTTTAAGTATACAGTTCAGTGGTATTAAATACATTTACATTGTTGGGCACCATCCCAAAGTAAAACCCTGGAGCCATTGGCAATGCTTCCACTAAACCAAGGCAAAACCCTATTCCCCCTGCCTCCACTCATGGTAACCACTATTCTTCTTTTGTCTCTACATATTTGACTACCTTAGGTACCTCATATAAATGGAATCAGATAATATTTGTCCTGGTGTGACTGGCTTATTTCACTTAACATAATGTCTTTAAGCTTATCTATGTTATATTAATAGCATGTGTTGAAATTTCATTCCTTCCCCCAACCCTACTAAATCAGACATATTTCATTTTTAGTTTTATTGAGGAATAATTAATAGAATTTTTTTCCTTTTGAGGCTGAATAATATTCCACTGTATGGATATTACCACCCTTTATTTATCCATTCATCCATCAAATGACATACCGGCAATTTCTACCTTTTGGCTATTGTGAATAATGCTACCATGAACATCGGTGTACAAATAATTATTCAAGTCCCTGCTTTCAAAACTTTTGTGTATATACCCAGAAGTGGAAATGTTGAATCAAATGGTAATTCTATGCTTAAGTTTTTTAGGAAACATAATTTTTCACAGCAGCTATACCATTTCACATTCCCACCAACAAGGTGCAAGAGCTCCAGTTTCTCCACATCCACCTCAGCACTGTTTTTTTGTTTGGGAGACTTTTTATGATGTCAGCCTAATGGGTATGAAGGGGCATCTCATTATGTTTTTTTTTTTACTTTATTTTACTTTACAATACTGTATTGGTTTTGCCATACATCAACATGAATCCACCACGGGTGTACATGTGTTCCCAATCCTGAACCCCCTCCCACCTCCCTCCCCATACCATCTCTCTGGGTCATCCCAGTGCACCAGCCCCAAGCATCCTGTATCCTGCATTGAACCTAGACTGGCAATTCATTTCTTATATGATATTATACATGTTTCAATGCCATTCTCATTATGGTTTTTATTTGCATTTCCCTGATGGTTGGTGACATGGAGAAGCTTTTTATGTGCTAATTAGCACCTTTTCTCTTCTTCCTTTTTAAAAGATGGAAAGCAGATGGAGGAACAGTAATGTAGCAGAGCAAAGGAAGGCGAGCATGGAAGTGGGGTTACAAGTGAGAAGCAAACTGATAGCCTCACAAAACCTTTGAAAGATTCAGGCCATGATAAATGGGTGGACCAAGGTAAGGATCAGAGCTGAAGACACCCTCTGCCCTTGAAGCCAAGCAATTTCTCTTTACCTAGGCAGGAGGATGGAACCTTGATCCCTGGCAAATCTGAAGTGGGGAGGCCCTAGATTCCAGTACACCTGGCACAGGAGCCAGCAGGCATGAGATAAGGTCTGGAAATGGGGAGACTGAGCAAGAGTGCATCCTGAGCAGCGGGGTCCCCAGCCTTCTTCCTCAACTCTGCTCCCCAAATGTAGGCAACATGTGTTACCCCTAGACAGCATATGAGAGGATTCTTCTCCTAAGAAACTGAACTGCCCCATGGGAAGAGAATCATGGGTAATACCACTTGGGGTTCCTATAACAAAAGAGCAAGATCCCCACAAAAACCCAACAGGAAAGGCTCCCACTTGACAAGCTCTGTATACACATATACAGAACTTCCAATTAGTCTTTTTTTGCCTTTTTCTTAATTGAAATATAGTTGATTCACAATTTTGTGTCAGTTTCAGGTACATGGCAACTTGACTCAGTTTTATATATATATAATATATATATATGGAAAATATAGATAATATATAATGAAAATAATTTTATATATGTATATATTTGTGTGTATTTATAGTCTTTTAAAAATTATTTTCCATTATAGATTATTATAAGATACTGAGTATAGTTCCCTGTGCTATCAGTAGGTCAATAGATAACAAGGTTGGTGATCTGTTTTATGTATTGTAGTATGTATATTTTAATCCTAAACTCCTAATTTATCCCTTCTCACTCCAATTAGTTCTTGTGCCTTACTCTAAAATATGAAGTGACAACTAAGGGTCACCAGACACCAGAGAAGAGCCCCCATCAATAAAAACAAAGACTAAAACAAAGTCTCCAGATACCTGGATCAGGAAGAAACAGGTGATGTCAGAAACAGAGATACCTTGAAATAAAAATTACAATTAAAACTCCTAAAGAGTTAAGAGAAGACACTGCATCCATCAATTTTTTTAAAGTAGTATACTATGAAAAACAAAAAGAACCCTTGGAAATCAAAAGTGCTCATCGATGTTAAAAAGTTAATAGGTTGGAATTGATAAAAAGGCAAAATTGTGGAAAATAATAAGGATAGTATAAGGATAAAATATTTTGAGAATCAATTGAATTCAACATCGAAATAAGAAAACAGAGAAGGAAAACATTATCAAAGAAATAATTTAAGAAAAATTTCCTGGAACTGAAGGACACGAGTCACCAGTTGACAATCTAATGAATGAAGAAAGATGAGTGCCAAGTTTCAGCATACCAAGGACACAGAAAAGAACTACAAGTGTCCAGATAGATAAGTCAGTTACAAAGAAACAGGATTAGAAATGGTCTTAGACTTCTCAAAAATGACCCTAGAAGCTAAGAAGACAATGGAACAATGTCTTTAAAGGAAAATAATTTGCGACTTGAATTCCATAGGGCCAAACTGAAAATAGAGAGTGAGGGTAGGAAAAAAGACATTTTCAGATAAGAACTCAAAAAAAAAAAAAAAAAAGCCCTATCTCCCATGTATTATTTCTAAGAAAGCAATGGAAGGAAAGTGTCATAAAAACCAGGAAGGAAAGCAAGACATGGGACCCAGGAAACAGGGGTTCTGACATAAAAGAAAAGAAAACGTCCGGTATAATAACTAGGTAAAAGGCCCAATGTAAAACCTATCCTGAAGCAGGAGGACTTTACAGAGGAAAGTTCCAGATAGAGTGGCATACACACTTGGGCATGAAAAACAACTGATATACCATAAAAGTTCTAAACAGAAAGAAAAGGCAACTCACTCCAGTATTCTTGCCTGGAGAATCCCGTGGACAGAGGAGCCTGGCAGGCTATAGTCCATGGGGTCGCAAGAGTCAGACACAACTTAGCGACTAAACCACCAGAGAAAGACTACCCTCAATTTGGCAGCAAGTGACAACTGTCCTTAAGATTTCTTTTTTTTTCCCTGATAGAAAAAGAAAACACGTGGAAAATGAAAATAACAAATTTTCTATTCAAACATACAAAAAGAAAAGGACGTGTACATAGGAAACAATGCAACTGGGAAAAAAACAAGCATTGTCACCTCCAGAAAAGAAAAAAAACATATACAAGGAGGGTTTTTTGGCTTCGCAATAGACAATAATTATATAAACATAACATGATATCAATAAATACTGATAATAATGGCTTTCAGAAAAGGGTAGAAGGCAAGTAATTGACACTTTTATCTCAGATAACAGCAAGTCAATCAGTTCAGTTGAGCTGTTCAGTCGTGTTTGACTCTGCGACCCCATGGATTGCAGCACGCCAGGCCTCCCTGTCCATCACCAACTCCCGGAGCTTACTCAAACTCATGTCTATCAAGTCAGTGATGCCATCCAACCATCTCATCCTCTGTCATCCCTTCCTCCTGCCTTTAATCTTTGCTAGCATCAGTCTTTTCCAAGGAGTCAGTTCTTCACATCAGGTGGCCAAGTAATGGAGCTTCAGCTTCAGCATCAGTCCTTCCAATGAATATTCAGGCAAGGGCAGGGGCTCTGGGTGCAGCAGACCTGGGTATGGCATCAAAGTTCTAAACAGAAAGAAAAGGCGACTCACTCCAGTATTCTTGCCCTAAAGAATCCCATGGACAGAGGAGCCTGGCAGGCTACAGTCCATGGGGTCGCAAGAGTCAGACATGACTTAGCGACTAACCACCAGAGAAAGACTACCTTCAATTTGGGGGTAGAACTTTATGACCTTGGAGGAGGTCACCATTAGCCCTACCATAGAGCCACCAGAACTTACAGAGGATTGGGGATACAGACTCTGGAGAGGGCACAAACAAAATCTTGTGTGCACCAGGACACAGGAGAAAGGAGCAGTGACCCCACAAGAGACTGACCAAGTCAATAGGTGGCTTCTATAAATGGATAAATGATAAATCAAGAAAGTTTGTTATTTTGAATGTAGCAACAAATATCTTGATGGTTGAAACTGAAAACTTTTGGGTAAATGATAGCCTAATGTGTCCGTTCTGACTTAAGAATCTTTTTATGGAAGCAGTGTAGATTCATTCTTTTTTAATTGAAGTATATAGTTGATGTACAAAATTATATAAGACACAGGTGTACAATATAGTGTCAAATGGCCATACTACCCAAGGCAACCTACAGATTCAGTGCAGTCCCTATCAAAATACCAATGGCATTTTCACAATATTTCTTGGATCTGTCTCCCAAAGCAAAAGAAATAAAACCAAAAATAAACAAATGAGACCTAATTGAATTTAAAAGCTGTTATCTATTTCTGCTTTATTGACTATGCCAAAGTCTTTGACTGTGTGGGTCACAATAAACTGTGGAAAATTCTGAGATGGGAATACCAGACCACCTGACCTGCCTCTTGAGAAATCTGCATGCAGGTCAAGAAGCAACAGTTAGAACTGGACATGGAACAACAGACTGGTTCCAAATAGGAAAAGGAGTACGTCAAGGCTGTATATTGTCACCCTGCTTATTTAACTTCTATGCAGAGTACATCATGAGAAACGCTGGACTGGAAGAAACACAAGCTGGAATCAAGACTGCCAGGAGAAATATCAATAACCTCAGATATGCAGATGACACCACCCTTATGGCAGAAGGTGAAGAGGAGCTAAAAGCCTCTTGATGAAAGTGAGAGAGCGAAAAAGTTGGCTTAAAGCTCAACATTCAGAAAACGAAGATCATGGCATCTGGTCCCATCACTTCATGGGAAATAGATGGGGAAACAGTGGAAACAGTGTCAGACTTTATTTTTGGGGGCTCCAAAATTACTGCGGATGGTGACTGCAGCCATGAAATTAAAAGACACTTACTCCTTGGAAGAAAAGTTATGACCAACCTAGATAGCATATTCAAAAGTAGAGACATTACTTTGCTGACTAAGGTCTGTCTAGTCAAGGCTATGGTTTTTCCTGTAGTCATGTACGGATGACCATACATGACCAACTCAGAGTTGGACTGTGAAGAAGGCTGAGTGCCGAAGAATTGATGCTTTTGAACTGTCGTGTTGGAGAAGACTCTTGAGAGTCCCTTGGACTGCAAGGAGATCCAACCAGTCCATTCTGAAGGAAATCAACCCTGGGATTTCTTTGAAAGGAATGATGCTGAAGCTGAAATTCCAGTACTTTGGCCACCTCATGCGAAGAGTTGACTCATTGGAAAAGACTCTGATGCTGGGAGGGATTGGGGGCAGGAGGAGAAGGGGATGACCGAGGATGAGATGGCTGGATGGCATCATGGACTGGATGGACGTGAGTCTGAGTGAACTCTGGGAGATGGTAATGGACAGGAAGGCCTGGCGTGCTGCAATTCATGGGGTCACAAAGAGTCGGACATGACTGAGCGACTGAACTGAAAAAAATTAAAAGATTTATTGAATGAGACAAAATATTTGCAAATAATATGACCAATAAGGGATTAATATCCAAAATATACAAACAGCTCATACAGTTCAGTTCAGTTCAGTCACTCAGTCATGTCCAACCTCTTTTCAACCCCATGGACTGCAGCATGCCAGGTTTCCCTGGCCATTACCATCTCCCAGAGCTTGCCCAAACTCATGTCCATCCAACCATCCATCAATGCGTTTGAACTGTGGTATTGGATAAGACTCTTGAGAGTCCCTTTGGACTGCAAGGAGATCCAACAAGTCCATCCTAAAGGAAATCAGTCCCAAATATTCATTGGAAGGACTGACGCTGAAGCTGAAACTCCAATACTTTGGCCACCTGATGCGAAGAACTGACTCCTTGGAAAAGACTCTGAACCTGGGAAAGATTGAAGGCAGGTGGAGAAGGGGACAACAGAGGATGAGATGGCTGGATGGCATCACCAACTCAATGGACATGAGTTTGTATAGACTCCAGGAGTTGGTGACGGACGAGGAAGCCTGGTGTGCTGCAGTCCATGGGGTCCCAAAGAGTCGGACATGACTGAGTGACTGAACTGAACTGAACTGAGGTTGGTCATAGCTTTTCTTCGAAGGAGCAAGTGTCTTTTAATATCATGGCTGCAGTCACCATCTACAGTGAGTTTGGAGCCCCCCAAAATAAAGTCCCTCACCGTTTCCCTTGTTTCCCCATCTATCTGCCATGAAGTGATGGGACCAAATGCCATGATCTTAGTTTTCTGAATGTTGAGTTTTAAGCCAACTTTTTCAGTCTCCTCTTTCACTTTCATCAAGAGGCTCTTTAGTTCTTCCCTTTCTGCTATAAGGGTGGTGTCATCTGCATATCTGGGGTTATTGATATTTCTCCCGGCAATCTTGATTCCAGCTTGTGCTTCATCCAGCCTGGCATTTCGCATGATGTTCCATTCAGTTCAGTCACTCAGTCGTCTCCAACTCTTTGTGACCCCATGAACCACAGCATGCCAGGCCTCCTTGTCCATCACCAACTCCCAGAGTCCACCCAAACCCATGTCCATCGAGTTGATGATGCCATCCAACCATCTCATCCTCTGTTACCCTCTTCTCCTCCTGCTCTCAGTCTTTCTCAGCATCATGTTCTTTTCCAGTGAGTCAGCTTTTCTCATCAGGTGGTCAAGGTAGTGAAGCTTCAACTTTAGCACCAGTCCTTCCAATGAATATTCAGGACTGATTTTCTTTATGATTGACTGTCTGATCTCCTTGCTGTCCAAGGGACTCTCAAGAGTCTTCTCCAACACCACAGTTCAAAAGCATCAATTCTTCAGCACTCAGCTTTAGTTATAGTTCAACTCTCACATCCATACATGACCACTGGAAAACCGTAGCCTTGACTAGATGGACCTTTGTTGACAAAGTAATGTCTCTGCTTTTTAATATGCTATCTAGGTTGGTCATAACTTTCCTTCCAAGGAGTGTCTTTTAATTTCATAGCTGCAATCACCATCTGCAGTGATTTGGGAGCCCAGAAAAATAAAGTCAGCCACTGTTTCCACTGTTTTCTGCCATGAAGTGATGGGACCGGATGCCATGATCTTCGTTTTCTGAATGTTGAGCTTTAAGCTAACTTTTTCACTCTCCTCTTTCACTTTCATCAAGAGTTTTTTTAGTTCTTTTTCACTTTCTGCCATAAGGGTGGTGTCATCTGCGGTTATTGATATTTCTCCTGGCAATCTTGATTCCAGCTTGTGCTTCTTCCAGCCTGGCATTTCTCATGATGTACTCTGCATAGAAGTTAAATAAGCAGGGTGACAATATACAGCCTTGACGTACTCTTTTTCTATTTGGAACCAGTCTGTTGTTCCATGTCCAGTTCTAACTGTTGCTTCCTGACCTGCATGCAGGTTTCTCAAGAGGCAGGTTAGGTGGTCTGGTATTCCTATCTCTTTCAGAATGTTCCACAGTTTATTGTGATCCACACAGTCAAAGGCTTTGGCATAGTCAATAAAGCAAAAATAGATGCAGGATGTACTCTGCATTTAAGTTAAATAAACAGGGTGATAATATACAACCTTGGTGTACTCCTTTTTCTATTTGGAACCAGTCTGTTGTTCCATGTCCAGTTCTAACTGTTGCTTCTTGATCTGATCATACAACTCAACATCAAAAAAAAAAACCAAGGAATTACAGCATAGATTCGTTCTTTATCAGGTTCCCAGAAGCGCTATGGAATAATAACAGTTATGAGTACATATTCTTACTCTCATTCAGTTGTGTCTGACTCTTTGCAACCCCATGGACTATACAGTCCCTGGAATTTTCCAGGCCAGAATACTGGAGTGGGTAGATGTTCCCTTCTCCAGGGAATCCCAACCTAGGGACTGAATCCAGGCAGAGTCTTTACCAGCTGAGCCATCAGGGAAGCCCAAAATACTGGTGTGGGTAGCCTATCCCTTCTCTAGTGGATCTTCCCAACCCAAGAATTGAAACAGGATCTCCTGCATTGCAGGCAGATTCTTTTACCAGCTAAACTGTCAGGGAAACTCCATTCTGGGCTCAGATGGCCCAAATACTCAACTTGACTCTGCCACTTATTAATAAGGTGAATTTTGGCAGGTTAATGCACCACTCTACCTCAGTTTCCCCATATGTAAAAGAGGAAACATAATAATACCCACCCAATGGAATTATTGTGAGAATTAAATAACACATGTAAAGCACTTAGCATTCTGCCTGGCACACTGGACACATTCATAAAGTATTAGTGATCACTACCACCATCCCCTAGGATGGTTCTATCTGGATATGCCACCCTGCTACCTTTCAGTACCCTCCAAAAAGATCACTGTGATAGAATGACAGGTGAAGGACGCAAAACAGCTAACTGGAATTCAAGCCCTGTTCCTCAGTCAGAAATAACTAAGTTCTAAATGCAAAGCTCTACAGGATTGGTATCTTCCTCTACCTTGTTCTTTTCTGCTTGGTAATGGAACTGAAAACAACTTTAAGGTAATACTATAAAGAGTAGTTAACAACAGGAGCCTGAAGTCAAATAGACCAGGTCAAATTCTGGCCTCCCACCTATTAATTACATGAGCAGAGGCTAATCACCTGACTCTATGGGCTGAATTGTAGCCTCTCAAAAACTGTTTGTTGCAGCCCTAACTCTCAGTTACCTCAGAATGTGACTGTATTTGGAGACAGAGTCTTTAAAAATGTGATGTAGGTAGAATGAGGTCAGGCGGGAGGCCCCAGTGCAATAGGACTGGTGTCCTTATAGGAAGAGATTAGAACAGACACAAACAGGAGAAAGACCCTGAGGATACAGGCAGAAGACAGCCCTCTGCAAGCCAAGGAGCGAGGCTTCTGAAGAAGCCAACACCTTGAGTGTCTGGTTTCTAGAACTCTGAGAAAATGTGTTGTTTAAGCTACTCAGTTTGTGGTGCCTTTTACAGCAGCCCAAGGTGACTAACACACTCGATCTCAGTTTCAGAAAGGTAAAACAGGAATGTATCTCATGGGCTAACCGTGAGGATTACATTGTATAGAAGAGTACTTACCACAGTGCTCGGCATATAATATGTGCTCAGTAAATGTAGGATAGTGTGATTACTGGCTTATTGTTATTAACAAAATAATTACTCCAGTCTTTTCCATTTGTTGAGTGGCCAATTCAATGAAAGTTGTTGAAGCCATTCCAGTGACTTCATAATTCACCTTCGTGTCTTTGGTCTTGCCCTCTTCTACCCATCTCCACCATACTGAGAACATTCTGGAATGAAAATCTGGCTGATATTCAGTATCCCAAAGTGGCCCCCAACCATTCTACTCCTCCCTCCTGCGTGGCACATGTGTGCCTCTTCCCCTTCCAGAGCAGACCCTGTGTCCCCTCCCTGTGAGCCTGGGCTGTGCCTGTGACCGCTTTGACTAGAATAATACAGCAGAGGGAATGACATCCTGGAACTCCCAAGTCCTCATATTAAAAAGCCCTGGCAGCTACTGAGCCACCAAGAACTAAAGAGCTTCATGATAAGGGTGAAAGAGGAGAGTGAAAAGCTGGCTTGAAACTCAGCACTCAAAAAACTAAGATCATGGCATCTGATCTCATCACTTCATGGCAAATAGATGGCGAAAAATGGAAACAGTGGCAGATTTTCTTTTCTTGGGCTCCAAAATCACTGGGGATAGTGACTGTCACCATGAAATTAAAAGATGCTTGCTCCTTGGAATAAACGTTATGACAAACTTAGACAGCATATTCAAAAGCAGACACATCACTTTGCTGACAAAGGTCTGTATGGTTTTTCCAGTAGTCATGTATACAGATGTGAAAATTGGATCATAAAGAAGGCTAAGCACCGAAGAATGGATGCTTTCGGATGGTGGTGCTGGAGAAGTCTCTTGAGAGTCTCTTGGATTTCAAAGTGATGAAACCAGTCAATACTAAAGGAAATCAGTCCTGAATATTCACTGGAAGGACTGATGCTGAAACTGAAGCTCCAGTACTTTGGCCACCTGATGAAAAGAGCAGACTCAATGGAAAGACCCTGATGCTGGGAAAGATTGACGACAGGAGAAGGGGTGGCAGAGTATGAGACGGTTACATAGCATCACCGATTCAAGTGACAAGAGTTTGAGTAAACTCTGAGAGACAGTGAAGGACAAGGGCGCCTGGCATGCTGCAATCCACGGGGTCGCAAAGAGACATGACTTAGCAACTGAACAACAACAATGAGACATTTTTGGTTGTCACAGGACTGAGGGAGTGCTACTGGCATCTACTGGGTAGAGGCCCAAGATGCTGCTAAACACAGGACAGCCGGATGTTGTCAGATAAAAAGGAGTTATCCAACCCCAAATGCCACTAGTGCTGAGACTGAGAAAGCCTCATCTCTTGTGAGAAAGAGAGAGAGCACTGAATGCACATAGACATAGGGGCTTAGATGCACATCCCCACCCCCTGCCTCAGCTTAGCCCGCTTCTCAGCACCCCTGAGAGCTGGAGGTACCAGGAAAGGTACCAAGGATAAGTAAGGGCTTAAATCCAGGCACCTTCTTTCCTGCTCAATGTGATCCTGACCAAGAGACTTCCTTAATCAGGGTCCTTTTCTCTGTATCCTGTGGTCACTTCTAGGCCTGACTGACATTCTGTAATTCTGCAGTTGTAGGTTGGTGCCTGCTGTTTCTTTCTCGGCTAAAAGATGTCAATGCTGCAGACTCTCTCACATGCCAAGAGAGGAAAAGTCCCAGATAGGCTGGTCTGAGTCACTGAGAGCTCACATTACACCCCAGATCGCCCAGAGCTCAGTGAACTCAGCAGGCACAAAGTCTGCCCAGGTAAGTGGCCTTCAGGCTGCAGAAGAAACAGGAGGCTGGGAAGGTGGCCACTGAAGGCTGGGTGGCTGACTCAGCTCTAATCTGAAGGGGGCCTCCTTGTCAGTCAAAGCATGCTGTGTCTTTGCCAGGAAGCAGGGAGACCTCTGTGAAATCTGCTTATTTGCCTCCCAGGATAAGAGTGCTAGGAAACCTCACCCTGCAGAAGGATTTCTTCTGAGAGAGAAAGGTCCCGCAGAGAGGCAATGAGCAGAGCTGATGCCTGGGCCACTCCAGGGGTCTGACTTTATTGTTTCTAATTGGCTTCAAGAGGAGGTCAGACCGTGTAGTGGTAAAAGCCTCAGCTTTCGCATCACACAGGCCTGAGTGTGAGTCTAGTCTATCCCTTTCTGTGTGATCCTGGTAAAGCGACCCTGCCTTAGTATTGACTAATCCTCAATCCTGATTTAGGAATAATAATAGTATCCATGGGTTGCTCTGTGCATTAACTGGAGATAGTGAAACCACAGGTTTATCGTACTGCACAGCCTAACTGCAAGTAGATGGCTATTAAGAAAGGATACTACAGACCAGTGAATAGCTGAGGAGTGTGATAGAATTCTCACATCAACTCCTGTATCCAGGTAGGATGCCAGATGATACTGAGAACTAACACTTTGATGGCAATTACGCAGTTACAACTATTTCCAGTGCTCTGCACTTACTAACTCAAACCTCACAAAGACCCTGTGTGACAGGTATTTTATAACCCCCATCTTACAGATGGGACAATGAGACACAGAACTGGCAAGGAGAGGACGAGGGTTTGGACGAAGGCAGCTTAGATCCTGAATCCCTGCCCTGAGCAGTGCACACAGCACCCTGAAAGACTCCAGAAAATGGTAAGAAATGCAGGGGGAGGCCTCCTCAGCCTGCCTCAACCCCTGTCCTGCTACCAAATACCTTCTTCACCCCAGGCAGCAGAGCCCTGCAAATGCCCAGTAGAGAAGCTCCCAGCTCTGCAGGGCAGAGTTCAGAGTGTCTGTTGGGGTATGGGCAAGGGATGACACAAGAAGGCAGGAAGCAAATGAGATTAGGAAATGGGCAAACATCCCAGCACCACTTGGTGGCTGTGGGTGCCTCTGGGCCCAATTTCTCAGAGCTTTATTTCTCTCCCTCTTAAACAAGGGCTCACAGTTGGTCAAACTCCCTACTAGCTCTAGAACACTAGGTTCTCCTAGTGAGAAAAGGCCGCCGGTGGAATCTAGGGTGGATCCTACCTCGGGTGAAGAACGCCCCCTGGTGGATACTTCCAAGACTGTCCCAGAGCACTGGGTTGGGACTCAGAGAAGACTTGGTTGGGCTGCTCTGCCCATGTAGCAGTGTGGGCACACACGTAGCTGTGTGGTCCCTCGCACAGTGCTTCAGCTCTCTGACTCTCCGAATTCTGATCAGAAAATGACACATAGAAAACTACCAGTAACGGTAATATTTATAATATCTAACACTTTTTCCCTCTCACACATTTTTTCACCACTTTATACTGAAATAGTAATGGGTTCTAAACCAATGTGAATGATAAATTTTAGGAGTTACATATTTGTTCTTGGCACTCTATTTTAAGGTTATAACATTGCCTCTGATTTTCCTATACATATTTTTGTTCTTCATGGGGTTTTTGTTTTGTTTTTATTTCAATTTGGGGGAATGTATTTAATTGCAATAAGGACAATTCTTTCTTACAAGAAGAATGTGATTGTGGTGAGATCTATTCTCTTAACAGGTTTTTAAATATACAACACACTGTTAACTATAGTCACTATGCTATCTAGAACTTACTCATCTTACATAACCGAAATTTTATATCCCTTGATTTACCTAAGACTTTTGAGTGACATGATAGGTAGGCCTTGTTCTAATAATATATATATTTGCTTAATCCTCCATATAACCATGTAAGAAAGGTCAAAGACTGCACAGCTCACTACAGTAATCCACAAGAGACTAGGCCAATTAGAAAAGTATACAATAATGACATTTATAAGGTGATGTACATTTGATAAACATGACCCCATTGACTCCACACAACCACCGTTTCGTACTTGTTTACAGCAAGGAGACAGAAGACCACTGCACCACACCCTGGAGGCACAGAAGAGCAGGGCGTTCAGGGGTCACGTCCTCACAGAGTCCCATCTAGCAGGGAAGGGAGACACCTTTAAGTGCCCATGGGGTCACGGGGCACTATGGAAAAATCGAGAAGCTGCAGAAGCTTCACTCAGTCTGGGAGGGGAGAAATGGCAAGAACCATTCCACCCATGGCCATAGGCTCCCAAGCTTTGTCCGTTGCCATCATGGGATCCAGTACACTATTTACAGAGCAGACCTGTTCGTCTACCCCTGGCTTCCCAGTCAGTATCTGAGCCCCTGAGGAATAGAGCCTGTGTCCTGATCACCTTCATAAACTCAGCACCCAGCAGAGGGGGGTGTCATATGGTGGCTGCTCAATGAACATTTGCCCAGTGAAAGCCCTACTCCTCTTCCAAGCCCACACACCCTTCTTCCTTTCACACCTTGGACCTTCTTCTCCTTCACAATAACCTGCAGAGACCAGGACAGTGCCTCCTTAGTCCAGGCCCTGACCATAATTCTCCAACACAGAAAACTTACACTGATGTTAACTATTCCAAGTATAATAGAATAAAAGTGTTGGCGGAGGGAGCAGGAGACGGCCAACAGTTTTCAGACACTTACTCTGTGCTGAGCATTCTATCTTTATTGCTGTAAGTCTCAAAGCAAGCCTCAGAGGTAAGCAGTGAGTGACAGGGCCAGGATTTGCACAGAGGAGCCTGGCTCCACACCCTTGCGCCCATGTTCACCACATTCCACTGCCCTGTGGCTCTTTCCTCCAAGGTTCAGTGAGTGACCAGTGCTGCTCTCAGCCAAGGAGAGACTTCAGAGATGGTCCATTCAGGCTTTTGCCCTCCACATTTGGACCTTCTTAGAGTCAGAAGATTCTTCTGGAAGGTCCAGCCTCACTTTCTAAAGGCCATACAGTATCTTCCCATTATTTCCCATTTTCATTTTCTAGCCTTTTGATCCTGAAGAATCCCTAAAGGACACGGGATATAAGGGCAGTCCACTAGGTTGAACCAACCAAGGAACTGATACCTGAAAGATAGCATTCTCCATCTGCTCACCTGGGGAGTAAAGTCAACGAAGATGATAATAGTAGAAACAACAATGTGTATCCTTGACTGAGTATTAGTGGATGCTGGCCTTTGGCTAAGCCATTCTCAAACATCATCTCAGTTTAATCCTCACCACAACATTCTGAGGTATGTCTTACTTGATTTCCATCAGGTAAACTTCTTGAGAACAG
The DNA here is from genome assembly GCA_917880005.1 of Nanger dama. NCBI lineage: Eukaryota > Metazoa > Chordata > Mammalia > Artiodactyla > Bovidae > Nanger > Nanger dama. The sequence goes on from CAKJTW010000016.1 coordinate 43,744,562, forward strand.
ACCTTTATTTGTCTGGGCCGTCCAGGGAGCTGATAGCAAGACAGAATTAGACATACAAGAGACAGTGGGAGACCCATCTCTGAAAGATGAAGGAGCAGGAGCAGGAGTTGGCAGGAAAGCTATCAACCCTGATACACATCTGACTCATATGGAGACAGAAAGGGAAGGAAGGACTGAACGAGAAGAGCCCAGGCTGCAGTGGCCTACACCCTCACTGAAACCTCGGGATGAACGTGGTGGTGCAGAGGAGGCATGCTAAAGTTAGCTGCTTCATGGTCTCAAGAGTTTCTCTCCTAAAGGAGCTCTGAACAGCATGAGCCCGTGGCTGCCACAAATAACACTGTTCCCTGCTGATTCCTCAGCACCTAGAACAGTGTCTAGCACACTGCATTCAATAAATACTTACTGAATCAATCTGTTACTTGAATTAATCCCCTTTATGTATAAGGAGGCTTGAGTGCAGAAAAAATTGAGTGACTTGCCCATGGTCATGCAGCTGCTAGGCTGTCTGGCACAGACTTGAATCTTGGTTTTCCCATTCCAAAGCCCACACACCTAAGGCTGTGTGTCTCTGTAACTTGGCCTTCCCCACCTCTTTCCTCAGCCCCTGCACTTAGCACCAAAACATTGCTTGACTGGAAATATCAGGATTTTTTCCTTGCCTTTACTCACTCAGTCATTCATTTAGCAAACATTTCTCAGGTACTGCACAGGATACCTGGGCGACACAGACCAATAGGGATAGGCTCCTCCTTTGAGATGGTCACAGCCCAGGGTAGAGAGGCAGTCACATATCAAAGGATTAGTGTGCAATGGGACAGCGTTAAAATAACAGGGCACTGCCCAGAATTCCATCTCAGAATGAGGCGGTGAAGAAGTGGAGCAGAAGCCCACCTTAGCCACTGCCCACCTCACACCCTACCCACAATGCCAGCCAAGGCACAGAACTTCTGGAGGGAATTTAACCCCTGAACACCCAGGCCAGCCAAGGTTCACTGGGGCTGGAAATGCCAATGGTACGAAATCACTTTAAGGAGTGAATGGTAGCAAGCCTGGTAACCATGGTTACACACAATTCAACTCAACAACACAAAGGGAACTGGCCAGCCTAGGAACCTACCACACAGCTATTCAGGTGACGGTTTAGTCAATCAAACGTAGGCTACATTTAAGGAAAAGACTGAATGAGGCCTTTAAAAGTCTATCACACGTTACTTGAAAACCACTTAGAAACTCCTATCACAGGTCTAAATAAAACAGATATCAATGATCAAAACTGACAAGACAAAAAAAAAGCCAACAAAGATAGTATCTTCAACTAACTAGAAAACATGTCCCAGAGAAATGGAAAACCCCTAGAGGGGGGCAGTTAAAATCAGAGAATAAAAAATTATCTAATCCTAGTTTAAAAATTAGAAACAAGCTAAGTATCCATCATTGTGGGATTGCACAAATTTGAACACTCACAAAATGCGATTCTAAAAACCAGTTTACAGCCCAACACCAGTTATTGTATCATGTACATATACCCACTGAGGGACGTCTAAAGACTGTTTATGAAATGTTAAAAGTGATGCCCTCAGGATGATGGAATTTTGAGATATTTTTACGCTCTTCTTTCCACTCATCTGTGTATTCAGGTATTTCTAAACAAGCATAGATCATTTTCAAAAGAAGAAAATGTATAAAGTGACATCATGACATCTGGTCCCATCACTTCATGGGAACTATATGGGGAAACAGTGGAAACAGTGTCAGACTTTATTTTGGGGGCTCCAAAATCACTGCATATGGTGACTGTAGCCATGAAATTAAAAGATGCTTACTCCTTGGAAGGAAAGTTATGACCAACCTAGATAGCATATTAAAAAGCAGAGACATTACTTTGCCAACAAAGGTACATCTAGTCAAGGGTATGGTTTTTCCAGTGGTCATGTATGGATGTGAAAGTTGGACTGTGAAAAAGCTGAGTGCCAAAGAATTGATGCTTTTGAACTGTGGTATTGGAGAAGACTCTTGAGAGTCCCTTGGACTGCACAGAGGTCCAACCAGTCCATCCTAAAGGAGATCAGTCCTGGGTGTTCACTGGAAGAACTGATGCTAAAGCTGAAACTCCAATACTTTGGCCACCTCATGCAAAGAGCTGACTCACTGGAAAAGACCCTGATGCTGGGAGGGATTGGGGGCAGGAGTAGAAGGGGATGACAGAGGATGGGATGGCTGGATGGCATCACCAACTCAATGGACATGAGTCTGAGTAAACTCCGGGAGTTGGTGATGGACAGGGAGGCCTGGCGTGCTGCGATTCATGGGGTCCCAAAGAGTCAGACATGACTGAGCGATTGAACTGAACTGATTTTACTTTGAAAAGCAAAATAATCAGAAAAGTGATTCCAAACACCATGGACAACAGGTAGATAAAAGGAAGCTGATAGTCTAGGAAAAACTATCTAAAAGATTTTTTAATGAACATTTTTAAAAGAAGCAATTATCACAGACAATTGTTAAATAAGACTCAGTGAGCAGATTTCAGGGTCCTCTCCAGAATGTCATTAATGCCTGTGATACCACATGCCCAGCACATGACAGGTACTCAGCAAATATCTGTTGCATGAATCAATGAACAATCATTTTGGCAGCTATCTATTCCCTGTAATGTATCTCTGTTCCTTTCAAATTTGGGTAATCCATTGGTCTGCCTAATGGATTCACTAGATCTTATTTCCTTTTATGTACAATGTCTATAGTAATTCCAAAATTTTTACCTAGGTGCAGCTTAAAAGGAAGCAGTCTAGCTGGAGATTAAGCCTGGAGGCTTATCTTAAAACTGTGTTTGCACAGTACCTTAAGTATGACTGAGAAGATGCCAACTGTTCAAATCCAAGGAAAGAGGATGATGGAAATGATGAAGAACTACAGTCCTCCCACGTGACCCCTTGGCTCTACCAGAGGACAAAGTTAATCAACTCGATCACAGAAATGTGGTCAACATTCTTGACCTGACCTCTCTCCTCTACTCCAGCCCAACCCCAGCCCATCAATCATGTACACCTCTTGCCTCACTCTCTCAACGAGTTTAGGCTCAGGGTCCTTGAGCCCCTGCTGTGGCCTCCAATGACTCCTGCATCCTGATAGTCACATTCTTGGATGGACTCAGTCCCATACTGACTCTAGGGTTGGCCATAAGGCTTGCTTTGTTTTTGGTCAATGGAATGTGTTTTTGGCCAATCACATCGACAAATGTGATGCAGGCAGAGGCTAGATAAGCACTCGCACGTTGGGGCTGGTCCCCCTTGGAATGCTCCCTTTGGGGACCCGTCTGTCACATAAGAAGCTTCGGCCAAACAACTGAATGGCGAGAAACCACAGTGGGAGAGAAGCCCGACCCAGTCATCCTAGTGTTCTGGTTTATCAGCCACATTAGGGACCACAGGGTGAGATCAGCATAACAACTGCCTGGTCAAACCACAGAAGTGTGAGAAATAATTAACTGTGTTGTGCCATTAGGTTGTGGAATGGTTCCTTATGCAGCAGTAAATAATTGCAATGGCCTCTGGTCCCTATTTCCCTGTAAACCCTGTGATGACCTCAGTGGCTACTCCTCTCCCTGGAGTTTACTCCACTCTACTGACACTGGTAACCTTGCTCTTTCTCAAACATACCAAGTCCCCATCCAAGGGCCTTTGTCCTTGCTGTTCCATTCACCTGAAGAGTATCTCCCCTAAATACTCATATGGCTTGTTCATTCATCTCCTTCAAATCTACTCAAATGCCACCTTCTCAATGAAGTCTTCCTTTAGCAGTCCATTAAAAATTATCACCTTTCCCTGTCAGTCCTTACTCTATTCTCTTTCCCTGTTTTTGCCCCCTTTGCACATATCTACGTTTTAAAAGTTTATAATTCACTTATTTTATTGCCTATCTCCAACTGTTAGAATATACCGTAACTCCTTGAAGGCAGGTAGTTTTGTCTTGTTCATTGCTGTACCTTCAGTGCCTAGAACACTTGTACATGGCAGTTACTCAGGCTGTGGAATAACTGAGTGAAAATATAATATGAAAAATGTGGTGCTCTATACATAAAAGAGCTTACAGGAATACTGAACAGAGATGTCTAACCCAGTTGTGGGAATTAGGCAGAGAGCACACAAGAGGGTGGAAAGATGTTCAGGGCAGAAACCCAAAGTAAAGACACACTCTCTGCTCTTGTGGGCACACAGAGTCAGAGAGAAAAAAGAGCCTGTGCAATGAAAGAGCTGTAACATAGCATTAAGTTTCTGTCCTACTCTAGCCCCTCACAATATGAGTCCAGCCTGCTCCTCCACTCCCCACAGCTGAAAGGATGTGATCCCCTACCTCCAAGTCTGGTCCTACTCCTAATTCCCAGGACAAACCTGACCTAAGATGGTAAGGACATACCCCTCTGTGGAAACCAGCATCGAGTCACCTCCTGCCCCACCTCACCCCACTCAGGCAGTAGCCAGGCGATAGGGGGATCAGGGTGGCATTGAGGCCACCAGACTCCAAGCCCATTCCCAGCACCTGGAGCCTTGTCTTAGTAAATTCCCAATATCCTTGGACTCCAGATCTGCCATAGCAAGACCACTTTTAAAAACAGAAAAACCCAGCACTAAGGAGATTTGTTGAGTAGAACAACTAAACATTGTAGTGGTAGGGCTGGCTTCAGGTACATGGTTTAATGATGTTATCGAGACTGGGTTTCTCTCCATTTCATAGCTTCAGTGGAGTTCACTTCATTCATCCTCAGGCTCTTTAAAAGGCCTCCAGCCTCTACCATAGTTTCAGCCTCTCACTTCCGGGTGTCAAATTGGCTGCTGTGTCTCCAGCTCCACCTTCTCCCAGACTTAGCATCGTCAGTGGGAGGAGGGCACCTGTCCCTCACCCACCAATCCCAGAAAAGTTCCCACTGCGTTTCATTGGCTATGGCCATGTCATGTAACCCATTCCTAAACCAGTCTCTGTGCCTTTCCTCATTGCTGGGAGGGAGAAAGGATTTGCTAATTTGATCTGCAGGGATCACGCGTTCTCCACTGGGTGACAGTGGAGCCTCACAGAGATCCACTGGCTGGAATTGGAAGGAAGGGGAATGCTACTGAAGGGACAGATAATAACCTCTTACTCCAAGTTTAGTTCCATAGCCTGGCCTCCGGCAACCTAGCCAAAGAGATAACAGTCCTTGACTGAAGAATGTTTTATATCTTTTGCCACATTCTACACAATTCAAAATTAATGGTGAAATCATATCTTTTATGATGAAATGAAAATCAAAGATGCTCAGATATACATAAACCACTGAAATATATGGGCACCTAAATGATGATAATGATTTTTCAATATAATTTGCTCCTAGGAATTTTCAAAAAAGAATGTGATGCTATTAATATTCATCTTTGAAAAAGTAAGATAAAAATCAGAAAGAGAAAACAGAGATGACCTAAATCATGTCTATTATCAAAAACTTATTTCAATGGATTCCAAAGGCTGTCTGGATTCCTCTCTGCAATGTAATTTTGCTCTGTCAAATATTTTATGAAAGTGGGTCACTGGCTAGAGCCAAACACAGGTGTTTTTTTTTTTTTTAGTGCACCAATTTGTCCCATGTGATTTGTTTTAAAGCTGGATTTTTAATTGAGTCAATATTTTTGTCCATCTGAAAGAATGCATCACATGTATTTGTCTAGAAATCAGCTGTCCTAACAACTTATAAAATTGTTAAAGGAACATTTGATTTAATAACTGTTCTTCCCCTTAACTACTTTCTGCTAAGCATCTTAAGGCAGAAGAAGTAGGAGGTTTTATTTTTTAAGCCTGAGAAACTGGGACTTCCCTACATTTCAAAGCACAAAGGCCTATTATTCAAGGAAAGGGGCCAGGAAGGCAGAGCAATTCAATTTTGTAGGCCGCTCTGTGCTTCTTCCTTTCTCGTGCCAAATCAAGGCTCACCCGGTCCCCAGTGGGCTACATGCAGTGCAGCCCTCTGTGAAAAAGTGAAAGCAGTCGAGGAAAAAGAAAAAGCAGCCAGCCAGGACAGCCTGGGGAGCACTCATTATATGTGAATAGAGCCAGTGAAAGGGGCTTTTTGCTGAGCTGCCTGGGTGGGGCCACTCCATTCAGGCTCCCATTGTAAATTCCATCTGTGTGCTATCATTTCCTGACCCACAAACAGGAAAATGTTTAGGCCATAAATTTCCCAGGACCTTGCTTACTTGGCCACAAAAATCATTCCCTCTGAAGTTCATCAGCTCCAAAGGTTTAAGACCATGTCTGTCTGTGATTCCCTCTGCCCATTTACTGAAGGGCCTTTTCCCCATCTTTCTATTTTCCTTCCAGAAACTGGATCCTCCATGAAGGGAAATGAAACTGAAATGTTTAGGAGGAAAACTCGGACAAATCAGAAGCTCTCCTGTCCTCACGTGAGAAGCTTGAAATGTCTAGCTGGGCCAAAGTTGAAGCTAGTCAAGTGTCAAACTATAACTTGACTGAGGGTGTTGAGAGCAGTTGTTCTCAAACTTTAGCATGCATCAAAAATGACCTGTAAGAGTTTCTGATTCAGTTCTGGTTCAGGGCCTGAGAAAGTGTGTTTCTCACAAGTGCCCAGGGACCACACTTTGAGAACCTTGATGTAGGGGGTGGCTCTACCAGGCCTCAGACATCAAGCAGGACATTATATTCAAAGGCTCAATAACATCTGGATTCGGATTCAGTAAACTTAGTCTGGTACCTACCTACAGACACAGGTTAAGTGCTTTCTACGATACTGTGGTTATGGCTCTCAATCGTGTCCAACTCTTTGCGATCCCGTGGACTGTAGCCTACCAGGTTCCACCGTCCATGGGATATTCCAGGCAAGAATACTGGAGTGGGTTACCATTTCCTTCTCCAGGGGATCTTCCTGACCCAGGGATTGAACCCAGATCTCCCGCATTGTAGGCAGACGCTTTACCGTCTGAGCCACCAGGGAAGTCTCATTTCTAACACACAGTTATACACAAAATATAAAAATATTTTTATAGCTCAACTTCATTCTTAGCCTCTATTCAACCAGAGTGGTAAAAATGTGACCTCAACTAATTACATTCTTCCTTCCACCTGCAGAGAATGTCTCTAGGCTCTGGGTGTTTATGGATAATCACTGGGGCTAGGGGAGGATCAGGGCTTGCATTCTGGTCCTTGCTGTCATCCATCCACACAGCTGTCAAATGAAATCGCCATCACCTTGCTTGGCCTATAGGCTGCCATCGGCTCTGGTCATCACTGACAAGCCCCTCACCTCACGATGCATGACCCCTTCTGGCCCAGCACTATTTCTGGGCTGCACTGGGAACCTGGAGACTGCCAGCCATGTCCTTTCTGCTCCCCAGGGTCCTGCCCAGAAGGCAGGGCACAGGGTCCCGCTCTGGGGTCTGCTGCATCTTATTTTTATCAGACTCGCCATGTTTCTTCCTCCTCCCAACTTTTACCTCCCCTTCCTCTGCCAAGAACAGTGGACTCTGCTCATCTGAGGGGGAACTTCTCTTCAAAACTCTTGCCCCTCTCATTCTGGCCACATCCAGTGTTCTCAGTGTTCCCCTAAGGGCTTTAGACGTCTGGAAACCAAAGCAAAAAGATTCTTATTTGTTTTTTCTGCCCTGATATTTCCTTCCCTTGGTTAATGAGCACAGAATGACCTAACTGCTTAAAGATAGGGAAGATTGCATAAACAAAAGAGCCATAAAGGGGTGGAAAAAAATTGAAATACACATACACATCAGCATTTTAGAATTAATATCTATTATTATTTTATAACAATTTGGAGAGGGGGACTCCAAAATCACTGTAGATGGTAACAGCAGCCATGAAATTGAAAGACACTTGCTCCTTGGAAGAAAAGTTATGACTAACCCAGACAGCATATTAAAAGTAGAGACATTACTTTACCAACAAAGGTCCATATAGTCAAAGCTATGGTTTTTCCAGTAGTCATGTATGGATGTGAGAGTTGGACGATAAAGAAAGCTGAGCGCTAAAGAATTGATGCTTTTGAACTGTGGTGTTGAAGAAGACTCTTGAGAGTCCCTTGGACTGCAAGGAGATCCAACCAGCAATCCTAAAGGAAATCAGTCCTGAATATCCACTGGAAGGACTGATGCTGAAGCTGAAACTCCAATACTTTGGCCACCTGATGCAAAGAACTGACTCATTGGAAAAGACCCTAATGCTGGGAAAGATTGAAGGCAGGAGGAGAAAGGGACGACAGAGGATAAGATGGCATCACCGACATGATGGACATGAGTTTGTGTAGGCTCCAGGAGTTGGTGATGGACAGGGAAGCCTGGCGTGCTGCAGTCCATGAGGTCATAAAAGTTGGACACGACTGAGCAACTGAACTGAACTGAACTGATTATCTTACAATATCTGAATTCTCCTGTTTAATTTTCAAGGCAATCCTGTTAGGTAGATATTATTCTTCCCATTTTACAAGTGAGAAGATTGGAGTACAGAGAGATTAGAAAGCCTTGCCTCAAGTCACACACGCCAGATTTTGAACTCAGGGCTTCTGGTTCTGAATCCAAGGCTTATTCCACTGTATCGCAGCTTGTTCTCCCAAATAAGAAGGGGAGAAAGGGAAGCCTGTCGATGGAGAAGGCATAGCCCAGAATACTGATCAGTGTTAGGAAATTATTTGGCCCATTAGATACGACTAATCCAAGGCATAGTTACCATAAGCAAAGTAATGAAATAAACAAAGAGACAAGATGCAAGGGAAGAAGACTCCAAGTCAAGGCCACAGGTCAAGTGGTAACTGCTTCTGGACTATAAGAGACAGGTTAGGAGTACAGAAAATTAAGACCAAAACCAAAGTGTCCTATGCTCCTCAAATCTTAATCTGGTCAGAGGTCAGGAACGCAGGAGTCACAGAAGTAAATTAAGGCACTGACAGTAACAAGCTGGACCTTAGACTATGACACTATCCTTCTTACAAGAGGTAGATTCCCCGTTCCTCAAATCTAAGCTGATCTTGAGACTTGCACTGACAGAATATGGTAGAAGTGATGTTATGTAAGTTCCAGAACACTTGCAGCTTCCACCTTCATCCTCTTGGAACCCCAAGACCATGGTGGTAGGAAGAAGCCTAAAATAAAATATCACATACAAGGAGAGGCCCAGACATTTCTGCTAGCCCAAATGAGCCCATCTCCCAGGTGACCTTCCAAATGAATGTAGTCATGTGAGTCAGCCCAGGCAAAGTCAGCCCCAAACTACCCATCAAACCCCCAAAATAGTGAAAAGTAATATACTGCTGTTGGATTAAGCCACTAAATTGTACAGTGATTTATTATGCAACACTAGCTAACTGATACAACTTGAACGTACAAGCTGAGAGCCACTCTCAAGTCACTGAGGTGTCTATGCGGATTAATGCTGCAAAAATCACTACAGTAACACAGTGAGGTAAAAGCCCTTTTGGTGAGGCTCCCTTGCACTTCTTTTCCTGATACACAGATCAAGTCCACACTCCATGCCCAGAGTGATTATAGATTTTATGCTCCCTTCTACACAGACCAAAGATTTCTTCTGAAAACAGAACTACATACAACAAAACAGAAACTAGCAAGAATGTGTAAAAGATAATTCAAAAAAAAGAATGTTAAGAGAGCTCTTTCTACATGAAAGCAAGGAATTGTTTACATAGGAAAATGTGTGCTTAAACCAATTAATTTTCTTTTTGCTTTTACAGCACATTAGCTTCTGCTTTCAAGATTTATTGAATCATGAAACATGTTAACTGGGGCAGGCTGAGTTCCAATTAAAGACAGAAGGCAAGGGTCATTTGCCTACACCTAAATGCTTCTTCAATAATAACAGACTCATGAACAAAAGGAACTTGCTCCAGAAAGAATATGACAATTTGTGAATATAGCTGTCATTTTTATTCAGACACAAATGGCTCTAGACCAGAAAATCGCATTAGCTCAAAACATGATATGGAACCCACTGCCAACAGGAAATGTTTCTTGCATGTGGGTAATTCCCTATCAAAATCAGCAACCATGATGATAAAAAAATACTCTTGTTTCTTGACTTATCAACTCTCTTGACAGGATGCCTTAAAATATTTTAGTTTTACAAAATACCAGAATGTTTTCACAGAGTAATCAAATTCCTAAAATAAAATTATATACACTTTAAAAGCAATACTATCACAAAATACTGCAGTGGTGTTTGGGGGTTTGATGATAACAATCCTTTTCAGAAAAAAAAGCATTTCACGGTTGGGGCTGGGCAGAGAATACAGATGGTGTCTGGTGGCTCCTTCACAGCAGGTCACTTTGCACTCCTTAGTCTCTTTTAAATGCTATCTACAAGCGCCCTCTCAGTCTTTTCCTTCCTCTCCCTTTCTCGTATTTCTTGGCCTATTCCCTTTGTTGATTTCTATCACTTGGCCCTTTCTAACCCCCTCCTTTCCTTGAATCCTAGTCCTCTCTTTACTCCCTTACCGATATACAAAGAGTACAACTGCTCATCACATGACAGCCCCGCATTCTCTAGTATTAGCACAAAGAAAGAATTCTCTCTCAGACAGGGTATGGTTACCCTGCAATTTCCCACGTCCTTTCTCAAAGATACAGTCAGTCCCAGCTCCCGCCCCCTCTGTCTCTCCATCCAATTTCTGATAAAACAATGAGTATATTTGGTTGGTTATATTCAAAAGCCAAAGACTTTGACTGTGTGGATCACAATAAACTGTGGAAAATTCTGAAAGAGATGGGAATACCAGACCACCTGACTTGCCTCTTGAGAAAGCTGCATGCAGGTCAGGAAGCAACACTTAGAACTGGACATGGAACGACAGACTGGTTCCAAATAGGAAAAGGAGTATGTCAAGGCTGTATATTGTCACCCTGCTTATTTAATTTATATGCAGAGTACATCATGAGAAACTTTGGGCTGGAGGAAGCACAAGCTGGAATCAAGATTGCTGGGAGAAATATCAGTAACCTCAGATATGCAGATGACACCACCCTTATGGCAGAAAGTGAAGAGGAACTAAAAAGTCTCTTGATGAAAGTGAAAGAGGAGAGTGAAAAAGTTGGCTTAAAGCTCAACATTCAGAAAACAAAGATCATGGCATCTGGTCCCATCACTTCATGGGAAATAGATGAGTAAACAGTGGAAACAGTGTCAGAATTTATTTTGGGGGCTCCAAAATCACTGCAGATGGTGACTGAAGCCATGAAATTAAAAGATGCTTACTCCTTGGAAGAAAAGTTATGACCAACCTAGATAGCATATTCAAAAGCAGAGACATTGCTTTGCCAACAAAGGTCCGTCGAGTCAAGGATATGGTTTTTCCTGTGGTCATGTATGGATGCGAGAGTTGGACTGTGAAGAAAGCTGAGCACCGAAGAATTGATGCTTTTGAACTGTGGTGTTGGAGAAGACTCTTGAGAATCCCTTGGACTGCAAGGAGATCCAACCAGTCCATTCTGAAGGAGATCAGCCCTGGGATTTCTTTGGAAGGAATGATGCTAAAGCTGAAACCAGTACTTTGGCCACCTCATGCGAAGTGTTGACTCATTGGAAAAGACTCTGATGCTGGGAGGGATTGGAGGCAGGAGGAGAAGGGGACAACAGAGGATGAGATGGCTGCATGGCATCACTGACAATGGACATGAGTTTGCATGAACTCCGGGAGTCGGTGATGGACAGGAAGACCTGCCACGCTGGAATTCATGGGGTCGCAAAGAGTCGGACACAACTGAGCGACTGAACTGAACTGACTCAGATGAAGTCAAAGTAGACTTAATCATAAGCAACTTTTAAGTGTTATTTTCAAACATTTCCCTAAACTGGTAACAGACACAGCTTCTAACACATAGAAGTGGAAAAATATCTTCATATCAAGAATTACTGAGTGTCTGCCACCTGCCACATCCCATGCTGGGGATAAAGATCTATGTAAGGCTTAGGCTCTGCTGTTAGAGAGAAACTCTTGCATAAATTATATATAATTTTTTATATTATATATAATATGCTGCTGCTGCTGCTCTTGTCCCTGGGATTCTCCAGGCAAGAACACTGGAGTGGTTGCCATTTCCTCCTCCAGTACATGAAAGTGAAAAGTGAAAGTGAATTCGTTCAATCACGTCTGACTCGTAGCGACCCCATGGACTGCAGCCTACCAGGCTCCCTCCGTCCATGGGATTTTCCAGGTAAGAGTACTGGAGTGGGGTGCCATTGCCTTCTTCTATATATAATACAAATATAATATAAATATTATTTTTATTTATACAAGAATATAAAAGAATAGCAATCAACTGTTTGATGGAAAACCTGACAAACATCACCTACTAACACCAGTTTGAGAAAATTCAAGACACTGAGCTTCATTTCTATTCTTAATATGGGCATAATAATAACACTTTTGCAGGGTGATTATTATAGGGAGTAAAATTAGAATATGATTGAATGTATTTTGTAACTGTGCAATTGAATTTCAATTCCATTGAATGGAATTCCATTCCATTCAACATTTATGTAGCACCTGTGTTAGGTCCTGGATCAGGTCCTGTGCTAGAGAGATTGGAAATAAAAATAACCCCTGAAACTAAAGCACCTAAGGACTAAGGGAGTAAGTGGAAAGACACATTAAATAATATAGTATGATTATGTGCTATAATAGAAATACAGAAAATTACTAGATCTTAGATGAAAGGTGAAAAGTATCCAGCCAGGGGTACAGAGAGTAGGGAAAGAAGGAAAAGGGCATCATGGGATGCTAGAGAAACAAGGTAAAAAGTGAAAGTCGCTCAGTCGTGTCCAGCTCTTTGCAATCCCATGGATTATACAGTACATGGACTTCTCCAGGCCAGAATACTGGAGTAGGTAGCTGTTCCCTTCTCCAGGGGCTTCTTCCCAACCCAGGGATAGAACCCAGGTCTCCCCACATTGCAGGCTGATTCTTTACTAGGAAGCTACCAGTAGGTAACAATAATAAGAGTAACTATCTCTCATTAAGACCCTTCTATACACTAGGGGTTTCTTTTGCCTTTTTTTTTTTCCTTTTCTTACTGTTATAAGGTTCTCAAGGCAGGAATACTGCAGTGGTCTGCCATTCTCTCCTCCAGTGGACCTTGTCAGAGCTTTTCACTATGACCTGTCCATCTTGGGTGGCCCTGCATAGCATGGCTCATAGCTTCATTGAGTTATGCAAGCCACGACAAAGCTGTGATCCATGAAGGGGTCAAAGCTATGGTTTCCAGTAGTCATGTATAGATGTGAGAGCTGGACCATAAAGAAGGTTGAGGACCAAAGAATCGATGCTTTCCAATTGTGCTGCTGGAGAAGACTCTTGAGAGTCCCTTGGACTGCAAGGAGATACAACCAGTTAATACTAAAGTAAATCAACCCTGAACATTCACTGGAAGGACTGATGCTGAAGCTGAAGCTCCAATAGTTTGGCCACTTGATGCAAAGAGCAGACTCATAGGAAAAGATCTCAGTGCCGGGAAAGATTGGAGGCAACAGGAGAAAGGGGCAGCAGAGGATGAGACAGTTTGATAGCATCATCAACTCAATGGACATGAATCTGAGCAAACTCTAGGAGACAGTGAAGGACAGGGAAGCCTGGAGTGCTACAGTCCATGGAGTCGCAAAGAGTCAGACTCAACTTAATGACTGAACAACATATACTGGTTAGTAAATTAAGCACTTTACAGGAAATATTCACAATAAATAAGAACAAGATAGAGGGCTCCCCTTCTTGAAAACATGGTACCCTATTAACTTAGAGTCTGGCTTTGGTGGCAGCCAGGTCTATTGGCCTGGAGAGAATAGCAGTCAGTTGCCCAGATGGAAGGGAGAAAACATTAAAGCATAAGTGAAAAGTGATGTTTTCTCATCCTGCTCTGTCACGGTGTGGCTCTAGGGATGTCCTTTAGCTCACTAGTCCTCATCTGCAAAATGAAGACATAATACCAGCTGACCTTGTGGGGTTGGTTGCTGGGATAATGGATGTATAAAAGGCTTTCAAGTTTGTTGAATGCTCTTCAGGGTAAAGCTCAGGCTAGAAACTCACTTGCCTACAGGCCCAGGGAATTAACATAAATGAGTAACATAACTGAAACAGGCCTATAGGGACTGAGCCAATTGTATCAGTATTGTATCTGTCAACTATACTCCATAACAAATCACCCCACAAGGTAGTTGCTTAAACCAACAACAGTATATTACTTTTCACTATTTTATGGGTTTGCTGCGAAGTTTTTCTGATGGTTTTGCCTGGGCTCACTCACATGGCTACATTTATCTAGAATGCTGGCTGGGGGCAAGGCTCATTTGGAATAGCAGCACAGCTACTCTTTGTTGGTTAATGACAAAGATTGCCAGGTAGGAAACTGGGCGCCTTGCTGCCAACTTATTTTTCTTGAAACATTGAAAGATTTGTCTGTGTGTCTATCTGTAAGTGTGTGTGTGTGTGTGTGTGTGTGTGTGTGTGTGTGTGTGTGTGTGTGTAAATCCCTGATTTTTAAATCTTAACTAATTTCCTTTAATGGAAAACACTGTGTGACCGTACAAAACATATCTATGGACTAGTTTTGGGGTTTGGACCACCAGTTGGTAACCTCCACATAAACTAATGTTTTCAGCCTTGCAGAAGAAAACATGAGTGTGTTAGTCCTAATTCCTCCTCAAGGGATATATATAACAATCTGATGGATATCTTTGAATTCTGCAGAACTAAGACTCCACTCAGATGGAGGATGGTAAGTACCTGCTGACCATAAACACATAGAGCCCAGACTGGTTGAAACCAGAAGCTTAATGATTAAGATTCCTGAAACATCACCCCATTACCTCACCACCAACCAATCCAAAGAAAGTCGTGCACCTTGAAGTCCTCAGCCCAAATGCTGCCTTTAAAAATCTGTCTCTGAAAGCTATTGGGGAGTTTGGGTCTTTTGAGCATGAGTCACCTGTACTCCCTGCTGGGCCCTGCAATGAATGTTATACTTGCTTCACCACCCAGTGAAGTAAACTGTCTTCACTGCATTGGGTAAGCTGACCCAAGTTTTATCTGGTAACAATAGAAAACTCCAGGGGTTTCCCTGCTGGCTCAGTGGTAAAGAATTCACCTGCCAGTGCAGGAGACACAGGTTTGATCCCTGATCCGGGAAGATCCCACATGCTTCAGAGCAACTAAACCCATGCACCACAACTATCGAGCCTGTGCTCTAGCATCCATGCTTTGCAACAAGAGAAGCCACCACAGTGAGAACCCAATGCAGTGAAACTATTATAGAGAGAATAAACCCTGCTTGCCATAACTAGAGAAAAGACCATGCGGCAACAAAGACCCAGCACAGTCAAAAATAAATATGAATAAATGAATAATTAAAAAAAACCTCAAAAGTTGAAGCCTTGATAAGTGAAAGAATACATAACCACTAATGTAAAAAACTGAAAGACTGGTTGATGGGCAAAAATACAATATGTTCAGTTTCCATTGCTGGTTTCAGAGTCATAGTACACAAAGGTCTGTAAGAAATATCTAACAGTTCTTAGAATTATAAGACTTGTTTGAGAACTATCAAAATTATAGATCAATATAGGAATAATCAACAAAGAGTTGGAAACTTAGCCACAAAGATACCCTCTTCCCCCACTCCCCCATTTCCCCAGCCAGGCCAATCCCTTCTCACTGAAAGGGACTTCATTTTGAGGGGCATGTTTCTTATGTCTGCTTCAAGTCCTCTTCAGAAGCCTCACTAAAAGCATTGAATTACATTTATCCCTGAGCCTAGCTCTGGACTCCAGGATAGTAACCCAGCGCCATCAGGACGTAGTTTAAGCCCTGGAGGAAGTTCCTTAGATGTGCAAAGAGAATTAACTTTGGGATTTTAGCACATTTATGGGACAGCAGTCAACTGCAGACAGAAACCCCCTGGCCTTCTTGTCACATGTCAATGGTTGCCCTGTACTCCAGAGACTTTATGATAAAATCCCAAAGTCCAAGGCACCCACTCAGACACCAGGAGGTTTTAAACAAATTTCAGAAGCTAAGAGCAAAAAAAAAAAAAAAAAGAGCTAAGAGCCATGCTTGCAATCTTCTTTTTGTACTCATGAAAATATGTCTATACATCTTCAACCAGTTCAGTAAGTATTTACAATGTACCTACTATGCACATGGTCCTGAATGACCCATGGGCTTGTCCTTCATAGTGGACCTCTGGAGTCACACAGCCTCATATTTAAATTCCAACTACAACCTCTATTGGTTCTATGAGTCTGATTAGGTTATTTAACTGTTCACGGCCTTGGTTGTCTCATCTACAAAAATAGAATTAAAAATGCTACATTCATATATTTATGTGTTCATGGGTACATTCATCCATTCAAAACTCCTACCATGTAGCTTTGACTATACTGAGTACAGGGTACTCTCACAGTGTTGAGGAAAAGATTTTCTTGACCCTCTTAAGGTGCCTAGCTGGGTCTGAAGGTTAAACTGATATAGACAGATTAACAGGAGAAAAGCATACAAATTAATGAAAGATAAGTTTTATGCTGGGGCTTCCCAGGTGGAGTTAGTGGTAAAGAACCCACCTGCCAGTGCAGGTAGACATAGGGGATGCACGTTCGATCCCTAGATCAGAAAGATTCCCTGGAAGAGGGCATGGCTACCTACACCAGTATTTTTGCCTAGAGAATCCCATGGACAGAGGAACCTGGCAGGGTGCAGTCCACAGGGTCACACAGAGTCAGACATGGCTGAAGCAGCTGAGCACGCACACACGTTTTGTGTTACATGGGTGGCTTCACAAGGAAATGAAGACCCAAAGAAACAGTAAAACCTGAGATGCTAGTGCTAGGTTTGATGGAGAGGGGACAGTCAGGGAGGAATAGGGAACGTTAAGGAATAGGAAGGAAATCAAGCAAGATCTGCTTGTTGGAATTGTCAGGATCCCTTTGTCTTCAGAAATAAGGGTGCACATTTCCTTCAGGTACAGATATGCCCTGCTTTTTGAAAGCTCACTTTATACCACGTCAGTTTTACAGAAGACCCACATTTTCCTGCTTCTGATAACAGAGAGAAATCTGAAAAGGAGCTTCATTTAAAAAAAAAGAAAAGAAAGAAAAAGCCCCCAAAAAATGAAAATAGCACTTAGCATTTGTTTTGAAGCAAGCACACACCCAGAGCAGAGTGGCTAGGCCAAGCTCCTTCCCTGGGAACTACACTTAGCATCTCAGCATCTGAGCACCCTAGCTTTGAACCATGTCTGTGAGTATCTGCGCTTTATCTTGATTGACTTTGTGCATCCATTAGCAAGATGTGTCCTGAGGTAACTGCTTCTTCACCTTATGCCACTTTGGCTTACAAAAGATTTCACAAGAAAACACTACTTTCAGTAGCAGGGGAAATCTTTACAGGGAAGATACTTCTCTTATGAAGGTTTTATGACCTGTTTTGGGGGAAAGGGCAGGGAGAAGGGCAAAGTGATCTTCCTGTTTCTGCTGTGTTCTCAAATTCTTTCACCTTAAAATATTCAATATGCCAAGGTGCCATATTTTGAGATAACATGTCCTGAACCCATAACAAGCATGGTTCCTGTTGCACTGGAGCTCAGATCTTACTGAATTGTTAGGAAATCAAGTGAGATCATATGTGCAAGTTACAAGACACAGTGGTTCACGCCTAGAATTCAATAAGTGCTAGTTTCTTTCTGAAGAGTACCATAATATGCCATTCAAAAATATGCCTCTTTGGCATACTGATTATTTTAAGTTAAAGGCAATTGAAAACCAGTAAAAGCAAGAAAAGCTCATCATCTTCTCAACTGCTTAAAATTAGAGTATAAATTTCCCTTTTTGTAAAGGAAATTTCTTTTTATGAAGGAACTTTATAAAGGTGTCTTTATACCAGGAAGAAAGACAACTTTTATTACCTAAGAAACTCTTATCTACATAACGAGACAATTATATTTCCTCCTCTCACTTTGTCATAACTTTCATCTCCTATCCAGAAGCTCCCAAACCCCTTTTCCTTTGTCTAGCCTCAGTCATCTTGCCACTTTCTTGAGTCTTGTTTCTTTGCAAAACTTCCATGTGTACCTATGTAATTAAAACTGGTTTTCTTCTCTTGTTAATCTATGTCTTATCAACTTGATTCTTGCGCAAAGCCATGAATCTAGGAGGGTAGAAGAGAAAAGCTTTTCCTCCCCTACACCTCCTTCCTATGGCACAGAAACTCAGGTGCCACTGGTGGCCAACATAAATGAGGGCAGCACCCGGGACTGTGGCCACCTGGAGAACCATGTCCCCACCAAATGACACTGACCCAGGAGGCATCAGCCTATCATTTCTGGGAGCAGTTGTTGAGCCAGACTTCCAGGTCTTCCAGTTTTAAAAAGAAACAGGAAAATTGAATATGGAATATCCCTATTTTTAAATGTTGGCACCTAGCATCCAAACCATAGGTAGACCAAATAAAAGACATCAGACCCAGGGCTGCTGGTTTACAACTTCCCAAAGAAAGCCAGGCATTCAGGGTAACTCCCAGTTGTAAGCACCATCTGAGGTACTATTATGCACCAACACCAAGGGACTCTCTAGTGAAATCCTTATTTCACTCCAGCTTGGTCTCAATCAGCCTAATCTTCACACTCCAGTGAAACAGGAACCTGGTGTGACAGGGTCATTATCAACAGAGGAAAGGACAATCTCATCATGGGTCATCAGCCTGCATTATATAAATGAATCTCAGGGCTCAGTATGAGGAAACAATGGAAATGCACTCAGCAGGGCACTGAGGCGCAAGCAGTGCAGCAATCCAGTTGTGCTGATCAGACATACAGGACCAACCGCAAATAGAGCAGGAGCATTCAGTCAGCACTTTAAGGGGACATTTTCCCAGTGTGACACTCCCGGTTTTCATGCTTCCTGCATCTCTGACTCATTCTTTCCAGTTCAATCTATT
This sequence comes from Nanger dama, assembly GCA_917880005.1. Taxonomy (NCBI): domain Eukaryota; kingdom Metazoa; phylum Chordata; class Mammalia; order Artiodactyla; family Bovidae; genus Nanger; species Nanger dama. The sequence goes on from CAKJTW010000016.1 coordinate 43,763,541, forward strand.
TTGTTTATGGATTTAATATTTGACACTATTCCTCTAAAGAGCTCACTAGTTCCCTCTGTCTTCTCTTCCTCCTCCTGCTCCAGAGCAGGGCAAATGGAAAACCAAACAGTAAACAATGACAGATGTAAAAAGATACTGATATTTATACTGCTTCAGTTCAAGGCCCCAGATGAAGCTGGCCCCAAAAATGTAAGATTGGAGTTGGCTCATCCCTTGCAGAAGTCTAAGCATTATGCTGCTGCTAAGTCGCTTCAGTCATGTCCATCTCTGTGCGACCCCATAGACGGCAGCCCACCAGGCTACCCCATCCCTGGGATTCTCTAGGCAAGAATATTGGAGTGGATTGCCATTTCCTTCTCCAATGCATGAAAGTGAAAAGTCAAAGTGAAGTTACTCAGTTGTGTCCGACTCTTCACGACGCCATGGACTGCAGCCTACCGGGCTCCTCCGTCCATGGGATTTTCCAGGCAAGAGTACTGGAGTGGGGGTGCCATTTCTGACAAATGCCCTGCTTTATAAAATCCAATACTTTTAATTTATTGCTGCAGATTCACACTTTCTATCTGAATGTGTTTCTTTTACTCTGCCACTTAAGGGCAAGCGCATTCCGTGAGTCAAGGATGACCTGATAGATGTGAGTCACCTAGAAGTCCACTGTACACTCCGAGAAGACCAACATCCCATAGTCATCTCACCTGGTAGGAAGGTTTAGGGACTATGAAACTGGCACCCAGCTGCATTCCTGGATGTGCATGGGACATGACAGCCCCATGGAAAAGATGTTGAACAACACAGCCCACAAATGGAATATGCTACAACCTGCGTGATGGACCTTTTAGTTCCTTTAAAAGGCCCAACTGTTAGAAGGGACAATAGGACACTAAGAGAAAATCATCACAAAGGAAGGAGTCTGGCAGGGTGGATGTCTTAGTCATCTCAGGCTGCCATAACAAAATACTGTATCTAAAATAAATATTTGGATTATATTTCATGAGAGTGAAAACTATTTTCATGGGAATCTGAGCTTGGCAGTACCCTAGGTATATGATCGCAAATAGCCCTAAATTGCGAAATGTAGTATATTACTTCACCTTGCTGACATCTGATATTGTTGATAATTCCTTCCTTGAAATTCTCCCCTCCCTTAACTGCCTTTTCCTCCGAACCCCTCTGGCCACTTTTGGAATGTCACAGCTAAGCCTGCATGGCAGTAAGAAGGGGCTGAGAGGCAGTAAGAAGGCAGAACACACGAGGAAGTGCCTGTGAACAGCGAGCAATTGCCTTAAGTAGTAATACCTGGATCCTTGAGGGCTGTTGGCCCCCTCCTCAGCCTGAAGAGCAGTGAGGGGCAGATCAGACTTCAGAGAGACAGCTCTGAGCCCTGAGCTCTGGTGACACAACTCCACTAGGAGCAGAAGAAACCCCAGCATCTATTCATTCAGTGTTTGCTTGCACATTAGGGAGTAAGCGAAAACGAAAGCAACCTTGAACCTGTCCAGCTGGTCATTCCTGCCAGGCTTTGAGCCTGTAACAGGTTTTGAGCCACTCTATTAGAGGCTGGCCTAGTTCACCACTTCTCAGTCTTCTCAGGGATCTCCTCTTCCTACTCCTGCCCTGAACTGATATGGTTCCACAAGGTTCCCTGCTCAGCCCTTTTCTCACTGTGCTCCAGGTAACCTTACCAGCCATCTGGTTTCAACAAGCATTCATTTATTCAGTTCAGTTCAGTTCAGTCATTCAGTCACTCAATCGTGTCCGACTCTTTGCGACCCCATGAATCGCAGCACGCCAGGCCTCCCTGTCCATCACCATCTTCTGGAGTTCACTCACTCTTATGTCCATCGAGTCCGTGATGCCATCCAGCCATCTCATCCTCGGTCGTCCCCTTCTCCTCCTGCCTCCAATCCCTCTTAGCATCAGAGTTTCTTCCAATGAGTCAACTCTTCGCATGAGGTGGCTAAAGTACTGGAGTTTCAGCTTTAGCATCATTCCTTCCAAAGAAATCCCAGGGCTGATCTCCTTCAGAATGGACTGGTTGGATCTCCTTGCAGTCCAAGGGACTCTCAAGAGTCTTCTCCAATACCACATTCATTTACTGATGATCCCTAATTCTGTGTCTCCAGAAATGAGCTTCAGACTCGTGTACCACAACTTAGTACATGTCCCCCAAATCCCTCAGACTCCACACATTCAAAACTCGATTGATTTTCTCCTTCCACAATCCAGTCTTCCTCTTAATTCTCTTTCTTAGTCAACTGGTTTTCCATCAACTAAGCTGAATAAGTCAGAAAACCAAAACCCTATCATCAGAGATGGCTCTGAGTTTCTTTAAACGCATATTAGACGGATACAGGGATACAGGGATACAGGGGATACAGGGATACAGGAAGATCCCTTGGAGAATGAAATGCAACCCATTCCAGTATTCCTGCTGGGAAAATCCCATGAACAGAGGAACCTGGTGGGCTACGGTCCATGGGGTTGCAAAGAGTCGGACACAGCTGAAGTGGCTAGCACACAGCACATGAGGACACAGATGAATCATCTTGGCTCTTTTAAAAGATCAGTGATATTACTGACTGGGAGGTGTGGTGTATTTATAGTACTCAGAGGATTACTGAATATGTCTCCAGTAAGCTTTTCCTTCTCTATCAGCACTGCCGTATTCTTTACATTGTCTTTTGCCTGATTCACTGCAACAAGCTCTCATGCAATCTCCCTCATTCATATTCTTACAGCTACTGCTGCCAAAAGGATGTATTTTAATTTTAAATATGTTTAAATAGTTTTTCTTATTACAGAATTAATACATGTTTATTGTGTACATTTGTAAAGAGTTTGTAATAACACAAAAAGATATTCAGTTACCATCGCATTATATATACCTCTGTCCATTTTCTAAAATATAAATCTTTAAATAAAAATGATTATACCATACATACTTTATAGTGCCCTACTTTTTAAAATTAGTGTTATGAAAATAAATAAAATTAGAGCTGTGAACAATTTTCTAGTATAAAATTATCTAATACAAAAATATTTTTAGAAGATGCTATAATAAACATCTTTGTACACATATCTTTGGTCATATCATAAGTATCTCTTTTGGAGTAGAATTGTCAGGTCAATGGGGATGCATATTTTTAAGACTTTGAATTTCAGCCAAATACTCCCTGGAAAGGTTATATTTATTTATTATATTTCCACCATAGAGTTATCATTTTAATGCAGAAATCAGATCATTACAAAAAGACTTGAAAGAAAGTTACAAGTTCAAAAATACAGACCAGAGAAAGCTCAGAAATACAGCTGTTATGGTCATTTGGGCCAGCAAATTTCTTTATAGCCCACTAGAGTCTTCCTGATGAAACATAAAGAAGTCAAAATATGAAAATTCTTTCTTCACTTCTTACATCAAATGCCATCAAGTCCAGGGACTTTCATTTTCATGTATGACTAAGTACTTAATAGCTTCCTTTGTTAATTATTAAGAGTGATTAAAATTTTATATTCTCCAAAAAAATAGAGTGCAGTGCTGCCCATTATCAAAAACTTTGGCTGCCACAGAAAGTTTGGCAATGACACAAATTTCCTGCCACGCATTTGACAATATAGATTACTGAAATTACCATAGTTTTCAAGAAGAATGATTTCAAGGGGAGCTAAATCACTGCAGATGGTGACTGTAGCCACGGAATTAAAAGACGATTACTCCTTGGAAGGAAAGTTATGACCAACCTAGATAGTATATTCAAAAGCAGAGACATTACTTTGCCCTCAAAGGTCTGTCTAGTCAAGGCTATGGTTTTTCCAGTGGTCATGTATGGATGTGAGAGTTGGACTGTGAAGAAAGCTGAGCACCGAAGAATTGATGCTTTTGAACTGTGGTGTTGGAGAAGACTCTTGAGAATCCCTTGGACTGCAAGGAGATCCAACCAGTCCCTTCTAAAGGAGATCAGCCCTGAGTGTTCTTTGGAAGGAATGATGCAAAAGCTGAAACTCCAATACTTTGGCCACCTCATGCAAAGAGTTGACTCATTGGAAGAGACTCTGATGCTGGGGAGGATTGGGGGCAGGAGGAAAAGGGGACAACAGAGGATGAGATGGCTGGATGGCATCACCGACTCGATGGACGTGAGAGTGAGTGAACTCCAGGAGATGGTGATGGACAGGGAGGCCTGGCGTGCTGCGATTTAAGGGTTCGCAAAGAGTCGAACACAACTGAGTGACTGAACTGAACTGAAGGAGACTTCACAGTGTCTTAAGTTTCAAATACAGCCCTTCTTGTATGTGTTATTTCCTGGGTCAAATGTAGCTGCTTTTCTGGTTTCACCATATAGTTCACACATAAACGTTATGATGTTGTCATTTGGTGTAGCTATCTTGTTCCTCCCTAATTCTTTGCTATTATCAAACTCTCCTCCCACAAGAAGTGCAATGGAAGAGTTAGGTGTATTATGGGTCTTTTGCACCAGTTAACATGTTTGCATATCATTGGTCTGAATGCCTCAAAATCTCACTACCCTGAGTCTAGGTTAATTCATTGGGTTGATTAACCTAGTAAAGAGACCTGGTAAATTACTGCCTATAAGATGAACAAATGTTTAAAGTAGAAAAGAAAATAGAGTGGCTAAAAGCAATTTTGAGAAAAAAATGATAGGAGTTTCACAGATTCACCCTTTCTCCTCTCAACTGTCAATTTTTAAAACAGTGGTCTTATGTAACAGAATATATGCAGGAATATATATTATATGAATATATATATATACATACATATATATATATATATATATATATATATATACACACGTGTTGTTGTTGTCATTTAGTCACTAAGTCATCTTCAGCTCTTTGTGACCCCATGGACTGTTTCCAGCCAGGTTCCTCTGTCCACGGGATTTCCCAGGCAAGAATACTGGAGTGGGTTGCCATTTCCTTCTCTAGGGGATCTTCCCAATCCAGAGATCAAACCCGTGTCTCCATTATTGGCAGTCAGATTCTTTACTGCTGAGCCACAAGGGAAGCCCATATATATGTATATGTATATATTAATAGACTCAATTAAGCATTAGCAGGACTAAGAGGTCTGAACCACCTATTAGCCTAACAGAAACAAAAACGAGGCTGTGTTGAGAAGTGCACCAATACTGTTTTGTACTCAGCTCAAGCTATCCAGCTGTTGACCTACAGATTCATGAAACTTCTGCTTTGAATTTGAAAGACTAGCAGGAAAGAGGAGAGAGATCTTCCTACATGAGTGATTACTGGAGGAGATAGAGACATTTGTATAACTGGTTCTGATGATCGGTTCAAAGCTTCCCTATGATTTTAAAATATATAGGATTTACCTTGACAAACAGCTCATGAGAGGATTTGAGAATCTGGTATCCACCAGTCCAGCTTGCATTTCAACAGGAATTCTGTAATGTTACCAGCCTGAGAAAGAACTGCTCCACAATGCGTGGCAGTACATTTCCACTCCCTTATGGAGAAAGAGGAGAAGAGAAAATTAGCTAAATCAATTCTGCTTGATTCTGCTCACATCTCTACTGCCAAGAGTAGCAATTACTCACCAAAAGGCACTAGAAACACCCACACACCCAGAAACATGTAAAGTCAGGCATTTGTTAGACTATAACTTAATAAGCAGGTTGTTTTCCATTATCTAGGCCTATAGTTAAAATATCCAGTAATACCAGAATTTAACTCACCTCAACAGCAGAATTTTATGTACAGTCTTAAGTCAGTTATGAATCACGAATAGTTACTTATCATCCAAGACAAAGTTCCAAAACTTTTCTCTGCCCATCCTCTAAGGTAGGGTGAAACACCACCAGTGAGAGTCACTGAATGGCTACAAGTAAGGCAGGAGGATAAATGCAATGACAGAAAAAGAAAAGAAGGGATAAAGTGGAAAGAAAAGTGAGGAAAGAACAAAAATAACAGAACATTTAAAAGATAAATGTGAATGATTTCATGTGTTACACTACTGAATTGTCATAGGTTGTATTTATTCAGCATCATCTACCCTATGCTGGACACTATTCTAAGTGCTTTTACATTCCTTATTTAATTCATTCAACACACATTCGTGGGACACTTTCTGTGTGTGAGGCATTGCTCTAAGTAAAGAATGGTCTGTAGAGAACAAAATAGGTAAAAATCTCCTTCTTGGAACTTACATTTCAGTAGGGAAGATCTTACTTAATCATTAAATAAAGAAAAGAGAAAATAAAGGAATGTAAGAAGGGACAGAAAAAGAGAGTTTAGACAGAAGGACACAAAGGGACAGAAAAAAAAGAATTTAGGGAAAGAGATATAAAGGAGATAAAGGTCAGAGTGCAGTGTCATTCTCAAGGCTTTCAATGCTAGATTAAGACGATAGGTCTCTGTTCGTGCCTCAAATCCTCCAGTATTAAGGTTTTGGAAGCTCCCATCATAATCAGTATGGCTTCAGCAATACATGAACCATGAACTTCGATGTTCAAGTTGGTTTTAGAAAAGCAGAGGAACCAGAGATCAAATTGGATCATCGAAAAAGCAAGAGAGTTCCAGAAAAACATTTATTTCTGCTTTATTGACTATGCCAAAGCCTTTGACTGTGTGGATCACAATAAACTGTGGAACATTCTGAAAGAGATGGACATACCAGACCACCTGACCTACCTCTTGAGAAATCTGTATGCAGGTCAGGAAGCAACAGTTAGAAATGGACATGGAACAACAGACTGGTTCCAAATAGGAAAACGAGTATGTCAAGGCTGTATATTGTCACCCTTCTTATTTAACTTCTATGCAGAGTACATCATGAGAAATGCTGGGCTGGAGGAAGCACAAGCTGGAATCAAGATTGTCTGGAGAAATATCAATAATCTCAGATATGCAGATGACACCACCCTTATGGCAGAAAGTGAAGAAGAACTAAAGAGCTTCTTGATGAAAGTGAAAAAGGAGAGTGAAAAGGTTAGCTTAAAGCTCAACATCTAGAAAACTAAGATCATGGCATCCGGTCCCATGACTTCATGGGAAATAGATGGGGAAACAGTGTCAGACTTTATTTTCTTGGGCTCCAAAATCACTGCAGATGGTGATTGCAGCCATGAAATTAAAAGATGTTTACTCCTTGGAAGGAAAGTTATGACCAACCTGAATAGCATAGTAAAAGCAGAGACATTACTTTGCCAACAAAGGTCTGTCTAGTCAAGGCTATGGTTTTTCCAATAGTCATGTATGGATGTAAGAGTTGGACTATAAAGAAAGCTGAGTGCCAAAGAATTGATGCTTTTAAACTGTGGTATTGGATAAGACTCTTGAGAGTCCCTTGGACTGCAAGGAGATCCAACCAGTCCATCCTAAAGAAGATCAATCCTGGGTGTTCATTGGAAGGACTGATGTTGAAGCTGAAACTCCAATATTTGGCCACCTGATGTGACGAGATAACTCATTTGAAAAGACTCTAATGCTGCAAAAGATTGAGGGCTGGAGGGGAAGGGGATGACAGAGGATGAGATCGTTGGATGGCATCACCGACTCAATGAACATGGGTTTAGGTGGATTACGGGAGTTGATGATGGATAGGGAGGCCTGGCGTGCTTCGGTTCATGGTGTCGCAGAGTTGGACACAACTGAGCAACTGAACTGAACTGAACTGAACCATAATCAATTAATGAAAAGTCCAAATTGTAAATATTTGAGGGTATATGCTTCTATATTATTTCAAATATATACAGCAATCTGAAACACTAAAGTCTTTCTGAGTAGATATCTGGCAATATTCTGTTTTAATAAATATAGAAGATATGCCTGTAATAAGCAACATTCACTTGCACATAAAACTCATGTTTCTCTCAGCCTGTTCCCAGGAAAGGAGGAAAAAAAGCAACAACAGTGACCTAAGAAAAGATAAACCAGACATTGGGTTGAATCCCTCACCAGCATCAATTATAATACTAGTTGATGTCATTTAGTATTATAGATGTCATTTATTGAGGACTTTCCATTTGCTGCACAACAAACTATCCCCAGACTTAGTAGTTTCACAGTGAGTTATTTTTTTCTCATGATTCTATAGGTTGGCAGGTTAGTTAAGGTCCCAACAGCTCACTTGCGTGACTGCATTCAGCTGGGACACTGGCTCCCTGGTGCCTCTAGCTCCATGTGGTCTCTTACCAGTTTCCCTAAAGAGTGACGTGAGTGGTCCAAGAAAGCAAAAGTGGAAGCTGCCAGGCCTCGTAAGATCTAGGCTTGGTACTGGCCACATTCAAAGACACATCTGCCACATTCTACTGGTTAAAGCAAGTCAGAAGCCCAACAAGATACTATGGGAAGAGAAATAGATTCCATCTCTTGTTGGGAGGAGTAATCATCCTTACAAAGATTAGAACTGCTGGCAACCATTTTTCAGGCAAGCCATCTGATTTGCCACATGTCAAAAATTGTATATTATCTCAATGAATCTTCAATAGCAACTTGTGAAATAGTCACCATTTTATCTCTCCCCTAGTTTACAATGAAGGAAAATTAGTTCTTGAAAGGTTAAGTATCTTCCTACAAGTAGGTGGCAGATCTAAACCAGATTTTAACCACCTTTAGAGCTCGAATACACAACTATCCCTCAATACAATAGTCAGTAGCATTAGAGGAGTTGAACCCCATGTTTTCTCTCCCTTAGGGAAGCAGGCTGCTGTTGCTGCTAAGTTGCTTCAGCTGTGTCCAACTCTGTGCAACCCCATAGACGGCAGCCCACCAGTCTCCCCCATCCCTGGGATTCTCCAGGCAAGAACACTGGAGTAGGTTGCCATTTCCTCTTCCAATGCATGAAAGTGAAAAGTGAAAGTGAAGTCGCTCAGTGTCCGACTCTTCATGACCCTAGGGAAGCAGAAGAGCATGGTAATGAAGAGTGTAAACTCTGATCAAACTGCCTTGGCTCTAAGTCTCACTAGTTCTGTGACTTTGGGCTGGTTAATTAGGTCTTATGAGGCCTGGCAGCTTCCACTTTGCCTGCCACTCAGGTCACTCTTTAGGGCAACTGGTAAGAGACCACATGGAGCAAGAGGCACCAGGGAGCCAGTGTCCCAGCTGAATGAGTTCATGGACTCCTAGTCTATCATTATTTTTTCGTTAATATATAGGATTCTAGACACACCATTCGCTTTCCAGTGGGGTCCCAAAAGGTTTTCTTGGGAAAGATCGAATTTCAGTAGCTTCTTGAGTGAGAAGCAGGAGTAGGGGCATCCTTTCTTTCAGTCACATCCCCACAGAAATCCAATTTGCCAAGTGCAATCCTAACAAAATAGGTTGGGAACTATAAAGAAGAAAGGTAGAAGAAAGGTAGAGAAATGTACAAAATGAGTAGAGGAAAGAAGTAGAGTAGAGGTAGAAATATGAGGGGCTGGTAGAAGAGTAGAAGAACAGGGCTGGTAACAACATCTACTCCATAGGACTGTTATGAGATAATGCATGTAAAGCACTGCCTGGATAGAGTATGTGCTTCATAAAAACAGTTTTTGTGATTTTCTGAGTTTATCCTGAATCAGGCAGTTCCACGGTCCCAAGACCACGGTCTCCATGGCCGTTGCTGATCCAAAGTCTATGTGACTTCATCATCACTATCCCCACTGGCCTCTCTAATTCTGTTTTGCCCCTGGACCCATGTTGCTGCTGCAGTGACCACTGTGGAGGGTCCTGCCTCACTGCAGTCCTCTCTGCTCACTTGCTGCACTTCCAGCTTCTTTCTGGAGCTGCTGCTTCATACTAGAGATCTGGTGGCAGTCCGTGTTTTCCTAACAACATTTTCTGTTTGTCAGTGCCCTGCTAATTCTTCTGATCACTCAAAGGAAGAACCGCTCTCAGGGACTAATTCCAAGGACTAATTCTGTTAATACCTTGTTTCATCGGTGACTATTTAAAAAGACTCAGGAACATCCCTTTCTAACAAAGGAGGAGGGGATGGAAGTTTCCCCATTTTAGACCATTTGTCAGATGTTTCCTTCACCAACTCAGTTCCTTTTCAGCTGCCCGTGTTTTGAAAGCACTGCCATGTTTCAGAGGGACCACTAGGTGGCAGGAGTGTTCCACTCCCCAGCTCGTTTCCTTCTTTATGCTTGCAATCTCAAATTACAGCCAAGATACAGTTCCTTTCAAAATGAATGAGTTGCTTTTAAATAAACGTAACTTATCCACATGAAGTTCAAGGTGAACAATAAATTTCAAGTACATTCTTTTGAAAATTCACTGTGATATCACTAACTATATCGGAGAGTTCTCACAGGAGTTATGTTACTAAAGCGGTTTTATAGCCTTTGGCTTGAGAGGGCATGGGAAAAGTAAATAAATCTCATCTTATTTAGGGCACAGCCAAAGCTGATTGTTTTCCTCTCTAGTTGTTATCACCTGACAGACCAAAGGTCTGTTGGGTTAAGAGTTCATGGACGCCGAGTCTATCATATTTTTTTCATTAATATATAGGATTATAGACACGTCATTCACTTTCCAGCGAGGTTCCAAAAGATTTTCTTGGGGAAGATGGAATTTCAGTAGCTTCTTGAGTAAGAAGCAGGAGTAGGGGCATCCTTTCTTTCAATCACATCCCCACAGGAATCCAACCTGCCAAGTGGAATCCTAACAAAATAGCTTGGGAACTATATAGAAGAAAGGTAGAAAAATGTACAAAATGAGTAGAGGAAAGGCCAGGAATGATGATTAAACCCTTGCCTTACAGTATGGGGAATCAAGAGATACTGTCTACTGCTGATAAAACAAAAAGATGTCTTACATATCATTTATCACTTATATGACCCATTAAATAACACAGAGAAACAAACTATATTGGATTGTAACTTTAATGGGAGGAGTAGGAAGGGGAGAATAATGTGGTGGGACATTAATAGGCTAAACCTCAAGTACCATAACAGACTTCACAGATAGTGTCTAAAATTGAAAAAGCAAGATATAGCACTATAAGCATGTTATTCGGGAACATGTAGGAAATCACTTTGTGAACAAAAGGCAGACGTGCTTAACAGCCCTTGCTTCTTCTATAGAAGAGCAGAGGGAGGGACCCGGCTGGGGATTGGTTGCACTATTTCTAGCTTTCTAACCTGGACACTGTTTTGCCCTTAAGAATTGGCAAGGATAGACAGCTATTAGGGTAAAATAGATGTCTATGTTCATGGGAGCAACTACCACTCAGTTTGTAATCTGCATCACTATATCTGATAGGAATCATTAAATTTAATCATTTGCTTATTTATTTAGGAGTCACTTTAGTTTTCTATAAGACAACTATCAACTGGAAAGAAATTAGAGGTTTCAATTTCCACAAGTAAATGTTATTTATTCAAAACTGGCATTTTCAGGACTTCCCTGGTGGTCCAGTGGCTAAGACTCTGTGCTCCCAACGCAGGGTGCCAGGGTTCAATCCCTGGTCAAAGAACTAGATCCCACATGCTACAACTAAGACCTGGAGCAGTCAAATAAATACATAAAAACAAACAAACAAACTGGAGTTTTCAAGCAAGGACACAGTCAATATTTTCACAGCAGTTCATTTGTTTCCATGGCAGTTCATCAACGTTTTTCTGATATAAAGTAAAATACTATTACTCTTTGCAATAAATGAGAGTTAAGAACTCTAAAGAGCAAATGTGTCCATTTTTACCTCCTCTGCAGCATTTTAGCCTGAACTCTTGAGCATTCATCCCCCAGCAGAATATGGGCACTTCAGATCAGCAAAATCTGCTCAGCCTTAGCCTTAAACGTCCTGCTTTTTACCTTGTTTACAAACTCACAGTTAATTCATAACTAATAACAGGTCATCCTTCAAAATACACCAGAAGCTAATTCTCACCACACTCACACCTAACACCACTAATATCCTAGTTTGAATCATCATGCTCTCTCACTTGGACCACTGCAATGGCCCAAGGACTGCTTCCATTCCTGCCCTCTACCATTCTCCATACAGATATACAGAAATCAGATTGATTATATTCTTTGCAGCCAAAGACGAAGAAGCTCTAATACAGTCAGCAAAAACAAGACCGGGAGCTGACTGCGGCTCAGATCAAGAACTCCTTGTTGCCAAATTCACACTTATATTGAAGAAAGTAGGGGAAACCACTAGACCACTCAGGTATGACCTAAATCAAATCCCTATGATTATATAATGAAAGAGACAAATAGATTCAAGGGATTAGATCTGATAGACAGAGTGCCTGAAGAACTATGGACAGAGGTTCATGTAATCTTCAGGAGGCAATGATCAAGACCATCCCCAAGAAAACGAAGTGCAAAAAGGCAAAATGGTTGTCTGAGGAGGTCTTACAAATAACTGTGAAAAGAAGCTAAAGTGAGAGTGAAATCACTCAGTCGTGTCAACTCTTTGAGACCCCATTGACTGTAGCCTACCTGGCTCCTCTGTCCATGGGATTTTCCAGGCAAGAGTACTGGAGTGGGTTGCCATATCCTTCTCCAGGAGAGCTTCCCAACCAAGGGATTGAACCCAGGTCTCCCGCACTGTAGGCAGACGCTTTACCATCTGAGCCACCAGGGAAGCTGACAAGAGAAGGGAAAGGCAAAGGAGAAAAGAAAAGATATACCCATTTGAATGCAGTGTTCCAAAGAATAGCAAGGAGAGATAAGAAAGCCTTCCTCACTGATCAATGTAAAGAAATAGAGGAAAACAATAGAGGGGGAAAGACTAGAGATCTCCTTAAGAAAATTAGAGATACCAAGGGAACATTTCATGCAAAGATGGTCACAACAAAGGACAGAAATGGTATGTATCTAAAAGAAACAGAAGATATTAAGAAGAGGTGGCAAAAATACACAGAAGAACTATACAAAAAAGATCTTCATGACCCAGATAACCATGATGGTGTGATCACTCACCTAGAGCCAGACATCCTGGAATGCAAAGTCAAGTGGGACTTAGGAATCATCACTACGAACAAAGCTAGTGGAGGTGATAGAATTCCAGCTAAGCTATTTAAAATCCTAAAAGATGATGCTGTGAAAGTGCTGCACTCAACATGCCAGCAAATTTGGAAAACTCAGCAGTGGCCACAGGACTGGAAAAGGTCAGTTTTCATCCCAATCCCAAAGAAAGGCAATGCCCAAGAATGCTCAGACTACTGCACAATTGCACTCATCTCACCCGCTAGCAAAGTAATGTTCAAAATTCTCCAAGTCAGGCTTCAACAGTACATGAACCATGAACTTCCAGATGTTCAAGCTGGATTTAGAAAAGGCAGAGGAATCAGAGATCAAATTGCCAACATCTGCTGGATCATCAAAAAAGCAAGAGAGTTCCAGAAAAACATCTTCTGCTTTATGGACTATGACAAAGCCTTTGACTGTGTGGATCACAACAAACTGTGGAAAATTCTTAAAGAGATGGGGAATACCTGACCACCTGACCTGCCCCCTGAGAAATCTGTAGGCAGATCAAGAAGCAACAGTTAGAACTGGACATGGAACAGACTGGTTCCAAATCAAGAAAAGAGTATGTCAAGGCTATATATTGTCACCCTATTTAATTTACATGCAGAGTACATCACATGAAATGCCAGACTGGATGAAGCAAAAGCTGGAATCAAGATTTCTGGGAAAAATATCAATAACCTCAGATACGCAGATGATACCACACTTATGGGAGAAAGTGAAGAACTAAAGAGCCTCTTGATGAAAGTGAAAGAGGCGAGTGAAAAGGCTGGCTTAAAACTCAACATTCAGAAAACAAAGATCATGGCATCCAGCCCTATCACTTCATGGCAAATAGATGGGAAAACAATGGAAACAGTGAGAGACTTTATTTTGGGAGCTCCAAAATCACCGCAGATGGTGACTGCAGCCATGAAATTAAAAGACACTTGCTCCTTGGAAGAAAAGTTATGAGCAATCTAGACAGCTAAAAAGTAGAGACATTAGTTTGCCTACAAAGGTCCATCTAGACAAAGCTATGGTTTTTTCAGTAGTCATGTATTGTGGGGCCCTAAATGGGAAACCTCAGAAAAAAAAAGGGAGGGCCAGTTTGACAGTTGGAAGCCGTTGGAAACTAAGATGTTGCCTGGCAGAAGTGATAGGGGCGAGGTCTATGTTTGTCAAAGCTTTTGATTGGCTCTCTTGATTTCCATGCAAATAAGGATTTGAACTTTAACATGATTGGTGCGATTGAAGGCACATAATGACTTGACCTTTAATGTGATTGGTGCAACTATGGAAAGTCCCTCCTAAACCACCCCCTGCTCGCCTATATAAGCTGGGTGTTTGCAGCAATAAAGTGGAACCGCTTCGATGGAACCCCTTTCGCGTCTGATTGTCTCGCTCGCCGAGGGGCTGGGTTGGCAGACAGCAGGCTCACCTCTCCTCGGGAACCCCTCTGCTTTGCTGAGGGAAGTTCCACGCCTCCACTCTTTCTGCAGAGCGCCCCCAGCAATGTATGAATGTGAGAGTTGGACTATAAAGAAAGCTGAGCACTGAGGAATTGATGCTTTTGAACTATGGTGTTGGAGAAGACTCTTGAGAGTCCCTTGGACTGCATGAAGATCCAACCAGTCCATCCTAAAGAAAACCAGTCCTGAAGTCATTTGAAGGACTGATGCTGAAACTCCAATACTTCTGCCACCTAATTAGAAGATTAGAAGAGCTGACTCATTTGAACAGACCCTGATGCTGGGAAAGATTGAAGACGAGAGGTGAAGGGGATGATAGAGGATGAGATGGCTGGATGGCATCACCGACTCAATGGACATGAGTTTGAGTAAGTTCTGGGAATTGGTGATGGACAGGGAAGCCTGGTGTGCTGCAGTCCATAGTGCTGCAAAGAGTTGGACACGACTGAGCAACTGAACTGAACTGAACCATTCTCCACATAGTAGCCAGAGTGATTCTCTTAAAATCTACATCATCGTGATAATGTGTAAAACATTGGCCTATACAGCATACCCACCATATCTCACCTTCTCCCTCATCCCCTTCTCCCTGGCCATGCTGGCTGGCCTCTTGTCTGGATATTCCTAAACCTTGTTGAACATGTTTCTGTCCTCAGCCTGGAATGGTCTTCACCTAGATACCCAAATGGCTTGCTTTCCTTCAGGCTCTGCTTTGTCACCTTACCCCAGGTTTTCCTGACCACCCGATATTAAATAGGTTTTCCCCTCCATCCATCTAGCACTCTTCATCTCCCATCTTGCTTAGTTTTTCTCCATAATACTTATCATCATAGGAATGTGATATGTATTTTTTTTGTATTGCCTTTTCATAGAATAGAAGCTAAAAAAAAATTCATTTCTGTATCCTTAGTTCTTGAGAGTGCACGACATGTAATGTTCAAAAAGTCTGTTGTTTAAACCATAGACCTAACAAAACACGGTGAGTAGATACTGTCTTAGGGTAACTTTCCCCATGTATGTGACTTTTTCATGAGATATTTTTTTAAAGTATGCATTAAATAACACTGAATCAAGAGGAAAGAATCTTTTCAATATTTTAATCCCTCTCATTAAGTCAAAAGGTCTCACTTTGTGCAATTTTTGTCTAACACTTGATAATTTGCCCTTCTAAAAGAGAATGGGCCTTAACATTTACAACCTTTTGTAGGGAACACTATTTGGCCAAAACTTAATAACCTTGCTTTGTTTCCACTGTATTTAAGGGCACCATCTATTTTAATTATGTCTGGTAACATGTTAATCTCATTTAAATCCTCTAAGCGCTCTTATGAGTAAAGTATTATTTTTGCACAAGATGAGTTTCCCATGAGATGAAGATAAAATTTCCTTTAAGATAAAATTCACCAATTTAAACTGCACAATGCAGTGTCTCTTAGCATCGTCACAGTGCTCTGCAACCATCACTAATTCTAGAACATTCTCAACACCCCCAAAGAAACCCCATACCCTTTAGCTATCACTTCCTAACCTCCTCATTTCCCCTAGCCCTAAACAACCACTAATCTTTCTGTCTCTAATTGCCTATTCTAGACATATCATACAAATGGAACATGTGATCTTTCAGGACAGCTTTTTTTGGGGGCGGGGGGGAGGGCTTGTTCCTGTTTTTCATCTTGCGTGTTTTCAAGGTTCATCCATACTGTAACACGTTCCAGGATTTCGTTCCTTTTTCATGGCTGAATAATACTGTATTGTGTGGACATATCACATTTATTTATTTATCAGCTGAGGGGTATTCAAGTTGTTTTCTCTTTGGAGTTATTATAAATAAAGCTGCTGGCACATTTAGGTACAAGTTTTTGTTTTAACATGTTTTCAGTTTTTTTGTATATACATACCAGTAGAAATGCTGGACCATATGGCAATTCTGCTTAACTTTTGAGGAAAGGACAAACTGTTTTCTGAAGTGGCTGTACCATTTTGCATTCCCACCAGCAACACCCAACCGTTTCATTATTTCACACTCTTACTGAAATGTGGAACTGTACTCTTTTTAAAACTTTAGCCACTCAAATAGATATTTCATTGTGGCTTTAATTTGCATTTCTCTAGTGACTACAGACCTTGATCATCCTTCCATGTGATTATAGACTATATGTATGCCTTCTCCAGAAATATTCAATTTTTTGCCCATTTTAAAACTGAACTTTTTTTGTTGCTGAATTGTAAAAATTTTTCTTTCTAAAGTATCTTATTAAAACTATATATTTAGGAACTTCCCTGGTGGTCCAATAGTTAAGATTACTCACTGCTAATGCAAGGGACCAGAGTTCAATCCCTGGTTAGGAAGCTAAGATCCCAAAAGTCCTGCAGTGCAGCCAAAAATTTAAAAAGAAAGAAAGCCACTTAAAAAAGCAGAAGTTTAAAAATTATATGTTTAGAGAAAAATGTTAACAACAGTACAAGTGGGCAAAAATAACGAAGGCAAAGGCCCAGTTTCAGCAATACTGGCTCACACACTAAAGGCAAGATTTCTGGCCTCACAGCAGCCAGGTTCAAATCCCAGTTCTGCCTCTAAAAAGCTGCCTTTTAGGCAAGACAGTCAACCTCTGTCAGACTCAGCTCCCCCGGCTTTAAAAAGGGTGGCACCTGCCACTTCAGAGCTATTGAACAAATGACGCGTGTGAAGCGCTTACTCAGTGCCAGTGCCGCTAGCGCTCTCTAAAATTAGTTACAATGACGACAGGCGACGAGGCCTTCGGCCTTCACGGTTCAGTTTGCTGAGGACTCAGTCCCCAACCGCAGGGGCGGGCCACCACAGATCCTGCGCCACAGCGTACAGGCCTTTATACGCATGCTCTTCCCTCAGCGACCTCTCACAGGCACCTGCCCCCGGCTCGGAGCCGTTATGGCCGCGCCACCAGACTTCCGTTTCCGGGTCACCGAGGCGACGTCCGGTAGCGTGACCGGGGCGCGCTAAGCCGGCGGGGTCCCGGAGCGGGAAGGGTCTGCGCTGACGGCCGGTTTAACCGGACGCTGGGAGTGGCCAGGTGGGGCGCCGCTGACCCTCAGCAGGGAGGAGTGACCTTCGTCTTCCGACCCGGACGGGCCACTGGCTGCATTTCAGCCCTATCCGCAGTGAACCCCTTCTAATTCCCTTTCCCTGGACTTAACGTGCTCCCCGGTCGGGTGGGAGTCGGGAGACGTGGGTTTCATTCTCTCCTGCGCCACTGGTTGGCACTCTGACCTTGGCTGGATACGCCCTTTCGTGGGCTTCCGCTCCCTTATTTAGTGATTGTGAGCTCCTTAATGGCAGGAACAATGGGCTTCCCTGTTGACTAAGCTGGTAAAGAATCCGCCTGCAATGCGGGAGACCCGGCTTTGATCCCTGGGATGGGAAGATCTCCTGGAGAAGGGATCGGCTACCCACTCCAGTATTCTGGCCTGGAGAACTCCATGGATTGTATAGTCCACGGGGTCGCAAAGAGTCGGAAACGACTGAGCGACTTTCACTAATGGCAGGAACGGCCTTTTATTTGTGTTAGACAGTGTCGCGTGTCCCGGGTACAGAATAGGGACAGTGTACGAACTCCGTGTCTGCTTAAGTTGTTTGGGGTTACGAAACTTTGAAAATCTGGCGAGAACTTTTGATCTCCACCTACCAGCTATCTAGTTCACCCTGCCTCCCACCGCACCAAATGCTCAGAAAAGGAAATTTCGCTTACAGTTACTTTCAGATAGTTCACAGATCTCTATTGATGCCCATTCATGTATCCCAGAGCCTGTCCTGTCCTAGGCATTCAAATATTTGTAATCACAAGACAGTAAATGTTCAGTTAGTTATTTTTTTAAATGCATGAATCACTATCCATTTCAAAGAAGATAGACATCCTTAATTAGCAAGTAGGAACTGGCAGTAGTATGCTATTCTTGCATAGTCTTTTAATAATCCTAGGAGAGAGCCATTATTCATTTCCCATTTGCAGGTGGGGAAATAGAGGCAATGGAAAATAAACTTATTTTAGGTTATTCAACTTTCGAATGTCCAGGGCAAGAATTCAAACCCAGGTCTGAAATTCCAAAGCCCCTTGTGCTTAACTACTAGCTGAAGAAGGATTAAATGCGGAAATATTTTTAAATGTGCCCTAGCAACCTGTTTTGAGGTTAACTTATGTAATTATGTGATGACTATCATCAAGATGGGTGATCTCAAACCAAACGTTGCATACTGTGGAAAGACTTGTCTGTCTACATTTCTTTTATAGTATCTGTGTTGCTTGTTTAATAATACTGTATTTTAAATCCTCCACTTTGACCCATGTTATTCAGTCCCTATAACTTTGGTGAATACTGATTTGGTTATGTTGGATTGTTCTGCTAGACCTCCAAATTAGATATTTTTAATTATAGTTGAAGTAAGAGGTGATAATGTTTGGGCATTATTTCTTTTTTCTTTTCTGTACTACTTTTAAAGGGACTATATTCAGGATCTTGGAAGCACTGCCAATATGTCTGATGTTCAAGAAGCCACTAACCAGCTCCTGGATGTGAATCTTCGCGAGAACCAGATGTCTGTACAAGTGACTGAAAGTGGCCCCAGAAATGAGTCTGAGCATCTCCAAGTCACTATTGGTGCCACTGTGCCTACTGGTTTTGAGCAAACAGCTGCAGATGAAGTGAGAGAGAAATTGGGGTCATCGTGCAAAATCAGCAAAGACCGGGCAAGATATATTTTGACATTTCAGTGGACAGTCTGGCTCAGGTTTGAATGAAGCAATATTTAAAATGGCTTTCTAAATAGATGATTTTATGTTTACTTTCTTAGTTTACAGACCTCTCTGGAATCCTTACTGCTTTTCTTTGCTCTGCCCTATATCAGGTGATTTTAAAGTATTCCTCCATTTTCTGTTGGGTACTGATTTGTAAGTTTGCTTTTTTTTTTTTTCTTTTAGATTGATCCTAATATTTCCTGAGGATCAATTCGCCAGAAAAAAATCCTGTGAGACTCAGGAAGAAATTCTTAGTGTCTACTGTTCCTCTTAGAATTTATTTACCTTGGCATGTAGTTGAAATTTAGACTTCAGTGTTGAAGCATAAAGGGAGTGATTTTTCTTTCTATCTGTGTCAGATTTATTCATGCACAAAACTAATTAGGATCACTGAAGGTGAGAAGTGAAGGTCAGCAAACTGCCATCCCTCTAGAGTGAACACTAAGCTGTATCTCAATACCACATAAGCAACACGAGGGCAGGGATTATTGCCTGTGTTTTGGGGGCTTTTTGGTCAACATTTCCCAAGCTCTTAGTGTCTGGCATATAGTAGACCCTGTATTTTTCATCCAATGTTTAGTTGGTAACCTCAGCAGCTTTGTAAAGATAGGCACTATCATTATCCTCATTAATCATTAAGCTTAATAATAGGTAATCTGCACAAGGTTACTTAGCTAATAATCACTAAGCTGGAGATCAGACCCTACACAGTATACCCCAGAGAGCTGTGAAGGCAGAATAAAGCCCTATTTCACTGCTTCATCTTTTCCTTCTCCCTAACTCATGTTGCCCACAGAATACTCGTAGTTTTTAGTCTTCCATCTGTGTTTTTTCCTTTTCTGTAGGGGAATAGAACCTGATGGGTAGCCGAAAAGATGGGAGGGTGGGGAAATGGGAAAAGTTTTAAACACAAATTATAGGTAATAGCAGCTTTAAAATCTTTGTACCTTATTTTTATATTTAAATGTTGATAGTTTATGCACTTCAAAAGCTTGCCCAGAATTTGTCTCTTAACATTTTTTTTTTCCCACCCAGGTTCATTATCTGAGATCAGTTGATAATTTATTTGTGGTTGTTCAGGAGTTTAAGGATTACCAGTTCAAAGAAACAAAGGTAAGTTTTCCTAAACATGGAAGCTAATTTTCAGCCTCTTTCCAAAGAGATTATTTCCATTTTTCATATTCTGTGTATCATTTAGCATTACTGCTTCTTTTATGATAATAGAATGCTGCTGCTACTGCTGCTAAGTCACCTTAGTCGTGTCCGACTCTGTGTGACCCTATAGACGGCAGCCCACCAGGCTCCCCAGTCCCTGGGATTCTCCAGGCAAGAATACTGGAGTGGGTTGCCATTTCCTTTCTCTAATGTATGAAAGTGAAAAGTGAAAGTGAAGTTACTCAGTCATGTCTGACTCTTTGAGACCCTAGGGACTGTAGCCTACCAGGCTTCTCCGTCCATGGGATTTTCCAGGCAAGAGTACTAGAGTGGGTTGCCATTGCCTTGTCCAATGATAATAGAATGGTGGGAAGCTTTTACAGTAAAATCCATAGATTTGTTGATAATCCATTTCCAAAAGTTGCTTTTAAAAATTATTATTGCAGGGTGTGGGGAATGGGTGAAGGAAATCAACAGATACAAATTTCCAGTTATAAGAGAACTGAACATGGTGACTGTAGTTAGTAATACTGTACTGTACTGCTCAGATAGTATATCTTAAGAGTTGTCATCACCAGAAACCTGTATGGTGACAGATATTAACTAGACTTGTGGTGATCATTTTCCAGGGTAAACAAATACTGAATCATTTTATATATACCTGAGACTAAAATTATATGTTAATTATATCCCATTTTCTTTTAAAGGGGAAAGAATAACAGAAGAAGTAAAAATCAATATTGAAAACAAAAAGATAAATCAATATTGAAAAACAAAAACTTAACAAGAAATAGAACAAATGATTTGACTTTCTGACAAAAGAAAGGGACCTTAGATGAGCTTTCCTGATATATATGGATTCAAACAGAATTGCTTCCCGGCTGTGAAGCAAAGAGCAGGCATCAGTTTGTGTCATCTACCAATAACACTTTCTCTCACCATTCTGTTTTTGCCCTGCTTTCTTCTCTAACTTGTTTTTTGAAATAAAGCCAAAGTAATATCTAAATACTCCTTCAGTTGTTAGGACAACAGCTTTGTTCCTAGCTTGTATTTAGCATCAGATTCCTAAATATTGAGATGCTGCCTAAGCTGAAGGCTGAAAATAGATTGCAGTCCAGCTTTAGTATTTTTCCACATTGCTTTTAAAGGTCTCATTTCCAGAGTCAAATGCTTGAAAACCTTTTTCTTTCAGTTTTATTGCCTATATTAGAAATAATCTTTTTAAAACTATGATGTGCTGCCTGATTGTCTAATTTTTATTTATTGGTAACAGGTTGATTTCCAAAACATCATTCAGAAACCAGTCAAACTGATATGAACCCACAACCTAGAAAAAAACAGACCAAAAAGAATTCAGACTGAAAATAGATGATAATTTTATTAACTAAAATGTAACTTTTAACACTAGTTTTATAACCCTTCAGCCTTCTGATGGGCATTGCCAACCAAATCATATCTACAAAATTAGTAAATAACAGGCAGGCTGCTGACAATCTTTGCTCTTAAGTATTTCAAAGTTTTAATAGCTGATTCTCAGGGATGATCCAGAGAGATGATATGGGGTGGGAGGTGGGAGGGGGGGTTCAGGATTGGGAGCTCGTATACACCCATGGCAGATTCATGTCAATGTATGGCAAAACCAATATAGTATTGTGAAGTAAAATAAAATAAAAATAAAATTTAAAAATAAACTTTAATAGCTGATTCTATACATGAATAAATGTTGACATATTTTAAAAATATGTGTCCATCTTAAATTCTTGCCTCTAACCTACTAGGGTATTATTAATAATATTTTCTTCAATTGCCATGTTTTTGCCATCCTGGAATTTGTATTATTTTGGGTATTCTTGATCTCTAATTGGAGGTGAATTTGATATTATGGAGCCATGTTTCCAGAGCTGCCTTCTAAGTAACTGCAAAGGAGGTTACTGGTAGAAATCCCAGAAGAAATAGCAAAGATTAAAGTAGATTTTCAGATCTCTGCAAGAGCAACTTCTGTTGCATATGACTGTGAAAAATTGTTAAGCCCTTCATGGACTTGAGTTGCAACATGCCCCCAGTAGAACCTTGTTTTGTTTGGCTTCTAGTTTTCATTCTGTTGACCGTCAGTTTTTTCCTTTGTTGCATTATACTTTCGCATTGTCTATAAAAACCTGTTTGTTTAAGCATCCTAATGGGTTCTCTATTTTTAAATACTCAGATGATATCATGAATTCTATTAGCTTTTTTATTAACTAATTTTTTTAAAGGGTAACAACTGTGATTTAAATTGTTCAGCCAGTTTATATATTTATTTAGAACAAAGTTGTAAGGATTGAAAAGATATACAATGAAGGATGTTCCTCTGTCTTCATACTATCCATTTCCCTTCTTGAAGGCAACAGTTATTACCAATTTCTTAGATACCCTTCAAGAGATATTTTAATATGTGTATTTTTTTTTACATATTTACACAAATGGAAGTATACTATACATACTGTTCTGTGTTTTTGCTTGTAATCTTGAGATCACGCCACTATCGTTGGATTTGACTGCATCACAATTTAATCAGTACCATTTTAGGACATTAGGATTTTCCACACTCTAGTCATTATGGTCGTGCAGTGAACATCCTACATACATCCAAGTACATATTCAGTCTAAGGATCATTTTCTGTTTGATAAGTTTATCCCATTGATGTTTATTGATACGACAGAAATGTTTGGTCTCGGTTCTGTCATGTTTATGTTACACACATTCAGCTTTTTAAAAATTTATGTGTTTGCTTTTTCCACATGCGTGTGTTTTAAAATATTTGGAAAGTTTGTGTTAACTTTTATAAATACTGTTTACACAGTATTTCTTGAATCTCAACTAAGATCAGTGATGAAGCTGGCATATTTTCCACGTCTCCCCTCCCTTTCATCCTCCAGTTTTATAATTTTTCTTGGTGTTGACCCATATGCCTTTAAATCCTTTAAGTATACTTTAAAAACATTAGTTTTAATTTCTATCCTTTGACCTCAGGGTATAAGAGAAGAAGATACCAGTGTGCTTAAATTACTTGCCATGTTCTGTTACCTTTTCCTCCAAGGATAAATCCCTTTGTAACATTTACATTCTGTTTTGCTGTCATAATCCCTGCGTTTGTTTTCATTTTAGTCTTCGTTAAATTGATTATAGGCACACTGCTTGTCTTTTTGTTACAGGTTTATCTCTTGGATGGCATGAGTTCAGAAATGTTTTTCTTTCACCTCTATACTTGATTAATAGTTTGGGTTTAAAATTGGGAGCCATGCTCTCCTTCCTTAAGAATATCATAGACTGTGTTCATTCTCTTCTAGCGTGAAATGTTGCCATGGAAAAATCTGAAGCCACCTTGTTATCCGCCCCCCTTATTTGTTGCTTTCTTGTTATTTCTGCTTGATGCCCAGATGATTTCTTTTTTTTTTCAATCTTTTAAGTCACCGGAATATGTCTCCTTGTTGATAATTCCTAGTTAGGACATGTCAAGCTATAGAGCAATTCATATCCATTTATATTTAAGTTTTCTTGAACTATTTTTTAATATGTTTTATTTTAAATCCCTTTATCGAGGATAAAACCAGTTATACATATGTAGGATCTCTTTTGATGTTTTCTGTTGTTCTCTCTAGTCCTTTTAAAAATCTTTGCTCATTTTTACTGTATTTGCTTTGTTTTCCTTCACATCCCTTACCGTATTTTCAGCAGTGGCTTCCATAAGTGGTGCTTTCAATATGGTCTTCATTTTTGCAATGGTTTTGTTTTCTTATTCAACTTTTTCTTTGAACTCTACAAGCTCCTGTTTCATCATCTTCTGGCAGCTCCCCTCATCTTTTCCTGCTTTTATATCTCTTCTTTGAGCTCTTATGTTGCAGAAGTATTTCCTTATTACATTTTTTTGATTTCATGTCAACACATCTCATCATGGATTTCAGTTGCTTTGTGTCAGTATCTTTCTGGTCACTGGTGGTTTTCTGCTGTTTGTTTTTCTGTCCCTTGCCTCCTTTTTTCCATTCATGTAAGTCTGGTGCTAATAAGTTTTGATAATTGCTCATCCTTGAATGTGGGAGTTCCTTCTTGATGGGAGATTCAGGAACTGTTCCAGGCCAGCAAGAAATCCCCCTGATTCACTGTGAAGTTCCTTCTGGCAAAAGGTTGTGGGTGAATGAGTTCTCCTTTTCCTTCTTTTTTAAATAGCTTTATTGAGGTATACTTTCCATACCATATACTGAGTTCTTTTAACCATTTCTTCTCCCTAGCTGGAAAGGTTCAGGAACTTTAAGGTTATTTAGTATATAGAGTATCTCTGCACATCTCTATTCTTTCTCTCCAGCAAATAGAGCCAGTCTCTGAGATTCCTTTTTCAGCTTCCATTTCTCTCTGCTGCTTTTGGAAACAAACAAGATCCAGGGAAGCTCCCTCTTGATGCATGCTCTTCTTCCCTGCTTTTCCGAGAATTTATTTATTCCTCCTTTGGAGACTGCTCCCCCCCTTTGCCTGAGATGTGTAGGTATTCTTCCTCAGGTGTCTTCCTACACTTCTGCTTGAGCTTCCCTGCACTCAGGAATTCTTACGTTAGAATTCTTATGTTCAGGTTCTAGGTTAACAGATCCCATGTAGATTCTATTACTATCAAGTTGGTGTTTCTCTTGCTCTTTTTCTTGTTGTTGTTGTTGTTTTTCTTCTTGGCCATGCTGTGTGGTTGTGGGGTCTTAGTTCCCTAACCAAGGACTGAACCTGCACCCCTACACTGGAAGCTCAGAGTCTTAACCTCTGGACCACCAGGGAAGTCCCTGCATTTACCTTCTGAGAGGAGCCTTGGTAATGAACCTAGTAACTTTAGATGATGCTAAGTTATGTAAAGAAAATAAAATGAGAAGAGAGTGACTTGAGAGTAGAGCAGGTCTCTCAGAAGATGTGCTTTTAAATTGCTATTGAATAATGAGAAGGGAACCAGCAGTGCAGAGAGGCTATGTGAAGCACATACCTTCACATGTGAAGCAGAGGTGGGAAGCTTGGGAGAGATGATCCTGACATGATACAAGAAAAGAAACATAGACAGGAGTTGGGTTACTTGGGCTTTTAGGGAATTTGAATTTGGGGGAATTTAATAAGCTGTTGAGGTACTTTACACATGATCAGATTTACTTTTTTCACAGATGACTGTAGATACTATTTAGATACTGGATAGATACCTTTTAGTTTTTAAAGTTTGAGTTTTTTCTTTTTAAAACTATATAGTATGTATACACGGCCACGAAATTAAATAGGAAGTCAGTCATTGAGAGGTCTGCTGCCCTCCCGTGTCTTTCATCCACCCACTTCCCCTCCCTAGAGGTAACCACTGTTAATAGTTCCTTATTTGCTTACATTTTAATCTAGAAGCCCAGCTTGTAAACTACCATTCTATCTTGTATTATTCTGTAGTGGCCTTAATTTGTATAAACCTTAATATTCTCAATTAAGACTTTTAATTTCCTCAGTTACAGGCATTATATTACTCTTTGTCCTATATTCCTGCCACCCCCAACATAGTGATTAATGTAGTCCATAGGCAAAGTAGGAGTTTATTTGTTCAATTAAATGGTAAAAATGAATGAAATTAATGGATTTCATTCTCTGTCTTTATAGGAAGAAGTTCTAAAGGATTTTGAGGAATTGGCTGGGAAGCTTCCATGGTCAGACCCTTTAAAAATATGGAAAATTAACACATGTTTCAAGAAAAAAAAACAAAGCGCAGAAAGATAAATCTGAATTCAAGTAAACAGAAGATTGATAATGGACGAGGAGATACAACAGTTGAGAAGGATGTTAAAAAGAGTTCATTAACAGTGTCTCAGAGTCACAGATCTTAGACTGTTATGAAAATCCAGCCATCAAAGAAGAGGTATCAACATTAATAGGTGATGATTTGGCATCTTGCAAAGATGAGACTGAGGAAAACTCAAAAGAAGAAGGTGATCCTGAAGTGCTGAAGTTTAGAGTCACATGCAACAGGGCAGGAGAGAAACACTGCTTTTCCTCAAATGAGGCAGCAAGAGATTTTGGGGGTGCTGTTCAAGATTATTTTAAGTGGAAGGCTGATATGACCAACTTTGATGTGGAGGTAAGTGCATGTTCTTACTGTGATGATTCAAGAAGGTTGTCATAACAAATTTGTAGAATTTTCACGACTGACTTAGTCTTATGGACAATTAAATTGAGGTCACAAAGTTAATGGCTGTCATTAACAAGAGTATGGGCAATGGAGACAGAGCTAAATCCAGATTTGTACTCCATAACTGTGTAGCTTTGGACAAGATATTCTCTCTGAACCTCTATTTCGAATTGGAGCCGATAACACTTTATACCTATGTGTCCCAAAGGTTAAATGAAGTTTTATACTTTTGAAATTATACTTTTGAAGTATCTGGAATGATACCTGATCTATACTACATGCTCAGTAGGTGGGGGAGCTATTGAGATTTGAGTTTTCTAATTTCTAACCTCGTGCTTTTTCTAACATGGTGTGGACGTTCAGATTATAAAATTCAAAAGAAATAAAGCAACGGTTTTGTTGTTGTGTATCTTGGTTGCAGACTGTGCTGCTGAAGTGGAGTATATTTTTAAAACAAACCTTGACCTTCTAAAATGAGGATATCATTGCTAACACTCATCCTGGAGCCAGTTCTCTTTCTTATATTGTGCTATATTCCCAAGCTCATATCCTCCTTTTAACATGCTCACTCTCCTTGGTCTCAATCTTCTGCTATATGGGTGATTGTATGTGGGCCATACTGACTAATCTTTCCATCTCCAACAGTTTAAAGGCCTCTAGCAGCTGATGTTTTTACCAAGGAGTTTACTGTTGCTTTAGGGACACTTGAATCTGGGGCAAGTCGTTATTCTGTTCTTTTTGCATATCAGATTGGAAGGACAATTCCTCATTCCTTTTTCCTTGTAACAACTGTTAAGATGATGAACAGGCTAACTAGGACAGTGATGTCCATAAGTTAGCAAAAGGGCTCAGAGGACAGATTCAGGAGCCATACTGCCTGGGTTTATTTATTTATATTATTTCGCTGTGCTGGCTCCTAGTTGCAGCATGTGGGATCTTTGGTTGTGACATGTGAACTCTTAGTTGCAGCATGCAAGATATAGTTCCCTGACCAGGAATAGAGCCCCGGCCTCCTGCCTTGGGAGCGCAGAGTCTTAGCCTCTGGACCACCAAGAAAGTCCCACTAACTGGGTTTAAATCCCAGTTTATGAGCTGTATGACTTTGGGCAAGTAAAAGTGACCTCTTTCTGTCTTAATTTCCTCATCTATAAGAGGAGGATAATAATACCTAGCTCAGAGAGGGTGGATATGAAATGAGGTAACAAATATAAAGCGTGTAGAACAGTGGTTTGCATAGAGCTAGGTAAGTGTTAACTGCTGCTGTTGAGATCATGATGAGGAAATTTGAGGTGGAAGATAGGAGAACCCATTTTTCTTTTATTTGAATAGTTAATATTTAACTGTGTGTTAGAAAAACTATAACTAGGACCAAAAAATTCTTTCACAGGCATTACTTATGAGTCAAAAGTTTTTTTATAAGTACTAAGAAAATAATAGGTGTTAAAGCATATGTGGCCTGGCATTAACAGTTGGTTAATCTAAATGAAGGGTATACTTAGAGTTCATTGTGCTAGTATTCTTGTAAGTGTTTCTATATGTTTGGAATTTTTTTTCCTCCAAAGTTAAAAATTTTAAAATGCATTTTAGAAGCCTGAAAACCTTCAAAATATGTTTCTCTTATAAAAATTGGAGGAAATCTGGTTATACCTAACTTGTGAAAACAGTGAATCAAAAGGAGAATAAAATAATTCTAAAATAGTATATACTTAAATAATTTCCTTTGTATGAAGCTCAAAAAATTAATTTTTCATGATAGTGGTCAGATTAATGACAATTTGGGGTGGGTACTGACTTAGAGGGCAAGAAAAACTATCTTTTTCTGGGTGGTGGTTACACAGCATGTACATGCAAAAATTCACTGCACTACATACTTAAGATTTGTGCATTTTACCGTTTGCAAGGTATACCTTAATAATAAAGTAACAGAAATTAATGAAGCCTCAAATTTTAAAATCTTAGTAATAAGTATAATTTGAACTCTCTTAAAGCTATTTTATTCTGTATTATTTTATTTGTAGGTTCTTTTGAACATCCATGATAATGAAATTGTTGTGGGCATTGCGCTGACAGAGGAGAGTCTCCACCGAAGAAATATCACACATTTTGGACCCACAACTCTTAGATCTACTCTTGCCTATGGGATGCTCAGGTGAGAGAATGAGTTAGCCTTGAGGTTCAAGTGACACTTTGCTTTGAATTTGCCCTTCAAAATCTTTTGTTAGGTACTGTGTTGGAATCTAGTAGATAAAAGAACAGGATAAAATGTTAAAGATCTCTTTCTTTGTATCCAATGTTGATTCCTTGAGATTCTGAAAAGATCACGTAATTAATATCTCAATTTTCTTGATTTAAAATGAGAAGGATAGTTTTCATCTGCCTTTTGAATATAGTTGTCACATTTCTGTTTAGAAAGGATATATTCCATGTTGAGAAATAGAACAGATTTTGTTCTGTTTCATTTCTGTGCAGTGAAGCAGATGGATAGCAGAGATTTCATAAATGTGTATAATGTGTAAATGAACACAGAGAGCTTTTACTTACATGTTAAAATTTTATACTCATATAAACCCAGGAATCATCCTGGAATTTTCTACTTTACAAAGAACAAAATGGCTTTCTTTCTTCTTTGCCTGTTTCCCTTTGACTGGCTGTTTCTTTCCACCACTAGGACAAGATGTCTTCTCTAGGTTTCTGTTTGCCAGACTGCGAAATAGATTTGATATGAGACTTAAAGGTTTATGAGTGAGGAATAAATGCAGAAACAGATGCAAAATACCTGTTACATGCAGTACCTGGCACACCTGGTAGTTAATTCTATGTCCTTGTCTTCCAATCTTTGCTTCCTCTTTTCCCCTGCTCATCCTTGGAATCCTAGTTCAACACAATTGGAACCTGTCAATTCAATGACAACAGTAGAAAAACTGGGCCCATTTGATTAAGGAAGAGCTCCTAGTCATCATTCATTTAACAGACATTTATTATCTACTGAAGTCATTATGGTAGGAGTCAGGAATATAGAGAATTATTATGGGTGCAACTGTTAGAAACCTAAATAAGCTAGTTTAAAATTTTAAAAGTGATGATTGTGTGGGAAATCACACAATGGCAAAATACTGAGATGTCTTGGGAAACCCACAGAAAAACTGAAAGCCATGTCTTAAGAAAAGTAGGATCCTGGTCTTAGAGAAAACCACCAGAAACCTAGACAGTCACTTTCATCTCCCCTGGGAGTTTATGGGCTCTTGCCTCTACTTATCTCTATAAATGACTCCCCCTCATCTAAATTTATATGTTTCTGATTTTAAATAACCAGGGTTTCTAGCTCTTTGTTCCCAACTGTTAGAAGAAGAGAGAATCTGATTGACAGTTTTGGTCATGTGTTTACTCAGACCCAGCAACAGTGACTGGGAGTACAGAGTTGCTTACTCTCAAGAAGGTTGCCAAGGATTCTGTTGCTCTGTGTTTTGAGGGGCAGGAATGGGGAAGTAGAGCTGGACAGCTCAGTTCAGTTCACTTGCTCAGTGGTGTCAGACTCTTTGCAACCCCATGGCTTCCCTGTCCATCACCAACTCCCAGCACCAACATTGAGTCAGTGATGCCATCCAACCATCTCATCCTCTGTCATCCCCTTCTCCTCCTGCCTTCAATCTTTCCCAGCATCAGGGTCTTTTCCAATGAGTTGGTTCTTCACATCAGGTGGCCAGAGTATTGGAGTTTCAGCTTCAGCATCAGTCCTTCCAATGAATATTCAGAACTGATTTCCTTCAGGATTGACTGGTTAGATCTCCTTGCAGTCCAGAACTGTGGTGTTGGAGAACACTCTTGAAAGCTGGACAGGCCTTACAATAAGAATCCAATATTAAAGCAACTATTTATTGGATAAGTAAATGGCAGCCCACTCCAGTGTTCTTGCCTGGAGAATCCCAGGGATGGGGGAGCCTGATGGGCTGCTGTCTATGGAGTCACAGAGTCAGACATGACTGAAGAGACTTAGCAGCAGCAGCAGCAGCAGCAGCATGGTGGTTTAGTCGCTAAGTCGTGTCCGACTCTTGCGACCCCATGGACTAACCTGCCAGGCTCCTCTGTCCATGGGATTCTCCAGGCAATAATATTGAGGGGTAGCCTTTCCCTTCTCCTTGGGATCTTCCCAACCCAGGCATCAAACCCGAGTGTCCTGCATTGCAGGCAGATTATTTACCAAACTATAAAGCCACAATACTCTAATACAAATTAATTTAAAAAAGGAATCCAGTGTTAGTCCTCAGGAATCTCAGTTTTGGGAGGGAGAACCATAATAGAATGTGGAAAGAATGGCAGGACAAAAGAAGGAAAGAAGAACCTGTCACCTGTCTGAGGAGGAGATATTTCATAGAGGCGGTAACATTTAAGCCAGTAACAGTAATGCCTCTAATTCTGACTCTGTCACCTATTAGCTTTGCATCCACAGATGGATGGTTTGCATCAGCTTATCTGTAACTGAGAATAATAATAGTAACCTATCTCAAAAGGCTGTTAAAAGGATTAAAAGAGATAATGCATGCAAAGACCTTAAATCTATGCCTGGCAAATACTAAGAGCTGAAAACTAAAGTAGTTATTTTAATAGCAACCTTTATTGTCTTTAAAAGTAATTAGGAAAGGAATCCTGAATGAATAATTGCCAGTAAACTTGTATTGATACATGTTGTACTTGACACATTTGAGTTTTCAATGTAACAACACTTTTATATACAAAATAACTGGTATTTTCTGAAAGCATATGTACACACACACACACACATGAAAAGATCTACAAGCCAAATTCCATTCAAAGTGAAATAGAGATTTTGGACTATAGAGGACTTTCAGTTATGTATAATTTTTTTTAAGTGTGAGGATATAGACTCAACATATAGTTACAAATTTATCTTTAAAATAAATACTGATTGTTGTTTCTTCAGGCTGGCATAACAGACCTGTGATCAGACAGCATCAGGAATAGTCATTGTGGGTGTCTTGGCTGTTGACATCTGTTCACATAGGCCGTTTTCTTCTCTAGGCTCTGTGCACCTCAGCCCACTGATATAATAGTTGATCCGATGTGTGGAACAGGGGCAATACCAATTGAGGTAATAACTTTTCTTTAGCTTTTCGATAAGAAAGTGATGCATCCAGAATGTTCTAGAATTAATGGATAATGACCAAGGTTAAGTCCATGGACCCAAGATTTGAGTGAATTACACTAGTAAAGCTGGAACTTTTGTGATAAGGATGTAGCCACTTAATATAAATAGCCAAGGACTAGGCTTTAGATTAGAAGTCATGTTTATTCACTGGATTACAGAGAAGGCTGAGAATTACAAACCGATGAGTCCCATTTCTGTAGACAAACAGGTAGCCTTGAACAGAAAAGATAATGGAAGGCATAAGCATAAACTGGAAGAGGGCATTTAATCTCTATAATGTGAGATTATGTTTCTTAATCCACTTAGGTTGTTGAGGGAGTAAGTATAGTAGTATGATGAGGAAACCTAGGAACATTATTTCAGTTTTTTAGGATGTTTAGCAAGGTTCAGTTTCAGTTCAGTTCAGTCGCTCAGTCATGTCCAACTCTTTGCTACCCCATGAATCGCAGCATGCCAGGCCTCCCTGTCCAGCACCAACTCCCAGAGTTCACTTAGACTCACGTCCATCGAGTCAGTGATGCCATCCAGCCATCCCATCCTCTTGTCCCCTTTTCCTCCTGCCCCCAATCCCTCCCAGCATCAGAGTCTTTTCCAGTGAATCAACTCTTCACATGAGGTGGCCAAAGTACTGAAGTTTCAGCTTTAATATCATTCCTTCCAATGAACACCCAAGGCTGATCTCCTTTAGAATGGACTGGTTGGATCTCCTTGCAGTCTAAGGGACTCTCAAGAGTCTTCTCCAACACCACCATTCAAAAGCATCAATTCTTCAGCGCTCAGCTTTGTTCACAGTCCAGCTCTCACATCCATACATGACCACTGGAAAACCATAGCCTTGATTAGATGGACCTTTATTGGCAAAGTCATGTCTCTGCTTTTCAATATGCTATCTAGGTTGGTCATAACTTTCCTTCCAAGGAGTAAGCGTCTTTTAATTTCATGGCTGCAGTCACCATCTGCAGTGATTTTGGAGCCCCCAGAAATAAAGTTGGTTTGTTTTTTTTTTTTTTAATTTTTCCCATCTATTTCCCATGTTTTCCCTTCTGTTTCCCATGAAGTGATGATGGGACCAGATGCCATGATAGCAAGGTTACAAAGTTTTTAAATAAAAATCCCATGACATTGAGAGGACTCAAAAACTACCTAAAGCAAAGCAAGAAATGGAAAGGCATTTTCTAAGTGGAGAACATTTAACAGGAGAGTTTGCTTGAATCATTGTTATTGAATCAATATTATCTAAACTTTTATAATAATGGAGAAGAGGGCACTCCCAGTAAAATTGCTTAAACTTGTGAAATGGCAAGTTCCTTAAATATAGTATATGTAAAGCCAATGGGTGGAGAAGGCAGTAGCACCCCACTCTAGTACTCTTGCCTGGAAAATCCCATGGATGGAGGAGCCTGGTGGGCTGCAGTCCATGGGGTCACTAAGAGTCAATCAAACACAACTGAGCGACTTCTCTTTCACTTTTCACTTTCATGCATTGGAGAAGGTAATGGCAACCCACTCCAGTGTTCTTGCCTAGAGAATCCCAGGAATGGGGCAGCCTGGTGGGCTGCCGTCTATGGGGTCGCACAGAGTCGGACACGACTGAAGCAACTTAGCAGCAGCAAAGCCAATGGGGAAGAAACTTCAGGGAGATACCACAGATTCTGAGTGAGCAGAAACTGGACACATGAACAAGTCCAAAGCAACCTACAAAGGGGAAAAATAATCCAGAGTGCACTTAGGAAAGGACATCTGCCACTTGGGAATTAGGATCCCAGAAGGAAATCACAGTAGTCCAGATGATTGCTGTTTTCTACTAGTATCAACTAGAGAAATTTACTCTGGCTCAGGAGCCACACAGAGGAAAATCAGTTGTTGTTGCAAAGAATTCTGGAAACAAATCAGAGTGTTTTCCAGCTTTAAACCATGATGTGTCTGTTGTCTGGAATAGCAGTGAAGGTCAATACATGTCAAGAAATACACAACTAGAGCTAGAGACAGTCCAGAAGAGCCCCCTGTGCACCGCTGATAAAAAGAAAATGTTTGAGGCCTTTCCATGTAGGGATAGACATGAGAATGTCAATGTAGAAAAACCCTAGGCTGATATATGATCCAAATGAATGAAATTATGAAAGGAATTGACAGGTTATAGGACACGACTGAGCGACTTCACTTTGACTTTTCACTTTCATGCATTGGAGAAAGAAATGGCAACCCACTCCACTATTCTTGCCTGGAGAATCCCAGGGACGGGGGAGCCTGGTGGGCTGCTGTCTATGGGGTCACACAGAGTTGGACACGACTGAAGTGACTTAGCAGCAGCAGCAGCAGCAACAGAGACAGTTTTTTCACCAAAGTCTAAAATATTTAATTTAGAATACTCCCTTTCAAACTTGGAAGTACTATAAAAGCCTTGTCTTTCAGGAGCTGAAAATCTATATAAATAGGTTTAGAAGAAAAGTGAATATTGGACAATCAAAAATCACCTGAGGCTTTCATCAACCTCTTCATCCTCCTCCCAACATCACCTTTCTCCATTACCCTCAAGGGTCTGGGTAAAAGAAACAGCTATGAAGCACTGTGTCCATGGATGAGGGGGTATTACTGTTTACCAAGAAAGAGGTGGCTGTTTTTTATCCCTAAACCAAGGGCAGAACTGTTTGTGCTTTCATGTAGAAACCTGTTAATCTGCACAGAACATTGTTCATGCCTAGGGTAGTGTGTCACCTCACTGCAAAAGCTCAGGGTTTATATTCTGTTGGCATATTTTAAATTTATACAATCCTTTCAAGAATATAGTGGTTATCATTCAAAAGCCCATGTAATGAAGATTACACTTCATTTAAATTCTTAAGTATTTGTTTCTCAGATTATATACAAATCCCATAATCACACAAGGGTATAGGTTAGTCAGTTTGATTTGGTTAACTTTTTCAAAGTACATTTAAAGTCTGCAAGGCGTCCTGTGTGGTAGGGACTACTGGGTGAAGGATTGAATAACATACCAGACCTATCCTGTCCTTAAGGAGTTCCCAGATTTGTTGAGGACCAGATAGGTACAGAGGTATGAAAAAGGGAATAAGTACAGTGGCAGATACATGTACAAAGTGCTTTTGGAAAGGCAAATGAGAGACAGCTTGGAGAGCTGGGGTTGATGTCACAGAGGGCATGACGTTTGAGCTGGGTCTTCAAAGATGAGAGCTGAGCAAACAGAACAGGAGGGTATTACAAGCAAGGGAAGTAGCAATGTTGACAGCATGCAGTGTTTTGCCACTTTAGAAAAGCATTGGATTATTGACTTGGATTGTCTTGAATATTGACAAGTGGTTGAAATGATTTTTACCTTTAATCATTTTGGGGTTGGGTTTTTTTTTTTTTTTTGCAGTTTGCTAATTCTGTTTTAATAAATACTCTTGTCTTTTAGGGGCTACAGAATGGTGTAACTGTTATCATATTGCTGGTGATAATAATCCATTGGCTGTGAATAGAACTGCAAATAACATCTCATCTTTATTGACCAAGATCCAAGTTAAAGAAGGGTAAAAATTTAAAAGATTTTGTAGCATCACTTAGACTTAGATAATCAAATTTCATACTGGCTTTATGAATTAATACAACCAGTGCATTGTGACATTATAACCAAATATACATACTGTGAGACTCCATTTAAATTTTAAGTTGACTGAAACTAATTTATATATTTAAAATATTTTAACTGTAATTTCCCTTACCCTAATGCAACTATTTAAATTTTGTCTTCCTTCTTATTCCTATATCTTCTTTTCCACATAGAAGAATTACATGGATTCATTTTAATTTTGTTAAGTTTTCCATTATGTGTGCAGGCATCCAGCTGGGGACTTAACAGAGGCACAAGTGATCTTGTCTCTGGAAGTGTTTTTATTAAGTAGGTAATGTAGTTTGGAGAAGGCACCCCATGCAGGGCTGAGAGAAGGGGCCTTAGCTGTCCTCCCAGGTCCCAGGGAAGAGGATGGAGATGGCAGTGGTGCCCTTTGTCTGAAACTTAATTGAATACAAACAAGGGACTCAATCTTGTGCTAAATGTTACAGGAATTAGAGAAATCCAGGGGGAAAAGTCACCTAATACCAAATATTTGCCTATCCCACCCATATAATCTTTAATGTCTTCTTATTGGTATGCTTCAGGACCACTTTTGATGATTTCATAGTCTTACAGGACCACGTGTATCCCAAGATCTGATTCATTCATAACTCAGACTTTATAATCATTTTCTCATTTCAAAATCTGTTCTTATAAAACAAGTACATATTAAAATATTTTCTTATGCAATTAAAGTTGAAAATCAGTCTTAAATTTACTTGTTCTTATATATTGTCATTATAAATGTTTTAGCCTATGATCTGTTCTTTCCACTTACATGCTACCATAAACATTTTTACTATGTTGCAGATGTTGTCACTGATTTCATTGTAATTTTTGGATAACAGTCTCTTGAGAAATCTTTTTAAATTTCATTATTCAGGATATGTTGAAGTACCTTTTCTTTTGTCCCCACAGCAAACTGTCCTTGGGCTTGCCCATAGATACTGTTCAGTGGGATATCTGCAACCTGCCACTAAGAACTGGCTCTATAGACATTATTGTAACAGACATGCCATTTGGAAAAAGGTGAGACTTGTAAAAATGAGTTTTACTTTCATTTGTTATTGTGTTAGTACCCACATGTCTTCTAAATCCTTTGTATTTTCTTTGAGCTTATTCTGTCAGAAATCTTCCATTTCTTTTAGGAGACTTAGGTTTTTACTTCCTTTAACAGTATAATAGATTCACCCATTTTGTTTCTTCTGAGAACTCAGAAGTGTGTTAACTACACTTTGATCCTGACCATCACAGGAGGTTCATCCACTTTGTAGCCCGTTGTTGAATTACATTAATACTTAAGAGAAAGGTTGAGGAACTCTTGAGATGTTTTTAATCACTAGTTTATGTGGCTTCCCCAGTGTTTCAGCTAGTAAAGAACCTGCCTGCCAATGAGGGAGATGCAGGTTTGTTCCTTGGGTCAGGAAGATCCCCTGGAAAAGGAAATGGCAACCTGCTCCAGTAGTCCATCAAGTTGTAGACTCCGACACCACTGAGCATACATACATCTTGGTTTATATAACTGCTTATACTAAGACAACCTGTTATTATAGTTGTCAGTTTCTTTGTCCCTTAACCAGTTCATCCCATTCAAGATTCTAAGCAATTTAGTAGTCTGATCATTTATTTGATTGACACATAAATGGCAAAGCTGTGGTTTTAAAAGGCAACTTTTTTCATACTTCAGGATTTTCTTATTGCAATGAATTTTTAATAACTTCTCATATACAATCCTAGCTATTTACCTTTTGCAAAAGTAAGTGACTTATTCAACTTCCTGTTATAGGATGGGCTCCAAGAAGAGAAACTGGAACCTTTATCCAGCTTGCTCATGGGAGATGAGCCGTGTCTGTAGGCCAGGGACAGGCCGAGCTGTACTACTGACTCAGGACAAGAAATGCTTTGCCAAGGTGCTGTATGTTAGCACAAAACCTCAGCCTATGACAAATTTGGGACCTTTAACTAAACTTGGGGATATTTGAGTAGGAAATATTTTCTCTTCTCCCAGTGTTTTTACTAAGACCTCTGTGTGGTAGAGAAGCAGTTATCAGCTACTTACTTTTCTTTTTGTGTACACAGGCATTATCTGGAATGGGACACCTATGGCGGAAGGTGCATACCGTTTGGGTCAACATAGGGGGTCTTCATGCTGCAGTTTATCTCCTGAAACGTACACCTCAAAGTTTTGTTCATCCTTCAGAACAAGATGGAGAAAGATGTCCTTGGTAATACAAAGATCAAAAATGATTACTAATATCTGTGCTTCCTGACACTGAAAATATCAGCAGGAAGAACTTGCTTTGAGAGAAAACATAGTATTAATCAAAGATTTAATATAAATCTCTTCAACATATTTAGGAAAAGGTATAAATGGAATAAGTCTTATAAGAAAGTAGAGCTTTGGCGCTGTTTGAAAGGGGTAGTTGAGCAATTAGTACTTTTCTTAAAAGGCTTTAAAGATGCTAAGCCTACTAAAATGCTCTGGGGATTTGGGGTTTAGAACATTTTCAGGCTTTGTAACAGTTCCTATTTTCCACTGTAGGTGGAAAGCTACTCTGGCCTCATGGAAAGGCAGAGAGCCTAATCAGAGCATGAGGTTACATTTGATTGCCTGTGCAGCTTTGCTGTTTAGTTGCTCAAGTTTTTACATCAGTTTCTAAAAATGAAGCATTATTATGCTTTGTAAAATAGTGTTTGTTCCATGACAAGCTAAATCTTATGTAAGTCTTATATATGAGACTTAAAGTTTACTATCTGCCTTAAAAGTTATAACATCAGTGAATAACACATTAATCTGAAGATAGACACTCCTGTTTGTAAATAGCAGCAAATACAATGGTAAATGAAAGAAGGGACCAACAAGCCATATTTAAAGAAATTTTATTTTTTTCTTTTAGTACCAAAGGTGATGCTTTTCAAAATCAGACATAAACCTGTGCAAGTATTTTTGTTGGCTTTTCTAAAGGCTTAGAGAACTGATGAATTAAAAACTTCATGCAAGTCCTTCTGTTATTTTTCTCAGTCACTCTGCTGTGCCGTGCTTAGTTGCTCAGTCATGTCCGACTCTGTGACCCCATCGACTGTAGCCCTTCCAGGCTCCTCTGTCCATGGGGATTCTCTAGGCAAGAATACTGGAGTGGGTTGCCATGCCCTCCAGGGGATCTTCACGAACCAGGAATTGAACCAGAGACTCCTGCATTGCAGGTGGACTCTTTACCAGCTGAGCTACCATATTTGCTTTTCCAGTCCTTCCCAAAACAGTGGAAAATGAAATAACCTAAAAATTAAGTCGTGGTGAAACCAGCACTTCCCTGGGACAGATTAGATGTGCAGTTTTATGTGGTATTCTGTATTCAGTTTATTTTGGAGTTTCTGGCTACATTCAGCTTAGATTTTTCAGTGCCATGTTAGTTACATAACAGTGCTTTCATAATTAACTTTTGATGTCTCATCTAGAATAAAAGGACAGTGTTTATTTCCTTTGAAAGAAAAGTTCAGGTTAGCAGCATAATTCAGTCTTTGTATGGTTTCTCTCTGATGTGCCCATTTCCTGGGCTGGCTAGGGGTTCTGATTGGTCCGTGGGTAGTGGGGTAGGGTTAAGGGATTTCTAAAGGCTCTTTTCCTGGAACCTTACAAAATGGAGTAGCTTAGATTCCTCAGTAGTTACGCCCAAGTCGTGAAACCTCCCAGTGACCACCAGAGCGCCGATGTCCGATGCAAAAGCAAGAGTCTTTATTACCAAGTACGAGCTGGGGCTCCCACCGTTACCAACCCAGCGGCTATGGGAAGGAGTCCCGGGTTTTGGGTTACATTGCTTATATAGGGTATATTCGTGTAAAAGGGGATTTCAGGCTAGAGGACATCTGACTGGTCACCTTCTTTCAAAGGATTGTGTGTTGATTTCTGATTGGTTCTTATTACCTAGGCACACCACAGATTCCTGAATGTAAAGTCAAGAGATTTTGGTCTGAGGTCTGATTGGTGCGTGGATAGTGGGGTGAGTGAGGTCGGGTGATTTCCAAAGTCTTTTTCTGGGAACCTCACGAAATGGAGTTCTTTTGACAAGATGAGTAGCTTAGGTTCTTCATTTCCCCCTTCCCCAGGATCCAGGACAGACCCAATCATGGGTCTGTGGTCAGCTCTATTATGTGGTCTGCACCATGTTGATGCAGCTTTTGATGAAGGTTATTAGTTTGTTTAATAAACATGGTCCGAAGGTGAATAGCAAAAGCAAGATAATCAGAGGCCCTGCCAAGGAAGATATGAGGGTTGTGAACCAGGGGGATGAGTTGAACCAGGATTCAAACCAACTCTGAGACATTTCTCTTTCTCTTTTTCTCTGATTTAGCCCTTCTCTTATCTTGGCCAGGGATTCTCTGACCACCCCTGAGTGATCTACATAAAAACAGCACTCTTCTCCTAATGTGGCACATAGGCCCCCTTGCTGGAGAAAAGCCAAGTCTAGCCCCCTTCTATTTTGCAGTACTACTTCCGCCAGGGAACTCAGCGACTCTTGGAGGTGGCTGATTGAGCTTTCTAGTCGCTCAATATCAAGATCAATGGCTGCCCTTAGGCTGGAATAATGTTGATTCTGTAATACCAAATAGGATATCCTGGTTCTTGCCCTGGTTCTTGCCCTGGCTGCTCCTAACCCAACAAGACTGTGAGGGTTAAAACCATGACCGGTTCTCTCTTGGGCCGGTGAGAGTCTTCCTAGTTGTTGGAGTTCATCATTGGAGTGACAGAACAGTCGGGGGACTAATAGTACTAACACACAGAAATCTTTCAAGTCATTTAACATCTGCCCATGTATACAAGGTACTAAGCCCGTGGAGCATGCCCACCAATTTTCTTGGGGAGGTACCAGGTACTCAGTTGTTTTTATAGAGTGTGGCATTGCAGAGGTGTTGATAGGTTTGGGGGACATTCGCTATGCAGAGGCCCTGTCCAGTCACTCGGAGAGTTAATCTTGCATCCCCTCTTTGCTGCCATCGGCAAGCTCTAGTCTCTCGTTTGGGTGTAATTTCCCAGGACGGCTATGCCTTCATAATAAGGGGGTTTGATGTCATAACATAACCAGCAACTATTAGTCAGGTCTGGGCGAGTGGAATTTAGGACCTGATAGGTACTATCTATCATGTCAAATAACTGGTCCCGATCATCTTTAACATTGGGCCCTGTAAAGCTTATTTGAGGGGGTTGTTTGTACTGGTAAAGCTGGGCCCGGGAGGCATCCAGGTAGGCTCTTGGGGCCCTAGGACAGAATTCGGCCCTATGCCTTACTTGGGCCTGTCTGTATGGACTCTATTTTTAGCCTAACAGTGAATAACAATCTATTATCATATCCTGATTGATACAGCCGGGAGGCCCCAAGATTGTCCCGCCTCCCAACTGGGGAACTTTTTTCCTTCGGGTTGAAACTTTGAGCCTTACCGGGTTGCAAAGAAACCTCATACAAGGCCCCATAATGAGAGATCCCCTCCCATGTCCCCCAGCGGGGCCCTGGGACATGACTCAAAGTAATCAAGTCTCCTCGAGTAGGAGGTTCCCAGTCGACAGTCCCCATTGACTCGCATCCCCAAGCGGCGCAGTAAAATTTGTCAGCCCCCCACAGTTACTGACTGTTGCCTGGTCCCATCTTCCCCTGGGCATACATAGAAGGTAGTGTCCCGCAAGGCCGCTCATTGAATGATATGACTGCATCCAGGTCCTGAGTGGGTAGCGGGTCAGGTATTGCAACGATTAATGCCAGCCCCACATTCTGGTTTGCCGAGCGTTCTTCCTTCCCAGTCGCTGATGTCCCAAGATCCCGCAGCCAGAAGACAGAGGTCAAATTCCAAGTCCGGCCACCAGGTATTTTTAGGATAGATGGCTGAAGTAGAGTTAATTACTTCTCCTGTGGTCTCACTTAACACCATCCAAGTCAGGTTCATGGGTTGATGGGGGTTAGCGGCAGCATCAGGCTGCAGAGACAACAGCATAAGCAGTATTTTTATCATCGTTGTAGCTTGAGCTTGAGGGGATTTGTCTTGTCCAGCTTGGCCTTCCATTGGGGAAGGAACTCTTCTCTCAAGGCAAACAGATCTGCAGGCCATGAGTGTAGTGAACCTAAGTGGATATGCCATCAACCTTGAGTGTGGTGGGCATCGTCCAGACAACCAGGAACGGTCCTTTCCATCTGGGTTCTAGGGTCTCTTGATGATGGCAGCATGTGAACACCCAGTCTCCTGGCCGGTAGCAGTGGGGTTCAGGTGGCGGGCCTGATTCATATAGAGCCTTGAGTCTCTTCCATGTTCCCTGTGGGAGTATTGT
The DNA here is from genome assembly GCA_917880005.1 of Nanger dama. Taxonomy (NCBI): domain Eukaryota; kingdom Metazoa; phylum Chordata; class Mammalia; order Artiodactyla; family Bovidae; genus Nanger; species Nanger dama. The sequence continues at coordinate 43,805,109 of CAKJTW010000016.1, forward strand.
AAGGACCGGAGACAAAAGAGTAGTTTTTGATCATCTATTTCTTTTAGCACCTGTTTTTAGGTTAGGAATTATTGGGAGAGGTATTCTATACATAATCTCGAAGGGGGTAAGTCCCAGTTGGTAGGGGGAGTTCCGCACCTGGTATAGGGCAAAGGGGAGGAGAGCCACTCAGTCCCCGCCAGTCTCAGCAACTAGTTTTGTTAATATTTCTTTGAGTGTTCTATTCACGCTTTCTACCTGTCCCGAGCTCTGGGGCAGGTAGGCGCAATTCAACTTCCATTTAGCTCCCTAAAGCCCGGGCTACCCCCTGGCTTACCTGAGATACAAAGGCTGGCCCATTGTCCGACCCTACCTGTGCAGGAAACCTGAACTGCAGCAAGATGTCTTCAATCAACTTTTTGGCCACCACTTGTGCTGTTTCTCTTTGGTGGGGAAAGCTTCTACCCACCCTGAGAAGGTGTCTATGAATACCAGTAGATACTTGTATTTGTATCTACCCGGTTTTACCTCTGTGAAGCCCACCTCCCAGTGGGTTCCTGGTCGACTTCCATGCTGTCTAGATCCTGGGTTGGTTGGGTGGCGGGCAGCATTGGTGAGCTGGCAGGCCTTGCATGTTGATACAATGTTTTCTATTGTTGGTCTGACATCTCTCATGGTTATTTTGGCATGTCTAATCAAGTCCTGCATCTTGTGGGTCCCCAGGTGAGTGGCATGATGCATCTTTAATATTTGTTTTCCCAGCTGTTCTGGGAGGATCAGGGAGCTATCTGCTGCCCGCCACCACCCGGTCAATTGTTGGGTCATGGGCAAACTTTTTATCCAATCTAAGTCTCTTGGTGAGTAGTTGGGCTGAGCTGGCAAAACAGGGCTTCCAGGGTTGGGCAGTTGTAGAGTGGCTTCTGTTACTGTGCCCTGGGCAACATCTTGGGCTGCCTTATCTGACAAGTTGTTTCCCTTTGAGGTCGGAGTGTCCAACTTCTGGTGTCCTGGGCAGTGTATTATGGTTAGTTTTTAGGAAGCCATAATGCTGAGAGGAGGGCCTTTATTTCTTCTTTGTTTTTGATTGTTTTACCCTCGGCCGTGAGGAGGCCCTCTCTGTAAATGGCTCCGTGAATATAGGCGGTAGCAAAGGCTCATCGGCTATCAGTAATGATGTTAAGTTTCTTGTTCTCTCCCAACTGGAGAGCTTTTGTTAGGGCGATTAATTCAGCCTTTTGAGCTGTGGTGCCTGGAGGTAATTCTTCCACCCATATGATTTGGGTCTTGGTGGTTAAGGCGGCCCCTGCATACCTTAGCCCATCTCGGACGAAACTGCTCCCATCCGTATACCAGGTAACTTCAGCATCCGCTAGAGGACGATCTTGCAAGTCCTCTCGTGATCCATGTACCTGGGCTAGTATGTCGCTGCAGTCGTGGATTGGGGCTTCCAAATATGGGTTTAGGAAACAGTGTTGAGGGATTGAGAGCAGTAGGCTGCAGAAAGATGATTCTGGAGGGGTTTAGCAGTAATCCTTGGTAGTGGGTCAGCCGAGCGTTGCTGATCCACCTATCTGGGGGTTGTTGTAGTATGCCTGCAATGGCATAGGGGGCAGTGATATGCAACTCTTGCCCCAGTGTCAGTTTATCTGCATCCTTGACCATTAGGGCCACTGCTGCAATCATGCAGAGGCATGGTGGCCAGCCTGACGCCACAGGGTCTAGGCATTTAGAAAAGTAAGCCACCAGCCGCTTCCAAGGTCCCAAATGTTGCATCAATACCCCTTTTGCCACTCCGTTTTTCATCTACATACAGGAGAAAGGGTTTTGTAACGTCAGGCAACCCTAGAGTGGGGGCTGACAGCAGGGCCGTTTTAATGGTTTTGAAAGCCGTCTCCATCTGTTCCGTCCAGCTGAAAGGGGTGGTACTCTTTGTGGCTTCATATAAAGGTTTAGCCAATTCCGCATAATTAGGGATCCAAAGGCGGCAGAAGCCAGCGGACCCCCAAAATTCTCTCACTTTTCAAGGTTAATCTGGGGTAGAGATTTTGAGTACCATCTCCTTTCATGCCCCCGACAGCCATCTCTGCCCCTCTTTTAGTACGCACCCCAAGTAGGTGACCTCTGGTTGGCATATTTGAGCCTTTTTGGCTAAGGCTCGGTATCCTAATTTTCCAAGGGTCTGCAATAGTTCTTGGGTGCCCGTGAGGCAGGTTTGTTGATCCTTGGCTGCAATCAAGAGGTCATCTACATATTGTAACAACGTTAGTTGGGGATGTTGTTGTCTGAACTCACCCAGGTCCTCATGAAGGGCCTCGTCGAAGATGGTGGGGGAATTCTTGAATCCCTGCACCAGTCAGGACCAGGTCAGCTGGCAGTTAATTCCTTCTTCCGGGTCAGATCATTCAAAGACAAAAAGATACTGACTTCTAGGCGGCAGGGGAAGGCTGAAGAAAGCGTCTTTTAAATCTAGGACCATGTACCAGTGTTGGCCTGGTGGGAGTGAGCTAAGGAGGTTGTATGGGTTCAGCACAGTGGGGTGAATAATCTAAAACTCGGTGGTTGACCTCTTGTAGATACTGTACTGGCCAATAGTCATGAGAATTGGGTTTGTTGACAGGGAGGAGGGGGGGTATGTATTCCAGGCTGACTGGCAGGGTCTCAAGATCTTCTGGGCCAGGAGTCTGCAGATATGGGAGGTGATCCCATTGGGCCTCCAGGGTCATGGGTTATTGTCGGACCCAGACAGGGTCAGCCCCTGGCTTGAGATCTATCTATATATATATATAGGAGGGGGCGGTGCCTAGCAAAGCCGGTTCCCCATCCTCGGCCCATGCATCAGGGAATTCATCTAGCCATTTTTGAATGTCCACCGGGGACAGTATAAGTTTCTAGTGCAACCAATATTCATCTTCTAATTGGACAGTCAGTACTTGGATCGGTCTGCCCAACTGGTCGAGTATTTGTTTTCCCAGGAGGAAATGAATCTGGGCTACCATTTCGGTCAACAGGTCTCTTCCTAACAGCAGGAAGGGGCATTCCAGAATGACCATGAAAGAGTGGGATACCCATCCTGCACCCAAGTCAATTGATCTTCGGGTAGTACATTGGTATTGTTTCATTCCGGTAGCCCCCTGCACCCAAGAGGTCTTGTCGGCCAGGTTTCCCTGGGGCGCTAGCAAAACCGAATATTGAGCCCCCATGTCGACAAGGAAGTCAATTGGGGTCCCCTTCCCTTTGGGGTTACCCCTGGGTTCAGGGGGGGCACCAAACCCCATCTACCCTAGTCACTCAGTTCTTTGATGGCCAGGATGGGGGTGTTTCGTGGCCCCCTCTTTTTCTTGGGACATTCTTTGGCCCAACGTCCTCTTCTTTACAGTAGGCACATTGGTTTTTTCCCCAATGCCGGTCGCATACAGGGACGATTCTTACATTCAGTAGCTAGGCGGCGCAATTGGCGCTCCCTTTCCCTGAGTCAGGAACTGTAGCGGCCAGCAAGGATGCGTACCATGTCACAGGTCTGGCGGTCTGCTGCTTTGGCTTGTTTTTCCTCGGGGGTGTCTCGGGTGTTGTACTCTTTCTGCTACTGTTATTAAATCTTGGATACTCTCTTTACCCAGGCGGTCTAATTTTTTGTAGCTTTTTTCTAATATCGGGGCTGCCTGATTGACAAAGTGCATTATCAAGGCGGCCTGGGTGCCTTCTGCTTGTGGATCCATGGGGGTGTATTGTCTAAAAACTTCCATCAGCCTTTCCAGGAAGGCTGCTGGGCTCTCGGTGGGGCCCTGTTAAACATCTCCTACTCCAGCTAGGTTAGTGGGTTTCTGTGCAGCTGCCTTAAGGGCCCCCTCCCCCGCCCCCAAGAGAGTCTGGCGGTAGACCCAGAGTCTCTCCTTACCTTGTGCCATATTGTAATCCCAGTCAGGTTGCAATAAAGGAAAAGAGGCATTAATTTCATCTATATTAGTGGTGGGTTCTCCATCTGCCCCTGGGACCCTTTTTCAGGCCTCATTTTGTATTCTCTCTCTCTTCTGTGGTGAAGAGAATCTGGAGCAGCTGTTGGCAGTTGTCCCAGGTAGGCTGGTGGGTAAAGAGCACAGTCTCTAGAAGATTGGTTAAATCTCTAGAGTTATCTGAGAACTTGGCATTTTGGGATCTCCAGTTATATAGGTCACTAGTAGAGAAGGGCCAATATTGATGAGGTTGCTTTCCTTCCTCAACGGGGCGGCCGGCCACTCGTAAGGGGAGGGCAACGGTTGAGTTCTGCTGGCCCCTCCGGGGACATGGCTCACCTATGGCGATTATTTTGTGCGGGACCCCCTCCCTGTGTTTCACCCCCTGGCTGGAAGGATGGCAGGGGCAGGCGGTGGTTCGGGGGAGGGAAGAGGAGTTCTGTTCCCCCCTGCAGAATAGGGTAGAGTGGCGTCATTGGTTCAGGCTCCTTAGGATTCTTCAGGCTCTTTCCTGTTTGGGTCACTAACACCTGACTGATGGAAAATTCCTGTTGAGGCAAGAAAGGTTTTACCCAAGGCGGGGGGTGGGGGGTGGGGGTGGATGGGGTGCACAACACAATATTTTCGTATGTGATGATATAGGGAACTTGGTCAGGGTGTCCGATCCACGTTATCTCGGACTCAGTGTACAGTTTCCAAATCAAAGGTGCCTTCTGAGGGCCATCCTACATTGAAGGTTGGCCATTCTGCACTGCAAAAGTGATTATTCTTTCTGACTTCCACACTGAGGTCATGAGCATGCATTCTGACCTCCTTGAAATGATCAGTAATCAAGGATAGAGGCGTGGGGCTAGAATGGCATTGCCCCATTGCTCCTGAATCAGTCAAATGTTGGTAAATTAACACAGACAAAACGGACAGACAGACAGACAGAAGGAATATACCTCTGGGAGTTCAGAGGCAAAACTCAAAGTAAGACGACAGCCTCTGGCCATTCAGTGGGAGCGACCCGCTATCGTCTACAGAGAACAGGGGCACTCCGTCCCCTCCAAGGGGGTTGGGGACGCCTCCCAACGCCCCACACCGGCAATCCGTTGGTGCGTCCGCCTAAGTCATATACCAGTTTCAGAAAATAGGCCTTATCAGAAATGAGGAAAAAGAAAGAAAAAAAAGCTTACTGGCTGCAGATGACTCTCCGGATCAGTCCTCGCGTGGAGCCGGTGGGAGATCCCGGACAAGCCCCCAGATATTATGCCCAAGTCGCGAAATCTCCCAGTGACCACCAGGGAGCCAATGACCACCAGGGAGCCGATGTCCGATGCAAAAGCAAGAGAGTCTTTATTACCAAGCTTGAGCTGGGGCTCCCACTGTTACCGACAGCGGCTATGGGAAGGAGCCCCGAGTTTTGGGTTACATTGCTTATATAGGGTATATTCGTGTAAAAGGGGATTTCCAGGCTAGAGGAAATCTGATTGGTCATCCTCTTTCGAAGAGTTGTGTGTTGATTTCTGAGTGGTTCTTATTACCTAGGCAAACCACAAATTCCAAAAGTCAGGAGATTTTGGTCTGAGGTCTGATTGGCGCATGGATAGTGGGGTGAGGTCAGGTGATTTCCAAAGTCTTTTTCCGGGAACCTCACGAAATGGAGTTCTTTTTGACAAGATGGAGTGGCTTAGGTTCTTCAGGTACCTAACTAACACAATTGACTATACTGTATTATATTGTAACAGGTTTATAATACTTTTCACAGAAACATTAATACATAAACATTTTTAATCTTTTAGTACCCTGCAAAGTACAATAATATAATGCAAAGCCTGGCATAAAGGGCTGGCATCGAGGGAACAGGTAAGAGTTACTGACTAGAGGGGGAGATAGTAGAGTTGAAGGTTATCGGCAATAGGAGATGGAAAGGAAGCTGCAATTTCTCTAATACCTGACTTGGATGGCACAAGTTCTGTTTCCTTGCTGGATTCAAGTCTATCTGAATAGCACAGATTCTGGTTCTTCACTGGATTCAATTCTATCTACCCTCTGGAATACCTGATCCAGTGATGTCTGGGTAGTAGCTCTTTCTCATCAAAGAGGACACAATAGCATTGGATTACATTAACAGTTGCTGCAACCTCTATGTACTGTTCTACGTTTGAATCCTGTGTCTCAAAGAGTACCAGAGCCTCCTCAAAGAAAACCCCTACATCGTGACAATGTACATGAGACATGTGAACTAACTTACATGAATGGAGACAAAGTTTGCAACTTGAAGGTTCATATGTAAGGGATTTAACTGTATTATGAAAACAGTTTTGACCCTGAAGACCTCCATATACTTAGGCAACAGGGATACAGCCATAAACAAGCAAAGTCATGCCCTGGAAGGAGCAAGCTAAAGAAGTATGCGGAAAACACCCCAATTAATAATTATAATTGTGAGAAATGCTATGACAGCATTCAGTTAGGGAACCCAATATACTGGCGTTAAGGCATCATGGAAGGCTTCCTTGAGAAAGGAATGTGTTGAGACAATTCTTTTCAGTGACTGACATTTAGCTAGTCCAAGTCTTTGTCTTTCCATCTTGACTGCTACCACTGTATATAAGACCTCATCATTTCCTGTTTGGACTATAAAAGAACCTACAAACCTTCAAACCTACAGCCTATCCTGTATGTGTACCTGGATTAAATTTTCTAAGACTGTTTCCATCAGAAAAGACAGTACCCTAAATCGGTAATAATAGCTAAGCAAATCAGACCAGAGTTTGGATCCCTGGCCCTTAATAAATTGCTATGTCTATAGGAAAGTTGTTCAGTCTCACAGCTTTAGTTTCCTACTCAGTTAGATGAGGTTTTATGTATCAGAACCACACTAATACACTGGCCAGAATTCAGCATACTATCCAGTATACAACTGGAACTCAATATTATTAGTTCATTTCTTCTATCCTGTGTTTCCATTAGCTTTACCTATAGTATGCACTAGAGTAAGCTGCCACTGCTTATTATAGTAAAACATCTGGGATGAGATTTTGACTGAAGGTCAGTAAAAAAAAAAAGTTTGTAAAGAGTGTTGACTGAACTGACCAGAATCCATTCACTAGATATGCTTAGTTAGCTGGTAAAATAACTAGTTCTATAAGTGTATCTGAAAATGTGTTACTGTTGTCAGCAGGAAGAGCCCGGTATAAACAACTTTTTTAAAAACCCAAAAACTAGAAAACAAAGGGTAATCAAGTACTACTTCAAACCAAAGGTCCAGGAAAAAGCTGGAAAGTAGGATTATTAAATGTAACCATGACTTTCAGATATAATCAGAGAGGCAGAAATAGTCTCTCTAGTCACCAGTAAGGTATAGCCCATGATATCATGTATAAGTCAGTAAGTTCAACTCTGGCCTACGTAAAATATATCTAAATATTTTAATCCATCCATTAACAGTTCCCATTCCATCAAGACTCCATGGGGGTCATGGATAAGAAAAAGTCTTCTAGAGTAATACATCCTCCAATATAAAGTAGTACACTATCAGGTAACTAAATCAACAATTCTCAGTCTGCAGTCTAAAGTACCAGACTTTGGGTACATGACTAACGATGTGTTCTGTAATTAAGGTTGGCCTGTGAACTTCCCTGGTGGTCCTAGTGTTAAGACTGCCTCCAATATTTGGTGAGTTAAAATCTCACATGCTGCCTAAAACAAACTACTCTTACCCTCCTGATGCTGATCCCTATCACATTTTGTATTAACAGTTGCAAACCATAATTTACCATAACTCTTCTGTGCACAAAAATATGATAGAAACATTTATGTTCAAATTTTATAAATCTTTTTAAAAATTAAGGGCATTTACAAAACCTTCAATTCTGTCATGCAAGTATGTTTTCATTCTACTCAGTTTTTGTCCTAGGAGTTTAAGAAATAATATGGCTCTACTTCAGAAGGAGCTAAGTAGTGGGTTTGTTTTAAAAATTGTTAATAAAAGTCTAAGGAATTCAAGCATAGGAAGAAGCTAAGTGCAAGGGTTTATACAGGAAACCCAAGGAAGAGCTAAACGGCTGACAAATATATTCAGAGACCATGAGGCATCAGTTTCCTTTATGAATAGAATATTAGGTGATTTGGGTTAAGTTTCTCCATAAAAGGAGCATTGTTTCTGTGGACTTAAAACTCTTATCTGAAAATCAATTTCACATATAAGTCAATAAAGTCAACATTTATTGAGTACTCAGCTCTAGCTTCAGGCACCGGGGAATCAAAAGCCAATCCATATCCTTGAGGAATGCATGTAGTGGGAAAATAGACAAAAAGGAAACATCTCTCAAAAAAAAAAAGTTACTTGAAATAGTTTAACATTCCTCCTAAAATAAAAACAAAACAATCTGACCTATAAGCTTCTGAAACTACTAAAGACAGGCATACTGTAGTCCCACAGGACTGTATTTATAGTGTGTCCAGCCTACCAACATCGGAAGGATATAAGACACAGAATTCTAAGCGCCCCCCAATCTTAACTGAATTCAATCTCTGGGTGTGAGACTGGGAGTCTGCATTAAATAAGCAAGCCAATTATGTGCACGTCTCACATTTTAAGGAAACATTTTAAGTTAAAAATTTCCCTTTAAAGTCCTATTCCTCACTAAACTTCTGTCAGCATTATGGTTTAATGAAATCTCACTTTCCTAAAATTCATTATGTATTATTTTTTGAAACACAAAACACATCAACACTTGCTTTCTCAACACTGTTCAAGGCAGGTTCATCTTTAGAAATGGTTTTCTGGATTTAGCTGTCAGGAAATGGCAACCTGCTCCAGTATCCTTGCCTGAAAGATCCCATGGATAGCGAAGCCTGGTGGGCTACAGTCCACCAGGTTGCAAAGAGTCAGACATCACTGAGCACCTGAGCACAAGAATACAAACAGGTATTGGGTTGGCCAAAAGTTCATTTGGGTTCATACGGAAAGCCCAGATGAACTTTTGGTCAATCCAGTATTAACACTGCCAACCAGCCAACCAACCTGGCAGGAGTCAGGGGTGGTGTGGGAGGAAATTAAATGTGCCAGAGGTTCCTTACTGCTCTGTATGAAGAGAAAAATTATCATTGTCCATATAAAAATCAAAGGCAAGAGGAGATGACAGAGGACGAGATGGTTGAATGGCATCACCGATTCAATGGACAAGAGTCTGGGGAAACTCCCAGAGATGGTGAAGGGCAGGGAAGCCTGGTGTGGGGCAGTCCATGGGGTTGCAAAGAGTTGGACACTACTGAGTGAGTGAACAACATTAAGTATTCTGCAATCCAGAGTCTGTAGCTAGAGCCTCACTGTCCACAGCAGTAATTTAAATTATATAAAATTTAAAATTCAGTTCTTCAGTCACAACTGCCACATGTCCAGGGCTCAAGAATAACATGGTTAGTAGCCAACATATCAGCACACTACAGAACATTTCTGTAAGAAACACCGTGGTAAGAAGAAAGAGCCACCTCTAGGGACCGTCGATGGAAGCCTTTATTGGGTCGCTCTCGGGCAGAACTCCCGGGGACGGGTGAGCAAGGAGACAAAGGGAGTCTGCGAGGTACGAGGGGGTGTGGAGGGGTTTTATAGCCTGGGCTGGCGTTCAAGCCAGGTTCTCCCATATAAGGCAGAAAGCGCGGGCTACAGCGACGGTTGGTGTCCAAGGGCTCCGTGTGGGCACCTGATTGGGCCAGGATACAGGGGTTGGCACCCGGAAGTCTGGTCCGCTCCCGGTTCCTGTTTGGGCGTTGGCCAGCTGCCGGTGTTGGCTTGATGTCTTTTTGGTCATGTGTCCGCCGGCCCGACCTTTCATCCCGGCCTTTTGATATAGGACAAGGGGCGCCGATTCTCTCTGGCTACTTCCTGCTGAACGGGGTGACGAGGGGTAGAGTGTGGCCGGGATGACAGGGGGCGGCTGTCCATTAGGTTTGTCACAGGGCGTTTGTCGGAAGCCCTTGGTACTGCTGTCGCAGCACCATCAGCTGGACCGTGTTGAGCCGTTGTTTGATGAAGGCCAGAAGCTTATTTAAGATACAGGGCCCGAAATTCAGAAGCAGCAGAATGATGAGTGGTCCCATTAGGGAGGATAGCAGAGTTGTCAGCCAAGGGGGAGATCTGAAACCAGGACTCAAACCATCCCTGGTGGGCCTCTCGCTCTCTCCTCCTGCGTTCTAACCCCTCTCTTACCTTGGCCATGGATTCCCTTACTACCCCCATATGGTCTGCGTAAAAGCAACGTTCTTCCTTGAAGGCTGCACAGAGGCCCCCTTGTTAGTATGAAGAGTAGGTCTACCTCGCCTGTTTTGTAGCACCACCTCTGACAGGGAAGTCAGAGATTTTTCTAAGGCCATCATGGACTTTTCTATTCGGGCAATGTCTTCATCAATGGCAACTCTTAGGGAGGTCAAACCCTGGTTTTGTACGGACAGTGATGCAATCCTGGTGCCCGCTCCCGCTGCTCCCAGAACAGTGTTGCCAGAGTGACCGCTGTGACGCCTCCCTCTTTTCCCCGGGCGGGTGAGGTGCCCCGATCCCAGAAATTGTATAGAACTTCTTCAGAATGATAGGTAATTTTAGGCATCACTGCTACCAGAACACAGAATTCCCTGTTCTGATTGAAGACGGCAAGGTGTATGCAGGGCGTCAACCCGGTGTGTGAACAAACCCACCAGCCCCCGGCTCCGGGTATCACCCACTTTGTTGTGTCTAGTCCAGTGAGACTGGTGGTCTGAGCGCACAGGGTTGTCTTTTCGGGCGGGACGGCCCCTAGGCAGGTTCCTTGTCCCCACACCTCTTGCATGGTTAGGCCCACTTTATGGTCCCCCACTGACACTGGGGCGGGTTAGGGCTGGTGGACAGGTTGTAGGAGGCATTTAAGGCTACGGCCTCGTAAAAGGGAGGATGAAGAGAATAACAAAGCCAGCAGGATTGGGTCGCGTTAGGGTTGGAATGGTTTAGGGCACCATAGGTCTCTTTCATCAAAGACCACAGGAGGTCTTGGTTTTTTGTGGGGGCATGAGGGCCCCGCGTGCCTGGAGGTGAGGACTGATTGTGTGAGCTGATGTGATGGTATTTTTTGTCGGGGGCTGGGTGCGCAACCGTGTGCCCCCAGGGCCGGGTTAGGACCTATAGCATGGGTTTGGGCTGGTGTGACGATTTGTTGAACGTACAGAACTGCCTTTGGGCCCGTATACAGCCAATCCCCCTTTTCATAGACCCATATCCCCCATGCCAACCCGGATATCCATCTGTCTTCTTTTTTCCCTTGTTCAGTAAAGGAGAGCTTGACCAGATCGCAGGAGGGGTGTCTGCAGTGGGGTGGGGGTGGACCTGCAAAGGACAGCTTGATTAGGTCAGGCTTATTTACCTCTCATTTGTTTTCTCCATCGTTTGAAGTCACGCAGTCTGAGGATTTGCAGTAGCGGCTGGCTATCCCGCCGCAGCTCCTAAGACTTTCTCTCTGATGCCCCGGGCAGGCGTAGAAGCCCACTTGTCGGATGTACTCCGTGTTCCATCTGGACTTGGTCAGTTTGTGTAAGTAAAAATATAAGTCAGGCCACCATGTGTCTTTTGGGTGGGTGCCCGAGGTCCAGGTTAGTTCGTCGTAAGTCTCTCCACTCTTTAAGATCCAGGTGACCTGAAAAGGCTGGTGAGGGTTACAGCAGCCGCTCTGCCGAGGGCCCAGAGTGCACTCAAAGCAGCCCATACTATCACTTGCACCCTACACTGGGCGCCCGCCGCATTCTGGAACCGGGGCAGGGGGTTCCGGGTGAGGATCAACTTGGTGAGCCCTGCAAGAGTGAAGCGGTAGAGTGGCTCTGGGGCCCGGTCAGGGTTGAGGCTGTCAAGGTGCCCCAAGGGAATAGCACCCCAGGAGTAGGGAGCAGATGGCTAGGTAAGCAAGGGCCAGCGACAGCCGAAGTGCAAATGACCAGTTTTGGGAGCTGTGGCTGCCAATCCAATGGCAAAAGAGTATGGCCAGAACTGTGATTGTCAGCAGCCACAGCGGATGGTACCAGGCAAACATCGGATGGAGACGTGTTTGTTCCTGGTGGGAGGCGGTGCCTCAATCACTCTGAGATCGGCGAAAGAGGGGTTCAGGTAATGGTTAGTTTGGTTGGCCCAGTAAGGATGGAGCGGTAAGATCCCCCCCTTCAGGGAGACCCGGGGGTGCAAGTTTGAGTCGGGTCAGGTGGTACCAGGGCTCGTGTACCAGAAGTTTGGCTGCCATGGGAGTGGTGAGGATTACTGTATGGGGTCCAGTCCAGTGAGGCTGTAGTGGGCGGGGACTGAGGGCTTTTAGCAGTACCTGATCTCCTGGGGCCAGAGCCCGAGTTGGCCCCTCGCCATCTGTCAGTTGTGGCAAGGCTCGGTCAGCATGTTCTCTCAGCAAGGATCGGAGGAGGGAGAAGAGGGGGAGGTACCCTGCAAGTGGGGGAGCCTCTCCCTCCCGGGAGGTGGGTCAGGAGGTAGGGCCTGCCATAAAGCAGTTCAAAGGGGGTCAAACCTGTTTTTGAGTGTGGTGTGGTGTGAATACGAGTGAGCACCAGAGGAAGGAGGCCGCACCCAAGACAGTCACAGTTCCGAGGCAAGCTTGGTCAAGTGCGTCTTGATGATGCCATTTACCCGCTCTACCTTGCCTGACGATTGAGGCCGATAGGGGATGTGGAGATGCCAGGCGATGCCCAGGGGCCGCGGCCACCTGCTGGGAGATCTGTGGGACGAATGCAGGCCCATTGTCAGACTGGAGAGAGTTTGGCAACCCAAATCTGGGAATGAGATGGGTCGCCAAGACCTCTGCCACCGCCACTGCCGTCTCTCGGGGTGGTGGGGAAGGCCTCGACCCATCCTGAAAAGGTGTCCACCAAGACCAGCAGATAGCAGTGGCTCCGATGTCTGGGCATGTGGGTGAAGTCTATCTGCCAATCTTGCCCAGGCAAGTGTCCCCTAAGTTGATGAGTTGTTTGTGGGGGGTCTAAGTCCTCCCTGAGGAGAGGTGGAAGCGCACGTCAGACAGGAGCGATCAACATCATATACGGCCGGTCTGAGGTGCCAAGGGGCAAAGATAGGGCTGAGAAAGGAGAGGAGGGCCCTCGGTCCAATGTGCAAGGTGTCGTGGATTTGGGATATGATGTCTTTGGCCTGGCGTTCAGGGAGTACGGAGTACCGGTTTGCCATAGTATAGTATCCATCCCGACGGATGTCTCTGAGCCCCCTCCTGTGCCAGCAAGACTTTGGTTTCTTTGTCGGAATATTCGGGACTGAAGGTGGATCTCAAAGCCAGCAAGGGCTCGGGGGCCTGTTGTAAGGCAATTTGTCGAGCCACTTGGTCGGCCATGCTATTACCCAAAGCGACAGAATCATGAGTATTTTGGTGTCCCTTGCAGTGTATGATAGCGACCTCTGTGGGCAGGGATAAGGCATCTAACAGTTGAGTAATGTGGGGGCATTACAGATGGGGGATCCTTTAGTGGTCAGGAAGCCCCGTTCTTTCCAGATCACCACATGAGAATGGGCAATCAAAAAGGCATATTTGGAGTCTGTGTAAACATTGGCTCTTCTTCCTTTGCCAGGTGTAAGGCTCTAGTTAAGGCTGTCAGTTCAGCCTTCTGGGAAGTCGTCCCAGGCGGCAGGGGCTGAGCCTCCAAGACTTCCTGGGTGGTTACCACAGCATAAGCCACCCTTCGGTTTCCATTGGGGTCTCGCTTGAGCTCCCATCGACGAACAAAGTTAGCTCTGGATTCAGTAGAGGTTTGGAGAACAGGTTGTGGGGTGGTTGCATAAGGGACTCAAGGACCTCTGAGCATGAGTGGGCTGGGGGGTTCTGAGGAGAGAGGGAGTGAGGGTAGCTTGGAAAGTGGGTTTAATTGTGGGAGCGGCGCACAGAAACCTGAGGATTGTCCAGAAACACCAGGTGAAATTGCTGGAGCCTGGACTCACTGAGGTCAGAAAGGAATTTAGAGGCTAAAAGATCACCAAGATGGTGAGGTGAGAAGATGGTCAGGGGTTGACCGTGAACTAGTTTTCTTAGCATCCGCATACAGCGTTGTCGCCGCAGGCTAGCGCCCACAGGCAGGGGAACCATCCCCTGGCTGTGGGGTCGAGTTGTTTGGATATGTAAGCAATAGGCAGCAGTTTGGAGCCTACTGGTTGCACTAAGGCTCCAAAGGCTATTCCTCCCTTTTCATCAGTGTACAGGTGATGCGGGTAGTTGGGATTTGGAAGAAAGAGAGGGGGAGAAGCCAGTAGGGTTGAGCGTAATGTGTGGAAGGCCTGAGTCACTTCGGTGGGGGAAGACAGCGGTCCTGTGGGAGTCTCTTTGGTGGCGGCATATAGGGGTTTGGCCAGGGTGGCATAGTTTGGGACCCAGTGTCAGAAGAATCCCGTCAGTCCTAAGAAGGACAATATCTGATCTCCGTTGGCTGGAGGACAGAGGGACCGGAGGAGGCTACACCGGTCTGCTGTCAGGGCCTTAGTGGTAGGAGTGATTTGGAGGCCTAGATAGACAACAGAGGTCTGAGTCAGTTGAGCTTTAGATTGTGAGGCTCTGTAACCCTGGGAACCACGGAAATTAAGGAGAGCTGCAGTATGTTGTTGGGAGCAGTCTCTTCCGAGGGGCTGTAAAGGAGCAAGTAGTCTACGTATTGGAGGAGGGTGCTAGGGCGAAGCGAGCATCTGGCCAGGTCTCGGGACAGGGCCTGCCCAAAGTAGTGGGGACTGTCTCTGAACCCCTGAGGGAGTACAGTCCATGTGAGCTGTGTGGTCAGCTGGGTGTCAGTGGGATGGTAAAAAGGCATCTTTGAGGTCAATAACGGTGAAATGAGAAGTTTTAGGAGGTATGGAAGAAAGGAGGGTGTAGGGGTTAGGGACAAGTGGGTGGGCAGGGACCACCACCGCGTTGATCAGCAGAGATCCTGCACTAGCTGGTGGTCTCCTGAAGCCTTCCGAACAGGGAGGATGGGCGTGTTACAGGGGTAAGTCGTGGGGATCAGGAGACCCTGTCCCATGAGACGGTCGATGATGGGCTTTAGCCCCTGAGGTTCCGAGTAGACAAAGGAAACTGGGGCCAGGATGGGAAACAGGTGGGGTCCCTTAGCTGGATGAGGACTGGAGGGTGGTGCCAAGCCACCACCGGGACTCGGGTGTCCCAGACCTCAGGACTAACGGAAGAGGTTGGAGGGTCAGCAAGTAGCATTAAGAAGGCCCCTGACGTGGGAGCTGATCCTGGAGTTAGGTGAAGAGTGGCCTTCAGCTAGCAAGTATATCTCTTCCCAAGAGAGGAGTAGGGCAGGAGGGGATGACTAAAAAGGAGTGGGTAAATAGGCAGGAATCTAATTGACAGGATAGTGGTTGAGTTTGGAGCGGGCATGACGGTTGGCCGTCAATTCCCATAACCGAAACCTGAGAAGGACATAGAGTGCCCCCCAAAGAGGGAAGGACCAAATAGGTAGCCCCCGTATCAACTAGAAAGTTGATGGACTTACCCGCTACCTGGAGCGTTACCCTGGGCTCAGCTTGGGTTATCGGGGTCCCCGAGTCTGGGCGGCATCAGTCATCGTCGAAGCTCAGCAGCTCCAAGGCCGGAGGAGGGCAGGAAGTCTCCCTGGGGTGCTCTGGTCCCGGCCTCTAGAGGTCAGGGCCCGAGAGGCCTGGGGACAGTCACTAGCCCAGTGTCCTCGTTTGCACAACGGGCACGGCTTGGGAAGGGGGCCAGATTGGGACACATCTTGGCCCAGTGTCCTTCTTGGCCGCACTTGAAGCAGGCCCCCGGAAGGGGGTTTTGGGGCCCCGAGCCTGTCGCTGGCCGCAGGGCCGCTACCAAGGCCTGGGTTTGCTGGTTTAGGCTTGCCTGGAATTTGGCCTTCTGCTTGAGCCCTGCCTTTCGATTGGCCTCAGCAGTTTCCTCGCGGCATTGTAGACTTTGAAGGCCATTTTCACCAGGTCTCGGATAGGGGTCTGAGGGCCATCCTTGGCCTTGGCCAACTTTTTCTGGATATCGGGGCAGACTGGGAGATAAAATGATTTTGGCCAAGGTGGCCGCCCGATGGGGGACTCAGGGGACAGCCTGGTGTACTGGACGAGGGCCTCGGTGAGCCAATTAAGGAACATGGCTGGGTTTTCGTTGGGCCCCTGGGTCACCTCATCTAGTTTGAGGAGGTTTACAACCTTATGAGAGGACACTTCCATCCCATCAAGGATACACTCTATCATATAGCGTACCCGCAGCTGGCCGCCACCCCCCTTCCTGGTAGTTCCTATCGGGGTCGGTGTCAGGAACCGCCTGAGCCCCTGGGGGGGCGCTGGGAGAGGGGTTGGCATAGTGTCGTTGATTGGCCTGAGCTTTGGCCGCCCGTCCAAATGGCCTGCCCTCTTCAGGGGTGGTGGTAGACCCCAGGATGACATACATGTCCTGCCATGTTAAGGCGTAGGCGCGGGTCAGACCAGTGAACTGTTTAATGTACTGAGTGGGGTTGGAGGAGAAGGATCCCAGTTTAGCCTCAATCTGTGCTAAGTCTTGGAGAGTAAAAGGGACATGGACTTGGGCTAGGCCCTCAGCTCCAGCTACCTGCCGTAAGGGAAATAACGAAGCCGGGGCTGAGGAAGGAGGGGGCGGAAGGAGGGCCTCTGGCAGGTTACTGTGAGAGCGAGTGTGAAAGCTGACCGGAGAGGGCGACGGGGTGACAGGAGGGAGGGGGAGGGGAGGGTAGAGAATAGGGTTAATCGCTGGCGGATCTGGGGTCAGAGGTGGAGTCCCAAGGGTAGAGGCAGGAACCGGAGTGGAAGGGGTGGGGGCCGTGGAGGGGCGACCAGATCTTCTGGGGGAACAGAGAAAGGAGAGGACTCAGAGACAGGAGGAGTTGGCTTGGCCGATGAGGTTGGAGTCGGGGGGAGCCATGATGAGTAGGATTTGGCTGGGAGCGCACGTGCTGCACAGGGTGGGGCGAGATCGCAACGCCCAAAAGGCCTGAACATTGGGGACCTCAGACCATTTTCCCGTTCTCCAGCAGTAATTATCCAAATCACGGAGGACGTCAAAGTCTAATGTCCCTGTGGCTGGCTATTGTGAGCCATTATCTAGGGAATACTGGGGCCAGGCCTGTGAACACAGAAAAGTGAGCTGTTTGGGGCAGATATATCCCTTTAGTCTTAGGGTCCTCAGGTTAGCCAGCAGGCACTCCAAGGGAGTGGAGTATTGGGGATTGGGTTTGGAGGCTGCCGATCCCATGGTGACCACGAACGTCTTTGGACGTGCCAAGGGGAAGCCAGAGGTCCATGCAGCCGTTCAGAACGTCTTCCTCACGAGCTGGGGACCGGGAAAGGCCGAAGCTGGAGGTCTACTCAGCCACTTGGGACGTCTCCCTCATGAGCTGGTGACCAGAAAAGGCCGAGCCAGAGGTCTACTCAGCCGCTGGGGACGTCTCCCCACGAGCTGGTGACCGGGAGGGCCCAGTAAGTGCGCACCCGTTACAGGGCCCTAGGAAGTGGTCGCCACGGAGGGCAGGCCCCAAAGCCGAAGGGACTTACCCCATATCCCGCCATCCGGGAAGTTGGTCAGCCGCCTGAGTCCAGGGCTACCGTGGTGGTGGAGCTCGAGGGGCCTCCAACGGTGAGTGCCGGGGCCCTCACCTCGAGCCCCACGTTGGGCACCAGATGTAAGAAACGCCACGGTAAGAAAGAGCCACCTCTAGGGACCGTCGATGGAAGCCTTTATTGGGCAGTCGCTCTCGGGCAGAACTCCCGGGGACGGGTGAGCAAGGAGACAAAGGGAGTCTGCGAGGTACGAGGGGTGTGGAGGGGTTTTATAGCCTGGGCTGGCGTTCAAGCCAGGTTCTCCCATATAAGGCAGAAAGCGCGGGCTACAGCGACGGTTGGTGTCCAAGGGCTCCGTGTCGGCACCTGATTGGGCCAGGATACAGGGGTTGGGCCCCCAGAAGTCTGGTCCGCCTCCCGGTTCCTGTTTGGGCGTTGGCCAACTGCCGGTGTTGGCTTGATGTCCTTTTGGTCATGTGTCAGCCGGCCCGACCTTTCAATTTCCATCACTGCAGAATCTTCTACTGGACAGTACTAATCTAGAACACTAGCCAGCACACAAAGTATTAATAGAGAACAATCTATCAAACCTTATAAAGACATCTACAAGTCACTCACTCCGTTTTAAGGTTGGCTACCCATCAAGGAATATACTAGGAACTTAGGTACAACACTCAACAAGAAGCTCAGAATAGTTAAGAGAATTTAAATAAGCACTGACAACCACCTGAGAAGTGCTATGATTCAACCTGCGATGGGACCAAGAGAAAGGGGATTCTAGCTTAAAGCATAGACCACAGAGGGCAAGATCATAGGGGAGATGATATTTGAGTTTTAACAATCTTTATTGGAAGGGTAAGGACTATCAAGGGTAGCATTCCAGGAAGAACCACCCTACAAAGAGGTCTAATAATGTTGTTTGGGTGTGTATGTGGAAAACTGTCACAAACAAAAAGGCTGTTAAGATGAGGTTAGTCCACTGAGGGACCTCGTACATCACATTTGTGATGATGGAATTCATCCTGTCAGTAGTTACCAGCCAGTAAAGGAGTTGATCAGTTACTTCCATGCTGTATCCTTGTATGAGAACAACTGTCCTGGAAACATGAATGTTCTATCAGCAGATACCAGAGACAAGAGACACTAGTTCGGGAGGATACTAGCCTTATGGCAGCTGAGCTCAACTGATGAGCATATCAATGAAAATGGATTGAAAGGTATCCTAAGGATATAAAAGAGATGTTGCTGAACCTCACATCCAGTTCTCAGCAAAGCAGTAGTCAAGATCATCTGGACTATTAAGAGGGACAGTAGAATCCCAGCTGAGGTTAAAAAATTAAATGAATATCAAGGTAAAGACTCAAGAATATCCATAAAAGAGGAATGAACGCATTGCTGGGCAAGAGTGAAGCCTATGCTCGAGCTGGGTAGCCTTAATTGGTGGTGAAACCTGTCTGGTTTCATGACTCACCGGGATACCAAAAACAGGAGAGGAGAAAGCTAATGGTATGACTGGGACAGGATGAGCAAGTACAACAGACAGACAATGGGCTGAAAAGTATGAGTGAGAGTTGCTAAAAGGCCCAACTCTGAGAATGCAAGGGTAGGGAATTAAATTTTTAAGATCTAATTTAAGATGCTCTGTTTTGGCGGTATAGCAACGGTCTCAAATGGGGAACTCAAGAGATCATGCCTTTAACCTAGTTCTCAACTGTCTCAAATGGGGAGAGTATAAAACTCAGATCAAGCTTTTAACCCTCTCTCTCAATCTCCTGTAAAAAATGCAACAAAAGGATGTTAAGAAGTAGTAGCACGCAGTCTCGCTGCATAAAATCAGTCCCAGGTGTTGCCTGGACTTATTTCACTCCACCACCCCATTATAATTATTTTGTGACACAAACTCAAGTCTGTGGGAAGATAGAAATTGGGTTCGTCCTCTAAATCTTATACCTGCTCGACCCACTGCAGGACAACGCCCAGGATTAAGGTTAAAACCTGGGCAAAAGAATCCCGCCCATAATAGAGGAGAGACTCGACATGGAGGCGATGACGAGATCGCGAGGGAGGGAGGGATTCTTCTAGGCCCAGGGCGGTCCTTAGGAGGCAGGAGGCAGCAGAGAACTCCCATAAAGGTATTGCGGCACTCCCCTCCCCTGCTGAGAAGGGTGCGGCCTTCTCTCCGCCTACTCCACTGCAGCCACCTCAGGATTGCAGCTCGCGCCGATTTTTGGAGAACATGCACCTCCCACCCACAAGCCAGCGGCACCGACCCCCACTCCTCCCTTCAGCCCCATGGGTCCAGGAGCAGGTCGGGCTAGTCTTGTCCTTCAGGCAGCGGGCGCCCAGGGCGGAGCCGCAATCGCCACCACCCAGAATCCTCGGCCCGGCAGTCCGCCCCCACCTCCAGCGCGCTTCCTGCCACGTTGCGCAGGGGCGCGGGGCCAGACACTGCGGCGCTGGGTCTCGGGGAGGACCGTACCAACGACCGCCTCCCCGCCGACCCGCGCAGTGGTTTCGCTCATTTGGGACCTGAGCCAATAACAGGGGGCTGTTCCCTGAGCTTCAGCAGCCAATCAGATGCCGAAGCCAAGCAGGCGGCGGGTAAACCGACTCCCCCGAAGGAAGGGGAGGGTGGTAGGACGCCCGCGAGAAGCCACTTTCACTGACCCTCCCTTCCCACCCCCACCCCTACCCTCCCCGTGGGAGGCCGACCGCGCCTGCTCGTCCAAGTCTCTCTCCACCCTACCTACCTAAGCACCCACCCAGTGGGCAATGCGAGAGTCCCTAAGCGGCTGCGCACTCCCGAGGCTGTAACTGACAGGCGCTTTACTCCAACCAAAACCCGCCATTTGTGTTTTCACACACGGCGGGAGGAGCAGCAACCAATCAGCGACAAGATAAGAGCCGGAAGCGCTCCTCCCCTCTGCAAGAGCAATGGCTCCGTCCGGATTTGAGTCTTTCCGCTCCCTTCTCCCTCCCCCTTCGGTTGCCGCAAGGCGGGCCGCACTCTCGCCTGCCTCTGACCACCTCTTTCCCTTTCAGCGTAACAAACGCTATGCTCTCGTCTTCCCACCGGGGAAGGCGACCCCCAGATACCGGCCAGACGACCTCAGCCACCCATCCCCCCCACCAATCCGCCAGACCCCTCCCACCAGAGTCCCGCCCCCTACCCAGCCGAGGCTCTCTGAGGAGCCGGAGCCCCAGAGCACAGCCTCTTCTCTAGGTGGCCCCCGGCGGCTTCCGTTGATTGGCAGCGAGTTGGCCAATGGGTGCGGGGCGGTGGGCGGAGGGGCCAATGGCGCGGCGGGAGGGGGCGTGTCCCGGGTGCCCCTGGCGCCGGCGCTGGGAATCCCCGTGCGGTCAGTGGCGTTTCCGCTCGGGCAGCGGGCTGAGTGAGCTGCTACCGCCGCCGCCGCCGCCGCCGGGGGAGGGGGCGGCCGCCGCCCGCCTGCGCTCAGAGACTCACGCAGCCCCAGTCCCGCCAGTCCGCCAACACTGTAGTGCCGGCCCCCCCTCCTTCCCTGGCCCTTCCCCCTCCCCGCCTTTGGCTCGCTCCGCCTTTCTGCCCCCCACCCCCACCTCACGGGCACGGGCCATTCCCGGCCAGGAAACGCCGTGGCGCCGCGTTGGGCCTAACTCGAGTCCTGCTGCCTCCCGGGAGTGCCGTGCGCCGCAGCCCGGGCCCAGGCCTGGGACAAGGTAAGGGTCCAACAGAAAAGAGAGAACTGCCCTCACGACCGGGCCCCGGGGGAGGAAGGGTCACCTCCTCCGTCTCCCCGCGCTTGCTCTCGGGATGTGGGCCTGGCCCTCCCCAGGCTCAGTAGGAGGATGCTGCCCCCTTCTCATCCCCCTCGCCGCCCCCCACACACCGTTGCACCCCTTTCCCAGGCGGAGAGGCCCCATCCGTAATCTCGTCGACTTCACTACCCTTTTCACGTCTTTCCTGGGTCAGGACGCTTCCCCTCCCCCACGCCTCTTCGCCCCTTTTCCTGGGAACTGCCTACTCCACGTTTACCTTTACTTGAGGATAGGCCTCTCACTGCTCTCCTCCTCAAAATACACAGGCACACTTTTTTTTCCCCTCCCCAAACCCCACCCCCCACCCCCATTCGCGCGGCCTTGTGACAACTCTGATCCTTCACGGGGGGGGCTTCGATCTCCCCACCCAACCCCCCGAATGTTCCTGGACGCCTTCCCCCTCGTCCTGGGGTCCCCATTCCAGATGATTGCTTCGTTTCCCACACTAAGGACATTACCTTCGCCACCCCCACCTCACATTCTTGGGCTCTCAGTGGCGTAAGCCCCAGTATATCTGAGATGGCCTCACTGAATTTGTAGGGTTCTAGCTTGGAGTTGAGCCAGATTGTGTCGTTTTCCCCTGCCTTGGGCGTGGAGAGCGATCATTTGCAAACGTCTTTAAAGGCAGAAAAATGTAGCCTTTATGAATTCTCTTTCTCTGCGTGGAAGTCAGGGATGCGAAGTGAATGGTGGTGAGAAAAACCCCTGGTTTTAAGTAGGTGAATCGCGTGAGAGGGAAAGTTTCTGTTGGGAAAGCCCCTTCTATGCTAATTTATTCTACAGAGCTCCTTTGCTCCTCTCACTTCTTGGGAATAACTGGTCTTTCCCTTGGATACTGATGCTGCAGCCAGCTCTGCTGGTCTGGGTCAGGGGCGCGTGTATGACCTGCATTTTCTGCTTTCTCATGTTACTTGTGCAATGTGGTCACCACTAATTTCTTGCCCAGACCCTCTGGGTTGCATTGGGCTTTGTCTATACTTAGTTTATTTTTCCAGTTTTCCCTGTTCTCATAGTCCTAAAAGAATCCCCAGGTCCTCTGCAAATTTCCTTTATCCCTTGATGAAACGAATTGCATTTAAATGACATATTTATGACCAAGGTCATATTAACGTTTTTGTTGGGCAGATGTTACATATTACATAGCAATACTGTGATTAGGTGGATCCAGCTGAGTTGAGTGTCCTGAGCTTTTCGAGAGAATGTGTAACCCCTATTTGGGAAATTTTCTTGATTAGTTTCATATCAATGTTTGTAGGTCACTTAGAAAGGAAAATTATAAGTGGTAATTGAGGTGTGTGGAATCTGAGATAGTAAACCTCACCTTTTCAAAGGTTTCTGGGCCTGTTGGAGGACAGGAAATTTTTTTTATTAGATTTCTACCGGTTTTTTCAGGAGGATCATTGGTTTTCTTCTATAGCCAAAAATTCTGGCTCGTTATGAGATTAGAATCTTTTAAGGTTTACTGAGGATGTCACTATGTAGAAAAATGATTATGTCCTTTGGTAGGACACAACGCAAGCTTCTGTCTTTAACTGCAAATTTAAATTTGACTGTAAAGAGAATGTTTAGCAAATTGGCCTTTTAAAGACTAAAGGTTAATCTTCACTCCTAAATTGGTACCTTATTAAGTGTATATTTGGGATTTGGTAAATGTTGGTTTTTCTAATAAAAAGCCACAGTTAAAACTAAAAGGGTGACCTTAGGATTGTTTCTTTCTAAAGGCATAATTCCAGCCCCTTCTGGCATGGAGCACTGGTCCAAAAAAAAAGAATGTGTAAGGAGTGGGGTGGGGTAAGAAGAAGGTTGTTCCTTTGGGTTGGATCACAGGGGTGAGTATACAAGGCAGCAGCAGCTGCTGGCTCTGGAGCTCTGGTTGCTACGTGAGGAGCTTGAGTAGTGCTGGCTGCTGTCTCCAGGGAAGGACAGCAGTGCAGCGTCCATTAATGCTGTTGGCTGCAGGGAGCTGCACTTAGGCAATGGCTGCTTCAGGGCTAAGACGGAAACCTTGCTTTCCTGGGAATTTTCACTGCTCTGCTGGTTTGCATTTTATTGGTGCTGGTTTTATTTTATTGGTGGGGAGATGAGAATTAGCAATTCATAACCTTCTACCCATTTATGGATATCAGCATGTGGAAACTGAATCGTAGTTAAAGACTTTTATGTTTGGTTTTGTGGCAGGTTTTTGGTTTTAATCTGGGGATTTTGCTTGGATAGGACCAGAAGTTCCATTTGAGTTTTAATTTTTCAATCCTTTTAAAACCAAGGTAATAAGAATTTAAGGATCTTCATGAGAACCAGAATGGAGAAAATATCAGTTGATTTTTCTGCAGCTGGCATGTTTTCCTCCATCTTTTTAATCATTAAATCAATTTAAATACTTTATTTGTATGTCTTCTTTCTTCCAGTTGTTAGACCATATTTACCTTATTGAACAGATGTTTTGCTAAACATTTTACTATTTAGGGTCTTAAACTATAGAAACAACTGTCCTTTGTGGAACGATTACTATATATAAATATCAAGTATTTTCTTATTTTCTGTTAGTAATAGATTTCTCCAAATTAGATTATTTCTTTAGAATTTAACCTGTGATATTGATTTATAATGTGTTGAGTATAGTAAAGATCACAAGGATGTATATGTTTGACAGTGATCCATTTGAAATATGACAGACTAGAAGGAATACTCAGAAACTGAATAAATCTAGTATACAGGATACTTGAGATGATAGCCTCTAGGCCCCTTATGTAGTCTTTCTTCTTCCACGGTTCCCACAGTTTAGGAAGATCTCTGATTAAGCAGAACAGTTTGTTAAATATGGAAGTACCTGAAGGAAAATCACCAGCCTGATATACCATCAGTTACATCTGATACTTAACAGATGCTTGTTACTGTCTCCCCTAAGACTCATGCATCCTATATATATATATATTTTTTTTTTTTTTCCTTCAGAATTTTAGTATGTTCAGTTTTGTGTAAATGAACCCAGTCATCTATAATGTGTAGTATGACTCTGGTGTTTGTGATGGGAACCAGAAAGAATGGAAATGAGTTTTGTCATTCACAAATGTTACTTGCATTGTCTTTCAATGTTGCAAGGGGACTAAGGAAACAGAACCTTTAATGGATAACATTTTAAGTGGTTCTAATTTTATTACTATCACATATAAAAGATGCCATATCAGATAAGTATGGTGTCACTCATACTGGCTGTTTAACATAGATACAAATGTCTTTAAGTTGTCTTTCATATAATATGAAAGCTACCTTATAAAATAATTGCTTTTAACTTGTATTTCCTGTTCGAACCCCTTGAGATCTTAATGTAAGATCATTTCCTTAAGAGCATAGAAGGCCTTTTCATAGAATTTATTTAACCAGCATGCTTGAAATTTTTACTGTCTTCTGATAGTGCTTTGTGTCCAGAAATGTACATACTTTTGGTACTTATTTTGGCCTTTGTGGAGGAGGATGGCCACTTCATTTTTTCCCTTTGGACAGGAAAATAATATTGTTCAAAATGCAGATGTGCAGACAGCCACTTTTACTTTATCCTCTTCAAGTAATTTATGAAATATTGGGCAGAAGCTAAAGACAGTCAGTGATTGTTGGATACATCTTACCAGTGAAAACGTGGATCATGAATAAAATAAAGTTTTATTTTTTGTTATTTAGGACAAATGAAACTTCATCCCTGCAAAACTATGAGCTAATATATATTTAGTAATATAACTGGCGGTTATTTGTAAAAAGAAAAATTCAGTCATTCCTCAAAGTGTAATGTACCTATGATAAATAACAATTGACACCATTCCTTGCTGCCAAAAATTCCAAAGTATGTGGTGAAATGGCATTTTTAACCTTTCTGTTGATGCAGTGACGTCTCTTGTGAAGATTCAGGGTAGTTCATGAGAGGTTGATAGAATATCATTTCTTTAATTTCTCAGTACATATTTTGTTTAATCAGTTAGTCTTATGAAAAATGTTCTGTTGTATATTCATTCTGAATTGAATAGATACCCCATAGCTTGAGGCGGGGCCAGTGTGTTGGAAAGCATTGCTTTAGAGAATTCTTATTCTGACAATATACTAAACTCCTAACATTTTTGAAGAGAAGTATAAGAGATACAAGGAACAATGAAGCAGAATCTGTCTACTTTATATCCGCTCTTACCAAGCAAGGAATTTGTAATCCCATCCTGCCTCACTCAGTTTTTCCATCATATTGATTTTGTTTGCTGAATACCTCAGGGAGAGATGTAAGGGTCACTTTAAGTATCTTTGACATAAAGACAGGGATAAGGAATTTTCTGCATATTGGAATAATATCTTAGTATTTTTAAAACACTAAGATTATTGATGTCTTTATCTGATATATGTGACTTGATAATGATCTTACCGATATCTGTGTTCTCTGTCTTCCCTTGAAGTATGAACATTCTCAGGAGTTTTGATGGCAGATTGAAGTAGTAATAACTTCCTTAGCTGTGTTAGTCATGTATATACACCTAGTGGAGGATACTCCTTGGCCTGTGTTACGAATCACAGAAAAAGCAGTAGATGTAGGACTTGACTCAGAATGTTTCTGTCTGGGGAGTCAAGTTTCTGATGTGCTACCTAGTTGAGGGAAAATGCAGAATTCCTTGCTGTGCTGTTTGAAAATAGATGGAAGGATGGGAGGAGCCAGAGATGCCTGCAGCAGGACTTGGTCTGAGTAGAAAAGGAAGATTTTTGTTTCAAATTGCCAGCTGCTTATGGCAAACTGACTCGCTTATTATGCCTCTAGTTGGCCTGTCAATATGGCCAAACAGCCAGATAAGTGCAGGGCAGGACAAAGGCTCTTTGCACAGCAGGGAGGCTGTGCTGGTGGGGGGAGGGGCAGGAGGTGGGAAAGGCAAGAGGAGGAGGTTCTTTTCCCTGGGAGATGATTCAGTTTGGCTTACAGTTAAAGAAAACATTTATAGTTCCTATCAAGCATTGAATTTGTGCCAACTGTATAATGGTAACCCCAAATTTAGTATATCCCTGAATATCTGGTAGGAACCCATCCCTTCCTCCAAGGAAAAATGAAATTTTAAAGCTTTGTATAGATTGAAAAATAAATTCCTGTGCTCCACCCCCCAAATTCAAATCACCACCCCAGTAGACCAGTTCTAGAGCATCTGACTGTTGAATTCTCATTTAAAAATAGGAAAGAATATTGTATCTGAATAAAACGTTTATATTTCAGTATTTGATTGTCCATATTTGATTATTGGGTTAGATCAGAATAGTAGAATAATTTGTTTCCCTTGTAAAATAGTTATGTATTGTTAGCTGCAATTTTTTATCAGTATTATGAAGAGCACCCTTCAGCATTCAAGTGTTGGGTTGCCATCATGTAAAATGTTAACTAAAGAAAGGCTGATTATTATTTCAGTCTCATTGCTACTTCCTGGACAACCTGATATTCCCTAGAGATTACCCAACCTCCCTTTTAGGTTAGGCACAACCTTGTTTGATAGGTAAGTGCTCAGCACCCAGTGGGGTGGTTGCATCCAGCTTATTAGAATTAATATGAATCACAGAGTTGAAGAGATCTGACATTATTCCTTTATGCAAAATCATAATGAAATACTTCAAAGCTTGTGTAAGTTTGCATTAAAATTTTAAAAGGATTAATGTCCTAAACAGTATTTATAGTTACTTTTAAAATGTTGAACAATGCATATGTGCCTGTTCTTTTCGTTTGGTTGGGTTTTTGTGCCAGTTGTTTTTAAAAAACCAAAATATTGAAGAATTGCATTTACAAAGTTAGACAGCAATTATTTTGATTGCAAAAGATTCCTACATTTTAAAAAATATACGCTGAGATTCTTTTAAATGCTTAATATATTTTCCGAGAATATGATTTTTAGACATAATTGATTTGAACTCAGTTTTCTAAGAGTACATCTGTTGCTTGGATTGAGATACCACCTGCATTGCAATGTTATTAAACCAGCCTTAGAGTTTTCGCTATATCCAGACTGCAGGCGATAACAAAGGAAAGTGGAGTGTTAATTTTTTTTTTCTTATGGATTCAGAGCTTGTGGCTGTTAGCAAAGAAGAGGTGTTGTAACTAAATAGAATAATTAAACATATCTTTAATGCACATTTTAATAGTAAGCAAGCCTGACCAAGTTTTGTGTCTTCCCTTAGTAAAAGAAATATAAATGTGTTACCCACTTAACATTATATTTTTATGCACAGTGGTCTTGGCAGTAATGATATATTTTGACCTGAAAAAGGAAATTTGAGTGACTAATTATTGCCATTAGACTATTTCTCATGAAATAGTAACAACATTAACATAAGATTTAGTGGGCTGTATTTTATATTATTATAGAAATTTAGAGTAGTCATTTCTTCTCTTTAAAATTCATTCACATGGATTCTTTTCATAGATTTGTATGACTAAAATAAAAGCCGTCTAGTTCAAACCCTGGCCTCCATTTCAGACAGTTTTTCTACATGTCCTAAGACTAACCTTTGCTAGCACTAGGGTAAACATCCTTTGTGCATATACATGTGCATGTACACACACACCCAGGAATGTGCACACCACTTTCCAAGTAATTAGAAATCGTGTCATCCTGGCTTCTAGTACTCCTATTACCTGAATCTTGCCAGGGTCCCTAAAAAGTTCCTGACAAAAGTGGGGAGGGGGCAATGATTTGGATCCCACAGGTTTTGATAACTATCTGGCTCCCCAAACAGCTCATCCCATTTGCAGTAAGCCATAGCCAGCAGTCAGCTAGAATGGAGGTAGAACGCAGCACTGTACCTCTTGTCTGTGCAGCTGCTCCACCTTATTTCCTGCTATTATCCCACAACGCCTCTCCCTAGCAAAAAAATAAAATAGGACAAAGGGTAAAAATTGGGTTGGCAAATATGATTTTTATTATGATTAGATTGTGGGCTCGTTTTTTATGTACTTAAATAAAAGCTTATTTGTCCTATTCTCAAACGTCCAATTCTCAAAAGTCCATAGCAAAAGAGATTTTATAACTAAAGTATCTTCTATTCTTTCTTGATAAACCATTTCAATTCTTAGCCTTCTGAGGGAAAAAAAATGTTTTTAGGCATACTTGTGTTTCATTGGTTGGTAACACAGTCACTATTAGCACCAGATGCCACCATATTAGCTTGAAGAAAGAAAAGAATTTCTTCTGTAGATAATATTTGCAGTTTGAATTGGGAATTACTAACTTGGATAGCTCAGATGTATGATAATAGTAAGGTTAAAAAAATTAAACCTTGATGAAAACCCCTTTACCTTAGTGGAAGTGGAATTGTTTGAATATAGATTTTTTTTTCATCCTTCAGAGCTCTTTTCTTCAAGCTGCTAATTTATGTTCTTCAAGCGTTGTTTTTTTCCGTACAGTTCCCCTCATAAGAAATTTTATTGTTTTCTGATGGTGAAATTTTTTCATCCCCAGTCCTGAAATGTGAAGACTCAAATAAAACCTAGTAGTCTAATAAGGCATGTGCACTGCTGAATATAGTAAGAGGATTATTTCATAATTCTTAGAAATTATGATCTAGTTAGAATGTTCCAGTATAGTGTTAGCATATTTAATAATGTTAACTTGTTAATTTTGGTGTATGTCCATATGGATCTCCTTGTTTTATATTCACACCCATTGTTTGTCATTTTGTTAAAAGTTGTTTTCTTTCTTTCTTTTTTTTTTTTTGGTCCCCCTGTCTTTGTGGGTTTTTGTTTCTGTCCTGTTATGATCTTTGGCCTGTGTTGAAAAATTCTGTTTCCTTCCACCAACCTCTGTGTATTCCTCAACACATACAATTTGTTTTCTGTCACAGCTCTGTGAAGGAGGATGATCTGCAGTTAATAATCAACTGTTCAGCATTCTTGATATCAAAGGAAGGTGTGTTTTTTTTTTTTATGAGGAATAACCTGGAAGGACCTGTTGACAATTACTTTGACTTTATGTTACATTTTTCTTCATTGATGTAGGCTGTTAAGAATTGACTTATTTTATAAGAGAAACCAGATAGAAATGGAAGAGCCACAGTTATGTATGGTTAATTTAAAAATAAATGTTTAATATGTTAACACTGGGATAGAATCTAAAAGGCACTTTAAAAAAACCTATATTTTCTAAAAACAAAGGTGTTTAATCACCTAAAGTAAAATAAAGAGAAAGACTTTTGAGGCACTGTGGTTGATTGCATGCTGAACATTTAGATTGCATGCTGTAGCATTAGATTGTTGGATGACATAAACTTTTATTTTCTTGATTTCTGTGGTGCAGTCTGCTATAGCCATGCAAGTTAAATGTCTTTATGCCCACAGTCTGGAAAATATACGGTGAAATGACTTTAAGAAAACAAAAATAACAGAAAACAGGTTTGAGGAAATTGTATAAGTCTAAATTTTGGAAATCTGTTTTTAATTATTTTTATTCTTAGACTTATTTATGGCAATTGAAACTTTAATGTTATAATAATAGAACAGAATAAAAGGTTGAAATCATGTCAGTGCACATTTTAGAGTGGGGCTAAATTATAGGGCTCCATGGTAAAGAATTCGCCTTTCAAGCAGAAGATGCAGGTTCAATCCCTGGAGAAAGAAATGGCATCCCACTCCAGTGGGATTACCTGGGAAACCCCATGGACAGAGGGGCTTGGCAGGCTAAGCATGGCATGGGGTCACAGAGAGTCAGACTACTAGCAACTAAACAACAACAACAAATTGTACGAAATTGTTGCATATTTTCATATTTAAACTACTTTCATTGGAAAAATTTACCAAATATTTAAAAACTGATTAAATGGGATAAAGTATTTAGAGCTTAACAGGTACTCATTTCTTGGTGGCATATATAAGCAATATTAAAACCAGATATTTGCTAAATATTCTTTTAAAAAAATTATGCCAACATCCTATATGAAACTCTGCAGTTACTATAGCCATTCCGCTTTAGATTAAGTAGGTGATAATAATGCCAGTGCTCTTGGAGCCTAGGCCAGATGAAATGTTTTTGCTTTTTCTTCCTTACTTTACCCTTAGGCCATTAAGATTTGAAGTGTTGCTACTTGTAAGGTATCCATTCATAAACTGAGTAGGACCCTGATTAGGTCTTATGTGGAGGTCCATGGGAAGACATGTATTTTTAGAAAAGCAAGGCTCTGGTTAAGTGTAGATTTCCTTTCATCGTTTATCATGCACAGTTGGTATGAAAAGGAATGGCTGGATGTTTGTAGAATATACTAAGCAACAAGAGGAGAAGTAAACATATCTCACTTTATGATACAACTGTGTCAGGCAGGAAGGATGAAACATAATTTTTTTGTATAGAATACCTTAGCTCTTCTGAACTCTAATACTAGGAATATGGTTTTTTGGGAAATAGTTAACTCAGAGGATTGAGTTGAATATCTACTGTGAAAAATGATTTTTTAAATTTAATCTTATATGGATAAGAGTGACCATGTGTCTTGTTTCCCTGGGACACTCCTGATTTATGTCTCCCAAGTAATTAGTAATGGCACCCTTTTCACTCTCAAAAATGTCCTGGTTTGGGCCATAAATTATATCCTCACCCTAATTATAGAGGATCGTCGGAGTCGGAGCTTTTTATCACTCTGTAGCAATGCAATTTTTTTTAGAGCTCTTCTGATTGTCTTTGCTAGGATTTTTCTGTTTGCTTCTCTGAACCCTCATATTAGGGTCTTCCCTAATAGCTCAGTTGGTAAAGAATCCACCTGCAATGCAGGCGATCCCAGTTCGATTGCTAGGTTGGGAAGATCCGCTGGAGAAGGGATAGGCTACCTACACTAGTATTCTTGGGCTTCCTTTGTGGGTCAGCTGGTAAAGAATCTGCCTGTGATGCCAGAGACCTGGGTTTGATCCCTGGGTTGGGAAGATCCCTTGGAGAAGGGAAAGGCTACCCACTCCAGTATTCTGGCCTGGAGAGTTCCTGAACTGTGTAGTCCTTGGGATCACAAAGAGTCGGACAGGACTGAACGACTTTCATTTTCTCTGAACCCTTATTTTCATTTTAACTGTTTTAGAATGAGAAGAAAATGGCAGCCCACTCCAATATTCTTGCCTGGGGAGAATCCTATGGACAGAGGGAGCCTGGCAGGCTCCATGCGGTTGCAAGAGTCAGACATGATTTCGCAACTAAAGAGAGTTTTAGAATGCCCTTTGCTTTTTAGTGATAGTGAGGAAGGGAATAGATACAGATTTAATTTTTTGTTATGAAAAACTCCAAATACAACAAAACAGAGGGGAAATAGAAAAAAATTGACTCCCTTTGAATTTTTAATGAAACCATTGCGTTTGATCAAGATAAGGTCTATACACTGCACTTGGTTGATAAGTTTGTCTTTCTAGTTTATAGGTTCTCTTTTCCTCATATTATACACTTAATGAAATTTATCATTGTGTTGAGTTCTGACTGTTGGATTTTGGAAATTGTGTCTCCATGTTCTACTATTAGATGACCCCCGCCCCATATTCTGTGTAAATTAGTAATTAGATCCATTGCAAATATACTTTATAATAAAGTACTAAGTACTTGCCTGAAGAGTTACATAATGTCTGCTTGTCTGTGTGTTGTTAGGCAGCTGTTCAAGGTCCCAGAGAGTTTCTGTTTGTATTGTTTCTATTGAAATTTACCATACTAGAAATTAAAATAGAGTATTTTTTAATGTTATTAACTAATTTTAGAATAGCAATAACAAATCCTGCTGATGTATGAAACATGATTATGAAAAATAGCTTGCCAGTTTTTTTTTAATGGTATTAACATTTAACAGATCTCTTTGGTGATAGAAGACAACTGCTTTCTTATATAGTTCAACTCAGTTCAGTCACTCAGTCGTGTCCAACTCTTTGTGACCCCATGAAGCGCAGCACGCCAGGCCTCCCTGTCCTTCACCAACTCCCAGAGTTCACTCAGACTCATGTCCATCGAGTCAGTGATGCCATCCAGCCATCTCATCTTCTGTCGTCCGCTTCTCCTCCTGCCCCCCATCCCTCCCAGCATCAGAGTCTTTTCCAATGAGTTAGCCCTTCACATGAGGTGACCAAAGTACTGGAATTTCAGCTTTAGCATCATTCCTTCCAAAGAAATCCCAGGGTTGATCTCCTTCAGAATGGACTGGTTGGATCTCCTTGCAGTCCAAGGGACTCTCAAGAGTCTTCTCCAACACCACAGTCCAAAAACATCAATTCTTCGGCGCTCAGCCTTCTTCACAGTCCAACTCTCACATCCATACATGACCACAGGAAAAACCATAGCTTTATCTAGACGGGACCTTAGTTGGCAGAGTAATCTCTCTGCTTTTGAATATGCTATCTAGGTTGATCATAACTTTTCTTCCAAGGAGTAAACGTCTTTTAATTTCATGGCTGCAGTCACCATCTGCAGTGGTTTTGGAGCCCCCAAAATAAAGTCTGACACTGTTTCCAGTTTCCCATCTATTTCCCTTATAGTTACTTCTGCATTTAATCTGTTGTGATAAATTGTTTTGGTTGACAACTAAAGAAAATCTGGCCTCCCACAGATACACAGTTGAAGAGAAAAAAGCCTTTACTTGCTCCTTGAAAGAATCTAAGAACTTCAGAAGTCCTCAGACCAGGACCACACTTTGAGAAGAACAGGCTTAGATTCTATCACTGCTTGATTTATTTTCTGTAATACTCACCCTCGTTAATTGTGTGTCTCCTAAGATAACAGTTTGAATAGGAAAGGCAGAATCAATGCTTGCCTTTTTCCCCTTACTTACTAGTTTTCGAGATAATGGGTTGGTAACTTAGCAACCTCTAGAGTTAAGCCATGAAGAGTCATTAATATTGTGTACTTAGGGTTTTATACCTGTTTGATATGTTTCAGTCTCTTTCGGTCATTAATGTTGACATTTAAAAATGGTCCCACATTTGGCTGTTAGCTCCAAAGCCTTTTTACTCCGTATCAGTTGTTTCCTGACTTGCATTGATTGATTTGTTGCTTTCTAGTGTGACAAGATGTTCCCAGATTATTTTGTATATTTCCTGCTCCAAACCTGGACTTGACTTATTTCTTCAAAACTGATTTCTTTTAGTGGGAAATGGTATTTAGAGACCATGGTTTGGGTGTTAGAAGTGTTTGGTGCTGTTGGGTTGGACCTTCTTTATAGACCATTTCCGTGAATATAACTAAAAATGGTTTCATCCTTTTCTCTTGTTTTTCCTTTTTCGAAATACCAGTTGTTGATATTATGTGGCAGCCTGGATGAGAAGGGATTTGGGGAGAGGATGGATACTTGCATATGTATGGCTCAGTCCTTTCACTGTTCACCTGAAACCGTTGCAGCATTGTCAATTGCCTTTACCCCAATACAAAATAAAGTTTATAAAAAATGAAATATCAGTTGTTGATATTTGATAATTTTTGTTTTGAATTTAGTGCTCCATGATATTTTTATAAATGTAATCTTTCCCCATGCCCCAAATTTCAGTTTCCACTAATACGCAATGTAAGTATCATGCTTTGTCCCACATACACACAGCAATTTTAGAATGGCAGAACAGTGTGATTACTGGAAAGTGAGTTTGTTTGTTTTTGCCCTTAGGATATATCTTTCCAGAGATATACAGTCCAGTCAGATTACAGTGGTTTAAAATCCCTTGGGAGATAGATCTTTGTGTGGTTATGTCACCAACTTGATAAACAGGTTAATTTGTTGTATTTCACTTTCAGGCTTTTCAGGGATTACTTTCTGTTTTATAATTATATAAAATATGGTTTCTAAGTGGAATTTAAAAATCTGAATATAGTCAGGTCGAGCTTTTAGATTTTTCCCATTGTCTTCTTTTCCCATTCCTATTATGTAAGACTTAACAGATAAATTATGAATGCTATTTAAAGTGAAATTTTGTCATGGTACTTCTATTATAACACAAGAAGCATTTAAGTTAGTTTATTTACTAAAATTATCTGCTTCTAGATTTTTCAGTAAATGGTAACTTTTAGGCCATAGAAGAGGTATATAGACTTTTTTCTTCTTCTGTTGTCCAGAATTTCTTGACTTAATATAGCCAGTTCCAGATAAAAGACTTCCTTTCTCTGGGAAGAAAGGAAAACGTTCTTTCTGCATTTGGGGCGTGGAAAAAGATTACATTTATAAAAATACCATGGAACACTAAATTTAGAATAAAAGCTATCAAATACCAACAACTGATATTTTATTTTTATAAACTTGTTATTTTGTATTGGGGTAAAATTTCTCTCTCTTGAATTGCTAAATCATTTTCCATTTATCTTTGATGATTTCAGATACTTGAAACCTGACTAGCACTTGGGCCACTGGTACCACTTGTGATACAGAGATCATCAATATCATTTTTTGAGTGAGTCACCCTTAGACCTGAAATTTAGATACTATCTTAGAAAGTATGACATCTGATTTTTAACTTTGTCATTTAAAAGTCAAATTACTTGATTTTATATAAGTTAAAAATCAAATTG
The DNA here is from genome assembly GCA_917880005.1 of Nanger dama. Lineage (NCBI taxonomy): Eukaryota > Metazoa > Chordata > Mammalia > Artiodactyla > Bovidae > Nanger > Nanger dama. The sequence goes on from CAKJTW010000016.1 coordinate 43,839,878, forward strand.
TTGAAATCTGAAACCTGCTAAATATTAAAACTGTTTTATCCTTTCTAATTATAATACATAAAATAAATTACCACATCATTTCAGCAATCTATCTTACATTCTAGTATATTTATTTTTATTGCTGCTGCTAAGTCACTTCAGTCGTGTCCCACTCTGTGTGACCCTATAGACGGCAGCCCACCAGGCTCCCCCCCGTTCCTGGGATTCTCCAGGAAAAAATACTGGAGTGGGTTGCCATTTCCTTCTCCAGTGCATGAAAGTGAAAAGCAAAAGTGAAGTTGCTCAGTCGTGTCCTACTCTTAGCGACCCCATGGACCGCAGCCTACCAGGCTCCTCCATCCATGGAATTTTCTAGGCAAGAGTACTGGAGTAGGGTGCCGTGTTAAATCAAGATATGCGAGATGGTGACATGATAGTAGTTAAAGGTGTGCGTGTTCTGCAGTTGAGTAGACCTTGGTTCAGGTTCTAGTTTGGGGGTTGCTCTGGCCTTAGACAAGGTTCTCAACTTGGTGAGTTTAATTTTTTGGCTGCATAAATTTATTTTGGGCATTACATGAGCTGGTGCATATAAATTGATTTAGGACAGAATGGCTTTAGAAAAGGAACATCCAATCAATGTTAGCTTTTATTTTGGAAGTTATTATTGTTCAGAATATTTGATCAGTTCTCTAAACTCTTATCTACATCTTAGGATAAGTAATGTAAATATAGGACCTAATTTTCAGGACTCCACTGGTTATATGAAAAGAACAAACTGTTAAAGGAATAATTGCTGTCTAGCTAAAATTTGAGGCTTCTGACTACAAATATACCAGTGCTTGCTCTATGGATATAATTAACATTAGAAATGTTAATAGAGAAGGGAGCTTTAAGGAAACAAAGCTTCTTTTCAGGATCCAAGGTCCCTTTCAGATGTTAGAAGTTGTATATGAACAACTTACATAGTGACTAAAGTTAAAGGGATTTTCTTAACTCTGGAGTTTTAAGGTATATCTTGAGCCTTTTAAGTGCCTTCAGATAAAGCTGTATAACTCCAGGTTACTCATCTGGTCAGATGTTTGGGAGGCTTTTGTTTTTAAGCTTTATTGAGGTATAATTGACGGGTAAAATTGTGATAAATGTATAGCATACAACTTGATGATTTGATACATGCACAAGTTGTGAAAGGATTGCAACACTTTTCATTCATCACGTTTACCTTTGTGTGTGTTTGTGAGAGCCTATAAATTCTAATCTCAGCAAGTTTCAGTTTTATAGTGTATGTTATACTTTAGATCCTTAGCTTTTTCATTGAAAGTTTGTACCCTTTTAGTGACTTCCCATTTCTCTTACACTTCTGGCAGCCACCATTCTACACTCTGTTTCTGTGAGTTTTTGTTTCTTTTTCCATAATTCCATGTATAAGCAATGATTTCTCCGTCTTCACTTAGCATAATGCACTCCAGGTTCTGATGTTGTAAAAAATGGCAAGATGCCCTTTTTTATGAATACTGTTCCACTGTAGGTAGGTAAGTAGATAGAGATCATGTTTTTTAATACATTCATCCTTCAGCAGACTCTTAGGTTGTTTCCATAACTCGGCTATTGTAATGCCACAGTGAACGTGAGAGTACAGATAGCTCTTGAAGATAGTAATTCTGTTTCCTTTAGACATAATCCTCAGAAGTGGGATTGCTAAATAAAATGGTAGTTCTACTTTTAATTTCTTGAGGGACTGCCACATGGTTTTCTGTAGTGGTTGCACCTATTTACATTCCCACCGACAGTGCATGGGGGTTCCTTTTATTCCACATGTTCATCAGCATTTATTATCTCTTATCTTCTTGATAATAGTCATACTAACAGGTGTGAAATGATGTCTTACTGAGGTTTTGGTTTGCATTTCTCTGATGATTGGTGATATTGAGGACCTTTACAAGGATCTGTTGGTCATTTTTCTGATGATAGAGGATGAAATGGTTGGATGGCATCACCGACTCGATGGACATGAGTTTGAGCAAGCTCCAGGAGTTGGTGATGGGCAGGGAAGCCTGGCGTGCTGCAGTCCATGGGGTCACAAAGAGTAGGACAAGACTGAGCAACTGAACTTAGGAAAGTACCTATTCAGGTCCCTTGCTTTTTTAATTTTTTGATTGACTTGCCGTGCTGGGTCTAGTTGCGGCACTCTGGGATCCTTGATCTTGTGGCATGCAAGATCCTTAATTGCAGCATGTGGGAGCCAGTTCCCTGACCTGAATTGAACTCAGGACCCCTGCAGTGGAAGTGTGGAGTCTTAGCCAGTGGACTAGCAAGGAAGCCCCTGCCTATTTTTTAACTGGAATTTTTGTTGTTGTTCTTTTTGGCTGTTGAGCTGTATGTGTTCCTCAGATGTTTTTTATGTTAACGCCTTACCAGCTGTGTGGTTTGCAAATATTTTCTCCCATTCCATAATACCGTCTTGTGGAATTGTTGGTTTCTTTGCTCTGGAGAATCTTGTAGTTTGTTTTAGTCTCACTTGTTTATTTTTGCTTTTGTTGTCTTGGCCTTTGGTGTCAAATTGCAAAAAATTTTAGGCAGTAAGATAATGGTACACACATACAAGAGAGTATTACTCAGCCATAAAAAGGAACAAAATAATGCCATTTATGGCAGCATGGATGGACCTGAAGATTGTCATACAGAGTAAAGTAAGTCAGAGAGAGACGTATCATATAATACCACTTATATGTGGAACCTAGAAAATGGTACAGATGAACTAATTTGCAAAACAGAAATAGTCACAGATGTAGAAAAACCAGCTTACAGTTACCAAGGGGGAAAAGTGGATGAACGGGTGGAATGAATTAGGAGACTGGAATTAACATGTATGTACTGTGCTATGCCTAGTTGCTTAGTCATGTCCAACTCTTTGATGCTGTGGACTGTGGCCCACCAGGCTCCTCTGTCCATGGGATTCTCCAGGCAAAAATACTGGAGTGGGTTGCCATCCTCCTCCAGGGGATCTACCCAACCCAGGGAGCAAACCCAGGTCTCATGCATTGCAGGCGGATTCTTTACCATCTGAGCCATGAGAGAAGCCAACAAGTATGCACTACTGTATATAAAATAGGTAATTAATGAGAACCTACTGTGTAGCAAAGAGAACTCCACTCAGTGTTCTCTGGTGACCTAAGTGGGAAGAAACTCTAAAGAAGAGTGGGTATATATATAACTGATTTACTTTGTGGTACAGCAGAAACCACCACAGCATTGTAAAGCAACTATACTCCAATAAGAATTAATTTTAAAAACTTACTGGCAAGATCAGTGTCAAGGAACTTATCCCCTTGTTTCTTCCAGGAGTTGTATGGTTTCAGGGTCTCACATTCATGTCTTTAATATATTTTAAGTAGATTTTTCTGTGTGATATAAGATAGTGATCTAGTTGCATTCTTTTGCATGTGGATATTCTGTCTTCCAGACACCATTTATGGTGAAGAGAGATTATCATTTCCTCATTGTGCATTTTTTAATGAATGAAATTTTAATTACTTGCATTTTTATTTTATATTTTAGTTATATGCAAATCAAAAGCCACTTTTAGTTTCTTTTACAACTACCATAATTTACAGAAAAATTTAACACCAAAATGCCATTGTATAAATTTACATTTAAAGTTAAATTCAAACTTAAGCAGATTTGTATAGTTAAACTTTTAAGAAAAATTATTCCATCAGAATCATCAGCTTTGGAAGAACTGATTTATATTTTGAAATGATTTACTGGAAATTTATTCCTTGTATCCCTTTTTTCCTTGGTAACCATAAGTTTGTTTGTTATGTCTATGAGTCTTTTTATGTTTTGTAAATAAGTTTATTTGTGCTCTTTTTAAAATTCCACATGTTAGTGATACCATAAAATCTTGTCTTTGTCTGACCTTAGTGTGATAATCTCTAGCTCCATCCGTTTTGCTGCAAATGGCAGTATTTCATTCTTTTCCATAGCTGGGTGATACTCCAATATATATATACTGTATCTTTATCCATTTACCTGTTTACGGACACTTAAGTTGCTTATGTGCTGTCATAGCCTATAAAATATTCTTAACAGCCCTAGTAACAGAGATGCTTCTCACAATTAAAGACTATCCAAAAAAGTCCTGATTCATAGCTTTTGCTGAGTTTCTCCCCATTATAAATTCTTGATATCTTTGCTGAAAATTAGTTTGCCATATATGTATGCATTTATTTCTGGGCACTCTAGTCTGTTTCACTGATATGTCTTTTTATGACAACACTGTATGGTAATTTTGTAATATGGTTTGAAATCAGGAAATATGCTTCAGATTTCTTTTCCTTTCTCAAGATTGCTTTGGCTTTGGTTCAATAAAAAATGCCTTTGGAATTTTGATAGGGATTGCATTGAATCAGTTGGTCACTTTGAAGAGTATGTACACTTTTAGCAGTATTTTGGTTGATGAGCATACGCTATCTTTTCGTTTGTGTCTTCAGTTTCTTTCATCAGTGTTTTATGGTTTTCATTGTACAGATCTTTCATGTGGTTGAATTCATTCCTAATTATTTTATCCTTTTTGATGTTTTTGTAAATGGGATAGTTTCTTAATTTCTCTTTCCTGTAGTTCGTTGTTAGTGTATAAAACAATTGATATTTTAAATGTTGATTTTGTATTTTATGACTTGGCTGAATTTCTTTATTCTAAACACTTCAGGTGGAATTGCTAGGGTTTTCTAGATGTAACACCATCATTTGCAAAGAGATGGTTTTAATTCTTTTCTGATTTGGATGGCTTTTCTTTTTTCTTGCCCAATTGCTCTGGTTAGGACTTAAACTATTCAATAAAAGTGATAAGAATGGAAATTTTTGTCTTGTTCCTTATGTTAAATAAAAAGCTTTTAGCTTTAGCTTTTCTCTATTGAGTATGATGTTAACTGTGGGTTTGTCATACATGGCCTTTATTATGTTGAGGTACATTCCATTTGTACCAAATCTGTTGAGAAGTTTGGGGGTTTTTTTGTTGTTGTTTTCTACTTTTTCTGCATCTATTGAGATGATCATACAGTTTTTATCCTTCATTTTGTTAATGTGTATTTTGTTGACTTGGGTGGTGTCTGGCTTTGGTATCAGGGCAAAATGAGTTTTGAAGGTTCCCTCTTTGAAAGTTTTTTTCTTTTTTTTGTTTTGCTTTAATGCTTTGGCATTAGAGTGAGATTGAGAAGTGCAATGATAAATTCAAATTGGATGACAGATACAGGAATTGGGAGTTCTAGGAAGGGACAAAATAATGGCTAAAATTATCTCTCCCCACCCCCAGAGGGGGTAGGGGATAAATCAGGAGATTGGAATTACTGTATACACACTACTACATATAAAATAGTTAACTAACAAGGACCTACTGCTAAAGCAGAAAGTCCAGTACTTTGGCCTCCTCATGTGAAGACTTGACTCATTGGAAAAGACTTTGATGCTGGGAGGGATTGGGGCTAGGAGAAGAAGGGGACGACAGAGGATGAGATGGCTGGATGGCATCACTGACTTGATGGACGTGAGTCTGAGTGAACTCCGGAGTTGGTGATGGACAGGGAGGCCTGGCTGCGATTCATGGGGTTGCAAAGAGTCGCACACGACTGAGCGACTGAACTAACTAACTGTATAGCAAGGTAACTCGACTTAGTGCTCTGTAATCCTGTATGGGAAAAGAATCTTAAAAGGAGTGGCTATATGTATATGAATAACTGATTAACTTTGCTGTACACCTGAAATTAACACAACATTGTAAATCAACTCTGTTCCAATTAAAATTTTAGAAAACAATGATCTTTCCCCCAAAACAAAACAAGAACTACAATCCACGCACTTTTTTTTTTTTTACAAGCAATAAATGCTGGAGAGGGTGTGGAGAAAAGGGAACCCTCTTACAGTGTTGGTGGGAATGCAAACTAATACAGCCACTATGGAGAACGGTGTGGAGATTCCTTAAAAAACTGCAAATAGACCTGCCTTATGACCCAGCAATCCCACTGCTGGGTATACACACCGAGGAAACCAGAATTGAAAGAGACACGTGTACCCCAATATTCATCGCAGCACTGTTTATTATAGCCAGGACATGGAAGCAACCTAGATGTCCATCAGCAGATGAATGGATAAGAAAGCTGCGGTACATATACACAATGGAGTATTACTCAGCCATTTAAAAGAATACATTTGAATCAGTTCTAGTGAGGTGGATGAAACTGGAGCCGATTATACAGAGTGAAGTAAGCCAGAAAGAAAAACACCAATTCAGTATACTAACACATATATATGGAATTTAGAAAGATGGTAATGATAACCCTGTATGAGAGACAGCAAAAGAGACACAGATGTATAGAATGGACTTTTGGACTCTGTGGGAGAGGGAGAGGTGGAATGATTTGGGAGAATGGCATTGAAACATGTATACACTATCATGTAAGAAACGAATAGCCAGTCTATGTTCAATATAGGATACAGGATGCTTGGGGCTGGTGCACGGGGATGATCCAGAGAGATGATATGGGGGTGGGAGGTGGGAGAGGGGTTCAGGATTGGGAGCTCATGTACACCTGTGGCTGATTCATGTCAATGTATGGCAAAACCAATAAAGCATTGTAAAGCAAAATAAAAATTAAAAAAAAAAGACTACCTTTAGCAGTGCATGCTGAAGTATTTGTGAACAAAATGATGTTACTGGTGTTTCCTTTATAATGAAGGGAGAGGGGAAAGATGAAACAGGATTGACTGTGAGTTGGTTGGTGATTGTTGAAATGATATACATAAGTGAAGTTCCTTATAAAATTTAACTTTTTATTACTTGTCTGAAACTTTTCACAATAAAAAAAGTTTAAAGGTTAAAGTAAAGGTATCAAATTGGCTGTTTTGAGTCTTGTTAAAGAAGGTTAGTAACATACTCAAATGTTTTGGTTTCTCCCCGTTGATGCTACTTGGCTTTTGATTTGAGCCCAGTTCCTCTTGTGACTATTACATGATGTTTCCAATCAGAGTAAAAACAGAGTGACTACACAGATATATAATGACTTTGTACTAAAAACAAACTTTAATATTTTTTAAAAGTCTTTATAGAATTCAGGAAACTCTTCCTGACGGGAATTGTATAGGATTGAGGAAGCAAGTGGGTAAATTAATAGTACATTCAGTATACAGATTTCATTTTATGAGATGGGTGAATTTCTGAAAGGGTATATTACAAATATCACATCAATGCCAGAGAGTGAAGATTTCTCTAAGAAAATTAATAGAATATTTGACTAAGAGTGCAAATTATTCTGTGACTGTTAGCAAGTCTTGATGTTAGACTTGGGGAGTTACTAACAAAACTCCAACTGTAGATTTCTCTCTTTCACTAAATACTATTGCCTTGGAAGCAGGAAAGTGGCTCCTATTTGTCTTCCTTTTGACTGCTATTTGTTTTTTTAATATTGTAACCCTGCATACCAGTGTGCTAAGTATTGGGTAGTTCCAAGTTTTTCTGTAGGATGTAGTAGAAAACCCGATCTACCTTTTTGGCCCAATTTCTTGCTAAGTTCTACTAGTGTTATTTTACTTCATTCTCAAAGTAGTGTTAATAGGGTGGTCTTAAATGAACAAACAATCAGTGATTGCACGAGTAGTAATAAGGTGAGTCAGCTCTGTATGGTTCCAGGATTTTTTTCATTATACTACATTGCTTAGATTATTTAAGGAAGGCTCCACCAATATAATCTGCCCTTTCCTCTCCTCCTGACTTTCCATATTGCCGTCCATCTGTAATTTTCCCCTTTTTCTGTAGGATTGTTTGCCTAAAATTGGATAGAGGAAATGGATGAGGTTTTATTGGACTTTGTCCCCTACTAGACAGATTGTAAATTCTGACTTCCTTGATATTTACCAGGGTATTTACCATTCAGTCAATTACAGGCTTCCTTTATCCCAGACTGCCTGCAGTGCAGGAAAGAATGTAGATCAGAGGCCTATAAATCCCTGGAATTTTTACCTTGAGTTTTGTCTCTGCATTTTTCTGAGAGAAAGGTTCATAAGCTTGATAAGATTCTCACAGAAATATGTGATTACGCCTCAAAAAGGTTAATAACTATAAACATCCTAGAATTTATTCCTAAGGGAAAAACTTGACTCGGTTGCTTCTTCAGCCTGAAAAAGGCCCCCTTTGACCCGTTGGGCCAGGCAGGAAACTGTCACAGAGCCTACCTGTGGACATATTCAGTACTTGTTTTCTTATAAAGAATCTGGAAGTTCTTGTATTTTTGAAAATTCAAACAATTTTGCTATTAGAGGTCAAAACCTGCTTGTATCAGATTGACATAGATGCACACTCAGTTTTGCTTGGTAAACCAGTTTTTTCCCAAAGAAAATACCTTCTGCAAAGGGAGTAAAGAAAGGAAATTATTAATAATAAGGCTAGAAGTCAGATAAGACTTCTTAAGGGAATTGAATTTTTGTAGAATAAGGAATGGTGTCAAACAGCTTCCAAACATCTTTAAAACTTATTCGACTTGTAAATTAGGATTTGTTTTTCATTGTAATAGACTGATAGCCAAATAAACATTCACTGTAGGTCTCCCTCAAAACAGACAAATATTGTTTCCTTTTAACAGTTCAGTAATGCACAGTTGGTAGGAATTTAATGAATGTGTGCCCAAATAATAGCCAAGAAGTATTTTGCTAGAAAAACAGTAACAAGGTAGTTAAACCTCAAGTCAATTTTTAAATATTAATGCTAAGACAAATGGAGATCCTGCCTCATGGGTTTGCTTCTTGCTTTCATATACATATAGGGGAAGAGTTGGACTTTAAAACATGAAACACAAACTTGAGTCTTAGTGGATTCTTAGGAAACTAAATACATTGATGAGCCATGGATTGTGTGATTTTGTTTTTTCCTGCTTTAACCAGGGGCTTTATGGTGGTTTGGCCCAAGAGGTCAAAGGACAGCACCTTCTTTTTTTTTTTTGGAGGGGGGGTCACACTTAGTAATTATCATCTGATATATTTATCAGAGTATAAATTGTTTAGCCCCAATTGCAAAAGATCTGTTTGCTGTTTGTTTTACTGTATTTTCCTAATTGGCAAATAAAATTTTTGCACTTTTTTTTGAGGCTAAAACTCTGATATCAAGGTGTTGGCAGGAGTGTTTTCTCCTGCGGCCCTCTCCTTGGCTCGCAGTTGGTCATTCTCTTGCCTCTTCATGTGGTTATTCGTCAGTGTGTACACGTTCCTGGTATGTCTCTGTGTGTCCAGATTTTCTCTTATAGGACACTAGTCATATTGAATTAGGGCACATCCTAATGGCCTCATTTTTTAGGCTGTTTTTTAATTGAGGCTAAATTGACATATTTCAGGTGTACAAAATGATACAGCCTAACATGCTGCAGTCCATGGGGTCACAAAGAATCAGACCCGACTTGGCGACTGATCAATGAAAAAGCATAATGATTTCATAATGATTTGAATACAAAGTCTTGTTAACACATCTCACCTTAAATAGTTAAAAAAAAATTTTCATCTGATGAGAACTTTTAATATCTCTTAGCAACTTTCAAACTTGCAGTACAATATTAACTAGTCACCATACTATAAATTATACCCCCATGACTCATTTATTTTATAAATGCAAGTTTCTACTTTTGATGCCCCTATAGCCATTTCTTCCACCCCCAAAATTCTTGCAGTTTTAAAAAACTGCCCAGCAAGTTTGAGAACCACTGCTCTTTAAGTAGGGGTTGTCTACAAGAGATTTATCAAAGTCTGGGGCATAGGATTTCTTATTTGTCTTAGTTTTCATATTGGTTATCAAACACTAGAAAAGGATATGTACAGTATTCAAAAACAGTAGCATTGAATATTTAGGAATATTTTGCTTAGGAAAAAGTAAGTTTGTAAATAGAAGATGTTTTAACAAAAAGGAAAAGTGGAAGGTAAAACCTAAGATGCTTCATGTTCTCCACTTGATTCAGTGCCGGAATTCTGGGCTTTGCTTAGGGTCAGACTCTGATAGTACCGAAAAAATGGCAGAGGCGATTGAGAGATGGTAAAATACTTCAGAAACTTCAACAGAGCTGTGATTGTGATTATATTTTGCATAAGAATTTGGAGCAATTTACTAAACTCTTTGTATTCATTTAAAAGTACTGCTTTGACTGTGCCCTGGGGCTAATTTAAGTATTCCTAAATGAAAGGCCTTCCTGGTGGCTCAGTGGTAAAGAATCTGCTTGCAATGTGGGAGACCCCAGTTCGATCCCCCAGATCTAGAAGATCCCCTGGAGAAGGAAATGACAACCCACTCCACTATTCTTTCCTGGGAAATCCCATGGACAGAGGAGCCTGGCGGGCTGCAGACTATGAAACTGGAAGAGTCAGCTGTGACTTAAGGACTGAACCACCACCATCAGTCAGTAAAGAATCTGCCTGCAATGCAGGAGACTTGGGAAGATCTTCTGGAGAAGGAAATGGCAGCCCACTTCAGTATTCTCTCCTGGTGAATCCCACGGACAGAGGAGCCTGGTGGGCGACAGTCATGCAGTCACAAGAGTCTAAACCACCACCACTCATTAATGAATGAGAATTTTGGCCCCAATATAACTGAAGTGTTTATTGAAACTGGTTTATCAAGGTTTTGATTTTTATTTCTTTATATTTTGGCCGTACTGCACTGCTTGCAAGATCTTAGTTCCCCAGCCAGGAATTGAACCTAGGCTCTCAACAGTGAAGGCACGGGAGTCCTACCCATTGAACCACCAGGGAACTCCCTGTATCAAGGTTTTAAGTTTTTGGTTTTTTTTTAATATGGAACGCTTCACGAATTTGCGTGTCATCCTTAAGCAGGGGCCATGCTAATCTTCTCTGTATCGTTCCAATTTTAGTATATGTGCTGCCGAAGCGAGCACTTAAATTATTTTTCATATTAAGATTTCCAGAGAATAGTTTTACAGTTCATAAGTTAAATATTTTTGATGTTTTGCAGATACGTAAAGTTTCTGAGCCTCATAAAAAATTACTAGCTAGTTGGTCCAGAGATGTTCATCATCTTCTAGGGAAATAATGTACTTATTTTTCCAGAGCTTTCATTCTACACAGTAACCTACTGTGTAAGTAAGTACAGGCTAGTTTTTTGCTTAGACACACACAAAAAAACCACTGGATACGTCACTGTTTAACTTACTGTTATCAATACAGTTTATGGTGGGTAGTTTGGTAATAGAACGTTTAATGCTATATATCTGCATTGACAGTGATTTGGGCCTCTTTTCCACTAACTGGATCATCAGATACCTCTGCTTTGTAGTTCATGTAGGAATCAGCTATCTACATCCCACATGTTTCTCTTCTGTGACACGCATCATTGCTAGTACTGTGACCCTTACAATTATTGGTGAGTTAATTTTTAACTGTAAAGTATGCCTTCATTGATTCAGTGAGCTTTTTAACCCTAAGTTTGTCATCATTCTAAGGTTCTCTTACTCCTAAGAAACTGCTCATTAAGAACAGCTGGCCAACGCCTCAGATACGAGCCATTGCTACTGTGATAATAAAGAGAAGGATAATCAGTCCTCCTCTTTTTAATGCTCTGGTTTCACTTATTTTTACTTATTGGTGCATAACATATACTTACAAAACCACTATGTCACAGACTGACTTGTGTGTCTGCTTGTGCTTAACTCTGCTTCAAGGAGAAACCGGCATTCCCAAGAACACAAGAAATCTTACCATCATCAAACTCAAATCAAAAAATAATTGTATACAGGGACTTCACTTCTCTGGGCTTTTGCTGTAGGGGACTTGGTCCACGGGGGTTGGGCAGCGGGGGCACACCAAGATCCCACATGCCTTGTGATGCAGCCAAAAGTTTTTATAAATGAATCATAAGTGCCAAAAGCTTTTTAAAAAATTGCTTTCAGTCCTTTTTTTTTTTTTTGGCCACATGGTTTGTGGGATCCAAGTTCCCCAACCAGAGACTGAACCTTTGTGCCCTCCAGGGGAGGCAGAATCCTACCACCAGGGAATTCCCAGTAATTTTTTTCTTAAAATTTTTTTCATAGCCATGTATGTATTAACATTACTCAGCAAATCAGTTGATGGGTTACATTAAGCTTTTTATCCATTTTCACTTTTGCAATGAAATGATGGTCTTTCCGTATCACTGCCATCTGTCGTCATATGCTGACCACTCTCACAATATTTAAAATAAACAAGGGACAACTTTACTCAGCAGGTGTAATACATACTACTTGTATTTCTGGAATTTGCTTTAAAATAATAGTGTAGAAGAGGAAAGGTTATAAATAAGATTGACGGTGAGTTGGATGTTCATTAAAGCTTGGTAGGATCTGTATCAGTCCAATACAGGGTTTTCTGTGGTTTTATATTTGTTTGAAATTTCTCATCATAAAGTTTTTTTAACGTACAAAAAAGCATATCAGACAAGTAGTGTGAACAAAATTTTGAAGGAAAAGGAAAAACACAGGTTAATAATCTAATTAACAAAATCAATCTTTTATTCAGGCAAAGGGGTCTGAACTAACCGAATAGATATTAGGTAGCCATTTTAAGTTTTAATAGTAGATGATAATGATCATAATTAGGCCCTAGAAGGATTAGCATTATGGGAAAATGAAGAATTGAGAACCCAGAGGCCATGAGAGTAGTTCATTGCAACCTTGAATCTTGTTGCTGAATAGATGGAAGACAATTCGTGAACTGTTTCAAAGGAGAAAGAACAGCTATTCATCTAGGCTCTCAGTCAGGTGCCAGTGCCAGCACAGCGACAGGAAGGGATGTTCTGCCTCATTTGGCACCCACTCTGGTGCTCTTGCCTGGAGGATCCCATGGGCAGAGGAGCCTGGTGGGCTGCAGTCCATGGGGTCGTGAAGAGTCGGACACGACTGAGCGACTTCACTTTCATGCATTGGAGAAGCACATGGCACCCCACTCCAGTGCTCTTGCCTGGAGGATCCCAGGGACGGGGAGCCTGGAGGGCTGCAGTCCATGGGGTCGCGAAGAGTTGCACACGACTGAGCTACTTCACTTTGGCTTTTCACTTTCATACATTGGAGAAGGAAATGGCGACCCACTCCAGTGCTGTTCTTGCCTGGAGAATCCCAGGGATGGCAGAGCCTGGTGGGCTGCCGTCTATGGGGTCGCACAGAGTCAGACACAACTGAAGCGACTTAGCAGCAGCAGCATGAGACAGCTGTAAGAAAGTACTTTTGTTCTGTAGTAGTACCTTATCTAAGTTTTACTTTGAATATCCCAGCCCAAATTTAGTGAAAAAGTAACTAAGATCTCCTACTCAGTATAAAAGAATTTTAGAGGTCATCCAATGCACTCAACAGTATGTGAACTGTGAACTTCCAGAGGTTCAAGCTGGATTTAGAAAAGGCGGAGGAACCAGAAATCAAATTGCCAACATCCGTTGGATCATCAAGAAAGAAAGAGAGTTCCAGAAAAACATCTACTTCTGCTTTATTGACTGTGTGGATCACAATAAACTGTGGAAAATTCTGAAAGAGATGGGAAAACTAGACCACCTGACCTGCCTCCTGAGGAATCTGTATGCAGGTCAAGAAGCAACAGTTAGAACTGAACATGGAACAATAGACTGGTTCCAAATTGGGAAAGGAGTACGTCAAGGCTGTATATTGTCACCCTGCTTATTTAACTTACATGCAGAGTACATCAGGAGAAATGCTGGACTGGATGAAGCACAAGCTGGAATCAAGATATCTGGGAAAAATGTCAATAACCTCAGATATGCAGGTGACACCCACCTTTATGGCAGAAAGAAGAACTAAAAAGCCTCTTGATGAAAGTGAAAGAGGAGAGTGAAAAAGTTGGCTTAAAGCTCAACATTCAGAAAATGAAGATCATGGCATCTCGTCCCATTCTTGGCAAATAAATGGGGAAACAGTGTCAGACTTTATTTTGGGGGCTCCAAAATCACTGCAGATGGTAATTGCAGCCATGAATTAAAAGACTTGCTCCTTGAAAGAAAAGTTATGACCAACCTAGACAGCATATTAAAAGCAGACATTACTTTGCCAACAAAGGTTAGTCAAAGCTATGGTTTTTCCAGTAGTCGTGTAGAGTTGGACTGTAAAGAAAGCTGAGCATGGAAGAATTGATGCTTTTGCACTGTGGTGTTGGAAAAGACTCTTGAGAGTCCCTTGGACTGCAAGGAGATAAAACCAGTCCATCCTAAAGGAAATCAGTCCTGAATATTCACTGGAAGGACTGATGCTGAAGCTGAAGCTGAAGCTGGTGCTCTTCACCTGATGCGAAGAGCTGACTCATTTGAAAAGACCCTGATGCTGGTAAGGATTGAGGGATGGAGGAGAAGGGGGACGATAGAGAATGAGATGGTTGGATGATATCACCCACTCATTGGACATGAGTTTGAATAAACTCTGGGAGTTTGTAATGGACAGGGAGGCCTTGCGTGCTGCAGTCCATGGGATCATAGAGTCGGACTCGACTGAGCAACCAAACTGAACTGAGGGCACTCAATCAATAGTCTTAATCACTGAATTATTGAGACTTCGTAGTTAACTTTCATTTTAGGATTTTCTCTTAGGGCAGTAGAGAGTCTCTTCTAAGGAAGAAACTGTATGAAGACTGTTAGAATTGAAATTATTTTGAAACTTATGAGAAAATATAGCTTTCCCACCACGTTTATGGGAGTGTAAAATGGCTTTAACTTTCTGGAGTGTGGTTCAGCATCACTAGTAGATATGCCTGTGCCCTTCTAGTAGTTCCAGTTCTAAGAATGTTTCCGAAGGAAATGTTTATACACGTGTATAAAGAAAGGCATATGTACATGCATTCAGTGCAGCATTGTGTATATTGTGGAAAATTAGCAACAGTCTAAACATCCACCTGCAGGGGATTGATTTGAATTATAGTAGATCCACAGACTAGAATACAGTGTTATCATTTACGAGAAATAAATTTGTACTTAGGCATATAAATGTCCAAAACTAAATGAGCCAGGTAGATTAAAGAACAATAAGGTTATCACTTTCGTCTTTGGGAACTAGACTTGTATGAGAATTTCACTTCTACTTTTTATGCTTTTGTAATGTTTGTATGTTTTTATATTTTGTAAGTTTATATAAAGTAGTTAAAATTTATGTTGTTATATTATATTTATCTTTTTATAAGTCAGTTACGATACGGCTCTTGGTCAGGAGAGGATCCCTGTTGTGCATATCAGAATTGCTAAGCTTTAAATTCCTTTACTGCCATATACTTTGGCACCTCATCAGCCAGATAATCACAGGACATGTATGGTCAGGTTCTGTTCGTGTTTTGAAGGTTCTTGCTGCCCATTGTTGATCATCCTTCATTCTTAATAGAATTTTTCATGAGACCAGTCAATGATAAGTTTTGTCTAAACAGTTTAAAAGATTTATTACAGAAGAATCTGTTTCTCTGCTTCTCCATGTCACTGCTAAACTATGGAGTGGCTTGGGTTTTGTTTCTTTGAGGGTAGGGTGGTGTTTTCACTTCAAGATGACTCATTAATTGTAGAGGCACACTTTAGGATTTTCTATTCCCTTCATGGTTGTGAAAATGAAATACTTGGCACACAGGCAAACCAAAAGAGTTTTTACTGAGTACCTACCCTTTTCTAGTTGGATAAGAGAAACATTTGTAAATAGCTCTTAACATCATTTTTATACATAATATATGAGTAGTTACTTCATGGTTATTGAATGAATGAAGAAAACCCTGACAAATTTAGATAATGTAACTCCCAAGAACCAGGAATGTTGATCTAAACTTGTTTGTCTAACGTAGAACCAGTAACAACTGGCACTTAATTTTTTTAAATTTCTTTTAGGAAATTCCCTGGCAGTCCAGTGATTTGGACTCCATGCTCTCACTGCAGAGGGCCTGGGTTCATTCTCTGATTGGGGAACTAAAATCCCACAAGCCGCTCAGCAGCCTTCAGAAAAAAAAAAATTTTTTTTTAAAATTCCAATGTTGGTATCTAATTTTTACTCCACTACTGGGTATGTGGCTTCTTCTAAGTTATTATTTTTAAAGCTCTGTTTTTGATCTATTTAGAATAATGGATTAGACTCTAAACTTAAAACTCTGAATTTTTTATCAAGTAGAGAAATTTTGCCTAAACTAATGAAAGTATAAAATTAATGCCTTATAAATGTCCGTAACCTACTTTGTCAGGAGTAAATAAACATTGTTCCCACTTCAAGGTTTGGAAATGAAAAGATATGATTGAGAGGAGGAGGCAAACAGAGGAGGAGAGGTTCTTTTCCAGTCTAATGTAGAAATGGCTCTAAAGCATGACCAGAGGCTACAGAGTAGAACGGAACCTTCAGGAAGTCTTTTGAATATAGCTCTTTAAAGAGAGAAATCAAAGTTCATTGAGGGCATCATCTTTACTTGATATTTACGAAACTAAAATTTTCCTAATTGATTATTTCTCAGGATAGAAAGAATCTGCATCCTTGGTTAGTTTTGCAGTAAATACCTGTTTATCATTGTTAAATGGGTTATAAATAAAATACTTTTTTCCTTAATGTAATCTAAAAATAATTTAAGATCGAAGTAGTTCCATTATTCACAGCCATGTGCTCTTATCCTGTCACCCTCCCTCCCCTCCCTCCCAAGTAAATGAAGTATGTCTTTGTCTCCATAGTATTACTATTAATGAAGTTTTTCATGGGGAAAGAAATTTTTACTATGGACTGAAATAGGGTTTTTGTTTTTTGTTTTTTACTGGATTTTGATTACCTCCTATTCTAGTAAATTTAGAGCTTTTATAGACATCAGTTTATTGTGCCAAGCCCGTTTGCCCCTAGAGGGAGTATAAATTTAGGTAAAGGAGCCAGGGGATAAACAAGTGTTGAAGGAAAAGGGGTGGGAGAAAAGGAAAACTTTATCTTGGCTCTACATTACTAAATCATGTTCTTCCGTTAGTCTCTCTAGTTTATCACAACACATCTGTCTTTTCTTTTCAGCCCTGCACTTGTAGATCCTTTGCCTGTATTAACTTGCTTCAGATTGTAAGCCTAACTTATACTTACACTACCCCAAGTATGTGAACTTTCCCCCGGAACTCTGAGCTCTCTGTCTTAGAGTTTGTGTCTTATTTTCCAGTAATTCTTATTTATTTATTTATTCTAATGCTTGTTTCTTATCTCTCCTAGATTTTTTTGCATGTTTCCCACATATCCTTTGCTCACATTTTTACTGTAGGAAAGTTGAAATACACACTGTTGGAAATGAGTGAAAATAATTTTTAGCCATCTTCAGGTTATTAATACCAGCTCCTCTCTGTTTACATATATTTAAAAGTTACAGCCATTTAAATTCTTGTTTGCTACAAACACCAATCCATGTGCACCTTTGAGTCAGCAGAATAGGTATTCTTCCTGTTGTACAATGAGAAGATGGACTTTTAAGACATTGCATTAATTGTCAGTGCTAGGATTCACAGAAATTTAGAGCACGAGGAAACCCAGTGAAGATTTTAGAGGAATTTAAGGTTCATCTATAAAATGTTATTTTTCTGAGATCACCAAATTAAATAAGTTGTAGGTTAGAACTCAAATTTCCTAACTCCTAATATACTATTTTTTCATACTTTTTCTTGTCCCAAGATAAAAAGCTTTTATGTTGCTGTAAAACAGCAGTGTTTTTCTTCAATGTCTCACTTTGGATTGGAAATGGAAGATAAGCATCTAAGGTAGCTGCCACATTAGTTCTCAAACAAATTGTTCATTTATATACAACAAGTTGTATATTTATTGCATTCTTAATTATTCTGTGATTTAAAAATTAAGTTGAAGATAATAATCACCAAAAAGTCTTCTCAGATACTTTCCCCATCTTCTCTTTTTACTGTTTAGTCATTCAAAAGTAAGAAATTTAAGTAAAGAGCATTTAAGAATAAATTCAACTTATATGTATAACAAAATTTTGAATAATCAGATTCAGAAATTAAATCTTAAAATTAATGGTTATTTCCTTTTAACTAACCCTTACTGAAAATTTTTCTGACATGTTTTCTTCTTAACTGAGTTGGGTTTATTGGCCTGTTAAAAGTCTTTTACTGCTTCAGAGTTATTCTGTTAATCTGTTGATTTTTAAATTTAATGTTATTTAATAGTTTAAATATTAGGATAGTAGATTTGACTGAACACATTGGTTTCAGAATACATTTTAGAAGCTTGTGTTTTTAGTGAACCCCAGTTTAAAGGTTATTGCTTTCAGAAAGAAAAAATTTGGTTAATTGTGGCTTCTGACTAAAGAGTTTAGAGAATAGAGTTGTCTTGTATACAGCCTTTTATTTAGTATTCCAGTGAAGGAGAATCCTAATAATTTTATAGTAACAATACTGTGTTAGCAGCCTGATAGCCAAAGCTCTGAAAAAGAAACCAGACCTAGGAGGTGAATCTAGGGAGTATTTAAGTTGATTCTAGAATAGTAAGTTGTGGCTAATAGGATGAAAATAATCATTACCCCCTCTTAAAAGATTGATATCACTGCCCTTGAGAAAAGTGGGCATTGCAAACTGTAACTCAGCCTACCTTTTATGTCAGCCTAAGCGGGAAGAAATTCTCTCTTTTTCTGTAATACGTGCCTACTTTTAACATACTGAGTTTAACATAATTTCAAAAATACCTATAAAATACACCTCTCTGGCCCTTAGTCATTGTGCATAATTTATCTTTACTCCAAAATCTCATAATTTTGCCCTAGATTTCAAAGTGATTTTAAAACGTAGGAAAGCCACTATACCTCAGACCATACATTTATGAGAATGAAAGAAAAAGGTGTAAAATTTCAGTGTAAGTAAGTACCTTGGTGATAACATGAGAATTCATAAAATAAAAGCAATCTCAGTGTTTTATTTCACATTGAATGATAGAGGAGAGATACTATAAAGCCAGAGGAACTCAAAAGGGACACACTGAGAAAATGGCGTGCTTGTATATGCCTAAATATATATTCACTTACATGCTTTGTCAGAGACCAAAATTTAGGAAGAAATTTGACTTCGTGGTGGTTTGTGGAGAGAACTGATCAGAGACTGCTGCTTGGCTAAGTTTCTGTCTGCATAGGCTGTTAACAATTGCTTCTCTGGCAGCAGATCTTGTTCATCAGGATTGCATCATTTCTGGGAGAATGGCCAAGGTCCACAGCCACAGTACAAAGACTGTCTGAAGCATATGAGGCCTGTTCTTTTTCTGAAGCGGCACTCCTCTTCCTGCCAGTCCTCTTCACAGGATTACTGAAGCAGATTTGTTCTGAATTTCTTTCATCGGATTGGCTGTTTATTGGACTCTTGTCTCCCAGCTGCTTCCGGCTCACCTGGCTGATGCAATTTCTTTTTCTGAAGTCTCTGTTGGAGTTGTTCTTAAAACACTATTGTCTGTCTCCTCTGAGAGTGACCTGGCAGACCACACGAGTCTTGTGCTTTCAGCAAGTCACGTAGAGAAGAGACTATCAGAAAGACAGATACAGACTGTTGACAATTTTTGAACCCAGTTAAAAAGACAGGAGTAATGATAAACGGTTTCTGGCATGTTCTTAACAGCCTTTTCCTTAGAAAAACTGTAGGTATCGGTAAATGGTGATGTCTCAAAGAGTACTCAGGACTGGGAGACAAGCTGGTTGTGTTTTTGAGTCTAAGAATTTATTACTGTTCCTAGGGGTTCTGGAGGAGTGTTCTGATTGAAGTTAAATTGAAATTCCAGAGCATTCATTTTCCCCCTGCTGTATACTCATGTATTTATTTCTCTTTTACTCCTGTCATTTTTTTTCTTTTTTATTTGTTGTTGCTAAAGGAGTGTATTTCTTCCTTGATGTAATTTCTTCCTTTTGTTTACTGTTACCCTCATGCTTTTCATTTTTATGACTTCCTGGTGGCTCAGATGGTAAAGCATCTGCCTACAATGCAGGAGACCTGGGTTCGATCCCTGGGTCGGGAAGATCCTCTGGAGAAGGAAACGGCAACCCACTCCAGTACTCTTGGCTGGAAAATCCCACGGATGGAGGAGCGTGGCAGGCTACAGTCCGTGGGGTCTCAAAGAGTCGGACACGACTGAGCCACTTCACTTCACCCTCAGGCCTTTCATGTGTATAGTTCTGAGTATGGTCCTTTAAAATGGTTTCTAAAGAATAGTTTATTTTCAAGGTTTTAATAAAGTCAGAAATCCATAAGATATCAGCATAAAGAACATTAACTCTACTGCTTGGTAGTGGAATCCCTCAAACAATTATTTTCACATATATGATATATTGTATTAACACTTCAGATATTGATACTCTTTTCAGGCTACTGTTAAATTGACTCTGTCCCCTCCCCAAAATCCTGGGTCATCACCTGTTTTCCTTTTCTTTTTAGAGCATAGAAAGCAAATTAAAGCTTTATTTTCTACATGTCTTCCATTGTGTAGTTGAGAAATTGACTTTTGTCAATCTTTCTATAGTAGGATAAGAGGATGGAGAGATGTGTTGGGGGAAGAAAAGAGTAATATGAACTCTAATAAATGATGGTGAGTCCCTGTTTGACTGGAGAATCACATGGACTTGATTAAAGAAAAGCCTGTGAATTTAGGAATGGGTCAGGAAAGAAGCACCTTCTCAAAGCGAGAAGAATGAATCCTTTGGGAAATGGAAGAGAATTCTAATTGGATGGAAAGAAAAGGATCACCTAGATACATACAGTACTTACCACTTCTTAACTCAAAGACAGTTGCCTTTTCTACCTTTTATTTAGGTTCTGGGTTTACAGGAAAATAATGTTAAAGGACAAAGATAAAGCACTAAATGGAACATAGTATCATAAACAAGGCAGAATACAGAAGTGAAACAAAATTGCCATTAAAATATTATTTCTCTAGAATTCCATGCTGTGTGTCCATCTTTGTTATTTCTGTCTATACTAATTCGTTTCTCAACTTTTTTCTAGGTCTTCACAGCTACTGGCAGATAATTTGGGGGACTTCATATTCAGAGGTCTATAAAAAGGTGACTGAGCCAAGTAAATTCTTTTGTTTTAACTTTTGCACTTTAATGAATACTAAAAATTTAATTTTGATGTAATAGTGATCATAATTTATTCAGCAAATATTCTCAAAAATCTCTGTGCCAGGAAATATTCTCAAATACTTGTTCTAGACTTTAGAACTATAGCAGAGGATAAAACACAGAAATCCTTGTCCTGATTGAGTTTATATTTTGGTAGGAATAGAGACAAATTAACAAGTAAAAGAAATCTTGAAACTGTTCCACAAAGAGATGTTAATTCTTATCACTCTTTCTAGGACATATCTCCAAACTGTGTGAAAAGTTAGTAACTGCTATAACTACTAAACTTTGTAAACTGTAGTAGGAGCCTGTTGTATTATGTTATAAAACTAGAGTAATTATAATTATATATTGCATATAGATAATGTTAGAAATTCTTCAGTTAACATTTTAATAGCTACATTTCACATGTTATTTAGAAGAGGAACTAGGCTCAGGGTTATATGAGAAGTTTGATTTTGCCATCTTTTTTATTATTATTAAAAAGGCCCAGTATTATGAAAGTATTACTTGAAGCAAAATAACCATGCTAATCTAAAATGCCTTCATCAGAAGAGTGGAAGTGGTCATGTAAAATTACAAAAAAGTTTTCTTATATCTAGACACCTGCATTTTTTTAATAGTTCTGTAACAGTAATGGCTATGACAGGATTTTTAGTGGTGTTGAGTAATCGGGGGTTATACTGAAATATAACACGTGATTCAGATTCCAGTATTGGTCAAGCGACTTCACTTTGACTTTTCACTTTCATGCATTGGAGAAGGAAATGGCAACCCACTCCAGTGTTCTTGCCTGGAGAATCCCAGGGATGGGGAGCCTGGTGGGCTGCTGTCTGTGGGATCGCACAGAGTCGGACACGACTGAAGTGACTTAG
Source organism: Nanger dama (assembly GCA_917880005.1). Taxonomy (NCBI): domain Eukaryota; kingdom Metazoa; phylum Chordata; class Mammalia; order Artiodactyla; family Bovidae; genus Nanger; species Nanger dama. Next base: position 43,861,825 of record CAKJTW010000016.1, read on the forward strand.
CACAGCAGCAGTAGGATTATTATTAGATTGCGTTCTGGTTATTAACTTAAGTAGCCTTTGGATTTTTTGTTTTTGTTTTTAATTCGAGAATTATACTGTGATATCAAATAGAGAAAGAGTTGTAACCAACAGCTCCCAAAGTTCAGAAATGCCCTTTTGGACTTATTTGATAAGTATTCTCTCTTTCTTTTTTTTTGTAGATTTTATTTCAGTTTCCCAGAGGCTCAGAGGGTATACAGATCTACTCTGTTTGAATATATTGTTAGGGAAAAGAAACATTTATGTGTAGGATGGGCCCCAAAGCAGAAAGTTATGCTAGTCACTTTTTTTTTTTAACAAGCTGTAAGGACAATAGATAGGAAGATCTTCCTTTTTCATTTCAGTCTCAAGTGGAATATGTCACCCCAAGTTGAGTAGGAGCAAGTGTATTGCCACACCCAGATTTTATAGAGTCCTAGATCCATTGGTGAGATCCAGCTCTTTCAAGTGCAGATGCCAGGGAGGACTACTTAGTTTACAGCTGTTCTAGCACTTTAAAATAATTATATAAAACAGGAATATTATTTTTATATGTTCTTGAAAATCTTGGCCTGATTCACTGTTCACAGTTGGTTTTCTTTTCCACATTAATTTGCTTCATATTTCAAAATAAGAGTCAAGCATCTCAGATCATCTTAATCATTTTAAAATTTGTATTAGTCTCCTGGATTGACTCAATTAATATGCTATTACTTTTCATTTGATTTAATTTTTTAGTGTAAATAATTGTTTTCTACTATTACTTGTCTTATCATGAATCAGTATATCAATCATGACTTCTTACTGTTTTTTTTTCTTTTTGCAAAAACCTTTGTTAACCGGAACCTTAACAGTCACATTGAGTTTCTTTCCTCTCAAATAAAATACTTCTTGTTCCATTCTTTTAATGATTTTTTTTTAACAAAGCTGTAAAATCTCTAATGTAAAAATCAGAGTACACTTTTTCCCTTTGCACTATACTTCCAAATCTCTTAATCTAATTTTGTTTGTTTGTGTTACTGAGTTTGTCTTTCTGCTCCCAAATTCCACTGGCTGTGGTCACCAACTCAAGGTATCCTCACTGCTTTTCCATGCAATGTTTTCTAATTTTTATCATGAAACTGTACACTTTGTGTTTTATGTTTTTATTCATACATAGCGGTGGATATCACCTTAAAAATATAGTTAATCATTATTTCTTCTCCCCAGATTATAGTTATTAAAAAAAGTTTAAAGTAGCAAAAGGGTATTCTATGTCAAAAGAAAGCAATAAAAAACAGCTATTTTCAGTCAAATATAAATAACATGTTTATTATCCTATTTAATGTGGAAGGAATAACATTAAACTGTGATAATTCTTTTGACCATTATCTGACTTAAAACTGATTAGGTAGGTCCTAGAACATCTTGTTTAATAAGCAGTTGTGGAATGGGAGAAATGTGCTTATTGATGAGCAGACTATAACTTTTTCCTTTATCTGAAAAGAAAATGAAAATGGAAATGAAAAGAGAGCATAATTTTTGTTACCTCACTTTGTGGAACATTAATGCAGAGCATAGTAAATGGACAGTGCTGATTCCTTGTACTTTATATCTATCCCTTAAAAACTTCGCTCAAAAAAATAGAAAAATATTTATTAGCATTTGCAATAAATTTAAAGAACTATCTGGTTACTAGATATTTTCATTTTCTGTGCTAGGATTCCTCATGTCCATAACATGTTGGTTGAGGCTCTGCAGCTCACCCCCACTCTCAGAGTGGCCAGTCTCCAATAATTGGACCCCGTGATTTCCACTCTGCTGTGTTGGACGTCATGAGCATTGCAATCCCTCTGGGAGTCACCACACCAGATACATCCTACTCAGATATGGCTGCTGGATCAGAGTAAGTGCTGCTTCCTAGGTAGTAGGTACATTACCAGTTTGTATCAAGACAAATTTCTTATGGGCATCTAATAGTAAATATGTAGTATTTTCTACACCCAAGCCTAGCCCATTATAAATGACATTAGACCGTTCCCTTTCCCCTGTAGAAGCTGGAGGCAAAAAGAGTTAGAAGGGGGGAGGAAAAGAATTTGGGAGGGGGAGGTATTGCTGAGTAAATAATTAATAGAATTAAAATGTCAAGATAGTGATTATTTTCATTTGTTTTGATGGGTAAGGAAGACAAGTAGGTGTCACTACCTGCTCCTATAGAGTTAATGATTATCTGATGAATGGAGGATAAAGAGGAGTTCTCTCCTGCTGATTTTCCTTGAAGGCCTCTTCCTATGTACTTATCATTGTTCTAGAGTAAAGGGGCTGCTACTATATGGGCAGGTTACTTAGACTTTCTGATATTTGGGATAGAAAATGTGGAAAGTAGTGTCACCTGTTTTTATAATATTCATTGCCTAGAAAGAGGACCTTCAAAATCAGTGGTACCAAACTTTTTTTCAGCTAAGAGCAGCTTTAGGAATTCAGAATTTGTCGAAAAGTCCAATCCCTAAAATAGACTCTCAGTTCTTGAAGAATTTAAATGCCAAATGGCAATGAAGGTAGGCCTTCATTATAAAACTTTATATATTATTCACAGTTTTAAAATTTTTAGCCTTTGTATCCCTTCTCTTTTAAGTTGTCCGAGATTCCCCCTGCTCACAGATTCCCCCTCTTGTCCTTTTACCTCCCTTGTACCCAATCTTCCTTGCTTACAGAAAGGAAGTGGAAGCCCCTACCTTTCAAGACGAAGTGGCACTACACCAGGATGTGAAAGTCCAGCGAAAGAGACCCAAGGGGCCTAGGGGGCAGCACACCCCCAGAAGCCAAGTCTATTCCAGGCAGTACCAGGGATTAGGGTCTGGGCTGGAAAAATCCTGGTGTTTTGAATATGTTCAGGTCCAGTTCAGACTCTTGATCCCACAGCCACTTCTTGAGTGAGGTGGGTGTTGCTCTAATTCCCCTGTTTCTCTTGCCATTTTCACAGTCCCTGGGGATTCTTTCCCCTTCAGCAAAGAAACTGTACCAAAACTCTGGGTTCAACTGCATCCCTGATAATAGTGGTTTTCTTCCTAAAAACTGAGAATATTAGTAAAGAGCATGTGTGTTTCTTCACAAAGCCACCTAGAATAACTGTTTGATGACTTCCTTAAAGAGGAAGACTTAAAATGAAGCTACCCTAAGAGGCAGTCTGTTATATATTCTGGGGTAGTCTGTAATTGAAAGCAGTTTTGGGCCTTATTCCCATATAAAAGAGGATGGAGGGTGGGGGGTGGGAAAGGGTGGATTGTGTTACTTCCAGAGCCCTTTTTCTTGTTTTGTTTTTATTTTTTTGCATGCCAAAGAGATTTAGTTACACCAATAGCTGAAGCTTCCAATTTTATAACCGTTTCCCAGACAAAGTACTTAAAAACTTAACTGCATCAATAGGTAATTGTATAATGTTAGTGGATTTGTATAAAAATCAACCACTAGCCTCCTATATGGAATGACTAACAAACTGTATAGGTAGACAGCTCTTAACATTTGTGAGAAATTTCAACAACAAAAAAATTCAGTGTTGATTAACTCAATGAGATTGGGATTCGTAGCTAAGAGAAAGACCTAAAACAGTTATTCTTAAAACATATATTTTTCCCAGAGTACAGAGGTGACTACCCATAATTGTTGCTTAGGAGTCCAGAAATAATTACAGAATCAAAAATATTTCTGGCCTAAAAATTTGACTGCAATGTTTCTATCTTGTGAGACATTTTCATCTATGATCTCCAGACAGATTTCCGCTACTGTAGTCATAGCTAGTTTTTAGTTTTTCATTTTGTATCCCTACAAGGCAAGAGAATGTCAACAGTTAGCTTATATACCATTCTGTTAAATTGTTGATGATATTTGTTAATGCTTCATTGTTCGTACGTCACGGTCACGCATATTCCACCGTTCTGGGCACTCTGATATTAAACCTGGTATTAACGACAGTATACTCAACTAAGTAAAAAGACCTAGACCTTACTTTATGGGATTTTAAATCTGATGGCAGTGGTGTACATTATGTTTTGTTTTTGTTTTTTGTATATTTGTAGGAAAACCTCTAGATGTAACAATAGAAGGAAAGACTTTTCAGAGTTTACTGTCCTGCCATAAATGAATTTCAGAGGTAGTGTTACAACAACAGGCTGCACATTATACTTAAAACACAATTGATGGAGTGTATCTGTTGTGAGCATGCCTTCTGTGTATGTGCCCAGCTGTCATAGAAGTTTAAACATAAGGGAAGAAAGGCTACAATTACATTTGCATAAAATAATTGGCTAATCAAGAGATGCAAACCTAGTACTCAAATTCTTTATCAGTATTTTAAAATATAGAGAAGATCTGGTATATGTGTATATATCAAAGAATATCCTAGGAAATCCTATAGTTAACTGTCAATGTGTAATTATGCATTTAATCTGTAACCAGTATGGAAATTGCAAGGTTTCCTCATCAAAAGATATGAGCTTAGATTTTAGTATTTGTCACACATAAATAATATATTAAGTGCTATGCTTAACTACAAAGTATTATGACCATGGATGGCCTTTTAACCTACACAATATACATTTTATTTTTATTCCCTAGACTTGCACATGAAGTGCATATGTTCATATTTACCCAGTTTGGAGATGGGTAAGATACAACCAGCATAGCTCCATCTCCATGGCCATCTTTTATCTCATGCCACTTTCTTTTATCCCGTCCAAAAAAAAAAAAAAATCCATTTCTAATAAACAGCTGTCATGTTTCACCCCATGTGTTCAGTGGTACAAAATCTTTTACATAAAATATGTACAGCTTTTTGAAATACTTATTTATGTAGTAAATTAACAATGCTGTATGAAGTTATTACTTTCTCTTAACTGTCCATCATAGAAACTAAATTCTACCTTCATTTTATTAATGCTTGTTTGCCTTTGGCTTCATTTAGGAAACTCTACCTGTTTCCTAATAATCAGAGCTGATTGCCTCTCAGTGAGCCATATTCAGATCATCTATTTCTCAAGAATACTGACCTGCATTCTTGATGTATCCCCCCCCACCCCTGTGCAGTTCCCATCTTGCAGACACTCTTTAAAAATGCATGCACTTCACTAACAGAGAATACTTTCCTATGTCTAAAGTTCTTCTTCACCTAGAAATTACCTTTGCTGTTATTTATAAGATCCCTTCTCACAGTTCTGGAGCATATAACTGGGTGAGTTGGATACATATCTCAGAATTTTCTTTTATCCCTCACTTCTCAGCTGACATTACACCACATTGAACTGCACACTTTATTCCACTCAAGTCCTATATTATGTGTATTTCCAAGCAGGAAAAATGTTTATTATGTGAAACAGTATTCATTATTTGATTCCCTAAAAGACCCTTTGATCGATCACCAAGGCTGAATTATATGTGTCTTTGGAGTTTCTAATTTATGAATCTCAGTGCTAGTTTGCTAGTTAATTTAAATGACAGATAATCCATTATTCAGTTTTGCAGAGTCAACAGTTGCATTCCTTAATAATCTTTCAGAATTCTCCGAAACCTAACCAGTTACCTAAGCAATCAGTTAAGTTCTTTTGCTCCAGAACTTGAATTTTATCCTTAGCCATCTCTATCTTTTTATTATCAAATAAGGGCTTAATTAAATTTCTTAACTTAAAACACATTTATAATTATTTTATATTAATAAATTGTGCTTTAACAGTTTATTTTCCACTCAGTGTCAGTATAGAAAGATACTCAGCCAAGCTTCTCAATAAGCCTGGTTACTTAAGATCTTACATCATTTTCTTTAAAGGAAGAAAGTTACCCTGGTTTCCAAACTAGTTAGGTGTAGTGGAAAAAGCATAGATTTTGGAGTCACACATTGACTGTGTGACCTTGGTTAAGTTATATAATCTCACCACCTCAACTTCACATTCTGTAAAAATGGGGTGCTCTTTACCATGTTTAGTAGTTGCAGAGTAAACAAATTAATACTGTAAATCTCCTAGAAAATAATAAGACAATTCAGAATGGTACTTAGTACTACTGTTGTTATTTATCACTAGAATAAACTTCTGAGTACAGTTTTGATTAGTTTGAAGTTCTGTGGTATTACCATGCAGCTGTTAAATAACTGTGCATGTCATTGGTGGATGAGAAATTATTATTCTTAATATGTGGAAGGTGTTTGGGGGTTCATCAAGATGAGAGGTATGATAAATATAAGATGCCATTGTTTTTACCTGTACTTTCTTCAGGGTATCCTGTCTTGGTAGTGAATGGAAGAGGGCCTGGTCCCTGGGGCAGTGCAGAAGGCACTTTCATCATCTCACTCACTGCAAATGTCATGTGAGGTTTCATGGAAGTATTAAGAGATCCAATTAAGAAGAATAGTTCTGAGTCTAAACCAGCCCAGAGTGGCTTCTCTAGGGGAAACTCCCTGCTCAGCTGGTACGTTTGTGTTTGTCATTAGGGACACCTTGTATCCCAGGTGCCTGCTTTGAGACATCTGCCTATACTGGCTTCATGTTACACACAAATCCACATTTAATAACACTCCTACTGTTATTTATAGGCTTAGTTACGTTGATGAGATTGTTTCACTGAGTTCTTTCTCTTACTCTAGTGGCTGGTGGTTGTGGAAAGAGGAGGGATTAGAATGGGAAGTTTAGTCTTAGTTTAAGGGAAGATTAGGTGTTATGCTATCATGCGTTGCTTTTCGCCTTTGTGCAGCCCTGAATCTGTGGAGGCTAGTCCAGCAGTTAATGAGAAGAGCGTGTATTCCACTCATAATTATGGGACCACTCAGAGGCATGGGTGTCGAGGACTGCCTTATGCTGTGAGTATGCATTTATTTCCCTCCAGAGCAGTGATCTTCCTGGAGTGTAATCCATTCTTATACATTGTGACTTTCTTGAAATGTTTATATGCAGCATGACGAAGTTGCCCCTTTTGCACTTCCCTGCCTCCAGCGGACGTCTAGCCCTGCATCATTGTTCTTGTTTTTATGTCCCAGTTGACCTTGGCATTTTGTTTTATCACTTTCCTGGTTGAAGCCAAAAAACAAAGGGTACTACTTTCTTCTTTCTTTCCATATGTACCATACTTTAGGGAGAGAGGGGCCAGTGTTTGGACACTGTTGATTTAAAAATCTTATTTTCAGGATCATAATTACGGAGCCCCTCCTCCTCCGACACCTCCTGCTTCTCCCCCTGTCCAGACGATCATCCCTCGTTCTGACCTGAATGGCCTGCCGTCGCCCGTAGAGGAGCGCTGTGGAGACAGCCCGAACTCTGAAGGAGAGACTGTTCCTTCCTGGTGTCCTTGTGGTCTTTCTCAGGATGGCTTCCTTCTCAACTGTGACAAGTGCAGGTAAGATCGTGTTCCATCTAAATGCAACCCTGGGTTACTGGGATTAGGGTTTCTTACTAGTAGGGAAAAGCTCAAAGTATTCTTTCTTGTGTTTGTTAATGTAGATGATTCCTTAGTGCTCCTTGGCTCGAATTCTCTGCACTAGGTGAGAATTGCTGACAACAAGGAATGAGAGATTGATCTTAAAGCTATTGAATTTGATATGAAATTTAATGTCCTGGAAACATTTGGTAGGTGGGAGGAAGGGGGTAGTATATGCAGAGACACTTCTCCCGCGTGTGCAATGATGTGCTGCATGCTGTTGGAAGGACTACTTTAAGTTTGTTTTCCCTCTTTAGGGGAATGAGCAGGGGGAAGGTTATTAGACTTCATCGGCGGAAGCAGGACAACATATCAGGTGAGCCAAAGATGGGTTAGGCCCATGTTTTGACACATACTATTCTTGGGTTTTAATATTCATCCTAAGAACCTCTCTTCAAAGTTCCCATGATCCCCAGCTCTTTTCATGGATAGTCATTGAAGTCTTCTCAAAAACCATTGTCATTCTGTTGTTATGAATTAATTGTATCCAGAATCAAGAGTTTAGGCTTATACTAATCAAAATATTTTCTGTGAGTGTGCACACACACCTAAGAACAGATCCTTTTCTGTGTTAACATACACATCAAGGCAAGGGAGCTTGGTGACCAAATTCAAGGAGGGAAGTACATATAGAGAATAGAGTTTGTATGCTTAGTGAGAAAGATACAGATAGAATTTTGTTTTCATATGGATTGTGGTATTTATGTTCTAATAGAGTTAGTAGAAGTATTGACTTACTGAGTATGGGCTAGATTTAAAGGAATGAGCTGTTTTTAATGTACTTGAGATTCTTATGCACTGTGAACTGTGAACTGACCTTTTTCCAGGTGGGGATAGCAGTGCAACAGAAAGCTGGGATGAGGAGCTTTCTCCTTCCACTGTGTTGTATACTGCAACACAGCACACACCTACAAGCATCACCTTAACTGTTAGAAGAACCAAACCCAAGAAGCGGAAAAAGAGTCCAGAAAAGGGTCGTGCAGCACCAAAGACGAAGAAAATCAAGGTATGGAGGGTAAACGTATCTTAAATAGAAATATATCTGAAATAGCCCAGATGTTGGATGAAGAATACACCGAAGTTCTCTTAAGAAATTTGATCCAGATGTTTGATGGGCCACTTCTGCTCTGTTTGCGAAAATCAGCTAATCTGTGTTACTCACATACAGATCAACCTCTTTCTGCCACTCCATACCATCACAACTGGCATATAGTCTCTTTTACTCCAATCCCACATCCCAGGTATGAAATCCCAGCCCCACCTGATACAAGTCCGTGTGTACAGCTGCCTCCAGTGTAGGCTTCCACTGTCCTTAAAGTATCTCCTGCCTCCTCAACCCCAAAACCCAGTCTGAAATTCTTGTGCTGGTACATGCCCAGTTCATGTTGTTGGTTGATTGTTTTTCCCTTGTTTCCAAAAATTCAGGAAACGTCTCTTGAATGGTCTAGGCTTACTCAGTGTTGTGATCACTTTCCTGTATTCTCAACTAAAAATTCTCCAGAAGAAACCTCTTGTGTTTTGTGTTCTTTCTTCCCCATCACAGCAACTTTGTTGCTTCTAGGTGACTTGCCCACCCCTTATTAAGGGGATTGGTCTTTATTTCCTTCTTAATTTCAAACTGGTAAATCTGTAGCCTTACTTAATATTTTTATATACTTTTTCTTTTAGTGTCAGGGGTGCATATAGGGTTTAAGTGATGCATGCTCTTCCCTGTTAATACCTAACTTCACAGTGGAAAGTATTATTACTAGCCTCAGAGTTCACTGGCCTTATGCCACCCCTATTCTTGACAGTAGTGTGGGGAATTCCATTGTATTTGTTACCTAGAGTAAAGGGGACAGACTAGAACACTAGTTCTTGCCTTAGTTTTAGTCTCAGATAGGTGTAACTGTCATTCTTGGTACCAAGTTTTGTTTTGTTCTACTTGTTTTCCTCTTTGGGATAGGCATTTCGAGAGGGATCCCGGAAGTCCTTGCGGATGAAGGTAAGGGGTCTTCTTCTCTGATGCTGTGTTTTACTTCACTGTGATCTTGCATTTTGGTCCGCTTCTTTCCTGACATTGATGGTCTGGGAATCTTGGACTCTGCTTTTTGTTAGTTTTTAATTGTTGCCATTCAGATTTCATAGAGCCTTTCTCCAAAGTGGATTTTCTTGGCCATTTTCTAAAATATTTTTCCTTTCTGTAATCAGGCTTCGTTTACTGGTTTTTCATTAGCTGCTTTTCTTGGGGTACAGGGTAAGTGACATTTTGCCAAACAAAATGAGGTTGATGTTTGGCCTCCATCTGATTGGCCTCCATCTCAGGAGTGAGGTTTTTCTAGTGATAGGGGATCTCTTGTGCGTTCACCCTAGCATCATGTACACTTTAATCACCAGCTGGAAGGATAAATTTCATCAGTAGGCAAGTAGTAGTGTTGATAAGAATTATTCTTATTGGAATTACTTACTTTTGAGCTGTTTTCTCCTGGCATATCTACTTGGTATAGAAGACTCAGGTGATGTTAGTGCACTTCTTTTCTTTAGTTATCAAGTAAAAGCTTATGAGACATGATTTCAGATAGTGGTTGGATAATAGAGAAATTATGTGCAATATTTAAGGGAACTTTCAGCTGGTGAAGAGTTTGCCCAAAGGAAATTTGAATATACTGTCTGATATCTTCCATTACCTATTTGCTTATGTAGAAGGATAGTTTACCTCCCAAACCATTACTTATGGCTTCAAAGTATTTAATTAGAATTAAGGTCTAGTTTAGTTCTGTAAGTATTCTTATATCTGGATGTGTAAATGATATAAAAGCAGAATCTTTCTTATTGATCATTATAGGGTAAACATTAAACTCTTTAGTGAGGATAAGCTTTCTTAGGAAATATAGATACAATACACATTTATATGTGGAACACCGAATGGACTCATTTAAAAAGATCACAGGTAGCACTTTGTATAAAATTAGAAGGCCTCACCTTGCATATGCCCATAAACAGACTTGTAAATATCTGTATAAAAGATGGGAGAGGACTTAGAGCCCAAGACCACCAGAATCCTGGAATGTCTTGGAACACAGTTACTGTTTCTTTGCTAGGTCGTTCTCCTGTAAGGAGACCGTTCCTTAGAGGAGACTGTAAATAGGTTTATGGGGCAGACATAGCCCTGATCCCAGGTGTTAAACCCTTTTCTCTTTTATCAGCTATTGTAACTTGCTTCTAGAAGTTTGAAACTTTCTGAAAGCTATTGACTGGCTCTCCCAGAAAACTACATGTTAACCCCAAATATTGCTTGCAGTTTTTGAAATGTTGACAGATAGCTCCATAAGCATGTTAAAATTTAAATAATTAAAAATTACTGGTTTATTTTGATTCTTGTATCATAATTCTGAGTTATAAATTCTGTACTTGGAATTAATTGTTACTAAGAACGTTACCAAAGATCTGAGTGGGAACCATAGCATAAGAATGAGAAGAATCTATCATTTGGTTTTTAACCCTAAAGTTGAATTTCCCTACTGGAAACAGGTCTAAACCAGGGGTTTTTAACCTCAACACTTTTTGAGCCAACAACATTTGAACCAAATAATTCCTTGTAGTAGGGATCTGAGCTATCTTTTGCATTACAGTAAACTGTGTAGCATCATCCCTAGCATTTACTAAGTGCCAACAAAGCCACATATTAATCAAAAATAACTTGAGGTATTACCAAAAGTCTTCTTGGTGGCAAAATCCCCCATTGGTTGAGAACCATGGCTCTAAACCCACTGAGGTGGCCTCTCCAGTACTCAGAAGAACAGGATAGCAGACTAGACAAGAGTTGTGTTAGTGAACAATAGCTAAAACTATGGCACAGGCATCCAGTATACATTGTTTAACAACTCAGAAGTTTAGTGACCACTACTGGATGCTTAAACCTGGGAATTCTACTGGGGCACCGCTAATCCCCAGTCTTATAAGCTCCCTTAAAGTCTTAAGTTTTGCACTTTTCTTTTGCTCAGCTGGTACTGTTCACCTCAAGCAGGCAGTATTCTATTCTCAATGTGTTGGCCTTAGGTGTTCGTCAGATCCTTTTGTTTATTGTTCATCCTTTTGGAATCTAGTGAGTAATGTGGAAAACAGTGGTATTAAATTTTTCCTTCCATTTTCCTGTTCCTTGGGGGAAGGATGGTAGACAATAGTTGATCAAAACTAGTGACATAGAAATGAAAGAAAGCTATTGTTACAGTGGGTGTAAGTGTTTTCTCTATTGTTCGTGGAAACCATATTAATTTTTGTATACCTGTTTTTGCAAGTTTAAAGTCGACATGGATTTATAAGTAGCTTTGGTGTTAGTGTCTTTTCCTTCTAGTCATCACTAGTGTGAAAACATCACTATCAGTGTTTGTTTTGTTTTCTGATAACACCTTAAGTCCTTAACACTGTGGAGGAGAACATATATCAGACTTCAGCTGTGTCTGTATAGCAGAAGCACATATAAAAGTATTTAGGAAGATGTTGCCAAGATATGATGTTTCCTCAGTACTGTACTGTCATAGAGGGCAGTGGTTTTCCAAGTGAAGTGTAGCAGATTATAAGCATTTGCTGCACTGCATCTACCCATGCCCCTCCCCTACCTTACCTCTTCATTGTGTGGCTGTTTTGCAGTGTCATAAAGAGCATGCTAGAAAGATACACTGAATGATAGCTTTTTTCTGTGGGAGGCAAGATTATGAGTTATTTATTTGGGTCACATGTAGCTTTTAAGTGAACATAAATTAATTGTATAATAAGACATGCAAAAACATACTCCTGGATAGTAGTAAAACTACCAATTTGAAATGTCATACTGATGTTTGATAAGTATTGAAAACTTAAGCAATGTGAGTATTTTGAAGTATCACTATTGTTCATTTTTATAAAGATTTTCTTACAAACTTGATGTCATTTTTCTGATAAATATGATTTTTATGACGTAAAGATGGTCATAAAATCATAGTGATGGGATGGAATTGCAATCCAGATTGATTTCTCACTTTATAAATAGGGAAACTGAACCTCCCAGCTTACTGGTAATAAAACCATGATAGAAGCCAGATCCTGACTTCCCAGGCCATTGCTCTTATGCCACACAACTGCCAAGTGAAAACTAATTTTTCTGAATGTTTAGCCTGGCAGTCCCCCACCCCACTCCTTCCTGCCCCATCCTGTCCCTTTTATGGACTCTTCTAATCTACTTGACCTTTGTTCTCTACAGAATTCTCCTTCTGAGGCACAGAATTTAGATGAGAATACAACTGAGGGATGGGAAAATCGGATAAGACTATGGACTGATCAGTATGAAGAAGCCTTCACTAATCAGTACAGTGCAGATGTACAGAACGCCCTTGAACAACATCTACACTCTAACAAGGAATTTGTGGGCAAACCTGCTATTTTAGACACTATTAATAAGACTGAACTGGCCTGTAATAATACAGTTATTGGGTCCCAAATGCAGGTAAGGATCAAAGGGTTAAAGACTCCTAGTTGAGATTTTAAGAACTCAGGAAAAGGATATATTTTGAAATTAGCCTATCTTTCAGATGTATAAGGCCTTAGGGTAACAAAGTAGCCATCTATTGAGGAGCAAGTGAGCAAGTTTTGCTCACTTGAAAACTGTTCAGATACATACTTTAAGATATGTATCTTTATTAATTAAAAATAGATAAATTAGGATATAGAAAATTTATACCACCTCAGTAGAAATTATTAAGATTTATGGAAACCTAAGCTCTTACATTACACATAAAGCCACAAAAATTTTAGTCATATTTTTCTTAGATTTTTTTTTTTTTTTCCTTTGGGGGTAAGGGGATGGCAAGTTCACTATACAGAACCTATTTCCTAGAAATACCAAGATTTTATCAAATTTTAAAATGTCTCATTGAGGTAAATAACATAGACAAGTAAAACCTAAAAGTATTAGTACCTTTCCTGCAATTGAGAGATAATTTAAATGTCTACTTAGCTCCTGTTGCTAGCATCTAATGTCAATACTCTGATTTTATTCAGCTGCAATTGGGAAGAGTCACTCGTGTTCAGAAGCACCGGAAGATCCTGAGGGCTGCAAGAGATTTGGCTTTGGACACTCTTATAATAGAGTATCGAGGCAAAGTCATGTTACGGCAGCAATTTGAGGTCAATGGGCATTTCTTCAAAAAGTAAGACATCATTCATTAAGTATTAAGGGCTAAAGTGGGTCTAACAGCTGTAAAAGCCATCCTTGTGGGTAGGATGCTCTCGCAAGAAAGCTCACGCCTCTCTGCTATTTGTAGAGCAGTGCAAATAAATCTGCAAGCCGTTTAATCTATGAAGTGGTGATGACTCCTTTCCAAACAAAGCATTCCTTGCTTTGTGCTTTTTCTTTAATCAAAAGCAGACAAGCATGTGATGTTTTCTAAGTTCAGGTGTTGCAGAGGGCTGCTGCCTCTTCTGTCATCGTGTGCTTCATATTTGAAATCATGGGGTAGCCTTTTTATTTCTGTTGAGAATTACAGGAATTTTAATTATATTCCTAGACCATACCCCTTTGTGCTCTTCTACTCAAAATTCAATGGTGTAGAGATGTGTGTGGATGCACGTACTTTCGGTAATGATGCTCGATTCATCAGAAGATCATGTACACCAAATGCAGAGGTAAGATTTCTGTAGCAACTTCTCTTTGAATGGAACCACCAAAAGGACAAGTCAACTAAAGAAACAGTCTGAAAACTTCATCCAGATTAAGGTCTGTAGATGGTGGTTATAATCTTTCATTGTAAGAGATGAAAATCAAAAGTAATGGTTTATTTATTCTGACAGGATGAGGTCAAGGAGTGGATTTTCTTTAGAGAAGGCAAAAATGCAAAAAAGCAAGTTGGCATTTGCTAAAGAGAAAGAGCTAGGCTGGATAGGAAGTCACTGAGGTTATATTAAAGAATTGCCATACAAAAGATGTATCATTGGGCCAAAACTAAGGTGTGTGGTTTCACTTTTTAGATTTTAGGTGATCAGGTTGAAGGAGTGATTCTAGACATAAGTTGATTATTTGGTGCATAATGAACGCAGCCACATCAAATGCAGCAAGAACATCCACAGAGCTTTTTTATAGACTAAGAATTTTAATTTTCTGGTACAGCTGAAAACAGCTTTAAGATGTAGATCAGTGTTCTTACTCTGATTGCTAACATCTAAAAATTTCTTTATTTCAAAAAATACCATAAATTTTAAAGCAATTACTGTATGATAGTATCAAATGGAATAACGGACTACCAAAACTAAGTGAGGAAATATTATTTGAGTAAAGGTTTTTTTCTCCTCTTATGGAAAGTTTCTATTGTTTTTCATAAATCATAATCATTAGCCTTGTTCACACAGGTGCGACACATGATTGCAGATGGGATGATTCATCTCTGTATCTATGCTGTGTCTGCTATCACCAAGGATGCTGAGGTCACCATAGCATTTGATTATGAGTACAGTAACTGGTAAGATCTCAGCCTTTCCTAACATGAGTGGCCTTGTCTTACACTTTAAGCTGTTCTTTCTGTTCAGTCTGCTTTTGTGCCTTGCTATTTCCTTTTTCTTTTTTTTTTTTAACCTTTTGTTTTCATGAATAATACATTTTCTGCCTAGAAATTATAGAGGGAAAGACAGAATGAGGGTGTTGTGTTTAGTTTTAAGAGAGACATAGTGTGATACTGCTTACCAGTCTTCTAACCAAGGGTGTTTTGGCCTTTGCCTCTATGTAGCAAGAATAACAAAAAGAATATGTAACACTCCTAGAAATTACAGTAGTTATCTATTGTTACACATACAGCTATTATACCAACTATCATACAGAATAAGAATCTAAAGATTCACCTCATCCACTCTCATCATCTACTCAGATCATCCACTGTAATCCAGCTGTATATGACAATGCAGAAAAACTGATAGTCAGTCATAGATGATTATGTGATGGGTTTTGTAAAATGACTGCTTCTTTTGCCTTGGTCCTTTTAGGCAGTAGGGTCTATGTAGTAAACTGATGTCCGGCACAGGTACATGAAGAAAAGGTATTAATAATAAGTAGGGAATCAGTAGGCAAGAGTGAGGACATGGTGAAGGCAGACACAAGGTAAGTATGACTACTTCAGACTCTGTCGCGGATTCACTGCCTTTAAACAGCACAAAGACAGTTGGGAGAACTGAATTTAGTGAGGTCTTGCTTTCCTGTCCACTGAGTGAGTTTGGGTTATATAGAGAAATGCAGAATATTGAAAATATTTATAGGACTTTCTCAATAACTCTATTTAACTTGTTCAAAAATAATACCAAAGGAAATTACTAAGATTTCAAGATAATGAATAGATAATATAACTGATTTTCAAGGGTACTGAGACAGGCACTTTTGGTTGTTTCTTTGGAGCAGTAATTATAAAGTGGACTGTGCATGTCACAAGGGGAACCGGAATTGCCCTATACAAAAAAGGAATCCCAATGCTGCAGAACCACCGCTCCCACCTCCTCCAAGTCTACCTACCATCGGAGCAGAGACGAGACGTAGAAAAGCACGACGGAAAGAGCTAGAGATGGAGCAGCAGAATGAGGCCCCTGAAGAGGATAACAGCCAGCAACCAGAGCAAGTTCCTGAGAAAGTAACTGTATCCAGTGACCATGAGGTAATCTTCCCTGGTCAGAAGATGTTGCTATGGTGTTGATCCTCTTCCTATGAAGTGGATCGCAGCTTGCCACATGTTGTTTTATGTAGGGAATCTATGTTAACACTTAATACCCTTCATATCAAGGTGGGTATACATTCATTCATTCATTCTGTTTTGTCTTTTTTTTTTTTTTTTTTTAAACAATGTCAGGCGCATCCCTTTGGGCGCTTACCAGGTTTCAGTGCAGTAAATTGTATTCATCATCTGTGTTTACCATGTGACCCCCATATAAGTAACATTAAAGCACTGGAAATTGTTTCTGCAGAGTTTTAAGCTCCCAGGGAAAAACCAGGGGTTGATTTTTTTCCTAGAGTTTAAGAATACAGCTGAATATTGCCTCTATCTTAAAGGAAATAGACAATCCAGAAGAAAAAGCAGAAGAGGAGAAAGAAGAGGTTGCAGATGACCAGGAGAGCCCAGCTCAAAGCAGGAGGGTGGGTACCTTCTAACATGTTTTTGTTCCTGCTGATTCCTGCTACCTATGGCATGTGAGCCCCTTCAGAATTCATATCATTTTATTTCTTTAGTAAGTTCCTATACCATCACCTTTAGGTCACAATTTGGGCTTTTTCTATAAAGTAGATTTTATGTTTATTTTTAAAAATATATAGTGAAACACATATAGTTTATATATAGTTAAATACATACATGGTTTATATAAACTAAACACATAGTTTATATAAACTAAACACATAGTTTATATATAGTTTATATATAGTTTATATATAAACACATATATAAACATATATTAAACATATATAGACAGACACATAAAGTTCTCTAGGGGCTATTATCTGTTGATGGTTTTAAGAGGTTTCTTACTGACAGTTTGGTTTAAAAAAAAACTGTCTTGTTGAAACAAAGTATCTTTGTTTGGGCTAACTTAGTAATTTCCTACATTTTTGTGACTTGACATTTAAAACAACAAAACCTGCAGTCATAATGGATTCAAAAGTTCTTCTTTATGGCTGCAATCAGTCATGTTTATTTTTGTCCTTGAGGAGCTGCTGAAGAAAATCAACTTGATTTTTTTAACTATGAAAATGCAGAGAAAAATTAGTTTTGATGGCTATTTTTCTTTTGTATTAAAAAGTTGCAAAATAGCTGACCTCTTTTGAAATAAATGTCTATCAGTTTGCATTAATAATACTTGTGAAAAGCTGTTGTCTTCTCCTAGTAGAGGCTTCCTTTTATGCTAATGTCTTTTCTTTCTAGACCCGGGAAGATAGGAAGGTTGAAGCCATCATGCATGCTTTTGAAAACTTAGAGAAAAGAAAGAAGCGGCGGGATCAGCCCTTGGAACAAAGCAGTTCTGACGTAGAGATTTCTGCCACCACCTCAGAGATTCCTTTGGGAGAGGAGACAAAAACTGAAGCCCCTGAACCTGAAGTTAGCAACCCTGCTTCAAATATTGCCATCACAAGCAATCTACAGAGTGTTGGAGTGAACACCCGGAGGTCTTCTCAAGCAGGAGTAAGATGAAAAGACTCCAGGCCTTAGATAACTCTTGTTAATATCAGTTACCTATCTTTTGGAATGGCTATAATCAGCGTTTTCAGCTTTGCCTTATTTTGCAGTAAATAACCTTATTTGCTTATCACCTAGCTGATTTGTGGAATCAAGGAAACAATTTGAATAACTAGATACTCTCAGACTAGAATGGAACGGTCTACAATTTCTGCCAGATAAATTGTTGGTGGTGAATTCATAAAGATCTTGTGGTTTCTCTTTGGCCATCTTTGTAGCATAGTTATGTACCTGACATTTCATAGGATCCTCAGAGTAACTCTTCCTTTTCCTATCTTTACCACAAATTCTAAGCCTTAAGCTAAAACCTCAGTATCTGAGGGAAAAACAGGAGGATTTACCTTCCCTGCTAAGAACCTAAAATTTGGTGGCTACTTTCAGCTGACTTTTGACCAATTTTATAAATAATTTTTGGAAAAAGAAGTAATGGACATCTTCCTGTAGGCTTTCCGGCTGGTTTAAATGTATAAATTTTGTAAGGATTATATTTGAAATTAATGTTTGTTAATTCTCAGTTTTTTCACCAGTGAATATTCAGAGTGCTTAAAGTGAATAGGAAGCTGGATAAAATATTTGCTGACATTTCTAGTAAGCAGTTAACTTTGCTGTTATTGTAGGATATTGCTGCAGAAAAACCAGTCCCCAAACCACCTCCAACAAAGCCTTCTCGGCCCCGACCGAAGAGTCGAATTTCTCGGTACCGGACCAGTTCAGCCCAAAGACTAAAGCGTCAAAAGCAGGCCATTGCACAGCAGGCAGAGTTGTCACAAGCTGCCTTGGAAGAAGGGGGAAATAACAGCTCAGTAACTCCTACTGAAGCTGGAAATGTAGACAGTTCGGGAGAAAACAGGCAATTAACAGGGTCTGACCCAACCGTGGTATCAGTTACTGGATCCCATGTCAACCGTGCTGCATCTAAATACCCCAAAACCAAAAAGGTAAGTTACAAATCCATCTTCCTGAGTGTAGTCTGGCAAAAGCTGTTCCTTCGTAAAGTAAAAGGTCTATAATCCTCAGGGGAGAAAAAAGCAGTCTACGAATTATTAGATTTGAGATAAAATGCTTAGACACTGAGTCCATGCTGCTACCTTACTTTTGTTCCCATAATTTTTAAACAGAGCTTAAATTACTGATAGCTGAAATCATTCCTCCCATAATGATCATGGAGAGGGTGAGCTAAGATGCCCTTGTGCTCTGATTATGCGAATCATACTCTGCAGCTGTTTTATCTACCTCTGTACTAGTTTCTAGATGAGGATTGTCTTTGTGAGTTACACTGCTGCCTCTGGCCTTTACATCTGCAACATCATCAACTGACAGTCTCTTTTTAACTTAGTATCTAGTTACAGAATGGTTGAATGACAAAGCTGAAAAGCAAGAATGTCCTGTTGAGTGCCCTTTACGTATCACAACGGACCCAACTGTACTGGCAACGACCCTGAACATGCTACCTGGTCTTATCCATTCCCCGTTAATTTGCACCACCCCCAAACACTACATTCGCTTTGGCTCACCCTTTATCCCTGAGAGGCGTCGAAGGCCACTTCTGCCTGATGGCACGTTCAGCTCCTGTAAAAAGGTATGTTTACGTGATATCTTTTCTTTTTAACCTAGGATGCCTGTAATGGTGACATATCAAACACATTCTCTAGATGAGGGCACTATGCCCATATGAGTTTATAATGAGTTAGTTGTTAAGCCACAAGAATTGATGCATCAAGAGTCAATGAGACTAAGGTGGGATGTATACTACACTTTGGTGCTCAATTTCTCTTAGCAAATTTGTCTTTGTGTTCACTGTTATCTTAGCAATTGGTGACTGGGTAGAAAGGGGTGTTTTGTGTGTGCTCTTGTGATACTGGTTAACATGTCCATTTGTGATTATTCTGTAAGATTGGGCCCCAGGTTCTCTAGAGCACTGTTGCACAAGTTAAAGAATGATCAAATTTTGTTTTGGATTAACTCAGTCACTATTATCATTTGATTGAGAGTGGAGGAAAAGTCTTGTCACAACTGACAGAATTCCTGTTCCTTGATCAAATGAGTGTTTATTCCCTAGTGATTATGGAACCTACTATAAAGTTTTCTGTCTCTCTTTCTCTGGTTTCTCTTCTGTAGTTATATTTTGCTTTTGGATCTAGTGGCAGTCATATTTGATGGTTGTTTATTTTTGGAATGCTTTCTTAATTCCCAGAAGCCCTGCTTATTTTCCAAAGGTGTCTCTCAAGAATAGATCACACCCTCAGATCTGTAATGTCATTTTCATGTTTCTAGAAGTATAGGACACCCTTTCATTTGGTACCTTTGAGGTAGAGTCTGTTCCCTGGAACACCCTTTTCTCTTATCCTCAGATCTGGATTCAGGCTGCCTTCCTCAGTGTCTGCCATTGCCCTCCTCCACTGGCATCACGTACATGAGGATGCTGCATATAGATTATTTGATGTGATGAAGTCTCCAACTCCAGGCAGGTCTTCCCTGACTCCTCAAACTTAAAGCTTTTCTCTTTTCCCAAAGAGCAGATACTATTTCTTGGGGGAGGGGCATAAAAGATGAACCCAAGTGTTGGGGGATATGGAGGGGAGGAGGGCAGCAGGGATCTGCACACAAAGCAAAGGCGCTACCACTGAATGAGCAACATACACTGAAGAAAGTCTTTTCCTAATCTTAATCTGAGTGTTTGAGTCACTTACTAATTTATTTAGGGGAAATTCCCAAGTATAGAACAGCTCCTAAAGAGAAATTTGATCATGAGATCTTTGCCAGAAGAGTTTGTGGATAATGGAGTAGCATAACTTTCAGGTGTCAGAAAAGAAAACAGTGACATCTTTAAAAAGAAAATAAGACAAGAAATTTACTAAAGGAAATGAAGGTTAGGTCTCTGGGAATCCTTTATTCTATACCAAGTTATTTATCTTGGATCTTATAAATTATCTGAGAAGAAAAAAAAATTGCCATTTAATGACCGTTATTGATTAACCTTGGCTTCTCTGGTGACTTGGTGGTAAAGAATCTACCTGCTTTGCAGGAGACTTGAGTCAGGAAGATCCCCTGGAGAAGAAATGGCAACCCACTCCAAATATTCTTGCCTAGGAAATCCCATGAGCAGAGGAGCCTGGCGGGCTGCAGTCCATGGGGTCGCAAGAGTCAGACACGACTTAGCGACTAAACAACAATAACAATGATTAACCTTATTCTGTAATAATTGGCGGATTTCATTAACTCTGGTATGGCATGTACAACTAATCTTACCATTACTTTTAGCTCAGTCCCTCATTAAGGGTAATAGCCCAGAATCTACATTTTCAGAGTAGTATCAAACAGTTAGAGAAGCTGTCTTTAGTTTAGAAGGACAAGTCAAAGGATGGCTTAATATATATATGAAATAAACTTCTTCCTTTTGTTCTGTCTTTGGATGGACATAGTACTGGACTTCTAGGATGTTAACTGTTGAAGTATCTTATCGAGTCAGATAATAGATTTTCTTTGATCCTTGAAGAAGGGCTAATTATTAATACAGAATAATAAGTCTGAACTGTAAATAGTATGGACTGCCTTCTTGAAATGCTGCCTTTATCATTCTGATGCTAGGTTGTAATCTTTCTATTCCCATCTTACTTTCTTTCCAAGTAGCAAAGTTCTGTGAAAATCACAAATGTGTAGAAATATGACTTCAAATCTGATACAAAATATATTTCTTAGAGCCCTGGTTATGGTTTCAGACTTACATCTGTATCTCATCTTTGTGTCTCTCCACTGGCAACAGTTAGAAATCCCATTTAATTTATATTCATGTTATAGTCTCTACATGTATCTGACCATCCTTAGTCTTGTTTTATACAGGCTCTGCTCAGACACTTTTATCTATTTGTGCCATATTAGTCTTTAAGAAGAGTTCAGGCTATGTATGTTGACATGTAGCAAAGTATTTTATTTAAGTTGAGTCTTTGAAAATTGTTTAAATCACAAGTTTGCTGTTAATGTATCAAGATTATATTGCAAAACAAGAATATAACTTTTTATGGGACAAAACTAATGAAATTGGGTCCTATGTAGAAATTGAACTCAGGTTTATCCTAGATGGAGATTTTTTAGACTGGTTAGAAAATACTCATGGTGCAGAACCTAAGAAGATTTCCATAATAAACTTGTAATAGAATCACTCAGAGAAGAACATAGTTAAAGAGATAGATGAAAACAGTCATCCTCCATGGGATTAGTTAAAACAGCATGTATTCCTAGTAGGCTTACTCTATCATATCTGATTAAAGGAGGTATAAAGCCTTTATAAATTTAAGAGTGTAAAGTTGCATGTGTATATATTTGCACCCAGATTTTTAGAGTATTTGGCAGAATGTTTTATGATGTCGCTGTAGTTTCTAAGTTAAATCAATTCACAGCTCTGAACTAGCATGTTTTAGTATGTCTTGTTGAATTTTACTTAACTTTTTATTTTGAAATGGAAGCATTTATGAGTGGCTAACAAGCCTTTCAGTAGTATCTCTCCTTGTTCTCTCTAAATCTCTGAACTCACCTTGTAGGCATACTACGTGTGGGGCATTCAGTCTCCCATTTAGACTGAAAATGAAACACTATGCTTTGCATTGATACTTTATTGTGTGCACTGGAGTGATATTAATCTGTATACTCTGTACATAGCCTGAAATTCATCTGAACTAGTTCTCACTGAACAATGTGTGCCCAGTGCTGTGCTGCAAGCTTTCTTCACATGCACTGTCTCACTTAGCATTCATGATAACCCTGTGAGCTTGGGATCATTGGGTTCAATTTACAGATCCAGAAGCTTTGGCTCAGACGTGAAAGTAACTTGCCTAAAGTTAAGCATCTAGGAAGACACGCAGCCAAGTTTCAATCCATGTCTTTGGACTCTAAAACCCAAATTAATTTCTTTCCCTTTCCCCATCATAATGATACTCTTTAAAAGATTTCTGTTGCCCATCTCTGAGCTACCTAAAAATCTCTTCAATACAGAGTTCCAGAGAAGGAAGAAATGTTCTTTTGACCTTAATAACTAGCTAGAACTTGGGGAGAAGGGTCTAAAGTTAATTTATTATCCATAGGAGTGATTCGAACTTATTAGATGCAAATAACTGTTGGTGTTCCTTCTTTATGGGCCCTAAAATACTGTGTAGAAAGACAGTAGGGCCAGGAGGAAAGAGTTGATCAAGTTGCTGTGTTCGACCATAAGCTGACCAGAGCAGCATCTTATTCCTTAGAATGCCCCTGTTGTGGTTTTAATTTCTTTTTTGTAGTCATTAGATGCAGAGAATTATTTTATGGGTGCACCTCTTTGACACTGGAAATACATGAAATTAACTTACCTTGGAGAAAAGCACAGTGACCCCAAATGAGTTCTGTCATCTGCTCTGATAAGAAAAACTTGTAATAAGGTATCTATATAACAAAGAATTTTCACTCATTTTTGGTCTCCTGAACCTAATTTTTTCCCATCTATATAAGAAATGCTTTGGACAAGGTGACCTCTGAGGTCTCTTCTGTGTAGGGAGTTATAGTTCTGACAGTTCATCTTCACATCAGTATTCTGTATGTAGGAGAATAAGTTCATTCTTGGTCTTATTTTGGCTTCAGAGACTTGATCAAATCCTAATGTTATTCAGTTGATGTTACCTCTCTTAGATATTCACTCTATCTCTTCATGTTTATACTTTTGCTTTTATTTGGCAGACCACAATGCCATTTACATGATGTAAATGTTTTCTTGGCCTTCGTCACATTATTTCCTAAGTTCCTATCAGAATTGCTATCTTTGGTAAAGAGAATATTTACTTACCTGTAATATTGGTTCTCTAAAGGTGTAAGTTACAGTCACCTTTACTCTTCCTATTTGGGATATGGTCTGACTCAGAAATTGATGTTTATCAAAATTCGATCTGTCTTGTGTCAGGGCAGGAGAGCCACAGAGTGGTGAGCAACCTACAACTGTGTGAGTGTATCTTAAGAGAACATAATTACAGGTAAGAAATTTTCTCTCTTCCACAGGTTTCATAATCTTACTATCCTTATCTCTATAGGATTCCTTTCTGAACAAAGTTTGTTTCCATCATTTTAGGTTCCAATATTACCAAAAAAGTGACTGATTAGAGAGCTCTTTTTGACTTTTTTCACTTCTTGATTTCTGCAGAAGGATTCTGGTAATGATTTGTATTATTCATGCATAATTTAACCAAACTTCTTAACAAGGAGGGAAAACTCACAGGATATTGAGAGTAGTCTTTTTGGAAGCATTTTGGCACTTGTAGTAAAGAGCTATTTATTCTCATCCAGAGTTTTCCTGTGAAACTTTTCTATTATTTCTTCAGATATCCCCAGCACAGGACAGACAACTCTTAAGAGATCTATCTTCTTTTACACACTTAATGTGCTAGCTTTATTCTGTGTGATCGGAGTCTCTTATATGAACGCTAAGATTTCTTCCTTCTCTTTTCCCATTTATTCCATTCTAAGCAGTATGAAGAGTTAAATAGTAATCATTTTTATTGTTTTGGTTTTTTTTTAAGTGGGACTTCATTATGTGTAATCCAGGCTTTCTCAGTTATGCTCCATAGAAGGAATTGATGGGGCAATATCCTAAAATGCTGAAACACAAGACAAAAAATACTTTTGACTGTGGACCTAAATGAATGTGTTGTATTAATATCTGTCACCAGTTGATATATAGTGACCCAGTTGATGCATTTAAAATAAATAGCCAAATAGTTTTAAATGATTGTTGATAATTCCCTGGTTCTTTTCCCATTATAGCGCTGGATAAAGCAAGCCTTGGAAGAAGGGATGACCCAAACATCATCTGTACCCCAAGAGACTAGAACTCAGCACCTATACCAAAGTAATGAGAACAGTAATTCTTCTAGTATCTGCAAAGACAATGCAGGTACGTATGGCAAACCTTTCTGAATACATGAGCAATGATTACTTTGGGTCTACATTAAAAATTTCACTAAATACTTTAAAAAGTATGATACCAAAAAAAAAATAGCATTGTTCTCTAAATAGTTACTTTACATCTGTCTTTACAGAGGAAGAGAGAGATCTCAAGTCAGGGATCAGTATTCCCAGGACGGCAAAGAAGGAACTAGACAGTGTACAGATAACAGCAGAAATGGTTTTAAAAAAAGGTTAGATATATTTAAAGTAGTAAGTTTAGGAGCTCTATATCCATATTTATAAGAGGGGAAATAAAAAGATGTGGGGCACTCTTCAGGAAAGAATCAAAAATGTAGGTGATTGAGTGGGGTGGGACTTGTTGAAGGGGCACAGGGTGAGTAAAGTAAATGAGAAATTATTATGAATTGGTTGTTTTCAAAAGAGCTTGCATAATTAGTGTAAATTTTTTAAAAGACATGACCTTGAATCCTATTTAAAGTCCTCATATGAACTTTTAAACTGGAGGGTCATGAAAAGTCATCTGGTCCATTGGTTTTGCTGTAACTCTTCCAGGGGTCTTCATTGTGTTGAAAGCACAGGTGCATGAACTTGATACCAACTTATTTGGGGATATTCTTAGTACCACGTTTCTCTTGGCCAATATTATTTTAATTGAAAAGTTCTGTGTGATTTCTGTTTATCTCTAAATCAATTTTGTGAATATTATGCAATCAAAACAAAATACCAAAATAAATACAGTGCTAAAAGTCATGCAAGTCTGTATCTAACATAGTAATATTTCAAATTTTCATAGAAACCTCTTGTTTATTGCCTAAGTAAATATGAACTTGAATTAAATATAGAGATTTGTACTAGTAATATCTGATTTGTACTAAAACTTTGTGTGAGATTATATTTGGAAAAAATAGGCTGCTAAAAATAGGGTTTTTTTGTTTTTTTGTTTTTTTCAAATTATTGATTTAGTTTATTTTTCTGTCCCTAGACTGGATTATGTTTTATAAGTTATCACATACATAACCTCAATATAATAAAATCCCAGTGTAGAACATCTGGAAGATAAATGATACCATATATTTAAAATACTTTATTCTCTTCACCAGTGATTAGAAAGATTTACTCAAACCGGGTTAATATAAAGAAATGCTGGTAACAGATTTTCGTCAGTTTTATCAATTGATTGGCAGCTTTTACAGTACAGTGAGGCTATAACAATTGGAAACTTCTGTCTAGAACAGATACATATGTATATGTAGTCTGTGTGTTGTGTATGTTAGTATTTGAGATTGGGAAAGGGAGGCTGTATTAGCAATTCATGTCTTGACTGGCAAAGATTCATAAGGAAAGTGCCTTCATTATTATGTACCCTAGTTGGAATGGAGTTAAGACTGTTAGTCACCAACCTTTATTAAAATTCTCTTGTCTCTAGCATCGAGAAAGATTCAAAGGATACACCTTGCCCTTAAGCAACAACATAAACTGGAAAATACTTAATTGAAACCAAGCAGTACTCAAATGAGCATCTTGGTATATTGCTACTAGTATAAATCCTGAGGAGTTATTTTTATTGGTTTCTTTGGTTTGGGGTTTTTTTATTTTGTTTTTCTCATCTCAAAAAGACCAAGGAGATATTAATCAAGAAAGGAGATAGATTGATACAGTGGAAAGAATCCAACAGACCTGAATTTAAAGATCATCTCTACCCTTTACTAGTGCTGACT
Source organism: Nanger dama (assembly GCA_917880005.1). NCBI lineage: Eukaryota > Metazoa > Chordata > Mammalia > Artiodactyla > Bovidae > Nanger > Nanger dama. The sequence continues at coordinate 43,888,136 of CAKJTW010000016.1, forward strand.
TCCCTGTAGCTCAGATGGTAAAGAACTGCCTGCAATGCAGGAGACCAGGGTTCTATCCCTGGGTTGGGAAGATCCTCTGGAAAAGGAAACGGTGATCCACTCCCGTATTCTTGCTTGGAGAATCCCATGGACAGAGAAGCCCTAGTGGGCTACAGTCCTTGGGTTCATAGAGTTGGACATGACTGAGTGACTAACGCACACACACCCTTTACTAACTCAGGCAAGTTATAAAATATCTCTGAGGCTCATCTGTGAAACGAGTGTAGTAATATCTGCCTTGTAGAGCTAATATGAGATTAATGTACATAAAGTACAGTATCATACCCTCAATAGGAATTATTAATATCATTATTATACATACATTTCTTTTTGAACATTTATGGAAAATTTACAGAAATTATATACTAGAATACATTAAGTTCCTTAAAGCTAAAGTTGTGTAGAAATAGTATTAACTCTGCAGGCAAGGGCAAGTATAATGTTCGTTATTTGTAAATGATGTGGTTATATACCTAGGAGTCTAGATAATTGAAAAAACTGCTAGATATGTAAAAATTAATAGCATTTATGTACCAAGAAAATAAATGAAGAAAAATTTGCATTGCTGAGCTCAACAAAATGAAGAAACTGCTTAGAAATAATGGTGGAGACATGTAGAACAAAGCATTACTGAGGAATATTTTTTTTTAAGTCTTGAGGAAATAAAGGAACTTCCATATTCCATTCCAGGGCTTCCCTGATGGCTCAGACGGTAAAGTGTCTGCCTGCAATGCAGGAGACCCGGGTTCAATTCCTGGGTCGGGAAGAGCCCTTGGAGAAGGAAATGGCACCCCACTCCAGCACTCTTGCCTGGAAAATCCCATAGACGGAGGAGCCTGATAGGCTACAGTCCATGGGGTCGCAAAGAGTCAGACGCAACTGGGCGACTTCACTTTCACTTTCTTCCATAATCCTTAATGGAAAGAGGAGATATAATGAGTGGGGTTTTTTTTCTTGTCTTCATACAGTTTCCATCGAGCTAGTTTGTTTGGGGGTCTGATTAAATGGTCTTGGAAGTTTATCATAAAAGTAAGCATGAAAGTAACTAAGAAAAATTGAAAAAGTAATGACAAAGAAGTACCTCGTAGTATAAAACTAGCTTCTAATGTGACACTGTAAATTGGTAATTAGATTAGTACAGATTCGATAATAGATATATATATATATGGAACAGAATAGCCAGAAACAGGCTTTATATAAGTGAAAGATTCTGTAAATTATAATTTACAGAATTAGAGATGGGAAAGAATTAGATCTTTGCCAGAGTAAATTCTGTGTACATTCACTGTTTGGTTTTGTTTTCTTTTTGTAATTAAAGTTTCTCTGTCTCTAGCTCTCTGAACTGATAGAGAACAAAAATACTGGGAGAAAGGATTTGCAAAAATGACAGGGAAATAATATCTCTACTAGAAATTTGAGAAGATTGATCATATACATTTTTTAAAACCTAGTTGTAATTTTTCTAGTACTTATTGTACAGAAGTAGATGTGGACTAAAAATAGAAGTAAACTGTGGACTCTCGCACAATCTTAGTCATGAAATGATTAATAATTGCCAGTAATACAGAATAAAAGTGACCTGAGTTTCAGTGAATAAAGAAATGGTAGAATTTGTGGTTTACCTTCTATTGCCTATACTTTTGATGAAATACTGTACAGTAGCATTAAAATTTTTACTGTTGATTTATTTTATCAAATTAACCTCCTAAAAACAGTACAGTACTACTTTTGAATTAGATTTCAGTCATCTGAATCTTGAATCTGTAAGAATACTATTATTATGACCAAATAAAAATTTTCCATGGAATGTAAAGGAGGTTCGATACTTGAAATTTTATTCATATAATAATTTATTAGCCAACCAAATGGAGGAGGAGGGAGTAATAGCATAGTAAATGTGATTTTAATGATAAATAACATACTGAATGATTTTCTTATTTTACATCTATCTGAAAACAGTTGCCAGGTATACTTCATATTGAAAAATAGATTAAACCTTTTAAATGGGTTATCAGATTATCCCAGTATTACCATTCCTATTTAACAACATTTAGAATTGTTGTCCAAACTGATTATCCAAAAAAAAAAAAAGATATAAAAGTTTTGGTAAAGAGGATGTATAGGTTATCATTGTATACAAATAATATGCTTACCTACTTAGAAAAGCCAAAGAATTAACTGAAAAACTGGTAGAGGTCAATAGGGTAGCTAGATACAAAAATATGTAACATACTGAATGATTTTCTTACATGTTAGCAATCACATTTAACTAATATATAGGGATAAATACATCTAATTCACAGTAGTAACGGAAAATAACAGAACTCTGGAGAATAAACCTAATTTAGAAATGTGACAAATCTGTAATGAAGAAGTATAATATAAGGGATTCTCTGGTGGTCCAGTGGTTAGGACTCCACGCTCTCATTGTCGAGGGCCTGGGTTCCAACCCCACAGGCTACCAAAATATTAATAATGATGATGAAAGGGAATATGAATGAAGGCATAAATAGATAAAAGATCATGCCACAGTGCTCAGTGAGAATTCTCCACAGATTACTCATGAAGTTAATACAGCCCTGACCAGTCAGCCTTGGGAAAGGGAAGTATCAGCATAGTTGACAAATGATTTCTACAGTTCATTGACATGAAGAGTATGCTAGAATAGGCAAAATAATTTGGAGAGCTAGAATAGAATAACTGGAATTGTCCAAACAATTTTACTAAAAGTGTACAGAATAACATTCAGAACTAAACTCAGTATCTATAGGATAAATGTCATATTTCAAATCAGTATAGAAATATGATTATTCTATAATTACAAAATAATTTGGAAGAATATGCTAGCCATTTGCCCTGTGAAAAGGTTAGAACATTCTGAGTTAAATTTGAAAATTAAATATGGAGATAATGGGAAAATAGGTCATTTTTATAGTCTTGGGGTGGGGTGACAAAGACATGTCTGAGGCAGAAAATAAAGGAAATAGTTGATACATTTGACTAAATAAACAAATATAAACTTTGTATAGCAAAAAAGACTTAATAAAATTAAAATATAATTGTTAACATTTTTATTATTGTAATGGAAAGATTTTTATTATGAGTGAAGATAGCAGGTTATTTATTCAATGTGATTTAGACAAAGAATCAGTAAGGGCATGTCGAGAAAGAGATTGGGATGAAAATACCCCAGGACATTAGCAGTGCATTAATTTGTACATATGATTTCAAGTTAAGTATGTGTTTCAATATGTGGATGTTTGTTTATATATCTTGGGAATTACAAAGTAAAGGTACAAGACAATAAAAGATAGATAGAGTTAACCAGGAGATTTGATAACTGTGTATGGTAAAAAGAAAAATGAAACTTTAAAATAAAATTTTGTAAATAGAGTGTTGTTCATAGAAAAAAGTAGGCACATTACCACTGACCTGTAAACTTCATAAGGACGAGTGCTAGGTCTCTTTCAAAAAATATATTTTAAATGAGTAACCTGTAAGTTGATTTGGAGATGGGAGAGTATATCTGAACTTCATAACTTTTCTACAATGAACTTTGTAACTTACATAATTGCTTTTAGTAGTTACAGTGTTGGACCTAGCAGTATAGTGGTCTTTTAAAAGATTTCGCTGTTGAAGACTCTTGAAATATATAAACGTAAATGTAAGTTATGAATCACATGTTTGTTTTGTTTATACCTAGGCACTTTTCAAAAGGAGAAAAGAAAAACATAGTATCTGGAACAGAAGGAAATTACAAATATACTTGTAATCTAGGAAATTTTTTAATATTTTAGATATCTGGAAGGAAAAATATATATCTCCAGTATTTTTTGCTTTTATTTTTTCTGTTTCTCCCCCTACTGTGCTAGTTTAGTGCTTCGTAACTCTTTCTGTGTAACTGCTCCATTAACTCCAAATAGTTTCCCAGTGTTCATTCTCACGCTAACCGTTGCTACCAGGGGAATTGTTTTGAAGCATAGCCGTGCTGCTGTCCCAAAACTTTACCTCAATGGCTTGGGAGGAAACCTGATCATTTAACCTAATGATTAAGAATGTAGATGGGAACCAGATTGCCTACTCCTTTTTTAAAATAGGAATGATAATACTAGTACTAGATTTATAGAGTTATTCAGGTTAAACCTGTTAATTCACATGAAGCACATAGAATAATGCCTGGTATGTAATAAGCCCTTAAAGGCATAATTTTTTTTCCTTATGCATAGTAGTATGACCACCTCCGTTGAGGTTCTTAAATTTATATTAAATATCTTTTATGTATGTTTTTCTTATGCTTTCATAAACCCTTTTAAAATAGAGTATATTTTTAAAAGTAAAGTATATAATAACCATTTTTCCCCCACATACCTAGTTCAGTGGTTTCCATGTAAGGGGTACTAAACGAATAGATTAAATGAATAAAAATAGATTTTTCCTTTGAGAAAGTGAGATAGGTGCATTGCCTTGAGTAGTCACTAAAATTTAAAGCATGTTAACTTTCTTTCGAAGTGAAACTAAGAAGTCCACCAGAGAAAGTAGGATATTCCAATCAGAAAAGAGTACCAGCCTAGTTTTTGAAAATGAGGTTTATGTAGAAATGATTTCACACTTTGAAGCACTCTAAAACTAAGTACTCAGTAAGGATTAGGTAATCATGTGTAACTCCCTCTTGCTGAAGCAGAATATTATATAAAGAGCTGCTAAAGAACAGAAAAATATATAAAAGCTTGAAACTGAGTTGGTGAATCAACAATTCAACAGAGAGTGATTTTAACAGAGACACAGATTTGAGGGGTTTTTTAGAATGTGAGAAATATAAATTCATGTTTTCCACTACAAGAGATTAAATTATCTCCAGAGATTATTTATTTAAAGTGTCAGGATTCATCTGATGAGTTTTGGGGAGGTTAGAGAGTTTTGAGAATCACTTTTAAGTGTGGCAATTAAAGAACCTTTGGGCTTTTGGTTTGATTGCAGGAGATAACAGTGGAATGAGGCAAGAGTGGAGTTATGAGCCATTGTGGGCTAGAGATTAATGGCTTCACCACGAGTATCCCTTTAGGCTGTAATTTCAAACCTCTCATCCAAGCTTTGTATTTCACAGACTTGTTGAGCCCATTAAAGAAATGGAAGTCTCGATATCTGATGGAGCAGAATGTCACCAAGTTACTGCGGCCTCTTTCTCCAGTCACACCACCCCCTCCCAATCCAGGCTCAAAGAGCCCCCAGCTGACCACACCTGGCCCATCTCACCCAGAAGAGGAGTGTCGAAATGGATACAGCCTCATGTTCTCACCAGTCACATCTCTTACTACTGCTAGTCGCTGCAATACTCCTCTGCAATTTGAGGTGATTTGGGTTTGGTTGTTGGGAGTTCTGAATATGAAAATCATTTGCACCTCCTCATTTCAAATATAATACCATTCCAAATGTTTATTTACCATGTTCTTTGCCCACCTTAGCAAGAGAATGGGAAACCTCAGGGTCATTGTGACCTATTACCTGGTAGCCTCTCATCTTGGCAGTCGCTATCCTTCCCCAAATAGGAAGAGCACTCCCACAGGTGATAACTCATCTATCTTTTGCATGCAGTTCATCAACCTCCATACCTTTAGGTGGTAGTCTTGCTAGACCTTCATCTTTATCTTTACTGTATGCCTTGGTTAAAATTGGCCTCTAGTTTCCTAGTAACCACTAAAATGACACTAGCCTGAGAGTGCAGATTATAGTGATTGGTTGTGCCTCCATTTCTTGGCCTTTAAATCAGTGAAGTGTCTTTGTTATTTTGCATTCTCTTTGTGGCCTCAGTAAACACTTAGAAAGCATTGAGGTATGGTTTATGGCAAGTTAGGATTTTCATTTCCAGGTTACTTTCCCTTCTTGTAATAATGTATTAGAAATGAGAAGTAGAAAGAAGCTAGCAACATGCATTTATAAAAACCAGATTTATTGCTCACTCTCTGGTCACATATTTCAAAAGTTAATTCTGAATTGCGTTAGTGTTCAAGTTTGAGTGATAGTAGGTTTATGGAATAGAATCCATGTGGGTGCGTTAAAAAAAAAAAAATCTATTGCATGTTGCTTTGACTTCTAATTAAACAGACACTGTTCCTTCTCAGAAAAATTTGTTTTGATGACTAAACACAGCTTGTACTTCTCCAGATGTCTTGTTTGATAAAGGTGAATGTTCTAATCAGTGTCATCCTACCTATTCAGTTTTTAAAAGAGGATGGGAATTAAAAAGACCTGAACCTTTAAATAGCTAACTCAGAAAGGTAACTAGCAACCTTGAATATAAGAGGAAGCTATATTCTATGCCTAAACTACTTTTGGAGCAAACTTTTTTCTGAGAAGGGGAATAAAAAACCTTCCTGGTCACATTTGATTTCTAGGGAAGTTATCCTTTACCAAATTCCCTGTGACATTCTTTTAAGCCAGATCGCAAAACATCTGATATGGGCCTTAGTTTACTTGGATTGCAGTTGACTTTTCATTTAGCAGCTGAAGTTTGATGGTAAAATTTCATGAGAGGACATTCTCCCTGTCAGGCAGTAGATTATAAGAATAGAATTTCATAGTTTATTGTATTATAATTTAATTAAAAGTAAAATTAGAAAGGGAGTTGCCTTCTAGAACAGACAGGTTTAGCCCTCAGTGTATACCCTACTCCTTGTAGCATTTTGGATAACTATGAAACGCTATGCAAACGTAAAGGTTTTTGTTTTTTGTTTTTAATCAAAGATCATTTAAGTGATGCATAGTCTAAGCATAATGTTAGAACACTAGGAAAGAAAGAAAATATTATAGTATATTAAATAACTCATCCCTTCAAAAAGTTGAGTGCATGTTTTCACTATTTTAGTCTCATGATTTAACTAAGAAAATTTGGCCTGTTTCATCATTTCAAAAAAAAAAAAAAACAGATTTCATCATCCTGGCCATCTTTATCACCATTTTAATTGCCATACACTTTCCTATATTCTAGCATTGGGAAGTATCGAGCCTTACTTTCACCTAAGACTGTGACACACAAATAGCAGAGAGATGGCACAAGTAAAGATCAGTTTGTTGGGGAAATAATATTTTTAATAGGAAAAATAACCTTCCAGAATAAAACTGAGAAATGCTACGGGGATGAGTTGAAAAGACATGTAATAAAAAACAAGATCCTGAGAGGGAAGCATCAAAAAGAGTAAAGCAGCATTGGGAGGGCAAGCTTAATGAACCCCTTCTTTCCACCAAAGTAACCTTTCCCTTCCTGCCTTGAGAGCCATACCCCACTATTCATCCCATACATACAGCACCCCACCAAATGAAATTATTAACAGCCAGTAGCCCTGCTGAAGCAGCCTCATTTCCTCTGCCACAGAATTGTTCAGCCACCCAGGCCACAGCTATCCAGAGGCTACAACATTAGAAACCCTCCTCTTTCCTTGTCACAGCTATCACCATCATTCCCTGCTTTCCCTGCTTTTTCCCTCCATATCTTCTTATCTAAACTCACTGCCCAGTTACTATTTCACTCAGGAGTGCTGCTTCAGGCAAAAGCCCTAAGGATAAGCCCTTGTTCAGGACCAGAGGCTTGAAGGGTACACATCTACCTTTTTTTTTTTTTTTTTTAATCCTTTTCTCTCTGTTCCTCAAAGTACAATGGATTATGTTATGAACCATCTAGCCTGTGAACTGGAGAATCCATCAGTCATAACTCCTGCAACTGTCATTCAAGAGGAACTGGCCATCTCCCTAGCCCTGGCACCCGCCCCCCCACCCCCACCCCTGCATGCTAAGCAATTCCCCTGGGTAAATATGGCAGGCCTGAGTCACACAAGGGAATGTTCAGAAGAGGGAGTAGGGTAAAGAGGAAAGGTGCCCTGAAGCATGAGGGATGAGTGATAGGATGCCTATCAATAACAAATACTACAGGTTACTAAAATCTCATCTAACACAGAAAGACATAATGTAACAGTATAAAATCTCACCAATTTAACTCTTGTTATCCGATTGAGATGTTTACTTATAGCATGAAACATAACCAGTTTATCCTTAAATGCTTTCAGAGACACCAGGAAGCATTTTAACAAGTCATTCTGTCCATTGAGATAATTCTGCATTTAAACATTTCCCTTGTGCATTCTTATCCCTCTCCCTGCCCCACCCCCACCCAACCCCCCAAATTTGTGGCTAACCATCTATGCTTGCTTTTGCTTTATTTTTTGTTTGTTTTGTTTTGCTTCTTTGAGTAGATGAATAACAAGATGCTTTTCCCTCCTCTAGAACATATCCTCCCCTGAGAGTTCCCCTGCGAATAGGCCCGAGTCCCTGTCACCCGAGGTAGTTATCACACCATCTCAATCACACTTGGAGGCTGTGGGAGTGAGTGGGCATGAGTGTGTTCCTGCGTGTGTGGGGGAGGGCTTGGGGGATCCGAGTGAATGGGGTGATGGGCTGGAGGGTGGCCGATTGGTCACTGTAAGGTGAATGAATCTTCCCATGTGTGACTGTGGTTACCCAGAATTCTCAATGTAGATGGAGGAATATGAAGTAGGGGTGTGTGTGTGTGTGTGGTGGGGTTCGTTTTTGTTGTTTTTGAGGGGAGGGCGGTGGGTATGGCTGAAGAGTTCTTTTAAAGTAGAATAGAATCTAGAATTCAAGTTTAAAGGAGCTGAAAATGTGGGAACCTTTTAAAGTCTAACAAAGTGTGTTTGTTAAGTAAGGAAGGTTAAATCAACAGTTGGTAGGAGCTGTCTTTTGATATTTATTATCTTGTCCTTGGTGAAGGAGCAGCTTATATTGCAAAAGTTAGGCAGTGATTTATGCTTTATTCCAGAATTAATCTGACAGGTCTGTTTAACTGGATGTTTTGAGCTTTGGTTGATAGATTAAGCATCTTCTTTAGAAAGGCAGAGTCATAACTCTCAGCTTAAATCAGCCCATGGCTTCTGTAACTCAGGCGTCCATTCTACAGTGGTTGGGGAAATGGTTGCTGTACAGATGGTATCTCTTAGAATATCAAATCTTACTGCTATGGAGATGTTAAATTCACATGTTAGTACTAGAGTTTCTTTTAACTTGTTACGAGATTTCAACAAAGGTAGCAGTGATAACTCCATGAATCCACATGGAGCCTTACTCCTCTTGAAAAGAAAGTTACAGTCGCTCATAAACTTTTAGAAATACAGAACTTTTATTCCCACACCCTTCCAGTAAAATATTGGTGCTAAACTCAGTGACAGGTGACTAAATTCTGAATTTTATAGATCAGTATGAAACTAAAGATTATATTCTAGTGTAATAGAGGTTTTCTGAGTAGGTTTTTTTAGTCTTATTTTATAAGGAACATAGAGCGCTCTCTCCTCAGTTGCTAAAGATTCTAAGATAGAATAATTTGGAGGCTGACAATGGTGTATTATCTGGGTTTCTGATTCTATTCTTTCTAGAGAGTTAGCTATAGTGGATATAGTGGCAGAGAATCTTTGATGTTAGGAGGTAATGATGACCAAGTAGATGGGTTTATTTTTGGTACGTTTCAGCATTTCACATACTCCGCAGTGAGGAACATTAGTGGTCTTTTGGTATGTTGACATACATTAGAGGATGCACAAAGAATTGAGTGGCCAGAAAGTTTATGAGAAACACACATATTTAATAGTGGAAGTGAGTGAAGAACTGGTTGGTTGATGTCTTCAACTAATACCATTCTCCTTCCCTGAACCAGTAACTTAAAGACTTGACTTTTCGTCTACTTTCTACTTTCTTTCACCTTTTCCCCTCCTCCCACCTTCCATCAATTTTAGTTTAGAAATGAATAACACCAGAAGCCAGTTATCTTAAGACACCATTCTCATCTCTGTGGCTCCATGGGGCTCAGGTAAATCCCTGATTATACTGCCAGTCCCTGAATGTAGTGCAAGGTGACTCAGCAAACCTGATGAAAGGCTAAGCAGGCGAAATAGTCACATTTGGCCAATTATCTAATTCTAACTTTCCCAGTATCCTCATCCAAAGACTCTAAATCAATTTGGGAAAGGCCAGGATTCTTTGGTAATCTGGCAGGTGTACACTGGTGCTACATGGGACCTTTACAGGTGTTAATGGCTTTCTCTATTCTACTTTTGTCCCTCTTACCTTTCCTTATTCACCTGTGCCCCTTCACTTCCCTTCTTTTCTACCCTTTGACTTTTTCCTTTCTCCCCTACCCCATGTCTCCGTTGATTTTTATTCTTTCAGCTTTGTCACCGAAAAGACCTGGACTTGACAAAAGTAGGCTACCTTGACTCCAACACTAACAGCTGTGCTGACAGACCTTCCCTGATCAACTCGAGTCATTCTGACCTGTCTCCTCATCCCTCTGTCGGACCCACCTCTGAGACTGGTTTTACAAGCAGGAGTGGAGATGGACATCAGACTCTTGTGAGAAACTCGGACCAGACATTTCGGACAGAGTTTAACTTGATGTATGCCTACTCCCCATTGAACGCTATGCCTCGAGCAGATGGATTGTATCGAGGGTCTCCCCTGGTAGGGGATAGAAAGCCTTTACATTTGGATGGGGGCTACTGTTCCCCTGCAGAAGGCTTTCCCAGCAGATATGAACATGGTTTTCTGAAAGACCTCTCTCGTGGATCCATGTCACCTGGTGGCGAAAGGACTTGTGAAGGAGTCCCATCTGCCCCCAGAACCCACCACAGAGGAAAAAGGTAAGTGTTCACATTTCATAGACCCTTTTGAAGAACATTAACTGAATAATTCAGTAAGTAGTCACTGAGTTACCACTATGTTTTCAGCACTGTTCTCAGTGTGAGGAAAATGAAGATAAGTAAGACACAGTCTCTTGGCATATTCAGTGAAAGACTATATATTAATACAATTTGATGAGTGTTGTAAATATTAAGCAAATTTAAATGCTTCTCATGTATGTGCCATATAGTTGGCTAGACAATTCAAAGGATAAAGCAATTAAAACAAATAATGCTACTTTACATGTTTTATGCTACTTTTCATGTTCTGGGCACTATTAGGCTCTTATGCATTTAGCCTCACAATAGTCCTATAAGATGGATAATTTCCCATTTTGCAAATGATGGAATTTAAGACCAGTTGCATAACTTGCCCATGGTCACACAGATAGTATATGACTGAGCTAGGACACTCCCCAGGTCTGCCTGATTCCAGACGGTATGCTCTTACTGCCACCATGCCATATCGCTGCTTCGATTTTGCCCTGATGGAGCTTATAGCAAGTGAGACTGAGCTTAGCAGATAATTATATTAATGATGAGAAAGAAGAACAATAGGCCAAGCTGGATAGTAGAGAGTGCTTAAGGACAAACAAGAGGTTCATAGCCAAGTTTGAGAGGAATAGCATGAAAGGTGACAGGTCACTGGTTTGGCTGATCTCAAATAGTAAGTAATCAATCACTCAACATATTGAGGGGATGAAGATGCTACAGAACAGAGCAGAACAAGTAACTGTGACATTCCATTGAGCAGGCAGCAGGAATGTGATATGATTGCACTTCAGTGTTGCTGTGGTAGCAGGTGAGAAATGAGGAGAATAAAGATGGGCAGGGCCAGGTCACAGAGATCTGGTTTGGGGCTTGACTTGTAGATGATGCCTGTTATAGAAATTATGAAGCCAAAAATTTGCTTTTATGTCAGTGATTTTCAACTAGGTTTATTTGGAAATGCACGGGAGTATTTTGAGCTGTCCAGTAAACTTCCATTTACTGGTCAGATCTAGAGATGCTTAAATGTCCTCTGTGTGTGACAGTCTCACATAACTGCCAAGTGTCTATGTTACTCATGTTCACATGTAGGCTGGTGGCTTTTTATCTTTGCATAAAAAATGAAATACATTACCAGAATTCCTACACTAACTCCTTTCTGTGATTGTGTATAGAAATTGCATATACAAAATTGTCTTACTTTGTATTTTTGTTTTATTTTATATTTGAACAGAAAATTTAGAGCCCTAAGTTATTAAAAGAAGGAGGAAACACCAGCAGATAATTTGTAATAAAAGAGCACTGGAGGCACTTCCTGGCAGTCTAGTGGTTAAGACACTGAGCTTCCACTGCAGGGGGCTTGGGTTGGGTCCCCAGTTGGGAAATTAAGATCCTGCATGCCAGGAGGCACGGCCACCCTGCTCCCACCCCCCACCAAAAAAAAAAAAAAAAATTAGCATTAGGTTTAGAATACTGTTGCATGAGACTCACAGATTTAGAGAACAAACTTCTGGTTGCTGCAGGGGAAGGGGAACAGTTAGAGAAGTTGGGATCGACATGTCTGCGATAACCAACAAGGTCCAACTGTATAGCACAGGGAACACTGCTCAGTGTCACGTGGCAGCCTGGGTGGGAGGGGAGTTCTGGGGAGAATGGATGCATGTATGTGTATGGCTGAGTGGCGCTGCTGTGCACCTGAGACTCTCACAGCATTGTTAATCAGCTATACTCCAATATAAAATTAAACATTTTTTTAAAAAAGATTACTCTTTGCAGTTTGACTAGCAGAAACAAAAATGGTAACAAATCTTTGGATTTCTCATTTCATTTATTGTGTGCAGAAATGATGGAAATCACGATCTGTTACTTCAGAAATATTGATGAGCACCTGCTATCAGGCAGGTTCTGTGCTGGACATTAAAGACAAAAAGCCAAACAAATTTGTTCTCTGCTCTTGTAGAACGTAACAGTTTATAAGTATACAAGACACTGTGTTAGGTAAAAAGCCAGTGTAAGCACAGTGTGCTGTAACAGCCAAAGGTGGGTGTACTAGGTGGGGCAAGGAAGGGGGCTTTCAGTGTGGCCGTCAGGAAAGTATAAGGCAGAGGAATGGCAAGTTGGAGAGAAGTTTCGGTGGCACAACTATAGGGATTTCTGGGGATTGAGGAAGAGACTTTCTCAAACTGCACCAACTCCTAGCTCTTCACCTTCCCTTTTCATGTATTTTTGTTTGTTTTTGGCCATGCCATGCAGCATTTGGTATCTTAGTTCCCCAACCAGGGGTTGAACCTGTGCCCCTGCCTTGGAAGCATAGCATCTTAACCACTGGACCACCAGGGAAGTTGCCCACCTTTCTCGGTGCTACCTTTGTTGCAAATAACTGTGATAGCACACTTCTGTTACATGGAACTGTGATCTCACTGGTTTTTCTGAAGGCAGAATAAAGGTTGAGGTCTACCTGTAAATGCCATTTTTCAAACATGTCATATCGTGGTATATTCTCTTTTTCTAACCAGCTTCTCACTGATTTAAATACGTAGCTGTGCTCAGGTCTCTCTCTCACCTAGAAAAAGTCACCTGTTGGTGCCTGCTTTGTTTGCCTGGCCTGCTAGTGGTTTCCTAGGGTTCCGTGTTCTTTCCCCATTGCTAGTGATCCACAAATGATGTCTAGCTGGAGTCCTGTTTCTTTTTTCCTTCCTAGGTATCCCTGTTGGAGTACCGCAAACGGAAACAAGAAGCCAAGGAAAATTCTGCTGGTGGGGGAGGTGACTCCACACAGAGCAAAAGCAAGTCTGCAGGAGCTGGGCAAGGCAACAGTAACTCGCTTTCTGACACTGGTGCCCATGGTGTGCAGGGATCCTCAGCCCGAACCCCATCTTCCCCTCACAAAAAATTCTCCCCGTCTCATTCCTCTATGTCTCATCTGGAGGCGGTAAGCCCATCAGATTCCAGAGGCACTTCGTCTCACTGCAGACCTCAAGAGAGTATCAGCAGTAGGTGGTAAGTTTAAGTTTGACGCTCTTATGATTAAATTCAGGAGGGAAATAAACGTCTAGACTCTTTACCTAAGATATATGGAAACACTTACTTGAGAAAGCCAGCCAGCAGTACTGTGTGTCATATTCGGCTGATTTAATAGTATCAGTCACAGTCCCCGAACTTTACAGAAGCAAACAATTGCCACCGAGCCTGCAGAACAGTATGTTGGACGGCATATAGTTGTGAACACAGAGGAGCTATTTCATTCACTGGGCACTAACACTGCCTCTTCTATTTTCTCATTTCATGTGCAAGGTAAGTCAGGAGATGAGCTCAGTTCCACTGAAATTAACATCAGGTTTCTCAGTTCCACATTGCTAGTATATATGGAGAGTTGGGACATGCTCTGAAAGGATTGTCTAGTTTAAGATAGACGACAAATAAATAGATGATGTTGTCAGGTACTAAGTATCAAATGAGTGAAATAAAGAATGAGGCATTTTAGGAATATTGAACTGAAGAAATGAGGTCTGGGAAAGAAGAGACATGGCTCAAATGAGTAATGTTCGTTAATCTATGAGACATTACTACTACCTACCAGTCACATGACTTCACAGAAGAGAAAAATAGCATTTCAAGATGGAGATTGAAGGCAGTAGACACCTTTAAATCCCCCTTCTCCTTGATTGTGTTTTCTTAAAGTGTTTATTCTTAGGTGCCTGACATAGCTTGAGGCAGAGAAAATACCTTGTTTTAAATTGGTCATGAAGAAAATAATGTTTTAGAAGAGAATGTTTTAAGAAACATTGTACAGCTGTTTGTCAGAGCCTTGTTTGTTTCATACTCTTAACTCTCAAGTCCTGTGGCATAAGCGTACACCCTATTGCCTTCACAGGATGGTTCCTACATCGGTAGAACGACTCCGAGAAGGAGGGAGCATCCCCAAGGTCCTCCCGAAGCAGTGTGAGGGTGGCCCAAAAAGGAGAGCCTTCTCCCACATGGGAGAGTAACATCACAGAGAAAGACTCAGGTGAGCCGATGGCCTTCTTCTGCCAGCCAGGTTCAGGGCCACATGAGTCAGGCTCCACACAGTTCACACCAAATGCTGGGCTGAGGTGAGTCCATTTCTTAATGAGGTTGGGCTCCCTTACATGTAAAGTTCTAGAGCAGTCTTGCTTTCATTTTCTTGGGTAATAGCATTCGTAAGGTCTAGCATTGCTTGCTCTCTGTCTGCTCTTTTTTCCCAAAGGATACCTTTCTGTAACTCATCTCTCCAAAGCCCTGGGAATCACGTTGATGAAGGATGAAGAGAAAGAAGGAGACAGAAATCAGATCAGGCATTTAAAACAGCCCATAATTAACCACTCATTTTGCCCTTGTGGCATGCTGCACTCAACTGATTTATCAGAGAGCAGCATGGGTTGGTGCTGGCATTGGTGACTTGAATGAACAGTTGCTCGCTCTCACTCATTCTTAGAAAATGAGTTGATTTTGTATTACCTTCCAGACCCTGCTGATGGTGAAGGCCCAGAAACACTGAGCTCAGCACTCTGTAAAGGAGCAGCCGTTTACAGCCCTTCCAGATACACCTACCAGGTGAGGCAAGAAGGTGCTCATCTCTGGGCATAGGAATGTGTTCTGGGTTCCAAATGTTGTGTGATCCTGGCTGTCCTTTGCAGTTGAGATACCGTCTTTGCATATAGTTTCAGCAGCCTTGGAAGTAAGTCATCATCAGCTCACCTTCAGGTAATAAATCATGCCAGAAAATTGAAATGACCAAAGACAGCCATTTTACTGTCTTTGGTATCCTAAAAGAACAAATGTTGAAGAAGATGAAGAAGAAGAAAAAGAAAAAGTAGGGACTTTTAAATATCCACAAGCCTAAAAGGCTTAAATAGGGACTTTTTCACCTCCTTATGCTTTTCCTCCCAACTCTTTCTAGCTCCTGCAGTGTGATAGTCCACGGACAGAATCACAAAGCCTCCTTCAACAGAGTTCCTCCCCCTTTAGAGGACATCCCACCCAGTCTCCGGGATACAGTTATCGAACTACTGCACTGAGACCTGGGAACCCCCCTTCTCATGGTTCTTCAGAATCCTCCCTCTCTTCCACGTCCTATTCCAGCCCCGCCCACCCTGTGTCCACAGACTCGTTGGCCCCATTTACGGGGACACCAGGGTATTATAGCAGCCAGCCACATTCTGGAAACAGCACCGGCAGCAGTCTTCCAAGGAGGAGCTGCCCTTCTAGTGCTGCTAGCCCTACCCCACAGGGCCCCTCAGACTCGCCGACCTCAGACTCGGTTTCCCAGTCCAGCACAGGAACTCTGAGTTCCACCTCCTTTCCTCAGAACTCTAGGTCGTCATTGTCATCAGACTTCCGGACTATCAGTCTGCCCAGTGCTGGGCAGTCAGCTGCCTACCAGGCCTCCAGGGTATCTGCGGTTTCCAATTCACAGCACTACCCACATCGAGGAGTGGGAGTGTGCACCAGTACCGACTCCAGCCACTGCAGGGGTCGGGGGTCAAGACTCAGACAGGACTTTCCTAGGGCTTCTGGATTTGGGCAAACAGAACTTGAATGAGCCCATAGCTGCTTCCTTCCAGCTGCCTCTGGAACCTAGGCCAAGCATATTGCTGGGGAAGGGGGTACAAGGTGCCAGAGGGTTGGGTCTGGTCGACAAGAAACAAGACTTGTGGTCACGACTGGCTCTGGCCCTGGAGAAAGATATAAATCTTGTCTGAAGCAGAGACTATAAAGAAGTTTCTCCCTGCTGTTAAGGGTACATTGTTGACAAGCAAATGGTGTTTCGGTTAGTAACGATTCTAAGTGCAATGAGTTGTGTTGAAGCCTCCATCTCCCATCCTTGCCTGTAGTCACTTGTGCAGTGAGGACATCTTTTAAATCCAAAAGAAAAAAAGTTTTCAAAGGAAAAAAAAAAGTGAAAAAGCCAATCTCAAAGCCCCAAGCCATCTGAGTAGTGTTAGGGTTTTATGCACTTATAAAAAAAGGTGGGTATATAAAACAACCATTCCAAAAGCAGATATCTGGCCAAGGTGTGTTCACTGAGAATATTCCTTACCTTTGTCTTAAAAACACCAAGAGGCAGGGATAGTGAAGTTTGGTGTGTGCTCTGAGGGGGTTCCTGGATCTCTGAAGAAATACTTGTGGTCAGTTCTTGATTATTCAGAAACAGATAAGTAGATTGTCTGAGCCCCCAGCTGGTACCAACACTCTCCCCTTCCCCAAGCTATTTCACAGCTCAGTAACCCATGAAGTAAGTAGGCAAAGAAAGAGAGATGGGCCAATTGCATTGCTACTTACCAGCCATTGACAATGCATTTGATTAGGAAGAGTCCCAAGTAGTTTGGGAGTTCTTTGAATTTTATTTTTCTACTCCCAGTTAATCAGGAGTTGCCAATCCCCTGAGTAGGACCGCCTCCATGATTGGAGAGCATGCACTCGTGACTGCAGGGTAAGAGTGGAAAGTTTTGATTGTGGAATGGCACCGACAGGACTGTGATTGTGTGTGGGCATGTCCCACGTTTCTTTGGGAGATGCTTATTTGAGAGTGGCCCAGGTGAGAGTGTTTTAAAGCCACCCACACACCTAATGACACCTGTTCTGGATGAGAGATGAGAGCAGACTGGCTTCTCCCCATCAGTGCATTGTGCCTGTTGTACACCCCTGGAGGAGCCCTGGGCCAGCCAGGTGGGGTACACAATCTTTTAAATTCCATACGGTTGCCAGCTTATTTCTTTCACTTGTTTACTGTAATATCTGGCGTGTTTTTATTTATCTAATTTTTGTATTCAGTTATAACCATGGTAGGGGTAGCAAATATCTGACAGGTGTAATCCCTGGTGCTGCAGTGGACCTTACTTCTTTCTTTTGGACAAGATAATACTGTGAGTCTCCCTCCTTCCCTCCAATTTATTTTTTCCTTTTTCCCTCAGCCTCTTGCATCCCCTTTTCTTTCTACCCTCTCCTACAACTATCATATGCACAGTCTTCTCTCTTTGTGTGTGACTGTTACAAAATTTCACTTTTTCAAAATTCAAATCAGGTGTTTGCTCAAATGAGGGAGATTTTTTTTTTTTAATGCTGAAATGTCAGCAGAATACTTCTCTTTATGTTGTTTCCCCCACAAACCCATCAGTCTGGGAGAGCGTTGGAGTGGAAATCATGTTGCCTGGGATGCTGGTTTCTTTGTATATTATATAAAACGTATGTAAATGTCTCTCCATTTGGGCTGGGGTTTGCATTCTCCCCCTTGGCTATTAACCAAGGGGAGAGGCCAGCGGGCAGGCGGCCCTCACCCTGCCTGGCACGTGCAGAGACCCCAGCCACTCTGTGTGGGCAGGGTGCTGTCAAGACCAGACCTCTGGGGGGGTGGGGTGGGGGGTGGGGGGACTCTTGGAAGGGAAGAAGTATCACTTCTTTCTCAAGTGGAGTGTTTACACCTTGCTGTAACATTTGAACTTTCACAAGAGATGTAATAATTTTGATAATAAAATTCTTAACCATAATAATCATAAGTTGAGAACTTCTTTGTCCAATTCTGTGACACTGCCTTGCTTAGTTTTCCTGAAGCTATCCTTAAAGGGAGCAAGATGGACCCACATTCAGGAGAGTGTGCTCTTGGTGGAGTTGTGTTGCCCATAATGGGGCCAGGAATACAGTTTGATCTTCCTTCACCATTTTATGACTAAGATGGGGCAATAAGTGGGACTTCTCTGTTGGTCCAGTGGGTAAGAATCTACCTTCCAATGCAGAGGACCCAAGTTCAGTACCTGGTTGGGGAACTAAGATCCAGCATGCTGTGGTCAACTAGCCACACACTACAACTAGAGCAGCCAACGTGCTGCAGTGAAGAGCCCACGTGCCGCCACAAAGACCCAGCATGGCCCAAAACAACCTCAGGCAGTAATCCTTTACTCAAGAGTTGCTGTGTGCTAAACTGTATATAAGGTGCTGGGA
Source organism: Nanger dama (assembly GCA_917880005.1). NCBI lineage: Eukaryota > Metazoa > Chordata > Mammalia > Artiodactyla > Bovidae > Nanger > Nanger dama. The sequence goes on from CAKJTW010000016.1 coordinate 43,906,858, forward strand.
ATATGAAGATAAGACAGCCACCTGCTCCATTCCTAGGTGCTTTGCTTTCAGTGTGATACAGATGTTAGAAACGGAACTGTGGTAAAGAAATGAGCAAGTGCACGTTGTATACAACTTCATAGTTAACCAGGTTCTTCCACTTAAAGTCATTTGCTATCTCATTGATCTTTAAAATGTATAAGGTAGGTATATTATTCTCATTCTATAATTTTTTTATAAGTTTCAGAGGATACAGTGTGTCTAAGATTTCTCTCATCCAAAGATAGGCTCAGGCTGACAGTCTTGGAAATTTTGCAGTTTACCCAGGAGACAAATAAAGATGCTTTGAAACTAAAAATCACTTAAGTAACTGAAAAGTTGTATTATACCCTTTCTTGCCTTAAAAATAACAGTCCAGCCTTTTTAGCTCTGAGGAATCATTTTTATGGTACAGGTTCTCTGTTTGGCACAACTCACCCTGAAGAAAAAAGTGCACTGTTCTCCAAACGGAATATGTATTTACTTGAAACCACACTGACCATCAGTTCATCAATCAGAGCTGGAACAGCCTTCGTAACCTGCTATGAGACTGAGACAGAACTGTTCCTATGCTGAAGATCAGTAAAGGAAAGAGCTTGGAGATAAGCATAGCTACTGAAGGAGATGCTGTTCCTGCTCCTACACTCAAAACTTAACTCTGGGAAGATAATACTTTCTCAAGTACTCCATAAATGCACACAGGGCAGTCATGATAGCAGAGCAGAACCTTGGACAACTTTATATTACAGGAAGCTTCCATATCCCCATCAGCCACAAAACGAAGAAAGCGTGAGACTTTAATGTTCCCATGTTCTCTCGCAGAGGAAGCAGTGGCATGTCTGCTAGGTCTCGGAACTCCAGATGAACACTCACCTGGAAGTTCGGCAAGGCAGTGTGAGAACAGCAGTCAAACTGGCATGGGTTTGCAGTGTGTACAGAGGATGTGTGGTTAAGTCTGAAGGTGCTGGAGCAGTCTGGGCCCAAGAAAATTCTAAATGGAATTTTGCAGGGGTGAAGGATCACGTTAAGTGAAGTATTTTGAATGAGTAAAACTAGGATTATCCGTAAAGGTGTTAAATAACTTTATTTTGTTTTTAACTCCTGAGAGAAACAGTCATAAATTGGTCAGCTGGATTTTATCAGCTGTTGTTTGCAAGGTCCATATTTTAGTATTTTGCACACACAAAATATGTGCTGTAGAACCTTGAAACTGGGGGTTGGGGGGAATCATTCCTCCCTTTTTGATCCATTAAAAGTGGATAATAGTACCAAAGTCAAATTCCAAACATTTACAAGAAAGGAGCAGAATAATATCCCCACAGACAGTAAGTGCCTACTAATACAATATGACAGGAAAAGGGAATAACAGTATACAGATTGGTAAGGAAGAAATAACTGTTCACAGAGGACATAAATATCTTAAAAAGAAATGACTGCTCACAAAAGAAACTCCATGCAACTAGTAAGCATTTATAGCAAGGTTGCAGGGAATGAGGTTAATAACAAATGTCAATTGTTTCCCTATAAATCAACAAACAAGTGGAATTTAAAAGTTAAAACACAACATATTTACATTTGAACCAAAAAAAATGAAATAAGTAGACATCTAATAAAAGGCCTAAAAATCTATATGAGTAAAACTACAAAACTCTTGGTGAAAAAACTAAAAAATGTTCCATGGCCATGAATGGGAAGACTCGGTGTCAGAATGGATGATCTCAACTTGATCTTTAAATTTGTAATCCTAATCAGATTCCCACAGAATGATTCTGAAGTTCATAAGCAGAAGAAAAGGCCCAGAATAGTGAACACAGTGCTAAAAGGGACGAATCAAGACAGCCTGGCATTGCAATCAGAATAGACAGGTCAATGGAACAGAGTATAGCACCCAAAAACAACCCACACAGTTCAGTTGCTCAGTCGTGTCCGACTCTTGGCGACCCCATGAATTGCAGCACACCAGGCCTCCCTGTCCATCACCAACTTCTGGAGTTCACTCAGACTCATGTCCATCGAGTCAGTGATGCCATCCAGCCATCTCATCCTCTATTGTCCCCTTCTGCCCCCAATCCCTCCCAGCATCAGAGTCTTTTCCAATGAGTCAACTCTTTGCATGAGGTGGCCAAAGTACCGGAGTTTCAGCTTTAGCATCATTCCTTGCAAAGAAATCCCAGGGCTGATCTCTAGGTTGGTCATAACTTTCCTTCCAAGGAGTAAGCATCTTTTAATTTAATGGCTGCAGTCACCATCTGCACAAATACAGTCAATATTACTTGACCAGCAAGGGCAATACAATAAAGATAGTCTTCAACTAATGGGCCTTGAATAACTGGACATCCATATGCACAAAAAGTTGATCTAGACTCAAACCTTACACACATCACCAAAATTAACTCAAAATGGATCACAGACCTAAACATTAAAAAGTGAAACTGTTAAAGAAACCTAGATGATAACAGTCTGGAAAGTATAACACCAATACCACCACCCTTGAAAGAAGTTAACTGGTAAGCTGAACTTGATTAAAATTAACATATGTTCTGCAAAAGACTGTCAAGAGAAGAAAAGCCACATACTGGGAGAAAATACTTGGAGAAGACACCTCTAATTAAGGGACTGTTACCCAACATTAAAAAACTCTTAAAACTCATCGGTAAGTAATCAGACAATCTTCAGATTCCGTGTAATCCTTACCAAAATTCCAGTGGCATTTTTCACAGAAATAGACAATTCTAAAATATGTATGGAGCCACAGAATACCATGAATAGCCAAAACAATTTGGAAAAAGAACAAAGCTGGAGGCCAGTTTCATGCTTCCTAATTTCAAACTATACTACAAAGGTATAGTGATTACAGCAGTATGGTACTAGCATAAAAACAGGCAAATGAATGGAACAGGACAGAGAACCCCAAAATAAATCCTTGCACATATGATTGATTATGACAGAAGAGCCCGGAATAAATAGGGAAAAGAGTCTCTTCAATAAGTGAGAAAACAGGACAGCCACGTGTAAAAGAATAAAATAGGATAGCTATCTTACACCATGTTCAAAAATTAACTCATGATGTATTAAAGACTCAAATGTAAGAATTGAAACTATAAAACTTCTAGAAGGAAACAAGGCAGTCTGCTCCTTGCCATTGGACTTGGTTTTTTGGGTTAGACATCACAAGCAAAAGCAACAAAAGCCAGAGTAAACAAGGGAGACCACATCAGACCAAAAAGCCTCTGCACAAGCAAAAGAAAGGAGATCATGGACAAAATGAATGGGAGAAGATATTTGCAAATTTAAAAAATGACCAGAAGATCTGAAAATACATTTTTCCAGATAAGACATACAGATGGCAAACAAGTACATGAAAGATGCTCCCCATTACTAAGCACCAGGGAAATGCAAATCAAAACCTACAGTAATTTATTACTTCACACCTGTTAGCATGGCTGTTATCAAAAAGATCAGGTCTAGTGAGGATCTGGAGAAAAGTGAACCCATGCACACTTTTGGTGGGTGTATAAAATTGGTACAGGCTTTATGAGAACCAATATGGATGTTTAAAAATAGAATTACCATACAGTCCAACAGTTCCCACTTGTGGATATTTATCTGAAAAAAAAAGTAACCCAGAAAGACATTTGCACCCCCAAGTTCACTGCAGCATTACTTACAGTAGCCAAGATACAGAACCAACCTGTGTGTCCATTAACGGATGAATAAAATGTATATTGACAATGACAGCCATAAGCAAAAGATTAAATCTTGCCATTTGCAACAACACAGATGTTCCTTGAGAGCATTATGCTAAGTGAAATAAGAGGAAACCAGATACCATATGGTCTCACTCATATGGGTAATCTTAAAATCAAGTCACGAATACAGAGAACAGATTGGTAATTGGTTGCCAGAGGTTGAGGATAGGAGCAGGCGAAATTGGTGAAGGCGATACAAAGGTCAATCTTGGACTTGACTAAATCAGTCTAGGGATGTAACTACAGTGTGATGACTATAGTTAATAATACTGTATTTGCCAGTTACTAAAGGAGTAGATCTTAAAAGTTCTCATCACAAGAAAACAGTTTTTGTAGCTGTGGTGATGGATGTTGATTAGACATTGTGATCATTTCACAGTGGGACTTGTTATGTACAAGAAACCAATATGTTGATGATAACTTTTTTTTTTTTGATTAAAAGTTGAGGACAGTATGAACAGCAGATGTACATAGCCTTCACATTGTAGGTCCAGCCTACACTTTTAGCTTTATTTCACTTACATAAACTTTTTATGTCAACTAATGTAACTCTAGCTTCTTTACAGTCAGGATTGTACTGTGTTCACAGAGTTTTGCATACAGGTTGTGCTTAACTCTTTGAGAAATTGACAGAAGGGAAATGAGAAGGAATAGCACTTTTTTTGAGAAGTAAATGGATTTTCCTAATTAGAAGATCAGTAGACAAAGTTGAGCTCATGAAGTTGAGAAAAATTTTTACCTGGAGAAACTCGCAAAACAGAAATGGTGGTGAGGAAAGGAGGAGTGTCTAATTTACTGAAAGGGTTTAGCAAATCAGCCAGACAAGTTGGTTTTTAAAGACTGTACTTCAAGATATGGATACATTTTAAGGTCCAACAGTATTGAAACCTGCCAGGAGGTATATAGCCTACTAGAGCTCTTCAGTTCAAATAAAACTCTATTTGGGGTTACCTGGAGAATGCTTTTTATCATACCCTTGGCAAGAATAAAGAAAACAGCTTTATTTCTAAATAGGCAAAAGACCTTGATCAGATACTTAATGTACAAATGGTCAAGGAGCATGTGAAACGATGTTCAGCAGCACATGTCACTTTGGAAAATAGTTTGGTAGTTTCTTAAAAAACTAAACATGCTGTACTCCTACCACAGAGTGCAGCAGTCGTGATTCTTTGTGTTTACCCTATGAAGGTGAAAATGTATGTCCACACAGAAGCCTGCACATAGATGTTTACAGCAGCTTTATTGATAATTGCCAAATCTTGGAAGCAACCAAGATGTCCTTCAGTAGGTGAATGGGTAAATAAATTGGTATTCCTGAAAAGTGGATTATTATTCAGCATTAAAATGAAACAAATTATCAAGCCATTAAAAAAAAAATGGAGAAACACTTAATACATACTACTAGTAGAGAAAACCAATCCGGAAGGGCTACATACTGTGTGATTCCAATGATAATGTAGAATTGTAGAAAAGGTTACAAAATCAGCAGTTGAAGAGACAGGAGGGTGAGTGGGCAGAACACAGTGTGTTTACAGTGGTGAAACTATTTTGTATAATCCTGTAATGAGAGAGACATGTAATTTTACATTTGCCCAAATCCACAGAACATGAACTTTAAACTATGGACTTTATGGTGTGTCATTGTAGGTCCATTAACTGTAACATGTCCCATTTGATGGGGCTTGTGGATAATGGGGGTGTCTGTGCATATGTGGGGCAGAGAGAATATGAGAAATCTCTACCTTCTGACTTTGGTTGTGAACTTAAAATTGCTCTAAAAAGTCTCTTTTTCCTTTAAGTGACAAAGACCAGGGGAAAAAAGACACGTAAAATAAATCTTTCCAAAGAAAGACAAAACAATACCAAAAGTTATAATTTGAGAAAACTTTTCCTGAAATATTTCAAACTACAAATTGAAAAAATATATTGCATACCTTGTAAATTCAACCCAGGATTCAAACCCAGTATCAAAACATCCTGAAATTGTTGGCGTTCAAAGAAAAGAAGAAGCAAAAATGAAAACCTTGGATATCCAGCCCTCCTTAACAAAGTTATTTCTAATGGAAGAATGTTAAGCTCTATCAGGCTTCCTGACAGCAACACTTTATGGCAAGAGAGAATGATACATTTAAAATACTCAGACTGTGAACCAAAAATTTCATACTAACTATGTTACAGCAGCAAACTGTCATCTGCATGCAAGAACTTGGGGAGCTTTATTCCTGTTAATTCTTTCTTAGGAATCTGTTAGAAACAGCTGATTGAGGTGACCAAACTGTCTTGAGAAACATCAGCAGAAAGTCTGATAGTAATTATATGCAGTTAGAACTATGAATGCAGAATGTAAGGTGAAATTGCAACATCAGCTGGTGTATGTGTAAGTCAGTTGTAAATACAGTGCAACTACAAAGAAAGAAACAGGAAAGAATATGGTTTTACATAGTCTTGTAATGGTGGTTACATTGATGGTATTATATCTGATGGCTTTAATGTGAGATAAATGAATCCACTTGTGAGAACCAGAGTTCACTTAGAGGTAAAAAGTTACATATGTTAGGCGAAAACCTTCCTTGTATCAGTATTAACTCGATGTATTTTGTCACAGATGGATTAGACTGATAGATCCCATATCTACATATATATGCGTCTGACTTAACTCTGTCAACTGGAAAGGCTTCTTAGAGAAATGGCAGATTTTAGTCTGAGGGAGGAAGTGTACCAGGAGCACCCTGGAACATCTTGTCATAACAGAGTTGAAAGTTGCTCAGTCATGTCCCACTCTTTGCAACCCAGTGAAGTATACAGTCTGGAATTCTCCAGGCCAGAAAACTGGAGTGGGTAACTGGTCGCTTCTCCAAGGGATCTTCCTAACCCAGGGATCGAACCCACATCTGCATTGCAGGCGGATTCTTTATCAGCTGAGCCACCAGGGAAGCCCAAGAATACTGGAGTGGGTAACCTGTCTTCCAGCGGATCTTCCTGACCCAGGAATCGAACCAGGCTCTCCTGCATTGCAGGCAGATTCTTTACCAGCTGAGCTACCAGGGAAGCCCATCAAGGGAGCAATGATACTATCAAAGATGATTTGCGGTTAGGTTTGAAAGACTCCAACTTTTTTTTAAAGAGGCTTCTGCTGACCGATGATACATTTTGAGCATTAATTGTGATCAATGTGTTAGAATCAAATACATTTAAATCCATGAGTTCATAATGGTAACAAAACACAAATAATTGTTCATCTTGGGGGAATGTTAGGAAAGCAACTCTTTCTGAAAACTAGAAAGAATTCAGCAGTCTTGCCTTTCCTATACAACTGTATAGGCTAGACCGAAAATGAGGATGTTTTTCTTTATAGAAGCTTTCCCACAAATAAGAGGATGATAAAATTGGAGCATCACTATTTTTCAACCTCTGATTACACAAAAGCAATTAGACAGTATCTCTTGATGAAGAAAACAACTATGAAGCAGTCATTAAAATGTGCAAACACACACTTGAATGTGAAATCAGCATCTAGATCCAATTTGCTGGAAATACAGAGAACAGAGGAACCTCATTTAACTGAACCACAAGAATAGAGCCAGCAAACTCCCAGCTACAGAACTCTACATAACAAATGGTCCGGTTTCTTCAACCAGCTGCAAGGGGGGATAAAAAGAAACCAAGTGGTAAAGACATATCCAAAGAATAATCAAAACTAAACCATTTTGTTTGAAGATGCTCTCTCGGATGAAGAAATTTAAAAGTTGGGAAGTGATTACACTAAAACTCGAGGCAGTGGTTACTCTTAGGGAGGAAAGGAAGGGGATAGTGTTTGGGAGCACTCGAAAGGCTTCTGGAGTGGTTAGCAAGAGTCTCTCTGGTTATGGTTAGAAGATGATGTGTAATGGTTCATCTGCCTGTACATTTGTTTTATACTGCAACATGTCTAACAAAACAAGGAGTAGAATCTTACATAGCCACAATCAATGGGCAAACAGCCCTGCACAGGTCATTTGAACCCAGGGCCTCTGACTTATTCGCATATTTCTAGAGCCTAGAGCAGTACCTGACTAGAACAGGCATGCGACCCATGTTTGGTTGAATGAGTAAATGAATCTAAAGAAGCCCCCAACCACTCAGGTTGAATTTCGATACCTAGGTGAGCTTTCCGTCACCTCCAGATCTGTATAGGTGCCAGCATATGACATCACCAGTCCTGCCCTGGCTCAGGAGATTTGAAAGGGTTTTAAACTAGAGCTATGTTGTAAACTTGGAGTCTGGCAAGTTACAGGCTTCACACTCCGTAGCACTTCGCGTGATGACAGCTCTCCATGCCACGTGGCTGCCCAGTGCTGCTGCTTTGACAGCGCACCAGTCTTCTGTCTTTCTCTGTCCCACCCTTCTCTTCAGTCTTTCCTGCAGTGCTATTTTCTATGATACACAAACCCTTAGCTCCTCCATATTGTCTCTTGACCTTAACTGAATATGGTGCTCTCCCTTAGGACACCCTCTCCTTTGCAATCTTTGACATGGAGGCTGCTCCTTTCTCACACCCTATTGCATGGAAGCTCGCTCTCAGCGTTTCCAGACAAAATACATCTTGTACCTTCTATTAAAAATCTATATTTCTTCTGCTCACGCACTGGTTATTGTGCTTCCATCCCTCTTCCTGCTGTGGTCTTAACCACCCAAACTCTGATTCTTTGATTCTTGGGGCAACTTTGGCTTGTCTCCTGCCCCTCCATTTCTGCCATTATTGTCATCATTTGAGTGGACATCCTAGCCAGGGTACCTCACATCTCAAAATCTTTTTCAAGAATTACTCAGAGTATTCAGGTAAAATACCCAACTTTCCGGTTAGCTACAGTCTCCTGCCCTTGCAGCTGCTTTGTGTAAACTTCAGTGCTTTCATTTCTCCATTTTCTGCATCGGTCTACCCCACTGCCATCTCTCCTTTTCCCATACCCAGCCTTGATCTGTTGGTGGATCTCTGAGTCGCTTACCTTGCCCTTGCCTTTCAGTCTATAGTCTACCTTCTGTGCCTGCCCTCCCATCTGTTGGTGCCACCACAAATTCAGTCACCTGTCAGTCCCTTTATTGATCCTTTTTAATCCTTTGACAGCTCCATTAGCACCTGTTCTAAAGTTTCATAATTCTTACTCATTCCCTTCTCTTTCAGTAGAGTCTTGCCTCCTGCTTCACTGAAGAATTGGCTACCATCAGGCATGCATGCGTACATGCATGTTAAGTTGCTTCAGTCATGTCCGACTCTTGTGACCCTATGGATTGTAGCCTGCCAGGCTCCTCTGTCTGTGGGATTCCCCCAGGCAAGAGTACTGGAGCAGGTTGCCATCAAGAGTTGCCTAAACCCTGTACTTGTACTTAAACCCTGTACTCTACCCCACAAAAGAGGCTACCTCTCCTCTTCCGTTAGTCATCCTCTCTATCTTTAAACTCTTAGCAGCCATGACTTACACACACTCAGAACTGTTCCATGTTGAAAAGAGATTCCATAGTCTCCTCTGGATTACATGCTGATCCTTGTCCACTGCTGGTTCACTACATAGTTGCTGAAAAAATTCCACTGATGTCCCCTTCTTATCCACACTTCTACGGTAATCGTCAGTCACCTGCCATTCTCTCCCTGAACAGACCTCAATTTGATTCTCCTCTCACTCCTCTGAACATGCTTTTACCAAATCCAACAGTGGACTCTTTGTCCCCAAATCTAAGGGACCTGTTTTTAAGTCCCTACCTAAGTCTGGACCTCTCTACTCCATTTGACCAGTTGAACTTCCCTTGAATTCTAAATCCTTGGTTTCCCTAACACCACATTCTCACCATTGTCAAAGCTCTGACTCTTTCTGGACATCTATTCCTCTGACCATTATATGTTAATGTTTCCCAGCATTTGGCAACTCAGTTCTCTTCTCACACAACACAGCCACCCTGAATAAGCTCATCTGTGCTTCACTTGTCATCTGTCACCTGCGTGTTCGTGTTTCTGGCCCAGATCTTTCTCTTGAGCCCCCAAAGCCATGTAAGTCAGGTGACTCCTGGACAGTCCATCAGGATGTCCCACATGTAGGTCTCAAGTTGATTTTCTCGTCCCCTGCTATACTGGCAATTTTTCCCTTTCCCCTCAAGCAAAAAATTTAACTCTCCTCCTCAGTACCACAATCCCTTAGCACACCACTTCCACCCCTGTCAGTATAATTCAGATTCCTAAATGTTAAATCCTTTACTTCTCTCAAAACCACTGCCACCACCTTGCTTCGGGCCAGACTTCTGCTTTATTAAATTGTCCCCAACTAACTCAGCCCCCAAAACACAAGAAGAGGGATCTATCTGAAATGCGTATCTAATTGTGTCCTTTTTCTGCTTAAAATCCTTTCCTGTTGCTCTTAGGTCTGAACTGCTGTAAACAGTCTCAGAGCTTTGTCATCATCTGACCTTTGCTGATCTCTCCAGATGAATCTCTGACCCTTCCTACCTCACACTTTACAGTTTAGCATTATTAAATTGCTCTTCTCCACAGGTTCAATTCTGCTTCTCATCTCAGCCTTTTTCCCCCAGCTGCCTTTCTTTCATGAATGGCTTTCCTGGCCCCTGCCTACCTACCTCCCGTTCATTCTACGTAAAACCATCCGTCCCCTGCTCTACCCACCCCACCTAAAGCCATGTAAGGTATCCCTGTACCTACAGTACCCTGCACCAGGCAGATTTCACATTATTGTTACATGTTAATATCCCCAACCAGACCATTAAGACAAAGGCTCTGATTTTCTTCAAGTTCTAAGCAGATACTATGTGCTCAAAATGTGTTGAATGAAGGCTCAGTTCCCAAATGCAAAAATTATAGTCAATAGAGCTGCCATCTGGGACATGTTACTATGTGTAAGACACTGCAACACAATTCATGGGCATTCCCTCATCTATTCCAAGTTCCTGAGAGCGCTGTCATCCTCATTTACTCAGTGGGATTTAGAGGTGAAAGGACTTGCCCACAGCCACTCAGGAGGAAAGGGTGGAGCCTTGTGTTCTAGCCCGTGCAATCAGGAGCTGGCAAAGATGGCCAGCTATTCTCTCTCCTGGAAACAACTCCAGTTTTAGTTGTTAACAGACTACATTTCAGTTTGGTGTGTGGTGTGACTCAGTCCTGTGGGATCTCAGGAAGTCTCCTTAAAATACGGACCAAAGTGACAAGTCCAAACAAGGCCATGAGGTGTCCTTGAGGCTGAAAGCCAGGATTGAAGATGGTGCTGAGTTCTGTGCCAGTCATGGTCCGGGTACCTTCATGTAAGGTCTGTTAATACACGGCTATACTTGGTACAAAGGGTCAGGTTGAATCTCACCCCTCTTAATCCCCTGGGGGCCAACTCAGAGAAGGAGAAGCTAGCATGGGTGATATAAAGTGTGTCTTTATTTGAACATCATTCCACCTGCACTGAAGCTCAAATCCAGCAGCAGCAGAAGGGGTCAGGACCAAAATCAATGTTACCAAATTGGACGATGAACAGCGAGGACACATTCAGACAGAACTTACTAATGGAGTGTAGACAACACCAAGCTATCCTAAAGACACAGCACGGGCCCTCTGCTCGTCAGAGCTCAGGGGAGGACTGTGACTCCCTTGTTCCCTTCTCAGGAAACTCCAGTCCCACCTGAAGGCTAGCCCTGAGCCAGGCAGGGGCCTGCGGAAGTTTCTTGTGCCAGGAAGATCCCAGCTTCTCCAAAGAGGGTTTTTTTGGTTTCCCTCAGTTTACACTGGGAGCTGCAGAAGGGTGAATCCCCTGTGCCCAAGCAGGAACCTCAACAGGCAGCCAGGCAGGAATTTTTCCCCACACAGCCTTCTCTAAAAGCTCCCCACTTCTTGGCTATAACAGGCCTGAAAAGATCTTGAACCTACCCATGGTACTGATCCCCAAAGAGGAAAGGTCTCACATCCTGAGACCTGGAAGGACTTGATAAAGCAGTGCTCTGAACCCCCTCGAGGTTGGAGCTGCCTTGGCCTCTCCCGAGAGTCCTGCATCAGGCAGAGGAAACCCTTTCTGGTCCAGGCACAGCGAGGGGAGGGGTGCCTCAGTGGACCACTCACACACAGCTCAGCCTCTTTCAAGGACCAAGAGATTCAGCTGGGAACAGACCAGCTCCTCTGCTTCCGCCTCCTCCCAGAGGCTTAAACCAAGTTGCCAAGTGTGGGTGAGAGCGAACCCCGAACATCCTCGCTGTGATGGCTTCCTGACCCCAGAGACCCATCTGGGTCCTGGCTTGCTGACGCTTCAGCCTCACTGGGGGCCTCGCTGAAGCATCTCCTTCCTGCTCTGCACCCACCTCTGCTGAAGCCTCAGGGACAGGACTTTGGTTTGGTACCCACTCCAGCCTCTTTCCCTTTCCTACCAACACTCCTCCTAACCCCAGGTTCCTGGGTGCACTGCCCACTGCCCCTTAGGGCAGCAGGGGGCTGGGCGGATGGTGACAGGGAAGCACCGTCCAGCCACTCCAAAGGAAACCACCCCCTCTCTACCACTAACCCACTCCAGTGGTGCTAACCTGCGGGGCAATCACCTAGATGCAATTCCTTCCCGAGAGGGTGGGGCAAGGCTGCCTGGGCCCCGCCTCTGCCTCTCAGGAGCTAGGTCCTAAGCTTCCCGCCAGCAGCACACAGGGGTCTGTGGCTCCTGGGTGGCAGCGGCTCCCCATTCCCCATCACCCTCCTCTTCCTTTCTTCCCCCGCACCTGGCCTCCTGCAACTCGCCTCTTCCTCTGCCTCCTCACCATTCCTGTGCCTTCCTTGTCTCCAGCCACCTCCCCTCCCATATCCTAGTTATCTATCCATCACATCCCTCTCTCTGGTCACTCTTTCTCTACTTTGTCATACCTCGTTCAATCTCCTCCTCCTCCTCCTCGTAGCTCCACCCCTCCCCTCCTCCCAATCTCTGGGCCCACCTCCTCTTTCCCCTGTCTCTATCTTCTTCCCATTTCTAATCACTTGTTCCTGCTCCCTCCTCCTGATGGCTTCCAACATCAGGCTTGGTTAGGCTCTTGAAGGAACTCACTTCTACCCCCCACCCCCACCCTCTCTCTCACTCAGTGCAGGTCAGCACGGGACCCTGGGGGAGCAGGAGGAGGGGCACAGTGCAGGGGCCGGAGCATGGGGGTGGGGGGGTGGGGGTGTTTGCCCAGGAGGAGGGAGTAGAGAGGACAGGGATCAGGACTGAGCACGTTCCAGGTTTCAGGAATCCTCCCAGAACCGAGCATGTGATTCCAGTTAGGGTCCAGCTGGGGGACTCAGGCAGAGGATTTCTAGGGTCCCTCTTGGCAACGCTAACTCTCAGGTCCAGGTCCAGGGGAAATAACACAGGGTTGTGAACACATGGCACTCACTGCTTTCCTCTCTCCTTCGGCCTCACGTGACGTGGTGACCACGTGCTTCCCCACTGAGCCTGCAGGGGCCTCCTGCTGCCCCTCCACAGTGGGCCAGGCAGCAGGTACCTGGAGACAGAAGTACGCACGCAGGATGAAGCTAACTGGCCACCCAGTGCAGGGCTGGTGGGGGGCCATCCACACCCCAGGCCAGATGGCTCTACCACCAGGACCCCCAGGCAGTGACGGGAGGTCAGAGACACCTATAGTCTCCATCCCGTGCTCCCAGGGGCAGGGGAGAGAGAATGCTCATCTGCCCACCCCCACCCCCCCCACACACACGCACACACACTCACACACATTCACTCATGCCTCGGCTCCAAGCGTGCCCACTGGGTTTGAGACCGTGGGCAAACCACAAGGCAAGAGGTGGGCAGGGAGAAGGAAGAGGTGGGGACAGGGTTACAAGGCCTGGGGATGGGGACGGGGTACCCTGTTCAGAGGTGACCTGCAAGTTCAAGTTATGCAGAAAAGTATCAAAGAGGCAAGACAGTCTCTGCCCTTGGCAGAAGGGGGTGGGAGGGACAACATGAGATGGGGCAGAGGGGTGAGGCATCCCTAATTCCCCACTCATGGGCCTCTCCCCCAACCCCCAACCCTGACAACAGGGCCAAGAAGTCTATGCTGTACAAAACAGGCCAGGGTCAAGGTCCAGTCCCTGGTGAGCCGTCCACGCAGGGGAAGGAGATAGCCAGCCCCAGGCTGAGCCACTTTCAGCCCCAGCCTGCAGCAGCCACACGCCACCAAGACAGGAGTCTGAGCGCGGCCTCCGGAGCAGCCTGTCTTGGCTCAGAGTCCGCGCTGACAGGGCCCCAGTCAGCAGCAGACCCAGAGGCCCTGTGCTTTCTCCCTTGGTGCAGCTCAGATTCCTTCAGGAGAGCTGGAAGCAGGCTGGAGCAGAGGGGCCTCGGGAGGCCGGTGGTGCCTGGAGCTCTGTGAGGAGATGACTGAACCGTTGTTGGCAAAAAAAAGAAAAAGGTAGGAAAGAGTCCAGTCTGCCCTGGAGCAGTATCTTGAATGAGTTTCTGCAGGAGGTGGGGACCAGAGGAGGCGAGGATGGAGCCAGGCCGCAGCCCTCCAGACTGGGGGAGCCTGGTGGGAAGCCACAGCGCCTCTTTCCCCAGAGACTCAGCAAGGCCCTGGCCAGACTGGAGAGGAGGAGGAGGAGGCCAGGGGCTGGGGGCCAGCTCCCTTAGGTCAGCTGAAGGAAGTGCAGATCCCCAGGGTCTGCAGGGCCTCTCCCTCCCCCAGGCGGCATGTCAGCCCCAACCTCTCTTCAAAGCCCAGAGTTCCGCAGGCAGATAGCAGGTGACGTGAGTCCAAGATCGGGGTCTTCCCTCGGAGCATGAATGGAGGGATGAGAGGGCAGGAGACAGGACAAGCCGAGGGCAGATCAACTCCTGGGCTGTGATTCCGGCCTTCAGGGGCCCTGTGTGTGAGCAACAGGACACGGGAGGACTCCCCATCCGGAGACATCACCCCTGGCCGCAACACAGAGCTTACTGTAGAGCCCACAAAATCTAAGAGAGACAGAGAGAATTGGAGAAAGTCAGAGGCCGCCCGGCACTGGGGCTCCCTCAGCCCCTCCTCAGGGCAGAGCTGGGTGGAGGACTGAGCTGCACAGGTTCTGAAATGCCGCCAGGCCTGACGAGCTGGGAGGCCTTGAGCCAGCTCATTCAACCTGAGCCCCAATTTCCTCATCTGTACAACGGACATAATAGCCTACTTCTTCAGAGTGATTCTGAGAGGTCAAAAGACATAAATGACGCCTGCCGAGGGCTCTCAGTTCAGTTCAGCTGCTCAGTCGTGTCTGACTCTTTGTGACCCCATGAATTGCAGCATGCCAGACTCTGCGCATAGTACATAGTGAAAATGCCAGCACTGTAGAGCTTAATTTTGTTCCAGAGGGCTTTGGCTCAGGACTGAGCTGTGAGGCTCACTCCCCTTGAGTGCCCACTGAGGGAAGGAAACCCCCAGATGCTGAAGAAAGGCAAACTGGGGCTCCCTTATGTCATTTTTAGGGCACTTTGGGGAAGGAGGAGAGGCCAAACCCCCTCCAAAAGGCCACATGTCTGTCTTTGTGCTGCACTTCTGGAAGCGGCCACCAGAGGGCAGGCTCCGCCCTCACGCGAAGACCATAGAAAGCACCAGGCATCTGTGACACCAAGGAGCCTCAGAGGCCAGCTCAGCAGCCCAGGAGGGCTCTGAAAGGGGGACTGGCAGCAGGGAAGAACTTGGCCTTCAGACTTGGACCTGGGCTCAAATCTTGGCTCCACCAGTTAGGTGACCTCAGGTAGGTGACTGGACCTCTCCAGACCTTGGCCGTCCCACTTATAAAATGGTCACGGTGCCTGCCTAACGGGAAGCTGTGACAAGTGACAGCTTTCACTGAGCCTTCACCACCTGCCCCTTCACAGGCACAATTCTGGTTCATTGCAGGACAGCCCTGTAAGGTGGTAGCTTTCTCAACACTGTCGTTCTGGTTTTTTTTTTTTTCAGTTTTATTGAGATAGAACTGACATACAGTACTGTCTAAGTTGGAGGTGTAGAGCATAATGATTTGACTTATATACTGTGAAAGTATTAGCAACCAATTTAATGTTTTTCTAATTTACTAAATGCTTAATATATGGTAACCTTCATTTTAAAACACGTTAAATATACATAACCTACATTACATGAAATAGGCTCCAAAACCCTGAATATTTTTTGGCATTCTGAAATTTTTACACAAACCACAGCTGGGGGAGTGCTGATTCATTAGACAAAATCTGCTCTTTTCTTCTTTCTCTTACTCCAGTAATCACCTCTAAGACACGTTAGACTTGAGGCTGAGTCTTCCCTATCATGGGGAGGGGGTCACTCTCCTCAGAGAAGGAAACCTCATGAAGAACAGGGATTGGGACGTGAGTCAGTATCACTCAGATTCCTCTAAGATGAGAAACATCTGACTTGTAGAAGGAAGCTTCTCAGGAGGATGAAATGAAAAGGTTGTTCTGAACCTGGAGGGCCTCCCCTCATCCCTTGTCTCATCTCATGAAGACAGTTCTGAGGGGTTCTTCTGGGCACAGGTGAGGTGAGCTGGGTAGAGTCCGGGGAGTCAAAGCCTAGCACTGGGGCAGGTGTCTCTGTGGTCAGCTGGTGTGCCTGTTTGTATCCAAGTCGCATTACACTGAGAAGAGGATGGTGACTTCGGACAACTCCACAGATCAGGTCTCTGAGTATCCTCAGGGGATAAAAAGGACCTGAGTCTTACTTTTTTTTCCCACCATTTTCATTAGATACTGCAGGAAACAGGCTCAAAGAGGTAAAGTCATTTCTTAGTTCAACCTACTTCCAACACAAACAGTTTGCCTTCATGGTCCAAGTGGATTCACACCACAATACTAGAGTACCTCCTGGCAAATGAGCTAATAACCATCACTATCATTATGCCCATTTTATAGATGAGAGATTCAGATGAATGTAATTAAAGGAAAGTGCTGAACATAGATCCAGCATCTGCTAACAGTTCAAGGAAGGTTGAGACTAAGAAAACGGTGAAATCCGATTTCTCAAGGCAGAAAACGGGCACCCAGACAGGCAGAGTGTCTCCCCCTTCTCCAGGGGCAGTGTGGGCCCCTGGGTCAGAGGCCTGACCCTCATTTAGAAAACAATCTGGAATTATCATTACAATTGTGAATGTGCAATTCCATTTCAGGGAAAGACACTGAGAAAACAGAAAACAAAGACCAAGACAGTCATTCTTGGAATGACCTTCCCAGTAACAGAAAGAAGAAAGAAAAAACAGGGAACCTCCCTAACAGCCCCTACAAGGAGAATGGTTAAGAACCTACAATTCTGTCGTCTTATGTAACACTAAGAATTGGATGAAAAGGACAAGATGGTTCTCCATAAAATGATAAAGATCTTAAAGATGTGCTCTCGAACTAAGCACCAAGAGCAATCTGAGGAGGGATTTGTTTCCATGATGCTTCTCCTGTATCCTCATGACACAACCATGTATTTCATAAAGGGATGTACATAGATACATAGGTAAGCATCTGATAACAGTGGTTAAGGCTCTGGCCTTGGTGGTGTCAACTTTTTCTTTACTGTATATTAATGTTACCTGATACATATGGAGGTTTATGTGTACTACACTAGGCATAAAGCATACTGTACCAAACGTCTGTAGGCTCACCATGCACGAACTTAACTCACCAATAATTTGTACCCATCCACCTGTCCCCCACCTCACATCCTTGCCTCTCTGCTTCCATTCCAACCACAGAGCACCACCATCCTACCTTTTGTATTGATCATTTGGGTTTTTTGTTTTTAAATACAACATTAAACTGTATTTAGTGTAGTGTTACTTAGTTTTTAGCTTTAAAAAATGATCACTCTGTCATCTTCTGGAATTTGAGTCCCCCTGCCTCAATATTGTGTTTACAGGATGTAGCCATTCATTGTTACCTAAAACTGGCATTCATTCATTTCCACACGTGTAAACAGTTCCGTGATGTGAATACACCACCATGTATTTATCCATCCTCCAAGCTGTTTTTAGTTACTTGCGATTCTGAAACTGCTGCCAAGAGCATTTATGCACTTCTCCTGGGTTTATACTCATGGTAGAGTTTGCTGGGTCAGGCCTCTGCAAATGTTTAGATATGAGGGATAACCTCAAACTGTCTCCAAGGCACTCGGCCTCTCTGTAAGGGTTCCTACTTGGGCTTCCCTTGACTTGGAAGGTGTCCCGCCCCACCCGCCAGCCTCCACGCCAAGCACGCCCACTCGCCTTTGTTCTCCTGCTTGAGCTCTTCCTGCAGCAGGTCGGTTTGCCGGTTCCCCAGCACGAAGGCAAGGAAGGAGAGGATGAGGGCGTTGAGGATGCCGATGATGGCCAGGATGTACGCCCAGCGCACGGAACAGTCCCCCAGGAGTACTTCCCAGTCTTGGCCCCGCACATGTCCCGGATCGTCTCGGCGTCCCAGCCATCGGGGAAGATCATGCAGCCCAACACGAGGCACAGAGCTGAGGGGGCGCCGGGCCGAGCCCACCGCCGGGTCAGGAAACAAGAGAGAAGGGGTTGATTACTTCCCAGAGCCTGAAGACCACCAAAAGCCCCCTGTAGGCTGGGACCCCACACCCCTACTCCGTCCATCAACCCAGGAGCCTGTTAATCTCCCACTGACCTAGAAACTAAACTCTAGGAGGGCCTCATGCCTTGGAGAGCAGAAACACAAGGCCTTTGCCTGCCCCATCAGATCAACAACTCCTCCAGGAAGCCCTCCTGGAGATGGGAAAATAGCAAATCAGCGTCACCTCCTTCAGCTCGCCTTCGTATCTTGGCACATTGCTCCCTCATCCTCCTCATTCTTTATTTTTTATTTATGTCATTTACTCAACAAATTTTTATTGAGCGCCATGTTCTAGGCTCAGTAGGTCACCTCCAGGCTGGGATCTACCCCTCCTGGCAGTGAGAGTTTTTGACTGTGTTTGCTAGAGTGACGTTGCCCTTTTAGTGTCTGACAGTCCGACAGAGAATGCATCACTGTGTCTGAGACGCAAAGGCTCCCAAAGACTCAGGTTGGAGCAAGGGGGCCCTTGACCCCATGCCAGGCCCACAGGGTGCTAGACCTGGGTTTAAGGTGACAGTGATGACAAAGTGGGGGTGGAGGTCAGCTCTGCCCACTGCCTACAAGACACAGCTAGTCCCCATGGTGGGTAGGGACCCCTGGCTTTGCCATCTCCTTCCTTCAACTACCATATGTGAGAAAGCGTTCCCCACAGCACATACTCCTCCCTGCCTGAGTTCTGCCTCTTCTGGTCTCATCCCCCACCTTCCAATAGGACAGTCCTTCCGCACATCCCCAAGGATGTCTTCCTCCACACTGACACAGGGCGCCTCAACAGCACTCTGATCTTACACACACACACACACACACACACACACACACAGGAGCAGGCCTTCATTCCCCTCTCCTGTGCTCGCCTTCTTCAAGACAGTTCTCCATGCAGCTAGTCCATACAGTGTTCAAGGGGAGGCCACCTCTATTTAACGGCTGGGAAACGAGTTTGCGGCAAAGGGGATGGCAAATGCAAAAAGCCTTGAGGCAAGAATGAGCTTGGTGAGTTAAAAGAGTTCCACAGTTTGAAGATGCCCTTTAGAAACCCAAATGGGGAAGAAAACCCAGGGAGCACTCAGGGCTGGAGATATAAATGTGGGAGCTGTGGACATGTAAATTCCTGGGACTAGACATTATAGAAACTGACGAGAAGGCCCAGAACTGAGCCCAGAGGTGCTCTATCATTTATGGGGCAGGAAGAGAGGAGGAGCCTCTGGAGAGGGCTTGACCCATTCATCTCCCCATATTCCCCTAACATTTTCCAAGACCCTCCAGGACCCTGGAGAGAGGAGGAAGGTCAGTTGCCAGGGATGAAGAAGTGGCAGATGGCATCCCCAGGGCGCTCTGAGGGGTCAGAGGAGTGCGCTCCCACCTCCCCATTCTTGGTCCTGAACCTCTGGCTTGAGGCAGGGGTGAGGAAAGAGCCTAGGGAGGAGGAAAACCCACCCCATCCCTCTGCCTCCTCTCCCCTGTACAGTGTTTCCTCTCCTGCCCAGAGCATCCCCGTCTCCATAGAAACACGGCAGTATCCTGCGGGTGGTCCTCCTCCCTCCACAAGCTCAACGTTGAGTGAGTTTTTCTTCCCCAGGGCTCTGCGCCTGCACGTTCTCTTGGTCTCCGTGCCTCATCACTTACGTGCCTCTCTAGTCGTGCGTCTCCATTCCTTCCTCTTCTCCACCCTTTTCATCTTTTTTTGCCTCTCTCTTCACATACCTCCCCCTCTCTCCAGCTAGTCCATACAGTGCTCAAGCCTCAGTCCTGACCCTCCTTCCTCCTTAGATCTCAGCATCTGACATTCATTCAACACCCCTCCTCTTCTGTCTTTCTTTTCTCACTTCTCTTCCTTCTCTTTACCTATCCCCTCACCCTTCCCCCTCTCTGACTCTTCATATATTCCACAAATAAATTCTGAATATCTACTAAGTGTCAGGCACTGTGCAGGCTGCTGGGGACACTGGCAGGCATGGTTTCTTGTCCTCAGAAGCAGAGGTGTGTGGAGAGGAATCAAATCAATATACAAATAGAATACTTATATATGTCAGGGAGCGACTGGAAGAGACCCAGGATTACAGGGACACTCGGAGAAGGCAATGGCACCCCACTCCAGTACTCTTGCCTGGAAAATCCCATGGACGGAGGAGCCTGGTAGGCTGCAGTCCATGGGGTCACTGAGGGTCGGACATGACTGAGCGACTTCACTTTCACTTTTCACTTTCATGCATTGGAGAAGGAAATGGCAACCCACTCCAGTGTTCTTGCCTGGAGAATCTCAGGGACAGGGGAGCCTGGTGGGCTGCCGTCTGTGGGGTTGCACAGAGTCGGACACGGCTGAAGCAACTTAGCAGCAGCAGCAGCAGCAGAGAAGATAGGGGCTGGCACCTCTCCACTCTCACTCACTCTCTCTGCCTCCTTTGCTCTGCAGTGTTTTAGGTGCTGGCGATGGGGCCCCAGAGACTGCTCTGGGAACAAGAAACACCCAGAAGTAAAGCAAATGGAGAAAAGTCAATCGGACAAGTTTCCTAAGACCTGGGAAAGATAGGAAGAGACCTCTAAGGACAGTGTAGGCCAGGTAAGTGATCAAGAGGCTCAACAGTCAGTGTGATAACTAGAGGCAAGACAGCCTTCAACATCCCCATTTGCTGGATGAGAAACTGAGACCGAGGTCTTTGGAGTACAAGTTCAAGTATCTTTTTGAAGTGATGAGCTGGCTGAATTGGGTAGACGCAGGTGCAGGGGTGGGGTGGGTGGGTGCACTGTGGGATATGGTGTCACCCTTGGCCTCGACCCACCACCCATGATGTCTTGCGACACTGTCAGATGTCGCCTTGGAGGCAAAGCTGTCCCTGGTTGAGAACCACTGGTCTGGGGGGCGCTCTCAGATGGGGCGCGACTGTCCAGTCACCCTAGAGTCCACTGACTTCCCAAGCAGCCAGGAGGTGTGAGAACTTTAAGATGAATGAAGTTAAAGTCATTAATAATATGATAATGCGAACAAATAGCACTGAGTGCATAACTATGTGCTAGGGTGCTAAGCTCCTAACATGCATGATCTCATTTAATCTGACAACAAATCTAGAGGAGGGAAAAATGATCATCCTCATTTTTCAGATGAGGAAATTGAGGCTCAGAGGAATTAAGTATCATATCCATGTCACACAGCTAGGAAGTGGTGGGCTCTGTATTCAAACTCAGACAGGTCTTCGCTTAATGTTTCTCTTTGAACAGACTCACTTCTTTTTTTTTTTTTCTGGCCACACTACACAGTTTGTGGAATCTTAGTTCCCCAACTAGGAACTGAACCCAGAGCCTCGGTGTTGAAAGCACAAAGTCCTAACCACTGGACCACCAGGGAATGCCGTAGACTTACTTTTAAACTGAGAGGCATTTACTTACAAAGTAAGCTTTATATCACTATCAAAGAAAGGAAACCAGGATCATTTGCCATAGATAGAAGGAAACTGTAATCACAAGCATGTGAGTATGCTCAGTCACTAAGTCACATCCAACACGTCCATGTGCGGCCCCACGGTAGAGCGAAACCAAACGCTGTTCTTAGGTTCAAGCTGGACACTTTCACCTGTCAGGTATTCTGAGCCACCTCAGAGTACCCTGAAAAGGAAGGAAATTCTCACAGGTGCTACAATGTGGAGGGATCTTGAGGACACTATGCTAAATTCAATGTCACAAAAGGTCAAATATTGTATGATTCCACTTACATGAGGAACCGAAAGCAGTCAGATTCCTACAGACAGAATATTGGTCATCAGGGATGACAGGGGAGGGTGTGGGGAGTTAGCGTTTAATGGGGACAGAGTCTCACTTCTGCAGGTGAAGAGAGAGTTGTGAGGATAGATGGTACGGATGATTGCACAACGGTGTGAATGTACTTAATCCCACAGAGCTGGACACCTAGGAATTGGTAAATTAGTAAATTTTATGTAATGTGTATTTTGTCAAAAAAGAGACAGAGGAAGGAAGGGAGGAACAGGAACACAGAAAATGACATGATGTATTTTTCTCATGGATGTGTATGTAATGCACACAAAAATATCTTGGAAATACAGAAATTAAATTTATAACTTGGCCTTTGGGCAAGGAAAGGATGGGGACTTTACCCTGTCTGTAATACTTCAGCTCTTCATGGAGTGAATGTATTCATGTATTACTCATAAAATTAAAAACATAATTTAAAATACTGGTTTTTCAGAGAATACACATATATACACACATAAACTTGAAAGTCTATATAAGTATTTCTGGAAGAATACAGAAGCAACTTAATGATGGGCATCTCTGAAATACAGCCCAGTGTGGTGGAGGAAAGGAGAGAGACACTGTTTATTCTCTGCCCTCTCGTACTGTTGGAAGTGTTTAACGTGTGCATAGATTACTTTGATGATAAAAATATTATTATGTCCAATCCTTTCCCATCTATGTCTGGCCATGAAATCCTCTTAAAGGTGTAAGCCTTTAAGTGAAGTGAAAGTGAAGTCGCTCAGTCGTGTCCGACTCTTGCGACCCTGTGGACTGTAGTCCCCCAGGCTTATCCATCCATGGGATTCTCCAGGCAAGAATACTGGAATGGGTTGCCATTTCCTTCTCCAAGGGATCTTCCTGACCCAGGAATCGAACTCAGGTCCCCCGCATTGCAGGCAGATGCTTTAACCTCTAAAAACTAAAGGAAAATTGAAAGGAAAATGGCAACTTGGGTTTGGGGAATAAACCCAGAATAATAAGACTTAAAAAGTGATGAATTAGTAAAAGAAAATAAACAATATTTGTTTTCTTTAAAATGTGTGTGTGCTGTAAATGTGCTTTTATATAAAGCTTTTAATTATGCATTGTATGCTTAGTTATTTTAGCAGAGTTTCATTATAATACCATTACACTATCCTCAAGGGACATCCACGAGGCCAGTCACTCCTAGAGTGAGGCCTTTGTTTACACTCAGCTGGCCCCTCTATGCCTGATGTACCACAGCTGCTACCCATTACTAGGACGTCAGATTGGATGTCCCCCAGGGCTTTCTTTTCCTGAGCAGTCTCCAAAGAGGAGACTGAACTGGGTCCCCCACAAAAGTAATATTTTGAAGCCCGAGTGAAAAAGTTGGCTTAAAGCTCAACATTCAGAAAACGAAGATCATGGCATCTGGTCCCATCACTTCATGGGAAATAGATGGGGAAACAGTGGAAACAGTGTCAGACTTTATTTTAGGGGGCTCCAAAATCACTGCAGATGATGACTGCAGCCATGAAATTAAAAGATGTTTACACCTTGGATGGAAAGTTATGATCAACCTAGATAGCATATTCAAAAGCAGAGACATTACTTTGCCAACTAAGGTCCGTCTAGTCAAGGCTATGGTTTTTCCAGTGGTCATGTATGGATGTGAGAGTTGTACTGTGAAGAAGGCTGAGCGCCGAAGAATTGATGCTTTTGAACTGTGGTGTTGGAGAAGACTCCTGAGAGTCCCTTGGACTGCAAGGAGATCCAACCAGTCCATTCTGAAGGAGATCAGCCCTGGGATTTCTTTGGAAGGAATGATGCTAAAGCTGAAACTCCAGTACTTTGGCCACCTGATGCGAAGAGTTGACTCATTGGAAAAGACTCTGATGCTGGGAGGGATTGGGGGCAGGAGGGGAAGGGGATGACAGAGGATGAGATGGCTGGATGGCATCACTGACTCGATGGACATGAGTCTGAGTGAACTCCAGGAGTTGGTGATGGGCAGGGAGGCCTGGAGTGCTGTGATCGAGCGACTGAACTGAACTGAACTGAACCTTCAGTGTTAGAGTATTTGTGGAAGAGGCCTTGGGGAGGTAATCAGGGTTAGATGAGGTCATGAGGGTGGAGCCCCATGATGGGATTAGTGGAGCAGCTTTTAAGAGATACCCCATGTCCAAGGTAAGAGAAACCCAAGTAAGACAGTAGGTGTTGCAAGAGGGCATCAGTGGGCAGACACACTGAAACCATAATCACAGAAAACTAGTCAATCTAATCACACGGACCACAGCCTTGTCTAACTCAATGAAACTAAGCCATGCTGGGCCACCCAAGACGGGCGGGTCATGGTGAAGAGGTCTGACAGAATGTGGTCGACTGGAGCAGGGAATGGTAAACCACTTCAGGATTCTTGCCTCGAGAACCCCATGAACAGTATGAAAAGGCAAAATGATAGGATACTGAAAGAGGTACTCCTCGGGTCAGTGGGTGCCCAATATGCTACTGGAGATCAGTGGAGAAATAACTCCAGAAAGAATGAAGGCATGGAGCCAAAGCAAAAACAATACCCAGCTGTAGATGTGACTGGTGATAGAAGCAAGGTCCGATGCTGTAAAGAGCAATATTGCATAGGAACCTAGAATGTCAGGTCCATGAATCAAGGCAAATTGGAAGTGGTCAAACAGGAGATGGCAAGAGTGAACATCGACATTCTAGGAATCAGCGAACTAAGATGGACTGGTCTGCCTGCCATGCAGGAACCAGGGTTTGATTCCTGGGTTGAGAAGTTCCTCCGGAGAAGGGAATGGCAGTCCACTCCAGTACTCTTGCCTGGAGAATTCCATGGACAGAGAAGCCTGGTGGGCTACAGTCCGTGGGGTCGCAAAGAGTTGGACACTACTGAGCGACTAACACACACACACAAAATGGACTGGGATGGGTGAATTTAACTCAGATGACCATTATATCTACTACTGTGGGCAGGAATCCCTTAGGAGAAATGGAGTAGCCATCATGGTCAACAAGAGAGTCCTAAATGCAGTACTTGGATGCAATCTCAAAAACGACAGAATAATCTCTGTTCATTTCCAAGGCAAACCATTCAATATCACAGTAATCCAAGACTATGCCCCAACCAGTAACGCTGAAGAAGCTGAAGTTGAACAGTTCTATGAAGACCTCCAAGACCTTTTAGAACTAACACCCCAAAAAGATGTCCTTTTCATTATAGGGGACTGGAATGCAAAAGTAGGAAGTCAAGAAACACCTGGAGTAACAGGCAAATTTGGCCTTGGAATACGGAATGAAGCAGGGCATAAGGCTAATAGAGTTTTGTCAAGAGAACGCACTGGTCATAGCAAACACCCTCTTCCAACAACACAAGAGAATACTCTACACGTGGATATCTCCAGATGGTCAACAATGAAACCAGACTGATTATATTCTTTGCAGCCAAAGATAGAGAAGTTCTATACAGTCAGCAAAAACAAGACCGGGAGCTGACTGTGGCTCAGATCATGAACTTATTGCCAAATTCAGACTTAAATTGAAGAAAGTAGGGAAAACCACTAGACCATTCATGTATGACCTAAATCAAATCCCTTATGATTATACAGTGGAAGTGAGAAATAGATTTAAGGACCTAGATCTGATAGATAGAGTGCCTGATGAACTATGGAATGAGGTTCGTGACATTGTACAGGAGACAGGGATCAAGACCATCCCCATGGAACAGAAATGCAAAAAAGCAAACTGGCTGTCTGGGGAGGCCTTACAAACAGCTGTAAAAGAAGAGAAAAGCAAAGGAGAAAAGGAAATACATAAGCATCTGAATGCAGAGTTCCAAAAAATAGCAAGAAGAGATAAGAAAGCCTTCCTCAGCAATCAATGCAAAGAAATAGAGGAAAACAACAGAACGGTAAAGACTAGAGATCTCGTCAAGAAAATTAGAGATACCAAGGGAACATTTCATGCAAAGATGGGCTCAATAAAGAACAGAAATGGTATGGACCTAAGAGAAGCAGAAGATAAGAAAAAGAGTTGGCAAGAATACACAGAAGAACAGTTCAAAAAAATCTTCATGACCCAGATAATCACGATGATGTGATCACCCACCTAGAGCCAGACATCCTGGAATGTGAAGTCAAGTGGGCCTTAGAAAGCATCACTACTAACAAAGCTAGTGGAGTTGATGGAATTCCAGTTGAGCTATTTCAAATCCTAAAAGATGATGCTGTGAAAGTGCTGCACTCGATATGCCAGGAAATTTGGAAAACTCAGCAGTGGCCACAGGACTGGAAAAGGTCAGTTTTCATTCCAATCCCAAAGAAAGGAAATGCCAAAGAATGCTCAAACTACCACACAATTGCACTCATCTCACACGCTAGTAAAGTAATACTCAAAATTCTCCAAGCCAGGCTTCATTAATACGTGAACCTTGAACTTCCAGATTTACAGAGATCAAATTGCCAACATCTGCTGGATCATTGAAAAAGCAAGAGATTTCCAGGAAAACATCTATTTCTACTTTATTGACTATGCCAAAGCCTTTGACTGTGTGGATCACAATAAACTGTGGAAAATTCTGAAAGAGATGGGAATACCAGACCACCTGACCTGCCTCTTGAGAAACCTGTACGCAGGTCAGGAAGCAACAGGTAGAACTGGACATGGAACAATAGACTGGTTCCAAATAGAAAAAGAGTACGTCAAGGCTGTATATTGTCACCCTGCTTATTTAACTTATATGCAGAGTACATCATGAGAAATGCTGGGCTAGAAGAAGCACAAGCTGGAATCAAGATTGCCGGCAGAAATATCAATAACCTCAGATATGCAGATGACACCACCCTTATGGCAGAAAGTGAAGAGGAACTAAAAAGCCTCTTGATGAAAGTGAAAGAGGAGAGTGAAAAAGTTGGCTTAAAATTCAACATTCAGAAAACGAAGATCATGGCATCTGGTCCCATCACTTCATGGGAAATAGATGGGGAAACAGTGGAAACAGTGTCAGACTTTATTTTGGGGGCTCCAAAATCACTGCACATGGTGACTGCAGCCATGAAATTAAAAGACACTTACTCCTTGGAAGGAAAGTTATGATCAACCTAGACAGCGTATTCAAAAGCAGAGACATTACTTTGCCAACAAAGGTCTGTCTAGTCAAGGCTATGGTTTTTCAGTGGTCACGTATGGATGTGAAAGTTGTACTGTGAAGAAAAGTGAGCGCCGAAGAATTGATGCTTTTGAACTGTGGTGTTGGAGAAGACTCTTGAGAGTCCCTTGGACTGCAAGGAGATCCAACCAATCCATTCTAAAGGAGATCAGCCCTGGGATTTCTTTGGAAGGAATGATGCTAAAGCTGAAACTCCAGTACTTTGGCCACCTCATGCGAAGAGTTGACTCACTGGAAAAGCCTCTGATGCTGGGAGGGATTGGGGGCAGGAGGGGAAGGGGACGACAGAGGATGAGATGGCTGGATGGCATCACTGACTCGATGGACGTGAATCTGAGTGAACTCCGGGAGTTGGTGATGGACAGGGAGGCCTGGCGTGCTGCAATTCATGGGGTCGCAGAGAGTCGGACTCGACTGAGCAAGTGAAGTGAACTGAGCTGAAGAGTAGACACCAGGGCTTCCCTAGTGGTCCAGTGGTGGAGAGTCCGCCTGCCGAGGCAGGGAGCACAGGTCTGACCCCTGGTCTGGGAGGATCGCACGTGTCCCTGGGCAGCTATGCCCGTGAGCCACAACTACTGCAGCCTGCATGTCTAGAGCCTGTGCACCACAAGAAGAGAAGCTACTACAGCAAGATGCCGATGTATCGCAACAGCATAGCCAGCGCTCACCACAGCTAGAGAAAGTCCACAGCAAGGAAGATCCAGCACAGCCCGAAACAGATAAATAAAAATAAACAAATCTTTTAAAAAGAGATACCAAAGAGTTTGCTCGGAGATAGCTGTCTGTAGGCCAAGAAGAGGACTCTCACCAGAACCTAGGTCTTGGAATTCTAGTTTCCAGAACTAAGAGAAAATAAGTGTAAACCACACAGTCTATGGTGTTTTGTTGTTGTAGCTACATGCAACAATTTGGATGCATCTTAGAGTCATCACACTAGGAAAGACTGAATCCACTTATATAACATTCATAGTGATGACCCTGGTCACTTCTGAGGCGGGAACTTAGTGGCCGAGGACAGGACAGGACAGAGAGCTTGTACTGCTAAGCTGTGGCCCCTTTTGAATCCAGGACCATGTGAATAAGTGACCTACTGAAACCATAAGGTAGGTGGGAGCTGATCACTAATAAGTGACTGTTGCCAGAGATTTTTCACTCAGAATGAAATAATTAAAGCAGCAAATAATCAAAATGCACAAGCCAAATGAAACTCACAGAAATAATGAATTAATCACACACACAAAAACATAAAACCAAAATCTCTAGACCCCTATTGACTGAGCTTGCCAGTTTCTAGGAATTTATCCTAAGAAAATGCTCAAGAATGTACTCTTAAGATTTAGCCATGTGGATGTCTATCACGTCATTATTTGCAAGAAAGAAAAGAAGGAAGTGATGAGAAGGAAGGCAGAGGGGGAGATATAATAAAAGAAAGAAGGAAAGAAATAAGCGGTTAATTATCCAACATCACAGGAATATTCTTTCGTACCATGGAATACTATTCCCCTATTAAATTATATTGAGTAAGATTTAATGATACAGAAATTACTCATGATACATTAGGTTTCAAAAGGATGTGAAAAATAACATACAATATAATTTCATTTGGGGGATACTTACATGGTTATTATTTTGGAGATACTTACATGGCTATAGCAATAGTTATATACATTTACCACAATAGGTCCTATGCTAAGTATCTTACACACATTACTTCACTTAATCCCCACAACACTCTGGAATAAGTGCTGTTATTATCTTCTTTTTACAGTTGAGGACACAGAGGCACAAAGAGGTAATCCAAATTATCTAAGGCCACAGAGCTGGTAAGTTACAGAACCAGGATTTGGACCAAGCCAGTCTGGCTCCAGAGCCTGCTCATAACTAGTACTCTATACGATTGCAGACCAACAGTTAAGATGACTGCTTCTGCGAGGGCGAGATGACGTGTGTAATCTTGCTTATCTATATTCTCCAGTGTTCATACAAAGAACAGTGATGATATGACAAAGCTGTAGGTGAGAGACACGAAGGGGCAGTATAGCGCACGACGCATGGATGAGAGATACAGAGGGGCAGCATAGCGCAGGACGCGCGGATGAGAGATACGGTGGGGCAGCATAGAGCAGGACGCACAGATGAGAGAGAGATATGGAGGGGCAGCATAGCGCAGGAGGCACGGATGGCTGCTCATGTCCTGTATCCTCTGTGAGCCCCTTCCTCACCTTTAGGAAGGTTTTTCTAGAAAGAACCAGGCTGACTTTGGGGCTGAGAGGAGCCTGGAAAAGGGTCTGTGTTGGCACTGTGACCACAGCTTTCCAAGGGAGTGCTTCCCCAGGCCCAGTACACTGGGGGCTGTAGGGAGAATTCCCCTCTACCCCGAGAAAGAGATTGTCCTCATATCCTTCGCACCAGCTCCGTCTGCCCCTCGCCCAGGGCAGGGGCTTGTGGCACAGGGGAGATGGGGTCTCTTAAGAGATTTGAAGATCCAGGTCCAATCTTAGCGCTTCTGTCAGCTGGGGAGCTCAGGGGCAGGAATCCTGTGCTGGGGCTCCCCACGGCTCCCCAGCACCCAGATGACGGAGGCACCCTGACTCCTCCCTTTCCCTCACCCCTACATCCCATCCACTTGCAGGGCCGACTGGCTTGACCTCCAAAACGTATCTCGGGCTGACCTCTTTTCTCTGTCTCCACTGCAGCCATCTGTCGAGGCCGCGTGGTCTCCCTCCCGCGTGACCGCAGTGATTCCTAACTGGATTCTCTGCTCTCATCCTTGCCCTCTCTTCGTCTGCTCTCCACTCAGCATTCAGAGGAAGCTTTCCAAAGCAGACAGTGCCATTCACGCACCTGCTCAACACCTTCCCGAGTTGCCCCTTACACTCAGGATAATCCCTGGGGCCTCGTCCTGGACTGTGTGGCCCACAGGCTCCCCCTACTTGCCTCCAAGGCACTCGGCCTCTGGATCACTACACTCCTGCCACACTGCACCTCCTTTCCAACTGTCATCCTAACACTAACCCTAACTACCTTTCTTGTTCAGCCCTACCCGCCCTGCCCTGGAGGTCCTGGCACTGACTGTTCCCTTTCCCTGGGACACTTCCTCCAAGCCATTCAGTCCCTGGGTTGTGGTTCCTGATCTCCAGGAGACTACAGTTTAGTCAGGGGACTGTTAGGAACACAAATAATTGTACCTGGTGTCACAGATGCTGTTACAGAGAAATAGGGTACCTGTCACTTTGTGCAGTAATGATAATATTTGGGAACAGTATTTACCGCACCACCTCTGGGTCCAGCCTGCACAGAGCCCTCCCATGGCCTCTGGACAACCCTGGAATCCGCCGCCTGCTGCATCCCCCACTGCCCTGGCTCAGCTCTGCCACACTCAGCTCAAGGGCTGGACAGAAACCCCCTGCCGCTCTCCCTGCTTCCTGCCTCCCTCCTCCAGTCTGGCCCAGGCCCATCCAGGTGGCCCTACCCCTTCCCGTCCCCTCTGGCTCCTCCAGGAAGCTGTCCTTTCTCGGGGCTGTTCTTCTCAGCTTCTCTGTTGCTAATTTGAGCAGCTGCTCTAGCTCCTCTCTCCAAGCCGCCTTTTCTGGCTCCTCCCTCCTCCTTCCATCTGAAAGGATGGTGTTTCTGGGCTGCCTCCTCTTTTGCTTCCACACACTCTCCCCTCTCCCGCGGGCCATTTCACCCACACTCAAACTCACATCTGCGTCTCCAGCTGAGACTGCTCTCCTCAAGGCCAAGGCCTAAAAGCCAACAGCTGTCAGACCCTTCCTCTGACAAATTCAGCATTTCCCAGACTGAGCAGATCTCCTGCTGGGTCCTTTGGGCATGTCATTCCAAGACACAGTCGTTCAAGGAGAGGACCTGGAATCATCTGCGAGAGCTGCCTGTCTTCACCTCGCCCCACCAGACACACCCCTGCTGGGCTCCTAAATAGGTCTCCTCCTTCCCCTCCTCCAGCCTCAGCCCCTTTCACCTGGAGCATCAAGCCTCCATCCAGTCTGTTCCCTGCAGCAGCTGCCCAAGTCATCTTGCTAAACCCACATCTGGCCCTGATCATTCCCATGCCTACATGTAATTGCTCAGAACCTAGGAATAAGACCCCAAATTCCAAGGCCAAACTTTCTAAGCTCCCTGCTTTTCTAGGTTTATCTCCCAGTTCTCAATTTTCAACCTTTTTTTTTTTTAATTGATGACAATTTTACCTAGATTCACTCTAATCTTAACTTCCCTCCAGTCCCAGAAGATGAGAGACCCTTTTTTTTTTAAGATTTTTTGATGTGGACTATTTTTAAAGTCTTTATTGAAGTAATTACAATATTGCTTCTGTTTTATGTTTTGGTTGTTTCATCACAAGGCATGTAGGATCTTTTCTTTTCCATCAGGGATCCAACCCACACCCCCTGCATTGGAAGACAAAGTCTTAACCATTGGATATGAGCTAGTTACTATTATAGTCTCCATTTTACAGTGGAGGAAACTTAGAGTCAGAAATTGTATAACCTTCCAAAGGACACTTTAGTTGGTAATGCCACACTCAGGATTCAAATTCAGGTTGGCTGACCACTGAATACGCTGCCTCCAAAGGAGTGGGTGGTGGAGCTAGGACTTAAATCAGAGCTCATCATCTGTTTATTCAATAGACACTCTGTGCCAGGCAGACTCCTGATCCCGGGCTCTCATTATGCCATTAAACAGCTCTGGGATTAAAGGTTCATAATGATGGATAAGATGAAAAGATGGAAATGAAAAGAATAAAACAAAAATAAAAGACTGTCAGAATAAGAATAGGTCAGCCCTCAACCTCTTTACATCTCCAGCCCATCCTCTCTACCAACAACCAGATCTATGCTTCCCACCCCAACTCAAAACACTCCAAGACCTTTCTAGGTACTATACTACACTCAGGAGCCATACCGGAAGAACTGGTAATCTGCTTAAGCTGAGAAAAGTAGAATTTCACCATGGAGAAAACACCCATAGAAAAAAATCAAAAAAATAAACTGATGGATAATATTTGCAACTCATATCACCAAGAGCTAACTTTTAACTTATAAAGAGTTCTTAAAAATTAAAGAAGGAAAATACCACTAGCTTGGTAGAAAAATATTTATGAACTGACAGTTTACAGAAAAAGACAGGAACACCTTGGAAATATTGTGGGTTTAGTTCCAGACCACCACAGTAAAGCGAATATCACAATAAACCAAGTCACACAGACTTATTTCTGGTTTCCCAGCACATATAAAAGTTATGTGGACACTACTGTAGTCTATTAAGTGTACAATAGCATTATGTCTTAAAAAGTACAAACTTAATTTTAAAATCCTTTATAGCTAAAGTAAATGCCAAAACAATTACAAAGGTCACTGGTCACAGATCAACCATAACAAATAAAATAATGAAAAAGTCTGAAATATTGTGAGAATTACCAAAATGTGACAAAGAGACACAAAGGGAGGAAATGCTATCGGGTAAATGGCACCAATCAACTTGCTCAACACAGTGTTGCCACAAAGCTTCAAACTGTCCAAAAAAAAAAAAAAACACACACACACAATATCTGTGAGGTATAATAAAGTGAACTGCAATAAAATGAGGTTTGCCTGTATATATAAAAGGCACTCAACTTCATTCCTAAGAGAAAGACAAATTACTACCATAAGAGTACTTTTTGCCCATTGGGTTGTCAAAAATAAATTATTTGATAACACATTCAGTTGGCAAGAATGTGGGGAAACAGGTACCCTCATACACTGTTGCTATGAGTATATCTTTGGGTAACTTGTATGGAGGAGCCTATGACTGAATCTGTCAAAACTGTAAACACGGAGACCATTTAATGTGGCAATTCCACTCTAGGTCTTTATTTTATCCTAATACTTACATATGTGTCTTAATTATTTATATACAACATTATCCATTGAAATATTGTTATGGCAAGATGTTCTAAACAATTTAAATATTGATTTCTAAATGATGACGCATCCATACAAAAGTATATTATAGGAGTTCCCTGGCAGCCCAATGGTTAAGACTTTGCCTTCCAGTTCAGGGGGTGTCAGTTCAATCCTTGGTTGGGGAGAACTAAGAATCTCCACATGCCTCATGGCCAAAAAACCAAAAATATAAAACAGAACCAATATTGTAACTAATTCATTAAAGACTTTAAAAATGGTCCACACCAAAGAAATGTTGGGGGAAAAAAAGTATATTATGCAGCTCTTAAAGAAAAAGATCTCTATACACTGATTTGGTACAATTTCCAAATATGTTGTTGACTTTAAAAAGCAAGACAAACCAACTGTTTAGTATCCTACCATTTGTGGTGGTTTTTAAATATGTCCACAACTTTTAAAATGTACTTCTTTTCAAGAGGAGGAGCTGAATTCTCCTTCCCTTGAATGTGGGCTGGATTTAGTAACTCACTTCTAAAAATAGAGTGTGGCAGAAGTGGTCTGTGATGTCTGAGATTAGAACATAAAAGGCAGTTGCTACGACAAAGAAGGCAAAAGGTACAATGGAAAAAAAGATAGTCTCTTCAGCAAGGGGTGTTGGGAAAGCTGGACAGCCACATGTAAATCAATTAAATTAGAACATTCCCTCATACCATATACAAAAATAAACTCAAAGTAGCTTAACGACCTAAATATAAGACATGACACCATAAAACTCCTAAAAGAGAACATAGGCAAAACATTCTCTGAAATAAAGCGTAGCAATATTTTCTTGGATCAGTCTCCCAAGGCAAAAGAAATAAAAGCAAAAATAAGCAATGGAACCTAATCAAATTTAAAAACTTTTGCATTCCGAAGAAAACCATCAACAAAATGAAAAGACACCCTACAGAATGGGAGAAAATATTTACAAACTGTGCAGTTGACAAGGGGTTAATAATCAAAATATATAAATAGCTCATACAACTCAAGAGAACCAAATAATCCAATTTTTAAATGAGCAAGGCAGAAGACAGTTCTCTGAAGAAGACGCACAGATGGCCAACAGGCACCTGAGAAGATGCTCAACACCACTATTAGAGAAATGCAAATAAAAACCACAATGAGGCATTACCTCACACTACTAAGAATGGCTGTCCTCAAAAAGTCTACAAATAATAAATGCTGGAGAGGATGTGGAGAACAGAGAACCCTCCTACATTGTTGGTGGGAATGTAAACTATTGCAGCCACAATGGAGAACAGTATTCAGGTTCCCTAAAATACTAAAAATAGAGGAAACATATGATCCAGCTATCCCCCCCTGGACATATATCCAGAAAAGGCCAAAAAAAGTGATATATATATATATATATATTTATATATACAATGGAATATTCTTCAGTCATAAAAATAATGAAATACTGTCACCTGAAGCAACATGGATGGACTCAGAATATCATACAAAACAGAAACAGACTCACAACTAGAAAACCAACTTATTACTACCAAAGGGGAAAGGGAGAGGGGAAAGGAATAAATTAAGAATAAGGGATGAACAGACACAAAATTCTATACATAAAATAGATAAACAACAAAGATTTACTATATAACGCAGGGAACTATATTGAGCATGTTATAATAACTTATAATGGAATATAATCTGAAAAATATATAACTGAATCACTTTGTTATACACATAAAACTAACACAATATTAAATATTGTGTAAATCAACTATACTTCATTTTTTTTTTTTTTAGAAAAGGCAGTATGATTCCCAAAACAATCTTGAAAAAGGAACGCAGTTGGAGGACTCACACTTCCTGATTGGAAAACTCACTAGAAAGCAATAGTCATCAAGACAGTCTGTTACTGGCATAAGGGCAGACATACAGATCCACAGAACAGAAGTGAGAGTCCAGAAATTAACCCTTAGTCAGTTGATTTTAGGTAAGGGCGCCAAGACCATTCAACTCAGGAAGAACACGGTTTTCAATAAACACTGCTGGGACAACTGGACCGCCACAAGTAAAAGAATGAAGTTGAACCCTTACCTTATACCATACACAAAAATTGACTCAGATGGATCAGAGCCCTAAGTGTAAGCATGAAAACTATGAAACTCTTAGAAAAAAACATACAGGGAAATTTTTGTAACCTTGGATTTGGAAATGGATTCTTAGATATGACATCTAAAGCACAAGCAACAACAACAGAATGATAAGTTGGACTTTATACAAATCTAAAATGTCAGTGCTACAAAGAACACTATCAAGAAGGTGAAAAGATAGCCAGAGAATACTAGAAAATATATGCAAATCATATATCTGATAAGGGACTTATATCAAGAATAAAAAGAATTCTTACAACTCAATAGTCAAAGAAAAATAACCCAATTTGAAAATGGGTAAAGGGGAAGGGGATGTAGAGAGGAAAGAAGTAGGTGAGTGAGAGATTAAGAGGTACAAACTCCCAGCTGCAAAATAAACGAGTTATGGGGATGTAAGGTACAGTGTGAGGAATGTAGTCAATAACTATGTAATATCTTTGTACAGTCACGGAGTAACCAGAGTTATCATGGTGGTCATTCTGAAATATATAGAAATATCAAATCATATGTTGTATGATAGAACTAACATAGCACAGTAGGTAAATTATACTTTAAAAAATCAGAAAAAGAAATCAGATGACTTGTGGTTATCAGAGGTGGGGGTGGAGTGAGACAGAATAGGATGAAGGTGGTCAAAAGGTACAAATGTCCAGGGATAAGATAAATAAGTACTAGGAATGTAATGTACAGTATTAGAAATATAATTACCACTGCTGTATATTATATATGAAAGTTGGTGAGAGTAAATCCTAAAAACAAACAAAAAGAGTAAACCACAAGAGTTCTTATCACACAAAAATTTTTTTCTATTTCTTTAATTTTGTATCTACATAACCACTGCAGATGGTGATTGCAGCAAAAAATGAAATTAAAAGACGCTTACTCCTTGGAAGGAAAGTTACGACCAACCTAGATAGTATATTGAAAAGCAGAGATATTACTTTGCCAACAAAGGTCTGTCTAGTCAAGGCTATGGTTTTTCCAGTGGTCATGTATGGATGTGAAAGTTGTACTGTGAAGAAAGCTGAGCGCCAAAGAACTGATACTTGTTGGAGAAGACTCTTGAGAGTTCCTTGGACTGCAAGGAGATCCAACCAGTCCATCCTAAAGGAGATCAGTCCTGGGTCTTCATTGGAAGGACTGATGCTGAAGCTGAAACTCTAATACTTTGGCCACCTCATGCGAAGAGCTGACTCACTGAAAAGACCCTAATGCTGGGAGGGATTGGGGGCAGAAGGAGAAGGGGACGACAGAGGATGAGATGGCTGGATGGCATCACCAACTCGATGGACCTGAGTTTGAGTGAACTCCAGAAGTTGATGATGGACAGGGAGGCCTGGCGTGCTGTGATTAATGGGGTCGCAAAGAGTCGGACATGACTGAGCGACTGAACTGAACTGAAGATGATGGATGTTTGCTAAACTTATTATGATAATTATTCATAATATACATAAGCCAAATTATGCTGTATGCCTGAAACTTATACAGTGCTATGTGTCAATTATATCTCAATAAAACTGAAAGGAAAAAAAATGGGCAAAGGACTTGAATAAATGTTTCTCCAAATAAGATATGCAAATGGCAAACAAACATGTGAAAAGATGTTTAATCATTAGAGAAATGCAAACCAAACTCACAGTGAATTATCAGTTCATACCCACTAGGATGGCTATAATCAAAAAGTCAGATTAAAAAAAAGATAATAACACAAGTGTTGATGAGGATATGAATAAGAACCCTCACACACTTGCTGGTGGGAATGTAAAATGATACTGCCACTTTGGAAAACAATCTAGCAGTTCTTCAAAATGTTAAAGTTGACACTTGAGCCAGCAATTCTACTCCCACATATATATCCAAGGGAACTGAAAACATGTATCCACACAAAAATTTGTACACAAACATTCACAGCAACAGTATTCAAAATAGCCAAAAGATAGAAACAACCCAAATGTCCAACAGCTGATAAATGGATAAACACAATGTGGTATATCCATACAGTGGAATATTATTCATCCATAAAAGGAAGAAATATTGACATATGCGACATCATGAATGAACCTTGAAAACATTATGCTAAATGAAAGAGGTCAGTCACAAAGACCACAAATTATATGATTCTATTCACACAAGTGAAGACAGAAATGGCAAGCCACTCCTGTTCTTGCCTGGAAAATCCCACAGACAGAGAAGCCTGGTAGGCTACAGTCCATGAGACTGCAAAAGAATCAGACATGTCTTAGTGACTAAACAACAACAATTTATACAAAATGCCCCGAACAGTCTTACTAGATAAGACAGTAGGTTAAAGGTTGCTTAGAGGAGGGAGAGGATGGGGATGGTAGGCTTAAGGGGTAACAACCTAAGGGTATACGCCTTCTTGAGGTGATTAAATATCTTAAAATCAATTGCAGTAATGGTTATACAACTCTGTAAATACACTAAAAACTACTGAATTGTACACTTTATACATGTGAATTTTGTGGCATGATTTATATCCCAATAAAGTTGTTACCAAAAGAGGGGGATGCGCAGTGTATCTTCTTCTTTCTCTCTCTCAGATCACTTATTCTGAGGTCTCCTCCAACCCAAATCAAGCTTCAGCTGACCCCAGTCCTCACTGAGGTCTTGGGTGCAACTTCATGAGAGACCTCGAGCCAGAACTACCCATCTAAGCTTCTCCCAAATACCTGTGACTCACAGAAACAGAGCTAAGAAATGAGTAAGCCACTGGGTTTGGGGATAATTTTCTCTGCAGCAATAGATAACTAGTATACCGTTGATGAAAATGAAATTGTTGGCATTTGCTTGTATATTTATGCAATTTCTCAGAAAGGATACTCAAGAAATGGCAAAAGTGTTTGCCCCTGGGAAGAGGCCCCTGGGAAGAGACCTCTGGGAGGATCCCTGAGGGATGAGAGCAGGGAGGACACATATGTGATTGTACGTCATTTTATCTTCTGAATTTTGTTTCATATGCAATGTATTAACTTTTCCAAAAGGAAAACAAAAGTCAAAGAAATTTAGACACTTTTAAAAAGTCATCAGCTATCCGCTGCTTATAAAGTCTGAACTCCTCAGCGAGGTGTACAAGGCACCCACCGTGCAGCCCTCGCCCATCGGCACAGTCTCAGCTCTCACCTCCCTCACACTAATTGTTTGTGGTGCCGGAAATGCACCAGGCTTCCCCCTCCTCCGCACCTTAAATCATACTGTCTCTTGTGCCTGGTGCCGCTTCTCCTTCCTCCCCATCCTTTAAGACTCATCTCAAACGCTGTTACTTTTTTGGAAGACTTCCCTGGCTGTCCTTAATGTGTCAGAAGTGCGTGCCCCCAAGATACCCTCGCGTGATTCAGTCATTTCATGTGTCATCCTACAGTATGATGATCTGATTTCTTTCCTATATCTCCCATTAGACTATGAGCAAGGACTCCTTTTTTCCCCCCTTGGCAATACCATGGGCTTCCCTGGTAGCTTGGATGGTAAAGAATCCGCCTGCAATGCAAGAGACCCCGGTTCAATTCCTAGGTTGGGAAGATCCCTGAAGAAGGGATAGGCCACCCACTCCAGTATTCTTGGGATTCCTTGGTGTCTCAGATGGTAAAGAATCTGCCTGTAATGCGGGAGACCTGGGTTCGTTCCCTGGGTTGGGAAGATCCCCTGGAGGAAGGAGGGCATGGCAACTCACCCTAGTATTCTTGCCTGGAGAATCCCCATGGACAGAGGAGCCTGGCGGGCTACAGTCCATAGAGTCACAAAGAGTCCGACACGACTGAGGGACTAAGCACAGCACAGCACAAACCACGCAGCATGCAGAATTTCCGGACCAGAGATGGAACCCGCGGCCCCTGCAGGGGAAGTTCGGAATCTCAACCACTGGACGGCATGGGAAATACCTGGGAAAGAGGACTCACTCAGGCTTCCCTGAGCCTAACACACAGAGGAGGCTGTCAGTAAGAGGACTGGTGTGAGAAACAAAGGAAGGGTGTAGGGAGAGAGGGAGCAAAGCAGAAAA
The DNA here is from genome assembly GCA_917880005.1 of Nanger dama. Taxonomy (NCBI): domain Eukaryota; kingdom Metazoa; phylum Chordata; class Mammalia; order Artiodactyla; family Bovidae; genus Nanger; species Nanger dama. Next base: position 43,946,108 of record CAKJTW010000016.1, read on the forward strand.
TGAAAGAAGGGAGGGAGGGAAGGAAGGTGAAAGCAAGAAAGAAGGAAGAAAGGAGAGCTGGTGGAGAAAGAAAAGGAGGGAGGGAAAAAGGGTAGGAGGAAAGAAAGTCCCCACATGTGCTCAGCAGTCTCATTGCATACAACAAAGACTCTCTGGATGAAGAAAATCCTAAACCAGATGTGACACATAACCCACGGAAGTGGGAGGAACGTGGAAACATATTCTAAGCTGTAGTGACGTTGCTGTTTGTAGCACAGAGACCCCTGATGATTTAGGACACACATCTTAGGCTGGCAAATGCTCATCTCTGATCACTACCCAACCCCTGGTGTCACCATCAGTCTCCCCAGCTCCCACTCCATCTCATATGCTTTCTTCTCCATGGTGATTCTAGCACCAGTCAGTGCCTTGCCCATAGTAGGCTCTTAACACTGAGTAAATGTGGTCAGAATCATCTCCCTTCTGTAGACAGAAGGGTCTCACTTTGTGACCATGAATCTGTCTCTTCTCTCTGGAACTCAGTTGTTTCATCTCTACAATGAGGGTGTGGAGCCAGCTGATGAGTAGGACCCTTCCTAGCTAACAGTCCTTGACTTCTCAAGGCCTCTGATCAACTCAGCAAGTCCAGAGTCTTTCATCTGAGCAGCAAGGACTCCTCACAAGCAGCTCTTCGCTCAGAATACGTCACAGGAATAAGAGTGCCCATTCATCAGCTGACCACTGTACACCAGGAGCCACACTCAGCATTTCAGCCCCGGGGCTTCATTTCTTTCTTTCCATCACCTCTGAAGTAGGTACAGTAATCATCTCCATCTTACCAAAAAGGGAACTGAGAATAATCGGAGAAGGAACCCCATTTATCCAAGGAACACAACTGGGAGGTGGCAGAGCAGGAATTCTAAGTCCTCCACCACTTCTCCACACTGCCCCCTCTGACCCTGAACCAGGCTTCCAGCCAGCACCCTCCCCTTGGCTAACATCACTCAGCCCACAGGTAAGCACTCAGTACATTGACCTTACTGCTATAATGTGTGTGTTCACATCCTAGGTCCCAGTTCAAGGGTAAAAACAGATTCTAGACCCATTTAGACTCATATGAAGTTTCAGCTCCTCCCTTCCCTAGGTGTCTGACCTTTAGACAAGTCACTTTAGCAGATGAAGAGCAAATGACATAATGAATGTGAAAATGGCTAGCACCTCGTAAATGGGAAAGACCAGATAAAGCACAGCAGAGAGAGTCTGACAAGCCCTGAAAAGCTGACACCTCACTCCACAAAGAGCCACCTGAGTCTCCCAGTCTTTCCACTTAGCATTCAGCTCTTCTGGCAAATTTGTCCTGTCTTTATTCCCATCCTGAATGTTCCTTTATGAATCCTTCATAAATCCTTGGGCTTTCACGTTAGACAGACAGGGTTACAATTCTGGCTCAACCACTTACCCACTGTATGACCTTGGACAAATGACTCTCCTTTCTGAGGCTCAGTGTTCTCACCTATGAAATATTCATTAGGGTACCTACTCCATAGGGAGGTTGTGAGGAGTCAATAATAGTATGCATGTAAATGTTTAGCATGTGGTCAAGCATATAATAATAAAGGCTCAAAAACTGTTAACTGTTTTTTCCTGAATCATAACAGTGGTCATAGCTTTGAACTACCTGCTGATTAAAATCTAAAATTTCTGACCCAGTGCTCAGAGCCTCGCACACTCCATCATTCCTTCCTGGCCCTGTTCCCTGCTGCTCCCCTAAGTGAAGCCCACACTCAAGCCAGATGTGGCTTTCTCCCCTCTGTCTCTCCACCATGATCTTCCCCTCCGTTCAGAATGCTCTCTCAAACCTCACAGCTGGCCACACCCAGCCCTACTCAAGCTTCACCTCCCCACTAAGCCAGCAGCCTCCTCAATTGCCCTGAGCTTCCACAGCACCAAAGGTTGAGTGCATATTAATGCTCAGACTGTCCAGGGGGAGACTTCTGTCTGCAACTGTCTAACCTACAGTACCTCTCCTCCAGTGGTCACACCTGATTTCTCTGAGTGGAAATCTCTTTCTCCCTATCAGTTCATGTGTCCCAGGAATGGGCATGTGGCTGAGATCTTAGACAAAGTCTCACTGATTCATTAAGAGGGGGACACTTGACCAAGGCTGAGCCAATCAGAATGAGCCCTGGAACTTTTTCTGCAATCACTGAATAACAAGTGTTCTTTTGTCCACAGGCAGTGCTAAGTTGAAGCAATGTAAATTCAGAGCTGCTGGTAGCCATACTTATCACCTTCAAAAGAGAAGTGAACTTAACAAGTCAACACAGAGGAATCAGAAAATGGAGAGACTTATTTTTAATAACATTATTTGAGCATCTGGATCCATCCATGCCTGAAGCCAGTCTCCTGACTATTAATGTATGTGAGCCAAAACCACTATGCTCTTTCAGTTCAGTTCAGTTTCTCAGTCATGTCTAACTCTTTGGGACCCATGGACTGCAGTAGGCCAGGCTTCCCTGTCCATTACCAACTCCCGGAGCTTACTCAAAGTCATGTCCATTGAGTCAGTGATGCCATCCAGCCATCTCATCCTCTGTTGTCCCCTTCTCCTCCCACCTTCAATCTTTCCCAGCATCAGGGTCTTTTCAAATGAGTCAGTTCTTCGCATCAGGTAGCCAAAGTACTGGAGTTTCAGCTGCAGCATCAGTCCTTCCAGTGAATATTCAGGACTGATCTCCTCTAGAATTAACTGGTTGGATCTCCTTGCAGGGACTCTCCAAGGGACTCTCAAGAGCCTTCTCCAGCACCACAGTTGAAAAGCATCAATCCTTTGGTGCCCAGCTTTCTTTGTAGTCCAACTCACATATCCATACAGACTACTGGAAAAACTATAGCTTTGACTAGACAGACCTTTGTTGGCAAAGTAATATCTCTGCTTTTAATATGCTGTCTAGGTTGGTCATAGCTTTTCTTCCAAGGAGCAAGTGTCTTTTAATTTCATGACTGCAGTCACCATCTGCAGTGACTCTGGAGCCCAAGAAAATTAAGTCTGTCACTGTTTCCATTGTTTCCCCATCTATTTGCCATGAAGCAATGGGATGATCTTAGTTTTCTGAATTGAGTTTTAAGCCAACTTTTTTCACTCTCCTCTTTCACTTTCATAAAGAGGCTCTTTAGTTCTTCTTTGCTTTCTGCCATAAGGGTGGTGTCATCTGCATATCTACCCCCTTTACCTTATTTTAATTTACTTAAGTCAGCTTGAATTGGCTTTCTGTCACTTCACTGAGAGAGTGCTGACCAATATAATGATTCAGCTAGATGGTAAGCTTCCTGTGAGCAGAGATTGTGCTTTATAGACCTAGGAGCCTTGAGGTCAGAGTTGATCTCGGTGTTGCAGCACCTAGCAGAGGGATGATTACTGAGCAGGTGGGAAATACAGAAGGGAATAAATATCCCTTTGTATTTTCCCAATGGTCCAGTGCTCTGCACTCAGAAGACTCTAAGATATTTAAGTAAAGGGACTTCCCTGGTGGTCTAGTGGTTAAGATTCCATGTTCCCAATGCAAGGGTCAGGGGTTTTATCCTTAGGCAGGGAACTAATATCCAACATGCTTCATAATGTAGCCAAAAACAAAAACAAACAAAAAACCTGGGTAAATGTTCACGTGAACAAAAACTATACAACAGGCATTCTTTTTTTTTTTTTTTCTGCATGGCATATGGGATCTTAGTTCCTCAACCAGGATTGAACCCATGCTGCTTGCAGTAGAAGCACAGAGTCTTAACCACTGGACTGCCAGAGAAGGCTCTCTCCTTCTTATGTGATACAAACAAAGTCCTCTTCTTCTCTGCAGTTTCTCTGAGAATGACTGATTTCTCCCTTTCTAAGTAGAATGATCTTAGTGAAAGAGGTATTCTAGGAACCCCATGTGGCTGAAAGACATATTTTAAATCCACTAATCTGACTGATTAGTCCCCCATTGTACAGATGAGAAAACTGAGATTTAAGCTAAAAATGGTTGCTTAACACTGCATGGTGAGTCACAGGCAGAATTAGCTAAGATACACACACACCCCCAGCACAATGCCATGACTAGTAGCATGTGCTACTAGTGCTCCGGCCCCTGCTCTTTATTAAGCAGTGAATCAATCACTTACCCAGAGCTCAGAAATCTCTAAGTCAGATAGAATGAACTGCTCAACTCTGATAACCACCTTTGGAGTGGGGCAGTAAGACAAGGGAAAGAGCACTGGGCCAGGAGTCAAGCCTAGTTTACTCTATTACTGGCTGTGTGACCTTCACTTCTCCAGGCTCAGTTTCCTCTCTCTAAGATAGGAGTGGAAGAAGGCAGGGTTAAAAGAAGCAGATTTCTCAGATCCCTGAAATTCTACATTTACATGGGGTTGTTGGATAGTTCATCAAATCCCCAAGTTTAAACCCACATGGATTACAGAGAATTGGAAGAGCAAGAGGTCAACAACCCATCTGCAGACTACAAATTAAAGTTCAGGAAATAGGAGTTCCAGCTGAGTTTATATTCTTTCTGGCTCGCCTTATAAGAGTAGAATGGAAATCACTTTCTGGGAATTGACAGATACCCCTACACACACATCCTACAATTCTCCTTTCTCATTTTCTCCAGAATCTTAAAAGACCTCCATCTAAGTTGATTGTAGTGAGATGGACTTGAAACAACCCCATCAGAATGTCCATACTGAATAAATGCTGACTTCTGCAAGGCAGTCCTTATGAGAGCTTGATTAGTTCTTCCAGTGAGCCCATAATTCCTCCAAGCATTTGTAACAGTCCTCCTAGGCAAGCAAACCAGTCTCCTGATTTTGCTTTCACACATTGACTTTCATCTCCAGCGACCATTATCAATTTGATCACTTCCTGTGTTTTCTACACTTGGCCATTTCCAAAAACCAGAGACCTCCTTGAAAAGATGGTAGTTTTCCCTCCATGACAATGTTCAAGAGCATATGCCTCACAATCCAAAGACAATTCCTTACAGTGTTTTAAGCAGTAGAATCATCAGCAAGTGAAAGAACACCTTCTACAGGAGGTCTCTTTTGAAAGGGCTGACACTTGTTGAATATCCTGAGATACTTATTTTTAAAAATCATCTTAGGCTGATTCATGTCAATGTATGGCAAAACAAATACAATATTGTAAACAAACAAACAAATTTAAAATAAAATAAAATAAAAACCATCTTAGCTGCATAATCATCACATTTTCCCTTTTCTTTCTCAACCCTGGAATGCTATAAGCTTTTTCCTTCACCATATCTTCATCAGTCTTCCTCCTCCATATCCCTGCCATATCCTGGCCCCATTTTCCCCAGCCCAACTCTCTTCTCTGCCTGCAATTAGGCAAATGCCCAAGTTGCTGAATCTTCAAAATCTGTCTTCGATTGAAAGGTAGGCAGGGGTGGGGGGAGGAGGTCTCTAATGGATCCTGGAAAACTGTCTCAGCAGTGCCTACTCCCCAAAGGCCCTTCTCTGATCTTTAGGGGAAGGTGTCTGTCTTAGTCAAACATTTCAGAGAGTCCCCAGAGACTCATTCTCACTAGGAATGGCACCAGAACCCTTTCTGCCTTTGGGGTAGGGGCTGCTGGAGACTTGCCCTCCAGAGACCCATGTTTCCAGGTGTTGTCAACCACCCACATTTCAAACATTGGATAGACACAATAGACAGCCTTCTCCAACCCCCTCATCTTTTCACAGAACTTCATAGTTTACAAAATACTTTTTCATGAGTATTTGGAATCTTCTCCACTGTTTTACAGATGAGAAAACATAGCCTCAGAGAAGTAAAGTGAAACATCGAAGTTGATAACATAAGCAAGTTAAAGGTCAAAGTCAGACCTCTTGATTCCCCATCTCATGCTTTTTTTCAGTGCAACAGAAATCACTCACATATAAAGTAACTCCTCATTCAGACAATTATTTCCCCTAAGACAGCCAAAAGAGATTCTCAGAGACCCTCAGAAACTCAGACAAAATGCTTAACACATCAATAAACGCAGTCTTCCCATATCCAAGCATACAAACCTATAGACAGCGCTAAGCCTCTGCCCTCTGCCCCAACGTGTCTCTCTCATAGAATCCCCTCCCCTCAGTGGCTACTGAGTCAGTGAAGGAGGTGTGTCTTTAGACAGAGGGGCAGAACCTATCTCTGACTCCTTCAAAAAGGGGTCTCAGAAGAAAGGAGCCCCGTCCTCGGCATCTGTTCTAGGGGTCCCGCCCCCGCCCCTCCCCTACCTGCCAAGAGCTGCATCCAGGCGCAGATCTTGTAGACCGTGGCCGTGTTGCAGAAGAAGAAAAGCGCAAAGCAGGTGATGCAGCCGAGGATCAGCACCATGGAGAGCAGCACGAAGAAGGCGGCCGCCTTGAAGGCGCCGGACGGGATGGTGCTGAAGTCGGTGAACGAGCCGCGGCAGGTGAGCTCTCGGCCCGCCAGCCCGCTGCCCACACAGTAGTGGAAGAGGCCGAAGTAGCCAGGCTTGGGGGTGCTCACGCTGTCGCCCACCCAGTAGGGCTGGATGAAGACCACCACGTTGATGATGGCGAAGCAGATGGTGAAGATGGCCCATAGCACGCCGATGGCCCGCGAGTTCCGCATGTAGTGCTCGTGGTAGAGCTTGGAGGCCTCCTGCGAGGGCAGCATGGTGCCCGGGGGCGGGGCCGGCGGCGGCGGCGGCTGGCGGGGGCCGCCGGCCCGGGACCGACCGCCGGGCTGCCGGGCGGGAGCTGAGGACGCACGCGAGAAGCGGCCCTGAGCCAAGGTACCCGCGAGGGCGGGGCCTGAGGCGGAGCTGAGTGGACCGGGGGCTGGCACGGAGGAGCTAGGGAAGGGGTCATGAGAGTACTGGGGAGGTGTCGGGGTAGGGGGAGACTGGCAAAGATCCCCAATTCGGGGACCTAGGAAGAGGCCACGTGAAAGTTGGGGGCTGGGATGAGGGGGCTGGAATGAGAATATGGGAGCTGGGGGAGTGCTAGAAAGTGGTTATGGTGGAGTTGGGGAGGGGGCTTGGGGACTAGTATTGGCGGAGTAAGAGGGGATCGTGGGGAGATGGAATGGAGGCTGTGGTCCGGTACTGAAGAATCAGCTGAGGGGTTTTACAGGGAGGTCGGAAGGGAATTGGGGGGTTGGTATTAGGGGTAAAAGGAGGTCTGGTATTGGGTGTCTAAAAGGGGTCTGTGGAGAGGGAGGTGGGCGCTTCCGTGAGAGGGTAAGAAGGGGATATACGGGGCAAGTACTAGGGGACTGGGAAGGTGATATGGGAGCTGGGACAGGGAGGGCGAAGTGGAAGAACCAGGATGAGGCTAGAGGAGCATCGGGGGACCGGGACTGCAGGGTCTGAACACGGGGCGGGGGTTGGGAGGGTCCCTCAGAAGACAGGGCTGGATGGAGGCTGAGGGGAGCCTAGGTTTGGCGCGCCAGGGCTAGGGAGAGAGGTTTTCCAGGCCAAGGGGGACGACGGGCCGGGGCCGGCGGGCAGCCCGGGACACGAGTTAGTGGGCAAGGGGCAGGGGCCGTCGCCGGGGCGCGGGGAGCGGCCGGGCCCCAGTAGGGCCGGGGGTGGGGGGTGGGGGCGGCTACCCCGCGCCCAGGCCGGACGCGCGCGGAGGCTGCGGCCGCGGGGAGGGGGTGCGGGGAGACCAACCTGGGCCCGATCCGGAGCGGTGGGTCCAGGACTGGCACGGCCTAGGCGCCGCGGCTCTGCGCTCCCAGAGGCGGCTTGCCGGGCCCAGGCGGCGGCCTCTGCGCGGCCTCCATCTTGCTCGGGTTCTCCCCGGGGCGCGCTCCCGCGCCGAGGCGCGAGCTCTCGTGCACCGGCGCGGCCCGACGGAGGCGCGTTCCTGCAGCCGGCGTGCGGGGCGGAGCGGAGCGGAACAGGAAAGGGGAGCTCCGCGTTCTGGCAGTCCAGTCAAGGAGCGGGGTAGGCACGGTCCTGGGGGTCCCCAAGCCCGAGCAGTAAGCCTCCTCCACAGTAAGGCCTTCTAATTTGGGGACCCCGTTTTCCCAGCCCGAGCTGTGCGGTTGCGGGGGCCCACGCAAAGCCCTTGGGAACGGGGGAGGGTCCGAGCAGGGTATTAGTTGATAAGAGTTTGAACTGACCCCTGGCTCCCAAGTTAACTCAGGTAAAGCCTATCCCAGTGCTTCGAGTTGCACCATTACACTTCCAGTCCTTTGGGTCTTGGAGGCATTTGAAAGTTCCCAGAGGCTCCTAGGAAACTGCCAACACCTCTGGGAGAGGGACCCCCACCCCCTACCCCAGCCACTCCCGCGGTGGGGATTCGTTGGCCGCCAGTGCATTAGGAGTTAGGCCTGGAGAGCAGGACCCAGGGTGAGTATGGGGAACAGGAGAGAAGGAGGCTGGGGACATGTTGGTTTGTCTTCCTACATTTTCCCGGTGCCTGGCATGAAGTGGATATATCATGAGCTTGTAGTGTGTTCAAGGACAAAGCATCCAAGTCCAGACTCACGATTAGACCTGAGAACAGGAGGGGGTGTACCAGGAGGGCCAGTGCACGTCATTTCTTCCCTGCAGTGAAATAGCTTTTGGTTTAGGTTCTGCCAAGGTGGTCTAAGCTGGCATCCAGAAACTCTGGCTACTGGTTACTGTCTCCCTGATCTTGCACTTGCTCTTTGAACCTCTGTTTCCCCATCTGTAAAGTGGGCAGATTAAGCCCCACTTGACAGGTATTGAGGGGTGGTGAAAATAATGTTAGTACGATCCAAGGGCTGGATTATACACAGGGATCAGTCTGATGAAATTTAGAGCTATCTACAAGGAAAACACTATCATGTGAGGTTGCCACCTGTCTTTTTCCCATGGGGAGAGGGAGTGGGTTTTTGTGGGGTTTATGGTTGTTTTTGTTTTGCCGAGACTATGTACTTCTTGCTTTCTGGGTATTAAAAAAAATCTCTTTTTAAAGAACTGGTGTTGACAGTTAATGGGATTTTTTTCTTCAATGTCCAAATTTGGCAAAATAATAGGCAGTGTTGTTTTCAAATTAAAAAAAAAAAATTTATGTGCAGCCCTCCACAATTTGAGAACCACAGACCCACATGAAGTCATTTCATCTGAGACAGTTTGCTCAGTCAGTTTGGTTTCCTCTTCCACTGGTTCCTTGAAGAGGCAGCCAGACTGTCTCCTGAGAACCCTAAGATCCCAGAAGCACTGAGCTGGAAGGGGTTATGGAGAGAGCCTCATTCCATACCCTCTCGCACTTGATAGATGGAGAACAAAGGCCAAGAGGCGGATTGACTTGTACGAAAATGTGAGTCCTTACTGCCAGTTAAACTGATCAACCTGATCCATTACTTTTTTAACCTACCCAATAAATATGTGAGAGGCTCCTGCCACGTGCCAGCACAGCACTATGCTGGGCCCTGGGGAGGACATCAGGTAAAATAGATGTGGTCACTGCCATCCTGAAGCATACAACTTCATGAGGAGATAAAAGGTGCTGGGAGGAGCAGGGAGGGAAGTCATCCTCGTACGGCACCTTGAAGTCTTCTTCTGTGGGTGCTCCTGGTATGGGTACTGTTCTGAACAGAAGTTACTGGAAAAAAAAAAAAGAAGAAGTTACTGGAGCCAAAAGCTCCATCTTTTCTCCTTATCCTGCCATGAATTATTGCCTTTCCCCACCCCCCATCCTGCTGAGGCAAGCTAGGCACTCCGGGGCGGGGGGTGGAATCACAGAAGTCCACTTACTATTCTGTCTCCAGGCAAGAACTGAGAGTTCTTGCTAAGATAGGGTCATTTCCAGCCAATACCCTAGCAAAGGAAGATTTGTGACTTGCTATATATCGTTATGCAAAGAGTTGACTCATTGGAAAAGATGCTGGGAGGGATTGGGAGCAGGAGGAGAAGGGGACAGCAGAGGATGAGATGGCTGGATGGCATCACTGACTTGATGGACATGAGTCTGAGTGAACTTTGGGAGTTGGTGATGGACAGGGAGGCCTGGCGTGCTGCGATTCATGGGGTCGCAAAGAGTCGGACACGACTGAGTGACTGAACTGAACTGAGATACCCTTATGCCTAAAGTAAGTATTCAGTTACAATGAACAGTTATTAAGCACTTATAACATTCTAGCTCTCCTGATTTTTGCTTTAAAAATATTGCCTCATTTAATCTTTACCATAACCCTGTGAGATCATGTTATTAGCTGAATTGTATCCCTCCTGCCTGCCCCCAAATTCACATGTTCAAGTCCTAACTTCCAGTATCTCAGAAGGTGGCTATTTGGAAATACGGCCTTTAAAGAGGTGGTTCGGGTAAAGTGAGATGATATGAGTGGGCTCTAATCCAGTAACGCAAGTGTCCTTATAAAAAGAGGGGTTGAGGACAGAGACTAGATGATGACCATGGGAACACAGAAAGAAAGCAGCTATCTTCTGAGGGGCTTCAGCAAGAAACCAAACTTGCTGACACCTTGATCCTCGGACTTCTAGCCTCCAGAACTGTGAGAAGATACATTTCTGTTGTTTAAGTCACCCAGCTTGTAGTATTTTGTAATGGCAGCCCTAGCAAACTAATACAAATAGGTACTATCTTACAGATGAGGACAGTGAGGTATGCCTGTATCACAGATGAGGACAGAGAAGTTAAATTACTTCCCCAAAGTCACACCTCTAGCAAGTGAAACAGCTGGGATTTATGTCACGCCCACATTCTTAATTACTGTGCCCTATAGATAATTCTTGGAGAAGGCAATGGCACCCCACTCCAGTATTCTTGCCTGGAAAATCCCATGGACAGAGGAGCCTGTAGGCTGCAGTCTATGGGGTCTCGAAGAGTCCGACATGACTAAATGACTTCACTTTCACTTTTCACTTACATGCACTGGAGAAGAAAATAGAAACCCACTCCAGTGTTCTTGCCTGGAGAATCCCAGGGACAGGGGAGCCTGGTGGGCTGCCGTCTATGGGGTCAAACAGAGTCGGACACTACTGAAGCAACTTAGCAGCAACAGCAGCATAGATAATTCTGTAGAGTGGGTTAAATTCTTCTCAACCACCCGGGTTTCCTTATTATTCCCATATCATTTGGTTACTGACATCATACCATCTGGATTCAATTCTCAGTTTTTCATCCCTTGGATTATAGGCTGTAAGGATGCAACCTTTAGGCTGTATGTGGTCATGTTCACAGTTTCATGGCAAAGCCCAAGAGGATAAGCCAATGTGTCCTCAGAGAGATGGAGAGGTTCTTAATACTTTTAAGTTAAGTGAGTGAAAGTCAGTCGTGTCCGACTCTTTGCAACCTCATGGACTATACAGTCCATGGAATTCTCCAGGCCAGAATACTGGAGTGGGTAGCCTTTCCCTTCTCCAGGGGATCTTCCCAACCTAGGGATGGAACCCAGGTTTCCCACATTGGAGATGGAGTCTTTACCAGCTGAGCCACAAGGGAAGCCCCAATACTTTTAAGAGCGTATGGCAAAAGTTATGCCTGTCTTTCCATGGTTTTCTTGAATCCCACTCTTTTCTTTACAGTAGTCTGAATTTGGGAGCAGGGAGGAGGGATACAGTTCAGCTGATAACACAAGCTCATAGGGTTATTGTGAAGATTAAATGAGGCAACATATTTAAAGCAATGATTAGGGAGCTAGAATGTCTAGTGTCTCTGAGAGTCCCTTTCTCTTTCCTCCCTCAAACTCTCACATTAAATCTTGCTCTTTGACTAGAGAAGTCATTCATTACTTCAACCACTCAGCCAGTAGGTATCAGTGGCACCTTTTATATGACAGGACCTTTGCTAGGCAGTGGGGACACAAAGGTGAGAAAGACCCAGTCCCTGCTATGAAAGAACTCGCTATCTTGTCTCTCCTAGGAAGCAGATGGAGGAAAGTAAGCATGACAGAAGTTCACTCAGAGATTTTCAGAGCCATGTGCAGGGGCTCACTGGAGCTGGAGTCTTGAATGAGTCACTTCAACTTTTGGAATCTCAGTGGTTTCATGAATGATTAAATAATGTGCTTTATACTTGAAGCAAACTAGAAGTGTAAAGAATTGTTCATTCAATAATAAAATGCTTTCATAGCTGTACTGTGTCTCTCTGGGAAGTACGTGTTTTCTTCAGGACTCTTGGGTTGCAAATGACAGACCCAATAAAAACTGGCATAAGCACGAATAGTTTCCAGCATGATCCAGCAGTTCATGTGACGGGAATCATGTCTCCCCATGAACCCTGCTTTCCCTTCTGTAGTTAGGTCCATGCCCAGGCAAGATATTCCTAAGCCATGGCAAGATATGTCTTGTTGTCTTTGTGATCAGAGAATATGGTCTCTGTGAAACTCAGATTTTGGAATTTGTGGAAGATTCATTTGAGGCCTAGTACATAGTTCATTTTCATAAATGTGCTTGCAAAGAATGTGATTTCCTTGTTAATGGAAGTTCTTTCTATGTCTATTAGCTCAAGCCTATTAGTTGCATTGTTCACATTTTCTAGATCATTACTCTTTTTTTTCTATCTACTTGATCCATTCATTTCTAGAAAAATATGTTAAAATCTCCCATTATGATTGACTACGAAGGGAGATGAGAAATTTTTATGGATTGATGGTAATGTTCTGTGTCTTACCTGGAGTTTAGGTTACACAGATATATACATTTGTCAAAATTCAGCAAACATGCACTTAAGATTTGTGTGTTTCATTGGATATAAAATTCATTACAAATGAAAAAATCGCAATCAGATAATCAACCTTTCAAATGAAGCCTTTGAAAAGTGACTGAATTTACTTTGAAATACATACAAAATAAGATGGTGTAATAAATGGATACAAAGGTGCAGAGATTGATAGATATGTGAAGAAGCAAATGCTGAGTAAAAGTGTTATCGGTAGAACTAGACAGTAAGTGACTGCAGCCATGAAATTAAAAGACGCTTACTCCTTGGAAGAAAAGTTATGACCAACCTAGATAGTATATTCAAAAGCAGAAACATTACTTTGCCAACTAAGGTCCGTCTAGTCAAGGCTATGGTTTTTCCAGTGGTCATGTATGGATGTGAGAGTTGGACTATGAAGAAAGCTGAGCACCAAAGGATTGATGCTTTTGAACTGTAGTGTTGGAGAAGACTCTTGAGAGTCCCTTGGACTGCAAGGAGATCCAACCAGTCCATTCTGAAGGAGATCAGCCCTGGGATTTCTTTGGAAGGAATGATGCTAAAGCTGAAACTCCAGTACTTTGGCCACCTCATGCGAAGAGTTGACTCATTAGAAAAGACTCTGATGCTGGGAGGGATTGGGGGCAGGAGGAGAAGGAGACGACAGAGGATGAGATGGCCGGATGGCATCACTGACTCGATGAACGTGAGTCTGAGTGAACTCCAGGAGATGGTGATAGACAGAGAGTCCTGGCGTGCTGCAATTCATGGGGTCGCAAAGAGTCAGACACAACTGAGCAACTGAACTGAACTGAACTGAACTGAGACAGTATGTATTTGAATGTATGTGCTAAGATTCTTCTAGCTTGTGGTACATTTGAAATTTTTCATTAAAAAATATTGAGGAGGAATATCTGCCATTATGATTGATTTGCCAATTTCTCTTTGTGAGTCTATTGATTTTTTTGCGATATGTATTGAGACTAAGTTATTAGATGCATAAAAGCTTTCTTTTGACCAGTATTTTCCTTCTGTATATTCTTTTATCTTTAGTCTTTCTGTCATCATGTTTTTGGAGTGTCTTTTGTAAAAATAAAAAGCTTCATTAAAAAATCTTATATGAAAGCCTCTGTCTCAGGTAAACATTGATTGTTTACATTTATCATGATTATTGGTCAATTTGAACTTATTTCTACCATCTAATTTTGTGTTTTACATTTATTATGCTTTTTCTATGTAATTTTTCTCCTTCCAAGCGTTCTATTTTTTTTCAAGATTTTTTCAACCATTTTTATTTTAATGGTTTCATTTTCTTTTTCTTGGTTTTGCTTCTCCTGGTTTGGAAGATCTGTAATTCATACTTTTGTGAGACATTTCTCAAGAGAATCCTCTTGGTTTTCAATACCAGAACATCATAGAGATTTCTTATCTCTCCACACAATATTTTCTGGCCAATATTTAGATAAGAAAAATTTAAATTTACATCCCTAAAATTCAGCACACTGTTTTAAACAAAACTCAGTGTAGGAAATAGCTTAAGCTATATTCAAACCACTATTAATACAATATCAGAATTAAATGTTCTTTGTAAATTGTGCCTCCACACCCACAGAAAGAATGTGTATCTCAAGATGTCTTTGATGTGGAGAGAGAAATCAGTGTATCAAGTTACTTTACATGAAATTGTTGAAGCTGTTTGCTAACAGCAGTAGCATTTGTTTGGTGGTTAGGAAGCAGAGTTTTCCATTTTCTTTTTATGTGTAGTAAAATACACATAACAAAGCTTAGTCTTTCAATGATTTTTAAGTGTTCACTCAGTGGCATCAAGTACATCACAATGTGCAACCGTCAATGCTTCCATTTCTAGAACTTTTTAAACAATAACTCCTTATTTCCTCTGTGTCCCCCAGGCCCTGGTAACCTCTGTTCTACTTTCTGTCTATTAATTGGCCTATTCTAAGTATCTTATCTAAGTGGAATCATATAATATTTGTCCTTTTGTATCTGACTTATTTCTCTTAGCATAATGTTTACAAGGTTCATCCATGTTGAAGCATGTGTCAAAGTTGTATTCTTTTCTAAGGTAACTGTTTAATTGTATTCTATTTCTAAAGTTACTATATTATCCATTTATCAGTTGATGGATATTTCTATTGTTTCCACCTTTGGACTATTGGGAATAATGCTGCCGTGAACATTGGTGTTTAAATATTCTTTTGGCTGTATACCTATTAATGAAATTGCTAGATCATATGGTAATCCTATGTTTATCTTCTTGAGAACCCACCAAACTGTTTCCACAGCAGCTGCACCATTTTACATTCCAACCAGCAATGCCAAGTGTTCTGATTTCTCCACATCCTTGCCAACACTTGTTATTTTCTGTTTTGTTTTGTTTTGTTTTATTATAATTGTCATCCTACTTGGTATGAAATGGTATCTCTTTGTGGTTTTAATTTGCATTTCTCTAATGACTAGAGATGTTAAACATCTTTTCATGTGCTTATTGATGGTTCATACATCTTCCCTGGAGAAGCATCTATTCACATTCTTTCCTCATTTTTGGATTGGGATGATTGTTTGTTGTTGAGTTGTAGGAGTTCTTTATATTCTCTGAATATGAATCTCTTATCAGATATATGATTTGTAAATATTTTCTCCCATTCACTGGTTTGTCTTTGTACTCTCTGGATAGTATCCTTTGATACACAAATGTTTTAAATTTTGATGAAGTCTGATTTATCATTTTTTTCTTTTATTGCCTGTGTTCTTGTGTTATATCCAAGAAATTATTAACAAATACAATGATGTGAAGCTTTTTCACTGTGTTTTTCCTAACAGTTTTATAGTTTTAGCTCTCATGTTTAGGTCTTTTATCTATTTGAATTAGTTTTTGTATATAGTGTAAAGTAAGGGTCAGACTTCCTTGTTTTGCATGTAACTATTCAGCTGTCTCAACATCATTTATTGAAAAGACTGTCCTTTCCCCTATTGAGTGGTTTTGGCACCCTTGTTGAAAATCAGTTAGCCTATATGTGAGGCTTTAATTCTAGACTTTCTAGGCTATAGTCAATTCTATTCATCTGTATGTCTATCCTTATGGTAGTACTATGCTGTTTGAAGGAAATAGTGGTTTTAATCATATAAAATCTTAATACAATAGACTGTTGCTTATGTGCAGGCGTTTCACTATATTTTATTTATGTTTTAGGAAATTGGGTCTGGTGTTGACACATCATACATTATAATTTTTCCCATTTAAAATAATAGGACCCACACTCCCTTCTGCTCTGTGCTCTCACATAGAATGTCTGATTTCTGACACAGATTTCTAATCTTAAGCAAGAGATTGTTGTATTTTATTTCTGTCCTTTATTGGTTACCCCACATTTGTAAACAGAAATGCTTAGCATGATATCGAAAGTAAATTAAGATTTTTATACTCCTTCTATGCCAAAATAGATATTAGAATATTTTAGCTTAAAATCATATTCTCCCATCTTTGTTGTTGTTGTTTATATATTTTTAGTCCCATCTTCTAGTTCATTTCAGTTCCATTCAGTCTTTCAGTTGTGCCTGACTCTGTGACCCCTTGGACTGCAAGGAGATCCAACCAGCTCATCCTAAAGGAGATCAGTCCTGGGTGTTCTTTGGAAGGACTGATGCTGAAGCTGAAACTCCAATACTTTGGCCACCTCATGCGGTTCATGGGGTCGCAAAGAGTCAGAGATGACTGAGCGACTGAACTAAACTGATCCTATTGTTATGGCGCTGTTTATTGAAAAGACTACCTTTCCTCCTTTGACTAGCCTTTGCACCTTTGTCAAAAATCAACTGAATCACATTGAGATACCTCTTCATCACCGCTAGGGTGCCTAAAATTAAAAAGAGATAATAAGTGTTGTTGAGGATGGAAAAATTAGAATCCTCATATATGGGTAGTAAGAATACAAAATGGAAAACAATTTGGAAGTTTCTCAAAATGTTAAACATTGTGGCACCATATGAACCAGCAATTCCATTCCTCACATAGGAGAACAGTGACTAACTTACAGCCTTAGATCTTGGCACAAGAAGGACATAAGAAGCAGAAGGGATTGCTTCTGGGAAATTCTTGAAGACTAGCAAATGCCATAGAAACATATTCCCGCACTGCTTCTAACCTGACCATCTGGAGCTTTGTATATCCTAAATACACATCAGTTCAGTCGCTCAGTCATGTCCGACTCTTTGTGACCCCATGAATTGCAGCACGCCAGGCCTCCCTGTCCATCACCAACTCCCAGAGTTCACCCAAACTTACGTCCATCGAGTTGGTGATGACATCCAGCAATCTCATCCTCTGTCATCCCCTTCTCTTCCTGCCCCCAATCCCTCTCAGCATCAGAGTCTTTTCCAATGAGTCAACTCTTCGCATGAGGTGGCCAAAGTATTGGAGTTTCAGCTTCAGCATCATTCCTTCCAAAGAACACCCAGGACGGATCTCCTTTAGGATGGATTGGTTGGATCTACTTGGGACTCTCAAGAGTCTTCTCCAACACCACAGTTCAAAAGCATCAATTCTTCGGTGCTCAGCCTTCTTCACAGTCCAACTCTCACATCCATACATGACCACAGGGAAAACCATAGCCTGACTAGACAGACCTTAGTCGGCAAAGTAATGTCTCCGCTTTTGATTATGCTATCTAGGTTGGTCATAACTTTTCTTCCAAGGAGTAAGTGTCTTTTAATTTCATGGCTGCAGTCACCATCTGCAGTGATTTTGGAGCCCAAAAGAATAAAGTCTGACACTTTTTCCACTGTTTACCCATCTATTTCCCATGAAGTGATGGGACCAGATGCCATGATCTTCATTTTCTGAATGTTGAGCTTTAAGCCAACTTTTCACTCTCCTCTTTTACTTTCATCAAGAGGCTCTTTAGTTCTTCTTCACTTTCTGCCATAAGGGTGGTATCATCTGCATATCTGAGGTTATTGATATTTCTCCCGGCAGTCTTGATTCCAGCTTGTGTTTCTTCCAGTCCAGCGTTTCTCATGATGTACTCTGCATATAAGTTAAATGAGCAGGGTGACAATATACAGCCTTGACGTACTCCTTTTCCTATTTGGAACCAGTCTGTTGTTCCATGTCCAGTGCTAACTGTTGCTTCCTGACCTGCATACAGATTTCTCAAGAGGCAGGTCAGGTGGTCTGGTATTCTCATCTCTTTAAGAATTTTCCACAGTTTGTTTTGATCCACACAGTCAAGGGCTTTGGCATAGTCAATAAAGCAGAAATGGATGTTTTTCTGGAACTCTCTTGCTTTTTCCATGAATCATGGCCAACTCTGTGAGACCCCATAGATGGCAGCCCACCAGGCTCCCCTGTCCCTGGGATTCCCAGGCAAGAACACTGGAGTGGGTTGCCATTTCCTTCCCCAATGCGTGAAAAGTGAAAGTGAAGTCACTTCAGTCGTGTCCGATTCTTAGCGACCCCATGGACTGCAGCCTACCAGGCTCCTCCATCCATGGGATTTTCCAGGCAAGAGTACTGGAGTGGGGTGCCATTGCCTTCTCTGTCATTGCTTTTATATATATATATATATATATATGTACAACTTAACTTTTTATATTGACCATCTATTGAGTTGCCTTGGTAAATTGTTTATCAAGTCTAGTAGTTTTTTAATAGATTTGTTGGGATTTTAATGAACATTGGATCAAAGAGGAAATCAAAAAGGAAATTTTTGTTTTAATATTGGAACAAATGAAAATGGAAATCCAACATACCAAAATTATTAGATGCAGCAAAAGCAGTCCTAAGAAAGAAGTTACAGTGATAAATGACTACATGAAAAGTAACAAAAGATCTCTAAACAACCTAACTTTACACCTCAAAAAACTAGAAAAACAAGAACAAACTAGCCCAAAGTTAGCAGAAGGAAGGAGATGACAAAGATCAAAGTAGAAATAAAATACTCAAAAAACAATAGAAAAAAAATCAGTGACACTGAGTTGTTTTTTTTTAATAAACAGAATTGACAAACATTAGCTAGACTTACTAGAGAGAAAAAGAGAGGACTCAAATAAAGTTAGAAATGAAAGAGCAGATATTACAACTAATACTGCAGAAATGTAAAGGCTCGTAACAGACTACTATGAACAATTATATGTCCACAAATTGGACAGTCTGGAAAAAATGGATAAATTCCTAGAAACATACAATCTGCCAAGACTGAATGATGAAGAAACAGAAGACCTGAACAGACCAATAGTGAATAAGGAGACTGAATTCAGTTCAGTTCAGTTCAGTCGCTCAGTCGTGTCCGACTCTTTGCGACCCCATGAATCGCAGCACGCCAGGCCTCCCTGTTCATTACCATCTCTCGGAGATTGAATAAGTAATCAAAAAAGTTCCAACAAAGAAAATGCCAGGACCAGTTGCCTTTATGGGTTAATTCTACCAAACATTTAAAGAAGAACTAATGCCCATCCTCCTCAAACTCTTCAAAAAACTGAAAGGGCAGGAACATTCCCAAACTCATTTTATGAGTTTACTTACATGTAATGAGTTACATTACTCTGATACCAAAGCTAAATAAGGATATTACAAGAAAAGAAAATGGCAGACCAATATCCCTGATGAATATGGATGCAAATATCCTCAACAAAATAAATACTAGCAAACTGAATTCAAAAGTTCATTAAAAGGCTCATACATCACGATGGAGTGGTATTTATCTCTGAGAGATGGCAAAGATGGCTCAATATATACAAACCAATAAATATATTATACCATATTAATGTAATAAAAGATCAAAACCATATAATCATCTCAATAGATACTGAAAAAACATTTGACAGAATTCAACATCCTTGCATGATGAAATCTCTCAACAGATTTGGTATAGAAAAAACATACCTCAATGTAGTAAAAGCCATATGTGACAAATTCATAGCTGACATAATGCTCAATGGTGAACGGTTGTAGCAAAAATTAAGGATTCTCAGGTTAACTTTGTAAGTCAACAATGACAGTGAAGATTGAGATCTTTCCTCTCTGCAATCCATGTTTGTAATACTCTTTATTATGGTCCCAAGATAAATGCAGCAGACATTGCCATGCCCAGAGTAGAGGAAGAAAGCTTTTCCTCTTATGCAACTCTTTCTATTAGGCAGGAGACTCTTCCCCAGAGCCCTTTGCAAACTTGCCCTCAGATCCCATTGGCCAGGACTCAGTAACCTGCCTGGATCTTCAAGAGAGGCTGCAAAAGTGACTCTGAGCATGCTCCACTCTCTACATTGGGAAGCGAGTTCTTTCAGTGGTGAAGAAAGGACAAGTTGGAGTTGGAAATGGTTTTTCAGTAGGCAACATTTCCAAAGATTTCTAGGGGTGTACACCAAGAGAAAAAAAAGTTTGTTACCAACTCAGTCTACCATATTGACTGAAATTCAGTATTACTTTTATAATTAGAATAAAATAGGGCTTAAAACTCTGAAACAAGAATGTCAACCATTTCACACAGATGAGTTCCTGCAAACTACCTCTGCTGCAGACCGTGGTGTGTACCTTGATCTGTGAGTGAAATCAGTCTTTAACTGAAGGGAGCTGAAACTTCCAGATCATTAACTTCTTTTCAAAAAACCCAAAATTTCTATAAGCTTCATTATAGCTGATACCTTATGAAGAAAGTGATAATTTACTTTAAAGAAATATTGAGGAGTCAAACTAGTTATTTTTCTCATTTGCAATATAAACTTAACAGCTATAGTTTAATTATGTATAAGATGGACATTTCCAGTAAATGGATTATGTTGAGTTCCCAGGGCTTGGAGACATCACACTGCTTCTCTTCTCTAAATGTCTCTTCTACTTGCCTATGAAAGATAATTCTTATCCCTATAAACAGCCAATGTTGGTTTTTGTCTGAAATGTCTAATGTCCTGTTTTGAAAAAAATGACCAAAGAGCTATATAACTATAAAAAATATATATATAAATTTTGGTTTACTAATTAAAAAAAAATCCCAACTATTTTAACTAACCTCCCAGCCTCCCAGCCATCCTCCCTAGCAAGAAACCCAACCTATTTAGAAAGCCTAGTTGATTTTAATGTCATTTAGTGCAACAGGAAAAAACAGAAAGCATTTGTTCTTGATTCCATGTGTTGGGTCTTTGTAACACATATTGCCTTCAATCTTCATGATGACCAATGTGATAGATGCTCGTGTCCTCACTTTACAGATGAGGAAACTGAGACTTACAGAATAGAAGTGCCTTGCTTGGGAATTTCCTAGTAGTCTATTCACTGCCAGGCTCAGAGTTTGATCCCTAGTCTGGGAACTGAGATCCTGTGCACTGTGGCAAAAGAAAACAAAAATGCCTTGCTTGAGGTTACACTGCCTGGAAAGCCAGCCCAGCCAGGACTGCCTGACTCGAAAGTCCATGCATTTTCTTTGGAATTCTTCCTCCTCTTTCCCCACCCCAGTTACTTGTAAGGATAGATTTGACACTCAAAATGGAATTTCCAAGACTTCCTCTGGGCCAAAAAGTCCATCCTGAAGTCAGAAATCATCATAGTGGGACTCATTATTAAATAATCCACCAGACAGGTCCTCGATTAGCAACTCTACCTAGAATCTCTCTGGGAATACCATTTAGCTATATTAAATTGAGAGCTTAAGTTAGTCTGAACAAAGAGTTAATTCCCTCTCTGATTCAGGCAGCTGTCCTGGGAGTGATGTCCACTGGGAACTCAGCCTCCTGGTTCAGATTTTCAGCAGATGAGATTCCAGAAGAGCAGACTTTCCCAGAGCATCTTAACTGTTCTTCCTCAGCACTCTACTGGGTTGCTCTTTACCATCTGTCTTTCCTACAGTCTTCCCTCATGGCTCAGTAAAGAATCTGCCTGCCTGTGTAGGATACATGGGTTCTAATCCCTGGGTTGGAAAGATCCCCAGAAAAGGGAATGGCAACCCACTCCAGTATTCTTGCCTGGAGAATTCCATGACAGAGAAGCCTGGTGGGCTGCACAGTCCATGGGGTCACAAAGAGTTAGACTTGACTGAGCGACTAACACTTTCCCTAGAGGATAGTGAATAACGCAGCTCAAAGATCCACTACTGACTCCCAGACCCTGCATAGTGCCTAACATATAGTAGTACTGTATACAAACTTGGTTAATTAGTTGACTGATTAACAAATCATCGAAAGTACTAGTGTTCTTCTCCTACCACACTGGTAGGAATGTAAGTTGGTGCAGCCACTGTGGAAAGCAGTATGGAGGTTCCTCAGAAAACTGAAAATATGAGATTTCCTTGGTGGTCCAGTGATTAAGACTCCCTGCTTCCACTGCAGAAGACACAGCTTTGATTCCTGGTTGGCAAACTAAGATCCTATATGCTGTGTTGCATGGCAAAAAAAAAAAAAAAAAAAAAAACTAAAAATAGAATTACCATATGACCTAGCAGTCCCACTCCTGGGCATATATTCAGACAGAACTACAATTCAAAAAGGTACATGCACCTCTATGTTCATAGCAGAGACGTGGACTACTCACAATAGCCAAGACATGGAAACAACATGATGTCCATTGACTAATGAATGGATAAAGGAGATGTGGTACATATATACAATGGAATATAGATGTATATACAATGGAATGCTACTCAGGCATAAAAAAGAAGATAATGCTATTTGCAGCAACATGGATACAACATAGATTATCATAGTATGTGAAGTAGTTCAGAAGGAGAAAGACAAATACCATATATATCATTTATATGTGGAATCTAAAATATAATTCAAATGAACTAATCTACAAAACAACTCACAAACAGGACAGATTTGTGTTACGCAGGGTAGGAGAGGGATGGGATAGGAATTTGGGGTTGGCATGTGCAAACTACTGTATATAAAATGGATAAATAGCAAGATCCTCCTGTATAGCACAGGGAACTATTTCAATATTCTGTGATAAACCATAATGGAAAAGAATATAAAAAGGAAGCTCAATAGTATATATAAAATAGTTCCATTATTTGTAAGTGACTCAATGTAAAGCAGAAATTAACACTAAGATTGTAAGACTGACATGACCCCTACTACTCTGCTCTAGCCTCCTTTACCTGGGTAATCATAGTCTACTAGTTCTCGATCTGAATTGTATTTCTATTCCAAACAGACTACAAGACCCTTAACAACAGTCTTCCAAGTTGGTGACCTTATAACTGCAACAGTTCCAAGGCCAGAAATATAAAACAGGGGGCATCCTCCACTGCACCCTCTTAGAGGTCTATCGTCAAGGCATTGGCCCAGAATTTGATGTCTCTTTTGCATTCAATTGGGAGACTGGGAGAATGTCCTTGAAAGTTAGTCAAATCCTTCCACACTGTCTCGAATGCTACTGTTGTAGCCACACATTCAGGGAAACAAACTCGCTCAGAAGGACGATACAGATAGTGGAGTGCAGTTCATTACACCTGTGGGCCCAAGGCAGAGCCTCCTCTTAGCCAAGGACCTCGACTAGTTTTTGTGAAAACTTTATATACTCTAAGTGTACATGTTCAAACGCACCTCCCCAAATTCTCTGAAACTAGTCTGAACAAAGGAAAAGAAAGATACAATCAAAGTTAAACCATGATTCATATGCCTTAAACCTGTATTTGTATGCCTTAAGCCTAGGTAGTTAACAGTGGACAATTATCAATAGGCCTGTGCTCATACCCCAATAAGCATAATAGAATTTATGATTCTATTTGGTTACACAGATAATTAGTGTATTCTTTAAGGTGATGGACAGTCTAGATACGAGCCCTGGGGCTCTTCCATCGGGAGCAGGGGTGGGGTGGTCTAGTTTTCCAGTTGTTATGTCGTTTCTGTAAATACTGGGCATATAGCTCAAAGTCCACAGTCCGGTCCAAGATGGAGTCCTGCTTTCAAGATGGAGCTTTTTCTGTCTGTTTCCTCCTTCATTCCCCACTCTTGATGCTCTTAACTCATAGTATGAGCATTCATAGGGGTATATTGCACCCTGGCTCTCCAACCGCCCATCTGGGAGAACGACACCAACCTTTGGGTTACAAAGTTCATAATACATTGTAAAATGCGAGGTCCACAGAACAGAACTACCAAGGCAACTATAACAATGGTAAATCAATTTTCTGCCAATCACCCTTCACCCAAGATAGTACCGAAGTCCAGAAAGGAATGTTTTTTTGTGACATCTAAAGCAGCTGATACATTGTCAGATAAATCAGGAATATATACACAACATTCAACCTTAATTATAGCACAGGCCCCTCCTTGAGCAGCTGTGAGCATGTCCAAAACCATTTTAATTTGAATTACCACTTCTGTTACTTTTATGAAACTGGTGTTTACATAATATGTAACCCCATGACCTAAGTCTGTTGACTGTAGGTCTGGCTTACAGCAAGAGAGCAGGGAGAGATGATTGTGTCCCAGAAAAGAGCAGAGTGGTTTAAAGTCTCCTTGGTGGAGCGGTGACAGCCACGAGGGAAGTCTCCCCATCACAGACAGAGGCACAGCCCCACATACACAACAGTTGGAGGTACTGTGGAAGTTGGCATGTCGATAAGGTTGATCATGTGGCTTCATCCTGAAGGGGCTCGTCCGGGACCTTCTTTTCCTTCTTCTTAAGGATGGTCTTAGTCTCTCAAGGGTCACTGGGGTCCCTCTGTGCAGTCCACTCAACATTTTCTGGGTCTGTGTGTTATGCTCTTTTCACCCTGGTATGATGAATCCAAGGGGCAAGACCTGCAACTTTAACTGCTGTAGGGGTAGTTAGAATAATATAAGGGCCCTTCCACCAAAGGGCTAGCAAATCATGTTTTCAATCTTTGACCCATACTTAGTCACCAAGTGTAAACTTATGAATCTGTTCCCCAGGGGGAACGGCACCCTTTCTTGTACAAACTTAGTTACCCAATTTATTACCTTACCCAGTTTCATCTGCTGTGAAATCCCATCCCCCTTTACCTGAGGCAAATTTGTTGACACCTGTTTTATTATGGGAGGGGGCCTCCCATACACAGTTTCATATGGAGAATAGCCTTGGGACCATGGGGTCATTCTGAGTCTGAGGAGAGCCGTCGGAAGCAAGTCCACCCAGGAGCAGTCAGTCTCTATGATCCATTTGGAGAGTCTCTTTAAGTGTCCGGTTGGTTCATTCTACCATCCCAGAACTCTGGGCCTGCCTATATGCAGTGTGCAGTTTCCATGTGATGTTTAAAGTTTTGTTTACTTGTACTAAATCAGTTACGAAAGTCAGGCCATTGTCTGATCCAATCCTGGTAGGAAATCCAAATCTGGGAACTATTTTCCTAAGCAGGCACCAGGCTACTTTTGATGCTCTTTCAGTCCAGATAGGAAAACTCCTACCCATCCCGAGAATGTATATACCATGACCAGCAGGTAACGGTAGTGTTGGTGAGGTTTCATTTCAGTGAAGTCCACTTCCAGGTGTTCAAAGGGTAGTGTGCCTTTTAGCTGAATCCCCAGAGGTTTCTGTTTGTGCCAGAGGCAGCACTGACCTGTGAGCAGGCAGTGCAGTTCTGAGATTCTGTCCTGCAGAGGGAAGAGAGGCAGGGAACCAGAAAATATTTTCGAATTAGTTCTTCCAGTTTATCGTGGCCTAGGTGGGTTGCTTGGTGTGTTTGGCTTATCAGAGTGGGTGCCAGCTCCTCCGGTACCAATAATTTGCCACTTGGCAGTTCCCACCGTCCCTTTTCAGTCTTGATGGCCCCTTCTGCTTGGCTAGTTGGTCTTGGGCTTCAGTGTATTTTAGAGAGTCCAGCGTTAGCTCAGGCAGCTCAACCAACACAAGAGCTTTCATAGGAGCTTCACTTGTCACCCGCAAGCCCTCAGCTGCTTGTCTAGCGGCCCTATCAGCCACTCTGTTTCCCTGAGCCCAGGGTTGGGGAGGGGGAGTATCCTCTTTTTATGTCCTTGGCAGTGTATGACTGCAACCCTTTCTGGTTCCCCTAATAGGGTCTTAATTTCTTCCTTATTTAATATCTTTTTCACTAGCTGTCAAAAGGCCTCTCTCCTTATACAGAGCCCTGTGTACATATATTGCGGCAAAAGCATACTTGGAGTCTGTGTAAATGTTTGTCTTCTTACCTTTTGACAGCTGGAGGGCCCGGATTAGAGCATATAGTTCAGCCCGTTGAGCGGACCAGTGTGATGGCAGAGAGCTAGCCTCAACAGTGGTTTCTTCCATGACTACCGCATATCCCGACAGTCATTGTCCTTGTTTCACCAGGCTGGTACTATTGGTGTACAGGACCAAATCTGGGTCTGGGATTGGCTGGTCTCTCGGTCTGCTGGCATATTTCCTTGCAATCATGTGAGGACCCACCTTCTCCCACAGGAAGGAGGGTGGCCAGATTCAGGGCCTGACAAGGCTCAATAGTGACACGAGGGTTTTCACATAACAGTCCCTGGTATTGAGTAATCCGGGATGTTGACAGCCATTTATGGGGGTCCCCTTGCAGGAGAGTGTTGACCTCATGTGCAACTTTTATGATCAAATCTTGGCCCAAAGTCAGCTTGGTTGCCTCCCGGACCAGTAAGGCAACTGCAGCAACTGCCTATAAGCGTCCCAGCCAACCAGTGGCAACATTGTCCAGCCATTTTGGGAGATAAGCCACGGGTCTGCCCCATGTCCCCATAGTCTGGGACAACACTCCCATAGCCACTTTGTCCTTTTCAGTCAGGTAAAGAGTAAACAGTTTATATAGGTCTGGCAGGCCCAAGGCGGGTGCTGATGTAATTGTACTGGGTTTGAGTTCTATTACCAGTGGGACTTGTTTTGCAAGCCTGGGGTGGGGTTGGCAGCGGGGGAGGTTGTCTTCCTCCTAGACCTCAGGGAATTGTTGAGTTAGCTCTCACTCTCTCTCAATGGTTTAGCCTGTCCAGTTTCCCTTCTGGGAGATCGTGCAACCTCCATTCATCTTGAGGGGTTACCAAGAGGAAGAGTAAATAGGTGGTTGATCCCACTGGAAGAGTGGGTCCTTCATGGGGGAAAGGTCACTTGTGCCTCCAATTTAGCAAGTCTCTTCCCAACAAAGGTACTGGGCATTCAAGGATGTATAAAAATTCATGAGTCACTTGGTATCCCTCCATCTGACATTTTCAGGATAGGCTTGAGACACAAAGCCTGTATTTATCACCATTTGAAGTCCAGCAGCCTCTGGATCTATTGGCGTAGAAAGTCTACAGGCCTCGCACAGTCTTTAGTAGAACTCAGAGGGTGATTCGCTTTCGCTTTGAACCACTTTGGAGAGTTTTGCCATACTCATAGGTTTTCGGGCCCCCTCTTGAGGCCTTGTAAAATAGCTGCCCAATATCTCTCCAGGTGGCCCCTCCCTTCCTCTGTGTTACAGTCCCAGTTGGGCCTCTCACTGGGGGTGGCTAGTTCTGCCCACTGCTGCAGGTTGGCAGTACCCTCAGGTGCCATTTCTCTTAACCATTTTCTGATCTCAGTTAGGATCCTGTGTCTCTGCCAGTTTAATATATCTGTGAAGGGAAAATAATAATAGGCTACAGGGGGCTGATGGTAGTGCCCACATGCGTCCTGAACCGGAGGCTCTCTGAGGGGCATCTGTAGTGGGGTTCTTTCCCCTGTTCCGTGGCAGAGCGCAGCCTCTGTCTAATTCCTGTGTTTTCTTTCCCCTTTCCATCAGTACTCACCGAGAGAGGTGGATACAATCTAGGAGGCCCGGCTGAGATGGAATTCTGGGGGCGTTAACCAGAGGTCTCCATCGCTTGGATCAGAGCCTGCCGAAATGGTGGCTCTACGAACTTCTCCAGGAGAGCTGGCAGAGGAGCAGCAGCTGCTGCAGACTTCACCTGGCCCTGGATTGTGCATTAAGGTGGCCTTCAGTCCTGGTGGAGCACTGGAAGGCAGGCACGTCATTATCCAGTATGGGGGAGGAGTCAGGTCATCCCTGTCCAAATCCTGTAGAATTTCCTTTTTTATCATCAGTCAATTTTTGTGCCATTAATATTTTTCCCTTTCCATCTGGATACAGAACCTTGTCCAAGTAGGAGGGTCTTGAGCTAACCCCAGCCATGAGTCAATATATGGATATTGATCCGGGTGTCCTGGCTCTCCTGTGACTACTGTATAGACTGCTTCCACTGTTTTTAAGTTCACGATGTTCTCTGGTGGCCATCCTACTCCCATAGGGGGCCATTCAACCTCACAGAGTATGTGGAGGCAGTTAGGCGTCATCTTCACCCCATAGTCTCCTCCAAATCCTTTCTTTAAATTTTTAATCATGCACTCCAATACAGTTGCCTTAGATTTACTTCCCCTCATCTTGCTTACCTTCTTGGACTTTCTTCTACTTTTCCTTTTCGTTCTGTCTATGAAGTTCTCAGTACCCTGTGTACTTCTGATATTTCCACTCAATGAAACACTTAAATTGCCATTCTGCCTCCTTCCTAATTGGGGTGAGAAGAGCCTTACCTGCTAGATCCCAGAGGGAGAAGGGGGATCGACGTGTCTTCACCTGCCGGTCAGCACAGCCATACCAGAACACCACATGGTCCAAGACTGTTTCACCTTTAACTTTTAAAGTCCATTTTGCCTTGGTGGACTTGATCAGGTACAGATGAAAACACAGATGGATTAAATATCCCACCTCCTAGGCCATCTCCGGAAAAGTTAATTCGCACTCACTTATGTATTCCCCTCCTTCTAGCCTAACAATTCCGAGGGGGTCAAGAATTTCACAGCAGATGGGACACTTCCTGGGGGAGGGTAGAATCCGAGCACACAAGGACCAAGTATCTTCTCCTAAAAATCCCCTGGCCATTGCTTGGTAATAATTTTCCCCAAGATGGCATGGACACCACCTCCTAAATGACCTTCATAAATTTCCTTGCTAAGCCCTAACCCACTCGTCAACCTGTGTACCAAGCATGGCGCCATCTGTCTATTCCAGTCTCCTGTGGGTCCATGCCCCTTCTAGTCCCTCCCAGGGGGTGATCAGGCCCCCTCTTCCACCCCACTAGGTGTGTTCCTCCCTCACCTGAGCGCTCAGTTCCCTTGCTGCCATTCACTACCTGCCAAAGCGAAGAAACTGGGCATTAAATTCTTCCAGAGGGGCGAGGTGCCTTCCCCACTCTAGGAGATTCAAGCCACAAAGCCTCGGGGTGGCCTCAAATGAGACCTGTCTCTTCAAAGTGAGGAGTTTCCCGGCCAACGCACCAAATGTTGTAGCCACGCGTTCCGGGAAACAAACTCACTCAGAAGGACAATGCAGATAGTGGAGTGCTGTTTATCACACCGGCAGGCCCAAGGCAGAGCCTTCTCTTAGCCAAGGACCCTGACCAGTTTTTGTGAAAACCTTACATTCCCTAAGTGTACCTGTTCAAACCCACCTCCCCAAATTCTCTGAAACTAGTCTGAACAGAGGGAAAGAAAGATACAAAGTTAACCCATGATTCGTATGCCTTAAGCCTAGGTAGTTAACAGTGGGCAATTATCAATAAGCTTGTGCTCATACCCCAATAAGCATAATAGAATTTATGATTCTATTTGGTTACGCAGATAATTAGTGTATTCTTCTAGGCGATGGAGAGTTTAGATACGAGCCCTGGGGCTCTTCCTTTGGGTGAGAGGAGTCTGGTTTTCCAGTTGGTATGTCGTTTCCATAAATACTGAGCATAGAGCTCAAAGTCCACAGTCAGGCCCAAGATGGAGTCCTGCTTTCAAGATGGAACCTGTTCTGTCTGTTTCCTTCTTCACTGCCACATTTAACCTTGAAGGATGATCCCTATCTTGGCCCCTCCCACGAGTTGATGGGACTCTAAGGGGGTTTTCTGGTAAACCGCTACCAGTTATTTCCTTAAAAAGCCAAAGGGAAACTAAATTTGAAATTAACGGAAAGCGTGTCAGATTTTTGTAGATGCCTGGAATGCACTCTCTAAACTTCACTTGCTCTGCAGCCTGAAGATGGGCTGCTGGGAAAACTGGCAGAAGCCTGAGAAAGGTGAAGATCCCTGTTAGCCTCCCTGGATCTCTGTAGTGCCTGGTTGAGGAAGGAAAGCACGATCCTCTTGTGAACTGGTTTTGGGGTACCAGTTGGTTATCAATCCTTTTTTTCTTATTGTTATTGTTTTCTTGTCTGTTTAGTTTTGTGTCTTTAGATCTCGATTCAGGTTTCTACCTGCCTGGGGCATGCAGGTTGTCATCACTCACATTTGCAGGTTGGGGGCCCCAAAATTAGGCTGGACCAAAAAATGTGGGTCAGATATGGTCCTACTGACTGTTGCCAAGGTGCTTGAAAAATGTCACCTGCCATATGAATAAACAAAGGATGCTGTTGTTCAGTCACTAAGTTGTGTCTGACTCTTTGTGACCCCAAGGACTACAGCACACCAGGCCTCCCTGTCCTTCTCTATCTCCCAGAGTTTGCTCAAACTCATGTCCATTGAGTCGGTGATGCCATCCAACCATCTTATCCTCTGTCTTCCCCTTCTCCTACTGCCTTCAATCTTTCCAAGCATCAGGGTCATTTCCAATGAGTCAGTTCTTCGCATCAGGTGGCCAAAATATTGGAGTTTCAGCTTCAGCATAAGTCCTTCCAATGAATATTCAGGACTGATTTCCTTTAGTATGGACTGGTTTGATCTCCTTGCTGTCCAAGGGACTCTCAAGAGTCTTTTCCAACACCGCAATGCACAAGCATCAATTCTTCCACGTTCAGCTTTCTTTATAGTCCAACTCTCACATCCATACATGACTACTGGAAAAACCATAGCTCTGACTAAATGGACCTTTATTGGCAAAGTGATGTCTCTTTTTTTAATATGGTGTCTAGGTTTGTCAGA
Organism: Nanger dama; assembly: GCA_917880005.1. NCBI lineage: Eukaryota > Metazoa > Chordata > Mammalia > Artiodactyla > Bovidae > Nanger > Nanger dama. The sequence goes on from CAKJTW010000016.1 coordinate 43,976,564, forward strand.
GCTTTTCTTCCAAGGAGCTAGCATCTTTTAATTTCATGGCTGCAGTCACCATCCACAGTGATTTTGGAGCCCTTTCTCTTTTCTTGGGTTTCAAAGAATGTAGCTGCCATCAAGCCAGCAGCCAAGCCAGCCACCCCCAACTGTGTACCCTGAAGTGAGTTAGGATGGAGAAAAGTAGGATACTGGCCCTACATAGTTAAGGTGCAAATCAGAGGAATGATTTCAATGAACACACATTCTTGAGTCTTCCCACGTATAGAAAAGCACTAAATTCATTAACTTGAGATGTATGGCTTTCTTTCATTAACAGATGTTCTGACTACCGGGTTTTTTTACAAAACTCCTATATATCTTGGCTCCTCCCTTATCTCTTTGGAGCAGCCCCTCACAGCTAAGAGGCTATCTTTCAGACTTAAGTCCTCAGAAAGTGAACTGAATAAATAATAATTCTCAACTTTTAGGTTGTACATTTTTTCAGTCAACACCAGCTCTCGATGGGATTATTTAAGTCTTTGGCTGCCTTTGGGAGTGGCTCTGGATCTTGGGAGATGTAGTGTCTATTTCTGCTTTATTGACTATGCCAAAGCCTTTGACTGTGTGGATCACAATAAACTGTGGAAAATTCTGAAAGAGATGGGAATACCAGACCACCTGACCTGCCTCTTGAGAAATCTGTATGCAGGTCAGGAAGCAACAGTTAGAACTGGACATGGAACAATAGACTGGTTCCAAATAGGAAAAGGAGTACGTCAAGGCTGTATACTGTCACCCTGTTTATTTAACTTCTATGCAGAGTACATCATGAGAAATGCTGGACTAGAAGAAACACAAGCTGGAATCAAGATTGCTGGGAGAAATATCAATAACCTCAGATATGCGGATGATACCACCCTTATGGCAGAAAGTGAAGAGGAACTAAAGAGCCTCTTGATGAAAGTGAAAGAGGAAAGCGAAAAATTTGGCTTAAAGCTCAACATTCAGAAAACAAAGATTATGGTATCCGGTTCCATCACTCCATGGGAAATAGATGGGGAAACAGTGGAAAAAGTGTCAGACTTTATTTTTGGGGCTCCAAATCGCTGCAGATGGTGACTGCAGCCATGAAATTAAAAGACGCTTACTCCTTGGAAGAAAAGTCATGGCCAACCTAGATAGTATATTCAAAAGCAGAGACATTACTTTGCCGACTAAGGTCCGTCTAGTCAAGGCTATGGTTTTCCCTGTGGTCATGTATGGATGTGAGAGTTGGACTGTGAAGAAGGCTGAGCGCTGAAGAATTGATGCTTTTGAACTGTAGTGTTGGAGAAGACTCTTGAGAGTCCCTTGGACTGCAAGGAGATCCAACCAATCCATTCTAAAGGAGATCAGCCCTGGGATTTCTTTGGAAGGAATGATGCTAAAGCTGAAACTCCAGTACTTTGGCCACCTCATGCTAAGAGTTGACTCATTGGAAAAGACTCTGATGCTGGGAAGGGTTGGGGGCAGGAGGAGAAGGGACAACAGAGGATGAGATGGCTGGATGGCATCACTGACTTGATGGACATGAGTTTGAGTGAACTCTGGGAGTTGGTGATGGACAGGGAGGCCTGGTGTGCTGTGATTCATGGGGTCACGAAGAGTTGGAAACTACTGAGCGACTGAACTGAACTGAATAATCTGGGGTCTCCCAAAGTTTTAAATGCACGTAGGGGAGCCACTGATCAGCCAACAGATGGTTTCTCTCTGACTGAAAGGATGAAAAGAGAATAGAATGATGGAACCAGCTCCAAGACATCACCTGACATCATCTCTTGTGACTACTACACTGAGAACAGAAGAGGCAATGGCGACTGAGGGTCATGCTAGTACTGGCACTTTTTAAACATTTTTATTTATTTAATTTTTGGCTGCCCTGGATCTTCATTGCTACATGTGTCCTTTCTCCAGTTGCAGTGAACCAGGGCTGCACTTGAGCTGCAATGCATGGGCTTCTGTTCGTGGTGGCTTCTCTTGTTGCAAAGCATGAGCTCTAGGGCATGTGGGCTCAGTAGTTGTGGCCCATGGGCTTAGCTGCCCTGCAGCACATGAGATCTTCTTGGACCAGAGATCAAACCCATGTCTCCCACACTGGAAGGCAGACTCTTAATCACTGAACCAGCAGGGAAGTCCAGTACTGATAGTTTTGACCAAACCTTGTGAATGGTCAAGAGGATGAAAAAAAGGAAGAATTACTTCCCTGGTGGCTCAGATGATGAAGAATCTGCCTGCAGTGCAGGAAACCCAAGCTGCATCCCTAGATCAGGAAGATACCCTGGAGAAGGACATGGCAACCCATTCCAGTATTCTTGCCTGGGGAATCGCATGGACAAGAGGAGTCTGGTGGGCTACAGTCCATGGGGTCACAAAGAGTTGGACATGACTGAGCAACTAACACTGACATAAATTTGTATGAAAAATACTGGAACCACTCCTGCCCAGGGTTCCAGAGCAACAGACCCAGACTCAGTAACTTTGGCTCTATTAGTGTTCTGCTTGACCAGAAACACAGTATATGTACTCAGCCAATTCCCAAACACTAAGCCAGCCCTGGGCTCTATACTTACTTCATGGTTTTTCATTCATTTTCTATTTTTCTCTTCCTTGTTCCTTATTCTTTAGTTTCAGCCCCATTCTGAATTTTTTAGATCCCTGGGAACAAACACTGGTCACTTCATGAAGAATTAGAGTATGTTTAACACTTAAATTTTCTTCCTTAATCTTTTTTTTTTTTTTTTGACCTGCTGCTCAACTTGTGGGATCTCAGCTTCTAGACTAGGGATTGAACTTGGGCGATGGCAGTGAAAGCATGGGATCCTAACCACTAGGCTACCAGGGAATGCCCCTTAATCATTTTTTTTTTAAACAGTACTACTGTGGGCAAGAATCCCTTAGAAGAAATGGAGTAGCCATCATAGTCAACAAAAGAGTCCAAAATGCAGTACTTAGATGCAATCTCAAAGACAAAAGAACAATCCTTGTTCAATTCCAAGGCAAACCATTCAATATCACAGTTATCCAAGTCTATGCCCCAACCAGTAATGCTGAAGAAGCTGAAGTTGAACGGTTCTATGAAGACCTACAAGACTTTCTAGAACTAATACCCCAAAAAGATGTCCTTTTCATTATAGGGGACTGGAATGCCAAAGTAGGGAGTCAAGAAATACCCGGAGTAACAGGTTAATTTGGCCTTGGAGTACAGAATGAAGCAGGGCAAAGGCTAACAGAGTTTTGTCAAGAGAATGCACTGGTCATAGCAAACACCCTCCTCCAACCACACAAGAAAAGACTCTATACATGGACATCACCAGATGGTCAATACCGAAATCAGATTGATTATATTTTCTGCAGCTCAAGATGGAGAAGCTCTATACAATCAGCAGAAACAAGGATGGGAGCTGACTGTGGCAGTTCATGTGACCATGAACTCCTTATTGCCAAATTCTGACTTAAAGAAAGTAGCGAAAACCACTAGACCATTCAGGTATGACCTAAATCAAATCCCTTAAGATTATACAGTGGAAGTGACAAATAGACTCCAGGAATTAGATCTGATAGACAGAGTGCCTGAAGAACTATGGAGGGAGGTTTGTGACATTGTACAGGAGGCAGGGATAAGACCATCCCCAAGGAAAAGAAATGGAAAAAGGCAAAATGGTTGTCTGAAGAGGCCTTACAAAAGGCTGTGAATAGAAGAGAAGCGAGGCGAAGGAGAAAAGGAAAGATATACCCATTTGAATGCAGAGTTCTAAAGAATAGCAAGGAGAGTTAAGAAAGCCTTCCTCAGTCATCAGTGCAAAGAAATAGAGGAAAACGATAGAATACAAAAGTCTAGAGATCTCTTCAAGAAAGCTAGAGATACCAAGGGAACATTTCATGCAAAGATGGGCACAATAAAGGACAGAAATGGTATGGGCCTAACAGAAGCAGAAGATATTAAGAAGAGTTGGCAAGAATACACAGAAGAAGTATACAAAAAGATCTTCATGACCCAGATAATCATGATGATGTGATCACCCACCTAGAGCCAGACATCCTGGAATGTGGAGTCAAGTGGGCCTTAGGAAGAATCATTACTAACAAAGCTAGTGGAGGTGATGGAATTCCAGCTGAGCTGTTTCAAAACCTGAAAGATGATGCTATGAAAGTGCTGCACTCAAGATGCCAGGAAATTTGGAAAACTCAGCAGTGGCCACAGGACTGGAAAAGGTCAGTTTTCATTCCAGTCCCAAAGAAAGGCAATGCCAAAGAGTGCTCAAACTACTGAACAATTGCACTTATCTCACACGCTAGTAAAGTAATGCTCAAAACTCTCCAAGTCAGGCTTCAACAGTATGTGAACCGTGAACTTCCAGATGTTCAAGCTGGTTTTAGAAAAAGCAGAGGAACCAGAGATCAAATTGGCAACAACCATTGGATCATGGAAAAAGCAAGCGAGTTCCAGAAAAACATCTATTTCTGCTTTATTAACTATGCCAAAGCCTTTGACTGTGTGGACCACAACAAGCTGTGGAAAATTCTTAAAGAGATGGGAATACCAGACTACCTGACCTGCCTCTTGAGAAACCTGTATGCAGGTCAGGAAGCAACAGTTAGAACTAGACATGGAACAATAGACTGGTTCCAAATAGGGGAAAGGAATATGTCAAGGCTGTATATTGTCATCCTGCTTATTTAACATTTATGCAGAGTACATCATGGGAAACCCTGGACTGGATGAAGAACAAGCTAAAATCAAGATTACCAGGAGAAATATCAGTAACCTCACACATGCAGATGACACCACCCTTATGGCAGAAAGTGAAGAACTAAAGAGCCTCTTGATGGAAGTGAAAGAAGAGAGTGAAAAAGTTGGCTTAAAACTCAACATTCAGAAAATGAAGATCATGGTCCCATCACTTCATGGCAAATAAATGGGAAGACAGTGGGAGACTTTATCTTTGGGGGCTCCAAAATCACTGCAGATGGTGACTGCAGCCATGAAATTAAAAGACTCTTGCTCCTTGGAAGAAAAGCTATGACCAACCTAGATAGCATATTCAAAAGCAGAGACATTACTTTGCCAACAAAGGTCTGTCTAGTCAAGGCTATGGTTTTTCCAGTAGTCATGTATGGATGTGAGAGTTGGACTATAAAGAAAGCTGAGCGCTGAAGAATTGATGTTTTTGAACTGTGGTGTTGGAGAAGACTCTTTGAGAGCTCCTTGGACAGCAAATAGATCCAACCAGTCCACCCTAAAGGAAATCAGTCTGGAATATTCACTGGAAAGACTGATGTTGAAGCTGAAACTCCAATACTTTGGACCCCTGTTGCGAAGATCTGACTCATTTGAAAAGACTCTGATGCTGGTAAAGATTGAAGGCGGGAGAAGGAGACGACAAGAGGATGAGATAGTTGGATGGCATCTGACTCAGTGGACGTGAGTTTGAGTGAAGTCCCGGAGCTGGTGATGGACACGGAGGCCTGGCGTGCTGCAGTTCCTGGGGTCGCAAAGAGTCGGACACGACTGAGCGAACTGAACTGGATAATACTAATCTGTTATAAATGCTGAAGTAGTCACAGATTAAATAATGAGATGCGCTTTAAAACAATCCTATTGGATGGGGAAAGATTGACTAAGGATAGATTGGTAGTATTTAGATTATTGTTGACACGAGGTAATGTATACATGAGTGTTCATTATACTATTCTCTCCATTTCTGTGAATGTTTGAAATGGTCTATGAAAAAAAGAAGAATATGGGGCTTCTTAATCACAGAATTTCAAGCCAGTCATGATCCGCCCCCTTCCTTTTCCCTCAATAAATTGGGTTGACTACTGCAGCATCCTCCTCTCTCTGTAGTGGTTCGTTCCACTCTTCCGCGGTCTTTCCGTGCTTCTTTTCTCCTAGTTCCCGCGCTGTCCACCTCCCCCCACGCAGTCCCAATGGTTTAGCCTGGCTTTCCGTAGGCAACCCCGTGGGGCAGAGCAGGAGGTTTCCGCGAGTGGCCGCAGTCCCCTCCCCGGAGACCACTTGGACCGCTCCGCGTAGGTAGTGGGAGGGTAATCTTGGGGCAGGACGCGAGTCTTGGGCTCTGATTGGTCAGTGCCGGAGTAAACATCCGTCTGGGTGGGGCGGGACCGGAAGTGGAAGGCGAAGGCGGCGGCTGAGGCGGCTGTGGAGATTCTGGACTTGTACTTGGAACCTGCAGGTGCCATGTGCCGGGCTGAGCCGCGCTGAGAGGGCCGCGGGGCACTGAAGGGGACGGGAGGCTGGGCCATGGCTGGCGCTCGGGCCGCCGCTGCTGCCTCGGCAGGGTCCTCGGCTTCTTCGGGCAGCCCACAGCCACAGGAGCCAGGACTCGGGGAGCTGCTGGAGGAGTTCTCCCGGACTCAGTACCGGGCCAAAGACTGCAGTGGGACGGGCGGCTCTAAGGTGAGTACGGAGCAGCAGTGAGCAGAAAGAGAAGGTCCCTGCCTTGGGAAGTAACTGAGGAGGGGCTGAGGTCAGGGGTGAGAGGACGGAAGGAGAGGGAAGTTCCCAGGGTCTGGACTTTGAAAGGAGGAACTGGGGTCAGAGTGAACCAAGGCAGGAGGACATTTTGGTTTGAGACAGAAAGGTTGGAGGTCAGGGATCAGCCCTGAGAGACCGTGTTCATAGATTAGAGAGGGGGAGCTGAAGGGTGGGGATAATTCTCTTGCATCAGGTATGGGGACAAAAGCCCTCAAGTCTAGACTTCTTAAAGGCTAGAGGATTTCTGCAAGTCAGAGATTAGAGTGAAGGGGCTGGAGGGATGGTGCAGAATGGAGCAAAGAGGTAAGCCTAGTAGTGTTGCGTCCTTAAACAGTCTCAGCATGACTTAGAATTAGATCCATTCCTTTCCTTCTCACATAGAGTAAGAAGACAGCCCACACTCTCTATTCCTTTATCAAAAGCAACTCTTAGTTCTTCTGTTTTTCTACCCTTGGGATTCCCTTCAGTCTCTTTATTACTAGACCTGGAAAGTTTCCAGTCTGGTCACGCCATTTCCATCTTAGGCACTGCCTGGCAGTCTGATGGGAGTCTTGCTGACCCTACCATCTTTCATTCCTCACGTGGTTTTGGCAGGTTTAGGCATCAGGTTTTCCAGTGGAATTCTCTTCCATGCAGAGCCATGAAACTCTGGTTTGGCTCCAGACCATCAGCATCACCTGGGGTTTTTATTAAAAATAAAGGTTCCTTGGTCCCACCCAGTCCTACTGAGTTAGAATTTCTGAGGTTGGGAACCTGGAATTTGTAATTTTTCATAGTTTTCTTAATGATGTTCATGTCCCTTGAAATTTGAGGATTCCTCATTCCTGTGAGTTTTTCCCACCCCATTGATCTTTTGGGTGGTTTCAGGGTCAGTGGTTTTCCTGGGCCTCTTTTCATTTTACACACCCATGAAGATCATTGTTGTAAAAAGTTATGTTTGACTTTCACTCCAGCTGGCCTTAAACTTTCTGATCTTTTGCAGGCTTGTTGAGATGTTAGAGGTTTTCTGCCCTTCTTCTAGGGGCCTTTCCTGAAATGAGCAAAATAAGAGCAGTTTTAAGGGAGCTGTTCCTTCTATTTCATAAGCAAATTGTAAGGAGACACCTTTGTCTGCAGCTTCTACTCATTGCAGTAATTAGAGCTTCTAGGTACTGTTTTATGACTGGAGAATTAAGAAGCATCTGGAGCCAAAGGAAGATAATATTTTGATGCTGGTTAAAATAACCTAGAGCAAAGCTTCTTAATACTTAGGGGCTGTGAACCCCTTTGAGAATATCATGAAAGGTGTAATTCTCTTTGGATGCCTAAGAAACACAGTTTCATCACAACATTGAGGGCTTCAGAGTCCCTTCCTGCCCCCATCAAAGTTTATTACATGGGTTCATGAACTACACGTTTAGGGCCTATGACCTAGCAACAGGTCTCTTCCTTGTATTGAATTATAATTATAGAGGGAACGGTTATTCCCAGAGATTGCTCCAGGGCTGCTGCTGCTGCTGCTAAGTCGCTTCAGTCGTGTCCAACTCTGTGTGACCCCTTAGACAGCAGCCTATCAGGCTCCCCCGTCCCTGGGATTCTCCAGGCAAGAGTACTGGAATGGGTTGCCATTTCCTTCTCCTATGCATGAAAATGAAAAGTGAAAGTGAAGTTGCTCAGTCGTGTCCGACTCTCAGCGACCCCATGGACTGCAGCCCACCAGGCTCCTCCGTCCATGGGGTTTTCCAGGCAAGAGTGCTGGAGTGGGGTGCAGGCAGGACCCATCTAATTCTCAATCCCAGAATCTTCTTTATGTTCATTTCTCCTCCTCTGTGCAGGTTGAACGCATTGAGAAGAAGTGTCTGGAGCTGTTTGGCCGAGACTACTGTTACAGCGTGATCCAGAATGTGAATGGGGATATCTGCGGCCACTACCCACAGCACATCGTGTTCCTGGAGTATGAGAGTTCAGAGAAGGAGAAAGACACGTGAGCATCATGTCACCAAGGCATGCCCTTCTGGGAACGCCTTGACATCTCATCCCCAGGGCCAGAAAAGTCTGTTGTTGGGCAAGACAAACTTGCTTTTCCCCGATGTTAAGCCTTGTTGGCATCCTGATAGCACAGCATAGAAGAAGAAGCTGAAAGTCAAAGTCCTGGTCTCCTGTTTTACTCCCACCCTATTGGTCATTGTCCTAAGACAGCTAATGTCATGCCCCACCTCCCTGAACCTCAGTGTTTCCTTTTTTAAGAGTGAGTGGGAGGTGTGCTTTGTGGACATGCTTAAGGGCATGTACATGTATAGAGCTTAAAAGCCTGAGGTCAGTGTACTTGCTGGCTGTATCACTAACTTGGGCAAGTTGTTGAACTGCTTTGGCTCTTAGTTTCCTCATCAGGTTCTATCTCTATTTAGAAAAGTGAGTAGTGCAATCCCTGCTGATAAATGGGACTATTCCAAGCTTGATGTGTGTGCTCTAAGAGTTAGAAATAAGTGCTGATATTTGGACCTACCAAAGCCTGGGTACTTTTCTGTGAGGTAACAGTTCACCGGGTACTAGTGACCCAGAGCACCCAGCACAGGATGCAGCCCATAGGCAGTAAGTAAACGGTAGCAGTTGTTAGACACTGATAAGTAATCAGGCTTATTACTTATAAAGCTTATAAGAAATAATAAGTACTTATAAGAGGCTTATAAGGCTCTAGGAAGTGCTTTATGTTGATCTCAAAGTTTGTTCTGCTAGACTTCCTGCTTGCTATTGATTTTAAGGGAATTCCAGGAGGTGCTGCCAACAATATCTGAAACCCTGGCCCCAGGGAAGCACTGTTATGAGAAGGGCTACAGTAGAGTCAGTCTACAGGGTGTAGCAGGCCATCATTGCTCACAGCACTGCTCAGAGCTCACTGGCTAGAGATTCTGAGTCCTGGGCTCCAGAGCCACTGAATCAGAATCGCGGCATAACAAGATGGCCCATACATACATAGAGGTTGGAGAAGTGCTGCTGTAGACAAGTTGGGGAGAAGGGTAGATCCTGCCTGGTGTGTGAGTGTTTGGGAAGACCCTGTGGTGGAGATGCCTTTCAGCTGGAATTGCACAGACAAGTTGAAATGTCCCTGAAATGTCCCTAGTTAGGGACTAGCTTGTATAAGGTCTTGATCGTTGGTCCAAGGAGTGCAGACTTGTGGATGTTAGTGTTTATTGGGCTAGTACCCTCTAAGCACTCATTGAAATCACAGATTCCAGGGGCCCTAAATCAGAATTTCTACATCACAGAGAGCTTCCTAGATGACTCCTTTGCTATAACCTGGAACCACAGGGAGCTAGAGAGGGCTTTCATGTAGACAAATTTGCTCATGTATAAGATGGGAGACATCTAAGTGTGCCCTCTAACCAGGTCGAGGTGGAGTTCCCTGACAAAAAGTTCCTTGACAACTTACTGGGGGAATTAACTGTATGTAGATTATAGCACGTGTATGCCTGCCTCTTCTATCACTGCCAGGAAGCTCCCACTTTGCCGAGCAGAGTCTGTCCTACCAGGCCAGGACCACCACAGTATATCGCTAACCCTAGTGGAATTATAGTCTGTTTTTACTTTTCACTTCTTGCAAGACCTCAAAGTGATACTAAGTGGGCCATGTCTTAAAGAGAAGGGAATATGTGCATGTGTAGGTGAGAAGAAATAGAACTTTTTGCTTCTTTACATGCCTGGATTTGGTGTTACTATGACACTAGTTAGACTGAATTGCACAGGGTAGAACTGGATTCAGGAAGTGGCTTGGTTCTATTAATCCACCTCCCCAGTTTAGCCCATCATCTGGAAAGAGAAGCCTGGATGGGGGTCTCTGAATGGCCAAGACATGTGTTTGTCAGCAAGACAAACTGCTGCCATGGGGCACATCTCAGGGATCTAGTTGGAGACCCTGCCAGAGATATGAAATCCTTACCTTTAGGTCTGGTCAGTAACACAGACCAATAAATGAGCAATGATTGTAACAAAGGCCAGAATTAGGGCAGATATAGGTGAGGCATTGGGAGACAGAGTTAAAATCCTGCACTTGATAATCCCCACTGGTGTGTGAGCGTAGGATAGGGGGTTTCCCTCATACCACTGATTTTCAGACACCAGCTGTGTGTTCTACAATTCAACTCAACTCTGACACCATCTACCCAGAGGTAGCTTCAGATCTTACAAGCTAAGGGCTCAGTCCCACAAGACAAACATAAATACATAGCCCACTTTCATTCCTTCGAAGAAAAGTATCATGTGTCAGACACAGCCCACTGTTTAGCGCGGTAAGAGAAAGATCCTAAGGCCAAGAAATAATAAAAATAAAAACAGGAACCACTGAGAACAGAAATTGAATTGGTTCTTTGAGTAGGGGACCCAGGACAATAAATCACCAGATAGCCTAGTGAAAAAAGTGTGCCTTCTTCCACGTAAGACTGTCTAGAGCCCTGAGGATGGAAATGCTGGCGTGTTCTCTCTTTCGGTTTTGTGGAGCGTTTGTTGAATGGAAGTATTCAGCCTGGGAGACTCAAATGCAGTTTCAAGGCATTTATAGCTGCTGGTGTGAGCTCAGAGTCAGTTAAAGCAGACAGTGCTGGGACTTCTGGGCTCCCATTGCAGGGAGCCTGGGTGCAATCCCTGGTCAGGGAACTAGGTTTTGCATGCCATAGCTAAAGAACCCACATACTTCAATTAAGACCTGATGAAGTCAGATAAATAAAAATAATTTTTTTTAAACTCAGCAGATAGTGCTCATCTCATCTGTGCAAATGACCTGGGGCCACCAAAAGGTGGGAGGAAGACTAATGTGAGCAGTATTAGGTGTATTTTGTTTTACATTCTCTTGGCATCTGAGTTTAATTAGGCAGTTATTTTTTACTCAGTTACCTTTTTATTTCACAGAGTGAGGGGAAGGTGGTAGAACTTCCAGTGAGCCATGTTTTTCTGGGGCCTGACTGATTGGCCTGTGCCAGCTTCCTGGTAACTGAGCTGGAAAAGAATCTGCCTGCAATGCAGGAGCAGGAGACCCCGGTTCGATTCCTAGGTTGGAAAGATCCCCTGGAAAAGGGATAGGCTACCCACTCCCAGTATTCTTGGGCTTCCCTCATGGCTTAGATGGTAAAGAATCCACCTGCAGTGCAAGTGACCTGGGTTCCATCCCTGGGTTGGGAAGATCCACTGGAGGGAGGCATGGCAACCCACTCCAGTATTCTTACCTGGAGAATCCCATGGACAGGGGAGCCTGGCAGGCTACAGTACATGTGGTCGCAGAGTTGGAGATGACTGAGCAACTAAGCCCAGCGCTCTGTACGTACCGTGAAGAGGCCCTCCAGCCTTCTTCCTTCCTTCAGAAAAGAAAAAAATCTTGGTCGTAAAAATAACATGGGGACTTCCCTTGTGGTCCAGTGGTTAAAATTCTTGAGCTTCCACTGCAGGGACCACGCACTCCCGGTCAGGGAGCTAAGATCCTGCATGCTGCACGGTGCAGCAAAAAAACAGAAAGAAAAGAGAAAAAGAGTCTTATGTAGTCACTTCTCTATTTGAATTGTAGTAAAGATGTAATAAATTTGTGATTTAAAACAAAATGCTTAATGAAAATGGGGAAAAAAATCTTAAATCATACCTTACAGAAACATACACCATGGAAAGTTTAAGTCCTCTTCCTTTATCCTCTTGTTTTCTTTCTATAGTCACCAAACTGTTGGTCCAAGTTTTTTTTTATTATTATTATTTTTTATGCTTCCTGTACCTGCTTTCTCTAACCTGTATCCCCAGATAAGAGGATTTTTCAGTGATTATTTGTTCAAATAATTTTTCTCTCCCTCTCTCTCTTCTCTTTCTGAGACCCATATAATGCAAATGTTAGTACATTTGATATTGTCTTAGGGGTCTCTTAAGCTCCTCTCATTAAAAAATCTTTCTTGCTATACTCATTGGGTGATTTTTATTTTGCTATCTTTCAGATTGCTCATCTGTTCTTCCATATCACCTGATTTGGTATTGATTCCGTCTACTGTATTTTTAATTTCAGTTATTCTATTATTCAAATCTGATTGATTCTTATTTTTCTGTTTTTTCTTTTTCCTCTCTTTTGGATTGGAGAATAATTGCTTTACAGTGTTCTGGTGGTCTTTGCTTTACATCAGTGCAAATCAGTCATAATTATATATGGTGGCGCTAGTGGTAAAAATGGCACCCCACTCCAGTACTCTTGCCTGGAAAATTCCATGGACAGAGGAGCCTGGCAGGCTGCAGTCCATGGGGTCACTAAGAGTCGGACACGACTGAGCGACTTCACTTTGACTTTTCACTTTCATGTATTGGAGAAGGAAATGGCAACCCACTCCAGTGTTCTTGCCTGGAGAATCCCAGGGACGGGGGAGCCTGGTGGGCTGCTGTCTATGGGGTCGCACAGAGTCGGACACGACTGAAGTGACTTAGCAGCCGCAGTGGTAAAAAGCCTGCCTGCCAGTGCAGGAGACATAAGAGATGCTGATTTAGTCCCTGGATGGGAAAGATGCCCTAGAGGAGGAAAAGGCAATCTGCTCCAGTATTCTTGCCTAGAGAATCCCACTGACAGGAGCCTGGTGGGCTACAGTCCATGGGGTCACAAAGAGTCAGGCATGACTGAAGTAACTTAACACACGTGCATGCACAAACATATATATCCCCTCTCTCTTGCACCTTTCTTCACCTCTGCATTCCACCCCTCTAGATCGTCACAGAGTCCCAGGCTGGGCTCGCTGTGTTATACAGCAGCTTCCTGCTTGTTATCCATTTTACACATGATAGTATATATATATATATATCAGTGCTGCTTTCTCAATTTGTCCTACACTCTCCTTCCTGCTGTTTCCACCAGGTCGTTCACTATGTCTGTGTCTCCATTTCTTCTCTGTAAATAGGTTCATCAGAACTATTTTTCTAGACTCCAAATACCAGGTTTTTATTTGAAGACCTTGTTTTAACTTCAGTTTCAAATCCTCACTCGATAGTAGTTATTTTATTATTAACTGGGTTGAGAATATATCTATGAAGGCTACTAAGAAAGCAGCAGTGTTTTCAGAAGACTGTATTTTTATTAATGCCAACAGAATTTAGATATGCTTAAAAAGGTACCAGTGGTATTTAGGAGTCACTGAACTTACTCGTTCTGAAACAGTTATTTGTGTGCACATGTCATGCAATGACACTAGCAGGACTGGGATGTAGGAGGGATGACGCCCTCTTGGACTTGGCCTGAAACTCAACCCTTGTAAGGAAGGAGCTTGACTGTCTTCCTTCCTTTTCCTCCATTACTCTGCATAGCCGGGAGAGCTTCCCACTGTTGAACTTCCTGCCTCCTGTTTCTCTTGGAACCAGAAATTCTTACTGGCTGATATGGAGCCTTTTGTTAAGAATCGTGGGTGAATCTGTGACAGTAGACCCTTATTTTAAGGGTCTGCTATAGGTGTTATTTGCTTAAACTCATTTCTAAATGTGTCTCTGTGTGTGTTCTAGAAGCTCCCTTAGCAAAGCTGGGTGTTAACTTCCATGCTTCTCAAGGCCACAAATAGCTTCTGTTTCACCACCTTTGCTCCAGCATTCCCTGCCCTGTTGACATTTTAGACTGTTAGTGTTGGTTGAAATGTTGGTGATGTATCAGAGGCTCATAACCATGTGGAATGTGAACTTCATCATATCCTGCCCTCTGAAAGATCACAGAGATGGCCCCGTTATTGTCAGAGGGTCCCCAACATATTTGTCCTACTTTTGGAGTGAAAACCTGAGCACCCTAGACATAATCAACATTCAGTTTGCTTCCTGTGTTTGTTCATTTTCAGTACCATGTCTTCACAGTAGCTTACTTTTTTGTTTTGATCTTAAAGGTTTTGAAATCAGGATGATTTCAGTTTTAGTACCTATAATCTGGCTTTTTTTTTTCCTTTTCTTGAAAATCTTAAAATGTCTGTGATCTAGAATTTAGGAATCTGAGCATTTATTCAACTTGAAATGAATATTTACACACACACACCCCTAGCATGGGTTACACAGTACTCATGCACAAGTAGCCTAACCTACCTCTCTTGCCTTGTGTTAGGTTTCAGAGCACTGTGCAGGTGAGCAAATTGCAGGATCTCGTCAACCGCAGCAAGACAGCCAGGTGCAGAGGACGGTTTGTCTGCCCAGTGATCCTGTTCAAAGGCAAGGTAAGACCTCCCTATAGCCTCGCTCTCCCTCCCTTGGACATACCTGGCTTAATGCAGAGTGTACAGTTGTCTCAGCAGTGGCCACAGGACTGGAAAGGGTCAGTTTTCATTCCAATCCCAAAGAAAGGCAATGCCAAAGAATGCTCAAACTACTGAACAATTGCACTTATCTCACACGCTAGTAAAGTAATGCTCAAAATTCTCCAAGTCAGGCTTCAACAGTACATGAACTGTGAACTTCCAGATATTCAAGCTGGTTTTAGAAAAAGCAGAGGAACCAGAGATCAAATTGGCAACATCCATTGGATCATGGATAAAGCAAGCAAGTTCCAGAAAAACATCTATTTCTACTTTATTGACTATGCCAAACCCTTTGACTGTATAGATCACAACAAACTGTGGAAAATTCTGAAAGAGATGGGAATACCAGACCACCTACCTGCCTTTTGAGAAACCTGTATGCAGGTCAGGAAGCAACAGTTAGAACTAGACATGGAACAACAGACTGGTTCCAAATAGGAAAAGTAGCGCATCAAGGCTGTATATTGTCACCCTGCTTATTTAACTTACATGCAGAGTATATCATGAGAAACACTGGGCTGGAAGAAGCACAAGCTGGAATCAAGATTGCCAGGAGAAATATCAGTAACCTCACATATGCAGATGACACCACCCTTATGGCAGAAAGTGAAGAACTAAAGAGCCTCTTGATGGAAGTGAAAGAAGAGAGTGAAAAAGTTGGCTTAAAACTCAACATTCAGAAAATGAAGATCATGGTCCCATCACTTCATGGCAAATAAATGGGAAGACAGTGGGAGACTTTATCTTTGGGGGCTCCAAAATCACTGCAGATGGTGACTGCAGCCATGAAATTAAAAGACTCTTGCTCCTTGGAAGAAAAGCTATGACCAACCTAGATAGCATATTCAAAAGCAGAGACATTACTTTGCCAACAAAGGTCTGTCTAGTCAAGGCTATGGTTTTTCCAGTAGTCATGTATGGATGTGAGAGTTGGACTATAAAGAAAGCTGAGCGCTGAAGAATTGATGTTTTTGAACTGTGGTGTTGGAGAAGACTCTTGAGAGTTCCTTGGACTGCAAAGAGATCCAAGCAGTCCATCCTGAAGGAAATCAGTCCTGAGTATTCATTGGAAGGAATGATGCTAAAGCTGAAACTCCCAGTACTTTGGCCACCTGATGTGAAGAGCCGACTCATTTGAAAAGACCCTGATGCTGGGAGAGACTGAAGGCAGGAGGAGAAGGAGATGACAGAGAATGAGATGATCAGATGGCATCTGACTCAATGGATATGAGTTTGAGTAAACTCCGGAAGTTAGTGATGGACAGGGAGGCCTGGTGTGCTGCAGTCCATGGGGTCACAAAGAGTCGGACACGACTGAGCGACTGAACTGAACTAAACTGACAGTTGTCTTGTTGCCAGGCAAGTTTGCATGGTTAACGGGTGCCTGGTGTGGTGCAGGCCAGAGAATCAGACCAATTCCAATATCACTTTTTCCAAGGGTGACTCTAGATAGGAAAGGGATGGTCACAGCAGAGGACTCCACTCTATGTCCTGGAGCCTTGCTGCCTAGGTTCTGATCGCAGCTCTGCTGCTTCCTGCCTATGCAAGACCTCCATTTCCTCCTCTGTCAAATGGGAAAAATAATCATGCTTACGTTACAAGTTTATGAATAGGTTAGATCAGATAATTTTTTGTCCATTCTTTCAGTAGAGTAATTTACCAAGTATTTATTGAATATGTATCATATTCAGGCCTTAAGGTACCTCAGCATATATGATAAACAAAAATTTGCACCCTTACCAAGCTTATATTCTATTTAGTGTTGTTAATTTGGTACCCAAATAGGGTCTCATTTCACCTATTTTTATAATCCCATTTTGCAGATGAAATGAAGGCTCAAAGTGGTTAAATAACTTTCCCAAGTTTACTTTACACAACTTGAGAGCTGAGATTTCTGCAAAACGTCCTCAAGTTACTACACTGAAACTTGGGGCCACATAGTGTGGTATCAGAGGAACCCACTAAAGATGGGGAGTGATGTGGACTGACAGGCATGGCCTCATTAAGTGAGCGGGACTAGGCTACGAGCTTTGGAAGAAGAGTGGGAGGGTATTCCAGGCAGGTGCCTGCCTGGGGGCGTACAGTGAGGCAGGTGTGAAAAAGGCTGGGAGACGATGAGACGACCTGATGGGAGTGAGGTAGGTGGTGGAGCTGAGGATGGAAGGGGCTGAATGCAGGAGGTTGGATGCTGGCTGAGGTGTTTGCATTTGCCAGACAAGCCTCTGTGATTTCTGGGCAGGGAAATATAGGATACAAATATCATTTTGAGAAAGATTAATCTAGTAGAAGCAGACCAATAGCTTGGAGGAGGGGAGGAGAACAGGAATATCTGCCCTCTGTTCTGTTCATCTGGTAGGTGCCTGCGTGTGCTGTGGTCCTGGCGCCTCTGGGACTTTAGTCCATTCTCCCAGCATGTAGGCAAGGGCTGGGGCATGGCAATGCGGAAGAGAAATGCTAGCCTGATTCCTTTTGTGCCTTCATGTGACAGGAGGAGATAGGAAAGGAGAAGCAGCCACAGACTTTCATAGGGTAGGTCTGTTTCTTCTCCTGTGCTTTTCTTTCGTAAATGGAAGGAAGAAGGGCAAATGTGACAGGTGAGTCAGGAAGCCGCAGACTTTATAGGTTCGGTCTGTTTTAGGGGAAAGTATGTCTGGGAGTGAAGTTCCAGAAATTGATCATCTTAAAGCTTATTTATTCCCACTTCCCCTTTGGAAAGTTTCATGTTGCTCTAAGCTCTGACAACTCCAGTTTAGATAACTGTTATGTGGATCATAGTGTTTGTCACTAGAAATTATGTAGGAAATACTCAAACCAGTACTTCCCACAGTGTGTTCCATAGAACAGTAGTTTAAGGATATGCTTGTGCAAAGCATTCCCTCTCAAATAAGATTGAGAGACATCGCACCCTAGATTCACACTGACCCCCGAGCTCCAGATTCAGGAGGTACATTGGCAAGTGTATGTCAGTGTAGGAAAGGCTCTAAGAAGTCCTGAAGCAGAGGAATCTGTGTGGTGGTGTCCTTTCTCACTCTGCAGACCTTGAGAAGGGATTTTCCAGAATGCACTTGGGAAATTGCGGTGAGACTGAGAGAAAGAGCCCCAAGGCAACACAGTTCAGAGGGAAGGTGAAGAGTTGGAGGGATGATTTTTTTATTTTTGCCGTACCCCAAGGCTTGTGGGACCTTAGTTCCCTCACCAAGGTTCAAACCCAGGCCTTGATCGACAACGAAAGCATGAGCGCCCTAACTGCTGGACTGCCAGCAAATTCCTTTTTGGGGGCAGGGGTGCTATTATTTTGAGGAGGCTTTGACACTAAGGGCTTTACCATTCATCCTGCTTTCTTCTCCCTTTGCACCTTCCTGTCTGTCGATGTGATCCCATTGTGTTCCCTGTAGCTTCCCCTGACTCAGTCGTGTTCACTGGCTTAATACCTACTTACATACATTTTATTCCTATTGTGTTTGGAAGTCTGCTGTCTCCTCTCTCCCATAATCCCTATGAGGACAGAAGCCGTGTCTTATTACTGCTGTCCTCCCAGTGTCTAGCAGCCGCCTACCCAGCTGGTGTGGGCAGGCTCTCTAGGAAGACACTGCTCTTCGGTTACACAGTAGTGGGCTCTGTGCTGGGACAGGTGACTGAGACAGTCCTGTCACCCTGGAGCTCACTGAGTGGGGAAGGCAGAGCTATGAACTTGAGGATAAAAAGATGGGGAAGAACAAGAGAGAGTCTTCTGTTGTGAGGTCGGCATCTTGTCCTCAGGTGGATCTCCGAGCAGGCCCTAACGAGTTTGGTGACAGCAGTGTTTGCTGTCAACATACCCAGCCAAACTGGGCCGGGGAATGTATGCTCAGAAGTGCCAACTTCCTGCTTCCTTCCAAACTCAGTCCATTGTGGCTAGTGCAGCTAGTCAAACTAAACGTCTGACTTTGTTTCATTTCAGTTAATTTCCATTTTCTAATTGAAGCAATGTAGAATTTTTTTTTTATTAAACAATTTTCTTTTGAGGTAGGACTACATTACCCTTTAAACACTGAAAATAAAGCATCCTACTTGCAATGTGCTGTAATTATAAAATACATATTGGATTTTGAGAACTTAATCTCAAGAATGTAAAACATTAATAATTTAAAAAGTGATTATATGTTGACATAGTAATATCATGGGACATACAGGCTTAAATAAGATATATTATTAATTTTTTTAATAAAACTCAGTTCAGGCATTTAAGAGTAAGCTGTTGTCATGTGCCATTTTCTCCCCCATCACTTGTATCTGGTTTCTAGGCAGTTAAAATTGGAACAGCTCCTCTTTCTCTCTGTTTCCTCCCTTAAGAAATGGGGAGCAGAGATCAACTGCTTTTATTCTGTGTCCCAAAGTTGGTACTACATTTACGAATCCTACAGAGCCATCTTCTTCATGCAGCATTAGAGGCCACTCCTAATTAGGTAAATGGATAGCTTTCAGAGTGTATCCTGCTTTTTCAGTCAAAAGCTAAGCCGCTTGAAGTACAGAAATGATGGGCTGTGCACTGGAGCTGTGAAGCCCAGGAGCAAGGTCAGGCATGGACCCACCCTTGGGGTATAGCTTCCCGAGGCTCCAGCTCTCGGGACCTTCCTGTGGAGGTTGGTGGTTCACTTGGGAAGCCAGCCAGCTTGCCCATCCTCCTCCACCTGTTGAGTCCCCTGGGCTGGGTGTGGCTGCCTCTGAAACCAAAAAACAGGGACAGATTGAGGGGATTTGGGGAAATTGGGGAGCAGAAAGATGAATCTGAGCCTTGAAAAGAGCTCAGAGCTTAACAGCTCAAGATGGGATGTATATCTGCCTGAAAAAGATTTAAGAAAAATAATGGAAAGAAGAGTGAGATTTGGTGCCGCAGCTTGGATGATGGGGGAGGGGGACATGGTAACATGTGCTGGTCAAACTCAAACAACCACCTTGCCCCCGACTTGTTTGCTCATGAATCAGACCTCCCCCAATACCGCTGGAATCTTGAGGGTCCTCATCCTGAAAATGTACACTCTGTTGCTGCAACTCCTAATTACTGGGCTGGTCTCTTCCGAGTAGAGGATGTTATTTGAGGTTGGAGAGGGATCTGTGGATGGACTTGGAGATATAAGTAAATTCTGGCGTGTACATTTTTATCTGGAGACAGTTTGTCATGATCAGATTTGCAAATTCCTTTTGGACCCAGAGAAAGTGAAACATTCCGCCGTAGAGTGCATTGTCCTCAGGCTAGCAGGACTCTTTGCCCAAGCCCTTCTTTACAGGCTTCCAGCACAGCCCTTCCTCAAATGCGTTCTGCCTCCAGCACTGGAAAAGCACCCGCCGGATTTTAGCAGGTTGCTCTTCTATCATTTGCTCCCTGTCCTAAGCTGCCAGTGATGACCTGCCAGTTCCTACCATGCCCCTTTCCTGTAGCAGCAAAACTGTTTCTTTCCCACTGTCTTACAGGTGGAAAAGGAGACGCCCTCTGACAATATTCTGCAGTCTTTCAGGGACCGTCCTTATACTGCCAGGCTGCATGACCCATTCAGAAATGTCTCCCCCGTCCCCAGTTTAATCTCCCAGCCAACCTCACTGCCTCCCTCAGCCAGGGGTCACCAGATCCCAGGTACCTCTTCCCATTCCCCCACCCCTCTTGGATCTCATCAAACACAATTTATAAAGATTCAGCCTTAGAATCAGATAGTGAGAGGCTTCCCTGACAGTCTAGTGGTTAAGAATGTGCCGTGCAATGCAGTGGATGTGGGTTCAGTCCCTGGTCGGGAAGTTGAAATCCCACATGCTGCAAAGCAACTGAGACCTAACACGGCCAAATAAACTTAAAAAAAAAAAAGAAGTTCACACCTGTTGCCTGGTTTCTAGAATTCTAGCTCTTGTAATGCTGCTTCAGTGATGAGCAAAGAGTAAAAGCATAGTTAAGCACAGTTACAGTTACTACATTGCTTTAGTATGTAGAAGAGAAGGTAAAATTTCTTTAAAAAAAAAAAGCCCCCAAACATTTCTCCCTTAATTGACTCTCCCGCTCCAAAGGTTTCCCTTCCCTGCGCTAAGCAGTTGCAGTGACAGCACAGAAGCTCTGGAGGGATGTGGGCCTGGTCAGATCCCTGCTTATTCCTCACTTCGTCTCCCTGCGCCCATTGCTCTTTTCATTTGTGAAGCAGCAGCAGTGCCTGCCCCCAGCCACACTTTCCTTAAGGGCTTGTGAAAACCCAGTGGAAAGGTTGTTGTGTTTCACTGACATGCTGACATACACATGTGATAATCTCTAGGTCTTAACCCAAGTAAGACCACTTATATGTGACAACCACTGAGTCTACCCATTACCATTGGTGACACTCTGGTGCCTCTCATTTGGGAAAGAGAACCGCGTGACAGAGGCTGTAGGTTAAAATCTAGGCTTGCTTCAGAGAGACTGCTGTCACAGTGGCCCTGATGCTGAGACTTTGGGCAGTGCTCTTGCACCCATTTTGCTGGTCTGGAATGATCAGAAGAGTTCCAGGGCTTCCCCCTACTGTGTGCACTTCAGAAGACCACCTGACTGTTCATCAGAGGGTACAAACTTCCAGTTGCAAGATGAATAAGATTTGTGGATCTGATATACAGCGTGGTGGTTATACTTAATAATACTGTATTATGTACCTGAAAGTTGTAGAGAGAGATGGTCTTAAATGTTTCTACCACACACACACAAAAATGGTAATTATGTGACCTGATGCAGGTGTTAGCTAACTCTGTGGTGATAATGGTTTTGCAGTACGTTAGTGATCTTGCCTGGAGAATCCCAGGGATGGCGGAGCCTGGTGGGCTGCCTTCTATGGGGTTGCACAGAGTCAGACACGACTGAAGCGACTTAGCAGCAGCAGCAGTGATACAAATCAGCATGTTGTGCACCTTAAACTTACACAATGTCATGGGTCAATTATATCTCAAGAAAGCAGGGAAAAGTATAACCAAAAAGCTCCAGAAAACCATCTGACCCTGAAAATGTGGTTTCTCTCCCAGCACATTTGCAGGTCAGCCACACTGGCTGGATGGGGGAGCTGTATGGACGCACTGGCTACAACTATATTTTCTCAGGTGAGCGTTGAGCTGCAGCCTCTGTGACTAAGAACAGGAGCCCAGTCATGGAGAACAGCTACCCAGGGCCACAACGGTGCTGGTGATTATGGGGGTGGGCAGCAACCTGGGGGCGGGGGCAAGGGCGTCTAGAGCCCCTCCTCTTGTCATCTGAGAAGATGCTTGTGGTGAGAAGAATGCCAGGCACATGGACCATCAGGTCCTGGGAAAGGGGGGAGCATGGTGCTTGGGTGGAACCAGGGGTAGACTTGTCAAGCAGCCCTTGCCATGGCCCAAGTGCTGACCACAGGTTCCTCCTACAGGGGGTGCGGACGACGCCTGGGCAGACGCAGAGGATCTCACGGAGGAAGACTGTGCTCTTCGGTCAGTGCCAGGCAGTTAAGGGTCTGGGCTTGGGTGAGGGGCAGTTATCTGACCAGTGATGGCCATTTTCTGCTGATGGCCGTGACATCGTCAGTGGTCCAGGTGAGTGGATTGGCTTCCTTCGTCCACATCCCTGAAACAGAGTGTTTGAAGTCCACCCCGTAGCCTCACCTGCACTTTATGAACTGCCTGAGCAGCAGTCTGTCTTTATCCTGGCTGCTCACAAGGACCTCAGGGAAAGTGCCCCAGTCCTGGGGTTCCTGGCACTGCAGGCCCAAGACATGGCGCAGACACCTGTGTGTCTTCAAGCCCCATGGTTTCCAGGATGTTGATGTCCAGCCTACCAGGTGATGCTGGACACATCTGGCCTGAGGACTGTGGTCAACACATCAGAGATGCGGGCACCAGAAGTTCCGCAGCTGTGTGATTGGTGCCATAAGGGAGTACAACACAGGAGTGCTTTAAGTCCCCTGAAAGAGAGAGAGAGGGCTGGCTCCCACTCTTCCTACCTCCTTTCTAAAATACTTTTTAGAAAATGACAGTAGTGGTATTTTGGAAAAGCTCCTTTGCATGGTCTGTGCCACATGGAAAGTCTTTAACTGGTGTTGGGCATCTCTGGAATGCACATCAGCACCCTAGTCAGATCAGCTGCCCAAAATCACGGCTTGGAGCTTGAAAAGTCATCTCGCTGTGCCCAGCTTCTGCTTGCTGGTTCCACGGGCAGCGGCTCTGGCTTGCACACAGGAATGTTTGGCTCTTCCCTCGAGATCAGACGACCTCTGCTCCAGCCAGGCCATCTTCCACACCGTGCACTGTTCTTGGTGAGGCATCTGCTGGGTTCAGCAAAGCAGTGGGCATTAAAAAATTAAGTGACTATTTGTTCTACTTTTGCCTTTATCTGTATGACTGATCAGAAGGCAGCCTAGGGATTA
Source organism: Nanger dama (assembly GCA_917880005.1). Taxonomy (NCBI): domain Eukaryota; kingdom Metazoa; phylum Chordata; class Mammalia; order Artiodactyla; family Bovidae; genus Nanger; species Nanger dama. The sequence continues at coordinate 43,999,696 of CAKJTW010000016.1, forward strand.
GGAAAATTTCATCTTTCTCCTTGCTTCAGAGGCCGCCTAAGCAGAGGGAATTCACTTGCTAGTATTTCACAATCAGTTGATAAAATAGCTCTAAAAAGTCCATCTCCCAATGAGAATTCCAATCTGTTACATTTTGAGCAAGTCATATGGCTAAAAATGGTCATAAATGGGAGAGAGGGAGGAGGGTAGAGAGAGATAAACTCTAATGGAAGCTCAGAGACTCGATCAGCCACCAGCCTGCTGCTTTTTAGAACTCGGAGATTATCTTGAGTCTTCTGGCTTAATGTCAAGCAGCGCCAGAAAGCCCTTTCCTGCCCCAGCTGCATATTGCTTCTCTTTGAAATGTGTCCCAGAGAGCAGGATAATCTCTTGGAAAGTCACCTTCCCTCACCTTCACTGGGACCGCTGTCCCGTCTGGCCCTCCCAGCCTCCCTCTCCTGGAGAAGGGAAACAGAAGTGCTCCTGTAGCACCTAGACTTCCGGGAGTGGACACTCAGTGGAGCTTCTCCCTCTGGCTGTCTGTTTCAGAAGTTCCGACACGCATCTCTTTGATAAGGTCAGAGGCTATGACATCAAGCTGCTCCGGTACCTGTCAGTCAAGTACATCTGTGACCTGATGGTGGAGAACAAGAAGGTGAAGTTTGGCATGAAGTGAGTGCAGGGCACCCCCTCCAAGTGGGTGGAGGCCATGTGTTCACAGGCTCGTGGGCTTGGGGATGGTGCAAAGCAGTCACCAGGGCGCACTGGGTGCCAGGCCTTGAGCATCCTCTCCCTGTATCATACAGCCCTCACTGTGAGGAGGTTCTTGTATCCCCCTCGTGCAGGGGAGAACAAGCCAGAGAGGGTTAAGTCACTTGGCTTGGGGGTCCAGTAAGCACCGAGGGAGCCACCAACATCTCATGTACTCTGTTGCCGGTCCGCCATCTCTGGTGGATTAGCAACTCTTTTAAAGTGGATCCAGAAAAACAGGGTGGATCCAGAAAATCAGTATTCACTCAATTTTTATATCCTGTATGGACCAAATGTTCACAGGACAAAGAAAAATGAGAAAAAATGGAGCCTGGGTTGGGGTGATCAATTTGGGGAATTTTCCCAAAGTGTAGCTTGTTTATTTTTTTATAATACTGACCTTTAATTATGCCATGTTTGTCTTAGGAAATAAGCCACGCTGAGGCTAAGTTACAGCTCAGCTCTCTGTAGGTCCCCCTGCCCCTCCGTCACCTGTCAGAGTAGTTCTCCATCTCTCAGATGCTGCTGGGGAACATCCTTAGCCGATGCTGGAGAAGACAGTGGAGAGGAGAGTCCCTCTCAGATCCTCTCCTGAACAGTGTCTGTGCTTCCTTCATCTGGGAGGCGTGTAAGGATTGTGGTTCTGTGGCTTTATGTCTCATCGCAGGTGCTGTGGTGTCAGGGAGAGTCAGCGCTCTCACCTGGTGACTTCGGGTAGGCGGCAGAGAGGTCCCATTCTTAATTGTTCAAAGCCTGACTGAAGGGCCTCATTCCAACTCTGAGCGAGGTTTCTGTAGCAGGAGGCTTATCTGAGCTGTGATGATGCTTGTGGGGAATGGCATACACAGGCTGTGGTGCCATAACACGTGTGTCCTGTCTTGTAGTGTCACCTCCTCCGAGAAGGTGGACAAAGCCCAGCGCTATGCCGACTTCACTCTCCTCTCCATCCCGTATCCAGGTAGGGGCTCCTTCCAGGGTCCGGTCAGGGGACAGGCTTCCCAGGACTAGGGCTCCGAAGGCCACCTGCAGGCCCTGGCCACTTAGGTGCTCAGGTGCCCTGGAGCTCCCCCCAGTAGCATACGTCGCTCAGTGTAGGACAGTGTGGTTCCCGGTCCGTGGCTCTCAGCTCAGGGTAGGACACTGTCCTGGCAGGGCTTTGCCCTGGGAGGGGCCCAGGGATGGAGTCTGGACTCACACTCACCCTGCTGCACCCTTGAGCGAGTTTCTTCACTGTGCCAGTCCCAGGGTTTCTCAAGCATCATGGAAGTTGGTGAGGCTTAGCTCAGGGTCTTGTTGGATTAGGTGAAGTCAGGTTAATCAGCATGCTCTGTGCCACTAACGTGCTGTTCTTGGGGTCAGCCACCAGTCCTGCCATGCTGGCTGTTACTATGGTGACGTGAGCACTCTGTTCTCAGTTGCACGTGGTTGGTGGCCTCGCCACGTTGCAGAGTGCTGTGGTGAGCATGCAGTTGGCTACATGTGTCTCTGGCACAGACTGTATGTCATCTGTAGCCAGGGCAGTGTTCTCTGCACTGCATGGGTCCATTGGTAGCATTGTAGCCTTCTAGCAACACCTGCTTGTTCAGGGAGGTATGAGAGCCCTAACCTCAGTGCCAGACTTTGTGAACAGACAGCAAAAAGTGAACTCGTCCTTAAAACCTCTCTCCTGCTCAACACTAGGCCCTGCCTTCAGTCCTCTGCTGGATCTTGTCTCTTCTTCTTGGATCCATAGGGCCAATGGCAAGAGCAGACTGGTGACCCCAGCTTGCTGTCAAGCCACAAGGCCTTCTCTTTAGAAGCTCAGGTTCATCTGGTGCCTGGTGGGCAGAGGGTATCCTCATCAGTGTGAGCCGGTGGTACCTAAACCACGACCCCCGGTGGCCTGGCCTCCATCACTTTGGCCTCCATCAGGGACTCTCCTTCCTAATCTCTGCCAGCTCAGCATTTGGTGGCTTGTAGGGCTGGGCGTGCATCTCAGCCGCAGCACCATGTCCTTGAACAAGTCCTCTAACCCTTCCGAGGATAAATGAGGATAACGCTGTTTATTTCTGGGTGATGTGCCAGGTCCAGCCCTGACAGGTGCTCGCTGACACTGGGCCAAGTGATGGGTGCGTGGGAGGAAAGGCTTCTTTTGGCCAGATGCTGAACTGTTAACAGTGATGCCTGGGCTCGGCAGCATCAGAGCTGTCAAGATGTCCCACCTGGGGGTCTGCATGAGGGCTTCCATAGTGTAGTTTTCAGGTTGGTTTTCAGACCAGGCTCCCCACTCTCAGGAGATGCTTTGGGGTCCGCAGACTGAAGTACTCTGCATAATGGGAAAGCTCTGTGCTGGCTGAGGACCAGGTGTCAGCTTTCTGTATTTGTATTCAGGTTCTCAGTAGGACTTGGTTTAGAAAAAATTGTTTTGTGCCAGAACAGTGGCACGATATCCTTTCTGCTGTCATTGGGCAACGACTCCTAAAACTAACACCATTTGACCCAGTTATTCATTAGGCCGTAATCCAGCCTGCCTGGGCCTGCAGATGTTCATCATGTGAGTTTTATTTTTTTGGCCACACAATATGTTAGTTTCCCAAGCAGAGATTGAACCCATGCCCCTGCATTGGAAGGCAGAGTCTTAACCACTGGACCGCCAAGAGAGGTCCTTCATCACGTCCATTTATACCTAGCCAAACATGGGTAATATTTTCTTTAATCAGAATAATGATTATGTAAATAACGGCACAGCCACCCATAGTATTGTAGAATGAGATGTTACACAGTCATAGAAAAATGCTTAAGGTGCTAATAATAAGCACAATACAAAGTAATCAAGAAATAGTAAAATCTCAACTGTGTGAGAGGAAAAGTGCTTATACAAAGGATAAGAAAGAAATATGCCAAAATGGTAAGATGATACTATCTATTTCTGAATTTTTTTCCCCTGTTCTTCCCAGAATATCATGGACTGGATCTGTTAGTTGTGTGTGTGTTGAGAGGAGAGTAGGGGATGGGTAATCAATAAAAATTCAGAAGCCTGGGGTAGGGGAGATGCCACGTGAGGGCACAGGAGAAGCACCTTTTACTTCCTGTGCTTATGTTCTTGAATTTCCTTACCTGCCTGTATTCATAACAAAATTAACATTAGCCAGACCAAGTCCTGAAATGCATTCTGCTGCCATTTCAGGGGTCTCCGTTGAGCCCTCTGATGAGTTTGAAGCCCAGACAGGAACTGTGGTGGTATCAGTTCTCTGTCAGACTTAACTTAGGCTTCGACTGGCCCTTGAAAATGAGAAGTGTTCTGGGAGCACTTCCCTCAGGCCCCAAAATAGACGGGGCCGAAAACTCCCCAGCACAAGTCTAATTTGTTTCCTTCTCGAGTGAGCGAGCGCCTGCTCTCACTTCACTTTTGGTGCCATCCCTTTGCCTCTCAATAGGCTCAGAAGCCCGTTGAGGTAATGAATGTCAGGCCTTGCCCTGGGTACCAAAGTTGTTTTAATTCCCTCCATTTCTCACAGTCAATTGCTTCTGTATCACATGCTGCTCAGAGCTGGGCCTGGAGCCTGCGGTGGTGATTCGAGTGCTTGAGTCTAAGAAAGCAGAGCACTTCACGGGAGCTCTGAGGAATAATTGGTGTCTCTTCTAAACCTGGGCTGATAAGCTCAGGGCCTCTGTCTGATATTTATATTTCTTCTTTCTCCCAGTGAGGCACCTAGGAATGGGCTCAAGTGTTAGGGCTGAGTATTGTGGCCTGACTTCCCCATCTACAGAGGGGCCTGGGGACTTACAGTGAATGAGGGCAGAGGTAGGGGGTGGGTAGGAGCCACGTCTCCAGGACACAGCAGCTCGGTCTCCAGACTTCCCCACCAGAGGAACCTTTCCTTTGTTCCCGGGAGTGACCTCAGGCTGAGCATGGCCCGTGGAGCTGGAGAGTCCCATGGGCATGTTGATGGCCTGTGGCTACCTTGATAGAATTCAGGCAGTTATTCTGTTGTCTTTGGGGGCCTCCGCAGACTTGGACCTGTGGCCAAAGGCTCGTGTCCTTCAGAGTTTGTGTTGGCTCTGGCAGAGGACCTGAGAGGAACACAGGAAGTTCCCCACCAACCCCCTGGCCCTGGCCATCCTGGCCGTGTGGTGAGGGCAGGCCTTATTCTGCCTGGATCGAGCTGCAGGGCTGCACTGGGGCTCTTGCTTTGGCTTCAGCAGGAAGGTGGCACTGGTATGCTGTTTACTGAGTCCTGAGGGCCATCAGTGCTCTGCCAGCTATTTTCTGTGTATTATTTCATTTCGTCCTTGACCACTTGACAAATGAGAAAGTCAAGGCTGAGAGATGTTAACTTGTTCACGGTCCCAGAGCTAAGCTAAAGGCTGAGGTTTGAGGCTGGCAACGTTGGCAAGGCCCCTTTCACTGGTTTCTTCTCGTTTCCTGAGGTCTTACCTTGGTGGGGTTTCTTACAGCGTTTCACTTGTCAAGATGGGCCTGTGTCTGGAGCACCTGTCCCGTTACTGCCCATGGTCCTTTCCTGCATGTTACAATGCTCAGTCCTCACTGAAAGCCTGTGGGCCTGCTGTAGGCAGACCTCGTTTTACTACTCTAAAATTTATTACTCTTTACATACTACATCTTTTATAAATGGAATGTTTGTGGGAACCCTGCATCAAGTCTGTTGGTACCATTTTTCCAACATTTGTGTACTTCATGTCTCTGTGTCCCATTGTGATAGCTTTCACAATGCTTCAAAATTTTTCATCATTACTACATTTGTTATGGTAATGTGTGATCACCGATCTTTAACTTTACTGTTCCAGCTCATTGTAGGCTTAGATTTTGGTAAGCAATTTTAAGGAATAAAGCTTTTTTTTTGGCCATACCACGTGGCTTGTAGGTTCTTGGTTCCCCAGCCAGGTGTTGATCCGGGCCCACAGCAGTACTCTTGAGTCCTAGCCACTGAACCTTCAGGAAATTCCCTCAAGTATTTTTTATATTTAAGGTATATTGGGTTTTTTAAGACATCATGTAATCTCACATTTAATAGACTATAATATAGTGTAAGTATGGCTTTAATACGTACTGGGAAACCAAAAGATTCACATGGCTTACGTTATTGCAGTATTTGTTTTATTGGAGTAGTAGTAGGGTGATCTTATGTGACTAGGTAAGTTGCTGAGAAAGTGCTGCCAGGGTTCAAATTGTACGCCACGCTTTTGTTCTCTGGTTGTTGGCACTTCAGGGGCATATAGAATAGAGGAACCAGAAATGAAAGGAGAGGTGACCAGCAACCAATGAGCACAGATGGAGAGAGAGGTGTGCAGGCAGGCGGCACCTCGTCAGGAAAGGTCTGTGACTGGAAATTGGAGGTGCGTTGGAGGCGCCCGACCGCCCAGTCCAGTCCCTGCTCATGTTGGCTGGTGGCCACTTGTGTCCTCCGGCGCCCAGGGGCGTCTCAGGACTCTGGGCCAGGAAGGGTGGTGGTGTAACTCTGCCCTTCTTTTCCAGGCTGTGAATTTTTCAAGGAATATAAGGATCGGGATTACATGGCTGAAGGGCTCATTTTTAACTGGAAGCAGGTATGAACAATACCAGTTGTCAGCTTGGGTCTTCTGTTCCTTTGTGAAGGGAAACCAGCTAGAAAATTTTGAGGGGAAAACAGCTACCCTTTTCATTTCTTTTCTTCTCCCTGAATGAGTCTCATTTTTTTTCTCTCCCTCTTCTCCTTAGATACACATGTTTAAACTCTTATCACATACTGTTTTCTCTCCCCCTTTAGTTTCTCCCTTTTTTAAAAAAGTTTTAGAAAAAGTGCTTCATCTTTGCTCCACCTCCTCCTGTGGGAAGAAGGGGCAGCCTTCTGGTCCTCCCCAGTGGGTGGGAGCAGCCCAGGAGCTGCTGGAGGCTGAATTCAGTCCATCACCTCCGTCTCAGCAGCAAACACTCAAATGGCCAACTGAAAACTCCACTTGGCAACAATATCTGGTCCCTTTGATTTTTCAGGCTTTCTCTCTCAGGATGGCACAGGCATCTGGCTCAGAGAAGGCGAGCGCTGTCGGGGGGACACGCTGCCTGCCCATGATAGCCACAACTTCAGGGCCTCTGCCTGTCACCATAGCGTCTCCTGGTGGCCAGCCTGTGTCTCACAGTGTCTTTCTGTCCCCAGGACTACGTCGATGCCCCACTGAGCATCCCTGACTTCTTGACTTGCTCTCTGAATATTGACTGGAGCCAGTATCAGGTGAGGGGACCCCTGGTGCCCACCCCACAAGCCCCTCAGGCAGAGGTCTGAAGGCCTGGCTCGCTTCCAACCTCTGACAGCCTAGGAAAGGAGGAGCTGCTAGTCTCTCTGACTCTCTCTCCTGATTTGCTCTTGGCCCAGAAAATCAAAGCTTTCTGAACATGACTCACTGAAAGATTTGCATCCACCAGGGGTTCTGTTTCCAGAGGAGGACTGCATTGAGTTTGCTTTTCCAGCTCTGGGACTTAGTGACTTTTTTCATTTTACCTTTTAAATCCATGTTCCATCAGAGGAAGTGTAGCGCTCCCTGACCTGATTTGCTCATAGAAACCTGAAAGTTATTTTCATTGTGCGTCTCTCTTGTTACTGTCTGCCGTGGAAGGGGCACCAATCTTACTGGATGAACCCATCTGTCTACCACGTCTGGCCCACACTATACAAGCCCATGGCCCATCAGCAGTCTCCTTGCCACCTGCTTCAGCCAGGACAGGGACCTTCATTCTGCCCACTGCCTTCCCTCTACCTGGCTGCCCCCTCCCCCAGCCTCCTTTTGTCTGGCTGACACCGTGCCTTCAGGATTTGGCTTGAGTGTCCATTGCAAGAAGACTTGCCTGATGTGCCTCCTGTCCCCATCCCTGGGGAGTTGGATGCTTGCGTTACATTCCTATTAATCCCTGGGCGTGTCTCTCCTGGAGTTTTCCACTGAGCTCTAGTTACTGATTTATAATAGAGCTGCTTCCCCATCTTCTGTAGACTGAACACCAGGAGGATGGGAACCACGGCTTGTGCATCCTAGAACTGAAAATGGCCTGGAGCCAGAAGGCTGAGCCACTGAATACCTAGAAAACATCCTGCTTCCGTCCTCTTTTCATCTGCTCCCGGGTCTGGACAGTTCCCATTCAGCCTTGAGATCTCCCTCTCCCAGAGGCCCAGCCCACCCTGTCATGCAGCTCTGTGTTCCAGTTATCACCTTGGACTTTGTTATCCTAGTAGCAGGTGGTCTGTAAAGGCAGAGGCCATGCTTACCCTGTTTTTTTCTTATATATGTGCCCCTGGATACAAGGCAGATGCTCCATAACTATTGGCATGAGCCAGTTATAGGGGTGTTGGGTCTTCTCTGTGTAGGTGTTTTTGCAAGAGAGGGGACTTCAGAAGGAGAACTGATAGGTTGTTTGTTGTGTCTTAGAAAGGTGGAACAGGTTGAGGAGCCTTGTTCCTACTGCCAGTCCCCAGTCTGTCCCTAGATAGGCGGCATGGCCAGAGAAAGCGGCAGGCCTCCTCCTGAATCTGCTGTGTGCAGAGGCCTCGAGTAGGCCCCACCTAGCGACCTCTACTCTCTCTGCTGGCACCGTTTGCCCTTGTGCATACAGATCTGAGAACCACTTCCTCACCAAATTCCCTATAACTGTACATCAATGCTGTCAACTATGTTGACAGTATTGATGCTGCCAAGAAAGTCTGTCTCTCTGGGAAAGATACCTTGTATGTGAGGAGTTATGTTTAGTGGATAGAGGCCCTGGGTGTGCGCTCCTCTGGCTGTTCTCACTGGGCTCTGTGACCTTGAGCAAGTGACCTCACTTCCCTCTGAAAGCAGAATTGACAGCACCTGTTACAGAGTCGTGGCAAGGTTCAGATATGATCACTGCATGAAAGTGTCCTGTTAATGGAAATGCCGGACCAAATTAGTGATGATGACTGGGGGCGACTCCTGGCTTACTAACTCGGGAGTGAGCACTCATAAAGCCCCAGGCCCGAGGGTAGGGGGCAAGGCTTCCCCTGGCTCTGCCTGCTCTCTGGTGTTGCTTAGCCAGTTGGCCTCACTGCGCTTTGCTGTCCTCTTCCTCAGCCAGGTCCTTTCAGCCCCTATGCTGACTCTTAAGCTCCCAGGTCCACCCATCACCACTCCCTTCACCCTCTGCCAGGCCACCCAGGCCTCACTAGGCGATCCGCACCTACAGTCTTTCCCAAGTGTCCAGTCATGTGGACACCTGAAAATCAAGCTGCCCAAAATGAAATTGTCAAAACCCGCAGCACCCCCAGGCCTTCCACCATTTACCCAGATGCTCAAACTCAGAATGTTGGAGATGGTGGCTCTTATCCCTCACATTGATGGCTAGTTCCCATCAGTTCTCTAAGTCTCTGCCCCAGGGATTTTCTCCAGTTCTTCCTGCTTCCGTCTCATGTCACTGGCCTAATACAGGCTACCATCATCTAATGGCTGAGAGTGGGGCCACACTGAGGGGCAGCCAGCTGGAAGTAAGGAACATAAAGCATGTGAACAAGGCCTGGCAGAGAGCAGTACTTAGGTGACAGGCCAAGATTGTCATTGTCACTCTGTCCTTCCAAATTCCATCTGACTTTTCCTGTTATCCTCAGAAGTCCAAGGACCCTCACATGGTCCACCAGTTCCATGTGGCCCAAGCTTGTTCTGGTGACTCATTGGCTGTCCCCTCCCTCTCCTCCAGCCACCCTGGCCATCTTCCTTAGGGAAGATGCTCTCCAGCTTTGCACATGCTGTTCTCTATGCCAGAAACACTGGGTGCTTTCCTTAAACCATTTTCTCGCATGCATGTCACCATCTCTTAAAAGCCTTGCCTAGTGGTCCCTGAGGATCGGGCTAGGCTCACCTCCCATTACATGGTTTCACAGCATCTTACAGGGCTTCTTTTAGTCAGCACGCCTACAGCAGTTCACTTTGCCTTCCGTTCCCTGCAGCCCCGAGAGCTGGGGGTTATTGTGGTCACTGCTGTGTCCCAGGGCCAGGCCCACAGTGGTGTCCACACAGTGTTCCCAGAGGGTGAGGAGCAGTGCTGCCCTCTGAGTAGCCGAATGGGATCCCCTAGAGCTCTGCTCTTTCATTCTGTGCCCAAAGACCCCTTCCAGTGGCTGCTTTTCCTCACACAGACCCCTGACCATGAACAGGCAGTGAAGGAACTTTGCAAGGGTACCTCCCTAGTCCCTAAGCGCTAAGCCTTATAGATGCAGAGCCCTCACTGGACTTGGTCTTGGAGAAGAGACAACACATAATTGTCATCTGCGTAGTAAGATTGTTGGCCGGTGGCTACAGAAGACTCTGTACGTAGATAATGGGGCTTGGCCTTTGAAGGATGAGTAGGAGTTTGCCAGGCAGGGGAGACTACTCTAGGGATACAGATGTAAGCCAGACATGTTACTCCAGGCATACAGATGTAAGCCAGACATGTGGTACTCGGCTCTGCACCTGGAGTCTTTTTCACAACACACATGGAGTGAATCAGAAATGAGTGTAGATTTTCATGCATTTCCAGGGTCCTCTTCACATTCTGTACTCTCCTTAGACATTCGCTTCCTCACTCTAGTATCTGAGGAAATAGACATCACAGTGTAGCATGTGACTGACCACAGGCCTGGGTCCAGACCCCAGCTCAGCTTAGCTGTGTGACCTCAGGCTTCCGCCAGCCCAGTGCTCCCCAGGCTGTGATTCCTGCCCCCGCCCTAGGCGCCGTGGCCAGTAGCATCTGCTGCCGCTCCTGGTCGTTGGTGTCCCCTTCAAACAGCTGCTGTGGTTGGGGGACCCTGCAGGCTCGTCCTTGGTGGCCCCCTGCCCTCTCCTGGCTGCTGCAGCCCTCCCCTCACCCATCCAAGCACCCCACGCATCTGCAACACGTCTCCTGCCTCTCCTGCTCTTTCTCCCGTGGGACTCACAGTGAGGAGGAAATCTGAGGACAGTGGTGTATCTGACACGTTGAACTAGACAAGCAGAGAGACCCCCAAGCTGCCATCGGTAATAACTTTATTAATGTGGCGCTGCAGCAGCTTTCTCTGGAGCCACTGAAAGTGGGTCAGGACTCTCCAGGGTCTGTGAGAGGGTCAGGTAAATGAGCCTGTTTTAAATTCCTGGGAAAACCATTCCAATTACAGGTGCTGTGTTCACCTTCCCTGTGGGAGCACTCGTACTGGCATTCACTGTGGCCTCTCTGCATAGCCCAGACACTGAGAAGTAGTTGTGTTGAGAGACTGTCCCCAGCTCAGGGGGTGGGGGCCACAGAACTGGGTCAGGCCCCTCCATGGAGTTCCAGACTCCAAAGTGGGCTGTTTCTCAGAGTGTCTAGTTTAGACCTTTTGCTTGGGCTAAACAGAGGTTCCGATCTCTAATAAGCTTTTGCTTATTTTTTTATCTCCTACTTCATGAGTCTTCTGTTTTAAAAGTTTTGTCTGCCAGACTGCATTTGTCATTCATCGAAAGACAGTATAGTGAGTAGCAGTAAAAAGTGATTGATGAGAAGGCTGGTATTTTCCTTAGTTTCTATGATACAATGGCAGATGAAGTAGCTCTTGCTGTTTGATGACAGTGGTCACAGGCTCGAGGTTCTTTGTTGACTTCTGTTAACTCCCTGGACAGCTGTGCTTGGAGCCCAGGACACAGAGGAGGTTAATATCCAGCTGTTGCTAGTGAGTGTGGGGGTGTGGGTTGCCCTGGCCTCTGCATGGCTCCCCTTCCTCGCTCTCACTTTGGGTGAGAGTACACTGGGGGGTGGGGGGGAGGGAAGGGGGTGCAGGGACATGTGGGGAGTGAAATCACAGAGAACCTGGGGTTTGGGCCTGTGACCATGAACCTGGGGTACTTCTTGCCCCAAAATAATTTTTATTGGTCTTTTATTTTTAAATATTGTATAAATTCCCGTTCTGAGTTAATACCTTTTCCTGGAATCCTTTTCTTTTTCTTTTCCAACAGAGTTGGGACCTGGTGCAACAAACACAAAACTACCTGAAACTGCTGCTTTCCATAATTAACAATGATGGTGAGTCCGCCTCAGCCTGCCTCAAGCCAGTGGATGTTTGGGGTGTTCCCAGGTCTTGACAGCACCAGTGTGTGATTATTGGAGCCTTTGGCTCTATGGGAGAAGGATACAGGGATTCACTTATCATTGGCCGATTTATTCCATGTTCTCAAAACCCTAGAAAACAAAATTATGAACTTCCTACAGTCTGAAGCACACACAGGGTGTTCTACACTGGCTCAGCTGGCCTTTGCTTTGAACCTCATTTTGTGTGGGGCTACAGTGGCCTCTTCCCATTCAGAAAGTTGAGAGAAAGTCAGTCTTGGCTTCTTCTTGGTCACACACAAGCCCATGGCAGGCCTGTTCTCTGGATGGTGCTCCAGCTGGTTTGACTGTTTTGGTTGAATGAGCCCATGATGCTCAGTGTCCTGGGGCAGTCTGACTCTCACTTCTCCTTATCAGTCTGGATTGTGTGAGGTTGCACTTGCTTGAACAATATAACCAAGCCGCCCCAAAAGCAGAGCCAGGAGACAAACAGCAGTAGTCTCTCCTTGTGTCATATCCACTGTTTAGTTAGCTCAAAACCGGCAGTCTTTTTCAGACTTGTCTCCTGCCGTCTTAAATCCTCCAGAAGAGAGACATGGTCTCTGTCCCAGAGCTCACACGCATTGTCTCCATTTGGGTCAAGTGCCCATCCTTAAACTGTGGCGGGCTTGGTGGGACATCCCATGCCTGCCACTGGAGCTAGGCTGTGGTTCTGAGGTAGCCTGGATCTCACCCTAGACCTGGGCGGTGGCACATCCCCTTCTCATCAGCCTGTGTTTGCTTTTCTCCTGGGCCACCTGTCCTGTGTTCCTGTGTAGATGACAGCGGGCTGCTGGTACACTGTATCTCAGGCTGGGACCGGACCCCCCTCTTCATCTCTCTCCTGCGCCTTTCCTTGTGGGCTGTGAGTACACATGGACTGGGCTGAGGGTCAGGGAGCCTTCAGGGCCCTTCTAGGGTCTACCCTTGGGGAGTGCTGAGCCTGTCTCCAGAAGTAGACAGGATTTGGCCTGAGGGACCTCAGGTGTCCAGAGCAGGAGATGTAAAGTTTGACCATATTCCTGGGCTGTGGGGCAGCCTGGTTGTCAGGGTTCTATGGGTGTGGTTCAGCCCTTGAGGCCAGGAGGGGCCCTCTCTCTGATCCGGACACGTCTCTTCCAGGACGGGCTCATCCACGCATCCCTGAAGCCCACTGAGATCCTCTACCTCACAGTAGCCTATGACTGGTTCCTCTTTGGGTGAGCCTTTGGGGGACCGTGGGGTGGGAGCAGTGCCTCAGGAACCAAGTGTGTGTGTGGGTGTGGGGGCTCCTGTGACAGGGTTGAAGGTGAAGACAGTCTCAGCCCCTTGGGAAGACAGGAAGCGCTGGTCAGGCCCCCTGAGGCTATGGGGCCGGTGCCATGGGCTCTCCCCGTCCTCCTGCCTGCACACCACTGGCTTTGACTTCCTTGCCTTCTTGTTTCAGGCACATGTTGGTAGATCGACTCAGCAAAGGAGAGGAGGTGGGTACTGCTCACAGTCCACAAGCATGTATCAGGGCTCCGCAAGCTCTGGCTCCTGTACTCCCAAGAGGGACAGGATGACAGTCTGTTTGATGTCCACACTTTGGGGTCAGCTCCTTGGCTGGTATGTGCTTGGGCCAAGCAGTGTGGCAGGAAGAAATCCAGCCCAGCAGCCCCCCGTGCTGCACCTCAGTCCCCCACTCTCTCAGGAAGGACAGTTACCTGTGACCTTCCTGTGTCAGTCCTCCTCCCCTCCTTCTCTGCCATCCTTTTTACTGCTGACTCTGTTTTCTGCACTCAGCTTTGGAAGCAATTTACAAGTTGTTCCTGTGCCCCTCACCCTTACAGCTGAAACTCAGAAGCTCTTCCCTGTCCTCTGTCCTCATCACACCCACTCGGCAACTTTAAGCCCTAGGGCCGTCCGTGCAGGCAAAGGCCTGCCTGCCCCTCACCACTGGCCCAGGCCCAGTCAGGGGCCCTGTCCCTCCTTCCTCCTCTCTGCTCTGTCCACACAGCATCCTTTTTGTAGCCTTCGCCTTGTTACTCTTTTTTCACCCTGTTTTCCCTACACGCAGACCTAGAATCAGACTTGAGTGTGAACCCTAGTCGTGCCACCTATACCTGGGTGATCTTGGAAAGTGATTAACCTGGAGTCTCCTGGTGTCCATCCTGCCGCCTCACAAGGAGAACGAGTCCAGATGCCCATCGTGGGAGTTGCACGCAGTGCTCTCTCTCCACACCCCCACCCCCCATTTTCCTGAAGCATCCTCCTCCCCTCCTGAGGCTGCCTCTTTCTGGGATCTTATCTTGTACCGCCTTCTTTTGTTCCTCCCTCTCAGCTGCTCCTCTCCCCTTGCAAATCTCTTCTGAGCACTTATCGCATCTGCCAGGACTGCAGAGCTCATAAGCCTGTTCCTCAGAGGCCTCCGTGAACTCTATCAGAGGCGATGACTTTAGCACGGAAAGCTGCACACACAGTCCCTTTGCAGCCTCTCGTTTTGAGACTTGCCGGGTGCCGATGCCCCAGGACCTACTGCCCGCCACCGCCATGCTGTCCCCCCACCAGCAGATTTCACCTGTAGGCCAGATTTCACCTCAGAGACTGGGTGGGGGTGCAGCTGAACCCAGTGGGTTCTGGATTCAAACCCTGACCATGTCTCAGCATAAACAAGAGGATCTCCTCAGCCAGGAGGGCAGGGAGAAGGTGGGCTTTTCTCTTAGCACCCCCTTCCCTCCCTCCTACTTCACACACTCAAGATACTGATACTTTAAAAACATGCAAAAGGCTAGAACCTGTTAAACAGCATTCTGTACCCTTCCTTTGCCTTTGAGATTCTCTGAGTGTATTAGCATATTAAAATCTGAAAAATCTGTAATGAAAACATGTTTCATTTTATGTAACAGGGAATTTCCTGGCAGTCCAGTGGTTAGAACTCTGTGCTCAGGACTCCATGCCTTCATTACTGAGGGCCAGGGTCAATCCTTGGTCAGGGAACTAAAATCCCACAAGCCAAAAAAAAAAAAAAAAGAAATTATGTAACAAAGTTTTCAAACTAGACTGACCTTGGTACCTTCCCTCCTCTTTTTGAGGAAATCTTAACCAGGCTCTGGGATACTCTGTAGGTGTTTCTCCCAAGTGAGGGGTGGATGGACCACACCTTTCAGAATCACTGCAGAGACAGAGCATCGTGTGCACTTCGCAGAGGCCCGATGGACGTGGGTGCTGGCTGGAAGGAAAGAGAGCATTTGCCCACAGAGACGGGGATGTGGATGTGGGGCCAGAATTCAGGGCCTCCCCCTGCCTTGACCTGCCTCAGACTTCATCCTGACCCTAGTCTCTGAGCAGTGCAGTCTATGGGCCTGAACCATACTGTTTCTGGGTGTTTCCCCTACGAAATCTGATTCCTTGCCCTTTCGTGGTGTTCCTGCTGTGTCTTGCCTCCAGATTGTCTCTCTCCCAGCTGTCCTTCCCTGTGACCCTCTCTCCATGGTGTTCTCAGAAGAGACTGAGAGGGAGAAGCGGCTGTTATCTTCATCCTTTTCAGTAGCTTGAGAACACATGTGTTGAACTTGAAGATGGTCTTACGTTCTCAGGAAGGAAACATAGTCCCTTCCTTCCTTGCCCAGCCCCGGCTTGCCTGCTCGAACTGCTACGCCCTCTCTAGCACCCATTCTGTTTCCACACCAGAATATCTGACAGGGTCCCCAAAGCGGGGCTGCTGTCTGGCAGGGGTGACCAGGGTCATTGGCTGCCCTCTCCTGGGAGTCTAGCCACCTAGATCCTTCTCCCTGGGGAAAACTATCTTCTCATGTGTGCTGCTTTTTGGTCTGTTTCTTAGATTTTTTTCTTCTGCTTCAATTTTTTGAAGCATATCATCTCTGAAGAGTTCTCTGCTCTGAAGACACAGAGGTAAGGAGAGACCTGCTCTTGCTGAAGGCAGGTGTACTGGGAGGGACCGTGCTAGGGCAGGTGGTCTTGCTTGCCGTCTTCTCCCCGCCGTGCTTCCCTGCATGCTGGGCAGGCTGGCCTTCCATCCCTGCCTTCCCTCTGAGGGCAGGTAGGGGTAACTGGGGGAGGGCCAGAGGATGAAGAGGCTCATCTTGTGACTAGGGGTGCAGGGCACGTTGCTAAAGAGAAGGGATGGGGAGACCCCCAAGCTGCCCTTGCCACCACCTCCAAGGCCAAAGCTCTCCTCCCTGAGTTGCTGCAGAGGTGTGTCTGTGCAGCCCCCCACCACATAGCAGAGTCTGCTCCCAGTTTGGCACACATAGGGGTCTTGGCCTGGTGATTGCTTTAGGACCCCTGTGAGGGTTTGTGTCTGTACCATGTTCCCTCACCTTCCAAATCCAGGCCCCTGATGTGTTGAGCCAGACTTGGCCTCTGAGGGGCTATGCTGACAGGCAGGAAGCAGGCTTTGCTGGCCTCCCAGAAGTGGGCCTTGGTCTTTTGCAACAGGCTAGGTAGGACCTGTCTCCATGAGTTTCCACTGAGTTGGAGCTGCTTTTCCAGGTGGGCAGCATAGTGGGAGACAAAGGATACCCCTAGTCCAATCTGGAGCTCACTGTTCTGGCTTCTGTTTATAGGAGGAAGAGTTTGCCAGCTCGGGATGCAGGCTTCACTGTGGAAGATATCTGCATGCTGAGTGAGTCATGGGCCCCAGCAGACTTTCTCTGTGCATCTTTCTGAGTATGGACCACATAGGGATTGTTCATTCTAGAATCGTCTCTCTCTGGTCATATGGTGTAGAAGAGGTGGGGGATCCCTCATAGGAGAAGATAATATGCTAACGGATGCTCCTGGCCTCTTCTCAGGGCGGAAGGACCGTGGCAGCACCACCAGCCTTGGCAGTGACTTCTCTCTCGTCATGGAGAGCTCCCCAGGAGCCGCCGGGAGCTTCACCTATGAGACCGTGGAGCTGGTCCCTGCAGGAGCACAGACTCAGGCAGCTTGGTGAGGGCCAGGCTGGCACTAAGCTTGCTAACAGCTGGCAGCCAGGGCTCCAGCTCCAGGGAGCCCCAGGAACAAAGGGGCCCCAACAGTAGGCCTGAGAGCTCAGCTACCTGCCCTGCTGTCTCCACTGGGCCTCAGAGGCCAGCCATCTGGCTGGGGAGGGATGCTGCCACGCTGGCCCAAGAGCATCAAGGGCCAGTGCTCTTCGTGGGACAAAGGAAGAAGCTGCAGGGCTGGGCAGATGGGGTGGGGCGAGGGGGGGGTGTTAAAGGAACTTCATGGGGGCACTCCCTTGTATCAATTGCCTGGGAGGTGGGGCCAAGCTTAGAAAAAGAGAAAAGTACTGAGTATGAAATGAAGGTTGCTGATCGGGAGCTCGTTTGAGGGTCAGCTCCTTTGAGAATCAGATGACTTTTCTCCCTGGACAAAGGGCTTGAGATTTTGTACAACACTTGGAGGGAGGGGCAGTCCTTAAAACTGTTAGTTCAGAATCTGTTGCCCAGCATGTGCACTGAGGCCAGTAGGTTAGTGTGTGTGAACAGCATAGTCCCTCTGTGAAGACCCAGCTCTCACAGCCCATGGCCACGCCCAGGGGAGTGCTGAGTGTGCCCACTCCCATGTGGCATTTTTCCAGTGGAAGTAAAAACTGGGCCCAGAGACTCAGCTCAGGTGAGCAGAGGGTGGGCCTGAGGTGGCCCTTCACCAGCATCCCTGTCTTCCCACCACAGGAGGAAGAGCCACTCCTCCTCTCCACAGAGCATGCTCTGGAACCGGCCACAGCCCTCTGAGGACCGCTTCTGCCTCCCCACCAGGGACTGGTGGAAGCCAAGTCCTCCAGCTCCTCATCTTCAAACCATTCTGACAACTTTTTCAGGATGGGTAGCAGTCCCCTGGAGGTCCCCAAGCCCAGGTGAGGAGCTCCAAAGTTCTTCCCCTCTAGATAAGGCTGGAGCGTGGGATTCCAAGGCACACGGCCTGGTAGGTGGTACATCCAGGAGACCAGACGGGATCGACAGATTTGCAGGCTCACCCACTGTTAGGAGGTACAGAGTGAAAGCAGGTTCACAGAGCAGCCTGAGACCCCTCCTTCCTTCAGCCCTGGCCGATGGGGAGTCGAGAAGGTGGGGGAGTTGCGATGTGATGGGCAGGGAGTTGGGGCTGCCACCACCTGCTGCCTTTGCTAGGTCTCAGCCCCTGCGAATGCCACATTCTGATTAAAGAGATGGAGCTGGATCCTCTTGAGTTGCTTCTGGTTCTCCCATTCCTTGTCTGAATTGGTGGGGCATGGAAGAGAATGGCCAGTAGGGCGTCAGGCTAGATGTGTGTGGCTGGGGCAAACTTCACAAGACTGTACACCCGGCAGGAGAGCAACTCAGCCAGGACGGACAGGTGGGCCTGGAATGTGCTGCAGAAATGTTTTTCTGGTGAGATTAAAGCTGAGCACCGGGCAGGCTTAGGATTGAGGGATGGCCTGGCATTTGGGAAAAGGATTTCCTCACTGACCTCATACCTTCCATGTCATAGCCAGGGAAGAAACCCTGTGATTTATTTATTTTGTTTTCTAAAGCCTTGAGAATATCTGGTCCTTCTGGAAAGAACAAAGCAGTGTGAGACTGAAGAGGTCCTTAACAAATGCCAGGGAGAAAAGACCTTTAGCAGAAAGATCATAAGTGTTAAAGTCCACTCCAGATTCAAGCCCAGCTGTCAGGTTTTCCAGAATTTCAGGTCTTTCCTTGTAGCAGACATGTTACCAAAGAGGAAACTGAGCCCAAAGGTGGCAAACTTATTATATAATGAAAGACCTGAAACTTTGGGAAATCTCCTTCCTTCGCCATCCTCTGGTTTTTCCTTTCTGGGCAAAGACAGACAATGGAGGAAGGTGGGGAAGAGCACCCTCCCCTCGCAGGCTGAGCGGGTCAGCTCTAGGCGAGTTGGAGCTTCAGTGTCCAGAGGGGTCACCTGAAGGTGAGCCCTTCAATTCCGAGCACTGCCATGTCGGCCAGTGCTGTAGCTGAGTCTGGTAAGCAAAGGCCACAACCCGTGGCACCCAGCAGATAAGCCCCCTAGCTGTGCTTGCTCACATCCTTGGTGCCGCCCCATGCCCGTGTCAGCTTTCTCTCAGGGCTGCTGTGGGGCTGCTGCAGCACCGTGTGACCCTCACTCTTGCAGGCAAGAGCACCTGTTCACCATCCCTTCTTTTCTGCCTGTGGAACATTGCTGGACAACTTGGAAGGAAACCAGAAGATTCCCCTAGTCTCCTGGGTCTTCCTGGTCTTAAGTGTCCACTTGTTAGGGCTCCTCTACTGAGGCAGCACCCCACCACTAACCTTAGCTCTTAATCATTTTCTTCTTCCTGACATTCATTCCAATTTGTGGTCATTTCTCTCTGTCTCCCTGGTGGTTACCCACCTGCACTGGGCTCAAATGCTATGGCTAGTCCAGGATAGTCCAGAAGGCTGAGGAGAATCGGGGGTGTCCTCCTGAACTTGGGACACTGTGAGCTGGGGCCTGGTGGAGGAGGCTGCAATAACTGGTCCAAAATGGGGCACAAGGCCTTGGAGAGGCATGGGGTGGACTGCTGTGTGGTTTCTGATGGCTCTGCTGGGCTGTTCTGGCAGTGCTTGCTTGTAGCCAGGCTGAACTGGCTACAGGCTGGGCTAGGAGACAGGGTTCCTGATTGGATGCTTGTTTGCCAGGGGTCTTGAAAGACTAGATTCTGATTTAGAGCATTCTAATTATAATTATATATCTCCATTAACATTAAAATTAATTTAGTCCTTCTTATCTTAAAGTGCCTGAGGGATCCTGTCATTAGCTTTCCTGCTACTCTTAGGTAACAATAACCAATCAGCTTTTTAATGCAGCAGGAGGAACTGTGTGGAAAGCTATGTGTGACAGCCAAAATTCCCCTAATAATATGAATTCTCTGGGTTTCATATGTTGCAGAGTCCTAAATTCTACCAATGTATCTCTTTTTTTTTAATTAAAAATTTTTTTTAATTGGAGGATACTTAGCACTGCTGTGTTGGTTTCTCCCATACTGCCATGTGTGAGCCAGCCATAAGTGTACACCAGGCTGAGCTCCTTGTGCTATACAGCAGCTTGCCACTAGCTGCCTGTTTTACACGTGGTAATGTATGTGTTTCAGTGTTACTCTCTCAATTCATCCCACCCTCTCCTCCCCCCACCATGTCCATATTAGCATATCTCCTTTAAGGTAGGACTGCTGGCAAAGAAATTGGGGGAGCTTTGTCCAAAGTTAAGAAATAGATATCGGGTTAGGAAAAAGATTCTGTGGGGTGCTGATTCTTATCCACTCCCAACCCCATACCCCTCACTGGCAAGACTGGTGGCCCTTTTGTGTCCTTAGTTGTCACTGCAGTAGCTTCTGAGTTGTGTTTCCGGACCACTGTTAAATCTCTCATCATCTGCAGAGCTGGGCTGGCAAGAGGCAGGACGCTTCCCTGAGGCCTGGTCAGTAAGGTGCCCCTCTCCCTATGGTATTGGTCTCTGCTCCAGGGTCAGACATCTCGGGGGCTGGGGATCGCTAGCATTGTACATGCCTGGGGTGGGAGGATGCTATCGCTGAGCCCAACTGGAGGCCAAGCTGCCTGAAGAGCAGATGAACTTGCCTGAGGGACATCCAGCAGCCTGGTTGAATAGCTGAGTGACAACATAGGCACCAACTCTGCTGCCCAGATAGCCACTCCTCCCCCATCCTTCCCCACCTACTGACTGCTTGTTACAAGCAATGTGCTGTGTTCCAGGCTGTGTTTAATGAGGCAGGAAAACCAGGTTGCTTTCTGTGACACATAGGGTTCCTGTCCCATGTTTGATGGGTTCTCGCTTGGGGCTACATGTCCAGACCAGGGATGAGTGATGAGCGTTAAGGCATTGCCAGCTTGAGACTGAGATGGATAAGAGAAAAAATGGAGCCTCAAAAACTTCTCCTTGGGTTGCTGCATGAATGCAGAGGTCCCTGGTTCACACACATAGACACAGAGAGCAATGCTTGAAGTCCAGGCTGGGGGAAACTTGATCTTTCAAATCTGATAAATGTTGTCCTAGCTGTTGCTGAGGTCAAACACTTCCCTTCTGAGCTCATTTTTTCATCCCATCATTAAAGTAGGAATAGTGATCTTTGTCTTTATGAGTTTGGGTTTAAGTGAGGTGACCTTAGAAGCACTGTCAGCTCTACCATTTTCCAGTTTGAGGATGGCTTGGCTCGATGTCCCCTCCAGTCCTGTAGGTAGATGGGTGGAGGTGGATGCTGTGTGTGTACTTGAGTTAAGGTGTAGGGCAGAAGGGCATGGGGCTTATTAAAGCTGCTTGTGTTACCTATGCACTGGGGCTAACTTGAAGGTTTTCCCTCCTTTCACTTGGCAGGTGCAGTTTCTTCTGGTGACTATTTCCTGTCATCTTTAGGGTGTCCCCTCTTGCCAGCTAATTTAAATTGGCACTTACGAGCACCTCTGTGCTTCGTACAGCTCCTTGCTCTCAAACCCAGTAACTCAGTGGTTATGTTACTTTGCAACCCTTTCTTTGACAAAAGCCTCAAATAGAAAGGTTCATTTGGAGCCTGTGTACTCAACTCTTGAAAAAGATGCCGAAGATGGTTGGCTGCTTGCTGAGATTACTTTGTGACCCCTGGGATCATGTGTCCTGTTGATATTTATGCTGCCTACTCCATGCTACAGCTGTGCCCTGGCTGCTTCAAGCATGGCTCTTGCCTGGTGCTGCTGCCTGCTGGACAGGGCAAGTACAGGGAAGGCAGCCTTAGAAGACCAGAAGCCCTTGCTGGGAACCTGTCTGTAAGCACATTCTATCTGGCTGTCTTTTTCCCATTGGAAATGTGAGTCTCTGATAGCCCTGGGGAGTGGGGTTAGGAACATGGAAACCCCCACGTTCCCTGTTCTAGAAGTCCCTCATCCTCCCCAGCCTCCTCTACTTCATGTTAGTTTCGTTCCCTCAACACTTTGCTGTTTAACAACTGTTTTCCCAAAAACTGGAAAAAAATGTCTATCTTAAACTTGGAGCAATAGATGAGTTTGTGGAGCCAGGCTGACCTCAAGAGGGGTTGCACCAACATGAGAACTCCAGCATGACCCAGAGGAGGCACGGGACTGGCCCCCAACTGTGGCCTGCAGCTTGCTCTTAAGTGTAGTCAGCTGTTTGATTTATAAATGGTGAAGGATCACCAAAGATGCAGCATCTGGCCACCAAGCATCTCCACCTAGGAAGAAGGAAGCCAGCTCCGTCATTGCCAGGGCTTCCGGCAGGCAGCCCATCCTGTCCTCATCCACGTCCTGTTGCCACACACCTCCAGGGTAGACTAGGAGCAAGGAATATGGCAAGTCTCTGTTGCAGGAGACTCCATCTGTTTTCTCTGGTCTCAAGGTGATTCTGTTGTATGACAAATCTGTAATCAAACTTGGCTCTAAAAAAATAAAAATCTCTTCTTGTACTCACTAACTGTAGTGGAGCCTTGGGCGAGTGTCTTCCTCTGCCCAGGCTGCCATTTCCCTGCCTCTAAGATGGAGATGGTTTAGGATCAGCAGAGATGTAGCGCTGGCCAGAACTGCACTCAGTTTGGCCACTCCTTGCGGATGAAGCTGGCCTGGGGACCCAGGGGGACTGTCACCTCAGTCTAGGAGCCCTCGACACCACCCAGCTGGGTGGGCCAAGGTCAGTTCATTTTTCAGTTCCCCACCCCCTATACCACGATTCATGCTTCTGCTCTGTTTCTGGGTCCCTCAGGAACACCTGCTGTTCTTGAATTAAAGGATAAAGGGTCAGGCATCAAAGATGATACACCTCTAGGGACAGGGACCTGGTGTCACTGATGGAAGGGCCTTGTTTGATGTTTCCCCATCTCCTCCCCTCCTCCCCCACCGCCACTGGCTGGGCCACTGTCCAGAGACAGCAGAGAAGGCTTGGCTGTGAGTGGGGAGCTGGTGGCAGTGGTATATTCCCAGTGCAGCTTTCCTTTCCCCACATCCCGCAAACCTCTATTTGAAAAAGGTCTGATGAAGCTGTCAAGTTGGCTGCCAGATTCATCCCTCCCCTCTGGGCATACAGTGAGTTTGCTGGGTTGATGTTTGTGAATACAAACTTTGGCCTCTGGAAGGGACTGCAGAGGAAGAGGGTGGGGCTCAGGGCACCCATCTAGGTCACCACGTCCACCATCCCCAGGAGACTTGTTCTCTCATCTCTTTGATAGGACCTCAGTGATCCTGGGCTACGTGTTGCCCACCCTGCCATTCTCCATGCCAGGAGTGTGAGGTGATCCTGCCTCATTGGCTCCTGGAGCATTCAGTCTTGCTCCCCTCCTTCCTCCTTGTAGTGCTGTTGAGATTTTACTTGTTTTGTCAAGCAGAGTAGGCATGCCCTGACCCCTAGCTTTGGTTGCTTGCTCACTTTTGTCACCATGCTTTGCTCTTGTGCTTTTGCTCCTGTAAATCTTTGCATGAAGTATTGTCCTCACAGCTAAGCCTCCCTTATGGCCTTGGCTCTTCTTTCTTGGTTGTAAGCTGTGCAGCAGTTTCTGCACTTTGGGAGAAAGTGGTTGACTCTACAGATGCTCTTCCAGTAGGCCCCTGTGGCCTAGCCCTACCCCAGCCCCGACTCTTCCAGGGCCTCCCCTGTCAGGCATGTGACTGACTACATCATCTCCCTCTCTCTCCTCTTTGCCCCAGATCAGTGGACCATCCCCTGCCCGGATCCTCTCTCTCCACAGACTTTGGCAGCTGGCAGATGGTAACAGGCTGTGGCAGTATTCAGGAACGGGCTGTCCTGCACACAGACTCCTCTCTCCCTTTCAGCTTCCCGGATGAGCTCCCCTAACAATTGTCTGTAAGTGTCTTGCTTGAGAAGACAGGATGCCCCTTCCCCCACCTGTGTCAGAAGCTGGCAAGCAGTCGAGTGCTGGCCAGGAATGAGGTGGCAGCTGGCCCGAGGGAGCTGGCCTGGGCTCCCTGCCCCTCCTGAATGCCTCCACTAAGTATACCTCACTGGTCCTGCACCCTGAGGTGTGAAGGGGGCTGATGGGCTGCTCAGGAAGGGTACTGGAATGTGTTCACTCTCCCCGGCCTCTGAAACCCATCCATGGATGTCTTGGGGCACACCCTTAGGGAAAGCTGGCTGGACTCTAACTATAGAGGATGCTATTTCGGTCCAAGGCTTTGCCTGACATGAGAATCCTTTGAAAGCGGAACAGTGGGGTAGTGAAGGTAGGTGTATGGTGGAGACAGAGCCAGAATGGAGCTGGGTTAGCCCAAGGGCTGTGCTCCCAAGCAGAACCAAGGGTTCCTTGCTGTTCCCTGCCCCCTTTTGTCATCTGCTTTTGCCTCTGGTCAGGAAAGAAAATTGGATGGGAATACTAAAGCCCACGCCTATAAACTCCTCTCCCTCCAAGGCTCCGGTACTGGGCCTCCAACTCAAGCAGTATATCTACTTGAGCAGCTGCCTCTCAGGCTGCCCTGCCCCCTTCCTGCTCTGCTGCTTGACGGATGTCAGATGGCAGGGAGCCTCCGGTGGCCTGGGGAGCAGGATCTGCTTCTTGACTGTGGCTGCCTGAGGACCTTCAACTCCCTGCCCACTACTGCCCCCGACGTGGACTGAATGAACTGCAGGTGCTGGGTGGTCGTCACCACCTTCAGGATCAGCTCATACCCTCCAGTGCTGACAGGTTGGAAGCAGGTTGCCTTTGGGAGCTGAGACTGGTTCTGCCTAGGGCAGGCAGGGGTCAGACCTTGGGATTCTCAGATGGTCCTCACAAGCCCTGGCCTTGCAGCTCAGGAGTAGCCCAAAGACTTCAAAGGCCTCTAGGTCTTGGCACAGCTTTCTCTATAGCCACTCCCTTAAGCCAGAAATAAGATCTCTTAGAAAAATTAAAGACAGTTCTCTTCATGTTTCCGTAGGCTCTTGCTATTGCCAAACAGCCTAGGAGCTGGAGGAAGCTGACATCTCTGCCCCTGCATAATAGCACCCTCACTTACCTGGCATTAGCCACTGAAATGGGCAGCTTCAGCCCTGGATCCTGTAATTAATGCCTTAGGTAGTTCTCTGTGCTCCTAGCCATTCCTCAGCTTCTGGGTGGTTCCCAGAGGAGGGCTAGGTTCTCCATGATCCCATGGCCTTTGAGATTGCAGGGTGGGCATGGGCTCAAGGTTGATAACTGGTGACATCATATAGTATATGGTTCAGTGCTTTGGCTTTGGTGTCTGAGAGAAATTGAATCCAAATCTCAGCTGTTAGGTTTACAAGTTCTGTCTTGGGGTTGAATCCTTGACTGTGGTGAGCCTGCTAGCTCATGTCTGGAAAGGGAATGACACTGTAGTAGCTCTGCCCACCTTGTGTCCTCAAGTGGATCCCATATCCTCTCTGGGCTCCAGGTATCTTGTTTCTAAAAAGGTTGTGATCTTTCCCCTTTCTGCCTCCCAAAATAGGGGGCAGTGAGAATGCACACATGTGGACCTTCAGATAGTCCCTGTGAATATGAACTACTACTCTGAATTTCTCCTGGTTATATGCTCTAAGGAAAAGCTAAAGAGGCACACATGGTCTCCAGCCTGTGTGAAAACTAATTAGGAAGTAAAGAAGATCTAGGGCCACGAATCTCCCCCACATGCCAAGAGAAACTTGGGAGTTGTTCATGGTATTGCAGGAGTCCAGGATCAGCCTCATTTCTTTGTGCTGCTGCTACAGTTATTTGACTTTTCTTCACCCTAGAACCTGCTGCTACTTCTGCTATTGCTGGTATTTCTCTCTCTCTGTCACACACACACAAGCACACATACACACCCCCTACTCCCACCAGTCTGCTTTTCCTGGGTCTGCTGCCTCCATACTTAAGCCCTGGACTGTCATTTATCCTCATACTTCCATGGGCTCCCCAGGTCCCAGGTACAAGTCATTTGGGCTTGGGAATTGGGGATATTGCTGCTGCTTTTGGCAGATTCACAGGAGGAAATACCCAGGCATTGGTCTCTTAGGGGAAATTTTGGAGGGAGTTGGCGTTCAGGGCTGGTCTTGCTGCTTAGGTGGATAGGAACATGAGGGCTCATCTTATGTAGGTCTGTGACTTTTTCCCTAATTCCATCCCTCCTGCCCCTAGACTTTATAACTTTGAGTCCAGAGGTTGTGTGTGGTTGGTACCTCAGCCATTTTCTATGAATAACCCTTCAGGTTATCAGATAGCCTCATGTGAAATTCACACTTTTTGTTACCCTTCTTGTGACAAGTGCCTGTAGAGGCCAGGAAAGGAAAAGCGGATAGAATCAGAATGGAAATCCTGCTGGAAAAGCCAGCCCCCTTCCTAGACATTTCCCTGGGGACTGCCATGACTAAAGGTAAGGACTCTGGCCTCTCCAGGTAGGAACAGCAGCCTGAGGGAGAGTTTAAGGTGAAAACAGGACTGAACCACAAGGGCAGCATGGCCAGGGGCAGTTGCTGGCCTTGTACTGGCGAGTGCAGAAGGATAGGCAGTGGGGCGTAAGGATGAGGATGATGGATCCTGCCCTGGGATAATGCATTAATTCTCTTTCCCTCCCTTCCCACAGACTTTCAGCCCTGAGTGAACGGGAGACCCGGCTACAGGAGGTGCGCTCAGCCTTCTTGGCTGCGTATAGCAGCACAGTGGGGCTCCGTGCAGCAGCCCCCAGTCCCTCTGGTGCCATCGGTGGCCTGCTGGAGCAGTTTGTCCGTGGCGTTGGACTCCGGGGCACCAGCAGCAGCACCTTATGAAGCAGCCAGCCCACAACAGCTTTCTGATCCTCTCTCACCTGAGCGGAATCAAAGCCATGCCCAGGCCAAGGGGTGCTTCAAGGTCGGGGGGAAACTTCCCTTCACCATCATGCACATGGCAGCCCCGAAGCTGAGCAGGACCGAGGACGGGGTTCTCCCACCCCCAGCTTCCTGACGGGTGTCTGCCGACCCACTTGTCACTGCCTCCCACCCACCTTAGTCTTTGCCAGGATTCCTGTCAACTCTCAGAACTGTGTAGCGTTTCCCTGGGGCTTTGGGGGAGGCTGAGACTTCACAAAAGACCTCCACTTTCCATTCTTATCTCCTGGGGAGGAGGGGTCATCTGCACTGAAAATGAGGCAATTTAACACAGATCACAAAATGAAATCAAAGTCTTTTTGAACAGCTATTTTCTTGCATCATTTGGTTGCTGTCTTTGTGAAGTTGATTAGAAGGCTCTCACTTTCCTTCCTTTTGCTAGAAGAAGGGGTTTTTATGGGGGGATGGAGGAACATAGGAAGCAGGAAGAGACTGGAGACTTGGATATGCCTCTTAATTCATGAGCCATGAGAGTATCCAGTGAGATGGCAACACAGCAACAGGCTGTTAGGTGGGAACAGTGGTCCTCAGGCCTGAATGGGCCCCAGTCACTTGGGGAGCCTGTTTATTCATGTAGATTTCCAGGGCTGCCTGAAAGTTGGACTTGAGGTTGCTGAGATCTTCATTAAGCTGGGAAAAGGGGGTGGGAGGAATCTTTTTTTTTTTTGGCCATGCCCTGAGATCTTAGTTCCCTGGCTGGGGATTGAACCTGCACCCTCGGCAGTGAAAGCATGGGGATTCCTAACCATTGGCCCACCAGGGAATTCCCAAGTAATCTTTATTAACAAGTTCAGCAGACAGTCTGGTTCTGGTACAGGTGACCTGCAGGCCCTGCATTCGGTGAGGGATTGGCTTCCAGGGCCTTGAAGGCAGTAGGTAATAGGGGGAGGGTGAACCTGGTTGACCACCACCCTCATTTACTGTGTGATCTGTAGTGAGTTGCATCCTCACAGAGTGTGTCTTCATCTGTAACACCATGAAGTCATGTGGGTTCAAAGACATGGACAAAAGGTTTTATACAGTGCACCATTTACTGACCTCTGACTCAACACAGAAGAGGTCATTAGTGTGAATGCCCAGAAGAGGGAAATAATACCAATGAACACTTTTTGAGTATTTACTGTGTATAACCCCTATATTAAATCCTGTTTGTAGGTTATCTTAATGAAATTTTACAACACCCCAAGTCTGTGCTATTATGGCCATTCTTACCAGTGAACTGACTGAGCCAATGAGATGCTGAGTAACTTGCCCAAGGTCACACAGCTAATGAGAGCAAATATATAACTACTATTCAGAGACTGAGGAAGGGCGGGAGTTGGAAGGGGAAGAAGATTGTTGAGGGTGCAGCTCAGGAAGAGCAATCTACCCCAGTGCCCACTAGCTATCCAGGGCCGGTCAGCATCCTGGACAGCTGTCGTAGGGGCAGGCCTGGCTCTCCTCGGGGAGATGCACTGGGAGGACTCTCCCACCTAGTGAGTTGGAATTCGGATCTGTGTAAGGTTCCTGGCCTACTGGAGGCTGCTCCAATGGGGTGGGGGCCCCGCGGGGCCGGGCGGGGCTGCATTGCCATCTGGAGAAGCTGCGCGGCTGGCCACAGTGAAGGCGCGAGCAGCCAGAGCGCACGCAGGGCTGGAGGGAGCGCAGCCACCGCCGCGGCGGCACATGGGCCGGGCCCCGCTGCCGCCGCTGCCCCTAGCAGACCCCCGTCTCGCAGCCTCCCGCAGCTCCGGCCACCCGACCAGCCATGTCTTTAAGCGGAGCCTCTGAGCGCAGCGTCCCGGCCACCAAGATTGAAATTACCGTGTCCTGCCGGTGAGCGGGCCATACCGGGGAGGGCTTAGGCATTGCCCCAGCACCACCCAGCTCAGGGGCTCAGCGCGAGCAAGGGGTAGACCCCAGGAGAAGAAGCATCGGGGCCAGGGAAAATCGCGAATGCAGACTCAGTGGAGTTGCTAGCGGACGCGGGGAGGGGGGTTTCCTTGAATAGCCCCAACCACAAAGAGGGCTCAGCCTGCGGCTTGA
This sequence comes from Nanger dama, assembly GCA_917880005.1. Classification (NCBI taxonomy): domain Eukaryota; kingdom Metazoa; phylum Chordata; class Mammalia; order Artiodactyla; family Bovidae; genus Nanger; species Nanger dama. The sequence goes on from CAKJTW010000016.1 coordinate 44,028,260, forward strand.
AGGGATGGGTCACGGGGATCCAGTAAGATCTGCGCCCCAGGAGGGTGAAGTTCTAGGGGGTTACCCTCTTTCCTGGGCCCTTGGAAGCAGTCTGGACGCGTCCAGACCGCAGAGAAACAGCTCTTGGGCTGAGATTTCCGGTGTTGTCCAGGGTGCTGATAACGCGGGCCCCCGGGAGGGTGTAGTTACAGGGGAAGGAGGTGTGATCTGAACCCCGTGCCTCCCCTAGGTGCCCACCTCTGGGTAGGTTACCGGCAGTGGGCTCCAGAATGATCCACTCGCTGTCCGTCTGTTTGTCTCTTTCTCTAGCAACCTACTGGACCTCGACACCTTCTCCAAGTCCGACCCCAGTAGGCGGCACCAGGGTCGGGAGGGAGGGAACTTGGGGTCTGAGAGCACCTGAGGCGGGGAGCGGAGAGGGGGAGGCGGGCCGACCTGACGTCCTTCCCTCCCCGCCCCCGCTCCCGCCTGCAGTGGTGGTGCTTTACACGCAGAGCCGGGCTAGCCAGGAGTGGCGGGAGGTAAGTCCTGGAACCCTCACCCAGTCCACCGCTGTGCCTGGGAAACACCTGCCCCCTTTAGCAGGCCCCGTGCTGATTGTCCAGTCCCCATTCAGTTCGGACGGACCGAGGTGATCGACAACACACTGAACCCAGACTTCGTGCGCAAATTCGTCCTCGACTACTTCTTTGAGGAAAAGCAAAATCTGCGCTTCGATGTGTGAGCCCCGCCCAGAAACCTGGCTTGGACCTCCCCCAACCTGGATCCGCCCCCCAGCGGGCCCCGACCTGGCTCCACCCCCAGGCCCAGTTCGGTGGCACTTTGAAGGACTCCTCTCTAGGCTTAGCGCCGCCCCCAAGTCTAGGTTGGCCACTCCCCAGGTCTAGTCCTGCTGACAACCCTTCTCCTTAATTGGCTCCGCCCCCTTTCTAAGTCCCACCTCTGAGGTGACCCTACCTCCAGCGGCCCCGGACTTGACCTTACCCAGGTCTGACTCCTTCTGACCCCGACTCCTGCCCAGAGGAGGTCCCGGTTGAATTCCGGTACAAGACTGCCCCACCCTCCACCCACAATTTTAACCTGGACTCGAAATCGGACCCCTTTTCCAGGCTCTCTTCCACCATCCCCGCCCCACGTTGGTCCCAACTCTCTTCCCAGGTACAACGTCGACTCCAAAACCAACATCTCCAAACCGGTGAGCGACCAACCGACCGTTCCCCCCACGGGCAGGCTGGGCACACAGGCGGCACTCACTGTGTGTCAAACGACCCTCCTTAGAACCCTCCTACCCGTCAAACCCAACTTGACCTTCTGCCCCGAACCTGCCCTCCCTGCCCTCCTCTCCTGTTCCTGCCTCTGTTTCCCGCCTGTGCCTCTTACTCACTGCTACTCTTTTCTTCTCCACTGCTGCTGGGACCCTCAGAAGGTGAGGCTGAATGGGGCTGGGCGGGGTCAGCGTGTGTGGTGTGTGAAAGGTGAGGGGTGGGATGGTATCTTGGCAGTGTAGAGGCAGTGGGCTCCAGATGTCAGGACCAAGAACGGCGGCTTGTCTGGGGACCCCGTCCCTCCTCTAAAGCCCTGGCTGGCTGGCTCCACTGCCTCTAGTCGCAGTGGTTAGTGCAGTAGCATCACCAGGGCTGGGCTGGGACTTTGTCAACCAGTCGCTCCTGTCCTCGCTGACTCTATCCCTGTGCAGGATTTCCTGGGCCAAGCGTTCCTGGCCCTGGGAGAGGTGATCGGAGGCCAAGGCAGCCGAGTTGAGCGACCCCTCACGTGAGCTGAACCTGAAGGGGAATAGGGGGTGGGAGGTGGGCCTCTGGATTCTCCTAAAGATGCAGCTGACTCTGTATCATTGGAGGCTGGGATTCCCCTGGTCAGGTGCCTTCAATGGCTCCCATCACCTCTTGGGAAAATTCAATTTTCAGGGCTTTGCTCAAGTCACTCTCAGCCCTGACATATCTCCTCTCTCTCACTCTCTCTCCTCACTCTCTTTTCTGAATCTGATTCAACCTTTAAGGTCCACTTCCAAGTCTTCCTCACTAAATCAAGTTCTCTGAATTTACATTACATTCATTCACTAAATATTTATTAGTACATTTTGTATTCTATACCCTGGGCTGGGTACCAAGGATTTATCCGTTCCACAAACACTACTGGGCATATACTCTATGCAAGCCACTGTTCAAATGGCTTAGGTTGCAGTGGTGAACGAAACAAAGGCTCCTGCCCTCAGGGAGCTTATGTAACAGAAGAGGGAGAGAAATAGTACAAAACTGAAATAATAAATAAGTAAATTACATAATGTGCTAGAAGACATGAAGTGCTGTGGAATGAAAGTAGAACAGAATTAGAGTAACTGGAAATGCAGGGAGATGGGTGTTGCAGTATTCTACAGAAGGGTTGAGGAGGCCTCATGGAGAGGTAATTTTGGAGCAATAATCTGAAGAAAGTAAGGGAGTGAGCTATGTTGATATCTGGAGGAGGAATGTCCCAGGAGAGGAAACTGCCTGTGCAGAAGTCTGATGTGTTCAAAGAGCAGCACGGAGGCCAGTGTGGGTGGAACTGGGTGATCAGCAGGGAGAAAGGGGGAGGTGAGCTTGGTGGATTCACGGTTAGGGCCTGGGAACCACTGTGAGGACTTTAGTTTTTACTCTGAGTTGGGAGTCACTGGAGGATTCTGAGCAGACGAATGCTCTAACTTGCTTTCAAAGGATGCTGCTCGGTTGAGACTACATCTTGGGTGGGCAACAGTAGAAGTAATCCATGGTGCCAGCAGTGAAGGAGGGGAGAATTAGTTAGATTCTGGATATAAACTGAAGGTGGAGCAAGAGATTGCTGTCAGACTGAATATGGACTTGAGCGAATAAGAGGAGTCAAGGATGACACCAAGGCCTTTGGCCTGAACGAGTGGAAAGATGGAGTTGCCATAGAGATAATTTTTTTTTTTTAGGTGAGGGAGGAGTAAGTTGTGGGAGGAAGTCAATGAGGAGTTCAGTATGACGTATTGAATTTCATAAATTTTTATTAGACAAGTAGATGTGTCAGATAGGCAATAAGAAACATTAATCTTCCATGCTCTTTAAGGACATGAGATTAGATGAGATCACTAAGGGACTGAGGAGAGAGAGAAGACGAAAGACCAAAACTCCATGAGTTGGAGCTAGGAAGGGAGACTGAGAAGGAACATTAATGAAATGAGGGGATCCTGGAAGCAAAAAGACATGCATCAGTGACAAGAGAGTGGCTGCTCATGTCAAATGCTGCTGCAGTCAAGGAAGGTGAGGGTTGGGGACTGGATATTGGGTTTAGCAAGATGTCAGTCACTGGTGACTCTGCTTGTCAGAGTTTTGAAGAAGAGGTTTGGATAACAGCCTGGCTGGGAGATTTAGAAGAGAATGGAAGAGAGAAATGGGAATTAGGAATCTTTCAAGGAATTTTCCTGCAAAGGGGAGAAGAGAAAAGGAGGGGTGGCTGGAGAGGGAAGTGAGATCAAGAAGAGGTTTGTAATATTTTAACCTGAAAAAAATTATATCACATTTGTATGCTAATGGGAATGATCTAGTAGAATCTGAAAATCTGACATAATACAAAGAGGGAAAGAACTTCTCTGGTGGTCCAGTGGTCAAGACTCTATGTTTCCGGTACAGAGGGTGTGGGTTCAGTCCCTGATTGGGGAACTAAGATCCCACATGCCTCATGGCATGATCGAAAAGAAGGGGGGGACAGTTGCCAGAGCGATGTCTCTGTACAGGCAAGAGGGAGAGTGTGGAATGTAGCACACAAGAGGGATAAATAGGCACATGGCAGTCATTTATAGCAACGGTAGGAAGGCCTCGTGTGGGAGAAGATACTGGAGGCAGGGTAGGTGTGTGGTGGGTCTGTGGACAGTGTCTTCTGGTTGCTTCAGCTTTGTCAGTGAAGTAGGAAACAAGGTCATTGGCTGAGAGTGAGGACGGAGGAGGAGGCTTTTGGGCTGAGGAGAGAGGAGGAGGAGTACAAGTGCCATCTCACACACAGCACTGGTGAGTGAAGGGACTCAATGCGCAGTATGATTAAGGACCTTCTTGAGGTTTGTGGTCACACATCTAAAATGAAACCAATTAGCATGAGTGTGGGTTTTCCTCTGGCCATATCCAGTTGCACAGGTGTGGTATAGGTTAGGCAGAGAATTGGATTTAACTTAGGCTGAGGTTCTGCCAAATAAGTAGACAGAAGTGAGAGAAGGGCTAGGGGAAAGGAGTAGGCTGGAAGGGAATGATTATTATAGTCCAGAGTGACTGGAGTTCACACTGGGTGAGGAGATGAGGGAGAAAATTAAGGAGAGAAAGAGCAGTGAGAAGGAGAGATAGAGCAGTGAGAAGGCAGTAGCATCAGTGACTCGCTTCTGGGTGTGCAGGTGGAGTCCCAGCACTCATTACTTGCTATCTTTTAAAGCACAGAGAGTCAGAGATCAAAAGAGCCAATGAAATGGTTCAAACTCTCATATTAAAGATACAAAAATCACATGGCAAATTGGAATCAAAACTTGAACTGAGAATACTCCCAACTTAGCTTCCTCTCTGTCATACTTTGGCTCTCCCAGAGTTTAGGGTTGGCAGGCCCATATCCACAAGGCCTCTGACTGCTTGGAGACCCAAAGCAAGTTGGGGATGGGTGTCCAGGCATATGCAAGTGTCTTTTCTTGGATCAGAAGAGGATAAGGCTGCCCTGGTCTTTTAGATCTCACTCTTCACTATCTTCTGAAAGCACAGCATCTTTGACCTAACAAACCAGTCCTTCTGCCCCAGATCTGGGTAGAAATTGCTGTCCCTCATTCAGGACTGTTGCATCACATCACACTCTATTTGCCTATTAGCCTGGACATCCCACCCGCCCCTAGAAACTCCCTGAAGGCAGGGTCTAGCAGAGCTGGAAGGTGCCAACTGGCCAAATTGTACCTAGAACAATGGCTGGCATATAGCAGAGTCTGCTGTGAGATACAGAACCACCTTCATATCTACCAAGCTTACCAACTGCTTTTTATTCCATGCATTCATTCTGATCTTTTCACAACCCTAAGAGGTAGACAAAATTCCCATTACATAAAGAGGAAACCAAGGGCCCAAGGAAAGGGAAAACAACTTGCCCAGAACTCTAAATCCTGTCTTTCCCAAGCTACCATAATGAGATGTCCACACAGGCTAAATTAACCCCTTCCTTCCAGACCAGAGACCCTCCCCAGTCCAAGTCAGGTCCTACCCCACCAGAGATGGAAACACTCGGGATAGTCAGTAAATGACAGATTGAACCCCTGGCCTACCCAGTCCCTGATTGGCCACCCCAATCGTTGTTTCCTACTCTCCTCCCTCACAAAGAGGCTTTTTCTGCTTCCAGGGGTGTACCAGGCAAGAAGTGTGGGACCATATTGCTGACTGCAGAGGAGCTTAGCAATTGTCGGGTCAGTAAGGGCCACATGCTAGACCCAGGAGGCTCTCTTCTCTCCCCAAACTCCCTTTAGTGGGCTGTCTGTCTGGGGGCAATTCGAGTGTCAATAGTACAACTTCATCCACAGGATATTGCCACCATGCAGCTGTGCGCAAACAAGCTGGACAAGAAGGACTTCTTTGGGAAATCAGACCCCTTCCTCGTGTTCTATAGGAGCAATGAGGATGGCACGTGAGTCACTGCTCCCACCATTGCTGTGGGTCCATTAGCGCTCTTAGGCTGGGACATCTTAGACTCCATCAGGACTTGAGCCCAGAACACTTAAGGCAGCACCCAATATGTGCTTAAACCAAGCATATCAGGCCCTGTCTCTGGGCTCAGTCCTACCCCAAAGGCAGGATCCAGTCCTCTTGTCCTCTCCAGGTTCACCATCTGCCACAAGACAGAGGTTGTGAAAAACACACTGAATCCTGTATGGCAGCCCTTCAGCATCCCTGTGCGGGCCTTATGCAATGGAGACTATGACAGGTCTGCATCAGTATAAGCTAAGGAGTAAGGGGACAAGGGTGTGAGAGTGGGGTTCTTGGAATGAAGAATGAAGGTAGAAGTGCCATCATAGCATTGGAGGATCCTGCTCAGTGAGACAGTTTTGGACACAGATATGGGTGCATGGGAAGGCATATGGATAGCCACATGGATGAATAGGTAGATGGACAGATGGATGGGTGGATTGATGAGTGGATGAAAGGGCAAATGAATAAGTGAATGAGCAGATACATGGATAGATAATCAGATGAATGGATAAACTGGTGAATGAATAGATGGGTATATGGATGGATGAATAAGAAGACTGGTGGGTGGGATGGATGAATGGATAGCAGATGAATGAGTGAGTGGACTGCTGGGTGGATTAGTGGATGGGTAGATGATGGGTGGATTAATGGATGGATGGCTAAATGCTTGAGAGGCTGGATGGGTATATGAAAGATTGGAGGTTGGTTGGAGAGGCAGAGGGGTGACTGAAAAAGCAGGAGGATAAACAGGTGGAATGACCAGTACATTAATAGACAGACAGATGAATGGGTGGTAGAGGGAATGGATGGGTGAGTGTAAAGCAGATGGACAGGCTGACCATATGAATTCACAAGTGGGCAGTATGAAGGTAGGTAAGTGGGCTCATAAGTAGATGGTTATGTAAACGAATGGATGATTAGATGGACAAATACCAGATGGCTGAGTGTTTGGTTAGGTAGATGTGTAGAGATACAGATGGACACTTGTATGTATCAGTGAGTCACTGAAGGGCTGGATGTATAGTTATATGGGTGACAGAGTTTAATAAGTAATTGACTGGTAAATTTATATGGGTAAAAGGGTGACTAGATGGCAGAATGGATGGTTGAATGAACTGCCACATAGATCAGTGGCCATTTGAGATGACTTAGGCATAGCTGTTAAGAACGTGGTCTTTGGAACCAGGATGTCAGAGTTTAAATCTCACCTCAGCAATTTACTTGTTATGGTCCTTAGTCAAGTTACTGGTTTGGGGGCCTCAGTTTCCTTATTCAAAAGTAATAATAGTATGAATACTGCTTTATAGAGTGCTTGTTAAATCAGTCAGTGAAAGTGCTGAGAACAATGCCTGGAATACGTGTGTGTGTGCTTAGTTGTGTCTGACTGTGACCCTCTGCTCTATAGCCAAGCAGGCTCCTCTGTCCATGGGATTTTTCAGACAAGAATACTGAGTGGGTTGCCATCTCCCTATTCTAAGGGGCCTTCCTGACCCAGGGATCAAATCCACATCTCCTGCATTACATGTGGTCTTTACCTTTTGAGCCATCAGGGAAGCAATGAATTCCCTGGTGGTACAGTGATTAGGACTCTGCATTTTCACTGCTGAGGTCCTGGGTTCAGTTCCGGGTCAGGGAAACAAGATCCCACAAGCCATGCTGCATGGCCAAAGTATTTTTTTAAAAATCGGTGGTAAAGAATAGTAATAAAGAGCAGCAGCAGTAGTAATAGTGATAGTGTCAGTAGATAGTTGGGTACATTCGTGGACTGATGAATGGATAAGACAGATGGGAGGAAGGTTGATAGAAGGACAAATGGATGGATGGAAGGATGATCTGTGTATAGTCAAGATCATGTTGACTATGATGGGTGGGGGGTGTCTCAGATTTATCCTACAAACCTAGCCTATGTTTATCTCCAACATTTCAGAACGGTGAAGATTGACGTGTACGACTGGGACCGGGATGGAAGGTAGCACTGCCCTCTCCTAGAATTAAACCAAATAGTTCCCTGAAATATGTAGCACTCTCACTAGGAACCCCAGAGTAGCCTTGGGAGCCAGAGAGGGTGACGACAGATGCCAGGACCTTGAACACAACTGGTCCCCTCAGTTGTCTCTCTGGGACACCGTCTCTTCCCTTCTCTTCCTCTTAGGTTGGTCTCTCTTCTGACCCAAGGCCCAGTGCCTGGCAGAACAAATAGAGGCAGGGGATAGTGAGGATAAAAGACTGGTTTCAGGGGTGGCTGCAAGCCAGCAGCAGCACTTACCTGCCCCTGGCCTCGTTGCAGCCACGACTTCATCGGTGAGTTCACCACCAGCTACCGAGAGCTGAGCAAGGCCCAGAACCAGTTCACAGTGTATGAGGTGAGAGCTCAGCCCTGCCCAGGTTTCCCAGGCCTCCATCCCAGGTGTGCTCAGCCTGTGCTTCCTTTCTTCTATGTCCCACCGTCACCACTACCTTACTTCACTTAGGTACTTAACCCTCGGAAGAAATGTAAGAAGAAGAAATACGTCAACTCGGGAACTGTGAGTACTCCGGAGAGTTCTGGCCCTCTGTAGATCCTTCTGTTTCTGTCCCCAGAATGGGGACACACAGCATGACCACCCGGTGAGGGTATGGGAGAGCTATGGGTGCAGACTACTTTCACATAGTGATGTTGGATACAAGGTGGCACCATTTCAGTTTTCCTTTTGTTTCTTTTTTTTTTTTTTTTCTTGTTTTTCCTCTCACTTAAGAAAATTTGTTTGATCTCTAATTTGCAGGTTTTTCTGTGGGGGGGACCCTAAGTTTTATTTCATGATTTAATATACTTTTGGAAATCCAAGTATGTTTCTGATGGCTTCCCCCTTTGCCCTTTCAGAAATTGGACAGGGTGGGTCAGGGGCTGGAGTCGAGTGCCTCTTTCCCTTTCTCTAGCACAACCATCCTTTCCAAGTAGCAGGGCTGGCTCTTCTGTCCCACAGGTGACGCTGCTCTCCTTTTCTGTGGACTCTGAATTCACTTTTGTCGATTACATCAAGGGAGGGTAAGTCACAGCCAAGCTCCAGACTGAAAGTCCAGCAATGAGTTTCTCCCAGTTCTGAGCCTCAGTTTTACTCCTCATTAATGGTCAGGATCTGATGACATCATAAAAACAAACTTGAAAACACTTGGCAGACTATAAAGTACAGGGTGCTGTCCACCATAGTTCTCTCCAAAGGGCTGCCTTTCAGCCCTAGCTTCCAGCCTCCCCTAGGAAGATGACAGACCAGTGGTCTCCTGTAGCCTTACTGGAGCCCCGACAGAAGATATGGCGAGGCATGAGGGAGAGGCCAAGAGAGAAGGAAAAGACAAGCAGGCTGTAGGGGACATTCTCTTTGGCTTAATGGATGCAAGCAGACCTCAGTAAGGTACTTTTCTTCTCTAAACCTGATTTTAGTGTAAAATGGAGATGTTAATTGCTACTTCAGCACTATAGTAAGGGTTAAATTCTGCATATTATGTCATGAGGTAGGCATTTAGGAATGAATGGGGCATGTGGGAACACACTCCCCAAAGTGTGTTCCACTGGCCAGCAGCATCTGCCTCACTTGGGATTTTGTTAGAAATGTAGACTCTCAGGCTCCACCCAGACCATCCAGATCATAATTTTCTTTTAACACAATTCCCAGGTGATTCAGATGCATACAAGTGTTTGAGAAACCCTGGTATAGTAAGTATTAGTCCCTCATTTCTCAATCCATCTATTTCCCCAACAGGACACAGTTGAACTTCACAGTAGCCATTGACTTCACAGCTTCCAATGGTGAGGCATGGATGGGGGAACAGGGTGTGGAGGATTCTAAAGAAGTCATTAGGGATGGGCCTGAATTAAAATCTGGGAATAAAAGTTAACCAATCCAGGAAGCCCAGGCTTGAGGCAAGGCCCAGTCAGGCTAATACTGGGGCAGGAGTGTTGTGGGGTAATGGTGGGAGAGAGTACATAAAGGTAAGTGTGTCAATGGATCAAAGAAAACTGAAAGGATAAATAGCTCTAGATAGCTTGAGAAGTGGATGAGTAAGTGAATGGATGGGAGGGAACAGATGTATACTAACAGATGAATATGTAAACGGTTGGATAACTGTGTGGGTAGCTAGATGAACAGAGTGGACAAATGGGTCTGAGTGAGTACAACAGGCTGAAGAGGTAGATGCATGAACTGGCATGTGGGTGGGCAAATGGACAGGTGTTTGAATTGGGGAAATAGATGAGTGGACAGGTAGATGGATCCATATGAGGACAGACAGACAGGTGAATGAATGGGATGGATAGAGAGGGATGAATGAATGAGTAGATGGACAAAAGAATGTGGTTATATGGACAGATGGAAAAGAAAGGGAAATGGCAGGTGAGCAAGCAGACAGATGGCAGGCTGGCTGGCTGGATGCACAGGTGGGTGGCTAGCTGGATAAGAGGATGGAGAAGCGGATGGATAGAGATGAATAAGTAGATGGATTTATGGCCAGTGGAAGGGTGAATAGATGTATGAGCAGGTGGATGAACTGATGGATAGATATAGGGATTGGTACATGGATAGTCTGAAAATGAACATGTGGATGACTAAAATAATAAGGAATACATGGGTAAAGAGGCCTCTCTGGGGGCTCGGTGGTAAAGAATCTGCCTGCCAATACAGGTGAAATGGGTTCGATCCCTGGGTTGGGATGATCCTCTGTAGAAGAGAATGGCAACCCACTCCAGTATTCTTGCCTGGAGAATTCCATGGACAGAGGAGCCTGGTGGGCTACAGTCCATGGGGTCATGAAAGAGTCAGACACGACTTAGAGGCAAAACACCAACAACAGCATGGGTTAAGAGTGGATGAATGGATAGGCAGCACATAGATGCATACAAAGACAGGCAGGTGAGTAGACAGATCATTAACTGACCCTGAGGTGGGGCTCCTGTTTCCCCACAGGGAATCCCCTGCAGCCCACCTCCCTGCACTACATGAGTCCGTATCAGCTCAGCGCCTATGCCATGGCCCTCAAGGCAGTGGGAGAAATCATCCAGGACTACGACAGTGACAAGCTCTTCCCAGCTTATGGCTTTGGTGCCAAGCTCCCTCCAGAGGGACGGATCTCCCACCAGTTCCCCTGGTACGGTATGGGCCAGAGCCTAGACTCTACACTCTGGAATCTGGCCCACCCAAGTTGACAAAATTCTCCTACTTAGGTTTTCTTCTAAGGGTCAAGGACATGCAGAAGAGTAGGATCTAGGGGAGGGTGGCAGAGCAATGAGGGGAACTGGGCCAGAGTCTGGAGGGGCGTATGAAAGAGGGCGGTGGCGAAAGGCAAGAGTGAGCTGGGATCAGCCCAGCAGGGCATCTTCCCTGACAGAACAACAATGACGAGGACCCCAACTGCGCGGGCATTGAGGGTGTGCTGGAGAGCTACTTCCAGAGCCTGCGCACAGTGCAGCTCTACGGGCCCACCTACTTCGCCCCTGTCATCAACCAGGTGGCCAGGTAAGGAAACTGGATGCACCTGGGGGAAATTAAGGGGACCAGACAGGGGGATTGCCTCCCCAAAGATAGTGAATTTAGGCTTTGGGGAGAGGGTGAAGGTTTCAGTGTTGGCCAAGCTCTGGTATAAACAGGTTACATCAGGCCTTATTCTAAGGTAGAAAGAATGTCAGTGAACTGCCCCAACCCTACTTCCTGGGAACAACAAACCAGGCCTCAAGTTTGAGGAAGAGAGAAGGACCTATAGAACAGTGGATAAGGAACAAGCTTTGGCATCAAACCTGGGAGTGACCCCCAGGTCCACCACTCACTAACCTTATCTGACCTGAAGCAACTTAACTTCAAGAATACTTAGCACAGTGTCTGGCCCATAGTCAGTGCTCATGGTAGATTAAAATGAGCTCAAGTTGTAGATTAACAACGGAAGAGTAACTTCTAAAAACAGAAGAGTAACTCCAAGTTTTCAGGATAAAAACACAAAGCAAAGAAAATCTAACTTACATATCAAATGATTTTTAATGCAAATAAAATAAAATGACGGAACTAAAACCGAACATATGTCAGTGAACTTAAGTTGGATAAATTCACCTATTAAAAAGTTTCTCTGATTGAATAAAAAATAATAATTCTACTATATGCTAAGGGCTTCCCTGATAGCTCGGTTGGTAAAGAATCCACCTGAGACCTCGGTTCAATTCTTGGGTCAGGAAGATCCCCTGGAGAAGGGAAAGACTACCCACTCCAGTATTCTGGCCTGGAGAATTCCATGGACTATAGAGTCCATGGGGTTGCAAAGAGTTGGCCACAACTGAGTGACTTTCACATACATACTATATGCTAAATAGAAGAGACCCATGTAAAACAAAATACCTCAGAAAACTTGAAAGTAAAAGATGAAACAAACAAACAGAAAATAATAAAAGTGGAAGGATTTCAGGGAGGTATATATATCCAGAGACTCCCTTTTCCTCTAATAAAGGTTAGTTTATCTTCTAATTCATCATGAGATAATAATTCCTTTAATTACAAAAATAATGTTACATTGCTGTTGAAATTTTAAGGATGAAGAAATTAAATAAGAAATGACCCAGAAAATGGCACATGAGAATGTGAAGATACAAACACACACACACACACACACACACACACACACACATATAGTTAATGATAATCTTTTCCTTATGTAGCCATAATGGCAGTCAAATTTGATGTAACATTTCACTACTGATCTTTTCACTTAATAATGGAAACTGAACACATTTTCTTTTGTTATTGATATTAAACAGTTAAATATTATCTTGGGCAAATTAGCTGATTCACTCATTCATTTCCTGATTCGATGAACATTCCATAAAGCAAAATGTAGCATGAATGTGGGCTGTAGAGCTAGACTAAGTTAATACACCCATTCTACTTCTTACAGCTGTGTCACTTTGGGCAAGATTCTTAGCCTCTCTGTGTCTGTTTCCTCAACTGTAAATGAGGATAATAGTAGCTACATCATAGGGCTGTTGTGAGGACTAACTTAATATTCATCAAGCACATAGAACAGTGCCTGCCACATGGTAAGTGCTATGGGTGTAAGCTATTACTGTTTACTATTATTATCATTATTACTATTCAAAGGGCATCTGCGTGTGCTCAGATATCTACTGGGGCACTGGAGACTCAGATGAATCAGATCTAGTCTCTGCCCTTGAGATCTCCCGCCTTGGCGCAGGAGACAGAAATATAAATAAATCATTACCTTCTACAGGCCAGAGCTTCCCAAACTTTTCCAGCAAGTCGCCTATTGGCAAAGGCAAACAACTGCTTCCCCTAGGGGAAACTGGGGGGCCCCGTTGAAAGCAGTCAACCTGAAAATGTCTTTGAAATCCCCATATTTTATCTTAATAATTCATGCAAATTTTACATGCTTCTGACATAGTGTCCATATTTGCTATAATTTAAGGTGTGGGGAGTTGTGTTTTAAGTATACTTAGATTCATCTAGCTTTATACACCAGATCATATAGTGTAATGGGTGCTTCAAGTATCCTGTGACCTTGGGTTCCCCTTGGCATACATGTTGGTACACTCATGGGTATGAGGACCCATGAAGGGCAGACAATCCATCTTGGTGGGTGGCATCCAAGAGACCCAAGACAGCCTAGTTGTGGAGGGACCTGACTGCTTGGCTGGGTGCAGAGGGCGACCTGGACTTTATCAGAGGAAGATGTGCAGAGCGGGCCTGGCGGCAGGAACTGCATGTGAAGGGCACAGAGGCATGAAGGGGCAAACTCGGTAGACAGTGAACTGTACACCTAGATTAAAATGTGCAGCGTGCACGGAGGAGTAGCCAAAAGGAGGCGGGAATGAAGCCTAGAGGCATCAAGAGCTCAGGCTTTAGGCTTAGTCGGTCAAGTGTGGACTGGGGCCCCAGCTTCACCACTCCTTTGGAATGTTATTACTCACACCTGTAAACTTCACTTTGGAATGACAAATGTGCTCACCTCATAGAATGGTAGTGAGGATTCAATCAGATCACGTATGTCAAGTGTGCAGCCATGATTTTGATGACCACAGATGCCTCTTTGTTGTCTGCTACCCCACAGCCAAGTGTGGCGCAGACTGGCTTTCCCCAGCCTGTCACCCAGCTCCAGGTCTAAATGGCCTTGGGAGTGCCAGGCTTCTGCAGGGAGCCACGGATGTGCCTCCCAAGTCCCCAAACCCTTCCACACCCCACAATGCTCCTGCTCACAAATCCTTTGTGAGGGGGCCCTTACCCATTGCTCTGACCTCTCTCTTCTGTAGTCCTACCTGCATCTCCTAGAACATGCTCTCTCTTGGTTTGCACATGCCATTCCTTCTCTCTGGATCATTTTCCCTTTACCCTCCTGTCCTCCCCCCACCCCACCTCTACCTCCAGCTCCTCCTGGCTAACTCCTACTCACTTTTCAGGTCTTAGGTTAGATGTCATGTCCTCAAAGCCCTCGCCTCACTGCATCTCGTGCTGTAAGCATCCATCTCCCCCAGGACAACATCCGATTCTCTGCTGCAGGCTCAGCACCAAACTTGGTGCCTGACCCACAGCAGGTGTGCAGTGATTATGTGCAGAATGAGTGAGTGACAGGAAACGGTGGCAGCCCAAGCCTATGAAGAGGCTGCAGCCAGAAAAGAGCAAAGGCTGCTAGGGAAGATCATGGCCCACTCCCATCCTGGGCCCTGGGAAAAATGAACTGTAACTGTTCGAATTCTTCACTCTCACTGTGCTTTCCTCTGCATTTTTTATATCAAGCTTAGATAACACCATTGTCCGATAGAACTCTCTGCAGTGATGGATGCAATGATGGAGATGTTCTGTATCTTGTGATGTCCTGTACGGTAGCTCCCAGCCACATACAGACAGTGAGCACCTGGAGTGTTGCTAGAGTGAACAAGGAACTGAGAAAATTTAATTTATATAAATTTCCATAGGACCTGGGGACTGCCTTACTGGATAGTACAGCTCCATCCTTTCCAATCCTCACAGGGTTTGAGACTGGAAGTCAAGAGACCAAATCTGCCATGGCCTTTGTGCTGTCTGAGGTCTTGTTTCTTTTATGTATAAAATAAGGGGACTGGACTCAATGGCTTCTGAACTCATTTTAGATCAAAAAATCTTGGGAGTCAAAGACTGGTAGTGAGAGAAGGAAAAAGACTCTGGGAGCAGCTATTAGACTGGCTGAGGACCCAGAAGCCTAGGCAATGGGATGTGATGAGCAGAAGGGAGAAGGGAGGAGGAGAAATGAGTAAGAGAGAGGGAGAAAGAAGGCCTTCAGTCTTTGGTCTTGTTCTTGTATAAACACCAAGATCATTCCAGGGCCAACAAAGTCCCGGGTGATCTGGGCCCCACCCCATTTCAATCATATGGCCCACGCTGCTCCCCTCACTTTCTGGTCTCCAGACAGGGTAGATTTCCTCCAGTCTCATTACAGGGGCTTTGTCCATGCTGTTCCTTCTGTCTGGAATGACCTCCCCCTCCCCTTCGCTTAGCCTCCTCTCCCTCCTCCTTCATCCTCAACATTGTTTCCTTAAAGAAGTCTTCATTGACCTGGGCCATGTTAAGATCCCTTGCAGGACACTCTCATAGCAGTAGCTTTTTTTCTTCCAACTCTCCTCACAAATGCTATTCTACAGCTATTTCTGTGATTCTTGGTTCAGTGTCCACTCTCAAGAGGACTGGGGGACTGTTTCTTTCTCACAGTGCCTAACACAGTAGCTACCATAGTAAGTGCTCTGTGAGTGTCACTGGAGGGACGGTAGGAGGGGCAGGCAGCCAGCTCTGGGGAAGGAGCATGAGCTTCTGAAGCCCCAGTGCTTGTCCTCTGCTTATAGGGCCGGCTGTGGAAGTTTTAGGGATAGACATTCCTTTGGACTCTCTGGGCTTTCAGCTGAATTCTGATCTTAGCCTCTCCCCCAGGGCTGCAGCCAAGATCTCTGATGGTTCCCAGTACTACGTTCTGCTCATCATCACTGATGGGGTCATCTCTGACATGACACAGACGAAGGAGGCCATTGTCAGTGTAAGTCTGAGGACGGTTTGGCAGGAAGAGGTCATTGTTAATAACTGTCCAGGGGTTGAGATTTTGCCCTACATACAAGCTAACAAGTCAGGCTGCCAATTTCGTGGATGCTCGCAGTGGACACAAGACTTCTGGGTCAAAAGCAAAGGTGTGTGGGACTTCCTGGTAGACCAGTGGTTAAGACTCAACACTTCCACTGCAGGGGGCATGAGTTCAATCCTCGGTCGAGGAATTGAGATTCCACATGCCACTGTTCCCAGCAATAGCAACAGCTCAACTATCAGCATTGGCTCTGATTCACTAAGTCCCACTTCCCAGAAGATAATGTGCCAAGGGCCAGATGACCAGTGGGTTGTAATAAAGAACACAAACCCTGAGTGTAGAAAACCTGAGCCTTTTATTATGGGCAGTAAGCATGCCTGCCCTTTGTTCCAGCATGAGACATTTTATCATACTAGACAGTAAACAAACCTGCCCTTTGCTGTATAGGAAGACCCTGTATCTTTCAAGGCTGTTATATATGCAGACATACTTGAAAAGATAGTTCGGCACAAAGAGAAATCAGTGCCTCTGCTTGTAAGGTGTGCCAAAATATTATACACAGAGAGAATTGTCCCCCAACAGTCACTTCCCTTGCTATGGCTGCTCACCCCAACCATTTACCCTCTTTCCTCTCACAGGCCTCATCACTGCCCATGTCTATCATTATTGTCGGTGTGGGACCAGCCATGTTTGAAGGTGAGTAAGATGGGTTTTCATGAGTGGAACCAAGAACTAGGAAAAACAGAGGAGGATCTGGGAACCCAGGCCTGTTTCATAGAGAAGATAAGATGGATGCCTGTGTCAGACCTTGGCCAAGTCAGACCTTCTCTGAACCATTTCCTCATTATAACTGAGCTTGTTGATACAAATATTTCCCTCCTGGGCTTCCTAGGATGATGGAATGCGTGGGAGGGAATAATAATAACTAACTCCATTACAGTGCCTAATATTTGTAGGACTTTGATACAACCAGTCTCTTGATGACTCCAAAGGGAAGCGAAGAGGCAGAGGGCAGCATGGGTTGTTGTGGGAAAGATCAATCAGCTGAGGGGTGTCTTTTCTGCAGCTATGGAAGAGCTGGACGGTGATGATGTGCGCGTGTCCTCTCGAGGACGCTATGCCGAGCGTGACATCGTTCAGGTAGACCTGATGTCATGAGGTCAAAAGGAAGTCATGGTGTCAAAGGCATGGTGGGAAGGAGGGGCTAATTTAGCAGCCATTTCCCCTTTACTGCCTTCCTTTTATCTTTTTCCAATTTTTATTTATTTATTGGCTCTGCTGGGTCTTCTTTGCTGCATGCGGGGCTTTCTCAAATTTATGAGAGCAGAGGCTACTCTCTAGTTGAGGTGTGTGAGCTTCTCTTGTTGTGGATGTTGGGCTCTGTGACCCATGGCCTCTAGACTGTGGGCTCAGTAGTTGTGACGCAAGGTCTTACGTGCCTCAGGGCATGTGTGATCTTCCTTGACCAGGGATTGAACCTGTGTCCCCTGCATTGGCAGGTGGATTCTTAACCACTGTACCACCAGGAAGTCCCTTTACTGCCTTCTTAATCACTTACTTTTCTTCCCTTCACTCTTTCAGCCTTCCTACATTCATTCAACAAATTGTTTTTGAGAAACAGGCAGGTTGCTGCAGCCATGGTGGATTCATTGTAAGAGATCCCCAAGGCACCTGCCCTCTAGTGGAGGCAGCCAATAATAATGGCACAGTTCATTAGATTGTGCTAAATGTTCCAGAGGGACAGCAAATGCCACAGTGAGAATCTGTAACCGGCATCTGATTAGGCAGGATTGTCAGAGAAGGCTACTACGAGGAAATGACATTGGAACTGAAATCTAAAGCAAGGTATAAGCGTAACAGGCAGAGAAGCAGCAGGTGAGAAGCCCTTAGGTTCAAAATAGCTAGCCCAATCATGGAGAAGGCAAGAGGCCCGGGTGGCAGGATCACAGCAGTGAGTGGAAGAGGAAGGCAAGGCCCTGCCAGTCATGGTGAAGTCTGGGGCTTTGTTCTAAGATTATTAGAAAGCTCTTGAAGGATTTTAGATAGAGAAGTGAGATGGTCAGTCTCGCATTTTGAGACATGCAGAGAGGCTGCAGGAGTGCGGACTGCAGCAGGACGAGGGAGAAAGCAGGGAGCTCTGTTAGTGAGGAAGCCTTCTGAAGTAGTCCAGGGATTTGGATGGGAATAGGAGTGGTGAGGATGGAGAGGAGAAACAGGTTCAAAAGACAATTTAAGAAAAATGTATGAGAATTGACTACTTGATTAAATGGTGATAGGGAGTCAGGGCAGCTTCAAGAATGATTCTTAGTTTCCTAGATTGAGCCCCTGCGTGAGTGATAGTCTCACTTGCTGGAAAAGGAAAGGCTGGAGAAGGGGCAGATTTGGCAGAAAAGCCTAGAATTCAGCTGTAAACACATTGGGCTTGAGTTATCTAAGACAAACGAAAGGGGATGTGATACGGGCAACTGAGTTGTGACTCTGGGCCTTAAAGAAAAGAAGGTAGGGATGGATGTATAAATGTAGGAATTATCAGGGAACAGGGTTGTGTTTTTTTTAATTGAAGTACAGTTGATTTACAATACAGTGTTAATTTCAGGTATGCAGAACAGTGATTCAGTGCTTTTAGTTTATACTCCATTTAAAGTTATTACAAGATAAAAGTTACAGTACCCTGTTATACAGTTTATCCTTGCTGCTTATTTATTTTGTCTATATTAAGTTTGTACATCTTAATCCAGGGAACAGTTTGTAAATGTGGTGAAAGTGTATGAAATCACCCAGGAAGAGAATTGAGAAAGAAAAGGCTTCAGACTTAGGGATTAGGCAGACCTAGAGCATTGGGGTTGGTGCAGGGAGGCATCCAGAAAGGTAGAGAAAATCTAGAAGAATGTAATGTGTCAAGAGTGGGAAGTGTTCAGGAAGATCATGGTGAAATGTAATGGAAAGCTCAAGGAGAGTCAGCAAGATGCATGACAATCATTACCTGCTGGACTAATTGGGGAACATGGTGCTGTTGACTTCATTAGCAAGAGCAGTTTCAGTAGACTGCATGAAGCCAGATTAGAGTGGTTTGAGGGTGAATAGAAGGGGGGGAAAAAAAGTGGGTGGGGAGAAAGCAAATGTAGAAATTTACCCTAGATAAGGTGGGAAAGAGAGTGATATTTAGAGATGTTAGGGGTCAAAGAGGAAGCCTCCGTCCTGCCACCTTCCCCAGTCCTTTCTCTCCTTGCCACCCACATCTGATCGTGCCTATCACAGTTCGTCCCATTCCGAGACTATGTCGACCGGTCGGGGAACCAGGTGCTCAGCATGGCCCGACTTGCCAAGGATGTGCTGGCAGAGATCCCAGAGCAGCTACTGTCCTATATGCGCACCAGGGACATCCAGCCTCGCCCGCCACCCCCTGCCACCCCCAGCCCAACGCCAGCTCCAGAGCATCCCTGAATAGCCCACCTAACCAATGCCCAGCAGTCTGCCTGCCTGCCCACCCATTGCTTCTGCTCAAAATCAGAGGCACCTGGAACCTTGGACCTCATTGGGAAGGCAGCTTGGAGGATCAGTATTGGTTGGTCGAGCCCTCTGCCCCATCACCCACAGAAGGGCCTGGCACTGTCACCACCTCCCTGCCTTCTTGCCAATAATAAAGGTGATCTTTACTCCACTTCTGTCTCATGGGTCTTGGGGAGGGAGGCTGGGACGCCCAGGGTCTGGGACACACCAAGAAAAAGATGGAGCAAGGACAGCTTCAGCTAGGGATCATCCCCATCCTAACACACATACATCTAACCCTTCTTCAGATATTCTTCAAATACTTTAAGAAACAAGTGAATCTTCATGTGTGTACATTTTTCCTGAGGAGAGAGGCCCATAGCTTTTATCAGATTCTAAAAGGGATTCTTGACCTCAAAAGGGGTCAGCTTTAAGATGATTCTGTATAAATCTGCTCTAATCCACCTAGTTAAGTTTTTTTGAGTGAGGATAATTTAAAAAGCTGATATTTTCTTTGAGTGAAGTCGGACACTCAGTCGTGTCAGACTCTGCGACCCCATGGACTGTAGCCTACTACGCTCCTCTGTCCATGGGATTTTCCAGGCAAGAGTACTGGAGTGGGCTGCCATTTCCTTCTCCAGAGGATCTTCCTGACCCAGGGATTGAACCCAGGTCTCCCGCACTGTAGGCAGATGCTTTACTGTCTGAGCCACCAGGGAAGTCCCATATCTTTTTCCTTTGAGTATTCACTACATATCAAACATTGATAAGTAATTTACATGCATCATCTTATTTAATCCTCTCAGCAATCCTGTGAGATAAGCACTGTTTTATCTTTTGCACATGAAGAATCTGAGGCTCAGAGAAGTTAAGTCACTTGTTGAACAGAAACCAACAGTTTGGCTCCAGATGCCAAGATGTTAACCAGCAAACCTCTTCCTGGAGTGTCAATTTTATTAGGATGTTTAGGGGAAGACATTGTATATGAAAACATATACTTTATAGTGGGTCGAAGGCAAGGTTTATACTAAGATAAATTAGAAGTTTCCAGATGTTTTAGGCTTTGCCCCAGAACCCTGGCAGACCCTTTCACGCTCCCCATTGATGGCAAAACTGGACAGGCTAAGCAACAAGTACTGTTTTACAAGTAGACTCTTCTTGGCACCGAAGTTCTCAAATGCCCCCAAAACTGACAATAGAGTTGTCGAGCTCAGCTTTACAAATAAGTAATACGAGGCAGGAAGAATTACAAATTGCCCAAGTTCACATGGCTATAAGTGACCCAGTCACATTAAAAGTAGCTGTTTTGACATCATGAAGCCTTTCCCCGCCTACCTACAAGGTTCCATCCACCATCTGAATCTTATTTTACTTACACAGTCCGTTTTACACCCAACCAGCATTTTGCACCGCCCCCAATCAGGCCGCTACTTTCAGATCCACATCTTTCCTTCAGCCCTACCCTTTTACCTTTTCCAAGCCCCGCCCTTTTCCTTCAGCCTCGCCTGGCTTTTCCCAGCTCTATCCTCTCCCCAGCCCAGCTCCAAGTTCCAGGCCCATCCAAAACCCCGCCCTTTCTTTTCTGAGGGCCCCTCTTCTGTTTAGTCCCACCCCTCACCCCCGGTTCAGTCCCTATTCTCCTTACTGGGGCCTGCTTTACAGATGGCACCGCCCACTCCCCCGCAAACCCCGCCCCATAGACTGGTTTATTCTCTTCCAGCCCCGCCCCGCCCCTACCCATAACTCCCGGTGCCCCTTAGGCTGCAGTCCGCGTCCCTCTTGCTCCTGGCCCTGCCCCCAGCCCCGCCCCGAGGCTCCGGCCCCGCCTCGCCGCCTTCCTCGGAGACCAAGGCCAGGTCCCTACCGCAGCCGCGGCGCCAGCAGGAGGGAGGGAGGCGGGGGGAGAGGCAGAGGGGGAAGGGAGAAGGGCGGGCTCCTTACGCCCAGTCCCGCGCTCACCGTCCGTGCCGGCAGATTCGCTACAAACGGCCCGACCACTCCGGATCCCGAGTATCGCAACTTCTGTCTCCAGAAACTCAACTCTAAGATGGAGGCGCTAGAAGAGCCCTGTAAGGTGTCCAGGGGCCCTTCCGAATCCCAGAGAATGGCCTCTCGAGCCTCAGCGGGCGGGCGGGGATCTGTGGCGAAAGTGCAGCTCGGCAGCGCCGCGGCGCCGAGTTTACCCTGCGCAGACGCCGTCGCCGCTGCTGCTGCCGCCGCCGCTGCCACTGCCTTTGCCGCCACCGTCTCCGCCGCCGCCGTCCCCGCGCTGCCTCCGGGAGCCTCCATTGTTCCGGCGGCGCCGGGTCCCGAGACCCGGCAACCTAGGGGCCTTCGAAAGGGGGCGGCGGCCGCCGGAATTGAGACGCTCGGGCGCCGGCGGGACTGGGAGCGGCAGGGGTCAGCGCGGGAATCCCAGGGAGCCGGGCCAGAGCGTGGGGCGGCAGGGGGTCGGGGTGGCGTGGTCTGCAGTCTCCGGAATTGGGGCTCTCCCTCCCCGCCCCGTCTTTCCCCGCCGGCCTCCCTAAGTGGGGTCGGAGCCCCGGCGGGCGTCCCCGGCGATGAGCCCGGACTCGAGGTGGCCGGTGAGTGCGGGCCAGGGACCAGGGCGGGAGTGGCAAGCCGGGAAGGGGTAGGCTAGTTTCGTAGGGCACGCACTGAAACTGCCCAGCCCGAGGTTCTGGCCACTCCAGCCGGAAGAACTGACAGTGCATTCGCCCCCAGCCCGCATCCCTGGGCAACAGTGTATCCCTTCGGGGCTGCCTGGGTCATTGGCAGGAGGAGAGCCTTGTTCAACTTGTACAGTTTGATCAAGGGGAAACGTCGCCGCATCCGGGAGAGGGCTGCGGGCACCGCCTGGGCCTGGCCTGATCCCTCTGGCCTCCGCCCCCTACTTCCTCCAGTCCCCTGAGAGCCTTGGGCAGATGCGGTCGTCGTACCCCAGGGCCTGGGGCCCTCCCCACGGACTTTCGGGTCTAAATTTCCGTGTCTCTTCTCTGTGCATCTGCTGCTGAGTCCCAGCGGAACATTTGCCGGGGGCTCTGCTGCTTAGGGAGCTAGGGTAGCAGAGTTGCACCCTTCACCAGGGACTCATTGAAACAGTAGAGTTTGTTTGTGCTTCTGATTGGTTTGTTTAAAGATAGCTACAGGTAGGAAGCAAGGGCAGTTTAAGTAGTTTTAATGAAATGGCAAACAGGGGCTTGGACAGAGTGGCTGAAGCAGTTCACTGGCTGGGTTAAGTCACAGGAGAAGAACTCTTGTTAGTCAGGGAGCTCAGGGTGGCTTTGCTTGGAATGGTGCCCAGCCCATAGTTAAATTGTTGAATTCAGCTAGGCCTGAAGAAATTGGGGCAGTCTCTGACCAAGCTGGGCTTCCTGGGGGCTGGTGCCATCTGCTGTCTCCACTCACCCAGGAGCAGTGCAGAGAAGGAAGGGAGGGCTCTGAGGACCAGCACGGAGCTGAGTGTGCTGGACTGCCTCGCTCCTGTTTGTACCCTTAAGGCCTGGTGTCATCCCCAGAGCCAGGGCATAGGCTTACCCCAGAGGCCTCAGAAAGTCACCGATTCTTTGTCATCCACTTATTTCTACTGGAGTCCAGGACCAAATCATTTTGGCCACTGATTCAAACTTCTGCATGGGCTGACACTAACTTTCATCCATCTCAGTCCCTAATCTGGTGATCCCTTCATTTAGCTATTCATTCAACAAATTATTTATTCATTTGCCAAAACAATATTGCATGCCAGGTTCTGGGGCTATGGAAGTGGGTAGGCTCTGGTGTCTGCACTATATAGCTCCCAGTCTAGTGGAAGGAGACACAGAACTTTCTGTGTGGTGAGTGCTGTGGTGGAGGTGAAGATGACATGCTGTGGAAACACAGCTCTCTGTGAGATAGACGAAGAAATCATAACAGAAGTGACATTTGAGCCATGTTTTGAAGAATGAGTAGGAGCTCACTAATCAGGGAGGGTGGAAGGCATTCTAAATAGAGATCATTTTGTGGGAATGAGAGCTGGTAACATTCAGAGAATGGCAAGTTGCCCTGGTTAGACAGAAATACAGCTATAACTGGTGAAAAGAAGGATCTAGAAAGGAAGACAGGCCACAGAATGAAAGGAACACCCTGACTGTCATCATAAGGAATGTGGATATTATCCTGAAATTATTGGGGGCATCAGGAGTCTTCTAATCAAAACACTGATATGATTAATGCTATTTGGTAGAAAGATCATTCTGGACACATTTATGTGAGAAAAAGCTAGAACTGAGACATAGGGCAGGATGATTAGACAAGAGGTAATAATGCCAAGACCATGGCCATGGTGTAGACGAGATGGCTTTTGGATCTGCTGTAGAGGTTGGCTGGCCAGGACACTTGGGGAAAGGGAGGGATAGAGAGAGCGGAGTGGGTGGCCTGGGCCCACGCTAACTGGATCTGTACATTCTAGATGTGACAGCATGGGGGTGGACTTTGACGTGAAGACTTTCTGCCACAACTTGCGGGCAACTAAGCCACCCTATGAGTGCCCCGTGGAGACCTGCCGCAAGGTCTACAAGAGTTACAGTGGTATTGAGTACCATCTGTACCACTATGACCATGACAACCCACCGCCCCCACAGCAGACTCCACTCCGAAAGCACAAGAAGAAGGGGCGCCAGTCACGCCCAGCCAACAAGCAGTCACCCAGCCCCTCAGAGGTATCCCAGTCACCCAGCCGTGAGGTGATGAGTTACGCACAGGCCCAGCGCATGGTGGAAGTGGACTTGCACGGCCGCGTGCACCGTATCAGCATCTTTGACAACCTGGATGTGGTGTCTGAGGATGAGGAGGCCCCGAGGAGGCTCCTGAGAACGGCAGCAATAAGGAGAACACTGAGACACCGGCCGCTACTCCCAAGTCAGGCAAGCATAAGAACAAGGAGAAACGCAAGGACTCCAACCATCACCACCACCACAATGCTTCTGCGAGCACCACTCCCAAGCTGCCAGAGGTGGTCTACCGGGAGTTGGAGCAGGATACCCCTGATGCCCCGCCCGGCCAACTTCCTATTACCGGTAAGGCCACCTCCGCCTCCCAACTCTGGAAAACTGGTCAAGCAGGGCTTAGGAGCCAAAGACAGGTGACAAGCAACAGATAGGAAATGGAAGAGGTAAAGCATAGCAGCAACACACTGGCCCTGCCAAGGCAGACATGCCCCAGCTAGCGGTGATGGCAGTTCCTGTACACTGCCACATGCTGGACCCTGCCCTGGGCGCTTTATAGCCATTCCCTTGTCTTATTCTCACAACTCGCTCAGGTAGGTTTTGTTCACGGGTGAGGAAACCACAGACCAGAAGAAGGACCAGACTTATGAGTAGTCACATGCCAGTAGATAGCTGAACTGGATTCAAACCCATATTCCTCTGACTCCAAAGTGGCACAATTTCTGCAGTATCAAAGGGTCCCATCTGTTGTTCTTGACCCTTTCTACTCCATCACTGTGACCTTGGGAAAGGCATCCCTTTGGCTTTTGGTGTTCCAGTGACCCCATCTGCAGTGCAGATATAATTTTCCTCTGCTAGCCTCAATGTAGAAGACTTCATAGAGTCCTAAAAGCTGTTTGTAAATCTGCATAAGTAATTTCCCCATTACTTGTCCAGTTATTGTCACCCATCCTTTAGCATGCAGAAGAGATGTTTTCATCACCTATGTTTCATACACCTCTAAGAACCCTTTTATTTCATTTAACTGTTTCTTGGTATCCCACTTCCTTCCAAAAATTTGTCACAGTGGTTCCTAATAAAAATCACAGTCAAAAGGCTAAATTCCTTCAACATGAGGTAAAAAAAAATGGAGTGGGGGTAGTATGGTGATGAAACTACATTCAGAAACCCTAGCTAAAGGATGGAACAAACACCAAATGTGAGACTTCTTTCTGAGAGTCTTGGCATCCAAGTCAAAGAGGGCACTTTGACTTTTAGTTAAGGAGCTGTCTTTGGTATCAGCTAATCAGAAGGCCTGATCTCTGACAAGGACTTCTTAGAAAGGTTTTTATGTGAAAGGTAGTTTTTACCAAAAGTGCAATAGTATGTACTAAATCTCAGTTCTTTACAAGCAAATTTTGGGGAACTGAAGTGATTTTCTTTCCTTTCATCCCTGTCCACATGCCAGCCTGTCTTTTCCCCTTCTCTTCCATCCTTCCATCTGTCCAGCCCAGCTCCATGTCCTGGCTTTTCACTGTCTTTCTTATCTGTCAGTTCTCGCTGCCATGCCCACCTCCCAACACACAGACCCCTCTCTGGGGCTGCCCTCTCCCCCTCATGATTCTTCAGCACTCTCTGCTCCCTTAGGCAGCACAGCTTAGCTCCTGCTCATTTTCTTCATCCTTCCACTCAGAGTCACTCTTTCCTCCTGTGGATCAGATCTGTTCTCCAGGCAGCAGCTCTCAGCTGGTCCCCTGCAATCAGTTGGGAGGTGTGTTGCATGTAATTTGTTACTACTGTTAGCAGAACTGCCTGTTTTGGAAATGATTTACTTTTTATGTAAATGTGACAAGATTCGAGGTCGTCTCTCTAACAACACCACTGGCTCTTGCTCCCATCTGATAAACTTTCTTGAGGGGGAGAGGAAGGGTGGAGTGTCAGCTGGCGCGTCAGGAATCGCACATGACACGCAGCCTACCTTATCTGCGCCACAGCCTGTAATCTGAGTACTGTGGGCGTGTGCTGTGCACCATCACGTACTGTTACGCGTGTCATGGCAGAGAAGAGGTTGAGAGCTGGTGCCAAGGCCTGGAATGGGCCAGATGGTTCACACTAGCCCTGAGCCACACCCTTGTCCAAGGATGAAGATGTTGCAGTCACCTTGGGGACGAGGTGAAGGGCTAAGCAAGAAGCTGCTTCTGACAGACACAGCACTTTAGTCTCTTCTCCCTTCCACGCTCACAATGTCCTTCAGGTGAACAACACTGACTGCCTCTTTCTGTGTGGTTAATCAGATATGGTCCTTGCCTCTATCCACGTAGTACAGGGGTTAAGACACAAAAACAGTTATAATGCAAGACAGGGTTGGGCAGAGCTATACCAAAGCTAATAATCAAGCTAACATTTATTGAGTACTTGCTCCAGGTACTGTTCTGAACACTTTACCTATATTAACTCATCTAATGTTCCCAACAGCTGTGTGAAAGAGGTTCAAGTTAGTATCACCACTTCACAGATGTGGAAACCAAGGCCCTGAGAGGTTAGCTCACTTGCCTGCTGTTACCCATAGCACAGCTCCGGAGCCTATGCTTGCCTGGCCTGCTGCAGCTCACAGAGTCGCATTTTCCTTATGGAGAGCAGAGTGGAGGTCTGGGAACTAACATTTATCTAGGGCCTGCTATGCACCACTTGATTTAGCCTATTCATTTTTAGTTAATTGCATTTAATCCTGACATCTTAGGAAATGAAGGGTATTATCCTCATTCTTTCATCAATAAAAGGTTTAGAAAAGAGCAGGGATGTCCTGGACGTCCCACAGTAACAGAGCCAGGACCTAACTGGCTGTTAGGTGTGTGTCCAGGTGTGTTAGAGGCCAAAGCCGTGTTCTTTGCCGTTGTTGCTCCCTGTAGCTTTACATAGCAGAGTCAGGCCACCTGGAGTGTGCACGGCAGGGGAGTGGGGAGCCTGCTCTGTACCCCAGGCGCCTGGAGCCGCCCCTGGCTACAGTCCTGCGGGCCCAGTGAGTGCTGTGGAGTGGAGTTTGAATCCTAGCTCTGTCACTTCCTGGTTGTGTGAACCACCTTGTGGGGCACTTAACTTCCCAAAGCTTCCGGTTTCCTCCTCTATAAAGTGAGGGCAAGAAGAACATTGACCCAAGGACTGTGGGGAAGATAACTGTGATGACTTAGCACAATGCCTGGTCATAGTAAATGCTCGGTAAATATTAGCTATCCTGACTGTTATCTCCCAAGGCTTTCCAGAGAGCAAAGAGTACCTAGATTCTGAGAGAGCCCTGAGCTGCTGCTGCACCAGCTGAAAGAAGACCTACAGCAGCTCTGTTCAGGATACAGCCCAGCTGGTACTCAAACAAATGTAAATTGACAAGTGAAAACTGGGGACCTTCCTGCCCCCAACTCTTTGTACCATCACCCAGACCACTGCAATCAGGGGTCCTAGCCGCCCCATCCTTCTCCCTTCAGGATCTTGCTGAGCCTCTGCATCTCAAAGGAGGCAGTGTGGCAGCCAGGACGTAAGCTTTGAGCTCAGCACGCCTGGGTTCACATCCCAGCTCTTCCACTTTCTCACAAGAGAGCTGGGCCAGGTGAATTCACTGCCCCCAAAAGTTAGGTTTCCTTTTCGGCACAACAAGAATGATGACAGGCCTTACGGTGCCTGGAGTAAAGGTGAGGCTAGAATGAGACAACATATACATCAAGGCACGGGCCTGGAACAGGGTGAGTGCTCCACAGATGTAACCCATGTTCTTTAAGGGAGGGAAATCTCAACCTTCTGATGCCGAGCTGCCTGTGTGCACTTGCAGGTATATTGAGAAGTCGGCGGAGGAGCTGGATGAGGAGGTTGAGTACGACATGGACGAGGAGGACTACATCTGGCTAGATATCATGAATGAGCGGCGGAAGACGGAGGGTGTGAGTCCCATTCCGCAGGAGATCTTTGAGTACTTAATGGACCGGCTGGAGAAGGAGTCGTACTTCGAGAGCCACAATAAAGGCGACCCCAATGCGCTCGTAGACGAGGATGCTGTGTGCTGTATCTGCAATGACGGCGAGTGCCAGAACAGCAACGTCATCCTTTTCTGTGACATGTGCAACCTGGCCGTGCACCAGGAGTGCTACGGTGTCCCATACATCCCTGAGGGCCAGTGGCTGTGCCGCCGCTGCCTGCAGTCACCCTCCCGCGCTGTGGACTGCGCCTTGTGCCCCAACAAGGGTGGTGCCTTCAAGCAGACAGATGATGGGCGCTGGGCCCATGTGGTGTGTGCCCTCTGGATCCCTGAGGTCTGCTTTGCCAACACAGTCTTCCTGGAGCCCATTGACAGCATTGAGCACATCCCGCCCGCGCGCTGGAAGCTGACCTGCTACATTTGCAAACAGCGGGGCTCAGGGGCTTGCATCCAGTGCCATAAGGCCAACTGCTACACAGCCTTCCATGTGACGTGTGCCCAACAGGCTGGCCTTTACATGAAAATGGAGCCTGTGCGGGAGACAGGTGCCAATGGCACCTCCTTCAGCGTCCGCAAGACCGCCTACTGCGACATCCACACACCCCCAGGTTCAGCGCGTCGCCTGCCTGCCCTGTCCCACAGTGAAGGGGAGGAGGAGGAGGAGGAGGAGGAAGATGAGGGTAAGAGTTGGAGCTCAGAGAAGGTCAAGAAGGCCAAGGCCAAATCCCGGATCAAGATGAAGAAGGCACGGAAGATCCTGGCAGAGAAACGGGCAGCGGCCCCTGTGGTGTCTGTGCCTTGCATTCCACCACACAGGTACGGGGGGCAGATGGGTGGGCCGGGCATGGAAGAAACCCTGTTGGAGACCCGCCGTCCCCTGAGTGGAGGGACAGGCTTGGGCTTTCTTCTTCCTGTCAGGAGCTACCTAGAGGTGGTGGTTGTTTTTAATATCAAAAGAGATTATAGCTCTAGCAGGTCACCTGACTTTACGTTAGGAACCAGAGACTTCACCTCTTCTCTGGCCAACTTGGCAGGTGTATTTGAAACTGCCCTCCATATTGCTGGGGTGGTATAAGTTAGGAAGTAAGACGATGGAGTAGCCAACAGCCACAGTGGAAGAAATAGCTTGACTTTGAAGGGAGAACAGAATGGAAAAGAGGGAAGGAAATGCTCAAGGAATTGTGTTATGGCCAGAGATGAGGGCTGTGAGCATCAGTTACTTTTTACTCTCTCTTGTGCTACCTAGACAGTTTCCTGTAGTTGACTGCTATGTTGTAGCACTTCATCTTAAAACCTTCCCAGGCTCAGCCCGAGTTGTGTGTCCCGGGGTCAGTTAGTCCTCAGGGCTGCAGTGACAATAAGCAGTCTTAGGGGCCAGGCTCGCTTGCCCCCTGGTGAACAGGGTTAGTACTGGGAGCTTGGCTTCCTGTTTCCTGAGGTGCCCTTGACAGCCAGCTGTGTTTGTTCTTCTTTGCCGTAGCCCAGTGTCACAGGCCTTCTTGACAATAGATTTATTCCCTATTCAGCCCCACTCAGAAACCCTTATGGGCCAAAGACCCTTGTTCTCTGTGAGAAAATCAAACCCCAAGAGGTTTTCTTTTACTCTCCTGTTTCCCAGGCTCAGTAAAATCACTAACCGCCTGACCATCCAAAGGAAGAGCCAGTTCATGCAGAGGCTGCACAGCTACTGGACGCTGAAGAGGCAGTCGCGGAATGGGGTCCCGCTGCTGCGCCGCCTGCAGACCCACCTGCAGTCTCAGAGGAACTGTGACCAAGTCGGGGTACTATGTCAGATTCCCTGTGGGCTCTGGGAACTAATGCCAGGGGGACGAGGGCAGAGACTTATCATTGGTTTGTTTTTCTATACCATCCAGCATGTGGGATCTCGGTTCCCCAACCAGGGATCGAACCTGTGCTCCCTGCATTGGAGGCACAGAGTCTTTACCACTGGACCACCAGGGAGGTCCCGAGAACAGAGATTTGTGACTGCAGTTTCCAGTGCCTGAGGGCTTGGGCTGTTTGTTCCTTTAAACTAGACATCAGATCAGGCTAAGGATGAAATCCTTACACATTCTCCTTCATGCATTATTCCTTGTGTTCATCCTTTCATTCACAACAAGCATATACTGAGTACCAACTCTACTGGGCGCAACAGCCACAGTGGGTTGCAGAGCTTCCATTTTAGCTGGCAAGCCTACTAAGAGATCACTGTGCTCCCAGCTTTGGTTTTCCTGCCCTTGACCCAAGTTTCCTGGTCTCTTGTTGCCTCTGGCTCTCTCATCATCTCCTGATCCCCCTTTGCCTCTTCAGAGAGATTCTGAGGATAAGAACTGGGCCCTCAAAGAACAGCTTAAGTCCTGGCAGCGGCTTCGGCATGACCTGGAGCGAGCACGGCTGCTGGTGGAGCTGATTCGCAAGCGGGAGAAACTCAAAGGGAGACGGTGAGTGCTCCCGGACCAGCTCTTTTTACAGTGGAAAAACAGACCCAGGAAAACAGAAAACACGGAAAAGTATGTGTCCCCTGGCCAGGAAGCAACAGAGCTAATGTGAGAGTAAGGTAACCTGGAGCTCAGTTTGCTCTCAGGCTCCTCAGAAGCAGAATGTCACAGGAGAGTTTTACGAATGGACTCCTAAATGATGTGATGCAGGTAGCTAGTGCTGGGAGTTCAAGGAGGGGAAGTCCACAGTAGTGAAGTGCACCCAGTGTGGGGTAGGAAGGAAGGCGAGTTCCACACCAGCTACAGCCACTTCCCCAGACCTCTCCGCCAAAGGACCAGCCTAGGCCTGGCTGATGGGGCCTTTATATGTGTCAGATCAAGGTCCAGCAGATCGCCATGGAGATGCAGCTGACCCCCTTCCTCATCCTCCTTCGAAAAACCTTGGAGCAGCTCCAAGAGAAGGACACGGGCAACATCTTCAGCGAGCCGGTCCCTCTGTCTGAGGTAACCGAATTGGACGAAGTAAGAATCCCTTCCCCTCACTCCACCTTCTTTCTGTTCCTCTCCCAGATGGACCCTTGCCACAGGTCTGGGCCAGGGGCCAGGAGGGGACCATGAAGAGAGGGGTTGGTGGCTCTGGGGCTCCGGGATGAACCGGAACCACAGGCATCACCTGGACTCTGTCTTGTCCCTGTCGTACCTCAAGGGCCCAGAATGGGAGGCAGTCTGCACTCCTTCCCCAGAGGCAGGGACTGAGTCTGCCAAGTGAATAAGCCCAGGCAGGAAGACACTTTCCGGGTGCTGAACCCTAGAACGGAGAATTTAGAAGGCTCAGCACCTAAAGAACCATCTCTGAAGCCCTAGGTCCTGACTGGCAGACTCTTCTCTCTAAAAGGTATAAAATGAGAGACCTGAGGTAGCAGCCTCCTTACATGGCTTACTGATAAGTAAAAGCTATAGGAATGCAGGGTGGTGTTACTTCCAGAGGCTCCCCCTAGCCATTTTCTTATTAAAACCTCATGTGGCTCTAGGATTCGGCTATAATTGCATTACTGTTTTCCAAGCAAGGAAAAGAAGGCCCAGAGAGGCTAAGAGGCTTGCCAAGGTCACACAGCTTGTGACTACTAAAGTCCAGACTAAAATCTAGCTTTTTTTCCCCTGTGCTGTATGCCTGCCTCTGACTGTAGTAGGCGGAGGTTGCTGGATGTATTTCAAGGGAGGTTGTTAGGAACAGGGGTTCAGGGGAATGAGGAACATACCTCCACTTAGCTACACCTCCGGTGTTCTCCCAGGTACCTGACTACCTCGACCACATCAAAAAGCCTATGGACTTTTTCACCATGAAGCAGAACTTGGAGGCTTACCGCTACCTGAACTTTGATGATTTTGAGGAGGATTTCAACCTCATCGTCAGCAACTGCCTCAAGTATAATGCCAAGGATACCATCTTCTACCGGGCAGCAGTGCGGCTCCGTGAGCAGGGTGGTGCGGTGCTCCGCCAGGCCCGGCGCCAGGCAGAAAAAAATGGGCATTGACTTTGAGACGGGCATGCATATCCCCCACAGCCTGACTGGAGACGAGGCCCCACACCACACCGAAGATGGTGGGTGATAAGTCACACATACACGTAGAGGCCAATGCCAGGGATGAACAGCTTTCCAAAAGTCCCCTCCTGGGAGCAGGCAGTGTAGGCAGGAAGCAGCTAGTCTGAGCAGTGGCACGCTAGCCCCAGGAATGCTCTCGAAGCCAGACTTGGTGAATGGAGAGCAATCCCTGCCTTTCTGCATCTTGGTGCTACTATTTTACAGCCGCTCCCGGTGAGAAGCGGAGGGGAGAAGAGTGACTTTCTGGTTGCCTGCCCAGGTTCACGGGGCCCAGAGGGCTGCCCTGAGACTGACCTCTCATCCCCTGTTCCCACCCCCCTGCAGCAGAGGAAGAGCGGCTGGTCCTGCTAGAGAACCAGAAGCACCTGCCAGTGGAAGAGCAGCTAAAGTTGCTTCTTGAACGGCTGGATGAGGTGAACGCCAGCAAGCAGAGCGTGGGCCGCTCTCGGCGCGCCAAGATGATCAAGAAAGAGATGACGGCGCTGCGGAGAAAGCTTGCCCACCAGCGGGAGACTGGACGGGATGGGCCTGAACGACACGGCCCCTCTAGCCGGGGCAGCCTGACACCCCACCCAGCGGCCTGTGACAAGGATGGGCAGACAGACAGTGCCGCCGAGGAGAGCAGCAGCCAGGAGACAAGCAAAGGTCTGAACCCCATGGCATGATGGACCCCAAGGCCAGCCAGACTTGGATTCTGCAGCACACACTCAGCCCCTGCCAGCCCCCCAGGCAGAGGTCCCTCCTACTCAGCTAGCTACACTTTCTCCCTCCTTCCCCTTTCAGGGGCCTCTTAGCTGCCTCTCTCTGGCTATTTGTGTGAGAGACAGTGTTCCCAATTTCCTGCCCCCCGAAACAATCTCTCCTACTCTAGCTGAAGTTATGTCCTATATCCCCAGGGCCTACCGTAGATAGATACCTTTCCCACTTCAGGCCCCTCACCGACTCTCCTTCTCTCTTTCTCTGCTCCAGGCCTGGGTCCCAACATGTCCTCAACCCCCGCACTTGAGGTGGGCAGGAGAACCTCAGTTCTGTTCTCCAAAAAGAACCCGAAGACAGCTGGACCGCCCAAGAGGCCGGGCCGGCCCCCAAAACCGGGAGAGCCAGATGACCCCCAGCCACGGAGGCAGTCCTGTGGGGCCCCCCAGCTCCCCATCATGGGCTCCCTACGTCAGCGCAAGCGGGGTAGGAGCCCTCGGCCCAGTTCGAGTTCAGACAGCGACAGTGATAAATCCACAGAAGACCCCCAATGGGTGAGCCTCACCATCACCCAGCCCCTCCAATAGAGTGAGCGAAGCTGCCATCCTTCCCAGTATAACTCCCACCTAGCCCTTCATTTGCCCATAATATATCAGAGCTAGAAGGGCCCTTAGGAAGCCTGTCATTCAACCCTCTCACTTTATAGATGGGGAGACTGAAGCCCAGAGCCACTAACCCAACCAGATTCCCATCCAGGGTGCCCTCCATTTTATCACTTCACCTTTTCTCTTCTCATTCTCCTTGGGGAATCTCCTTTAAGCCACTGTGTCCTAAGGCTAGTAACTGCCAAGGGAAGTGCAAGGGGTGGGGCAGGGCTGTGGCCAGCTGTGGTGGACACTGCCCAGAGCTGGCTCTGCTGGCTGAGGTTGGAGGAATTTTCCAGCACAGAATGGAAAGCCAAGCTCTGAGTCCCCCCAGTAGATCTCTGATCTGCATCTTACTGACTGATTTCTTCCTTCCCGCCCCCGACCCACAACCAAGACTTACCAGCCAATGGCTTCAGCAGTGGAAACCAGCCAGTAAAGAAGAGTTTCTTGGTGTATCGTAACGACTGCAGCCTTCCTCGGAGCAGCTCAGACTCGGAATCCAGCAGCAGCAGCAGCAGCAGTGCTGCCTCTGACCGGACCAGGTACCAGCCCTCTTGGTTTAAACCTGCCTCCAGAATGGCCTTCCAAATTTCCTTGTGGGGAGTGTGGTGGCAGCCATCTCCACCTACATTAAAATGGCTCAGACCAAAGGTTCTCTGCAAAATAAATAGAACAGATGAGACTGTCACCATAATGAAACAGAGGGGACCATCCTTGGTTAAGTTCATGCTTTAGAACAGAGGGCTTCCCTGGTAGCTCAGATGGTAAAGAATCCACCTGCAACATGAGAGACCCGGGTTCGATCCCTGGGTCAGAAAGATCCCCTGGAGGAGGGAATGGCAACCCACTCCAGTATTCTTGCCTAGGAAATCCCACTGACAGAGAAGCCTGGCAGGCTACAGTCCATGGGGTTGCAAAGAATTGGGCATGATTGAGCAACTAACACTTTCACTTTTCACTTAGAACAGAGTGCGTAAACTGACTCGTGGTGACCTGGATTTGACCTACAGACATATTTCGTTTGGCCAGCATGATATTTAAACAAAACAAAACACCCGGAAGTGCCACATAAAATTTCCGGTTTCTGTATTCCCTTTAAAAGTCAGACCTAGCATTTCTGGCCACTGTTGCCTTAAGATAGGGCATATACTCATCACTACTGCTGTATCCAGCCCACTTCAGTCAGATCAACCCCAAATCCCTGAGGGTATTTGAGTCTGAAATTATTCAATTAGCCTCTGCTTTCCAAAACTCTTAGACCTTAGGGGCTAAGAGAAGACACCCACCATGCCATTCCCCACTCTCGCCCTCCTCTTGAGTTGAGTTGACATCCCTTTTGTCCACAGCACAACGCCTTCAAAACAAGGCCGGGGCAAGCCCTCCTTCTCTCGGGGCACATTCCCAGAGGACAGCAGCGAAGATACCTCAGGCACTGAGAATGAGGCCTACTCCGTGGGCACTGGCCGCGGCGTGGGCCACAGCAGTAAGTACGCCCACCCAAAGCCAGGGACGCTGGGGGCCTGGTGTCAGGGCCTTGCCAGACCCCTGGCTGCTGATCCGTCCCCTCTCTCCCATTCCTGTGAAGTTGTAAGGAAGAGTCTGGGCCGGGGAGCTGGCTGGCTATCAGAGGATGAGGACTCCCCCTGGATGCTCTGGACCTGGTGTGGGCCAAATGCCGAGGGTATCCATCGTACCCAGCTCTGGTAGGCTTCTGCTTTTCTCGTCGTACCCCTTGTCTTCCAGACCCAAGACATACACTCAAAAGCAGCAGACCTCCTACTCTCTGCTGAGCTGCAGAACACACTAGTCTTTAGCAGATGGTCACTTAGAGGTCCCTCGTTAGTTTCTCCATCTGTCCATTTCTCTTCCCTTTACCTCTTGGGCTCTGAAATAGTTCAGCATGGGAAGAAGCTGAGGGTCAGGACTGCAACCCTAGTTAAATGATTATGTTTTTCTGTCCCCACTTGAGAGGTAGTCTCCAAATTATTGGATAGGGTAAGCCTGGGGGAAGGAGGAGATTGAACTAACCAAGGTCTTATTACACCCTTAGATCATTGATCCAAAGATGCCCCGGGAAGGTATGTTCCACCATGGGGTTCCCATCCCTGTGCCCCCATTGGAGGTGCTGAAACTTGGGGAACAGATGACCCAAGAAGCCCGAGAGCATCTCTACCTCGTCCTCTTCTTTGACAACAAGAGAACCTGGTAAGGAAGGAGGGGAGCAGTCGATGTGACTCAGAGCCACAGACACGGCCCTGGCTCCTGGGGGCAGGCTGCCAGGAAACTCCAGCACTGCCGCCTGGGCGATCATAAATCAGTGGGGGAGGGACTTAGATTGCTGAGCAAAAGGGTTGTGTTGACCAAGAGTCTGAGAGACTGAGTGGGTAGCAGCTGACAAACAGCTGTAGCTAGAAAACAGAGGACCATGAGTGACTGAAAAAATGTAGGGGTCGCTCCGCACCCAGACTAAGGTGGCTTCTAGATTTAGTTTTCCCACCTCTGCCTCCATGGTGACAAGATGTGGGAGATAAAGCAGACATAATCACTGGGTCTCTGAATTCCTGTTCTGTCACACTTACAAGTGTAGTCGTTTGTTGTTGTTATTAATTGTCTGCGGAAGATATCTAATGTCAGTTAAGTCTGCCTGGAGCCCATGGGACAAGGTATCTATTTCAGGCTAGGTCAGGGTTTCTTTTTGCACTCATAAATGCCCTGTGGTTATCCCCCAGTGTAACTGTCAACTGGGCTATTTTCATCACTAGCCTGTGAGCAGTTCCTGGAGGGCAGGGAATGCATCTCTTGGTTTCTGTAACTCCCACCAGAGCCTGGCCCGGAATGGGCACTTAGGAGTTTCTGAAGGAAGCAACAAGTGAGGAAGGCTGGTGCTTGTTGCCCTCCCAAGAGATAAGAGATGACTTCCTTGATCCTTGTCTCATCCTACAGGCAGTGGCTGCCCAGGACTAAGCTGGTTCCTCTGGGCGTGAACCAGGACCTTGACAAGGAGAAGATGCTGGAGGGCCGGAAATCTAACATCCGCAAGTCAGTTCAGATAGCCTACCACCGGGCCCTGCAGCACCGCAGCAAGGTGCAGGGCGAGCAGAGCAGCGAGACCAGCGACAGCGACTGAGGCTGCCCAGCGCAGCCCAGCCTTCCGTGCCCTGCCGCCTCTCTCCTCCCCTTGGCTCACTGTCCTGGAGTGGCACCGGCCTCTGCACTGACTCATTCCTGGTCTTGGGGCCAGTCTCAGGGGAAGCTGGGTGGGGGAGGTCCCTCCCGCCCTGAGTGCAGCTGGACTGTACAGAACACTCCAAGGGCCCCTGGGGGCTCTGCGCAATGAGAGGGGAGGTCCCACAGGCCAGAAAGCTCCAGAGACCTCACGGCATTGTAGCGCAGGGTGGTGGGCCCTGGTTAGGACACTGTGTAAAACAGGCCATCCCACCACCTCTGCCTACTCGTGCCGGGAGAATCCCTAACTGCCTAGTGGCCTGAGGCCCCCTGAGGTGGTGTGGTGAGCGGGCATCCGCCCAGCCTAGCAGTGGGACTGATGTCTGTCCAGCCCGGAAGAGGGGCACTAGGTGACCCCCTCCCCTGCTGTTGTAAATACTGTAATTAGTGGAGAATTTAAATTATTCTCATTTGTAACTGCGTTTCCGGGTCGCGCCAGAGTCATTTGGTACTAAAACAAAAAAAAAAGACTGGGGCCTGTCCCCACTTCCCTTCTTCCCATAGATTCCCCCACCTTTCAAAACTGGTTTGTATTTATTTCAAAGGAAGAAAATATATTGATTCTTAGAAAATAAATGGTCTGTTTGGAATTCTTGGTTCTTGCCTTCTGCCTGAGCAAAGGGATGAAAAGGGAGGCTCTATCCCTCAGGGATAGGAAATAATTGGGCTGAAGTGGTTGCTGGCTGTTGCATTTGTAAGACAAAGATACTATGACAGCTCCCATTCCCCATGTGTTTCACTGAGTGGTAGACTGCTGAAACACCTTAAGATCCACACTTTTGTATAATCCTTGCAATAACTATGGGGAAAGTTAATATGATAGTTAATTCCATAAAGACACCAAGGTTTAGAAAAATTAACTTGCCTAAGTTCCCACAACTAGGAAATTGCAGAGCTAGAATTTGAATAAAAGCCTGTCTGCAAAGCAGGTTCTGTAACCAGTATGCCGATCTGCTGGAAGGGAAGAGTTTAGTGCCCATGCCTTCTTGAACTGCAGATGCTTCAAGTCTGCCAGTTGGATGGTCCAAGTACTTCTTCACAGTCAGTATAGCTGTGACCTTCCCATTTAGCTAGGGACTAGGCAGGAATACGGAATGACACTTACATTCATTCCCCACCTTGACACCTCTGCGGATTGAAACATTTACTGGAGGAATGCCCTCTTCAGTGCTAGGCATCTGAGGGCTGGTGTCCCACGGAAGAGACAAGCACAGGAAGCAGCCCCAGGGTCTTGTGACTACTGAGCAGTGGGCTGAGATGCCCCCAGGTTTACAGCCCTCTGCTAGATACTGTGTGGGAGAGACAGATAAATCAGCTGCCAGTCTGTCCCTTAAGGAATCTGCAGGCTGATCACAGAGATACAGTAACCAAGAGTCACTATGCTAGAAAGGGAGAAACCGTCCAAACACAGTTCTCGTCTCTGGTTTTTGTGTCTTTCTCCAGGAGGGAGGTTTTGCTACATCTTCCCTGGACTAGGCAGCCGGCCCTGGCAACGGGGCTGCCCTGGGGCCACAGAGTTGGTGCTCCTGAGGCTTCTCTGGAGGCCCACAGAGGCCCCTTTCAGGTAGCAGGTGACGCCAGATGGGGCAGTCTGCACAGAATCCCAGGAGGCAGGCCTTAGATGAGGAAGTCAGTGAGGCCTAAGGCTCTGGGACAACCCCTTGGAGGGCAGAAACTCAGAGAGCGAGGGAGTAGGCAGACTCCTCGGGATCCAGACGCGGTAGAGACATCTCGGGCTCGGCTGGCCCGGAGCTGCGATCCGGGCACGATTCTCGGTGAGGGGGGAGTTCAGGGCAGTCAGACTGATGAAGGCGAGGATCAGCCCGAAGAGGCTCGTTGAAAGGCCCCAAGGATGCCGGGGGACAGCACTTGGTTCTGCGGGCGGGCAGGCCGTGAGGCATCGCAGGGCTCTGAGGAAAGCAGGCGGTGAGGACTGTGGCTTGAGGGCGCACTGTGCGTCTTGGCAGCGGAGCGCGGGGATGGGACGCGCCGGCGTGCCAAGTGCAGACAAATCCCACAGAGGAACGGCCAACGGCGGGCAGCGAGCCCAGCTCGCGCCAACCGCTGCGGCGCCTACAAAGGCCCGCCCACCCGCCTCCACGCCCGATTCTCATTGGCGCCTCCTAACTCTCTGCGGATTGGCTACCTCTGGGTCTCATTAGCCTGGCCTGAGCCCTCCTTCCGGTGAGAGAGAGGTCGGCCTCCAGAGAAAGCGGAAGAGCGCGTTAGCGCGCGATTCACAGAGTCTCGGTAGCTTGAGAGGCTGGGTTGCGTGCCCAAAGGCTATGAAGTGCGGGAGGGTCAAGACAGAGTGAAAGAGAAGCGTTGAGAGAGCAGGGCCTGCGGGGAGTGGAGAAATTAAATAAAACTGCGGGCCTTAAATTAAGAGGCTAGGATTTGGTGGGTGAGGCCTTGTGGGACGTGGTCTGTGGGGCCAGGTCTTTTGACAGGTAGAGCCCCTTCCGAGTGGGCAGGACTATCGCGGGCGGGGGCTGACTGGAAAT
Source organism: Nanger dama (assembly GCA_917880005.1). Classification (NCBI taxonomy): domain Eukaryota; kingdom Metazoa; phylum Chordata; class Mammalia; order Artiodactyla; family Bovidae; genus Nanger; species Nanger dama. The sequence continues at coordinate 44,067,294 of CAKJTW010000016.1, forward strand.
GTCAGTGGTCTCCCTTCTGCGAGGCAGCATGGGCCATCGCACTCTAGCCTCCTTCCCGGCCCTATGGGCTTCCATCCCCTGTCCACGCTCTGAGCTGCGCCTGGACCTGGTTCTGGCTTCTGGACAGTCTTTCCGGTGAGTGACCCTGAGTCTTGACTCCTCGGCACCGCAGGCCCTGGGTGCAAGGGAACGTTGGGGGTGAAGGAAGGGTACAAAAGAGACCGAAGCACGAGTGGTGACCCTGTTACCTCCTTTATAAGGTGGAAAAGCCTGCGCGGTGCTGTTGCGAGGATTACATAGTGTAATTGATGTAAAAGAAAGCACTTGTGTTTTGCAGTTCCTGAGTCAGTTTTGTATGTGAGGCAGTTATAGGATAGGAGGGCCCCAAAGGGTGCAGAAAGGGGCGTTGAGTGCTAGGGCTGCCGTATGCCTGGGAGCGCAGGTGGAGGGAGCAAAGCCCTGCGCACTGGAGTGGCGTGCTGGCCGACCAGGTATGGACCCTGACCCAGACTGAGGAACATCTTTACTGCACACTGTACCGAGGGGACAAGGGCAGGGTTGGCAGGCCCACACTGGAAGAGCTAAAGGCCGTGCAACAGTACTTCCAGCTGGATGTCAGCCTTGCTCCACTGTATCACCATTGGAGTTCCGTGGACCCCCACTTTCAAGAGGTGGCTCAGAAATTCAAGGGTGAGTACAGAGCCTGAGGCAGAGGTTGGGTTGCTTGTGATTTGGTTAAGTTAGCGGTTTCACCATCTGTAAAGGGATTATATCTATCTCAGAATTTTATGAGGATTAAAGAAGCTAATACATATAAAGTGCCTAGAATAGTGCCTGACACACAGTAATTATTATTACTACTGTCAATATCCAGCTGACCACCATAGTGAAGTGACAGGGATATTGAGCCAAATACTGGCTATGTGATCTGGGGCAGGGGACATCGTTCATTCTGTAAATGTTGCAGAGCATCATCTATGTGACTGGGAATACCACAGTGAACGAAACAAATCCCCAACCTCGTACTGCTTACACTGTGTGTTATTTGTCTGTGGAATGGGATAACACAGACCTCACAAGATGCTACAAAGAATGAGAACTCCTGTGTTACTGTCTTTAACAACGCTATCCCCTATTCCCCTAGGATCCCATTGGAGCCTTGGATCTGAGAATAAGAAGAGGTCACTACCAACAGCAGGTGATTTCTCATTTCCCTACCTTTCTGGTCCCCAGGTGTGCGACTCCTGCAACTGGACCCCATCGAATGCCTTTTCTCTTTCATCTGTTCCTCCAACAACAACATTGCCCGCATCACTGGCATGGTGGAACGGCTCTGCCAGACCTTTGGACCTCGGCTCATCCAGCTTGATGATGTCACCTACTATGGCTTCCCCAGCTTGCAGGCCCTGGCTGGTGAGTAGCTGGGTCCCTGCCTCCAGGCCTTACAACTGCTTTCAGGGTCTGTTGAGTTCTCCCCTGATGCCTTTCTTCCATCTCAAAGCTTCCTGCCTTTTTAAATACCGCCCTCATCCAGAACCACCCTGCCTGGTCTGGTCAGCCCCAGTTATACCTCATCTTCCTTGTCCCTAAATTGTCAGCACTTCAGTGGTCTGTGCTTTTGCCCATGAGTTTAATGGCTCATCAGAAGACATCTGTATACAGTGTACAGTAGTTTGGGCTTAAGATACATGTTCTAGAGATAGCCTGCCTGGGTCTGAATTTCAACTCTGGCACTTGACTTCTGTCTATATGACCTTGAGCTCATTATGTAGCCTCTCTGTGCCTCAGGTTCTTAATCCATTGAATGGGATAACAATAGCTCCACCCTGTCAGAGTTTCAAGAGGGTTGAGTAAAAGAATGCACACAGTGCACCTAGCATAGTGTTTGGCATGTAGGAAGCAAGCAGAAAATTCAAATTGTTATCTCTGCTGTGAACCCAACTATTCTGCATCCAAAAACACACATGTTCTTCATGGGAGAGCTGTGAGGGAAGTATTTTAGAGAGGCAAGTACATCAGTTGGCAGATGTGAGAACAAGCTGGAAGAAGTGCTCAGTGCCTGCATAGCAAAGACACAGCCCCTGCTGGAGAAAACAGAATGTTTTGGGTGCTTAGAAAACCCATCTTGGGTCTCAGCTTGCAGCTTAGTAGTCATAATACCTCTGGGAATTTATTCACTTCTCCAAGCTTCTCTTGTTTGTGGAATAGGAATGACAGTTTCTGTCCAGAAGGGTCTGAGGCATGAATAAGGCAGTCGTGAGGTAGTGCAGTGCAGTGGGTTAAGGCTTGGTGTCCTAGACCTCAGTGCAAGGTCTCATCTCTGTCATGTCCTTTCTTGAGCAAGTTACTTAACCTCCTCTAAGCACTCATTTTCTTCATCTGTAAAGTGGGAAGAACAGTAGTCTTGTCATCAAGGTCCTTGAGAAAAGCATGATAAGAGAAACTGCTACTGTTATTATGACTATTATTTATTTTTTTAGATTATTTATCTTTGCTCTGGGTCTTCATTGCTATGCTTGGGCTTTCTCTAGTTGTGGCAAGCAGGGCCTACTCTTCATTGCGGTGGCTTCTCTTATTGTGGAGCACAGGCTCTAGGACTCGTGGGTTTCAGTAGCTGCAGCTCTAGAGCACAGGCTCAGTAGTGTGGCACACAGGTTTAGTTGCTCTGAGGCATGTGGGATCTTTCAGGACCAGGGATTGAACCCATGTCCCCTGCATTGGCAGGTAGACTCAACCACTAGACCACCAGGGAAGCCCTATGTATTTTAGATCATGAATGTGAATTCATAAATTCACACCCTTTGGAAAGGTTAAAGAACTCAAATGAGGAATTCTTCCACTACAGCAAGTCCTTCTCAATCCTCGCTCCAGTGCACAGCACATAGTGCTCAGAAAACATTTGTAGAGGGGGCAGAACCCGGGCTTAACCCTTTCCTTTGTATGTGCAAGTGTCCTGGGGTCTCCCAGAGGATGGCAAGGTAGGAGAAGGGTACTTAGGAAAAGCATACGTGTCGTTTACAGGGCTCACACACTAGCCTGATGACAGGAAGGATTTGAGAATGTCTGACCCCTGTTCTCCTCCCTCACTCCCCCACAGGGCCAGAGGTGGAAGCTCAGCTCAGGAATCTGGGCCTGGGATACCGTGCCCGCTTTGTGAGTGCCAGTGCCCGAGCCATCCTGGAAGAACGGGGTGGACTTCCCTGGCTGCAGCAGCTGCGCAAGGCCCCCTATGAGGAGGCTCACAAGGCCCTCTGCACCCTGCCTGGAGTAGGCACCAAGGTGAGGCCTGGGGTTGGGGGTGCGGCAGGTAGAAGCTACTCTCACTTCCCATGCAGAGAGTAGCAGAGGAGGAGACAAGGCAGTCCTGAGAGCTGGGTATGGGCTTGACTTCTGGAGGCAGAGTGGGAGGGAGAAAAGATACCAGCAGATGTTTTATTAGAGAAAATGTAGAACGCAGAAAGGGTATAAAAGACATTGCATTCCACTGGATCACCAGGGAAGCCTTCCACTTTTCATTTTGTTCTTCCCTTAAAATTATATGTATTTATAGAACTTAAAAAAATTTTTTTTATTAAAGGATAATTGCTTTACAGAATTTTGGGTTTTTTTTTTAATTAAAGGATAATAGACCTTCTTGTTTAATATCAAGAATGATTAGGTATCAGAAAGATGGTTGGGAATTTGGTATTTATTGTTTTCTTTTTATATTTCTCTGTACTTTAAAAATGAATTTTTATTTAAATTACTCTTTTTAATGGGCTCTGAACTCCAGCCTAACATTAAATCTTTGTTCTGAGTCTCCCTATCTGTGTAACTTTGTCCAAATCACTTCACCTTCAGGACCTGTTTTCTCGTCTACAGTAAACCTTTTCAGGTTATGATGAAACTGGCACACAAAAGATGCTACCCAGTAGCACTCTAGTCACAGCTGTTTTTTAAATTATTAATAGAAAATACAGTAAGAGTGTCCTCAGAGTGGAGAAGGAAGCATCTGGCTTTGGGACTAGAAGCAGGTTGCTGACTTGACCCTGCCATTCCTCTGTGGCTTACTGTGGCTTACTCTTTGTCTGTCAAAGGTGGCCGACTGCATCTGCCTAATGGCACTAGACAAACCCCAGGCTGTGCCCGTGGACGTCCACATGTGGCAGATTGCCCAACGTGACTACAGCTGGCACCCAACCACCACCCAGGCCAAGGGCCCAAGTCCCCAGGCCAATAAGGAACTGGGTAAGGAGAGAGAGTGGGATGTCAGGGCTGGGATGTGTGGGCTGAGGTGGATAGAGAGCACAAGGGGCCATTTAACATCACCTCACCACTTCCGGTTTAGGTTTTTGTTGGTTTTTTTTTTCGGTTTAGGTAACTTTTTCCGGAACCTGTGGGGACCTTATGCTGGCTGGGCCCAAGCAGTGAGTGTGCCTAGGCTTCCCCCTCCAACTCCAGCCCAGACCCCATAGGACTTCTCCCTGGCCCTAACCTATTTTCTTCTGCCTCCATTGCTGACCAAGTCGAGCCTGAAGGACTCTCTACCCCAGCCCTGCCACCCATGAGGCCTTCCAGCTCCCCACACTGCCCCACCAGTCCTGACTGCAGTGTGCCCTCTCCCCACTCAGACTCCCACCCCCTCTTCCCCAGGTGCTGTTCAGTGCTGACTTGCGCCAACTCCAGCGAGCTCAGGAGCCACCAGCAAAGCACAGAAAGAGGTGCACAGGGCTGGAAGGCTAGGTGGGGGCACGGAGAAAGGGATTCCCCAAATACCTCTCCCTACTGCTCCCTCCTACTCTTCCCCATCCAGTCTCATGTTGGAAAGGGGACTTCCTGCGCTACCTCAGGGGCCAGGCTCCCTCAAATCAAGCAGTTTGCACAACCATGTGGGGTACAGGTTGTCTGAGGAGACAGAGCTGCCTGTGATTTTAATCTCTTCCCTTTATTATAAGAAGGAACAATAAAATAGAAATATTTGTATGGAAAATGCAGTGGAGGGGTGATACGGAAAGGGGTGTGGAGGGGGTGGGGCAGGGTACCTCCCCAGTTCAGGGAGGGAGGGAGAGTAAGCCATCCGCAACCCTTCCTGCATAGCAAATCCTGACCTTGGATCCAGGCCCCTAGAGCTGGGGGTGCAGAGAGGGGGACAGTTCTGGGCTGGGCTCCACACAGCAGTCGCGACAGCAGCAGCCAGCCACCGGCCCTATATGGGAAGAGAGAGCAGAGCTGATCATAGGAGCAGACCCTCCACTCTAGCCTGGGCCGCTCTCCACGGACCTCCCATGCCCTCGCACAGAGCCCTGTTCTCACCCCCCGGCTGCTGGTGCAAGTAGCTCCCCACGACTCGCTGTCTGTCCCTGCCCCTCCTGGCTGGTGCCCAGCTGTAGCTTCCTCATGTGCCGCACCACGGCTGTGGCATTGAAGGCTTGCTGTGGAGAAAGGCAGAAGAAGGGACTTTTGAGAGAGTAGGAGATCGTGGGGCAGGGTCTGGTGGTAGAATTCTTAATAGCAGTTCTGTTATTTTAATTCATCCCCAAAACTCCCTGAAACCTCTACAAGACTTCATTAAATTATATTCAGTCACGTTATATAGTTACACACACATGTATAAAATATATGTAGATGTATAATTTTTCATATGATTCACATTCACATAATAAACACTTTGTATAGCATTGCGTGTCAGGTAGTGTTCTAAACACTTATCATAATAGATCATTTAATCTTCCTGAAAGTCTTTGAGGTGGGCACTATTAGTGTCAGCATTGTCAAAGGAGGAAAACAGGCACAGAGAGGTGAAATGACTTGCACAGCTGTGTGTATATCATTCTCTATTCAACCTGTCCACTGAAATGCCCCTCGAATTTACCATGTCCTAAATCAAAATCTCCCCCAAAACAAGTTTCTGGCCCCAGGATCTCCATCTAAGTGATGGTACCATCTTCACCTTGTCCCCAACCACAATCTCTCCTCCAGTATCCATTCTAACATCACTTCTTGTCAGTTCTGCCTCCCAAACAACTCCTGGTCCAGTGTTCTCTGTTCCCACTGTCACTGCTCTGATTCAAGCCCTCACTGTCTCCTGACCACATCTCTGCCACAGTCCCCTAAAGGGTCTCCCAGCCTTCACTCTGCCTTTCAGCATCTTGAGAGCCCCTTGTAAAGGTCAAATTTCAGCTGAAAATTCGGCCAGAGCTCCTCAGCATCCTCACCATCAAGTCAGCGCTCTACTGTGGGACCCAAGCCCCCAGGCAGCCTGGCCCCGACCTGTCTTCAGCCTGGTTTCCTGCCTGCAGCCCCTTCAGTCCTACCAGGCACTGCCCAAATGGCTGTATTCTCTTCTCCTGGCCCTCTGCACCCTGATTCCCTCTGCCTCAGACCTTATCCTGCTGTGCTAGGCTAATTCCTACTCAGCTCTCAGGCCTGACCAGTCTTATCAGGCCATGACCACTTTAGGCCCCTTCCAGGACCCCATAACTTGGATTATGTCTCCTTGAGAAGAATACACTGTTTTCCCTCTAGTCTTGAAGATCAAGGACCATCGCCAGAATAAAGTAGGTGTCACAGCATTGCATGAATGAATGAGACCCTTTAGTAAGCATCCTTGAGCATTTACTGTGTGCCCCACTTGGTGTGAGCTGGAGGCTAGATGGGGGTCATGGGCTCACCTTCCACTTGCTTTTGGCAAAGTTCTTCTTGATCTGCTCGCTCACCGACTGGTGAATATTCTTATCTAGGGCAGTATCTCCTGCAATCCTAGGATAGGTGTGTATAGAGGGCTGTTGGTGAAGGGAGAGGCAGGCCTAGGGGCCCCAGACCCCATCCTAGCCCGAGGCTTGTGGGAGCTCTCACCACGGGTGCTGCAAGGCCTGCTCACAGGTGAACCTCTTCTCTGGATCCTTCTCCATCAAGTGCCGGATGAAGTCTTTGGCTGAGCCCCCCAGACAAGAGCAAAGACAGCATGGCGGTGCCTGAGAACACCCCCAAGATAGAACCCACCCCCTCAGGTCTGGCCTGGCATCAAAGCCAGATCTGTCCATGCACTGCCCTCACCCCACCTGTACTCTTTCTCTAAGCGGCCCCCGACCCAACCCAGCTCTCCAGCTTTCTCCCTTAAGAATAACTTGTTCTTAGAGAAGATTCACACTGACGTGTAAATGATCAATAATGTCTTCACAGCTTTGCCGCCTAACTGGAGGCACAAAAGGACAGATGAAAATATTAGTGGTGGTGTTTTAGGTACTAGGTAGTCAGTGTGGGGTAGTCTGAAATATACTATGTCTGACCGGGGCCAGGCAGAAAAGAGCACCCAGGGTGAGGTGTCTGGTCTTAAAGACAGTGCTTAATCTGGGGCTGGGGAATCTGGTGAAGTGAGGAGAACTTCCCCAACCCCCACTCTCCAACCGCCCCTACCCCCAACCCAAGCAGATGAAGCAGGGACTGGAGGTAGGATCAGGGAAAAAAAGCAAAGCCCAAATACCAGAGTCAGAGATGTCGTCCCAGTAAGGAGAGTCAAACTCGTACTCGGCCTTCAAAATCTGTTCAAAGAGTTTGGCATCATTCTCGTCATAGAAGGGAGGATAACCACAGAGCCTGGGCAGGGAGAAACTCATTCTCATTTCTACCGTCAGTGTACACACTGGCTCCCCAGAGGGAGCTTTGGTGTGATGTTGAGGTTCAGACAGGACCCCGAGGAAGGAGTTCCCTTCTACAAAGTGGGGAAACCTAGCTTTCTGCCTTGCTCACTCCTGTCTGACTCCACCAGCTTTCTATTCTGTATTGTGCCACCATCTGTCATTCCTTAGGGCCTTTGCGCTTGCTCTGTGCTCTCTCTAAGCCACTCTCCCCAAACACTTTGAGTGTCTGGCTCCCTCACTTCATTCTGGATGCCACTCATGCCACCTCCTCAGAGTGGCTCCTGTCCCCCTTATCTAAAACAGCATCCATCCCATCTCCCTACCCTGCTTGATTTTTCTTCTTACATGTCTCACCACCTGCCATTATTTTACAGGTTTATTTACTTGTTTATTTTCTGTTTCCCCTACTACTAGCATGTCTCCTCCCTGAGGGCAAGCACTTTGTCATTTTTGTTCTCTGCTAAATCCCCAGCGCTTGGCCACAGTGGCCAGAAACAAAGTCTCTATTGAGTGAAATAATAGAGTCATTAACTGGTAGGAATAAATATGGATGGCAGGAAGGAAGAAATAGCACAGAGGAAGAAGAGAGCAAAGTAGGGGAGAGAAGTCCGGAGTCACCTCCAAAACAGCCAGGCCCCCACTCACAGGATATAGGAGATGACCCCGATGGACCAGCAATCCACGGCCTTGCTGTAGGGCTTCTGGGCCAGCACCTCAGGGGCTGTGGAGGGAAGGGGACACAGTGTTGACAAATCTCTGCCTAGCAGCTCCCGCTTCTTCCCTGCCCAAAGCCCCAGACCAGGGCCCTCCGCACCCACGTATCCTGGGGTCCCACAGGCCGTGGAGAGCACACTGCCGGGGTCTTCCATCTTGGAGAGGCCAAAGTCGGAGATCATGATCTTAGAGTCTTCATCCAGGCTGTAGTACAGCAGATTCTCTGGCTTAGAGGGCAGGTTGGAGGGAAAGGAGAGTTGGAAATGGCCAGAGGCTAGCAGAAGCTTCTGCCTCCGCAAACACCCCAATGAGCCCTCCTCCCCAAAAGCCACTGTAGTTTTACAGCTACCATCTTGGTTGGAGGCACAAGAAACTCAAGGAAGTTCTCAAGGAAGTTAGAAGTTCCAAAAGGACAAGGACCTCGGGGTATGGGGGGATCTCCTATAAACCTCAGGTATGTATTGTGAAGCCCTGAAGAATTTTTGAGCACCTACTGTGTGCCAGATCCTGTGCTGTGCTTCATTTCAGTTCATCTTTACCACATCCCTGCCAGGCCACTGTGAATAATCCCTCTTTACAGATGAGTAAACGGATGCCTTGAGAGGCAAAGTGACTTGCAGTTGGGGATCTATAGTTAAGGAGTGGCTAGGCTAGAATTCAAAGTCAGCTCTATTTCACCCCAGTGCTCTCCTCCTAGAGCAGAGTGTGATGTACCACCAAACATGCACCTCATCATCATCTCTGAGGTGTAGGGCTTTGGGGGTTTCTGGCTGTCTTTGTGTTTTGCTGTCGTCCAAGTTTTCTATGAAGAGCAAGTAGGAGTTTTATTATCAGAAAAAACCTAAGATGTTACTGGGATGGTCACCTTTGTGTTCATTTGAGTTTCAGAACTGGAACGGGGAGGAAGCAGTTTAGGGCTTAAGAGGTCAGACAGAAAGGCAAGGCTCAGCAAGGGGGTGAGAGGTACCCAAAGTCACAGTGGGGAGTTTGCGGAGGCCCCACCCTTGGGTGCCCTAGCTTCCCACACATCTTCACACCCACCTTGAGGTCTCGGTGTACGATGCCCAGGTCATGTAGGTACTTGACGGCATCCAGCACCTGGAAGATGAGGCGGCTGGCATCCCGTTCCGTGTAGAAGCCTTTTTCCACAATTCGGTCAAACAGCTCACCGCCTGACACCCTGCAGCCAGGGACAGGGCAGTCTGGCCAAGAGAGCAGTGGATGCAGAGAGACTAGGGAGGGGCCAGCAGGGACGAGTGTGAGAAAGGGGTTGACACAAGGCCACTCACAGCTGCATGATAAGATAGAGGTGTCCCCACACTCGTAGATGTCATCCAGGGCTACAATGTTGGGGTGCTTGATCCTGAAAGGAGAAATGAGGTGGTTCAGAGCCGAGGACAGTTCAGCCACCTCCCTACCCTCATCTTAAGGAACCACTGCCTGCAGACCTGGGCAGGATGAGCCAAAGATCTGGGTCCCAAAGGGAAAAGCTGCTTTACCATGATGTGTTATAGTGTCACAGAGGTTAACACTGGGCTCTGGCATCACACAGACGTGAGTCCTCATCTGCCTCTGCCATGTGCTGTTGAGGGCAAGTCTTCTCATCTCATAGTGCTGACTACCATAGGATTTTAACACTTGTCTGGGTTTATAAATTTGCCAGCCTCTCCCACCAGTATGTCATCTCTACAAGACCGGCAGCTATATCCTGCTGACCACTGTTCCTCCACACCTAGTGCAGACTGAGTACTCACTAATATTCACTGAATTGAGTATAACCTCTCCGGACCTCAGTTTTTTTAAATCTGTAATATGAAGCCAGTGATAGTACTTCCCTCCAAGTACTGAGGTGAGGATCACGTGAAGAAATGCAGGGAAGAATCTTGGCACAGTGCCTGGTACACAGTAAACACTCCAGAAATGAACCAATGATGGTGAGTGAGTTTGATGGAAGGCTTGGCTCTGCCACAGACTTGCTGTGTGACCTTAGGCAAGTCCTTTGTCCTCTCTGGGCCTCAGTCTTCCTGACCCAGTGGTAGAAATGATTATTTCGTCCCTGCTCAGGGTGGTGGGAAAGCTCAGGTGGGAGGCTGGAAGTGGAGATTCTATATGAGCTTTCCAGTGAGAACAGCAGGTTTCCCATCAGCATGAGCAGTTCAGAGACCATCTGGTTGTTGTCAGGGTATCAGCAGATGGGTGTTTTTAAACTTGTGAGGTGGTGTAATACGTGGGGCAACTTGAGGTAGGTCTAGAGATAGCATCAGCAGAGATACATGGGTTCAAGCCATGTTCAAGGATTGACCTTTAGATATGACTGGACAGTAAACCTTTGTAAAGAAGCAATGGCATCTTAATCACATCAGTCATGTTTGCTCTCGTGCCAGGCACTTGAAGTAAAGGACCTCTAATGCTCCCCACATTCCTACCAAGTGGAGATAATTACCCCCATTTACAAATGAGCGGTTTGAGGCTCAGAGAGGTTAGGTGATTTGCCCAAAGCAGAGAGAGGAGGGGAATGGGACAGGTCAAGGTAGGGTTGACCCAGAGCAGGGACAGAATTTGCTCCACGCACTTGTGTAGGACAGCGATCTCGTTCTCCATGCTGCCCTCCTTGCCCTCCAGAGCCTTCTTGGCGATACATTTGATGGCCACCAGCTTCTGAGTCCTCTTATCTTCTGCCAGGATGACCTCGGAGAAGGCTCCTCTGTAGGGAGAGGGGATTCATGAGATGGAAAGCAGGAACCTCAGCTTCCCTCCAGCCTCTCCATCCCCCTATGGGTTACATGACCATCCCCAGGACAAGGAGGTGGAATGAGCCTCCCTCTATCACCCATTCACCTCTCTGGTTTCAGAGGTGCCCCAGCCTAGCCAATCAGAGTTGTCTATCCCCTGGCCACAGTAACTGGGTCCTGTGATGTGATGTAAGCCAGGTTACTGGCACTTTGAGAATGAGGTGTTCTTTCCTGCTAAGTTGGTGGGATGTAAGCCTGGAGCTAATGGTGGTCATCTTTGCCACCACTTGGGAGAGCCTGCTTGAGAATGAAACCAACACAAAGGAAACCAGAGAAACAGTCAAAGACAGTTCCCTAATAATATCATGTGAGCCCCTGTATCGCATACCTGAAGTTTACCCCTAGGCTTTTGATTATGTGCATGACTGATTCATTCCTTTTTCTGCAAAAGCCAATTTGAGTCATGGCTTATTTAACACCCTTTAGAACCATGAAGAACATCATCATCACCTGGTAGCTTTTCAGAACTATGGAATCTTGGGCCCCACCTTAGACCTACTAAAATCAGAAGCTGCATTTTAACCAGATCCAATACTTAGGCCACCTAATGCAAAGAGCCAACTCACTGGAAAAGACCCAACTCACTGGAAAAGACCCTGATGATGGGAAAGGATTGAAGGCAAAAGGAGAAGGGGAGCAGCAGAGGATGAGATGGTTTGACAACATCACCAACTCAGTGGAGGTGAATTTGAGCAAACTCCAGGAGATAGTGGAGGACAGAGGAGCCTGGCAGGCTACATACAGTCCATATAGGGTCATAAAGAATCGGACATGACTTAGAGACTGAACAACAGGTGATGTGCTCACTGAAGTTTGAGAAGCAGTGCTTTTGAACAGTCTTAGAAAAGAGCATACTCATTTTCACTAAAGTTCACTGGTTAAGGAATGAGTGTTGACTAGCGCTCTCTAGAACTATTTGCTTTTCCTGGGATAATAAGTCATAGTCAATGAACAGCATCTCATGGTGAAATCTCACTCATCAGACTAACTAGTGACTACAATAGCCTCATTGCTGGCTTCCAGTCTTGTCCCTCTTCAATGTACCCTCTATACTGTGGCCAGAATGACCATCCTGAATTGCAAATCTGCCACTAAGTCTTAAATGTTATCCTGTGGCTCATGAGATTATTTCCAGCCTCTATAGCTTGGCTTCGAGGCCTTACCTGACCTGTTCCTCTCTTTTCTCAGTGTCTTCCACTCTTCCCTCCAGCCTCTGATTATAAGCTCCACCAAACTCTGTCTCTTTCCACACATAACATACCTCTGAGCCTTTGTTTATGCCATTCCTCCTGCCTGGAATGCCTTCTCCCTGTCTGACAAGTACTCTCCTACCCATCCTTCAATCCCAAGCTCTAATGCCCCCTTCTCCAGAAAGTTATTCCTCACACAGAAGCCACTGCTCTCTGGGCTCAACAAAGTCCTTATTCGCGAACTTAGCTAGAGCACAGCACACACCCGCTTGTCATTTTCCATGGGTCTGTCTCCCTCACAGGTTTGGGATCAACTTGAGGGGCAGAGATCAGGTTTGAGTTATTTTTGGATTCTCACCATGGAGAACAGAGCCATGCCCAGCTTCAGTTCCAAAACCTAGGCCAGAACCCCCAGTTCTTGGCAGTCAGTTTAAAAAACTGGCTCCTTCATTCTCGCCTACTTTCTTGTCACAGGAACCCAGAGCAAGAGCAGCCTCTGTTCCACCCCCTGTCAGCCAGAAGTGAAAACTCTGGGCCACTCGGGCCATACAAGGCCACCACAGGGCCTGGGATGTAGGAAACAGGAAGCAGTGATCAACTGGCCAGAGGAAGCACCACCCTGGACCCAGCATCCCCAACCAGCCAGGCCCACGAATGAGGACCCTCCCCATCCTACCCCCCAGCTCAGGGACAGCTCTCCCTTCTGTCCTGCCACGGAGACTCACGTTCCCAGAACATCTCGGAAGTTGTAAATGTCTTTAATGTCCTCCGCCTGCTTCCAGCTGGGGCCTTCCACTGCCCCCGGCATGGCCCACTGCCCCCGGCCACAGCCAGGGCTCCTGGGAAAGGGAATGGACGAAGACTCAGCAGGGCTCAGACTTCCTTGTGGGAACTTAGAGAAGGGACCATTGAGCACGCATTTATTCATCCTTGATTCATTCATTTGACAAAATCATCCAACATTCATTCACAGGCCATTTGTTCATTCAGCAACACCCATTCATTATATCCTTAAGCCTAGAGGAAAATCCTTCAGGTGGCAGCAAAATTCTTTATTCAATAAAGTCACTCATTCAATTCAGCTCACCTCCCAATTTTTCCCTCTCTAAATCCAAACACATGAGGGGACATGAACTCTAGGAGGACAGCAAAGAAGTCCCCAGAACAATCTGTAGAAACACAGCCCCGGAGAATCCCCCTGTCCCCAGAACCAGCGATGTTGCTGCCCCACCCTGGGAATCGCTGGGGTGTCTCCTCTCCCTCCTCCTCCTCCCTTGCCAAGCCTCTCGGAAATCAGGTTTCCGGCAGCCTGGGCTTCCAGCAATATCTCAGCCACGTTTTTAAATAGCTCCTTCTGCACTGTTACCACAGCAACAGCAGGCACAGCTGGAGCTGCCCAGGCCTCTTGTTACCCCTCTCAGTCCTGACTCCCCATCTGGGTCCCAGCAGCCTGAGAAAGGGTCCCCCGCCAACCTGTCCCCTATTGGCTTCATCTCACCCTGATCCAGCCTGTACTTTTACTCTGTTGAGCCCTCTGTGGCAACCAGCAGTAGCGGGTGAGCACTCTCTCCCCAGTTATCAGATGGGGAATGGGGAGGTGAAGTTGGAGATGGATAGGATTTGGTTGGAGATGGATAGCTGCCCAATGAGGCCGCAGCTAAGCTCGCTGAAAGCAGAGGCCTTGGAGAGCACTGCAGCCAGACTAGGACCCATCCAGAAAACACAGCCTCTCAATGCCATCATAAGCCCACGGAAAGGGAGGTCAAAACACAGCCCGGTGTGCTGTGTGACCTCAGGGAGGGCACTTTCCTTCTCTCTTCTGCTGGAAAAAGGGGAAGGTTCCCTAACTAGAGCCCATGGTGTGAGAGTCCACTCTGGATGGGACTTTGTTCCTGGGGGCCTGACCACCCATCCCAGGGGCAGAAACTTCTAGGAAAAGAGACCTGATGGTAAGCTTCAGAGGGCAGAATTTTAAAATCCATCTGGAGACCTGGCAAAAAAACCCACCCAAACTCACAGTTCCATACATATCCCTGCACCAAGACCCACCCACAACCCTGAAACCAGACGCCTGCCCCCAGATTCGCACACTCCATCTCCAGCTGAGTCTCTGATCACACATGTACACCTAGACATCAGCCCACATCAACTCACCCCCTAGACACCCTCACACCCAGACATCTCTCCCACACCCCAAAACACATCCACACACACCAGGACAAGATGACACCCAGACAGAACAGATAGACACACACATACCTACCTCACCTGTATACCAGACAGCCTGGATTCCACACACCTGTCACCCTGCAGCTCCTGCACACCCTGTTCAGTGGCTCAAATCATGTCTGACTCTTGTGACCCCGTGGACTGTAGCCCACCAGGCTCCTCTCTCCATGGGATTTCCCAGCCAGGAATACTTGAGTGGGTTGCCATTTCCTTCTCCAGGGGATTTTTCCCACCTAGGGATCAATCCTGTGTCTCCTGCTTGGCAGGCAAATTCTTACCACTAAGCCACCACAGAAGCCCTCCTATACACCCTAGAAGTTCTTAAACTCCAAATCCTTATACATATAACTCCAAACATCCTCAGGACACAACTATATAACCCCCAACTCTGACTTACTACCCTTTGAGCCAGATCCCAGCACACACAACACTTGGATAACAGGCTGCAACAAAAACACAGATTCCCAGACATCCCCACCCAGACAGGTACCCTTACCAGCATGCCTGCAACTTCACATCTGATCCACTTGCCTGTGCTAAGACATTCGCACACCCCAATACGGCCGCCACACATCTATACCTCCAAATGCCCAGTCCTTCCACACTCAGGCCCAGCTGAAGGCAGACACATAACACACACATCCCTCCTCACCTTCCTCTTTTACCCGCTCAGTTTCCCACTGGCCACCTGGCACCTGCTGGGCCTGGGGCAGAGCTGGGGAAGAAAGGCCCTACCCTGCCCAAGTAGAGTCCAGCACGCCCAGGCACCCCTTCCCATCTTTGGGAGAGGGTACCCAGCGGATGGGGGTCCCACCGCCCTCCAGCGCCCAGGGTCGTGGGCGGGGCGGCTCCCGGGCGGTACCTGCGGCTGCCCCGCCGCGGGGCTGGCTGGGAGGCCCGACTTGGCTGGGGCCGAGCTCCGGCCGCCGTCCGCTGCTGCTGCGCTCCTGGCCCGCCAGCCCGCTCTCTCGCTGGGGCTCGGCTCGGGCTCCGCTGGCTCCCTCCGCCCGCCTGCGGCTCTGATGTCAGTGGAGGAGGAGCCTGCAGCGGAGGGACTGGGAGGTGAGGCCCCGCTCCGGGGCTGAGGAAGGGGCGCCCGGGGCGGGGTGGGTGCCCGGAGGAGCCCCCTCAGTTCAGTCAGAGCATCCGCTGGACTCTCTATCTTTCGTTTCCCGCCGGGGTCCCCGTTTCGCAAAAGGAGCCACTGAGGCATAGGGAGATGAAGGATTCAGAATCAGCAATTGGTCAGAAGCAGAGTTGAATTCGAACCCAAGTCTGTCCGATGCCGGATGCTCACCTTTCCCACCCTGTCTAGAGGTTTCTTTCAGACCAGTTCTGTGAGCTTCCTTAGGGTTGAGTTCTGTCCCCCTCCCTCCCCGCCCCTCCCCACCCCGCTCCGGGAATTAGTCCCTGGGAAGGACTTGGGAGACTGATGGGGGTGGAGGAATGGGGCCGTAAGGAAAGGCCAACGCAAAAGTAAGCAATGAAGACAACAGAGGCAGTCGTAGGGTGGGGGCTGCATTCTAATGGCGGGAAAACTAAAAGGTCCTTCTCTGAGGAAGAGCTGATGCTCTAATTCCCTACACCTGTCAGGCAGAACAGGTGTGGTGCCCGGAGGGACTGGGGAGGGGAAGGAATGGGGAGGAGGGAGAGTTAAATCTAGTCCTGGGGGAAGTCAGCCAAAGAGGATCACGTGGCGGGGCCGGCGCCTGGGGCCCGTGGCTCAGGTCCAGGTTGGGGAGGGGAAGCCCGAAACCGCTCCGGGCTGGCAGGCAGGGGGCCAAGGACCTGACTGACGTCATCTTGTGCGAGGCCTTCCTTGGGAAGATGGTGGGGCGGGGAGGAGCAACTCCCAGGAAGTAGGGGTGGGCCTGGACTGGAGCCAGCCTGAAGGCCCCCGACTCCACCTCCATCACGACCGAGTGCTACCCCCAACTTTTGAATTTCCGCTTTTTCCATCTGGAAATGGGGAGTTGTGCGTTAGTCACTCAGTCAGTCGTGTCCGACTCTTTTGACCCCATGATTTGTAGCCCGCCAGGCTCCTCTGTCCATGGAATTCTCCAAAGAATACCGAAGTTGGTAGCCATTCCTTTCTTCAGGGGATATTCCCCACCCAGGGGTGGAAGCCAGGTCTCTGGCATTGCAGGCAGATTCTTTACTGTCTCAGCCATGGGGAGAGGACGAGGCTTAACCCCAAGTCAGTTTCAACTGGCTTTTCCCTCTCATAATTATCCTCAAGACTGTGTTCTAGGGTAGTCAGTTTGTTATGCCTATTTTACAGATGAGAGAGGAAGATGGCTGAGGTTTCTAGGACGACTTAACCTGGGTCACACTTTGTCTCCCTGATTCTTAGATTCTTCGTTTGGAAGATGGGAATATTGATGACTGACTCAGTTCTCCCAAGAATTCTATGAGCTGATGAATGTGAAGTGCCTGGAATACCACTGGGATTTAAAATATGACAGCTAAAATTTACTTTAGTATAAACAGAGGCTCAGAGAAGGGACCTGATTTGTCTGGGGAATAGAGGGCTAAGTGGCAACTTCCTTACCTCATATCTCTCTTCCACTGGTTAGATTCTTTCACTTAAGTGACAGAATACCCAATTAAGCCAGCTTCACCAAAAAAGAAACCTAGAGCTTAACATAGCTGAGGCAAGACTGAAGGAAGAACACCATGGCTCAGCGTCTGAGACTGGAACTGGAGACACAGTACTTGTAGGATTTGCTTCCTCTCATCTCTCCTTGTCTTGATTTTTCTTTACACTTTGGTTTCCTTTCCCCTGCAGAGTGATCTCCTCTAGCTGGAAGCAAGCATGGTGTGAGAGCCTCATCTTTCCAACTGAACCCAGCAAAAGAGAAGCTACACCCGGTTTCGTGTATCAGTCTCAGGGAAGGACTATGATGGGCTCTGCTGAACAGACACGCCTATGCCTTTACCCCTGAACCTGTTGGCAGAGGATTAAGGTACTATACAGGGTAAATGTACTGTCATGGGCAACCCCACCAGAGTCACAAGGAGTGAAGACGGCTGTATTACCCAAAGGAATAGCAGTGCTGGACAGGCACAACCAAAATCCATCCTGGTCCTGCTCCCATCAGAAAAAAAAAATCAATATGTTTTGTTTCTTACTCTTCCAGACTTTTTATAATGTGTATACATATACCCATTTCTTCCTATAGCTCCCATCTCCAATGAGCCCCCATCTTCAATGAGCATATTTCAAGGTACTAAAAAACTAAGTCAAGGAAAGTCAAAATATATGGAAACAAGAAAAGAAAAAAGTAAAGGAAGTAATTCCCTTCTCTCCTTTGTAACTGAAAAAGGACAAAACAGCTCAGACATCGCCATCAGTTCTTAAATCCAACAGAAAATTAACCGTTAGATGTGTGGTCTTCTGAGATTAGAGAAAAATGGAAGAAATCACAAGGAAAAGATGGACAGGCTTATGTACAAACATAATAACCTTTTTTTATTGAGGTATAGTTGATTATCAGTGTGTTCATTTCTGCTGTACAGCAAAGAGATTCAGCTCAGTTCAGTTGCTCAGTCATGTCCAACTCTTTGTGACCCCATGGACTGCAGCACGCCAGGCTTCCCTGTCCATCACCAACTCCTGGAGCTTACTCAAACTCATGTCCATTGAGTTGGTGATGCCATCCAACCATCACATCCCCTGTTGTCCCCTTCTCCTCCTGCCTTCAATCTTTCCCAGCATCAGGGTCTTTCCCAGTGAGTCAGCTCTTTGCATCAGGTGTCCAAAGTATTGGAGTTTCAGCTTCAGTGTCAGTCCTTCCAATGAATATTCAGGACTGATTTTCCCTTTAGGATGGACTGGTTGGATCTCCTTGAAGTCCAAGGGACTTGGACTTCTCCAGCACCACAATTCAAAAGCATCAATTCTTCAGCGCTCAGCTTTCTTTGTAGTCTAACTCTCATATACACATGACTACTGGGAAAACCTTATATATATATATGTGTGTGTGTGTGTGTGTGTGTGTGTGTGTGTGTGTGTATGTATGTATACATATATATTCTTTTTATATCCTTTTCCATCATTCTTTTTATATTCTTATCTATTTTATCATAGGATACTAAATACAGTTCTCTGTGCTATACAGTAGGACCTTGCTGTTTATCCATTCCATATATAATAACTTACATCTGCTAACCCCAGCCTCCACTCCACTCTACCCCTCCCCTCCCCTCCCCTCCCCGCCTCCCCCTTGGCAACCACGTCTGTACCCTGTGTCTGTGAATCTGTTTCTGTTTCATAGATAGGTTCATTTGTGTCATATTGATTTATTTATTTATTGGCTGTGCTGTGGCACAGTTTGCATGATTTTAGTCCCCGACCAGGGTTTGAACCTGAGCCACAGCAGTGAAAGTGCCAGTTCCTAACCACTGGACCAGGGAATGACCAGGAAATTCCCTGTGTCATATTTTAGATTCTACCTGTAAGTGATACCATACGTATTTGTCCTTCTTGGTCTTAATTAACTTACTGTAATAATCTCTAGTTGCATCCATGTTGCTGCAAATAGCATTATTCTTTTTATGGCTGAATAGTATTCCATTGTATATATGTACCATGTCTTCTTTATCCATTCACCTCTAGTTGGACATTTAGATTGTTTGCATGTCTTGACTATTGTGAATGGTGACATAGGGATGCATGTATCTTTTTGGATTAGCTTTTCATCTGCGTATATGCTCAGGAGTGGGATTTCTGCATCTTACAGTAAATCTATTTCTAGTTTTCTGAGGACCTTCCTTATTTTTTTCCATAGTGGCTATACCAACTTATTTCAGAGGTTCACTTTTGCCCACATCCTCTCCAAAATTTGTTATTTGTAGAGTTTTAATGATGGCCATTCTGACCGGAATGAGGTGGTACCTTGTAGTTTTGATTGTATTTCTCTAATAATAAGAGATGTTGAGCATCTTTTCATGTGCCTTTTGACCATTTGTATTTCTTTTTGGGAAAATGTCTATTTAGGTCTTCTGCTCATTTTTTGATTGGATTGTTTTTTTGTTGTTGAGTTGCATGAGCTGTTTGTATATGTTGGAAATTAAGCCCTTGTCAGTTGCATCACAATTATAAAAACATTCTTAACCTCTGTTGTTGGAAACAAAGAAACAAACCCAAAACTCTACCTTATTCCAAGATCATAGCTAACAATAAAAGGCAAACTTCCGACTGAGGAAATGTTTTAGTGACAATGGGTTAGTATTTCTATTATGTAAAGAATACACAAAATTGATAACTAAGAACCCAATAAGTGGTCAAAGGAGACAGGCAAGACACAATGAACATGGAATATTCTCTACCTTGAAAGTAGTCAAGGAAGTACAGATTAAAAGAAGAAACCATTTATAGCTGATGTTAGTGTGAGCAATGGGTACTTAAGTATTTCTGGTGGAAAAATGACTTGCTAAAAATCTTTATTTTGGAAAGCAATTTGGCAATACGCATCAAAAGCTTAAATAATGTCCAGCCTTTTGACCCAGGAATTTCTCTTCTGGGAATCAATTTCAGGGAAATAATCCTAAATTAGGGCAATGGCCCCCACTCCAATACTCTTGGCTGGAAAATCCCATGGATGGAGGAGCCTGGTGGGCTGCAGTCCATGGGGTTGCGAAGAGTCAGGCACAACTGGACTGAGTGACTTCACTTTCACTTTTCACTTTCATGCACTGGAGAAGGAAATGGCAACCCACTCCAGTGTTCTTGCCTGGAGAATCCCAGGGACAGGGGAGCCTGGTGGGCTGCCATCTGTGGGGTCGCACAGAGTCGGACATGACTGAAGTGACTTAGCAGTGGCAGCAGCAGGGCAAAGCTATACACCCCAAGATGTTTGAAGAAATATTTTTATAACAACAAAATTTAGAAGAAATTACCATGAAGAGAATGTCTAAAACATATAAGATACATCTACCAGATGTACTACTTTAAAACTTGTAAATTGATGGTAACTGCAGCCTACTTAAGAGAGTTTTCCTCTCCTTTTCTAGACATTAGGTCCCAGAGGACAGCACTTTCAATATTATTTCTCCTTCCATTCTTGAAGGCCCACAAGTTCTAGTCGAGCCCCACATTTGGGGTTTTCCCTCTGCCTCTGTGGTACCCCTACTTTCTCACTCAGGAACAGCCTATCTTTAGAGGTGCAGAGGTCCATCTACTGTTTACCAGATCTCACTAATTTCTCTTGGCTAACACAGGCACATTCTAGGGCACATATTCTTGGCCTTTTGCTGATTCTCATCCCACAGTACCTACAATTTTGTATGTGATGGTGCTGGCCAGCCCAGAGAGGGATGTTTAGAATAAGGCCTCTAAGTTCTAAGACCTGGCTTACAACACTGGCTCACCACCAGCTATCTGATCTGGCCCTTCCCCTTTCTGTATCCTAGTTTCCTCATCTGTAAAATAAAGGTAATAGTATCGCCTGCTCTGATATAGGGTTGTTGAGCAAATTCATGTACTGTGCTTGGCACCACCCTAGCTTGGGGGTCCCTTGCATAACCATTCTCCCAGAGTTGTTTTAACCTGAGCTTTCATCAGAGGTTGTGATAAGAAATCACCATGTGAAACTCAGTCTCCTTTTCCTGTCAAATTTGTGGAGAATATTATCTACGTATGACTCTAGTTGAGAAATTTCACCAGCATGACAAGTTATTAGAATTTTTGTCAGTAAAACTGGGAGATGCCCTTTACTCTGATATCTAATGTTCTGAGACTGATGCATCAGTCCATTTTTCACTTTAGCTTCCAGGAAGCTTAGAGCTAAATCTAATGGTTAATGATCACGACTCCATTAAACCAGATGGGCTTAACTTTATGAAACTCATTAGATACACCTTCAGTTATGTTTTCCCAAATTCTTTTGGAAGAAAAAAGAGACGAAGGGAAGAGAAGGAAGCAGGTATAGTTTGAAAAGAGGGCTTGGCATGCCACTTACTTTATCAACTAGAACATAGGTTTGGTTTCCCTAGGAGACACCCAAAATAATTGTGACTTTAGAAATGTATAACAATCTGGTTACAGCAGTCTCAGGCTGGTACAATGACTACAAGGTAAGAGGAACCCTAGCTTTTGTCTTTTTACTCACCTGTTTCTATGGTGTCTTGGGCCACATGTTTTGAGAAGCGTGGCCACCATGCCTCATCCCAGTCATGGGGAGAAGGGAACATGGAGGGCACACCCCTTGGGACGCAAGACCTCATAGTAACACACATCTCTTCCACTCACATCTGTCAGCCAAAACTTGATCACATGATCATACCTAACTGCAAAGTAAGCTAGGATATTTAGTCTTTCAGATGGACATGTCCAGCTAAAGATCAGGAGTTCTATTACTATAGAAGAAAGGGAGAATATATTTGAGAGGACATCTGCCAGTTTCTGCAACATCCTCCGTCGCAGATTGTTTCTCTGCACACGATTGCACTCCTGTCTGCTGCGGGTTCACCCTCACCCCCTCTTTTCAGTGCAGCCTTCCTGCTGCTATCAAAGTACTTCCCATTTTAGAGTGCTGTTATGGCACTCCCTGTTCACAAACCACCCCTGACTCCCTAGTGCCTAGAAGAGTGATGCCCAGACCAAAATGCATCAGGAATCACCTCAGGGCCTGCTGAAACAGACATCTGGGCACCCCCTGGAGCCCTGCTGATTGGGTAGATCTGGGCCCTGAGAATTTGCATCTTTATTAAGTTCCCAGATGATGCTGATGTTGCTGGTTCAGGAACCACACTTTGAGAACAACCACTGACCTTAGGAATAAAACCAGTGAACCTTAACCTGCCGTTCAAAGCCTGTCCCAGCCTGGTCTCAACCTACTTTCTGCCTCACCTCTCATCCTTCCCTCCCCCTCCACACATCCAGGGCTCCAGTCACACTGAAGTTCTCACCTCTCTCTAAGCAGACCAGCTGTTCGCACCTCTGTGCCTTGCTGTTCCTTTTGTCTGGAATGTCTTCTGACCCGCAACTTCCTTTCCACATTCTCCCCGAAGTCTTTCCTGACCCTCTAAATGAAATGAAAGTGTTAACTGCTCAGTTGTGTCCAACTCTTTGTGCCCTCTTGGACTGTAGCCTGCCAGGCTCCTCTGTCCATGGAATTCTCCAGGCAAGAATACTGGAGAGGGTTCCCTTCTCCAGGGGATCTTCCCTGACCCAGGGATCAAACCTGGGTCTCCCAACATGGCAGGCAGATTCTTTACTGTCTGAGCCACCAGGGAAGCCCTCTGACCCTCTGAGCTGTTATAAACCAGTCTCTGTCCCAAGTCCGTACAGATTTTATACATTCTTCTATCTACTTTTATTGCCTTGTTTTGGTTGTCTGCTCAGCTGCCTCCCATTGTCACCCACATAGTTTTTAGCCAGGGTAACAGGATCACTGAGTAAGGAAACAAAAGTATGAATGACGAAATAGAGGCAAGTAGATGGAGCGACTGGAGAAGGCAATAGCAACCCACTCCAGTACTCTTGCCTGGAAAATCCCATGGGCGTTGGAGCCTGCTAGGCTGCAGTCCGTGGGGTTGCGAAGAGTTGGGCATAACTGAGCGACTTCACTTTCACTTTTCACTTTCCTACATTGGAAAAGGAAATGGTAACTCACTCCAGTGTTCTTGCCTGGAGAATCCCAGGGACAGGGGGAGCCTGGTGGGCTGCTGTCTATGGGGTCCACAGAGTCGGACATGACTGAAGTGACTTAGCAGCAGCAGCAGATGGAGCGATAAATGTTTTTATGAAGTGAATAAAGAGAAAAGGCAATGAGTGAATTAATACATGAACAAGTGAATTATGGACTGTTTATGCTTAGTTCTCTTCTTTGAGTCCTGAGCCACTCATCAGGAAAGGAATTAATTCTCTGACTATTTTTCCACGAACTTCCAGCCATTGCCTCCTTCTTTCTTTTCTTTAGCTACACCCTGTGACTTGCATGATCTCACGTCCCCCGCCAGCAACTGAACCCAGGGCTCACAGCTGTGAAACCCCAGAACCCTAACCACTAGGCAACCAGGGAATTCCTCATTGCTTTCTTCTTAGCAGAAGTCACGTGCGGCCTTGCATCCCCCAGTTAGTTCCCCCAGAGTGCTCAGGAGCTAAGAAGGCCTGGCAACCCACACTAGGTCATGGGTGGGTTAAGCCCACCTATGCCAGGGCTTAACTTCTACCCAATCCTGTTCTCACTCACCCTGGTGTTTCTGAAAGTTAGTTGTAAGGCACGAGGGACTCAGGGTAAACAATGTTAGTGGATGATTTTCAGGGCCAACACACAAAAGTTTTTTTTTTTTTTTACCAAATTGGTGATAAGGGGTCAATGAAGTGAAGTGAAGTCACTCAGTTGTGTCTGACTCTTTGTGATCCATGGACTATATAGCCCGCCAGGCTCCTTCGTCCCTGGGATTCTCCAGGCAAGAATACTGAAGTGGGTTGCCATTTCCTTCTTGAGGGGGATCTTCCCCCGAGCCCAGGGATCAAATCCAGGTCTCTCGCATTGCAGGCAGACGCTTTAACCTCTGAGCCACTATGGAAGCCTATATCATAAGGGGTCAATATAATTTCCAATTAAAACTGTAGCCTAGGGAATTCCCTGGCAGTCCAGTGGTTAGAATTCCACACTTTCACTGTTGGGGCCTGGGTTCAGTTCCTAGTCAGGGAACTAAGATCCTACAAAAAATAAAAACATTGGCGCCTTGAAGTGCTGTAACTAATCTCCCCCTCCTCAAAGGGAACCCAGCTTTCCCCAAACCCCATAAAGGAGGCCTTCTTTGGCTCTAATGGACATGGGTAGGCCATAAGAAGGGACTCCCTGTCCTGTTGTGGTTGTCACCTCTGTCAGGGATGGTACTAACAGGGCTGTAACCGTTCTTACACTGAGGCTGTGCAACCTTTTTGAGCCTGTATGTATTCCTCTGCAAAGTAAATGTTACTCCTTGCCTTATAGGTGTGTAATAAGCATCAAATAAGACATGGGAGCAAAGGGCCAGCAGAGTACCAGGCAGAAGGTAGATGTGCAATAGAGAATAACTAGAATTCTCACAACCAATCCTTGAAAGTTCCGTTTTTCCCTAGTGAACTAGGCCCAGTCAGTCTTCTAGGGTTTTCCTTTTATTTATAATGTCTACCTTCCTCTCTCACAATTCTACCTAATCTTAGGACCTCGGCTGCCATCCTTCCTCCTCCACAAAACCGCCGCTGTTCCTGGAACACTGTGCTAATGATGCCTACTATACTTATGCTCTGGTCTAATGGCCATGGAAACGAGTAGTAACTAAGAACAGGGGGTCTGTAGGCAGGGCTTGCATGTATTGCGTACAGGTTGCGCACCACCTAAAACTGAAGCACCATATGCAGACTCTAAGGAAGTGGGGCCCTGATGTGTTGTGTCATGAAGAGACTCAGTGTGCAAGTCAAATTGACTGAGCTTGAAACCATGCTCAACCACTAATCCACTACTTGAGCAGGCAAGGTATATCAATTCCTAAGACTTAAGTTTCCTCATCTGTGACTGGGGTATTATTAGTACCTACATGAGGGATGTTTGAGAAGATTCAGTAGCTTAAAAAGTTTAGCAGTGCCTTGTACAAGGCCGAATTTATTGAGCCCTTAATTTTAGAAATGAAGTGTGGGTGTTTCTCTCTGAGAAGGCTGTACAGAACCACGGGGCAGTGAATCACTGAAGAGCTGCAGCAGCACCTCCCCCGCCCCCTCCACTGCCACTTAGCAGGAGGCAGAGCCTCCCTCACACTGTCCTTTCTCTCAGGACCGCACGCCGCCCTTTTTGCCAAAAATATACTTTTGTTAGTCACATCTTTTCTAGTTGACAAATGACAAAACTCCAAAGTAGACTAGCATAAGCCGAAATAAACATTTGTGGGCGAATATAACTCAGCTCCAGTGGAGGATCCAGGGCATCAGCTATGTCGTTCGAGAGCTCTGCCTTCCATCTCCTGGCTCTGCTTCCTGAATTGGCTGTATTCTCAGGCAGACTTTTCCATGTGGCCGGAAAATGGGTTACTGGGTGGTTCAAGCTTATATTCTGCGGTTTTTCGAAGTCCTCCTTTCTTTCAGCATCCATAGAGCAGTCTCATGAAGGCCTCTGATTGGCCCAGCTTGGGTCACTTGCCCACTCTTTAGACCAATCGTTGTGGCTAGAGGGATGGCAGACTGAGATTGGCCATGCTGGTGTCAGGTGTCCACCCTCTTCTGACAGCCCAGAGCTAGGTGGAATGGGAAAAAGGAAGTTCTCTAACAGGAGAGGTGTTGGCCGTATAAGAATGTTGGCCATCCTGGCCATCCTCCTTTAAGGCTCAGTTCATAGGTCACTTCCTCAGGGAATCTCTGCCCCCCACACCTCCCCACCCCACCTCCATGTGGACCTCAACCTTCCCACAGTAAATTGCAAAATATTCTCTGACACCATAGTTTAGAACAGTTGGAGACAAGGACAAGAGTCTGTTTATTCATCTGTTCTACCGTGTTTCCCCACTGCCTTAGGCTTAGTGGGGAAGCAGACTCCTCTCTCATGGAGGGTGCTTTAAACCCATTAGAGTCATCCCTTGCTAGTGGCTTATTCATGAATGGGCACGTAGGACTGAGATTGGGCTGGTGAGACCTAAGGGTGTCTGAGAAAGGCTACTTGTTTTTGGGGTGGGCCATGGAAGCCAGCTGGTGCCTTCCTGCCCTCTCGTGCTGGACAGAGGATAAGGAAGCATTTGGCCTCCATCAGCTGGTACTGACTGCCACTGCACAGCAGGAAGGGAACCTACTTCAGGCAAAAGCTGACCCATGGGAGTGTGGAGATCCCTGGCCCTTTGGTCGACACTGGTGGATGCCACCCTGCCCCCAGAACACCAGACCCCTAGCTAACACAATGTCCTTATTGTCAAACCACCTTGAGCTGAGATGTTACCTGTAGCCACAGATATCTTCAGAAAGTTCTCCCTGAATGAATGACCTGAGTGAGTGGCCACAGGCTGACAGCCATCAAGCATGCCCTAGTCAACTCTGCCACTCCCACCAGTTCCTTTCTACCCCACAGTAACAGACATGCAGCGATTGTGGATACTTTTTTAAAAATCCATGTTTCAGTCACTTTATTCTTAAGTCTGCACTTTACAAAACCACAAGGGAGAAGTCCTTGAGGGTAAAAGGGGTGGGGAGGGTAGGGGGTGAGGATGACCCAAAATGAAGCCCCCCCTCATCTGGGGGACCAAGCAGAGTCTGGGCCTCAGGCCAGCCCAGCAGGGCCTCTCATGTCCTGGCTGTACAGTTTCGCCAGAACATGTCAGGGAAGGGCCCAGCCTCTAGAGACTGCTGCCATTTGACACTAGCTAGGCAGCCACAGGCCAAACTTCTGGAAGCCTGAAGGAAGCGGGCCTCCCGTCCCAGGCCAGGGGAAGGTGGCCTGAGCAAGGGTGAGAGCTACCCATCCAGCAGCTTCAGGATGCTCTCGCGCTCCTTCAGAGTCTTCCAAGCCTGGTCTTTCTCCTTCTTGGTGGGGGGTCCGTTTCTTCTGCCGGGCAGCCATGATCTTGCGGAAGGCATCCATGACCTCATTATCTGCCATGCGGACCCGCTGCCTCAGCTCCTGCCGGCTCACTTCCTCCTTCGCCAGCCTATGGGGACCAGCCAACCAGATGCTGTGGGAAGCCCACCATGGCAGGGGCTCCTCGCTCTCCCAGACTGAGCCCATCTGCCACCCAGGGATGGTGGGCCTTTCCATACCAAAAAGCAAAGTTACTGAGCCACACTTAGGCGGTGCCCTGTGCCAAGTACTGCCTCTTCAAGAAGAGTAGTTCAATTAATCCTCATAACAACCTTGTGAGGTAGGTACTACTGTTATTCTTGTTACCAGTGAGGGAACTGAGGCTCAAGGAGGGTAAGAAATGCCCCAGGATCCCGCAACTAGTGAGCAGGAGATCTGAATAGAGGCAGGCTGGCTCCCACTATCTTTAAAAGGTGCCCTGGTGTCAGCAGAAGACCTGCTTGCTTCGGCATCCAAATTCTAGAGCCACCTAAGGGTCCAGGCAGCCTGAGTACAGGAGGCGAGGGAGACGCCCAACTGATGCCTCTGAACGGAACCTGACCTATCAGTTCAACTGATGGTGGAGCTGGAAGGTCACTAAAGAGATCCACAGTCTAACCTGTTTTTTCAGAAGGGGAAGCTGCTGCTTGGGGCAGGAGATGCCTTGCAGCCTGTCCATGATGGACTGAGGGGTACACGCGGGCCTTCTGACAGCCAAGTTAGTTCCTTCACTGCCCCTGACTTCACATCCACACAGCCCTACTCTCTCTCTCTCCCACTCTGCCCTTGCCCTCCCTTCCTCCGTACTCTTTCATCTGTGTTTTCCTCTTCTTGCCCTTGAGAGGGAACTAGAATGAGGCTTTGGACTCAGCCTTGGGCTTGAGTCACAGCTTGGCTGTTTGCTGGCTGTGTGGCCTTTGGCACAGCACTCATTTCGCTGGGCCTTTATTTCCTCATTTGGTGCACAGGGAAAACTACCAGTTACTTACTCTCTAGGCTGTACTGGAGATTAAGTAAGAGGGCAGACATAAAACCCGTGGTACATGGTAGACACGCAGTACACCCTCATCGTTAAATACCCAGCAGCTCGTCAGCAACTTTCTCTCCTCCTGGTGCGTGTCTTTGCCGACCACTCATCCAATGACTGTAAGCCCTTTGCCCTGACTCTCCTCCTAACCCACAGCACCAGGTCTAAGAGACAGGCAACCTGGCCAAATGGATGAGTGTGCCCTGCTCTGCTGGGGCTCTGTGAGGTGAAGACACAGTACCCGCCTATAAGAAACAAGGTGACTTAGTTGGGCTGTTTGTCTATCTCCCCAATTAAATGGCAGTGCCTCCCATGATCTCCCTCTGGTTACTGCCTGCATCCTTGTTGTGACCAACGCAGGGCAAGATGTATGGGAGTGAATACAAAATGACCACTTCAACACTGGTCAGTTCCTGGTGACAGACTGATAATCACAGATGCCTAACTAAGTGTTAACAGTTGATAATCTGAGGTAGAGAGTATATGGTGTTTACTGTGCTAGTCCGTCAGATTTTCTGCATGTATGAAATTTTCACTATAAAACTTGGGGGAACAAAAGGTCCCTGGTTCAATCCTGAGTTTTGGCACCAAAAACAAAGAACAAGAATTAAAAAAAGCACACTTTGGGAGACAATGAAAATCAGCATGGAGACAATTAAAAATAAGCCACACAACAATGTGAGTACAATTAACACTATTAAACTGTACACTTAAAAATGGTTTAGAGGGTAAAATTTTCTGTTATTTGTTTTTACCACAGTTTGAGGTAAATAAATAACTCACAGATGCCTCAGCTCTAGTCAGTGGAATTAGACTGTTTGAGATATAACCAGTGGGGTGGTGCCCAGCAATGACTTCTTTTTCAAAGCTCCTCAGGTCTTCAGAGGCCCTGCCAGGTTTGGAAAGCCTGTCGTCAAGCTCCCAGAAGGGGACCATTGTGGCTGAGGCCTCCCGTTCACACTCACCTCAGCAGGTCGTGCTTCTTGGTGCGGTTGTGGGCACTGAGCGCCTTCAGCTCAGCTTGCCGCTTGCGCAGCTCCGCCAGAACCTCGTCCTCTGAGTCCTCTGCAGGGCGGTCCTCAGACTCCAGCAGGCCCTGGGCGATCAGCTCCTCCTTAATGCGGCTCTCCAGGGACTTTGTATGCGGCACACTGCAGGGGAGGGCAGTGCTCAGCTCAAAGCCAGCCTGGGAGGGCGGGGGGCGGCCTCTGAGGTGCCCAAGCTAGCAAACACCTTCCCTTCTCTTTGGGACACCCTCTCTGTCTATCTACATATCAAAATACAGAGACAGACACATCTGATCTTGTTTCAGGCACAAGCAACAGATATCAATATATTATGTAATATAAAATACAGGAAAACCCATAATGCTAACAACCTAGAGAGAATTATTATTATGTTATCTGTTGTGATTACAA
Source organism: Nanger dama (assembly GCA_917880005.1). NCBI lineage: Eukaryota > Metazoa > Chordata > Mammalia > Artiodactyla > Bovidae > Nanger > Nanger dama. The sequence goes on from CAKJTW010000016.1 coordinate 44,096,816, forward strand.
CCATTTTCTTTCCATATGGTATATACATAAAAATATATTTTATATTACTATTATATAAACACTATACCTATTCTAGATCGTGTTACATATTAGTCTCACTTTTTAAAAATCTTTTGGCTACACCTCATGGCCCTGTGGGATCTTAGTTCTCTGACCAGGATTGAACCCGCACCCCTGCATTGGCAGTGTGGAGTCTTAACCACCAGACAACCCGGGAAGTCTCTCTTACCACTTTTATTATGTATTATTTTAGCTTCTTACCCACTATGTGCACACATTTAAATATATCTTAAGTAAAAATAGGGTCACAGTGTTCATATTGTGCTACAACTGATGTTTTCCACTTATCACTCTACTGATCCCATCTTTTCAAATCAATTAATTGTATTTCTCTAATATGATTGATAGTTGCAAGTTATTTCATCATATGGAGTTACAACAGGTTAGCCAGCCAGTCCCCTCCAGTTGGACCTTTAGGTTTACAGTGAGAACAGGGCCATAATGAAAACCCTGAACTAAGTCTGTGTATGTGGAAGTGCTGGGCCAGCATGCACACCTGACTTCTATTGGACTTTATCAAAATGTCCTCGGTCTCTTTATGAATATAAAGACTACCTCACATTGGGATTGACAGAAGTCAACAGAAGCAGAGGCCAGACTGTGGAGTGTGGACATGATGTCACTCACCTGAAGGGCTTGTTCTGATTGCGGGGAGAGGTGCTTGCCCCATCTGCCCCTGATTCTTTTCCAGACATGTCTGGAATAGGAGAGTCCTCCATGGGGGAAATAATATTTTCCTAGAAGAGCACAGAGATGGTTAGAGGAAGAAAGAGCTGTAGTATTACCATTTCCTGCTTCCCTCTGACCTACATGGACAGTCTTCACATACCAGAAATAATCTTTTCTTCTTTGCATTCCACCCACTCTGGGAAGTCTTCCCAAACTGGCTCCAAAAAGCTTTGATCATTTTATAAATTCTTGTTTTTGTACTGATAGAAAAGGGAGCACAGAAGAGTGATGGTAACATTCAACAGCAGTAATGAGAAGAACTAGGGCTCGTTAAGCATTTGCAGTGCACCAGGGGCTGTGCTAGGCACACGGTACTGAGCACAGGGGCTGTACCGTGGCAGAGGTTGCTGGCTGTCTGAAAGCCATTCTCGCCTTTCCTCCACAGAAGCTGGGCTAATGGCTGTCCAGATACACCCCACTTCCCAGCTTCCCCTGAGGTTGGGGTGGTCATGTGACAAATACTCTCCAGTGGAAAGTGATTAGAAGAGATAAGAGCCATAGCCAGTGGCATCTTCACACACTCCTCCTTGATCTTTTTCTGTGGGCTGGAGTGCCAGTCACATTTGGAGTGACCTTGTGCAGAGTGCATGTTTACGACAGCAAAGTGGGCCTCCCTGGTGGCTCAGTGGAATGCAGGAGACATAGGTTTGATCCCTGAACCAGGAAAATCCCACATGCCGCAGAGCAACTACGCCTGTGCACCACAAGTACTGAGCCTGTGCACCCCAGAGCCCCTGCTCCACAACAAAAGAAGCCCGAGCACCCCAACTAGAGAGTAGCCCCTGATCGCCACAACTAGAGAAAAACCTAAGCAGTAACGAAGACCCAGCACAGCCAAAAATACATATATACATTTTTTTAAACAATTAAAAAGCCAGCAAACCTGGGGTCCCTGTCTGATGGTGTGGAACAGAGATCTCCCCCAACCTCAACTGATCTGGAACATGTGCCCAGAATGCTACATGGGAGAGAAAGATGCTATTGTGTTTGAGCCAGAGGGAAAGCTGAGGCTCACAGGTGAAGAGACATGCCTTGGGATAGCCAGTGGGCATAAAGAAAGGGACGCTGAACCTGGTGTTTGAAACCTGCTTCTACTTATTAGCTGTGTGATGTCAAGCAAACAGTTCCCTTTTGAGCCTCAACCTTGTTTGGTGTAATGTGGGGTTAACCACTATCTGCCTTTAACAAGAGGATGTGTAGAAAGCCCTTTGTACAGGGCCTTTCACTAATGCTCCATAAAAGTAACTGTGGAGTAGTGGCTACCCTGGAGGTGGGAGAGGTTAAATGCTGGGAGGGGCATGAGAGGGCCTCCAAGGATACTGATGTTTTATTTTGTGATCTTGGGACTAGTTGTACAAGGCTGCTCATTTGTGAAAATCGATCAAGCTGTACATTTATGACTTATGTACCTTTCTAAATATATAACATACTTCAATTAAACATTGAAACAGAGTGATAGTGGTTTCTGTTTTGCATTGGGGGTACTCACCTCCACCAAGGCCTGCAGCAGACGCTGTGTCAGGGCACCAAAGGGACACCCGTCTTCTGGCTGCTCATGCTGGGCCTCAGACTTCTTCAGCAGGGCATCCACATCTGAATTGGGCAGAGACATGGTAGACTGGTGGGCTGAAGTTCTGGGACAAGTCCTAGCCTGGGGTGGGCAGGGAGGTGAGGGACTTACCTTTAGTGTCCAGTTCAGTCAGGGGCCCCATGAGGCCTTTCTTCTTGTCAGCCACCGCTGCTGCCCGGGCCCCGTCCTTCTGCTCCTCCAGCAGATCCTCCTGTGCCCAGCGCTGGGAGTAGTGCTTCCCCAGGGGTGGGATCTGTGGGGAGACATCCCACCCAGCCCCACAGAGATAAATACAACCAGCGATGCCTGGGGTGTGGCAGAGTCCCTCTGTGCACTTGGAAGTGCCAACAGGATCTTCGTTCACCCTCCTTCCTTCATTTATCTGTCTCCCAAGTATCTAGCCCAGGGTTGAGGCCTGAGCCTCAGGTGAGAAGAGATACAGGAGATAAAAATCTCTACACTCACAGTTTAGTAGAGAAGCCAGGTACATAAACATCTAAAACACACAGAAGGCAATACAGGAAAATTGCCACGATGTAAGGTGCAGAATGGTGTGTGTACACAGACAATTTCAGTTGACAGCTATTATCTCTCAAGAGAACTACAGGCCTTAAGGTCAGAAATAAGAGAGAAATAGCTTATGCACTGCTTGAACTTGTGACTGCCCATATAGATTACCTTTTCAAATAAGTTTTTTAAAAATTCAGACACGTGGAGTGACAGAGCAGGTTAAGGTGTTGTGGCAGTACAAAAGACAGACCAACCTTCTGCTGGAAAACCTGCAAAACCATTTTGGTGCAGGTAACGTGCAATAAGGGACTTGAAGGGTGTTAGTTTGCCAAGGAGAGATTGGCATGTACAGAGGCCCGGAGACCAGAAAGGACCTTGTGTGAGCCTGGAGTGAGGGTAAGGTGCTTGGTGGGGCTGGCAAATAACAGCAGTAAAGAGATGGTGTGGCCAAGGACACTGTGCTACCAAGGACTGAGGCTTGGACCTGAGTCTGTGGGCAATGGGAGCCACACGAGGCTAAGCGCCTCTGATCATGATAGCGGACCTATGGGAGAATTCCCTCCAACATTTTTCTGTATTTTCTACATTTTCTTTAATGGAACGTCTTTTATTTTCATCATAAAAACTAAAAATAAAAAAACTTCTATACATTAAAAAAATAAGAGAGAGAGGAACTTCCATGGCGGTTCAGTGGTGAAGACTGCTTACTTCTACTGCAACGGGTGCAGGATTGATCCCTGGTCAGGGAACTAAGATCCCACATGCCACCTGGTGCATCCAAAAAAAAAGGGAGAGAAGAGAATCCCTCTAGAGGCAAGCAAGTGTTAAGAGGCTGTAAAGGTAAAAGCTGATGAATTTTTGAGACAAAGCGAAGGGGATGACAGAGACAAAGGGAGGACCACACTGAAGAAGATGCCTTGGGACGTAGCGGGGTCGAAGGGAGGAAGCTGAAAGCTAGAACCTGGATGTCTGAGTGGGTTAATGGAACTGTCAGGAGGCTGGGAAGAGAGAAAAAGGAAGAAGATATATAGCTCTGTTAATTCTGGAGGCATCTCTGAGCCCTCTTGTTCTCCATCATGTCTATCTAGGCCTGAGGTCTTCACCTTGTAATGTTCAGCCTCATCTTCTGGGGGTTTTAGTAGCTCCTCTAGCGTGCGAACTTCCTCACTGGTGATATCAGCACAGTATGGCTCCACTGAAGCCCAGAATCTGCAGAGAGAAGCAGAGCCTGAGGGGTGCCCCCCTGCCCCACCAGCCTCAGCCCCAGGCCCCTCCACAGCCTCCAGTGCCCAAATCCCAAGGCTCATCTATGTTCCCGGGCTCAGAACCTGTTGGGGGCATCATTCTTGGGGATACGTGGCACATCAATTGGGTCATCAGTGAATTCATATTCCTGGATCTTGGGCTGAAGGTTTTTGGATTTGGGTCTCCCGGGGCCAGGGCCAGGCCCGTGTCCCGCCTTCCCTTCCAGTTTCTGCTTCTTGGGCTTCCCATGTTTCGGGGAGCTCCAAGCTCATGGTCTCGACCCAGCTTCAGGAATCGTCGGTCACCTTTCTTATCCTGCCAGTCAGTGAGGATCTGAAATTCAAAGACTGTCACTGAGGATGAGAAGGGAACACAGGACAACTCCATCTCCCCATGAAAAATTAGGATCTGGAACTCAAGGCTCTAAGTCTCTCCCCTTCCTCTTTTTATCTAGCAAACTCCTACTCATACTGCAAAACTCAGCTCCTTGTCTGTGCCCATCTCACAAGATTTTTTCATATACTTGTCATCATTCCATTCACTGGTCCATATTGATTCACCTCTGCAGCACCCAATCTGGTCACACAGTGTTTAGCAGGTCAAACAAGTAGATGACATTGCAGTGCATTTTAGCCTGAGGAAAATATGCTGGCAGTAACTTTCTACTGAAGGCATGCATGCCTCCCAGCAAACCTTCACTTCAAATGTCACCATGATTAGGAAGCCTTTTCTGTATCAGCTATCTAGAGTCTTAGATGCTGGAGACAACCGACTGTGCCATAGCCCCACTGGAAAAGCTTCCATGGGTTCTGAGGGACCACAAGTTAATTTTATTCATCTTCTGAGGTTCAGTTAAAATGGGATATTCTTTCTATAGGAGTCTCTGGTACCTTGCACCCCTAGGCCCAATCATGTCATCTGGTCATAACTAGAATAAACGGAGTACCTTATCTCTTCAACAGGATTGTAAGCTATTGGGGACCAGGAAGTTCATCTCAGCCATCTCTGGTCCCCAGGTTCTGGCAGAGCACCTGGCACACAGGGCTCAGAGGATGTTTATGCCATAAATAGAAATAATGAGAGTGAGACCAATAAATAACATTTGACATGCTTACTTAAGTGTCAGACATTGGGCTGAGCCTTTGCAAAAATCTCTCTTAATCCTCACAAAAGCTGAGGGTGGGTCCTATTATCTAGCCCACTTTGCAGACGGAGGACTGATTTGCAGAAGCAGGCAGTAAGTTTTGCAACGTACAACTCAGAAACTGCAGGATTCAAATCCAGACCTCCCATTCCAGTTCCCCCAGTACTCCTAACCAGAATAGCAATTCACCTGATACGTGTCTGACCTCCCTTTCCTTTAGTTGGCACACTCCCCAAAGGCTGAATTGTCCTAATTAACTCTACAGACCCAGAACACTGTGAGGAGTGGGAGGGTCCCTAGATGCTTAGTGAATAAGAAATCTCACATTTTAGAAGGATCATGCACATTCTTGCATATTTTATGTGTCATACAAGCAATGTTTGCGTCTCTCTCTTCACCCCTAAGATCCTGTAACCTGGGCCTCAGCAGCTGAGGCTAACTCAGTGACACATCCCATAACTTGTAAGAGTCTATCCCTGTAGTGGACTGTAGTGACATCCATGTAGTGATGTCCCCTCTGTAGGATATAACCTGGGTTTCAGCCTCAAGCACCCGCAGGCGTCGGCTGGCAGAGGAAAGCAGTGTCTCAAGCTCCAGCTGCAGAGTGTCCAGCTCCTCGATACCGATGCCGTCATCCTCAGAGCGGGCCAACACTGCTGTGTAGCGGGGACAGACCTTCAGGTGGTCCACAGACTTGAAGTCGTGGAACTGCAAGGGGGCAGTCCTTCAGCTCACTCATGGCTCAGGATAGGGGACCCTGTGGAGCTGGAGAGGAAAGGGCCATTGTTGGGGGAAAAGCGGCACTAGAAAAGTCCAAGGGCTCCTTCCATCCACCGACAGCTTCGGGAGAGTTAGGCTTCCGCACCCTACTGACAAGGATGATGGCTTAGCTACTATTCTCACAGCACCTACTGTGTGCCAAGTGAGGGGCAGACATTTTACTGGCTGCTCACTGAATTCCTCACTCAACCCCAAGAGCAGGGACCATGCTCATCTTCATCTTACAGACGAGGAAACAGACTTTGTAAGGATGCAGCAGGTCCAAACTTACCAACATGCAATTTGAATACAGGTAGTTTTGAATTTGTTCAACTAACTGCCATGATAATACTACTATGCTTGTCTTTCTGATGCTCTTGCCTTCACTTCCACTCTTCCTGGGTTCTGCTGAGCCCAGTTCCAAGCATCCGGTACTTATGCTAATATTCTTCGTGCCTCCCAGCCTCTTCTTGTCTCACCCCTCCCCACCGCTGCCCCTTCTCTTTGCCCCACATACTAAAGAGATACCTGGATCTCTGGACAGCCAGATATACCTGGATTCAAGCCCAGGCTTGACCAATGTCTATGTAGCCCTGAACATGTTAATTAACTCTGAGTCGGTTTTTCCATGCGTAAAACGGGGACAAAAAGAAGCCTGAATCTGTTTTCCCGTAAGTCTGAATCTGTAAAATGGGGTAATAATGGTACCTACCTCCCTGGGATGTTCTGAGGATTTAGAGTTGATGCCAGTCAAGAGCTCAGTTCAGTGCCTGGCACAGGAAAACTGGGGCTGGTTAATGGCTGGCCCCACCCATGGATCGCCCCAATGTCCCGTCTTCAGAGTCCCAGTTCTCTAAGGACACCCTACCGCGGCCCCCCGCCCCCTCTACCTTCTCCTTGCTGCCTCCAGCGGCCCCGGGGCCGCGGGGAGGGGCGGAGAGTTCCGGTCGGTGAGAGGAATTGCCCCGGAACTGGCTATGTGAGGGTCCCCTGCAGTTGACAAGGGGGCGGGAAGACGCAAGTACCAACCCCAGTCTTTTGGTGGGGGAGGGTTGCGGGCAGCGAGCTAGCCCGCTGCAGGTGGGGTGCAGAAGGTCTGCCACGGGCGTACCCTAGGGAACAGCCCGGCTCTGGAGGGAGGGGCTCGGCAACCAGCTTTTCGGCCCGGCAGTTAGTCTCGCCAAGCCCCAAAGGCTGCAGGTAGGAGGGGCCTGAAGATAGGATGGGGGCGCAGAACCGGAAGGATCGAAAGGCTCCTCCGCCTTGCTTTGCCCTAATATGGTGCCCAACCTGAGGTCGGGCTGCACCATTGCATGACTATGAGGGAAGGCGGCGGAAAAAAGACGAGAAAGCCAAAGTCACAAGCAAGAGATCCAAGGGGAACCGGAGAAGCTTGAGTAGTGATTTTAAGCTTCAGGAGCCTAAAGCTACTAAGACAGTCCTAACAGGAAAACTTACAAGGGACCAAATGTTCTTAGCCTCCCCCCCCCCGCTCGGAACACAGATGGTACAGTCCGGACGTCCGGGCGGAGACTGCGGCTGCGCTTCTGGAGAAAGGGCAGGCGTCGCAGGGCTGGCCACTTCCCGCACTTCCGCTTTCCGGCCCAGCCAGCGCCCGCGATGGTGAGAGAGCCGGGCCTCGGGCCAGGGACCACCCCCTCTTCTGCCCCTAGGCTCTGGGTCTGGGGGAGATGGGACTTTGCAGCGGAGAGGCCCTGGGCCGAGGGGTGCTGGGGGGTGCGGGGGGTACCCTGAGGCCGGGAGAAGGAGGGCGGGGCAGGGGCTGAGGTGAGGAAGGGGCGAGCGGGGGGACGCGTTCGTAAGAAGCAGGGTTTGAGGCTTCCATTCTGTCCTTTGAAGCTGGTGGGGATACTGAGGCAAGAAGGAAGCCGGAAGTGGCTCCTCCTCGGTTTGTGGTAGCGCCTCGAAGGCACGTAGTAGACCTTATAGCCCGTAGTAGGGCCGCTGAGGCATGTAGTAGGGATACCTCCCTACCCAGAGTAGACGTTCACTAAATAAACTCTTTTCTTTCTCGCTTGCTTGATCCCACAGTTCTCTGAGGGAAGCCTCCATACTTTCTTATCCTATTCCTCATGTTGCCACCAGCTCTTACTTTTATTTTGAAGGATCTCTTTGCTGCCTCGACGCAGACCCCTTCCTGGCCAGAATTCAACCGTAGCAGCCTTAATATGGAATGTTAAGCTCTGATGCCTATGACCTTTGCCTTTCAGGAAGTCGTCCCTTTTGATAATTGTGGGTGTTTCTGAACGTCATTGAGAGTTTGGTTCACTGCCTCCCCCTTTATCCTCTTCCTGTCGATACCTATTTAATGTACAGGTCTTCATGACCATATAATTTATGATGACTCCTAAATCTGCCTTCCTAGCTCTCTTTCAAGGTTTACTTGGATATCTTGAAGATACCTTGAAATTAGACGTCTGGATTAAAACTCACCTCTCCCTAAATATGCTTGTTCTCTTGTATTCCTTATTCTTGCTCTGTGTTTTCTTACCTCAGCAAGAAACCTGGGATATTCTTTTGTTGTTGTTGTTAAACTGAGGGGATGCCTCTTGATTTTTTTAAACATCATACTTGTTGAAGTATCACACAAGAAGGTGCTCAACTCCATTTGTGAAAGGGCAGACGTCATAGGGTTGACCACCTAAAATGTACCTTTTTCAGATTTGCTATGAACTTTGACAGATACAATCTTGCTTGTCCCTCATTGCCCCAGGCCAGGCTCTCATTACCCTACTTAAATAACCCTCTCTGTTGGCTCTGTCACTTCCCTCTCCTCCAATCCATTCTCCACAAAGTCTCCATGCAGCTGTAGTTGTGTAACTTCCTCCTCAGAAAGCCCCAGAAGTTCCTTACCACTTTTAACAGAAGAGCTAAACTCAGTAGCCTAGCATTTGAGATTCCTCATGAATCTCTGGACCCCATTTGCAACCTCATCCATTGAATCTAAAATGCTTCCTGGCAACACTGTACTCATTTCTACTTTAATGCTCCTATTTGTTACTCTAATCCTGTTATTTTTTCATTCATTCACTTATTGTACAGAAACTGAGTAAGATGGTGTATAGGAAAGGTACTGACTGAGCAAGTTGAAGGGTATGTAAATTTGAGTAGAACAGATACGGTCTGTTAACCATGGAGCTTTCAGTTTAGTAAAGGAGAAAATTACTTTTCTTGGAGTTATTTGAAGGGTGTATCATTGTAAATTATAATAAGTGCTATGAAAAGGGAAGTCAAGAAGGACATCTGAGGAAAGAAGAGGCCTTCTCTGAATAAGCCAAGATCTAAAGGATGACTTAGGCAAAGAGGCGGGAGAAAAATCTGCAAGATAGATGGTTTGGCATGTGTGAAGGCCTGGGTTGAGAAAGAACTTTTAGCTAATACAAGGAACTGAAGATAGTCCTTTGTTGCTGATGCCATTTCCTCTACCAGGAATATCATTTTTGTTTTTATCATTGTAAAATCCTAATCCTATTTCCATCTTCAAATCAAAACCAGTTTCTTCTGCAAATATGATTTGTAAATCTTAACTATTTCACATTTTATGCATTGTATCATAGTTACTGTCTGTCTCCCTGACCCGGTTGAACTATTTAAGGGTAGAAATGGTCTTAGTCATTGAATTCCCAACCCCTTGTGTGCCTGGCACACTATAGATATATACATGTGTTGACTCAAAGGGCAGATTGAAGACAGTTATTCACCTGTGTGCCTCTAGACCAGAGTTTCTCAACTTCAGCACTATTTGGGGCTGAATAATTCTGTTGTACATTGTAAGCTATGTAGTAGTATCCCTGACTTCTGTCTATTCAATGCCAATAACTCCTACCCAACCTCAGTTATGAAAATGAAGACTGTCTTGCCATTGCCATATGTCCCCTGGTAGGCAAAACGGTCCCCTTTTGAGAACCACTGTTCTAGTGTTAAAATGAAAGACATCTTGGAAGGCCTAGTCTGTTCTGTTCACTGTAGTGTCTGAGAGCCAAGGACCTCAGTACTGCCTGGCTCCTGTGTAGCTGGACTATGGGATCAATGGATTTTGTAAGACAGATTTTGATCGTCCCTTGGCGTTTTCCTCCAGACTGCCACTCTCCGCCCCTACCTGAGTGCCGTGCGGGCCACGCTGCAGGCTGCCCTCTGCCTGGAGAATTTCTCCTCCCAGGTCGTTGAACGACACAACAAGCCGGAAGTAGAAGTCAGGTATGGGGGAAAGGGGGTAGGGGGTGATGGATGCAGCACCCAGAGAGGACTGTTATCAGAGAGGGCCGTGAACTTCCATCCTGGAATTGTCAGAACAACTACAATTCACATTTTTTGTCTTGCTGCCAGGTAAATGATGGTTCCCAATTTGAAGTTTAGAAAATTGGATCTCAGGGGGTTGACAGGACAAAACTCAGGGGAGAAGCTACTCTGGAGCCAAGATTTGCTTGACACAAGTTGTGACTTTTCAACATAGGGCCATTTGGGAAATACCTCCCAAGGAGGTACTGAACCCTCTAGCAATTTAAGGAGAAGACTTGAGAATTGAATTATCTGAGATGCCATCTCTGCTTTTCTCAAATTTGAAGAACAAGGATCCCTCCCTCAAAAAAACAAACAACCGGACTCCCATCCCCTACTACAAATATTCCATACTTTGGATTATTTTATCTGATTTATGTTTTGTAAAACAGTTTTTCTTTTTCCCTTTGACTTTAATCTGGTACATATACAACTGAGATAAGGATTGTTACCACAGTAAATTGATATGATTTGAATGTAAGAAAGCTGACATGATGTTAAAATGTGTCCTGTTATGCTACTTAACGTATATGGTTTCCACTAGGCATTTTTAAAGGATAATAGCTCACAGACACCACCAATACAGTTAACTACCCTCTGAGGGATCCAGAGGCATCAAAATGGGAACTGAGTTGAGAGGGGTCATAATTTTGATTATTAAAGGAGGCCAAACTGTTTGATTTTAGCTTGTCCTTATCTCTAAGGCAGGCTCTCATTCCCTAAACAGTATATGGGTTTGCCTATAGTTATGAAAATAGGAGCTGTCATTTGTAAAGCTCCTACAATGTGCCAGGCTCACTGTTACACACTTGACCATTTTTGATCTGTTTCCAAATGAGGAAGTTGAGATTCCAACAGGGTAACTTACCCAACAGAAGTAACAAAGGAGGCTGAATTTCAGAACCTTTTCACCCTGACTCCAGAGCCTGTACTCTTTCTGCTGGAGAACATGCTCTTTGGCCCCCATCTTGGAGCACCCCTGCTTGTGAGTCTCTCATTCCTTGGACTCTGTGGTCCCAGATAGTGATTCTAGAACCTGCCATGGAGTCTCCTGACCATTCTGTTCTTTTATAGTACCTCTGTCATTTTGTGTTCTCAGGAGTAGCAAAGAGCTCCTGCTACAACCCGTGACCATCAGCAGGAATGAAAAGGAAAAGGTTCTGATTGAAGGTTCCATCAACTCTGTCAGGGTCAGCATTGCTGTGAAACAGGTGAGCTCACCCCAGATCCCCTGCCTCCTGGGGAGGCCAGGGATCCCTCTATGTAAGAGGTCAACATGCCAGATTTAGGGTGCAAAGAAACCCAGGTTCTCTTTCCAGGAAATGATTTGCTAAACTTACCAGATCAGTAGAATAAAGGGAAATCAGCCTTATCTTCTAGGCTTGCTCTGGATTAGACAGCAGGTAATGTAGCAGCCAGGACTATGGCCAGTTTGGTGTCAGGTCATAAAACTCTTCCTAATGAGTGAAGAGTAAGTTCAGTTCAGACAAATAAGTAGTTATGGTATCAGTTTGATAGCCATAAACTCCAAAAGTGAGATTTAGGGTAAGAAAACGAAGTGTAGTTTCATGTTTCTTCATTGTTTCACAAATATCTGACATTCCCACTACCCCCATCATTTCTTCCATGTTTATGGACCACTTGGCTACTTCTTTACTCAATATTTCTTTCAATTAACTTATTTTCTTGTACTTAAATTTACCATAAAAGAAAAACAATATGCCTTGCCAAGTTGAGGACAACACTAAAATACAAGCATATTGAAAATAAAGTAGAGTCAGACTTTTGCCTCCAGAAAGATCTATCCCTAGTGCCTGCTCTTTGTTAAAAGGGGAGATTAATAAATATTGGGGGCTATTAAGGTCTTGCCAGCCCATAATACAAAATTCTTTCATCAGAAATGTTAAGAATTCATCAGGGAAAAACTTCAGGGATTGTTTGATGTTCATTGTTACTAAAGTGGAGACCATCTAAGGTTATCTGATATACTTCCTAGTGTGTATCACTGACTGGAAGATGTAGCATTAGTGAAATGAGACTGGAAAGGGCAGATTTGAATATAGATGTGGATTCTGGAAGGGCTTGCCAGGACTTCCCTAGTGGTTCAGTGGTTTAGACTCTGGGCTTCTACTACAGGGGACTTGGGTTCAATCCCTGGTCTGGGAACTAAGATCCTGCATGCCACACAATGTGGCCAAAATGTGTTTTTAAGTTAAAAAAAAAGATTTGGGTTTGTCAGAGTTACCTTTCTGGAATGGGTAAAGGCAAGATCATGATCCCCATTAAGTTGGAGGGCCTAATGTAGTGGACCTTTCTTTTAGCTGGCAACCAGTTACTTCAAGACTTCAATACCCAACCCCAGTGTCTCCAGCGAACATGGGGGAAATTGGAGTCAGAAGACCAGGCTACAAATTTCTGTTGGCCTTTAGGGAACGACTTTAGGGAAACACATTTCTTCTTTGCTCTTACCAGGCTGATGAAATCGAGAAGATTCTATGTCACAAGTTCATGCGCTTCATGATGATGCGAGCAGAGAACTTCTTTATCCTCCGAAGGAAACCAGTGGAGGTGTGTGATCCATGTGTTGGTAATACCCAGAATTCCACTACTGAGTCCACTGTCAGTGGCCTGGGATTGTTTCTAAAACTGGGATTGCTTGCTCCCCACGGTGTAGGGCACCCACAGCCTGAGTTGAGAATTGGTCTTCATTTCGGCTGGAGTAAGAATAAGGGAAATCAGCTTAGGAAGTTGAGTCTGTCTCAGCTGTGGAAAAGGCAAAAAAAAGATGAGATGCATTGCTCACCTTCCCCGAGCCTGTAGTGTAGTGGCAGAAAGGGCATGATGAATCAGAATTCTAAACTCTGCCACCAACTGAGTCAGTCTGTCAAGGCCACAGTTGATATGGGGTCAGTTGTTGCCTGACTTTGTACTTGAGCGCTCACTACAGATTTCTCTGCCTGCTCAACTCCCTGCCAGTCAGTGACTAAGCAACTACCACGCAGAGCAGCGGACACCATTGTCAGACACATTAGTTGTTGGCCAAACTCGCCCTCATCCTGAGCTAAAATCTCTCCTGTTCCTAGATCTAACCTCCAGGGCCACCAAGAATAAGTAAAATTGCTCTTCTACACACAGTCTGACCCATAGTTAAAAAACCTCAATATCTCCTTCTCCCACAGCATCTTCTTTTCTCTCTGGACTAAATGTTCCTGTTGTTTGATGAGATTCTTCTGTAACAAGATTTCAAGTCCTTTCACTCTCCCTTGATTCATTCTGAGCACAACTATTTATACCACAGATAGTCTGCCAGAGATGTCTGCCAGACAAAATTCTCAATTGGGATCAGTTGATCCACCTGTTAGTTCCTTGGATCCAGCATACGCATTGCCACCAGAGCAGATGGGCTGCTGCCTGAAGGGTGTGTAGCTTGGGAGAAGGTCAGCTGGAAGCATGTGGCTGAGTGACATAGAAGGCTGGCCAGTGAAGTGCCCCAGGATGTTGATTCTCTCCCTCCTTTCCACTGTCTTCCTTCCCTAGGGGTATGACATCAGCTTTCTGATCACCAACTTCCACACAGAGCAGATGTATAAGCACAAGTTGGTGGACTTTGTGATCCACTTCATGGAGGAAATTGACAAAGAAATTAGTGAGATGAAGCTGTCTGTCAATGCCCGTGCACGCATTGTGGCTGAGGAGTTCCTCAAGAATGTAAGTGGAGTGGCCTTGCTGGTTTCCCTTTCAGAAGTAGAAAGACTTAAAGGTTGTGCTGAGAACTTAGCATCTGGTGGGGAAATGGTGCCAACTGTGCATAAATATTTTCTGAGGCCTCTAGGAACTCTGGTGGGCAGCAGGTCAGCCCCATGCCTTGGTGTGGCAGGCCCCTGAGGTTCATCTTGGAGAGTTATAGAGCATCTCCTGGGCCCTGGGCAGTGCTTCTCTCAGTCGTTCATTTCTACGTCTCAGAATATTATATAGAGTCCTTCCACGTATCTAGTTCCGTCCCCGAGTGAGTCAAGTTAAAGCCACATGTGAATTTTCTGGGAATATAAGGCGGTTAATCATAGTGTAATTCCACTTCTCAAACAGACTCGAATAGTTTCCTTCAGCGTCTGTTTCTCAGGCTTAAAGCTGTGATTTCTTCATTCTGTTTTTCATCATTTTCATGGCTTAAGTCCTGCAGATCCCTCTTGAGTTGTTTGTGCTTCCTGACAGAAAGCACTGCCGCCCTCTGAGGAGGACAGATTGTTTACATTGATGAACAGATGACACAGTTCTTTTTTAGACATTCACAGTGTGCCGCCTTTTTTTTTTTCTTCTTTTTCCAAATAGTCTTTGGTTTGTTGACATGTTCCACTCAGAATTGACTATGATCCCTAGATGGTAGAATTAGTGTTTACTCCTACCAGTGCATACAGATCCAGCCCAGAAGGAGCTCAGGCTCCTAAAAATGGAAATTAAACCCACTTCCCCTGGGCTTTAATTATACTGAGGGCAGCCAGTGTATAGAGTAGCTGTGCTGTGCACCCAGGGGAGCACACTTGTTGAGGTCACAGAGATGGTGGGGTCAGACCACCTTTGTGTGCATCCGGGCCCACTGCCTCCTCAGGCATCTTACAGAACTTCTTGACTAAGCCTCAGTTTTCTCGACCCTGAAATGAGACCATTAATAAATATATACCTTTTCAGTGTAGTTGAACATTAAATGAGGAAATGTATATAAAGCATATCACTTGGTACATAGTAAACTCTCCCTGTATTACAGCAAAAGGTTATGTGGCCAGGGCACAGAGAGGCCTCTAAATTCAACTGATGAAAATGAAAAATAGTTTTTGTCCCGATTTAGTATTTGGCTCATTCATTCAGTAGTCATTTAATTGTTACACTAATTGCATTTCTATAGTAATACAGCTGAGAGAGCACATATGAGTATCTCAGAGGGGGAAAAAAAGACTTCCTGTGTGGTCCACTGGTTAAGACCCTGCACTTCCAATGCAGGGCAACGGGTTCCATCCCCGGTCAGGGAACCAAGATTGCACATGCCGCATGGCACGGCCAAAAGAAACATCCAAAAAGCCAGGTATCAGCAATGTCTCATTTAACACCTGAAACAATCTTTGAATCTTTATCCTCATTTCATGGATGTATCAGCCAGGCTCTCGAAGTTGTCACATATTTCAAGTGCCTCAGCCAGTAAGTGAAGGAGCCAGGACTCGGTTTTTCTGATTCAAATATCTGAGATAGTATCATGGCATCTGGCAGGGATGACAGAGTCAGGTGCATGTAAGGCTCGGGCCATTATGGTCATGAGTGAGGTGGGTTGTGTGGGGACCTAGGGATCACATGCCTTATCCTAGGAGGGTCACCACTGCACAGCTCCAGCCCTCTGGCTTCATCAAAAGAATCTCAGTCTGGATTTGTATGCAGTGTCTTCTGTGTTTTCAAGGTTGTCTAATTCATATTCATAGCAACTAGTTCATAATCTTTGAAACACTGTGAGCCAGACATTGCTCATCTTTGGGCTGAGTTCAGCAAGTGGGCCAGTACTCTGCAGCATCTGGTCTGTAAAATGTCCAGAGCGGGTCTGGGCACTATGGGGGATATTTGAGTGCACAAGGCATGTCCAGGGCCTATCCTGCTTGGCGGACCCCTCAGAGCTTGACACAAAGCACCAGCTCCTGGGTCGCTTTCTGAATCCCCAGGTATTTGCACATGAGCCCCCATTTCTACAGAAGGCAACCTCAGTTCAGCAAGCAAGGCACTGTGACAAGGCTTTTTGGCTGTCTCCATGGCAAAGCCAAAGGGAGCTGGGGAAGAGCCCATGTCACCCGTAATTTTTCTGCCTTGTCTAATGCTAAGTTTTAGGGCCAGTGCCTGCTGATTTGGGAGCAACTAGCGCATGTCCACAGGGTGTCCTGAGACCCAGTCCTGCCTCACAGAAATGTGAGTATAGCTACAGCTCACAGATCAGCCCCCTCCCCAGAACAGGCCTGCCACGATGTAGTAATAACCATCATTCACCACCTCTTGGTTCTCTTGACAGTTTTAAACCACCTGGCTGGATCTCGTGGCCTTCCCCCTCAGGATCCCCCGTGTCTCTGTGAAGTCGTCCTGGAGTTAACTTCCCAGAGCAGCAGTGGCGACGGCAGCGGCAGCAGCAGCAGAGGGGAGCTGGGTCAGGGTGGGCATTAGATGCGGGAGGGGGGTGGTGTGCTTGCTCGCTGGGCCACAAAGCAGCAGTGACCTGCCCCGAGGCCACATGTGCCTGGTCAGGCTGGCTTCTGATGTTCAGTCCCCTGGGCCGGGACAGATTTTTTTTTAACGTCTTGAAACTTAAAACTCTGTGCTTGTAGGAGACTGTAACCTTTTTGTCTTTTTTTTTTTTTTTTAAACAAACAATCTCCACCTCCAGTGGCTGTGACTGGTCCCAGTGATTGTACCTTATTGGTCGCTGTGGGTCTGGGCGGGCCTGGAGCCAAAAGGCGACTACTGTTCCTCCCCAAGCCATCCCAGGTGGGGAGGGAGGGGGCTTTTCAGAGTTGTGTTCCTCTCCCTCATCTTCCTGTCTCCTTAGGCTCAGTAGAAGCGGTGGGGACCCTCTACCAGCTTCCTGAGCCCTGCCTGCAGTTGGCCACCCAGCACTGGTTGGGGACAAGGGCTGAACTGGTGGCCATCAGCCACACCTAAGAGTGGGGCCTGGAAGCTAGGCAGCCTTTGGCCTCGGGCCGCTTCGTGCCCTCCCAGCTGGGAGGGGTCACTGTTTCGCCTTGTCTGTCAGTGCAGTGCCTGTACTAGAGGTGGAGAGGTGAGTCCTCCAGAGCGTCCCTGCCAGGGCCTCCTGCCTGCTCTGGCTCCTCTGCTCCCACGCTTGCTGTACCTTTTCTTATTCTGGTGGATCCTCCCTCCCCTAATTAAAGTCTCTTTTTGCCCTTCTGGGGCTGCATGAGGTCTGTGCTCTGTGTGTATATGTGATGAAAGGAGGTGGAGCTGTTCCTTAAGACCATGTGGCAGGCACTTGGGCCTGGAGGTCCCCACCAGAGACAGCCTTGTGATTGGCCTCTGACAGTAGCCCTGCTGGAGGGCCCTAACCCGAGAGACCCATTACAGGCCAGGTTCCACCCATTTCTGAAACTGCTCTCTACCTGTATAGAGCTTTGACCCTTTTCACATAGTGAGCTCATCTGGGCTAGAATGTAACAGAAATAACCCCATTTCATGGCTAAGAAACTTGAGGTATCATGAGATAGAGCAGCTTGCCCCAAATCTCCCAGCTAGTGAGCAAGAGGATGCAATTCAGATATAAGACATCTGCCTCTATCTATGCTGTGATACTGATCACTAGCCACATGTGGCTATTTAAATTATTAGTTAAAAAGTTTAAAATTTACTGCTTCAGTCCCACACATGGTACTAATGCCTACCACATCACACAGTCATAGATAAAACATTTCCATCATTGCAGAAAATTCTGTTGGACAAGATTAAACCCTCTTACTGACACCTTGAAGTGAAGTAAAAGAAAACCAAAAACTTACGTTTGGGTCCTATTCTTAAGAATTTGAGCAGGTTATTTATATTCTGTGCCTCAGTTTCTTAATCTATAAAGTGGAGTAATATCAGTCTGACACAGTACGTGCCATTAAACATAGAGAATAAACTGACTGATTTTTCCACCAGCTCAGTATCCAAGCTGTTGGTAACTTCCATTGTACTGGTTGTGGGGGGTGACATCGTTGTCTCAGAATTGGGGGCCAGTGGAAGTGTTGCATATGTAAAGAGGTGCATTGAAGTGTTTCATGCTCACTAATGGAAGTCAGTGGGAGCCCACAGGGGGTCTCTATGAAAGAGGATACCAAGAAAAGTTTGAGAAGTGTTGGGCTTTGCTGAGTTTTGAGACAGGACAAGGTACTGTTTAAAGGAAGGAGGGGTTGGGGGTGGAGACAACTTGAACTGCTATCATCCCCTTTATGACATTACCTCTGTGACCTCCCCCTCCTGTCTTGCAGAATTAGGTGTGCCCTTCTGTGGGGCACACAGCCATAGCCTAACTGCAGTGATTGTTGCTCACGTGAAGGTGCGGTGAAGCTGGACATCCACTAGAGTATGGCAGCTGCTCACTCAACCCTCACAGAACAGCAGTGCCTGGGTGAGCCAGCCAGAATTCTAATTTGTCATGGATCCATCTCCCAGGGTTCAGAGCTAAAACCAAATTTGCTGGCTGATCAGAACAGACTGGATGGTCTCCAATCAGCCAGTCCTCTCCTGAAGGCATACCTTTTGGGAAGCCCAGTCATCAGCCACAGGGTTGAGTAGGGTGATGTTAGTGGTTGGGGTTGACTAGAGAGGTCTGTGGAAGACCCACCTTCACTGTGTGAGCCAATGTATCAGTGACTGACAGCTGGGTTCCTAGAATCTGCTTGAGAGGCATTGCTAGAGTTTGCCTCTCACACTGTCCATTTGGTACTTGCATGACTGATAGGCAGCCCTTAGGAGTGATGATATGGGCTTGTGTTTAATAGTGTTTCTGTTTAAGAGTGGGGCTTTGGAGTCAGACCTGGGTTCCAGGGCTCTGCTATACGATTTAAGGCAAATTATTTAACATCTTGGAACCTTATTTGTCTCACCTGTGACATTTGAGGGTGTAAGTTTTCATACTACCTCCAAAAGGATGCTTACAGTCTTGTCTTGAGGGCTGTTGCATGACTTGTTTGTTTGGTAGATTGAAACGATACTTATTTTCTATTTCCAAATGCTGTCTTTTTTGGGGGGCGGGGGGGTCTGGGAGTTCTTCCCTTTTATTTTCCCCATAATACTGTTCTGGCTTTCAAATCTACCCCCAAGGACCTTACCCAAGCTCCATCTGCCAGGAGTTGCAGGTCTGGTCAGCTTCGTTTTAGTTCCCCCAGAAAAGTTCTTTCTCAGGGCTGTTGCAGAGGCTTCTCTCCCTGGAATGCTGTTCCTCCCTTGGCCAACTCCTCACCAATTTGCATTCAGTAGGTTTCAGTTTAAATGTCACCCCGAAGAGAGGACATCATTGACCACTTTATCTAATGTATAAAACACCTGTGTTATTCCTCTGTTGCATGCTTTTTGTTTCCCCTCCACCGGGCAGTAAGCGCCATGAAATCAGGGACCATCTGTAGCTTATTCTGATCCCCAGCACCTAGCCGTCTACCTAGCACGTGGTCTTCGCTGAATACTGTGGAATAACTGAAGCCCAGGAAGCGCTGGATAAGGAATCGGCGCCCTATTAGAAACTGGCAGGGCAGCCAGTGCTCTAATGCTTCCAGCTTCAGTGCCCCATTCATGACGGGTCTGGGGCAGGCAAGGCCCCGAGTTTGGCCTCGCTGGAAGTAGACCTCCGAATGCCACCCCAGGCCTGATTGTTCCAGGGGAATCGTTTCTAAGGCGACAAAAACGGAGGGCGGGGCCTCAGAACGGAGGGTTCAGCTCGGGCCCCCGCAGGGCGCTCCCGCGAGACGGCGGCTGCGCGCGGAGGGGAGGCGGGCTCTGGAGCCCGGGGAATGCGCTCGCTCGTGGTGAGGGTCTTATGCAGGGGCCCACCGCGGCGCTGCTCCTGAGGGCGGGGAGCTGGGGGCCGCACAGCCGGACTCCACCGCCTGGTACAGCCAGGAGGGGCCCCCAGTGTGCAGGTGGCCGCGGAAGCCGCAGCCGCTCGAGCGCCGCGCAACTTCCCCCGCCCCATGGCCCAGGGCGCGCCACTCAGAGTTTCGGCTTCAAGAGAACGGTCCGGCGCACGGCCAAGACTGGGTCTGCAGCCCAGCCTCAGCGCGCCGCCTAAACTGCGCCCTCCAGCCCTCGACCCACGACAGCCACGCCCAGGGTGCTGAGGATCCCCGCCTCCCTGGGCCCTCGCCTACCCCGGCCCAGGAGGACGCCCCGCCCGAGGACGGTGAGGCCACTTGCAGCTCGCCCCTCCTGGCCCAAGGCTAAGTCTTGGGGCGGACATGAAAATCCAGGGAACCGGAGAAGAGCGGTAGAGGATAGGCATCGGGATGCAGGGTGGAGAGAGAAGGGGTGCCTACCCCACCCCCACTCCGCATCTTTCTGCAGGTTCTCTTGTCCTTTGGCGAGGATTCTCCAAGGCGTCTCAACACATGGGCCGGCTCAGAAACGCCAAGATCCACGTGGAGAGAGCTGTCAAGGTCGGAGGGGGTTGTGGGAGGGGCTAGAAAAGGCCTGGAGGGTGGCTCACCCTGCCTCCTTGCACTATATTCTCCCCTCCTTAGAAAATAAAGAAAAAAAAAAAAAAACTTGATCCCATGCCTGTCTTCAAATACTTCTCCAGTTTTCAACAGCCCGTTCACAACTAAAATTCTTGGCAGAATTCAACTTCTTTATCTGGGTTTCAGTCCTCAGCCCCCCCACCACTCTGGGTCCCTGTCCTTCACCACTCTCATCAGGAACCTCTCTAGTTAAGGTCACTGGTGACCGCTAAGGAGCCAGATCCACCAATCAGTCCCTTTTCTGTCCTGACCTTGGTTTGGCACCTTGTGTCATTCTGCACCAACACACCTTTTCTCTTGGCCATCTGCACGCTCCTGCTTTTCCTTTCTCCCTCCCAGGCAGCTACTTTTCGGTTGCCTCTGAAGACTTCTCAAGACATTCTTGTTTCCCTGGATCCCTCTCTACACTTGTCTCCTTGGCTGTGAGTTCTATCCATCCTGCGCCCTTTTCATTCCCTCTCCAGCCCAGCCTGGCCTCCTGACTGCACCGCTCTGTGGATCCAGTCCCCCACTTGACATCTCCATCGAGGAACATCAATGCATTTCAAACCCATGTCTTAAACCATACTCTTCATTCTTCTGCCCAGACCCGTTCTTCTCCCTGCTCTTTGGTCTTTTCCATCTCGCAGTTGCTCGAGCCAGGAAATTTGCTCTTTCTGTTCCCTCACCCACACATCTAATCCTAATGCACAACTAGTCTCTATTTCCAAAAGGAATGTCAGCTCCCACCTTATTCCCATCTCTGCTGGAGGCACCTAGAGAAACCACAACGGCCTTCTCACTAGTCTCCTTTCTTCCATCCTTCCCTCTGTTTTCCATAGGACAGCAAGCCACACTTAACAGCCTCCAACCACGTCACTCCCTCCCTTCACCTTATTGCTTCAACGCTGCTCTTAATATAAAATCCAAGTTCATTCCACGGCGTCAGTGTCTTCCACACACATCTTAGGAGGTCTCCCTTCATTTTCCACACTCCGTATACCATGGCTCACTTCCAATTCCTTCTGACCCCTCCAGCCTCAAGACCTTTGCATGTGCTTTTCCCTCTGCCTTAACTGCCATTTGCCTAGGTCTGTACATTTTGGCTCCTTCTCAGCTTCCCCTGATTGATTCTCTGGATCCCCATTAAAATCCTATTTCTTGAGCTTCCTAGCCTGGATGTTAATTCCTGCTGTTTCACTTAACCATTGGGTGGGCAAGCTACTCAGTGTCTCGATGCCTCTGTTTCATAACCAGTTAAGTAGAGAGATTGGTTGCATGCTGGTGCTCAGCCGTGTCTGACTATTTTGTGACCCCATGGACTGTAGCCAACCAGGCTCCTCTGTCCATGGGATTCCCAGGCAAGAATACTGGGAGTGGGTTGCCATTTCCTCCTCCAGGTGGTCTTCTCAACCCAAGGTTTGAACCCATGTCTCTAGCGTCTCCTGCATTGGCAGGCGGATTCTTAACCACTGCACCACCTTGGAATCCCCAAGTGGGGATAATAGTGTCTATTAAAAATACACATTGTTGTTAGTAATGTATTTAAGTGCTTAACACATAGTAAACGCTCAACATATAGTTGGTATTATGATTATTACTATGCAGATTATTTTTCTACTTGTTTACAGCCTGTCTCTCCTACTAGAATATATAAATTTCATGAAGGCAGAGACCATAGCTGCCTGGCTCACCATTATCTCCCCTGTGACCAGAACTTAGGCTATACTTACTGAAAAAAGTATTCTTCTTTCACCTTATAGCAGAAGAAGATCTTTATGATCCAAGGTCGCTACCCTGTGATCCGGTGCCTCTTGCGCCAAAGGGGCTGGGTGGAGAAGAAGATGGTCCATCACTTGGGTACCACTTTGCCACAACCACATAAGGATCTGGACAGCTCAGTAATGGGTGACAGTGACACGACGGAGGATGGTGAGATCCCTTCCCACAAGCTGCCTGAGTCCGTTTTCTTTGCTTCCCACTGTCCCAGGGTTGAGGCTTTGGTGTGGGGCTGAGGGCGGGGACCAGGGCCTTCCCACACCTGGGCTTTACATCTACAGAGGATGAAGATGAGGAGGAGGCATTCCGGCCACCACAGCTGTTTGACTTTGATGAGTTATTGGAATTTGATGACCTACATGGGAAACACGCACTGATGGTGAGAACCCAGGGGGCTGGATAGGGGGCTGCTTCTTTCAGAGAAAGCACTACAGTCCAGCTTGGTGACCCCAGACAAGCCGTTTTCTAAATCTCAGTTTCCCTATCTACGGTAAAAATGATTGGTTCTCTAAAGCCTACGTAGGCCAGTGAAGTGGTGAGTGACACAGATGAGGCTGGCCTGGGATCAGGACTCATTGCCAGGTTGTATCAGAAGCTGGCACAATCTTCACACCTGGTAATTCCCCTTTCCAAATAAAACCCCCTAGTTCATCTTCCTCCATCCTTGGCAAGTGAAGGTTAGAAGGAAGGACTTAAAAATTTTTGAAAGAGGCTGATATGATGTTGCGGGAAGATATGTGTGTTGGAGATCAAGACACTTGGCTTTGAATCTTCGTACCACCACTTTCTGAGTTGAACTATGCCAAACTGCCATTTTTGTCTCTCAGGTGAGGTTGAGGACTGGCAGTTCCACATAGCCCAACAGTGTGAACCTGGGACAAGTCCCTGAGCCTCAGTTCCCTCATCTGTGAAATGGGGATAATGGTAGCATGTACCACATAGAGTTATGGTGAGGATTAAATGAATTGACATGGAAAGCTTAAGCACAGGGCCTGGCACATGGTGTTACCGGTTATCAGTAATCCTTTTTCCCAGAGTTCTAGGAAGGATGGGGAGAAGTGGAGCTCATGAGAAAACCTTTGTCACATGCTCTGTGACCATCAGCTTAGAGTCACTGCCCTGCCACTGAGTAAGTCACTAATGACCAAGACCCAGAACAAGGTGTGGCATTCAGTTGTGGGGTTTAGTCACAGCCTAGGGGCACCTGGTTGAAAGAGCTGCAAGCCTGCCTGCTCTCTGCTCACCAGTGTGTGCCCCAAAGGGAAGAGAAGTCTCTTCTTAACTTACAAAAAGATATGTGAGCTAGAGGACCCCTTGGGGGAGGATATTTTCCCTCCATTCACCCACCTTGCTCAGCACGGTGGGGAGAAGCTTCCTCAGACCTCGTGGTGCCCACATCAACCTTCCCTGTCTCCTCCCCTCTCCGCAGTCACGTATGGTTCGGAACGAGATCCCCTACTTCATCTGGACTACTCGTCGGGACATCCTGGACTGTCGCTTCCTCTCCAAGGATCAGATGATAAACCACTATGCTCGGGCAGGCTCCTTTACCACAAAGGTGAGCTCTTCAGAGAGCGCAGGCATGGCAACTGCCAACCCACCAGCTCTTGGGCTGCCAGTCCCTTTTTCTGCTCTCCTTGTCAGTGAGAGTTCTCAGGAGGTGGGGAGGTACATGATTCAGTGGGATTTGGACACACCTGGGTTCAAATCCAACCTGTGCAGCATGTCTGGCACATATAGACTAAAATAGACTCCAGGAGCCAAATGGGGTCTGGAGTAAGAACAAACACCATGGCCAATGACTGTGAGCAGGAGGATCCTTCTCTCCTAAGCAGAGACTGTCTGGCTGATGGTTCTATTATATCTTGTCCTGGTTAAGTGACTTCACCTCTGTGAGCCTCAGGCTCCTCTTCTTTAAATGAGAATTCCAGTAAGACCCATCCTCTAGGGTTGTTACGGCAAGAATGATAGGCTTTATAATTGGGACCTGCTGCTCTATTATTAGTGTGGACTGGGAAGGATTCCTCAAAGAGGCAGGTTTTTAAGGATGCAAAAGGGTGGCTTGGAAGGATGCAGGGCATTCTGGACAGAGGGAACCACATGAGCAGCACATGGAGGTGAATATGAGCCTAGCAAGTGGGGCAGAGGTTCTGAGCCTGTCCACGCAGCATCCCCTTGAGCTCTCTGGTGGGTGCCCAGTGTGGAGAGTCCCTTGGAGGCCCCCTGGGCAAGTCCCACCCCGCCCCCTCAGCAGCTAACTCCATAGGTGGGTCTGTGTCTCAATCTCCGGAATTTGCCGTGGTTTGATGAGGCTGATGCCGACTCCTTCTTCCCGCTGCTACCGCCTGGGGGCTGAGGATGACAAAAGGCCTTCATAGGTAAGGAGATACCAGCCCCATGCCTGGCCCCTCAAGCCAAAGGAGGAGGGCTAAAGCCCTGGCTGGTGTTGGAGAGCAAAGGGCCTCTCTCATGCCCTCATCTGTCCCAGCAGATTTCCTTCTCCATCCCCAACCCTCATCTTTCCCTTATGTGCCTCTCTTAATGAGGCCCCTACCTTGGTCACCCCAGACCTCCAAAAGAGCTGACATAGTTTATCTTATTTTCTAGAGCAGGTTCTAAAAGTTGTTCACCTAGTTGAGTTTGGAATCCAGAATAAGTTCCAACCCCTGTCAGATTCCACTGACTAGATCGGGTTCCAAGTCTAGTTCCAAGAAAAGTTTCTAGACTTCGGGGCTCACAGACAGAGTAGGCTCCAACTCCAGCACACACTCTAAATTCAGGTCAGAATTTGGATCCACATTAGACACTAGGTTTAAATTAGCTTCCAAATCCTATATAGATTTGGGGCCAAGGTCTGGTTCTCAGGCTAGGATAAGTATCAAAAGTGGATCAGGAACAGAGGAGGAGAAAATCGGACAGCAGAACCAAGCAAGATTCTGAAGGTGGAATATGAGCGAAATCAGGTCAGATTCTGGGGCTCATTCCACAGTTGAAACATAAGCCAGGTTCTAAGTGGGGTTCTAGAGCCAGAAACAGTAGTCAGGTTCCGGATCCAGAGTGGGACAAGTCATGATCAGGTTCCGGAACCAGAACAGGCCTGGAGCCTAGGGGCTGAGGAGGGTATCCCCTGCCCCGGGAGCAGAGGACTTCTGGCTGACAGCTGCCCGCAACGTTCTCAAGCTGGTGGTAAAGTGCGAGTGGAAGTCAAACTCTGTCGTTGAAGAAGAGGCCCCAAGTAAGTACTGTGGTCACCTCTACTCTCCTAACCATTTACCCTCCCACCCAGCACACCTCACCCATCTGTCATGGTATTTTTTCTCATCCGTCTGCCCATTCACCACCCCCTTCCTACCCACTCTTCCATACATCTCCCCTTCTTTCTGTCCACTGTCTGTTCATCCATCTGCTTACCTATTTACCCACCCATCTCATATTCACCTACCCATCCACCCATCCATCCATTCATCCTTCCCCCGACTGTCGATGTGTTCATTCCCCTGCTTCTGTCAACTCCACACTGCCTATCCATCCACTCCACCTTCCTGACCATCTACCTGCTTATGCTTCCACAGACCCGCCTCCCCATCCATGTACTTCCTTTCCATCCTGCCATCCACCACTTAATCTATCTTCTGGCCCATCCACTCATCATTCTTCTGTCCCACCCATCCACTTACCCACATGTCTTCCTATCTGTTTGTTAACTGGCCCACTACCTCGCTCAGTCCTCCAGTGGGCCTGGCATGTGGCAGAGTGCTCTAGAGAGGACAGACTTAAGAGGACGTGGTCCATCCCTGCCTGTGGGGAGCTCAGATCTGTGAGGAGAGGCAGCAGTAAAACCATGTAGTTTCATGTGGTCTGAAGACCCCTCATGCCATGTGGAGGGGGACCCAGAGAGTCTTTCCCTACTTGTCGGCTCAACCAGTTGCTGGCCCTTTCCCTTTGTGGACTTAGCTCCTACCTCACAGCTTCCATCCTGTATCCCAGAGTCCCATCAGCCAGAGTTCCCAGAATTCCTCTGGGATTCGGTGAAATGAGAGGCAGCTCTGCTGTGAGAAGAAAGTCCCTGGCTCTTCCAGAGGGAGACCTCCCCATGGCTGTCTCCTGGGTGTGTCAGGAGCCGGGGCTCAAGGGGCCTCAGGTGTGTCAGAGCTCCCAAGCACAGAGAGGCTGCAGGTGTGTCTGCTGGGACTCTAGGTGCTGAGATGCTTTGGGGACATTTAGGGTGGAGCCTCAAATGAATGACAGGTCCTGCCCAGTGAGGGGCGAGGACGTGCACTGAGGCCACAGGTGAATTTAGAACAGAGCCCCAGGTGAGTGGCAGGTCCCACAGCAGTAGGGGCTGCAGGTGTATTTCAGATGAAGTCACGGGTAAGTGACAGGCCTTGGGGCAGTGGGAGCTGTGCAGTGTGGGACAGTGACACCCCCCCACCCCTACCCCATCTTTTCAGGAGACAAGCAGCCGAAGAAACAGAAGAAGCCTGTGTCGGTGTCCTCAGAGTTTGTGGACGAGGCTCTGTGTGCCTGCGAGGAGCACCTTAACAACCTGGCGCATATGGACATCGATAAGGACGTGGAGACCCCGCTCTACCTGAGCCCTGAGGGCTGGTCCCTCTTTCTCCAGCACTACTACCAAGTGGTCCAGTGAGTGCCTCTGCAGCCTGGGCCATGCGCGTGCGCTCGGGGAGCTTTCGTGTTCCCAGCCGATGGTCAGGGACAGAACCTCTCTGTCGGATGCCCCCCGCCCCCAGCTTCTCCCCAGTCTCCCTGTTTTCATTCACCCTACTATTCTCCTCTAGAACCCTCAGGAGTTCTCACTGGCTTCATATTAGGGTCCAAACTACCCTTCCCCAGATCTCGGTATAGCATAGTCACTAAAATCATGGCCTGTGCTGTCAGACAGACCTGAGTTCAAGTTCTGCCTTTGCTCTTTCCAAGCCCTGTGACCTTGGGAATCTCACTAACCTATCTGATCTTTGGTTTTCTCAAATGCAGAATAGGTTTAAAACTAATGTTCTGCCTCAAAGGTAGGATTAGACAAGGTAATTTTTATGACGTGCTCAGCACTGACTCATAGTATTCATTCACAAAGTAAGACTCTGTTAAATCATTTAGATTTTATCCTGGAAACCAGCATTTTGCAAAGCCTATTATATAGCATGCTAGTTTTATATGCTGAAATGGAGTTTATGAAAAAAGGGTTTTGTGGTCAGTCACATTTGGAAAACACTGGGTTGAACAAAGTTAAAATAGGTTTCCTTGATGCAGGACTTTTCAGAAGATAGTGTAAACTCCCAAGAGGGCCAGAGTGTGCAGTGTGTCCTGTACTTATGTGACCCCAGCCCCCTGCCCCAAGAATCCTTCGTGGTTGTATTTGAAGGACACATTTTGGGGAAAGGTTCTTTAGCAGAGGAAAGGAGTATTGAGATGGGCCTGGGCCTGTTGTAGGGAGATGCTGTTCAGCACAGTGTGCAGGAAAAACTGGCAGGAAGAGGGCCTGAAGGCAAGAAAACATTCAGCATTTATTGAGCCCTTCTTATGTGCCAGGCATCGTGCCAGACCCCAGAAATGAAGCTAAATCCGTGCCCTCAGGAGCAGACAGCTCAAGATGGGAGACTTGGAGCAAGTCAGGGGAGGGCTAAAGGCCTCAGGTGGCGTGGTATTAGAATAGAAAGAACAGACAGATTCAGTGATTGATAGGGGAGACTGAAGAACAGTAAATGAACTTTGAAACCCACATCATTGATGAATAATTCATTTGTATCTTTTTTTTAAACATTAGAGAATGAAAACTAGGTGATCCCATACTTTCCCCTTAGCTGCCAGAAAACATAAAGCTGCCCTTCTGAAATTAAGAATCACTGGGGGACTTCTCTGGTGATCCGGTGGCTAAGACTCCAAGCTCCTGATACAAGGGGCCATGGTTCAGTCCCTGGTTAGGGAACTAGATTCCACATGCTGCCACTAAAAGAGCCCACATGCCACAGTAAAAGCAAGTAAAACTGAATACAGCCAAATAAATTAAAAATATTTAAAAAAGAAAAAGAATAATCAGGACTGAGTTATAATAGTCGGTGGAAATAATGTCAGTCCTTTGCATTTCTGGATGTGGGGCAAGTCGAGGGCTGAAGGAACCTCTTGAAAGCAGGATTAGGAAATTTCCCTGGTCATCCAGTGGTTAAAACTCTGCTTCCAATGCATGGGGTGCAGGTTCAGTCCTTGCTCGGAGAACTAAGATCCCACATGCTACATGAAGCAGTCAAAAAAAAAAAAGTTAATTAAAAAAATCAGGATTACATAAAATATTACCTCATGTAACATTGCACTGAATTGTTAGATTATTAACATTAATTAAGTCAATATTTATTGCTATTTCTCAGCTTTTAAAAACAAATCCACAACTCACCAGCCAGGCTTTTTTTTTTCCCATCCCCTGACCACCAGGTCTACTTTCCATAGACCTACTGGTTTTTTTTTTTGTTTTTTTTTACTATATATAAAATCATCCTGTCATGTTGAATATGCTTTTTCAAATTTCACGTGTCCCTGCCACTGCCATGTGACACTTTCCTGGGCCAGATCACAGATTTGCTCAGTATATTCTTTATGGCCATGGCCACAGAAATGTTTCCAGCAAACCTTGTGGAAATAGAAGAGCCAGGATTCATGTGTGAAAAGGAGGCCTTGCCAAGACCCCTCCATCTGATTGTCCTTGTTCCCAGCACTGCCCAGCTGCCACTGCTTTGCCAGCCTTAGTAACAGAGATAAGTTCTCTGTGGCTAGAGACAGCCAAGAGGCTCCAGCCTCTTTAACATCTGAGAGATGTTAAAAGAGAGGTTACCATCTAGCGGAGGCTTCCTTCCTGTTCAGTCAAAAGAAAAGAAATGGGAGAGGTTGGCTGAGGCCACCATCTGGGATATTTTGTGACTTGGTTTAGTTGAGGACATTTCATGTCATGTAGGGATCAGGTTCCTCTTTGTCCCTGAACTCTTATCGATACAGCCCAATCGCTGCCAGAGACTTGCTTATCCAACCTTTCATTCATTCAACAAACTTCTAGGGAGTACCTAATAAGTGCTGGGGTACTACTTGGCGTAGTAGCATACCAAGTAGTATACTACTTGGGTGGGAGTATAACAGAATAACAACTATAGAAAGTATTCCTGGTCTCATGGAGCTTACATTCCAGTGAGCAGAGACAGGCAGTGACCAAATAAGTGTGTCAGGTGGTAAGTGATGGGAAGAGAAATAAATCTAGGAGATGTATGATGTAGTTGTGCAAGAATTAGATGAGGAAAGGCCCTGCCTATCCACCAGTGTTAGGTTAAATATTAAGAGAGGAGTGAACCGCCAAAAACACTTGTGGATGAAAGATTCAGGTAGGCTAGAGTTTGCATCCTGGCTCAGCCTCTTAACTCAGTGTGTGGCCTTGGGCACATCCTTTAACCCTGCAAGCTTCAGTTTATACTTCTTTAAGATGGGATCAATAATATCTCCCTGAAGATGAATTAGTGATAATGTATGTAAAGCCCTTGGCACAGTGCCTGGCATGTAGAGGTGTCTCATCATTTGATGCTGGTGTGATTAAATTCTGCCAAAGAGCAGTTTTAATATAATAGAGAGAGAGGTGGCAGAAGGTGGAGTATTGGAGTGGGAGGGGTTACGGTAGGTAGAAGTCCCATTCCAGCAGTTGGGGTCGATGCCCTGGGCAGGGTGGATCTGGGGCACAGCCTGAGGGTGGGGGAGAGGATTGGGAGAGCCCTATCTGGTCTCGAGGGGAAGGGTGTGACCAAAGCTGGTGGGACCATGGCCAGGGGGCTTGTGTCTCCCCTTGCCTTGTTCACCAGGATGCCCCCAGGCCCAGCCCTGCCCAAGACCCGTCATCTCCCCACAGCGAGGGGGCAGAACTCAGGTACCTCGACACTCAGGTCCAGCGTTGTGAGGACCTCCTGCAGCAGCTGCGGGCTGTGGTGCCCCAGATGGACATGGAAGGAGATCGCAACATCTGGATCGTGAAGCCAGGAGCCAAATCCCGTGGACGAGGTGGGGGTCTGTCCCTGCCTCCTGTACCAGCACCCTACACCCTCCCCTACCAGAGGCTTGGGAGGTTAACAGTACAGCCTCTGTTGGAGCCAAACTGCCTAGGTTCGAATCCCAGCTCTGCTACTGATGTGCTGTGTTACCTTGAGGAAGTTATATCACCTCTTTAAACCTCAGTTCCCTCATCTGTGAGAGTTGATGATAATATCTCCTATGAGGCCAGGATTAAATGAGGTAGTGCACGTACCGCTCAGCACGGTGCCAGGCACAGTAGCCACCCCGTGAATGCTGGCTGCTGTGATGACGATAGGGCTTCCCTGGCAGCTCAGCAGTAAAGAATCCGCCCGCCAATTCAGGAGATACGGGTTCAGTCCTTGGGTTGGGGAAATCTGCTGGAGAAGGAAATGGCAACCCACTCCAGTATTCTTGCCTGGGAAATCCCATGGACAGAGAAGCTTTGCGGGCTACAGTCCATGGCTTCGCAAAAGAGTTCGGACATGACTTAGCAACTAAACAACATGATGATAACCAGCGCCTCCTCTCCTGCCCTGAGAGTTTAGGTTAATGCTTTAGGCAGGCCTAGTGGTACTCACTGCAGTTACTTGTCATCTAAGGGCTCTCCGATTTGACTTATGCATCCTTGTGAGGTGTAGAGCAGTGGTTAAGGGTGTGGATGCTGAGAGCCAGACTTCCTTGGTTCAAACCCAAGCTCTGCTCCCTAATATTTGAAAGACCTGGGGCAGGTTAGTTAACCTCTTCTGTGCCTCATTTTCATCCTAAAATGAAGCCAACAATACCTACCCAAGAGGATTACAAGAGTACAATATGGAAAGTGCTTCGATCCTATACTTTTAGAGTAACTGCTATGTAAATGCTATAATTGTTAGCCACTATTTTGACTGCTCAGCATGAATGGAATTTGAACAGGGCACCCAGGTGGTGCATTAGTCCATCCTTTAAAAGATGGTTAAGGACTTCTAAGATGTAAAAAACAGACTTTGGCAGCGGATCACCCCACATACTGCCCTTGGGAGAATTTGTTCATGTCCTAGTGAAGCTGTCGCAGCTCCACACACTGTGGACGCTCTCGGGATGTCTGTCTAAAACTAGCATCATAGTCTTTTCTTCTTCTACCTTGGAAATCGTTTTGTTGGTCTTTTCCAGGTTTGAAAATATATATTTGTTATTAAAAAGACCAGACAGTACAGAAACGTGGAAGAAACAAAGAGCACCTTTGATTTCACTGAGATAGCTACTGTTTACCTTGTGGTGTGTGTCTCTACTCGTCTATGCGTGTTGGGTGTATGTGTGTTTTATTCTAAATAACAGCATACTGTGTAGCTTCCTTTTTCATTATTTATCTTTCCATATCAGTGAGTATTACTTACTTTTTTTCATCTTTATTTTTCTTAATAGATCTTAGAGTTCACTATATTTCCTTACATCTAGATCTGCTTCCCCCTGGCTCCCATTTTTAGTTTATTGTTATAGTCACTTTTAAACATACACAGAAGCAAAGAGAATAGTACAGTGAATTCCAGTGTATTTCAACATTTTCTCTCCATTTTTAGTAAAACTTAATTGAAATATGTATACAGTCCACTTCATTGACAAGGGTACACATTGTGAATATACAACTCAGTGAATTGTCACATAGGGAACACACTCGTGGAAACAGCACCCAGATTACGAAATAAAACATTGCCTTTACCCTAGAGGGCCCCATGCTACCTCCTGGTCTCTGCCTCCCTGCAGTGGAAGCCCTTATTCTGACTTATAATACCATAGATTAGTGTTGCCTGTTTTTGAATTTTATATAAAAGTACAGTATATACTTTCCTACCTCATTCTGTCTTACAGCTGCACAGTCTAATCTTGTTTATATGTACTCTCATGGTTTTACTTAATCCTTTTCTGATGGATATTTAGATGGCCATCCGTTTTTTCCCTATTTATTTGATTATTGCTGTTAGCAACACTGATGAATATCTTGTGCAGATATCTTTCCATTTATAGTAGTTTTTCCACTTATTTTAGGATAAATTCCTAAAAATGAAATTGCTGGGTCAGAAGTCATGAACAGTCTCAATCCATGGCTACACAAGTCATCATGATATTGGGAATCTTAGTAATCAGTCTGGGCTCTTGAGAAAGAATCTGGCCTGGGAACCAAGCATAAGTTGTTGCGTGCCATTGGCAGGCAGTCAGACTGTTTGGAGGACCAAGCAGTGAAGAATAAGATTGATTTGTGAGTGTCGGTGTTTGTTTGCAGTGTGACTCTCACTGTAGACGCTTGAACAACATGAATGAACTGCATGGGTCCACATATAAGCAGATTCTTTCACTTTGTACCTACTTGAGTACTATACATGATCTATGGTTGAATCTGTGGATGCAGAACCATGGATACAGAGAACCTACTGTAAAGTTAGACAATAATTTTTAACTGTTCAGAGGGTTGGTACTCCTAATCCCTGTGTTGTTCAGCTGTATTTATCAGCATTAAAACACCTTATTAGCATAAGATGCTTAACTTCACTTGTTATAAAACAGATAAAAGATACCATTCTACCTAGGAGAATGGCAAAAATAAATCATCAACAGTGCCAGCAAACACACAGTCTCATACACTCTTACTCAGAGTGCAAGTTGGTAGAACATCTTTGTTCTGTAAAGTGAAAAAATGCACATACCCTTTTAGCCAACAAATCTATAATTAGAGATATTTTTCACAGGTAACTAATAATGATGATGAATTAACATTTACTGAATGCTCACCAAGTGCCAGGCACTGTTCCAGTTCCTTAGGATGTTTAAATGCATAGAATGCTGTGCAACTGAGGCACACACAGACTCCCATAACTTGAGTGCCCATCCATAGGACCTGGAAGCAGCACCTGGCTTCTTTGGAGCAGGAGATGTGTTGTTGTTGTTTTTTTTAAAAATTGTGTACCCTTTTGTACTGCATGCTTTTTGCCTCTGCTGTTTTATATTCTGTTATTATGAAAAATAATCAAAGTCATATATGTATATGGTTTTAAAAAGACCCAATACTGTTTTAATTTTTATATGTACATATATTCCTTTCCATCATCAAAATTGGTTAATTAAAAAAAAAAATCCTTGGTAGATTCTCAGCTTTCCCAAAGGGAACATGGAGAAAGGCAGGCTTACCCACTCAGGCCTGTCAGTCCTTAGGGGATACGAGCTTAAGATGAACTGTTCATAATCCCCTAGCCCATCTCCCAGCCTGGCTTGATCCCTAACCAGCCCTGTTTCCCCCTTAGGTATCATGTGCATGGACCACCTGGAGGAAATGCTGAAGCTGGTGGACTGCAACCCCATGATGATGAAGGACGGCAAGTGGGTGGTGCAGAAGTATATCGAGCGGCCCTTGCTCATCTTTGGCACCAAATTTGATCTGAGGCAGTGGTTCCTGGTGACCGACTGGAACCCACTTACTGTGTGGTTCTACCGTGACAGCTACATCCGCTTCTCTACGCAGCCCTTCTCCCTGAAGAACCTGGACAAGTGAGTCTCCCCCCACCCTCAGCCCCCTCAGTCCCATGAGCTCCTAATCTAATCTGGGAGCTGGCAAGGAACAGTGCTTCCAGTGCAGTGCTGCAGGCAGGCAGGCCCGTCATCCATCCACCCATCCTTCCACCCAGCAGATGCCTACAGCACGTGTACCCTGAGCCATTCACCATTCTAGGCGCTTGGGACACAGTAGTGAATGAAACGAACCCAGCCCTCAAGAGTTCACATTCCAGCAGGGAGAAAGAGACAAGCCGTGAACATAATCAGTAAAATCATCAATGGGTTAAAGGCGATACGTGTTATGAGAGAAAAGATGTAGAGCAGGGTAAAGGGGGATCCTGAGAAACAGAGAGGCAGCATTCACTTGAGGGTGAGAGGGAGCCTGTGGAGTCCTGGATTCAAATTCCTGTTTTGCAGCTTCCAAGCTCTGTGACTTGGGTCAAGTGGAACCCTGTTTAAGCATCAGTCACCACCATCTGTAGAATGGAGCCAGTAACATGGAGCTCATAGCTGTCGGTTAACTAAGTGCTTGCATGTGAAGAACGCCAAGCACTTCATGTATATTACCTCAGACATTCATGAAAACCTGGCCAAGTGGGTACTGTTACTACCCCCATCTTTTACATGTTGAAAGGAGCACACAGGTTAAATGAGTTATGTAAGATTTTACCGGTCAGCGATGAAGCCAGGACTTGAGCACATGTCTTGGTGATTACAGGCCCTGTACTCTGAGCTTCCTTCTTCCAGGCACTGAGAGAGTTAACTGTGACACTGACACAAAGCACCTGGCACTGCGGCCCCCATACTTAGTACCCTCAGAGAGGCCCTGAGCACAGACTGGCAGCGGCCCTAGAAGATGGTGATGAGGGTTTTGCCAACTCAAGCTGCACAGTTTGGTGTGGGTAGACTGGTTCCGGGGTTTGCCTGCCCTCCTCACATCTGGGTGGGTGGGGCGAAGGGAGCCAGCCCTCAGCTTCCTGCTCTCTGTCCCAGCTCTGTGCACCTGTGCAACAACTCCATCCAGAAACACCTGGAGAATTCATGCCACCGGCACCCACTGCTGCCCACAGACAACATGTGGTCAAGCCAGAAATTCCAGGCCCACCTGCAGGAGATGGGGGCCCCGAATGCCTGGTCCACTGTCATCATGCCCGGCATGAAGGCCGCAGTGATCCATGCCCTGCAGACCTCCCAGGACACCGTGCAGTGTCGGAAGGCCAGCTTCGAGCTCTACGGTGCTGACTTTGTGTTCGGTGAGGACTTCCAGCCCTGGCTGATCGAGATCAATGCCAGCCCCACCATGGCACCCTCCACGGCTGTCACTGCCAGGCTCTGCGCCAGCGTGCAGGCTGACACCCTGCGTGTGGTCATCGACCGGCGACTGGACCGCAACTGTGACACAGGGGCCTTCGAGCTCATCTACAAGCAGGTGAGGTGGCCAGGCCCAGGCGGGACCCAGGGAGGCCTCCCGTAGTAAAGCTTAGGGCTCTGCAGTCACACAAACACAGTTTGGATCCTGGTCTTGCTGCAGTGACTGGGTATAGCCACTCCACCCTCTTGAGCCTCCATTTCCCTGTCTGTAAGATGGACATGCTGTTACCATCTTTCTCCTGGGGTTTGCGGGATGAAATGAGTTAGTGTGTTGGATAATACTTCTAGAGGCTGGTAGCATAGTTACAAGCATAGACTCTGAAACCTCCCTGGATTCAAATCCCTGCTCAAATAAGTAACTCCTCTTCCATGAGGTTCCAGTAAAACAGCAGCCCTCAGAATTATAGAAGCTCTACTGTTAACCAAAAGGCTGTGTAGGTCTGTCTTTTCACTCAAAATGTGTTCAAGACTGAATCTTGAGACCTATAGGTATACTCTTAGGATGCTTAAAAGATGTGTAGCTGCCTTAAAGGGCCTAATAGGCATGGCTTGGATTTCTCTGAAGTTTTCTGTTTGTTTTTGTCTTTTTAGATATCATTGACATACAACATTTTTAGTTTCAGATGTACAACATAACAGTATTTACAAATTGTGAAAAGATCACCACCATAGGTCTAGTTAACATATATCATCAAACAGTTACAAAAATTTTTTTCTTGCATGAGAACTTTTAAGATCTACCTTTTCAGCAACTTTCAAATATACAACATTATTAACTATAGTCATGATTCTATACATGACTTATATAATATTTGTAACTAAAAGTTTGTAATTTTTATTCCCTTCGCCCATTTTGCCCACCAATCAGCTATCTGTTCTTTGTATCAGTGAGTTCAGTTTGTTTTTATTTTAGATTCCACATATAATTGAGATCATACGGTATTTGTCTTCTCTGACGTATTTAACTTAGCATAATACACCCATGGTCTGTCCACGTTGTCACAATGTCAAGATTTGATTATTTTTGTTTATTTTTTGGATGCACCACATGGGGTCTTAGTTCCCCAACCAGGGACCAAACCAGTGCCCCTGCAGTTCCCCAACCAGGGGCCAAATCTGTGCTCCCTGTAGTGGAAGCGTGGAGTCTTAACCACTGGACTGCCAGGGAAGTCCTGAGATTTTCTTCTTTTTAATGGCTGAGTAATATTCCATCATATATTTACATGTACACATTTTCTGTTCATCTGTCAGTGGATGCTTAGGTCACTTCCATATGTCGGTTATTATAAATAGAGCTGCCATGAACATGGGCTTGCAGATATCTTTTCAAATGGTTTTTCATTTATTTTGGGTAAATACCCATAAGTGTAATTGCTGGATTGTATGGCAGCTCTGACATTAACTTTTGAAGAACATCCATACTGTTTTCCATAGTGGGCACACCAATTTACCTTCCCACCAACCTGCAAAAATGTTCCCTTTTCTTTACATCCTTGCCAACCCTTGTAATTTTTTGTCTTTTGGATGATAGCCATTCTGCCAGGTAAGAAGTGATAACTCATTGTGGTTGTGATTTGCATTTCCCTGATGATTATGGATGTTGAGTACCTTTTGATGCACCTGTTTCATGTATCTGCATGTCTTCTTTTGAAAAATGTCTATTCAGATCCTCTGTCCATTTTTTAATCAGATTGTCTTTATATGTTTTGAGGACCTCCCCTGGCAATCCAGTGGTTAAGACTTCACATTTCAGTGCAGGGTATGTGGGTTCGATCCCTAATTGGGAAAACTAAGATCCTGCATGCCTCATGGCATGGGGGAAAAAAAAGATTGTCTTTATATCTTTGTATGTTATTAACCTCTTACAAGTGATTTGCATTTTCTCCCATTTGGTAGGTTGTCTTGATTTTGTTGATTTCCTTTGATGTTCAGAAGATTTTTAGTTTATTTTTGCTTTTGTTGCCAAATCCAAAAAATCATTGCCAAGACTGAGTTAAGGAACTTCCTGGCTGTTTTCTTCTAGAATTTTTGTTGTTTAAGGTCTTACGTTCAAGTCTTCACTCCATTTGAGTTGATTTTTCTATATGGTATAAGATAGTGGTTCAAGTTCTTTTTCGCATGTGGCTGTCCCATTTTCCCAATACCACTTATTAAGAGACTGTATATTCATGCCTCCTTTATCATGACTTAATTGACCACAAGTGTATGGATTGATTTCTGGAGTTTTAATTTTGTTCCATTGATCTGTGCATCTGTTTTTATGCCAATATCATACTGTTTTGATCACTATAACTGTGTAATACATTGATTTGGCCAAAAGTTCATTTGAGTTTCCATATATGCTTGCAGGAAAAAAAACCAAATGAACTTTTGGCCAACTCAATAGTCTGAAATCAGAAAGTGTGATGCCCCCAGCTTTGTGCTTTCTCAAGATTTCTTCAGCTGTTTGGAAGTCTTAAGTGATTCCGTAAATCTTTGGGGATTGATTTCTCTATTTTTGTGAAAAATGTCACTGGAATTTTGATAGGGATTGCATTGAGTCTATAGATTCCTTTGGGTGTTATAGACATTTTAATAATATTAATTCTTCCATTCCATGAGTACAGAATATTTTTCTATTTATTTGTGTCATCTTCAGTTTCTTTCATCAGTAGTGTACAGGTCTTTCATCCCCTTGGTTAAATTTATTCCTGGTATTTTATTTTCTCTGATGTCCTTTAATCTCTTTAAGTTAGAACAGATACACTGCTTTTTTTCCCACCCATGTTTGGATCTTTTCAAGGCCCCAGACTGGTTGTTTTATGGAACTGTCCCACATTCTGGATTTATCTGATTGTTTCCTTATGGTGGTGTTTAACTTCTCTTATCTGAATGTCCTATAAACTAGAAGTTAGGTCACACAGCTTGATGAGGTTCAGATTACACATTTTTGTCAAGAACACTTGAGAGGTGATACTCGGGGCCTCATACAGCATCACGAGGCACCCATTGTCAGAGTGTCTTGTGACTGGTGATGCTAAGTCTGACTGTGCGGTTAAGGTCATGCTACGAGATCTCTGCATGGTAAGTTGCATCCTTCCCTTTGCAGTGATCATTTTCTTTGTAAGGTGATTCTTTGGCAGTGTGCAGATGACACATTTTCCTGTCATCCTTTTCACCTGCTTGTTTTGATATCCAGTTTTGATTCTTGCCTGTTCTGCACTGCAACTCGCAGAATGGTACACTGCTATTTCTATCATTCTTTCTGCATTTATGAGCTGAGATTCTTCCATAAAGATGAGTTTTTCTGTATCAACTGGGCTTCCCATGAGCTCTGATATCTGTATTTTTTTTAATTGAAGTATAGCTGATATACAGTGTTGTATTAATTTTTCTATACAGAATGATTCAGTTATACATATACATACATTCTTTTTCATATTATTTTCCTTTATGATTTATCCAAGGATATTGAATGTAGTTCCCTGTCCTATACAGTAGGACATCAATATCTGTAAATTTTAAAGATATTTCTTTATTAGGCTGCATCATGTCTCAGTTGTGGCATGTGGGGTCTTCGTCATCTTCGTCATGTCTTGCGGATCTTTGGCTGCAGGGCACGGATTCTCTAGTTGTGGTGTGCAGGCTCAGGAGTTGCAGTGCAGGGGCTTAGTTGTTCTGTGACATGTGGAGTCTTAATTCCTTGACCAGGGATTGGACCTACGTCCCCTGAATTGCAAAGCAGATTCTTAACCACTGGACCACCAGGGAAGTCTCTTGATATCTGTATTTTTAACAAGCTCCAAATGACACTGATGTTTAGATAGGTTCTAATCAGGATCTGTTGATGACATGGAAAACCCCTCAGCCTAGCCCTAGGTTAACAGGAGTATTCCTAGCAAGATGCAGGGGCTCTTCTGTGTCCAGTGCAGGAAGTACAGCTCGGCTTAATAAGAACTGAACATGGTCCAGGAGCTCCTTTCTTGGATCTTTGTCTCTGCCTCCCTCTGTATATTTGCAACGTCATTCTCTCCACAGAAAACCTTCTTTAAGGTTCTGCTTCCCTTGGTTCAGATGAGAATATAGGCAGGCTCCAGGCCTCTTATCTGTCTGGGTCTTGTAGTTCACATGCTCTCAGCAGAGAATCTGGCTCATCTCAGGAAGCTGTCCATTGACAGCAGCCGGTGGAGGAGAACACACACATTCCCGGCCAGGGAGTTGAGGAAGGCAGGCGGGTGGAGGGGGTGAAGGTGGGGGCCTGGCTAAGACTGCCCCCCACTCCCTGGTTTATTCATCTCAGGGGCTCTGTGACCCTCCAGGTACTGATTCAGACCCCTTAGAGGACAGAGACGGGCTTTGCATTTCTCAGCCCAGAAATGTCTCCTGACCAGGTGCCCCAGAAGTTAATTCCATCTACCCCTGCCCTAAGTCTTTCTAGACCTAGGATTCTAGCACCATGGTCTGAGTAGGCCTTGTCTCCCCTTCTTCCCCACAGCCTGCCGTGGAGGTGCCCCAGTATGTGGGTATCCGGCTTCTAGTAGAGGGCTCCACCATCAAGAAGCCCCTGGCGATGATGAGTCACCGGCGGATGGCCATCCGCCCAGCCCTCCCTCACCTGCTGGCCCCGAGAGGCTCTGGGGAAAGCAAGGACTCAGGAAGCTCGATCCACAGGTCAGCTTCTAGGAAAGTTGCTGGGGCCAGAAGCCTGGGGCACACTGAGAAGCCAGATTCCACTGCCACCACCTCAGCCCCTGGAAAGGGGAAGAAAGGCAAGGCGAAAAGTGCCACAGCCCAGGTCCGCCCCAGTCTCCGGAAGTGGGACACCCCCAGCACGAGGATGAGCTGCATTTTTACCATAACCTTAGCTACCAGGGACAGGCATCCCCACTCTTTGAACAGATTGCCATTGAGTCTGAAGAACCCCCAGGCCCTGGGTAAGACCCTTCCCCCAAACACCCCAGGGCCTCAAGACAACTTCTTCCTGTTCTCCAAGCCACTCCTAACCACCTGGGTTTGCCCCCCACCCACAGCCCCACCAGAGAGTCACCGGTAGTAAGTAAAAGCCACCACTTACAAAGTATTTTTAAAAACTGCACTACTGAATGAATGTGATCCACCCCATGCAAAGTAGTCACATGTGAGGCAGTTGTACTCATTTAGAAGATGCCAGGACTTAGTCCCAGGTTGATCTCACGCCAGAGCCCCAACTTTTCCTGCTGTAGTATTCTGTCTTTGCTGCCGTGCAAAGTTGCCTCTGAGGAAAAGGAACTAATATCTGTACAGCACATAACAGTTTAAACTGTGTCACTACCTGACCAGCTCCTTTAGTTCTCACAGCCTAGCGAGGGAGGTGCTATGATCCCCATTTTCCAGCCGAGGTATCAGGAAGTGTAAGGAAGTTGCCCGAGGTTGCACAGCTCAGAAGGGGCAGAGCTGGGATGCAGACCCAGGTCTGTTGGACTTCAAACCCTGTGTCCTTCCCATGGCCTCTGGAGAAGGAACTGGGTGGGCTCCATCTGCCCTCATCTCCCCCTGCCTCCCCACCCTCCACTCACACCTTGAGGGGGAGCTGGTCAGCCTTAGCCCCTCCCCCACCCCCCTCACGGCCCCTCTTGCTCCCACAGCCCCTTACCATTTCCCAAGGCTCCACAGCAAGGCCTGGCTGCCTTCCCCCCATGTGCCCTGGCCCCAGGGGCGGGTCCTCAGACTACAGCACAGCAAGCTGGCGGGCACTAAGGCCCTGTCGACCACAGACAAGGCCTTGATGACTCTACCAACCGCCAAGGTTTTGATTTCCCTCCCACCTAACCCTGAGCTCAAGCTGACACCCAACACCCTGAAACCAAAAAAGGTGGGCCTTTACTGTGACCAGTACCCCGCTGGGCAGTGACTACCGGGGTCAGGGCTGGAGGGCACAGGTAGAGGGTAGCCCCCAAGCTGGCCTGTGCCCCAAGGGAAGGGCTTGCATCCCTCAGGACCCCCTTCCTGAACAGATTCCTGATCATCTCTCCTCCTTCTCCCCTCCTTTCACACGGAGGCTCTTGCTCCCCAGCACCTTCATGGTCCCCACTTTGGAAGTAATGTGTGGTCTCAACCCTTTGAAGACGGAAATCTTCCTAGCATCTATAGGAAGAGCAAGACCAAGGGCAAAGGCAAGGCCAGACTCTGTGACAGACCAAAGGCCGAGACACACCTCGTGACAACACTGAACCTTCCAGGACCTCTGACCCTTATCACAGACTGGGGTTTGGAGGGCACAAGGGACATATGGCCACAGAAGCTCTTGCTTCCATCACCACCCCCCTTATCCTGGATGCAGCACCAAATAAAAAAGAGCAAATGAGGTCTTCGAGGCTTGGCTCCTTTTCTGTTGGGAGGGTGAAGAGAGGGTATAGTGTGACCCCGTACTCCAAGGCCCAGGACAAGAGCCAGAGGCTGTCAGCAACTCCCCCAAAGCACAGCCCCGCACTCCCACCCAGTGACAACAGGAGACTCAGCAGAGAAGAGTGGACCTTGCTAAACCCCAGTCCTCTCCTGAGGGAGTGGGCCCTTCCCTTCCTCTGCAGGGGGCCAAGTCACCTCAAAAGGAAATATCCAACAAGCCCCTCTCATCTGAAAAAAGCTCAACATTCCTTAGATATAATGGGTTAAATGTTGGTATGTCTTCCTAGAACCTGTGGATATGTCTATTTGGAAAAAAAGGTCTTTGCAGATGTAAGTTAAAGTACAGATTTTGAGATGAGATCATCCAGATGGGGCCTCAATAACAATTGTCCTTACAAGAGACTGAAGACAATCGAGGAGGAGGCTGTGTGGAGACAGAGGCAGAGGTTGGTGTGATACGGCCACAAGTCAGAGGGTGCATGACCCACCAGAAGCTGAAAGAGGTAAGGAAAGATTCTCCCGTAGAGCCTTTGGGTGGAGCACAGCCCTGTCAACACCTTGATTTTGGACTTCTGGCCTCCAAAACTGGAAGAGAGAATCCATTTTGTGCTATTTTAAACCATTCAGGTTGTGGTAAATTTTTTTCCTATTTTTGGCTGTGCCACGTGGCACATGGGATCTTAGTTCCCCAACCAGGAATTGAACCCATGCCCCTTGCCATGGAAGTGCTGTGTCTTAACCACTGAACCTCCAGGGAAGGCCCCAGGTTGTGGTAATTCATTGCAGCGGGAAACACACTAGTCAAATCAAGATAAATACACTCTGATCCAGAAATTATTGCACAGCTGAAAGAGAAAACGCAGACAGGCAGACCCACAGCAGCACTGTGGTCACAGCCGATGACCTCAATGTCCATTAACGCTGGGTGGATAGACTGCAAGCCCCAGCATTCCAACTCCATGCCATACAACAGATGCATTTCCCAGGGTGGAGTGTGAACAAGTCACAAAAGGATATATATAGCACAGTTCCATTCCACAGGAATTTGAGAAACAAGCAAAACAAAATACATTGTTTAGGGATGCATGTATATGTGGTAACACTTTAAAAAAACAGACAAAGGAAGAATTCTCTCAAGTCAGGGGAGTGGTTTCCAACTGTGACTCTACACTAGCGCCCATTCTGGAGCTTTTAAAAAGATGTCTTCATC
The DNA here is from genome assembly GCA_917880005.1 of Nanger dama. NCBI lineage: Eukaryota > Metazoa > Chordata > Mammalia > Artiodactyla > Bovidae > Nanger > Nanger dama. Next base: position 44,139,655 of record CAKJTW010000016.1, read on the forward strand.
CCAGACTGGCAAGTGTCTTAGGGGTACAGTCAGGGGAGGCATGGGGATTTTTTTTTAAGCTTTCTGAGGGGGCAGGGAAGGGGGTTCTAGTAGTGAGGGTTGAGAATGGCTTTGTTCTAAGATAGAAGGATGCTTCTGTTTTGTGCCAAGTGGAGGTCATATGAGTGTCACCTTACAGTTATTCTTTAAATCACACATGTTTTATGCACTCTGTTTGATATGTTACATGTTTTTTTAAAGTAAAAGATCCAACATCTAAATGAGTAGTCAAATTCTTGGAGACAGAGAACAGTGGCTCCTGGGGCTGAGATGGGTAAGGGATGGGCAGTTGGTGTTTAATGAGAACAGAGTTTCAGTTTGGGTGGATGAGAAAGTTCTGGAGTTAGATGCAGAAGATGGTTGCACCACCGTGTGAATGTACTTAATGCCACTGAACTATACACTTAAAAATAGTGAAGATGGAAAGTCTACGAAGTATATTTTAGCACAAATTAAAGAAAAAAAACTCTAACATTTTCTCTCAGCTAGAATCGGGCCAGAAACAGCCAAACATAAAGACCACATATTGAACTCGGCAGAAAGCACAGTCCATGATAAACATTTTCTTTCTCAGCAAATCCTGAAAATGATCCTGTGAGGTAGGTACTTTTATTATTTCAAGCCCAAAGAGGTGAGGTCATTTGCCCAACACCACACAGCAAATGGCCTTAGGATGCGATCTCAGGTCTATCCCACTAGAGCGCCCAGCATCTTACACAGCCTAACTGCATGCTGAGCACTGACCACACTCTTCTTGGGCCTGACCGCAGCCCATTCGCCTCCCACCCCAACTGCTTTCCAGCAGGACTATTGGTAGTGGAGCCCCAGGCACTGCAGGGTCCTGGAGAAGTAAGAGGGCAGAGGAGCCAGAAGCTCAATGGGTGGGTCCCTGAGCCTGGCGCCTGGGAGGCGAAGACAGTGCAAATGGAGGTGCAGGGGCAACCGGGCAGCCTGGGAGGCGGTCAGGCAGAGGCGGCTGAGGAGGGCTTCATCCAGGACCTGGGGGCGGAGAGACATGTCAGCATTCAGCCGGGGGAGTTCACAGCAGCGCTCAGCAAAACAAGAGCGAGGCAAATACTGTCCTCCCTCTGCATCCGTGTTCTGCGTGCCTCTGCACACGTAAATACCTTCACACTCACACATGCACACTCACACTATAGCATAGACCAGCTGCTGCTGCTGCTTCTGCTAAGTCGCTTCAGTTGTGTGCAACTCTGTGCATCCCCATAGACTGCAGCCCACCAGGCTCCCCCGTCCCTGGGATCCTCCAGGCAGAACACTGGAGTGGGTTGCCATTTCCTTCTCCAATGCATGAAAGTGAAAAGTCAAAGTGAAGTCACTTGGTCGTGTCTGACTCTTAGCGACCCCACGGACTGCAGCCTTCCAAGCTCCTCTGCCCATGGGATTTTCCAGGCAAGAGTACTGGAGTGGGGTGCCATTGCCTTCTCCGATACACCAGCTAGGGTTCACCACATCAGCTTCCTAGGCATCTTGCTAAACTGCATTCCCCAGCACCTCCTGCAGGTTGGGGAGGCTGTGATTGAGCCCCACTCAGCGCAACAGGAGTGTTGAGTGTGTTTCCCGCTTCCTGACCTGGCCCGAGAAACCAACACCTGGACCCCCTGCCCCCGCCCCCATGAACCTGCCCTGTCTCCTCTGCTGACCAGATGGCAGTAGCCAGGGGACCCCCAAGTGACTTGTTTGGATCAAAGCCTGCCCCTACCCCATCCCATTAACTGGACTTCACACAGAAGGAAATTGTTGTGTTAATACTCTGGTATTTGAGGTTTTTCTGTTAAAGCAGATAGTGTTACCAAAATACACAACCTCTTAAACCCGTTATAGAATGGCAGACTTAGAAGGACCTTTAGAAATCATCTGGTTTGATTTCGTTATTGAACAGAAGAGACCCATAAGAGAGGGTGTCACTTAGGGCCACACAGCAAGACAGGGCTACTGGTAGCTTTGGAAGCCTAAGTTGTGTAGCTGACGTCTGGAGATCCTATCCATCCTTCCACCCCTACAAGCCCCAGCCCACCCCCAGAAGGCCACAGGCAGGTGGGCTTGGGTACCTGTCTTTGGGGCTTGGTGCTCTCGACTGGCAGAAGAAAGCGCTGTCCGAGGACAGTGCCCACGCGGGCAGAGTATGTGTGATCCCCAAGCACAGGGCAGAGCTGCAGGGCCATGTGTGCCTGTAGCTGGTTGGGAAACACTAGAAGACAGGAGAGATGGGACAGATGGCAGGCAAGCAGTTAATTCTGTCCCACCCAGTACTGCCGCGCCTCCCCACCCCATTCTCAGATGGTGTGGTTTCAGTGAGGTGGACACTACCACCCCAGCCTCTGGACTGAGGTTGGGTCAGGCAGAGCTGTCAAGCCACCAGCCTTGAGACGCAACCCTGAATTTTTTTGTGTTGCTTCTGGGAATGAAGAGCACTCTTTCCTGCTGTGGAGTGAGCCTGGAGCTGCTGGAGCACCTGCACCTCTGCCTCCACGAGGGACAGCTGCTGTTCCTATGGGAGGAAGAAGCCAGCACACAGGAGGTGGAAAGAGAGGGAGAAATTGCTTTCTGATGACATCCTCCAAGCCCGAACTTTTTTTTTTTTTTTTTGGCTGCACTGGGTCTTCATTGCTGCATGCAGCCTTTCTCTAGTTGTGGAGAGTTGGGGCTACTCTCTAGTTGTGGTATACAGGCTTCGCATTGCGGTGGCTTCTGTCATGGAGCATGGGCTCTAGGATGTGCAGGCTTTCAGGAGCTGCAGCATGCAGGCTTGGTAGTTGCAACTTGCTGACTCAAAGGGGGAGGGCTTCAATAGTTGCAGCACAGGGGCTCCTTAGTTGTGGCTGGTGGGCCCCAGAGCGTGCACAAGCCTGAACTTCTAAGTTATATATGAGTCATTAAATTGCTCTTTTGGGTGACACTGACTTGAACTTGTTTTGGGGAAACATAATGGGTATGAAATGGTTCACGTATGTAAACTTATTAATACTCCTGAAAACCCTATAATGTGAGACCTAACATCCTTCCACCTTATAGACAGGAAAACCGCAGCTCAAGAAGTAACTAGCCCACCACAGACTGGGATTCAAACCCAGGAGCTTTCCCATCTACTTTCATGTCTAGCAATATGGTGGACTGGGTAATCTAAAAACCCATCTTTTATTAACCACTTAGAAACACTGGAAAACTAACAATCATCCTTTTGAATACACAGCTGGACACAGGGAAAAGTAAAGTCCCCTGGATGAAAATACATAAAGAAAAATCCAGAGCACAAGAGAGTCAACATTTCACCTCTTCTAGGGGTATTTCCAATCTTGGGGCCAAGGGGGCTTGGGTTTAAGTAGTGACAAGGGGCCAGGGATGAGGCTGTGGTGCCCAAATGAAATCTGAGAGGCTACATCTTCCGTCCAAGGGTGGAACAGGAGAAAAAGCCAGCCACCAAGGAAGGCAGGTGAGCTCTGTAGGTATGCATGAGGGGAATGAAGATGAATTCCAACCGCGAGCTGCTCTCACACAGGCTTGGGGTTCTAATACCACTTGAGTGGTCTGTGAACTTCCAACTGAGGTGTTAATCTCTAGGTCCTGAAGCACTGATGTGAGCCCACTCAGCAGAAGCAGGGCAGAACCTCTCAAGTCCCCACCGCCAATGAGGCAGTAAAGGATTTCCACAGATGAAGACCCAGGACAACCTGAACCACAGAGCAATAAGGAGACATTCCACCAAGGGGAGCAAGTCTGCAGAAATCACAACAGAATTAGACCCTTAGAATCTCAAAAGAATTATAGAAACACCATATAGGTGTGCTTTACATGAGTAAAGACAAACAAGAACAAGTAATGAGAGAAAAAAATAGATGCCATCGCTAATTGGGTTCAAGGCTAGGAAAATGGATGGATGACAAGCACAGGGAAGGAGGTGATCAATAAAGAGGCTTGCCCAGAGCATGGACCGTCAGTTGATGTGTGTTCTTGGCCATTTGGGATTTATAGGTAAAGAAAAAGTTGACAGATCAGCAAGAGAAGGTGCAAAGCAATCTGAAGACTGATCAGGTCATTTAATTCTTGGAAAAACTTGAATCAGTGGCTGTTGGTCACCTTTACTTACTGGTGTGAAAAATAAAACCACAGGATGGACCACAGCAATTAGTAAAACTTTAAATCAGAAAGGCAGGGTGGTGGTCCACGGTATGTGCAGTAAAGGTGGTTAGATGCGTAATGACTTGAATATCCTTTGAGATCTGAGATTTTAGCATCATGCTTTATTGGGTTTGAATACTGTTCTCATTAGTTTTATTGTAGTCTAGACAAAAATGTAAGGACTTTGGGAGTTCCCTAGCGGTCCAGTGGTTAGGACTCTGCTCTTCCATATCTGTGGGCCCAGCTTTAATCCCTGGTCAGGTAACTATCCCTCAAGCCATGCCATGCAGCCAAAAAAAAGAGGCCGATTTAATAAGAATGAGCAAAACATTGGTTAAAAAATGCAGGCAAGGGCTTTCCTGGTGGTCCAGTGGTTAAGAATCTGCCTTGCAATGCAATGGACACAGGTTCCTGGTCGAGGAAGAGCCCACATGCAGCAAAGCAACTAAGCCCGTGTGCCACACTACTGAGCTGCAACTAGAGCCCATGCTCCGCAACCAGAAGCTGCTGTGATAGGAAACTCGCCACCACGACAAAGAGAAGCCCTCACTCTGCGCAGCAGGAGCCCACGTGCAGCAGCAAAGGCCCACCACAGCCAAAAACTAAAAGTAAATAAACAAATCTTAAAAAAAAATGCAGGCAATACGTCTAGAAGTATTCTAAAAGCTCACTTACTTTGCGGCTGGCAGGAATGAGTCACTATTTTCAAGCTGACTTGTGCCTTTGTGTGGACTGGAGGAAAGCACCGCTCCCTTGCTGGGTGCAGTCCTGCCAGGGCCCTCAGCAGAGAGAATATGGGCTGCTCTTAACAGAGCTATGGGCACTGGGCAGCCCTGGCTGCTTGACTGTTAGATAGGAACACTCACAACTTTTGAAGACCAAAGATTGTAAATAAATGTTTTAAAATTTTTGGGGGAGGCTACTTTTGTTAAAAGCATTATGCAAACTAAAATGTTTGATGTGAAAGAAAAAACAGATGCCCTATTTTTTAAAAGGCCACCTGTATTTGTAAAACAGTCAACTTGAATTTGTAGACGTAAACAATACAATCTATGGGTAGATTAAACCAGGTTAGATCCAACTGAAGAGAAAATTACTCAGCTGGAAGGTACGTCTGAAGATTACCCAGATATGCAGCAAAGATAAAGACGTGAAAAATGTGGAAGAAAAGGTGAGACACAGCAGGTGAATGAGAAACTCAGACGCTATCAGGCATTCAAAAGGGAGGATGCAAGAGGCACAGCATGTCAAGAACTTTTCAGGATGGATTAAACAGGTTAATCTTCAGATTCAGCAAACACACTGAATCCTAAGAAATAAAACTAAACCCACACACCTCGATTCATCACAGTGAAACTAGAGAACATCGAAGGTAAAGAGAAGATGCTGAGAATAGTAAGAAAAAATATAGGTGAGCTGCAAAGGGGTGACCATCAGACTGACTGGAGAAGCACTGCTCACTCCAGGTGGAGCTGGTCACATGCACCCTTACAGTCCATCAAAGACTCCCCAGGCCGCCACTGAAACTGCCACCTTCCTCCCATTCCCTGCCTCCCCAACCAAATACAGTTTGTCAAGTCTGGCTGGGGCTCCAGACCCACCTGTCAGTGGCTGCAGCTGGACCAGGGCACAGCCAGAGCCCATGGCAACCACACGGAAGTGGCTAAGGGTCCTCTTGACACCTTCCATGATGTCCTTTCGGGATGGGGACTGCACTGGAACAACCTGTGGTGTCAGCCCCCAAGGGTGAACAAGCTTCACACACACCTGGGAGCTGCCCACAAACCCTACCTGTTCCCACCAGACCCAGGACAAGGGCCACAGTATAGGCAGTGGTCACTCACCTGTTTTAGGGGAATGAAGGGCCAGCCACCCCGTATCTATACTCTTGACTCTTCTGGAGGGGTATGTCTGAGGGTCCCCTCTTCCCCACCCAGGCCCTGACTCACCAGATTGACCCCATCAATGTGTTCCAGTTTCAGAGCTGCTTGGATCTTCCCTTCAGAAGTAACTGGGATCCCATCAGTGACAGCACTGAGAAAGAGGCAGGGGAAGGTCACAGAGTTGTTTGCTGGGACCTCCCCACTGCCCTGAAGCCCCCAGCCCTTCTCACTAGTACGTGGCTGTGGGTCTCCTGGCTCTCTGTGAGTGAGTGAAGAACTTCTGGAGGCGGCTTGCTGTCTGGGGACAGCTGGAGAGGAGCACAAGCCCCGAGGCCTCCCTGGAGAAAGACAAATCACAGAAGTTAAAATCCCCTGGGACCACCCGCAAAAAAAAGGAAACCCTGAGGAAGAAACATGGACCTGCTGAAGGCCGAGGAGTAACATCTGGACTACAACGCAGACCTCCTCCTGAGAAACAAGTAAGTCTTCCCCGTGTTTGATAATAAGAGTATATAGCTTAAGCATGTTTCTCATTTTGCTCTGGCTCCCAGGGAGCTCAGTTGTGTCTGACTCTTAGCGACCCCATGGACTGTGGCCCACCAGGCTCCTCTGTCCATGAGATTTTCCAGGCCAGAGTGTTGGAGTGGGGTGCCATTGCCTTCTCCCACTGAGAGTCTACTAATGCAAGCTTATGAGTTTGTGGAACTGCAGAAACATCTCATCTCAAGCACCATCTCTAACGATGGCTATTAGAGGAAAGAGTATCACAGATCAGTTAACAATGCCAGCTATGAATACTGGACTGGAGAAGTGACTATACACTGAGCACAGATGTTATGAGTTCTGTTTTATGATTAAAGAAACTAAGGCTCAGTGACACCTAAGATCAGTTTGTGCATAAGGATTTGAACCCAGATCTGTCCACTTCCTCCTCTTTGTCTTTGTTTCCTACCTCTCTGATCCCAAAGCAGCCAGTGGAAAATGTCTGTTTCTTCCTAAGTGGCTCTGCCCCCATCCCAAATAGATGCTTATCTTCCTACCTTTCTATCACTTCCACCACTTACTTCCCAGATGCTCGGACAACCTGGAGCTCCTGCTCCCCAAGCCCCAGGGACCGGCTCAGTTCTGGCAGCACTGACGACAATGTCAGCTCTCCTGGTTTTCCTAGGTGAAAAAAAAAAGGAAGAGTACAAGTTGCTCTCAGAGGTAACATCCCTTCTCTTTGATACTGTCTGTTCTCAGACACATCAAAACCCCTTTCACTGCATCTCTTTTCCCTGCCCATACCTGTCACTGGCAGACCCTGTGGCTTGTTCAGTGTCACCAGAGGTCCTGAAACATGTAATACATAAGCGTCAGCAACAGCAAAAGCAATTTACAAAGACTTGCTCAATTCATATTATCATGTGGTCCCAGTACAACTCTCACACAACTCTCATACAGGAGTTATCAACCACACCCTGAAATGAACTTCTTTCTGAATCTTGCATATGCTCAGCTTGCTGCCTCAGCCTCACGACCTTTGCACTTGTTGCTTTCCATGTCTCAGATTTTCACATGGCTTGCTCCTTATATCATCATGGCTCAAATGTGATCATCACAAAGAGGCCTGAGTCTCCAATCTGATGTCTGCTCCTTTCTTGCAGATCCTTACCACCGCTGTTTTATTAACAGTACTGATCACTAGAAAGTACTTTTTTCATTTATTTTCTGGTTAATCATTTTCTCTCACTGAAATGTTGGGTCCCTGAAGGCAGGAACCATATTTATTTTGTTCAGCACCGGACAGCCATGTTCTAGAGCAGTGCCTGGAACACAGCCTGTGCTCAATAAATAGCTGAGAAAATTCATAAGTCACTTGAGACTGAGGCACAGAGACATTGTTATTTTCCTGAAGCCACACAGTAAGCTGATTACACAGCTAGATATGACTCCAAAGCCCGTTTTGTCCCCCAATATATTAACACTTTACTGAGAGTCTGCTGCTGCTGCTAAGTCACTTCAGTCGTGTCCGACTCTGTGCGACCCCATAGACAGCAGCCCATAAGGCTCCGCCGTCCCAGGGATTCTCCAGGCAAGAACACTGGAGTGGGTTGCAATTTCCTTCTCCAACGCATGAAAGTGAAAAGTCAAAGTGAAGTCGCTCAGTCGTGTCCGACTCTTAGCGACCCCATGGACTGGGGCCCACCAGGCTCCTCCGTCCATGGGATTTTCCAGGCCAGAGTGCTGGAGTGGGGTGCCATTTCCTTCTCCCACTGAGAGTCTACTAATGCAAAAATCTCTGGTTATTTACACTCTCCCTCCCCACAGTTGCATCCCATGATGCTAAGGCAGAGAGATTACGTGGCTGGTCCCACATGGTACGTGGTTAGTACGTGGCTAGCTGGTCCCACGTACCACGGCTACGTGGCTAGTGAGGTTCATGAGTGGGAGAACCAGGATTTGACCCCACAGGTTTTAGTATTGTACCGAACCAGATCCTCAGAAGGCTCGGGTGAAGACTCCTGCGCCTTCCGGGTCTCTCGGCACCTGGCCCTCCCACCCCTCACCTTTACGGTCCACCACAGCCGCCCTTAATACATCGACCAGTTCTTCCCGACTGAAGATCCCCGGTCTCAGCAGTCCTGGGAAACGCTGGTCACCCGGGAATCCGACGGTTTGCTGGCGCCTCGACGTTGCAGCTGATGCCTGGGAAAGGTTAGGTAAACAGGGGTATCACTGCTTCCGGAGGTGGCGCCCATTCTTATCTCCCCACACATCTTCCCAAACCCTGCGGCTTATGAATGCTTCAGGAAGCCTGGATTGAGCTTCCTGAAATCTCAGGTTCTACTGGCCCCAGTGTACAGAAGAGAGAACTGAGGCTCAGAGAGGTCTACGACTAGTTTAGGGTCACAGAGCAGAGATGAATTAGAACCCATATCTAGATCTCTACCTCCCCCGCCCCAGCTCCTGCCCCTCCCCTTCTACACAAAGCGGGGCAGAGGTTGTGTAATCACCGGGCCTTGGTGCCAAAGCCTGCGGCTGTGGGCGTTGCACGGATCCCCAGACCCCGCCGCCAGCCACCCCAGGCCTGACCCAAAACCCGACAGCCACCCATCTCCGTAGCGAAGACGTGCACTTGTGTCCGGAAGGACTACCCCGGGATCTCCCACAGCACGCTGATTGGTCAGATTGACTGTCAATCGAAATAGCGAGGCTCCAAGTGGTGAGAAAGCGGAGCTTTGCTTTTACCCGGGAAGGAAATGCAGAAGTTCATGATCTGTAACTTTGAGGAAAGCGAAGCACGGAGCCGAGGAGGTATTTACTGCAGGTCAGGGGACCGGTCTTAGGACAAAGCCAGGTTTTCTGCTCCTCAGTGCAATTCTTTGGAGTCTTTTGACTTAAAAAAAAAAACCGCCACTGTGCACAATTTTGTAAGGCAAATTGGAAAAAACAAAATCGCACTCGTTTGTCCAGTGAACCTGCTTCAAAGAATACAGCCTGGTGCATAATCCAAAAGGGGAAGAAAAAAAGGCCAAAGGCAGAAACAGGTTCACTACAGCATTACTTATAAAAGTAAAAATAAATCTCAGAACTGTAAACAAATTGTCCTGTGATTAGATGCATAAGGACATAAATTCACCCATTCAACGTTTTTGAATGCTAACTCTATACTATGCCTTGGCATATGTGAAACTGGAAACAGATTAACAAAGAGGCAACTAAAATCCCTCATGCCAGGGCACGCAGCCAAAACAACAACAACAAAAATTAAGCCAAAATATAAAAGACTATGATTCATTTAAAAAAATAATAATAATAAGTAGAAGTAAAAGACTGTAAAAGACTGATTTTAGTTACATGACCTTTTGGGAAAGTCAGTGGTTGACAGTGACAAGGGCTGGAGTAGGTGAGGGAATGAGAATCTACTAAAAATGGGCATAAGGGAACTTTTGGTATACAATGATTACATACCTATGAATCTGCCAAAAACTGAACTAAATACCTTAAAAGGTAGATTTTATTGTATGTAAATTATACCTCAAGAAACTTAATTTTTAATTCAAAGATTTAAGTAGTCTATTTTAAAAAATAATTTTTAAGTTGCTATGTTGTATTTTCATTTTTATTCAGTTCAAGAAGTTTTTTTTTTTTTTTTCCTTTGGCACTACCGCATGAAGGATCTTAGTTCCCTGAGTGGGGATCAAACACACCCCACTGCAGTGGAAGTGTGGACTCTTAACCACTGGACTGCTGGGGAAGTTCCTAAACAGTCAATTTTTAAATAAATATGCACAAATTCAGACAGGACTGGCAAGAAATTTGGCAAGGATGCAAGTGATTTTATCTTGTTTGGGGCTCAGACATGAGTGTGCTGTGTGTCAAAAGGCCCCACTGTATTTTAGAACCTCTCTTCTGAAAGATCTCCTGTGCATTCATAATATGCAGCCTGAATAAAGACGAAGGGACAGGACACAACCTACTTTGCCGACAGCAGCCCTCTCCACCACTGGCCCCACTTGGCCCCAGGAAGGGCCATTCCCCCACTTGGACTGGCCCCTGGCCTGCTTGAGGCTTGAGCTCCCTCCAAACGCCCCAGCCTCATCAAAGTCTGCCCTCTACTGTTCACTGCCTAAAACTGATGTGACTGTTAAATCTCCAAGCTTCAAGAAGGAAAGAAAGAAACCTAATTTTCTCTAGGCTGAGAGGGCTCAGTGGAAAGAAACAGTGATCAGCCATTTAAGACTCACATGTGAAACTCAGATTGTCAGGAGGAAGGTAAGTTGGGACAAATTCCAAACTTTAGCCGCCCCCAGCCCAACTCAGTTTATGACTAACTCCACAAGAAGAGCAGGGAAGCCACAGCCTCAGCAACAGTCGAAAGGGAGTAGTTTCTGTGCTATGTAAACATCATGCCTCATGCCAAAGGCCCGCCCCATGGACCCAGGACAGCACTGAGCCAGCCCTCCTACCATAAATGCAAGAGCAGGAAAGCCCAGAATAGAAATGTTCTTTGCTAGCTCTGGCAGCTTCTCCTACACATGGCTGCAAGGTGTGGGTCAGCTGCAGGGAGTGGGTCAGCTGCCAGAAATAACCCTTTACACTTTAACTTTGGTAACATAGGCCTTTGTCTTAGTATTTAATAAACCCAGGTAGGCCTTATAGTTAGTCAGAAATGACATGTATTTGAAACCCTAGTCTTTCGTGCTTGTCTTCTTTGAGTTGCCCAGTACTGAAAAATGCCAGCTTATACTGAGAAACTAATACTTTGTGGCTACCCAAGAGTGCATTTTGAAATCCTGAGATTGAGCGTTCTGAATACGAAAGAAAAGCTGTCTAGCAAGGTAGGGAAGGCTTCGATGGAGAGTTGCATTGCAGCTTGACTAGTCCTGTCCCACTTACACACTTAAAAGATTGTAGTAATATGTAACATTGAGAAATTAGAAGAGTGCCTTCATCCCACCCTCCCAATCAAAGCCCTTCTTTTTTAAAAATTTTTTTAAAACTTGAAATATAGTTGATTTCCAGGTGGCTCAGTGGTAAAGAATCTGGTTGCCAATGCAGGAGACATGGATTCTATCCCTGAGTGGGAAAGATCTCCTGGAGCAGGAAATGGCCACCCACTCCAGTATTCACACCTGGAAAATTCCATGGACAGAGGGAGCCTGGGGCCCTCTGGGGCCCACAGGATCACCAAGATTTGGACACGATTGAGCACAAGCTCAATCCTCCTCCCTCCCTCCTCCTGCTCCTCCTCATTATCTGAGGCTCTCAGGTCCTCAGGACTTAGAGCTAGATCACGTTTTCTCTGGGTGCCATGTTCTGTGTGTGTTCTCATCCAGTCTGGCTTTAAGACTCCACTCAATAGACAAATATCCTTGTGCACTGAGTGTGTGCCAGGCACTGTTCTAGGTCTGGACAGAGAGCAGAGAACTAAGAACTCTGTCCTCATAGAGCTGACACTCTAGTACAGAAGATGGACCATGTACAACCAGTATATAGTATTAGGTCAGTGGATGATAAATGCCATAATGAAGGAAAACCTGGTGAGAAGAGTTATTGGAGTGTGTGGTTATGAGTTGCCAGGCTGCTCTTTTAGGTGAGTGGGCATAGTAGGCATTTATGAAGATATTGAATGAAGTGAATAGGCTGTATGATGAAAACTCTGGAATTCCTGCCTCCGGAGTTGATCTCTGTTGGGGTCCAGAGTCAAATCCAACTGCCTCCTGATCTCTCCCTCCGGACCACCCCCGCACACACACACACACACAGTGATCCTTCCTCATCTTTCCCATCTCAGTCAATGGCACCACCTTCACAGATGCTCTTCACAAAACACTCATGAATCCACCCACTCTTCCTCTTCTGTAGGGCTACCTGGTCCAGATCCATCCATCCATCTCAGCTGGATATCTGCCATAAGCTTCTAACTGATTCCTGTTTCCATTCTTTCCCTCAAAGCCTGTTTTGGACTAAACTCAAACTAAGATACCGTTGAAAGCTTCTCTTCGGTAGAAACAAAGACTCCAAAACATCACCTCCAAAGCCCTGCGAGCTCAGACCCTTTTCTACCTCTCCAGCCTCATCGTCTCTCACTCCAGCCACTGAGAACTTCTCCCAGTCCCTCTTGGTCATCTCAGGGACTTCCCCCTTACATGTCTCAAGTCCCCCAGCCCTGAACTGAGACCAGAGCACAGCCTGGCACACGGCAGTCCTGTGCTCAGTCTATGCCACTCTAAGCCTCAGTTTCCTCAACCAGAAAATGGAGATAATGGCACCTGCTTTTAGACATGATTACACCCTGTGGAGAATCTCCCTGGAAACTTTAGCAGAGAACAACTGTACTAGAAGGATGCTGGGTAGCTTGGAGAATTATTATGGAGGGACCATGCTAAAAACATGAAGGAAGTGAGCTGGGCAGCCAGGGCACAGTCAAGGTCAGCCGGTCCAGGCACCACGGCCATTGGAAGCACACACTAGATGCTGCTTCAGGCCCTGCAGAAGGAATTCTAATCTGACCTGTGTCTGTTTGTTACCTGCTCTCTAGGTGTGTGTCCAGGCCCCACTTGTGGGGCAGGTCCAATATTTATCTGACCTTTTAAGTTTCGTATTAGGGTGAAGCTCAGTCTGTCACAAATCCACAATGGGGACATCTTCAAATATAGTGGGGAGTTTAGGTTCTCAGTGGTTCCCCTCCCCTAGAGATGTCCATCACACAAGGCCATAGTGCTTTTAGGAAGATTAAATGGGATAGCACCAAATCCAGGAATTCTCAAACATTTCCACTAAAGGCTGAATAAATGGAATATATCCTGGCCAGGAGATCCAGCCTGGAGCCTGAGGCGGTAAGCTCATGTTGTTGTTGTTTAGTCGCTCAGTTGTGTCCAGTTCTTTGCTACTCCATGGACTGCAGCATGCCAGGCTTCCCTGTCATGTCATGTTATAATAAAACAAAACAAAACAAAACAAAACAAAACCCTGGCATTTTCCAGATGGCTCAGTGGTAAAGAATCTGCCTGCCAATGCAGAAGACACAGGAGATACAGGTTGGAAGATCCTCTGGAGAAGGAAATGGCAACCCACTCCAGTGTTCTTGCCTAGAAAATCCCTTGGACAGAGGAGCCTGGCGGGCTACACTCCATGGGGTCACAAAGAGTTGGACATGACTGAGTGCGCACGTGCACACTTTTAATAATATACCCATAACATATCATGCTTATTTCAAGACAAAATAATGGTTTCCTACTAATGGACTGTGGGCTTCCCTGCCCTATTTGCTTAATGACGCAGAGCAGTTTCCTTTGCGCATTATTTGAGCAACTTCTGGTTGACACCAAGAACAAAGCTTAAATTAAGTTTGTGGAGGAGAGGGAGGAGAAAGATGGGGTGCCAGATTCCCGTGGGAAGTGGGCAGAGGTGAGAAGAGCAATGGAGGGATTTGGGGCCCCTGCCAGAGTCTGCCAGGGTCAAGAAACAGAATACTCTGGAAGTGCTTCCTTCTCCCCAAAGCACCAGAAATAATCTCAAGCTCTTTTTTTTTTTTTAAGGGATTTGCATAACGAGTGATCCCAGACTAGTAATAAGGGTGTAACCGGGCCCAGTCATCTGGGTTGATGGGCAGCTGGCCCCAGCTCAGCATGGACATGCATCACTGCGGTCACTGGGTGCCCTGAGGGATGGCGTGCTGCAGGCAGCAGTGGACACCTGGGAGCACGAGGGGCAGGGGGCTGCAAACGGAACCAGGGGAGTGACTTCCCTTGGCAGTAGTGCTGAGAGGGTGTCACTGGCTTTAAGGCTGGTCAGGGCCAATGTAGGGAGGGGAAGAGACCTGAGGGACCCCCTCCCCCATACACACACACCATGAGCAGCTCGGTGGCCCAGATGGGTGGTTTGGGGGAACTTTGTTCCCTGAGGAAGCTCACCCTCCTTCCAGGCAAAGCACTTGAGGGATTTATGGAAACAGATACCGATTGTAGTGGGGGTGAGGAGATGGGCTTGAACTAAGCTCCGCCACCCCCACCACTTCTCCATCCCTGGTCAGAAGCAGGCCCAGAAAAGACCAAGTGGACAAACCCACACTAGCCCAGCCTGGCTCCAGAAGAGACCTCAGATGACAGCTCATCGGTTCTGTCGGCTGAGAAAAGGGCCCTGAGGACTTGGGCTGCAGCAGGGCTGCTGTGGACACACCAGTTATAAGCGGTCATATGTGTCATGCTCACTGCAGGTTGAGCTCTCCTGTGGATTCATATGTTCCTCCCAGAAGCCCCTGCACTGTACACTCAGTGTCCCCATTTTCACAGGCACAGAGATGTTAGCTGGTCAAGATCACACAGGTGTAGGTGGCAGAGCTGGATTTGAACCCAGTCATGGGGGTTCAGGACCCTGAAATCTGCCTGGGTTTGGTTTCTACCTTAGACCCAAAGGGACAGAGTGGCCAATGTATTTTGCAGCACCAACAGACTCACTAGGTGACATTATCTCCATTTCATCCATCTTCAGGGCTATTATTATTATTATCCTCCTTTTACTTTCACTTTATAGGTGATGAGACTGAGGCTCAGAGTGATCATTACGTCATTTGCTCAAGGTCACACAGTTACTCTGTCAGAGCCCAGATTTGAATACAGGTCTTTCTCCCTGTGAAGCTCAGCAGGTAATAGAATCTCAGTAAACACTAAGCCCCTTCCCTCTTCTCATGAGTCCAGGAATCATCTCCTGGCTCCTGTCTGTCCTGCTCTGGCTGCAGTGCCCCTGTCTCAACCACACCACTTCCTGTTGACAAGCCAGCAGAACATGACAGAGAGGGTGCAGATACTAGGGAGGGCTGACTGGAGCTTTGCCTTAATTTCCTGGGCTCATCAGCCATCCTACAGAGATTTTTCCACAGGAGACAGCCACACAGCCAAGGGTCACATAGACTGGCGGTTGATGCCTGGCCCTGGGATGAGTACCTGAGGCCAGTCAAGAGCAGAGTCCATTCTCTCTCCACTTAGAGGAGGACTGAGGAAGGCTGGGTCCGTAATTTTTCTAAGCTGGTCTAGAGCCAAAACATGGGAACATCTGGGCCCCCAGCTCTGTTCTGGATGTGGCTCAGGACACAGTCTTGTGGATGGGGGAAAATGCATCAGCTAGAGTCACGCTGCTTGGAGGAGGCTCTGGCTGACCAGCTCAAGATGGAGCCTTTGACCACAAGCCCCCAGGAGACAGGGAGCCCAGGCCAGGCTGAGAGCAAGCAAAGCGCCTGAGGCTTGGGCACCAGGGATCTTCTCCATCAACTTTGTGTGCTAAAGGGCTGGGGGAGGCCCTGACCATGCAGCAGTGGGCTTGGGGGCTACAGCTCTCTCTCCCAAGATCCCAGACCCCAAGCCACCTCCCTTCCCTCTGCCTTTGGAGACAGGCCTGTGGGGGCATCTCTCAGCTCCTCCCCCAGCCTGTCCATCGAGGCTGTAGGGAGCATGGAGGCCATCTGGTCACCTATCCCTCCCCTGACTCCTTCTTCTTTACTTTGTATATTTTTGAAAATTAAAATTTATTTTCTTAAAAAAAGTAATACATTTTCAAAGTTTGAAACCAAAGTGCTCTAAAAGCCACACCCTTAGAGACATCGCTTCTACTTGAGTCTCCATCCACTCTCCCCTCAGCTCCTCGCATCCTCCAGGACCAGGTGACTGCTCCACTGAATTCACAGGAGCCCTTCCCTTGTTTCTTCTTTTTCGTTTTGTTCAAGTCCTTATTTATTTATTTTTGGCTGGACTGCGTCCTTTCTTGCTGTGCTCCAGCTTTCTCTAGTCACGTGGAGCACGGGCCACTCTCCACTGCCGTGCGCTGGCTTCTCGTTGCGGGGGCTCTTCCTGTTGCGGAGCACAGGCTCTAGGGGCACAGCAATAGCTGCAGCACAGGGACTCATTCACTGGGGCTCATGGACCCTAGAGCTGGGGCTCAGAAGTTGTGGTGCACCAGGCTTAGTTTCTCCGAGGCATGTGGAATCTTCCCAGACCAGAATTTGAACCCATGTCCCTTCAATGACAGGCGGATCCTTATCCATTGCGTCACCAGGGTAGCCTTGCCCTTCCCTTGCTTCTTGATGCAAATCAAGCATATACAGATATATACAATTTTAGTTCTCTTTTTATTACATAAAAAATAGCATGCTACATGTCAATCTGTATCTTCAGTTCAGTTCAGTTCAGTCGCTCGGTCGTGTCCAACTCTTGGCGACCCCATGAATCGCAGCACGCCAGGCCTCCCTGTCCATCACTATCTCTCGGAGTTCACTCAGACTCACGTCCATCCAGTCTGTGGTGCCATCCAGCCATCTCATCCTTGGTCGTCCCCTTCTCCTCCTGCCCCCAATCCCTCCCAGCATCACAGTCTTTTCCAGTTAGTCAACTCTTCGCATGAGGTGGCCAAAGTACTGCAGTTTCAGCTTTAGCATCATTCCTTCCAAAGAAATCCCAGGGTTGATCTCCTTCAGAACGGACTGGTTGGATCTCCTTGCAGTCCAAGAGACTCTCAAGAGTCTTCTCCAACACCACAGTTCAAAAGCATCAATTCTTTGGCACTCAGCCTTCTTCACAGTCCAACTCTCACATCCATACATGACCACTGGAAAAACCATAGCCTTGACTAGACGGACCTTTATTTGCAAAGTGATGTCTCTGCTTTTGAATATACTATCTAGGTTGGTCATAACTTTTCTTCCAAGGAGTAAGCGTCTTCTAATTTCATGGCTGCAGTCACCATCTGCAGTGATTTTGCAGCCCCCCACAATAAAGTCTGACACTGTTTCCACTGTTTCCCCATCTATTTCCCATAAAATGATGGGACCGGATGCCATGATCTTCCTTTTCTGAATGTTGAGCTTTAAGCCAACTTTTCACTCTCCACTTTCTCTTTCATCAAGAGGCCCTTTAGCTCCTCTTCACTTTCTGCCATAAGGGTGGTGTCATCTGCATATCTGAGGTTATTGATATTTCTCCCAGCAATCTTGATTCCAGCTTGTGTTTCTTCCAGTCCAGCGTTTCTCATGATGGACTCTGCATATAAGTTAAAAAGGCAGGGTGACAATATACAGCCTTGACGTACTCCTTTTCCTATTTGGAACCAGTCTGTTGTTCCATGTCCAGTTCTAACTGTTGCTTCCTGACCTGCATACAGATTTCTCAAGAGGCAGGTTAGGTGGTCTGGTATTCCCATCTCTTTCAGAATTTTCCACAGTTTAGTGTGATCCATACATCAACGGCTTTGGCATAGTCAATAAAGCAGAAATAGGTGTTTTTCTGGAACTCTCTTGCTTTTTCCATGATCCATCGGATGTTAGCAACTTGATGTCTGGTTCCTCTGCCTTTTCTAAAACCAGCTTGAACATCAAGAAGATAACGGTTCATGTATTGCTGAAGCCTGGCTTGGAGAATTTTGAGCATTACTTTACTAGCATGTGAGATGAGTGCAATTGTGCGGTAGTTTGAGCATTCTTTGGCATTGCCTTTCTTTGGGATTGGAATGAAAACTGACCTTTTCCAGTCCTGAGACCACTGCTGAGTCTTCCAAATTTGCTGCCATATTGAGTGTAGCACTTTCACAGCATCATCTTTCAGGATTTGAAACATCTCCACTGGAATTCCATCACTTCCAATAGCTTTGTTCATAGTGATGCTTTCTAAGGCCCACTTGACTTCACATTCCAAGATGTCTGGCTCTAGATGAGTGATCACATCATCATGATTATCTGGGTCGTGAAGATCTTTTTGTACAGTTCTTCCGTGTATTCTTGCCACCTTCTTAATATCTTCTGCTTCTGTTAGGTCCAGATCATTTCTGTCCTTTATCGAGCCCATCTTTGCATGAAATGTTCCCTTGGTATCTCTAATTTTCTTGAAGAGATCTCTAGTTTTTCCCATTCTGTTCTTTTCCTCTATTTCTTTGCATTGATCCCTGAAGAAGGCTTTTTTTTTTTTTTAATCTCTTCTTGCTATTCTTTGGAACTCTGCATTCAGATGCTTATATCTTTCCTTTTCTCCTTTGCTTTTCACCTCTCTTCTTTTCACAGCTATTTGTAAAGCTTCCCCAGACAGCCATTTTGCTTGTTTGCATTTCTTTTCCATGAGGATGGTCTTGATCCCTGTCTCCCGTACAATGTCCCAAACCTCATTCCATAGTTCATCAGGCACTCTATCTATCAGATGTAGGCCCTTAAATCTATTTCTCACTTCCACTGTATAATCATAAGGGATTTGATTTAGGTCATACCTGAATGGTGTAGCAGTTTTCCCTACTTTCTTCAATTTAAGTCTGAATTTGGTAATAAGGAGTTCATGATCTGAGCCACAGTCAGCTCCTGGTCTTGTTTTTGTTGACTGTATAGAGCTTCTCCATCTTTGGCTGCATAGAATATAATCAATCTGATTTCGGTGTTGACCATCTGGTGATGTCCATGTGTAGAGTCTTCTCTTTTATCTATCACTTTGTTCATTTAGAAACAGCTACCTGTAAGTCAGACCTACTTTCTTTTCCCTTAATAAAATGAAATTTCATTCCTTATACCTTCTTTATTAAAAACACACATCCTACTTTGCTTAAACAACCATCAGCTGTCCTTTATATTAGCATTCTGTAGCTTTGTGACCATAAATACCTGTGATAATTTCTAAAAACATTTGTTTTCTTATAGAGAACATCTCAGAATGGCACCACACATATTCATTAATAGTTCATAATCTCTAGTTTCTCTGTAAGAGGAAGTTAGTGCTCAGTAATTAATGTTTCAGAAACTTATTTTATTTGGAAATGACCTAGCTATTTAGTAAACTTCCATCACTTAGTTTAACAAAACCCTAGAAATTCAAGTTGCCTTAATCTGGAGAGACTATTTCAAACAACATTCCTAAAGCATAATTATTCCTAATAGAGTTTATTTAAAAGCTCATATCTCTTTCACATTTTCTTTCTTGAAGAGTTTTTTGGACTCCAGTCTCTTTCCTCGGTGACAAAGTTGTGACAGATATAATAAGATTAAACTTATATCAAACCTAGGTATAATGAAAATGTTATTTAATATAAGTGACTCTTAGACATGTCTACAGTAATTAGATCGCCAAATAAACGTTACTACCAGATATTTAATACTGAATGTTTCCTAGTTTATGTGAACCTGAAATTCATTTAGGTTAATTTGTCTTATATTTAGAATTGTTTGATTTGTAAGTGCTTACTTTTCTTTAGGTCACTTAAACTAGAGCTCATTTACAACCTAACCTCAGCAATATTATCCAAAGACAAAGACATACACTGAGACATGCATAAATCCAGACAGACAGACATAGATCTCATAGTTATTTGCTTGAGATTAAAATGTCTCTTTGCCCCTCCCCCCCCCTTTTTTACTTGGCTTGAAGTTTTAATTTGCTCACAGTTGAAGTCTCAGGCAAAGTGGTCTGTATATTTCATGCATATGATAAGAGTTAACTTCAAACTTTCTCCTAGGCATAATTTTGTTTAACAAGCTAGTTTTTCATGCAAGAACCAGTTTTGTATTTCAAAAGATTTCATTTTAACCAGTTTCCTCCAGAGTCTACTATCATGGCCATAATGTCTTTCCCTTCTGTGGTCATAATCTGACAGCTAAATTTTAGAGAGTGCTCCAACTGGAACAACAGACTGATTCCAAATAGGAAAAGGAGTACGTCAAGGCTGTATATTGTCACCCTGCTTATTTAACTTACATGCAGAGTACATCATGAGAAACACTGGGCTGGAAGAAGCACAAGCTGGAATCAAGATTGCCGGGAGAAATATCAATAACCTCAGATATGCAGATGACACCACCTTTGTGGCAGAAAGTGAAGAGGAACTAAAAGCCTCTTGATGAAAGAGAAAGTGGAGAGTGAAAAGTTGGCTTAAAGCTCAACATTCAGAAAAGGAAGATCATGGCATCCGGTCCCATCACTTCATGGGAAATAGATGGGGAAACAGTGGAAACAGTGTCAGACTTTATTTTGGGAGGCTCCAAAATTACTGCAGATGGTGACTGCAGCCATGAAAGTAGAAGATGCTTACTTTTTGGAAGAAAAGTTATGACCAACCTAGATAGCATATTGAAAAGCAAAGACATTACTTTGCCAACAAAGGTCTGTCTATGGTTTTTCCAGTGGTCATGTATGGGTGAGAGAGTTGGACTATGAAGAAAGCTGAGCGCTGAAGAATTGATGCTTTTGGACTGTGGTGTTGGAGAAGACTCTTGAGAGTTTCTTGGACTGCAAGGAGATCCAACCAGTCCATTCTGAAGGAGATCAACCCTGGGGTTTCTTTGGAAGGAATGATGCTAAAGCTGCAGTACTTTGGCCACCTCATGCGAAGAGTTGACTCACTGGAAAAGACTGTGATGCTGGGAGGGGTTGGGGGCAGGAGGAGAAGGGGACGACCGAGGATGAGATGGCTGGATGGCATCATGGACTCGATGGACATGAGTCTGAGTGAACTCCGGGAGTTGGTGATGGAAGGGGAGGCCTGGCGTGCTGCGATTCATGGGGTCGCAAAGAGTCAGACATGACTGAGAGACTGAACTGAACTGACAAATTGACTCTGATAACAGGTGCTTACTGACTGGTAAAAGTTGTCCCAGCAGGAATTATCCTTCTGGGGAGATGAGGTATGGTCCTAATTTGATCAGAAGAATTTGGAAGGGAAAAGGAACTTGCAGGAGCAAGAGTATGTTGGTCCCTCTCCACACTGAGAGATAGAAATTTGAAGATGATTCTTTAGAATGTTGCTGCTGCTACTGCTATGTCACTTCAGTCGTGTCCGATTCTGTGCGACCCCATAGATGGCAACCCACCAGGCTCCCCGATCCCTGGAATTCTCCAGGCAAGAACACTGGATGGGTTGTCATTTCCTTCTCCAATGCATGAAAGTGAAAAGTGAAAGTGAAGTTACTCAGTTGTGTCTGACTCTTTGTGACCCCATGGACTGCAGCCTACCAGCTCTTCCATTCATGGGATTTTCCAGGCGAGAGTACTGGACTGGGGTGAGATGTTTTTGATCCTTCAGGCTTTTGATTATGGGAGAAAGTCCTAGATCAAAGGGGAACCTCAGAGTCCTTTCTTTGTGTCCAACAGTAGAGATCAAATGTGAATAGGAAAGGCCAAGTAAGGATCATCTAGGAAATCTGGATGGAGGGGGAGACAGTGGAGGGTGAGGGGATAGGATGGCCACAGAAGGACACATGGCTCGAGTCCCTCAGATCTGGATTCTGATTAAGCGCCATGAAGGACTGAACCAAAGGGACCTCTGAAAACTTTCCCTGCTTTGGCGGCAACCTAGTGTGCCCTTCAGAGGCCATTTTTCATCTCCTAATTTGTACTAAGGCTAGGTCTTTTTGAGATTTTTCAGGGTCAAATTTTTCCAGTTCCTGATAACATAGTCAAGGGGTGAGTCTGAGAGAGGCTCTTGGGACCTACCAGAATCAGCTCTTAGCCTGCATGCCAGAGAATGGGAGTTCTGAGAGTCATTGGCTGACAGAAAGGCATCCCTTTTGTCCCAGTGATCTCTCCATGCAGGTAACGGCACAGAATGGCTGACTGTCCCAACAGTCAGGTCTGATTGTGAGAGGTGATGCCGGGAAATTGTGTAGCTAAGACACCATGCATTAGTTCTAGGAAATCTAGAAGACCTCCTAGAGCTAAGACCAAAAGAGATGTTCTATTCATCAGTTGGGATTGGAATGCAAAAGTAGGAAGCCAATAGATACCTGGAGTAACAGGCAAGTTTGTCCTTGGAGAACAAAATGAAGCAGGGCAGAGGCTAACTGAATTTGGCCAAGACAATGTACTGGTTATAGCAAATATCCTTTGTCAACAGCCCAAGAGATGACTTTACACATGGACATCACCAAATGGTCAGTACCGAAATCGAATTGATTATATTCTTTGTAGCTGAAGATGAAGAGGCTGTATACAATCAGCAGAAACAAGACCTGGAGCTGACTGTGGCTTAGATCATCAACTTCACATAGCAAAATTCAGGCTTAAACTAAAGAAAACAAGGAAACCACTAGGCCAGCCAGGTATGACTTAAATCAAACCCCCATGAATATGCAGTGGAGGTAATGAACAGATTCAAGGGATTAGACCTTCTCAACAGTGTGCCTGAAGAACCATGGATGGAGGTTCATCATATTGCACAGGAAGCAGCAATCCAAACCACCCCAAAGAAAAGAAAAGCAATAAGGCAAAGTGGTTATCTGAGAAGGCTGTACAAATAGCTGAAGAAAGAAGAGAAGTAGAAAGCAAGGGAGAAAGGGAAAGGTATATCCAACTAAATGCAGAGTTCCAAAGAACAGCTAGGAGAGACAAGACAGCCTTCTTCAGTGAACAATGACTATAACTAGAAGAAAACAACAACAGGGGAAGATTAGAGATCTCTTCAGGAAAATTGGAAATATCAAAAGAATATTTTGCCCAAGTTCAGTCACTCAGTCGTGTTCGACTCTCTGGGACCCTATGGACTGCAGCATGCCAGGCTTCCCTGTCCATCACCATCTGCTGGAGCTTTCTCAGACTCAGGTCCATCACGTCAGTGATGCCATCCAACCATTGCATCCTTTGTTGTCCCCTTCTACTCCCACCTTCAGTCTTGCCCAGCATCATGTTCTTTTCCAATGAGTCAGTTTTTCACATCAGGTGACCACAGTATTGAAGTCTCAGCTTCAGCATCAGTCCCTCCAATGAATATTCAGAACTGACTTCCTTTAGGATGGGCTGGTTAGACCTCCTTGCAATCCAAGGGGTTCTCAAGAGTCTTCTCCAACACCACAGTTCAAAAGCATCACTTCTTTGGAGCTCAGCTTTCTTTATAGATCAACTCTCACACCCATACATGACTACTGGAAAAACCATCGCTTTGACTAGACGAACCTTAGTTGGCAAAGTAACGTCTCTGCTTTTTAATATGCTGTCTAAGTTGGTCATAGCTTTTCTTCCAAGGCGTTCCTTTCTTCACCCAAAGATGAGCACAATAATGGATAGAAATGGTACAGAGCCTAGTAGACACTGAAGAGATCAAGAAGAGATGGGAGAATACATGAAAGAACTGTACAAAAAGGATCTTCAGGAACTGAATTACTATGATGATGTGGTCAGTCACCCAGAGCCAGACATTCTGAAGAGTGAAGTCAAGTAGGCCTTAGGAAGCACTGCTGTTAATACAGCTAGTGAATGTGGTGGAATTCCAATAGAGCTAATCAAAACCCTAAAGGATGATGCCATCAAGGTGTTGCATTCAATATGTCAGCAAGTCTGGAAGACCCAGCAGTGGCCACAGGACTGGAAAAGGTCAATCCTCCTCTCAGTTTCCAAGAAGGGTGGTACAAAAAAATGTGCTAACCATCAGACAGTTGCAGTCATCTCCCATGCTAGTAAGGTCATGCTTAAAATCTTGCATGCTAGGCTTCAACATTATGCAAACCAAGAAATCCCAGATGTCCAAGCTGGGTTTAGGAAAGGAAGAGGAACCAGAGAACAAACTGCTAACATTCACTGGATCGTAGAGAGAGCAAGGGAATTTCAGAAAAACATCTACCTCTGTTTCATTAACCCTGCTAAAGCCTTTGACGGCATGGATCGCAACAAAGTACGGAAAGCTCTCAAAGAGGTGGGAATAGCAGACCATCTTACCCGTCTTCTGAGAAACCTGTATGCAGGCCAAGAAGCAACAGTTAGAACCCTGTATGGAACAATGATTGGTTTAAGATTGAGAAAGGACTATGACAGGGCTGTCTGCTGTCACCCTGTTTGTTTAGCCTATATGCTGAGCACATCACAAGAGATGCTGGGTTGCATGAGTTACAAGCTGGAATCAAGATAGGCAGGAGAAACATCAACAACCTCAGATATGAGGATGATACCATTCTAATGGCAGAAAGTGAAGAGGAACTAAAGAGCCTGTTGATGAGGGTGAAGGAGGAGAGCGCAAGAGCCAACTTAAGACTAAATATTAAAAAAACAAAGATCATGGCATTTGGCCTCATTACTTCATGGCAAATAGAAGGGGAAAAGGTGGAAGTAGTAACAGAGTTCCTTTTCTTGGGCTCTAAAATCACTGCAGATGATGACTGCAGCCATGAAATCAGAAGACAGCTGTTTTTGGCAGGAAAGCTATGACAAACGTAGACAGTGTGCTGAAAAGAGGCATTGCTCTGCCAACAAAGGTCTGTATAGTCAAGGCTATGGTCTTCCAAGTGGTCATGTGCGGGGGTGATAGCCAGACTATAATCAAATCAGAATGCCAAAGAACTGATGCATTCAAACTGTGGTGCTAGAGAAGACTCCTGAAAGCTCCATGGACAGCAAGGAGATCAAACCAGTGAATGTTAAGGGAAATCAACCCTAAATACTCATTGGAAAGACTCATGCTGAAGCTGAAGCTCTGGTATTTTGATCATCTGATGCAAACAGCTGACTCATTGGAAAAGTCCCTGAGGCAGGGAAAGCTTGAGGGTAGAAGGAGAAGAGAGCATCTGAGGATGAGATGGCTGGATGGCATCACCGATGCAATGGACATGAACTGGGGCAAACTTCAGGAGATGGTGAGGGACAGGAGACCTGACATGCCCCAATCCATGGAGTTGCAAAGAGTCAGACATGACTGGGTGACTGAACAACAACAAGGAACCATGGGACTTGGACAGGGAAAGACAGAGATTCCTGGGAGTAACTGGGTGACTCATCATTTGGTGATCCCCTGAAACATGGAAGGCACTTTCAGGATGGCTCAGAGGCAACACTTAGGTACTTGTAAATCAATCCAGACTGAAAGGGAATGAAATGAAAGAAACAGGGAAGATAGGCTGAAGAATCTGCCTTACAATCCTATAGGGAGACAGTGGCCAGGGGTGGTGGACTGTGATTTGTTTGAACCAATATGTGCCTGATATGGTACAACCGAAGTTGTCTCCCTCAGTGTGGATGCCCTTGTGGCCTTGTCCATTCCATGACCCACCCATCCCCAACCCATTATCCTTTCACAGAAGCCTTTCAGTGACAGGTGCCCTAGTGGTTTTAAGTGCCTGGCCTGTGCCCGCACAATACTGATTGGCCTAGTCCTCAGTTGGAAAGTACTAAACAAGAGAGGCCCTCACTCCTTTGGGTGGCAGCTATGGGACAGATTGAGCAGTTGGGCCTTTGGAACACATCAGAGGGTGACCCTGGCCAGAGTTCCTCAGCTGCTTCCACAGTCACTTGCCTGTTCATAGAGGGTCCCTATGAGAAAGGAGAGGCAAGGAGGTGGGGAAGAGACTCCAAGTCCTTGTACAGGCCACCAGAATGTTGTAGTCCATGCATGGGTTGGAAAAGAATTTCCAGACATGAGGCAGACTGAATGGAAAAGAGTGGGAGATGCTGTTAGAAAAGTGGACAGGTTCAAGGGAGAGCTAAACCTTTTCAAAGGCTAGCTGCCAACTTTTATAGCCTCAAGACACAGAAAATTCCTATGGGAATGGTGGCATTAGGTAATTGGTTAAGATGCTATAGGGTGGGTATTTTACCTAATGTGGGATCAGGCAACTGGCTGGTTTGGATCCAGAGGCATGGCAAGAGTTGCTATGGTGCTTGGTCAGTTCCACAGATTTTTATCCTGTGACTTTGGTACAGAGCTCCACACCTGTGACCTTGGTATAGGGCTCCACAGTAGTTATCAATAAGTGTGGTCCTATTACCATTTTCTTAATTGTTTTGGATTTATTTTTTGTAGATCTTTCCCTTCTCTTGTGTTTCCTGCTTAGAGATGTTCCTTTAGCATTTATTGTAAAGCTAGTTTGGTGGTGCTGAATTCGCTGAACTTTTGTTTGTCTCTAAAGCTTTTGATTTCTCTGTCAAATCTGAATGAGAGTCTTTCTGCATAGAGTATTCTTGGTTGTAGTTCCTTCCCTTTCATCATTTTGAATATATCATGCCATACCTCTCTCTCTCTCTTTTGCCTTTCATATTTTCTTTTTATTTCTCTTCAATAGTTGCTTGACCCAACATCTTTCTGTCTGCTCTATGCAATGAAAATACAAACTAAATGAGAATAGAAAAATAAATAAAGCACTAAATTGTACGAATTACAAGTCTATTCCAAAATATATTTACATTAATAAAATACGCATTTCAGTAAGAGATCTACAGTGAATGACTCTGCATTCTGGGAAGCTTCGCAACACCTAGGCAGGGCTGACATTCGTGGGAGAAGCTGAGAGACTTCACACCAGTCGCAGTTTGTAGGAGGTTTCTGATGGCCCATCTGCGAGCTACACTGAGCACATCATGAGCATCGCCTGTGCAGGAGCTTACTGGGAGGACGAGAAGCAGCTCTTACCTCAACGCTGAGTTCATTCTCATCAACAGCCTATTCAGTACAGTTTCAAAAAAGTAAACATGTTAAGGTAAGCAGACAACTGTTGAGAACCCCAGACACATTTTCTGGCTGTATTTATGCAGAACTCTCCAGCTACAATGGGTGCTCGTGAAGAGATTCTGCCTCACGACAACATGGTCACAGGGCTCAGATGACCCAGTGGGACTGAGGGGAGCCGAGGACTGGGATACAAGTCCAGTTTTGGTTTGAGGCATTTTTCTCATGCACAGTCCATGGACCTGCAGTCCTCTCCTTCTACCATCTGGCATGAATGTTGTCTGCAGCTTTATTCCAGAAGTCCTCCTTGTCCCACAAATGATGTTCTACAACTTCGATATTCAGTGGATCATCAAAATTCAACAGATCAATAAGCAAAGAGTTCAATCCCCAAACAACATGGTTCAGTGTCCTCGTAGGGGCCCAGCCAGTGCCGTCAACTGGATGCTCTCTCAGTAAGCTGAGACATATCTCTCCTGTCTCTGTATGTTGGGGTGCCAGATCCAGGCCAAGCATTTCACTTTGGGAGGCATCATGTTGTATGCATTGGGGACTTCAGTTTCAAACTGACATTTTCCACCCTGATAGTAACCCCTTCTCTGGGGTGGACAGTTAGCTGAAAGCAATGAAACTTGTTTGGATCAGGAAAATGCACTTTATATATACAAGGTAAATTAACTTCAAGTTCTGCAACCTCTTTAACAAGCAGCCTATCTCTCACAGACACTAGCCTAGTAGAGTCAGTGGCTGTGACTGACTCTTCCGCTTGTTTGCCAACATCAACATCACTACTACCTTTATCCTGGTCACCCTGAAACAGGCAAGGCCAGCCCAGTGCCCAACACCTTGCCCAGCTGGCCACAGGCAGCAAACCATGGCCCCTCACAGCCACACCAGCTCTGGCCATGCCATTCCCTTCTTGCCTGTAGAGTTTCTGTTGAGAAATCAGCTGATAACCTTATGGCAGTTCTCTTGTATTTTATTTGTCATTTTCCCCTTGTTGTTTTTAATATTTTATCCTTGTCTTTAATTTTCATGTTTGGTTACTATGTGTCTCGACGTGTTCCTCCTTGGGTTTATCTTGCCCAGAACTCTCTGTGTTTCCTGGACTTGGTTAACTATTTCCTTTCTCATGTTAGGAAAGTTTTCAGCTATTGTCTCTTCAAATATTTTCTCAAGTACTTTCTCTCTTCTCCTCTGGGACCCCTGTAATGTGAATGTTGGTGCATTTAATGTTATGCCAGAGGTCTCTTAGGGTAGCTTTATTTTTTTCATTCTTTTTCTATATTCTGTTTTGTAGCAGTGATTTCTATTATTCTGTCTTCCAGGTCACTTAACCGTTCCTCTGCTTCAGTTATTCTGCTATTGATACCTTCTAGTGTAATGTTCTGGAGAAGGCAATGGCAACCCACTCCCTCTTGCCTGGAAAATCCTCGGGGGTGGAGGAGTCTAGTAGGCTGCAGTCCATGGGGTCCCTAAGAGTCGGACATGACTGAGCAATTTCACTTTCACTTTTCAGTTTCATGCATTGGAGAAGGAAATGGCAACCCACTCCAGTATTCTTGCCTGGAGAATCCCAGGGGCGGGGGGAGCCTGGTGGGCTGCCATCTATGGGATCGCACAGAGCTGGACATGACTGAAGCGACTTAGCAGCAGCAGCAGCAGTGTAATGTTCATCTCTGTTTGTTTGTTCTTTAGTTCTTCTAGGTCTTTCGGCACACATTTCTTGCATTTTCTCCATTGGTTTTCTGAGATCCTGGATCCTCTTCGCTATCATTATTCTGAATTCTTTTTCTGGAAGGTTGCCTATCTCTACTTCATTTAGTTGTTTTTCTGAGGTTTTATCTTGTCCTTTCATCTAGGCATAACCCTCTGCTTTTTCATTCTGATTAACTTTCTGTGATGTGGTTTTCATCCTAGCTGCTGTGGAATTAGTGTTCTTCTTACTTCTTCTGTCTGCCCTCTGGTGGATGAGCCTAAGAGGATTGAGTAAGCTTCCTGATGGGAGGGACTGGTGGAGGGAAAACTGAGTCTTCTTCTGGTGGGCAGGGCCATGCTTAGCAAAACTTTGATCCACATATTTGTTGATGGGTGGGATTGTGCTCTCCCTGTTAGTCGTCTGGTCTGAGGCAAGCCAGCCCTTGGGTCTGTCAGCTCTATGGTAGGGTTAACGGTGACCTCCAAGAGGGCTTATGCCAGCATTTTCAAGGACTCCTGCTCCCATGCCCCTGTCCCCGTGGCAAGCCACTGCCAAACCACTCCTCCACAGGAGACCCTCCAACACTAAGAGGGGGTCTGGTTCAGTCTCTCGTGGCGTCACTGCTCCTTTCCCTGGGTCATGGTGCATGCAAGATTTTGTTTGTGACCTCCAAAACCTCCTTTGTTTCCTCTAGTCCTGGAAGTCCTATAATCAAATCCTGCTGGCCTTCAAAGTCAAATTCCCTGGGGATTCCCAGTCCCTTTTTCAGATCCCCAGGCTGGGAACCCTGACATAGGACTCAGAACCTTCACAACAGTGGGAGAGCTGCTCTAGTATTATTGTTCTCCAGTTTGTGGATCGCCTGCCCAGCAGGTATGGGGTGTGATTTTATCATGATCGTGCCCCTTCTACCATATTACTGAAGCTTCTTCCTTGTCTTTGGATTTGGGATATCCTTTTTTGGTGGGTTATAACATCCTCCTGTTGATGGTTGTTCAACAGCTAGTTGCAATTTTCATGCTGTCACAGGAGGAGGTGAGCATACATCCTTCTATTCCATCATCTTGAATCCACCCAGCCTGTATCTTACTTTTTTATATCATATATCCTAGAGATATTTACTTATTATCATTGGAAAAGATTCCCTCTTGCACTATGCCATGGTTTATTAACTTGCATCCTAAAGACGAACACCTGGGTTATTTCCAATCTTCTCTGTCTTATTTTCAAGTGAGATCTAGAGTGGGAGTTTCATTCATGCCAGGCTGCTCTAATCAGAACAAGGAAAATGGGAAGAGGTGGTCAGTACACAGGAGATAAGAAAACCAAGGATAACCAGAAAAGAGTGAAAAAACAGAAAATTTAGAGAAAATGAGAAAAGCAAAAAAGGAGGCAAATGAGGATGTGCACAACCACACAAAACAGGAAGGAGACAGAACAGAAGGAGAAAAGGAAACAAAAAAAGAG
Organism: Nanger dama; assembly: GCA_917880005.1. Lineage (NCBI taxonomy): Eukaryota > Metazoa > Chordata > Mammalia > Artiodactyla > Bovidae > Nanger > Nanger dama. The sequence goes on from CAKJTW010000016.1 coordinate 44,169,748, forward strand.
AGTGAGATGAATGGAGAAGGATGTGAGTAGGGAGAGAGAAGAGACAGGAGGAGGACATCGGAGCTTGGTAAATATGCATCCAGTAATCAGAGAGGATCAGGAGTCCCCAGGCTAATCCTCAGTCCCTACAGAAACCTGGAGGGCCCAGTACACCAGGCCAGCCACGTATATCAGCAGGTTGAGGGCTGTCAGAATGGCCATAGCCAGTTCCTCATCCCAGGTGCAAATATAATAGGTGAGTCCATTGATACAGTCCATATAATTGGATCGCTGGGGCTGCCCGCCAGACTTCTCATTGAACTGGTAGAGCGGCCAGAGGACCAGAGCGCTGACATAGAGGAGGACAGAGAGCAGGGTCACCAAAAACTGGAAAATGGGGAAGGTCACTGGCAGCCTGTATTTCCATTCAGCCAGGTTCGCCAGGATGGTCAGGGCTGCTGGGAAGAAGCAGGTGGAGTACACGGCCACGCACCACTCCCAGGGCCGGCTGGTGCCGGTACAGGGAGGTGTGGCTAAGGAAGGCAAAGATGAGACAGGCCACGAAGATCTCCAGCACCTTCAGCAGGCCTGGCATGGTGTGCACATAGCAGGGGATCTCACTGAGCTCATAGTACTGCCACAAGCAGGCCACTTCCATGGCATAAAGTACAGAAGAACACAGGAGAAGGCAGTGGCCATGATGGCTCGGTCCGGTAAGGGCCATAAGGCAGGAAATGGACATGAGTGGTGGCATAGACGATGAAGGCCAAGAGGCAGAGGAGAGCAGCGTAGCAGGCGTAGATGATGGGTAAGTTGTACCAGAAGAAAGGAAAGTGGGACTGGAGCTTACACAGCTATACAATGGAGATGATGAGGGTCATGGCAAAACAGAAGCACCAGATAGACATGGACCAGGTACCTACAGCCCCCTCAGGATGCCCATGTCGACCACGAGGAAGAAGGCCATGCAGGTGCAGAAGAGCTGTGGCAGGCGGAGGAGGCAGCACATGACATCCACGGCACCTTGTCTCGAGATGTCACCCTGAAGAACATGGTGTTGTGATGGTCAAGCAGGTCATAGTCACCAACACGGCAGTCGTCTTCCCTGAGGACCCATCAGAGAAAGATCTGGCTCTGGAGGTGAATTAAGTCATTGTGGCCTCTATCCCTCAAAGGAAGAAAAGCAGAAAAGACCCTGGATGGCTCTCATTTTTATAAAGCCAAGCAGGGGTCCACATGTGGATGAGGCAATGGTCGAGGTGGTAGAATTGACTCCGATGCTTTTCAGGAAAGCAGTGTCACTGGCTGTAACCGAGGACGTCCTAGCCCCACTGACTGACTCTGGAGGGCACGGTGTGTGCCTTCAGCATGCTGGGGATGAGGTTGCAGGGGTGGGGAGGGTGGGCTTGGGAATCACCATGGTGTTGGACCCATCACGAGAATCAGACTGTTCTCAACTTCAGCAGGTAACTCCATAGGATATGACTGTGTTGAAGGGGTGGGATGTGGTAGGGGTCAAAGGTCAGGGAAAAGGGCACTGACATGGCGAGTAGGAGTCCTTGTAAGGAAGGATCGTAATGAAGCACGTGACCTTACTCAGTGCTGGTTGGTGACAACAGGGAAGAATGGGGAATTGAAGAGGAACAAAACCAAGGTCAGTCCAGAGAAGAAGAGGGAGGAGACTGGAGGATGGTGGAGGATTCAGACAGTATCTTGCAGCCCCGTGGGGAAAGCTGGGCCACCACTGACCCCCTCCCCTTTTCTAATTCTGATTTGTATCTCACTCCACACACCCTTGTTAGATTCAGAACACAGGGTCCCTCTGGTGAAGGTGGAGCCAGAGAGACTGAGCTCCTGTCCTCAGCACTCAGGACTCATCTCATCTAAGAAAGATGCTTCAGGGAGAGGAACTGGGTTTTGGTCCCAGGGCCCAGGGGTGGGGGGCCTCCACTCCCAATAATCTGGCATAGAGCAAACCCCACACAAATGGAACCTCTGCATCAATTTTGTGGTGCCAAGACCTAGAGATTTGAAGTCAAGGCCTTGTCAAGAGAAGGAGGAGGAGGTGGCAGGTCAAGTGCATCTTGAGTGGCTGTGACCCATGGTGTCCGAGCCCTAGACTTCAAGGCCATGGCTGCCTCCCCTCCAAGTCCTCCAGATGGCAGGCTTGGAAACCAGACATGTGCTGCCCTCTACTGGCTGGTCAGCTCACTTCTGCTGAGCTCAGGCTGAGGTTGTGAAGCCTCCGAGGAGGGGTGTGCTGCTCTGCACCAGCACCTTCACTCTGGGAAGGGTGTAGGAGGGGGCCATGGGGGCCTCCCAAGAACTCTAGGGGGATGGGAGAGCCAGGACCTGAAATCCAACGGCAGGGGAATTAGGTCTCCATGAGGTTGCAGGCCTGAGACATCCTGGCCTACTGATGAGGATGCAGAAAGGCCAGTAGGGACAGAAAGGGAAGGTGGCTCAGAAGTGGCAGGAGGCTCACAAGTGAGAGGCCACAGAAGGATCCAAGCAAGCAGGGGTCTCACCACCCCCTTCCCAATAGCTCTGTCAAAGCCAGTCCATACCTCCAGGGAGCCCAGCAAGCCCAGGTGGGACTTAGAGACCACCTGGGAGGCTGTGGGGGACCTGGGCCAGCACAGTCAGGGAAGGGCAGGGAGGAGAGGGATGGAGGAGGGGCTGAGTTCCAGTCCCCCAGGAACCTGGTGCCCAGAAATCTTGAGTCAGAGCAGGAGACACATTCATGAGGGCAAGCTTGAGCCTGAGGCATAAAAGTGAGAAGGAAGGAATGGGTCACACAGCAAGAACACGCACTCCTGCACCCGTGTCACTCAGAACTACTCCAGAGGAGAATGGGAGGATGGGGCAGAAACACACACACACGCCTGTTTTTATATCAAATTGAATTTGGTCATGAATTCATAAACACATGAGTATTTTGTACCTAATGGCCTTTCTTGTACTGTCTGATATTTCCAACAAATTCTTCTAAGGTGAGAACTTCCAATGGAGACAAGAGTGAAAAGATAAACAACCACTAGTGAAACACTTAATTAAGTGCCTATCGTAGGTCAAGTGCTCTTTGGGTTGGATATAAAACAGAGCAACTTCATGCTCTCATCAAGCTTACCTGAAATAAACATGATGAACACTGACAAGGATAATACTTAGGTGGGCACTAAGGAAGTCTTCTGAGAGAGAGATAAGTGACCTGACACTTGACCGACAAGAATTCATTTCTATCTTCCTCTGAAGATGAAGGCAGAGTGTCCTCCACAAAAGGAACAGCAAAGGCAAGAAACACGTGACTTTCGGGGAACAGGGGGCAGTAGGGCAGGACCTCTGAAAGGGAAGAGGAAAGGGCTATTGCACCAAGGCCACTGAGGTAGGACCCCTAGCAGACTCCACTGGAGCACCGTCCCCTGAATGTCCCTAAATACGCAGCCAATTCTAGTTTGGGTCCAGCCATGGCAGTCTTGGGCATACAAAGTTTTGAGATGGAAAAGATAAACCTGAGGAGTACTACTTTCATAACATCCTCCTGCCATGACTGGAATACCGAAGAGGTAGGTGTGGTGGAAGGAGGGCTGAAGTGCCTACAAAGTATTGTTTAAAGTAAGAGGAAGTGACCTGCCCTCCCTGGACTGGAGGGTGCTGCGGTGCATCTTCCACACTAAGAGTGGTCAAGCAAGGAAACCCTTCACTAAGAACTGGGAAGGCCAAATGGAGGAGGAGCCAGAGAAGGGAGGAGACACCAGGAGAGGCCCCCTTGCATGTCTTTATTCTGAAAACAAGATCACAATACAGACTGGGTAAGATGGCAGAGCAGAAAGACCCTGAGCTTGGGTCCTCTCATGGGCAGCCCAAATTACAACTATCTGCAGAACAAGCACTGATAAAAAGACAGGAGCCCACCAGCATAGGTCTTCTACAACTACAGACAGAAAGCAGGAACCACACTGAGATGGCTGGAGTGGGCAGACTCACAATATCATCATCAAGTACCATACTCCTGGGTGGACAACCCACCAAGTAGAGAATTATATTGCAGGGTTTTTCCACAGGAGAGTTCTGACCCCCAGTCGGGCTTTCCAGCCCAGGGATCCTGCATCAGCAAGATGAACCCCCAGAGCATTTGGCTTTGAAGGCAAGCAGGGTCCTAATTTTTGCATGTCCCACAGGACTGGAGCAAACAGAGACTTCAGTCTTAAAGAGCACACACATGCACTGGGACCTAGGGCAAAAGTGGTCACTTGATGGAAACATGGGTTAGAGCTGCCTGCTGGTCTGAAAGAGTGTCCCAGAGAGGCAGTGGGTGGGTGCGGCTAAGGCTATGGGTATAGACACTAGTAAAAGCTGTACTTTTCACACTGCCCATGGGATTCTCATGGCAAGAATGCTGGAGTGGGTTGCGCATTCCTTTCCAGTGAACCATGTTTTGTCAGAACCCCTTCACCATGACCCACCCATCTTGGGTGGCACTGCACAGCATAGCTCATAGCTTCATTGAATTATGCAAGCCCCTTTGCCACGACAAGACTGTGATCCATAATGGATTGACAGAGGAGCCTGGCAGCTAGTCTAGTGGGGTCACACAGAGTTGGACACAACTTAGCGACTGAACAGTAACAGCCATACTTGGAAGCTTCTTCTAC